>CM057453.1:1139080000-1140427500 GCA_016271365.2 Neoceratodus forsteri | reverse complement strand
GAAGATTCGTCTATGCCTTTTCCTCGATCCCCTTGATTCCAAGGGTCTTACAGAAACTCAGCTCGAAAGGAGCTTGCGTGATCCTCATTGCTCCTTTCTGGCCCAGGCAAGTTTGGTTCTTTCTTCTGCAACATTATTCAGAGGAACCTCCTCTTCCTCTGTCGCAACTTTTGCTGTCCCAGGATCAGGGGACCCTTGTCCATCCAGCCCTTAGGTCCCTTCAGTTGCATGCGTGGCTCCTGCAGACGTAGCTCAAGCTTGTTTCGGGGTTTCCCCATCGGTCGCTGAGATTCTGGTGGAGGCCAGAAAGCCCTCAGCTAGATCTGCCTATGCCATGAAGTGGAAATGGTTCTCTTATTTGGGCCGCTTCCAAAGATTTTCAGCCATTCTCTTGCTCTGTTGGGCGGCTGTTGGATTACTTGCGCCATCTCTTTGATCTGGGTCTCAGTCATTCCTCTCTGAAGGTTCACATGGCGGCCATCTCGGCTTACCATGTTCCTTTTGGGGACAGGAATTTTGCGCAGTCGGAAGTCTCCAAGACTTTTCTTAGAGGGGCCCTCCACTTGAGACCCCCTATTCAGGTTCCTGACCCTCCTTGGGATTTGAATTTTATCCTTGAGAAGCTTCCTCTGCCTCCTTTCAAACTGGCAGCCTTAGCAGACCTAAAGTTCCTTTCATGGAAGACTCTCTTCCTTGTGGCCATTACTTCTCCTCGAAGGATTTCTGAGCTCCAGGCCCTCGTGCAAAATTCCGTACTCTATTTTCCACAAGGAACATGTGGCTCTGCGTACCAACCCTAAGTTTCTCCCCAAGGTGGTAGCAGAATCTATGCTGAATCAATCCATGGAGCTGCCTGCTTTCTTTACGCAGTACTCCAATCAAGGGGAGTACCTCTTGCATACTTTGGATGCTCACAGAATCCTGAGACTACACCGCAAGGACGAAGGATCTCAGAAAAACTGATCAACTGTTTCTCTTTTGCTCATAAAAGAGAAGGCAATGCTGTTTTCTAAGCAATGCCTATCTAAATGGTTGGCTCGTTGTATCGCTTTCTGTTACAACAAGTACAAGACCCTGCTGGGTCGGGTCAGAGGGTACTCCACCAGAGGGGTCGCTGCCTCTGCTGCTTGTTTAAAGAGTGTGTCAGCGGCAGACAACTGTGTAGCCACTATTTGGACTTCTCTCCATACCTTTACGAAACACTACAGTTTGGATATTGCCTCTTGCCGTAGAGCGAGCTTCGGGTTGGCTGTTCTGCAGGGTCTTCTTTTCTAAGACCTTAGCAGCCAGAAGGTCTACTTTTGGGTAGTTTTCCTCCTCCCGTTTGCTTCTGCTTGTTCCAGACTGCTTGGGACTCAGTTCTATTTGTAATTATCTACTGCAAGAGCCCTCCTGAAGTAAGATAGTACATTTAAGTAATAACTTACTATAGCAGTAGATCTTCGAGAGAGGCTGTTGCAGTAGGTAATGCCTTCCTGCCCTCCATCCTCCTAAGCTTTTTCTACTCCTTTTCCAGTGAGGGAAACATCTGCTTCTCTCTCGTCTCGCCTTTTTAGGCCTTTGGTAGGAAAGAACTGGAAGGCGGGCGTGGAGGACTGCCTCTTTATATTGACGTCGCCTGACGTAGGAGTGGTCCCTTGCCAGACTGCTGGCTAGAAATTTTTCCGTGGGGTCCTGACGCCTGCTGGCTTCAGTCCTATTTGTCATTACCTACTGCAAGAGCCTCTCTCGAAGATCTACTGTTACGGTAAGTTCTTACGTAACTGTACTCTGCCATTCTTTGCGAGAAAAATCTCCCTTTAGGCATTTTTTTAGAAATACAAAGATCACGATGGCCGTTGTGTCCTGATCGCTGGAACCTATTTGGGTGCTCCTGTAGTGCTGAGCAGTTTTTATGCCCCCAATTCTTCTGATTTTCACTTTTGTCAGTTTTCAGACCTTCCACAGCACCCAGCCTCTCGTATTCTTGGGGGAGACAAGAACTTAGATCTAGATCCTCACTTGGATCGGACAGGCCCTGGGCCCCAATAAGAACCCTTACTGGCGCCGCAGGTATCTACACTCTTACAGAAGGTTGGTCTGATTGATACCTGGCGAGCAGTTTTTATTTTATTTTTTTATATTTTATTTTTTGTTGACTGGGTAAGTGCACTAGGTGCCTGGTGTGGGGCTAGAACCCACAGCCTTCTGATTTCCTGGTCTCTGAGGCGAGTGTGCTACCTGCTGAGCCACAGACACAATTCATCCCGGAGAAGTTGACTTTACGTGTTATTCTGCGTCCAATAAATCCTGTAGCAGGATTGATGTAATTGTAACATCTACGAACCTTCTTCCGCAAATCTGGGGTACTTCCTTGGGCAGTAGTCTTATTTCGGACCAAGCCCCAGTGGTGCTGTCCCTTTCCTGGCATGGGCAGGCGAAACACCTGGAACTTAAATACTTCCTTACTATATCAAGAAGAGACCTGTTCTTGGATTGTGCAAGCTATCAGGAGTATTACTCTCTAAACGACCCCTCAGGTTGTTCGCAAGCCACCCTTTGGGAGGCCCTCAAGGCTGTGCTGCGAGGTTGGCTGATAGTTAATGCGCCTCAGTTGAAGCGGCATAGAAAATCAGTTTTAAAATACCTTGAGACTGAGTTGAAGTCCCTGGAAACTAAGGTGGGTCATGGCCTTCATAATAACCCCGCGCATAGGCACAGGCTCGAATCTTTTAGAACTGAAACTGAAGATATTTTACATTGTATAGAGCAAACTCTGTGTGATAAAGTTAACCAAAAGTACTGGGAGTCGGGGGAGCGCCTTGGAAAATTTGCTTCCAGGCTTCGTAGACAGGCCCAAGCAAAATGCATCCCTAAGATTCTTGATGATTTGGGGACATGTTTTACTTCTCGGGGTGATATTAGTCAGGCCATTTTCCTCTATCAGACACTTTACTCCTCCAAAGTAAACCCCTCACCGGATTAGTTGTCCCTGTGTTTTTTTTTTCTCTGATCTGTCGCTACATGTAGTCCCGGAAGAGTATTTCCCTTCCTTGATTGCTCCTATTCAGCTTGCAGAAGTGGTACAAGCCATTCGGAGTCTGTCTCAGGGTTAATCTCCTGGCCCAGATGGTTATCCATCTGAGTTTTAGAAACATAGAAACATAGAAGTTGACGGCAGATAAGGACCGCAAGGCCCATCCAGTCTGCCCATTTCTTTTTCTACCTTATAAATGTGCCACCGGCCTTTGCTCTGTCAGTGACCTATCTATTCATAGTCATTTGTATTGCTCCCTTATGCCTATCCATGCCTGTTTGAAGCCCTGCACTGTATTCATAGCCACCACTTCTTGTGGTAAGCCATTCCATGCATCCACCACCCTTTCTGTGAAAAGAATTTCCTCATTCCCCTTAATCGGCCTCCCTCTAATCTCATGCTGTGTCCTCTTGTCCTGCTATTTTTCTTATATTTAAACATGTTAGACTCTTTCACCTTGTTTATGCCCTTAAGGTGTTTGAATGCCTTGATCATATCACCTCTCTCCCTCCTTTGCTCAAGGGTATACATGTTGAGCTCCGTTAATCTGTCCTCATATGTCTTCTGATGCAGTCCCTGCACCATTTTGGTTGCCCTTCTCTGGACTGCCTCAATTTGGTTAATGTCCTTGTGAAGGTGTGGCCTCCAATACTGCACACAGTACTCCAGATGGGGCCTAACCAGTGTCTTGTACAGAGGATTATTACCTCCCTCTTACGACTTGTGATACCCCTACTAATACACCCTAACACCCCCCTAGCCTTACCTACTGCTTTAGAGGTCTGCTTGGATGATTTTAGGTCATCAGTGATGATGATGCCCAAGTCTTTCTTCCTTTGTGACTGCTAGCAACTCCCCTCCCAGCCTATAGGTGGCTTCAGGGTTTCTCTTCCCTATGTGCATGATTTTGCACTTCTTTGCATTAAATCCCAGTTGCCACTCTTCTGACCATTCTGCTAGTTTATCCAGATCTCTTCTCATTCTGCCCACCCCATCTGGATCATCTACTCTGTTGCAGATCTTGGTGTCATCCGCAAACAGACAAGCTCTTAACCTCTAGTCCATCTGCAAGGTCACTAATGAAGATGTTGAAGAGGACTGGCCCCAGGACTGATCCCTGAGGTACCCACTTGTGACTTGCATCTCTTCTGTGATCAGAACATTATTACCACCACTCTCTGTTTTCTGCCCGTCAACCAGTTTGCCACCCAGTTGACCAACTTCTGACCCACCCTGAGCCTACCCAGCTTATTTATCAATCTTCTATGTGGAACAGTGTCAAAAGCTTTGCTGAAGTCAAGGTAGGCAACATCAACTGCTCCCCTTGGTCCACCACTCTGGTTACCCAGTCAAAGAAATCTATGAGATTAGTTTGACAGGACCTTCCTTTGTAAACCCATGCTGTCTTGGATCCTGTGCCCCTATGGATTCAGGTGTTGCACTATCCTTTCCTTAAGAACCTCCATAATCTTGCCCACTACTGAGGTAAGACTGACCGGTCTGTAGTTCCCTGCCTCCTCCCTGCTACCACTCTTGTGAGGCGGAATCACATGAGCCCTTCTCCAGTCTTCTGGGACCTCTCCTGTGCTCAGAGACTCACTAAACAATTCCTGCTAATGGCTCTGCTAGTTCCTCCTTTAGCTCCTTAAGTACCCTGGGATGTATGCCATCAGGTCCCATTGCCTTATCCACCCTGAGCTTAGCAAGCTCTTGTGAGGACCCTTTCTTTTGTGAAGGGAGTAGTGCTCACCTCCCTCCCCTGTGTCCATGATGCTGAGCTGTGGGCCCTGCCTACCTTCTCTTCAGTAAATACTGAGCAAAGTATCTATTTAGGATAGATGCCTTTACAGGGTCCTCCTCCTCCATGCTCCTTTTCTCCATTATGCCAATACCCCCTCTGGACTTTCTCCTTTCACTAATGTATCTATAGAAAGTCTTGTCACCTTCTTTTACTGTTCGTGCTAGTGTTTCCTCAGTTTTTTTGACTTTGCCTGCCTTACTGCCTTACCTGCTTCCCTTAGGGCAGTGTGGTATGCTTCCCTTTGTTACCTTTGTAGGTCACCTGGCACCCCGAGTCACAAAGGTCTTTAACGAGGCCTGGAAGACTTCCCCCGACTTTCACTGAGGCCATTATTACTTTAATCCTCCAAAAAGGCAAAGGCAGTGTTCACTGCTCACAGTTTAGGCTGATTTCGCTCTTAAACACTAATGTAAAAATGTTGCCAAGGTGAGAGCGAAAAGAATGGAACCTATTCTGCCCTTCTTGATTGATTCTGATTGGGTGTTTTATTTTTTTCCCAGGCAGGCTGGGATATAATATTCGTAGAGTGCTGGACTTACTCTGGGAGACACGTTCCTGCTCAAAGCCTGCTGCCACCCTGTCACTAGATGCTGAGAAGGCATTTGACAGGGTGGAGTGGGTCTATTTATTTGAGGCTCTGCAAAGGTTTTGTTTCTCCCCTCAGTTTATTCCTTTGATTTGGATTTTCTATTCATCCACCAAAGCGACAGTCCATACTAACTTCTGCTCTTTCCTTCTTTTTCTCTCTTGGTAGAGGCACCCATCAGGGATGTCCACTTTCCCCATTTCTTTTCCTCTTAGCTATAGAGCCCCTTGCAGCTAAAATTGGGGCAGAAAACAAGTTTTCTGGGTTCCCTGTAGGTGCATCTATCCACAAGATTGTTTTATTTGCGGGTGACATCCCCCCCTTTGTTTCAGACCCAGAATCCTCCTTACCGGCCCTTCAGAACATTATCAGCTCTTTCTCAGCCTTGTCAGGCTGCAAGTTAAAGGGAGTAAGTCCCAAATCCTTCCCCTGAACTCATGTTGCACAGTTCATCTTTTTGCCTGATATCCTTTCCACTGGTCCCCAGGCGGCGTTACCTGCCTTGGAGTCATTTTAAAATCTACATTCTCAGAAACCATCGCAGCTAATGCCCAGTAGGCGTTGGATACACTGGAGGCTGATGTCTCCCGATGGAAATCTTTGATCCTGTCACTCTGGGGCAAGGTTAATGCCCTGAAGTTAGTCGCACTACCGAAGGTTCAGTACACATTGTCCAATCTTCCCCTGGCCCTCCCAAGTGACTTTTTTTTTTTTTTTTAAACTGCTTTCTTCTGAAATATCCTCATTCCTTTGGGATGGTAAAGCCCCCAAGATTAGCAGCCGTACTTTACAGGGGGCTTGGGCCTAATGGACATGAAATTGTTTCATGATTTTACAGTCCTGCACCAGGCAGTGCTTAGCTATGTTCCTAATCTGACTTTGACTGAGCCAGGATGGCTTTCTCTAGAAATGGCGCAGTGGCTGCTGCATTTCTTTTTCCAGATTGGTCCCTTCGCTCTATCTCCCCCTGTGCCCGCTACACTAGGTTCATCTGGGATAAATATGCCCTCATACCTCGCCCAATAGGCCTTTGTGGTATAATCCTAGCCGAACTGTTGATGTAAAGCCAATTCTCTGGAAGGAATGGGCACTGAGAAGAATAGCTTTTGTCCGAGAGCTGGTAGACCCCTCTACAAGGATTTTCCTTGCCTTTGCGGAGCTTCACTCTAAATTTGATTTTTTTTGGAGGTATTTACAGATACAGCACCTCTTTAAACTAAAAGTTTCCAGCAGTTTGGCCATCCCTCAGCAAATTCCTTTTGAAATGTGGCTAACCAAACTCCCAGGCCCCCATCATCTGACTGCGAAGTTGAAAGCTTATTGGGACAGAACCTCTGTCATCTTTCTCTGTGGGCCCCAAAGAGAAGTGGGAATTGGAACTGGGGGTTGACCTTTTCTCCTTTTGGAATGGAATCAGACATGGGTTAATGCTCATCATTCCACCCGGGATTTACAAGCTAGGTTCATTCAATGCAAAATTTTCCATCAGGCTTATCGAACCCCTCAATAGCTATATAAGGCTGGGCTTACTACTGACAGTGACTGCTGGCGTTGGAGCTCCCCGCAGGCATCCCTTACACACATTCTCTGGTCATGCCCTAGCCTTGATTCTTATTGGACCAGGGTTTGGGCAATATGTTCCATAGTTGTTTCACAGTTTGAACCTCAAGAGCCACAGTTGGCACTTTTAGGCTTACCCCAGCACAATTCACTTATGTCCCAATTTCAACTCTCCTGGGCCAATTGTGCTTTTACGGCAGCCAAGAGAGTCATATTAAGACCCTGGCAATCGCCTGACCCTCCGTTCTATGGTGAATAGTTTTATTTATTGTCCCTGACTGCTCGCTGTGAAAAAAACCTCTCATCAAGTAATTAGCAAGTTTCATTTGTATGACCAAATTTGGCAACCATTTCTTAAATTTCCCAGACCCACTCTTCTGTAGCGACCCAACGGGTGACCATATATTTGATTTGACTCCTACTGCTCAGCTTGTTTCAAAGTTTTGTCCCCCTCTGTGGGAGTGAATTTCCACTCGTCTTCCTCCCCTTCCCAGGCCAATATCCTCCTTTTCAATTTTGCCTTTCATTTTCATGTTGTCTTGCACACGCGAAAGCAACATGTTGTGGCAGAAGATCAGTAGAAAAAAAGCAGAGGTGTTTCAGTTTTGGCGACTGCAGGGCATGCTTTAGAAGGTGCATCCCTCATTCACCAATTAGCAAGTATGCTAGCAGTGACACTAGTATTTTTGTAGTGCTACCAACTTATAACGAGTTAGCCGCTGCAATCAGAGCCAAGCTCGTCATGCAGTGGCACCGATGACATGCCTACCCTACGTGTCTTGCTTGGTGAAAAAGTTGAGTAAACATGGCGGCAGCTCCGCCATCCGCCTGTCGCAGTGCCACAATGAAGCCAACTTTGGGGGTGCCCAATCCCCCTGTCGGCAGGTCATAACCCCCACCCTCCAAGATTGTGGCACACTGGGGCCACCCAGTGTGCCTCCTTGTGTTCGCAAGCTGACCGCATCGGCATGTTCCTGCCCCCGCCCGCCCCTACTGCAAGCCACTCCTGGAGCCCACCCCAGTGTGGCCAAGATGACTTCCTGTAAGCCATGGGGCACACTGGGAGCCCACCCCAGTGTCCCCAACATTTGTTTCATAACTGTAAGGAAAGAAAACTGTCCGTGCTGATTTTTTTTTTTTTTTTTTTTTTTAACCTGAAGCAAAGGAAACAGTCCTCGTGTCGGTGGGAGGCCCTCCCAACCCACACCACCCTCTGCACACCCCACCTCCCCACGCACCATACTTACCTCCAGAGCTCAGCGCAACATGGAGCGGGAACACGTCTGCACTCTTCAGAACTGACCGCGAACTGAAGAAATGCCGATAAGTGGTATAATGGCATAAATAAGGGGGTTTCAACTTGGGTGGATATCTCGGCCATTTTTTTTGACACTTGACTCAACATTTTCAACATGGGGTTCTTGGGACCCTACCTCATGATATCAGTCACTGTCATTTGTTTCTCAGCCCGAAAGGTGAGTTCGCGGTCGCTGCGCAGAATCACCTTGCAGGTTCAGAAATAACTAAAAGCGACAGTGCTACTGTTAATAAGGGTGGGCTCCCAAAAACCTATTAGCAAATTTGGTGAAAAATTTCAAAAAATGACATGTGCATGCATTGCGCAGTTTGCACGCACGCTCGTAACTTCGAGAGTTTTTAATATTTTCACTCCAGATTTTCAGCACTGCCATTTTTCCACACCTCCTTATGAATAGTACAGCTGTCATGTTTCACATCCTGCCCAAAAGGTGTTTTCGCACATCTGGCGCACAATGTCGCGGTAGCTGTGGGAAATCCACATTTGGGACAGATTAGGAAAATCACAGTGTCACTGTTCATGAGCAGAGGTCCCAAAATTCCTCTGTAAAAAAAATTTGATCAGTTTTTAAAAAAATGACTGCGTTACGAGTGTGCGTTGTGCACTTTCCACGCACGCTCGTAACTGAGACTCTGTTATTTTCAGTCTAGATTTTCAACATTGCCATTTCTTTACCCCTCCTTATGAACAGTACATCTGTCATTTTTCACATCCTGCCCAAAATGTGTTTTTGCACATTTGGTGCAGAATGGTACAGTCGCTGTAAGAAATCAACATTTGGGACACAGTAACAAAATCGCAGTGCCACTGTTCATGAGCAGAGGTCCCAAAATGCCTATCTTGGTAATTTGGTTGAAAAAAATCCCCAAAATAACTGCATAACGGGCGTCTGTTGCCCAGTTTCTACGCACGCTCATGACTTTACCAATTTTCCATATTTTCACTCCAGATTTTCAATGTTATAATTTTTTTTTTGTTTGTTTGTTTTTACACCTCCTCATGGGCAACACAACTGTAATTTTTCACATCCTGCCTGAAATGTGTTTTCACACTTGTAGTGCCAAATGGCGCAGTTGCTGTGCAAAATCACCTTTCAGCTAACAAACTGATAGAGCCACTCACTGTCCATGAGGTGGGGTCACAAAAAGCCCATGTTGAAAATTTGAAGTGAAAATACCCAACAAACACTTGGGGTGTCAGGGTTTCCAATTGTGACGCTGGGGTTTTTATATAGCTGATTAGCAGTTTTTTTCCTTTGACAATACTAATTGTAAATAAAGTATGTATATAGGTTTTCTATATTAGCACTTTTACGAGCAAAACACTAATCAATTTTCTGGCCCCACCATGTAGAGATTGATGGGTGTCGGGGGTGTGACTTGGGAATTTCAACTGTAATGCTCGCACCCATTCCACCCCCCAGCCTGCAGCCACTGACAGGCATCAAGGTGTGCCTTGGACTCTTTGGCCCCAAAGTTCACCCCTATTCTCCATTAGTGCACTCATCTCAGTATATTCCCTTATGGAATGGGGTGAGCGTAAGGACCGAAGATCCCATGGCACACTGCAAATCTTGTCTGTGTCTGCAGGGTAGGGTGAGCTGAAATGGCATGAGTGTTATGGCTGATAACCGAAAGGCACACCCCAGTGCCTGTCAATCTCTGCAGGGTGGGGGCGGGGTTGGTGTCACTTCAGTACTTCACTGCCATTCCTATTGTGCATCTCTCCAACTCCTGTACTACCAATGCCAGCAAGACCACATTTGGCATTGACAAATGCTTGTTCTTAAATGTTATGACCCCCTCTTTTTAGGGCTGCAGGTAGGCGGAGCCTGCAGCCCTTTTGCATCTGCTCTAAAAATGAGCTACCGGATTCAGACCTTGGAACACTTCCTTTTGGACTTTTCGAACGATCCTTCCACTCTTTGCAGCCCTTCAGTGCTGCAGACTGAACATCTGTCCAGAGCTCAGTCATATAGATTCATTGTAGTTCTTTCAGAAACGCATGCTTTCTTTTAAATTCAACTTGGTAAACTGCATTTACACTTACTCTAAGACATTTCAGTAAACAGCAGTAAATTACAACAGAACTACAGTACATAAAAGACGTCACAAGACTGCAGTCTGCTTTGTTGTGTCACAGCTAATTTGCATAGCTCGAATTCCATACAGTGAAAATCAGCTCTTATTACAATTTATGCAATGTATGAGTGTTCTCATAAAGCACTGCACACCAGACCTACTGAACTCAATCCATAGTTGGTAATACACAACACAGTAAAACTAAACTTTTTTTTATATTACAAACTTCTTTGGTTTTTTTGTACACACGCAGGCATCTACCAGTTTTGAAGTGCAAGTGTAGAATCAACTGCCTCTGCAAGCAATCAAGATAATTAAATTGCAACCCAAATGCAAACTAAAACTACATTTATTTCCACAGACTGTCTTTATGACTGAGTCTTACATTTAATATTCTGGTAACGGTAGTATAACCCCTTATAAAAAGGGATACTAATTCTAAAAAATGTTCACAAGGCTCTTTGTAGAGCAATGATTCTAGACTGCGCTAAACTGCCTGCATTTTTACAGAACTCCAAGTAAATTCACAACTCTTACTGTTTTTATATATTTATACAGTTTTCTGTTCCAAACACATTGCCCTTTCAAATGAATAATTACCCTTATTATAAAACACTTTCTTACCAAAGTAAGGATATAGCAGAATGCTCTACTCTCTGCTGTATTTTGCAAAGTTTTTCAAACTTCAGAATTACTTAAAACAAATATCTTTCAATCTAATTTGCAGACCCAGATGTAATCCACATCGATGATATCCTTGGTGTGCATTAGTCCATGGAAAATACTATGGGTTTTCTTTGTTGAACTTTAGTTGAAATAACATAAAGCCTGAAGTTGTGAGCCATGTGTCCTTTACAGCTGTGCAGAGTGAGCTGCTGGGTGTGGTTTGAGAATCCCCCCACACACACACACACACACACTCTTTGCTCTCTTTCCCATTGCTATTGTAATAATGTTGGCTCCACAGAGGTGCAAGGCAGAAGAGTATTCTTTTAGTTCTGTGTTCACAAGAATTAAAAGAATGACAGTGGTTTTTGTCTGTCATTATTCATACATGCATTTCAGTAAAATTCCATGTAACCCTAGGATACAGTTTTATTTATCCTTTTTTTGTATAGTATTAGTAAACAGTCTGTCTCTCTGAACATATCACCTCAGAGAGCTTTTTAATTCTGTGAGAAAACGCACAATATCATAAAGAAAGTCACTAAAGACAGCTAAGGAGGCTTTGAGGATATTTCTACTTGCACTGATGATCCAGCATCCAGTGAAAGTAGCGGTGATTCAGAAACTGATATTGAGGTGTTGTGGCCAGCTCTCAGTAATGTAGAAATGCAGGACACCGAGAACAGAATGCAAGGAAAAAATGGTTTGGTGGTGGATTCGGTACCAAATTCAATTCAATTTTTATTTTACCAGGAAATACACCATTGAGAAGAACTCATTTACAAGGTGGTCCTGGGAGGACATGCACACAGGGTCAAGGGAGAATACAGATGCAGCAAAATATGCAGAAAATAAAACAGTAAAGAAAATATACAGTTGTGTCATAAAAATGATTGTACAAACGATGCATGACAATAACAATCTTCCATTGATCGTACATTAAAAGAGGAGTCTACATAAGGCTAGGTGATGCAAGGTGCTGGTAAGGACTAAGAGAGAAGTAGGAAAGAGGCGGAGAAGAGTACGTAGGGGAAAGGATAGAAGAATGAAGGTGGAGGTATAGTGGATAACTGCTAGAGGGAAAGGAGATGTAGATGGAGAAGTAAAGGTTGCTTGTAAAATGGTGATAGTTTAGACTCCACATCCATTGGTGAGTCAGATAGTCACTGCTGAACTACATAGTAAAAATAAAGTGTAAATTGAGGCAAGTATCAATAAAGGAATGTAAATACCAAGGGAAATCTTTGAACAAACTGCGATTTGAATCAGCAATGTATAAAAGAATATATGTTGCCGATGTCACAAATACAAGGAGCAGTAATAGAAACATGCCCCCCCCCCCAAAAAAAAAACCTTTACTGTCTGTGTGTACATTGTAGTGTAGCAGTAATGTAATTACATACAGACTAAATGGAAATCCTACTAGGGTAGGTGGTCATATTGAGAAAATTGATGAAACGCATCCAGGTGTGTCAAATCAGGAAAATCTGGGGGGAAAAAACAATGTCAACTACTCAAGTCAAAATAAGAAGCAAAAATGCCAGGCTCTTACTAAATTTCAAACAGCATATGGCCAGGAAGAGTGTTTTTAAGAGTGACGGTCTATATTTCAGCTGCAGAACAACATAAACTTGTGAGACCCGATAGTAAAAACATTGCGCCATATTTGCACGCAGGTTCCCTATATTCAAAAGACCAAATAGCACGGGCAAACTGCGTTAGCTCCAGGAAAAAGTATAATATGTGCATCATGCACAGAGAAGGGGCATGTATAGTACATGGATACAGGACTTAAGTGTGCTATCAGTCATCTTTAAACGCTCTTGGTACTGCCCTCCCTAACCCCCACACCCGCCCTCTGGAGCTGCCCCCTGTTTCACTAACCCCCCACCTCTCTCTCTCTCTGCGGTAGGTTCAAACCCAGTCGCCTTCGTTTCACTGTCACCCAGTCTCTCGCCATCTGGGGTAGCGTTAAACCCTATGCAGTTACTCTGCCATAGTCTATCAACGGATTTGGAGGTTTCCAGGGGTTTGCTACCTAGGGCAATCAATTAGAAATAGCTTAGTATTGTATTACAACTGCTCTTTTACTGCTATTTGTCTAATTCTCATGTAATTGCTCTTTAATGTCCAATGATCAGGCCTCTGTAACCACTGAATATGTGTATTGTCTTATTGTGCACCCTGACGTGGAACCTTTGTAAAAGAGCTTACGCTCAAAGGTCTTTCCGAAACAATAAATAAATTAAATACAGGTGCTATGCTATATTCATTGTGTTAGCACCACACAGTGTGTTTGCGTGACTTTGTGCGAAATTTTGCACAGCGCAAATTACTGCTCAGAAAAAGGTAGTCTTAACTCTGGGCAAAACAAGGATAGGGGGTGTGGACACAGCAGCAACAGGCAACATGACCTTAAGCAACAACAGCATCATGGTGCATCTGATGATTGCAGCCAATGAGGAGGCAGAGAGGGCGGATGGCCACCCTGGGCCACTCTGTGTGCCATGAAAGAGACTTGCTGCATACACATCCAGTTCCCCCTATAGGGTACACCACCAAAATCCAGCACACATGCAGCACTGGGGAATGGAGGGTACTGAGGGGAAGGTACACCGATGGCCAGGCTGCACCATATAGTAGGTGTTGCCCTTCAGGAATGCCCCTCACATCAGTATGATGGTATGTCTGCCCCGGCACATACCGAACGCATACCTGTCCAGGCTCCCTATCAGACACGGCCAGCTATGTGTATGTTAGTGTGGAAATCCCACGCTACTGGCACAGCACATTTGGGTCACAGGACAGTATGACTGTGGTGTCCACTGTCCGAACACACCTATCAGCTGTGCATGTCACTGTGTAGATAGCTGCAGCCATTGTTGCCTGACGCTCCGTGGGCATTGCTGTGTCCCTTACAATACCAGCTACTATGGTAGTGTACCGTCTGATACACACTGTAGCAGGAATAACAATATGTATGTCATGCAGCACAGCCACCTGTTCCTGTGGTGCTAGTCCCCTGGGCCACAACAGTCTACTTCTGTGTCCAAACCCAGACAGCAGCTGCCATACTATTTATTATGTCTGACATACAGGTGGAGCGCTGAGCGCACCCAGCATGCAGCAACTGACCTGTAGTTCCCGTTTGACATATACAAGTGGAGCTCTGTGCACCATGCAATAGCGCCAGGCAGTCTACATGGTAATGCATGCAAAGCAGGCCATACTGAGATGCTAATGTGGCTGTTTGCCCATGGATTGCCTAAATAGGCTCATTTGCAGAGGAGCTTTGAATATTGCAAAATTTAGCACCAGGCTAATGTGTTGGCACCGGGGCAAACCTATCCGTACCAGCAGGAACATCTGGTCAATACCAGCAGGAACATCTGCCAGAACTAGACTCATAGTGGATTCCCTGCAGGGGGAGGGCCTCAAACAACTGGTACAGCAACCCACAAGAGACCGGGCTATCTAGATCTAGTACTGACTAACAAAGAAGGGATCACAGCTCTCCAGGTAGGTCACCTGGGGGCCAGTGACCATCACATGGTATGGTTCAATTTGGCTACTACATCTAAATCATCCCATTCCAAGGCAAAAATATGGGACTTCAGAGGAGCTGACTTTGATAAGATGGCCAACAGAGTTAAGCTAGCCCTGGCAAAAAGAAACACAGGTGAGGGGGGTACAGGCAAAGTGGGCAAGCATTAAGGATGCAATACTTGAAGCAACATCCCATTGTGTCAGACAGAAAAGGAAGTGCAAAAGAAGAAGGAAACCACTTTGGTTCTCAAATACAGTAGCAGAAAAGGTCAGAGCCAAAAGGCTGGCCTTCAGGAAATATAAGGGAACACAGCGGGATGAAGATAGGAAGGCATACCAAACTGCCCTAAGGGAAGCAGGTAAGGCAGGCAAAGTCCCAAATTGAGGAAACACTATCACGAACAGTAAAAGAAGGTGACAAGACTTTCTATAGATACATTAGTGAAAGGAGAAAGTCCAGAGGGGGTATTGGTAAGCTTAATGGAGAAAAGGAGCATGGAGGAGGAGGACCCTGTAAAGGCATCTATTCTAAATAGATACTTTTGTGCAGTATTTACTGAAGAGAAGGTAGGGCAGGGCCCACAGCTCAGCATCATGGGACACAGGGGAGGGAGGTGAGCACTACTCCCTTCACAAAGAAAGGGTCCTACAAGAGCCTATAGCTCAGGGTGGATAAGGCAATGGGACCTGATGGCATACATCCCAGGGTACTTAAGGAGCTAAAGGAGGAACTAGCAGAGCCGTTAGCAGAATTGTTTAGTGAGTCTCTGAGCACAGGAGAGGTCCCAGAAGACTGGAGAAGGGCTCATGTGATCCCGGCTCCACAAGAGTGGTAGCAGGGAGGAGGGGGAACTACAGACCGGTCAGTCTTACCTCAGTAGTGGGCAAGATTATGGAGGCACTCCTTAAGGAAAGGATAGTGCAACACCTGGAATCCATAGGGCACAGGATCCAAGACAGCATGGGTTTACAAAGGAAGGTCCTGTCAAACTAATCTCATAGATTTCTTTGACTGGGTAACCAGAGTGGTGGACCAAGGGGAGCAGTTGATGTGCGCCTGCCTTGACTTCAGCAAAGCTTTGACACTGTTCCACATAGAAGATTGATAAATAAGCTGGGTAGGCTCGGGTGGGTCAGAAGTTGGTCAACTGGGTGGCAAACTGGTTGACGGGCAGAAAACAGAGAGTGGTGGTAAATGGTATACAGTCAGAAGAGATGCAAGTCACAAGTGGGTACCTCAGGGATCAGTCCTGGGCCAGTCCTCTTCAACATCTTCATTAGTGACCTTGCAGATGGACTAGAGGGTAAGGCTTGTCTGTTTGCAGATGACACCAAGATCTGCAACAGAGTAGATGATCCAGATGGGGTGGGCAGAATGAGAAGAGATCTGGATAAACTAGCAGAATGGTCAGAAGAGTGGCAACTGGGATTTAATGCAAAGAAGTGCAAAATCATGCACATAGGAAGAGAAACCCTGAAGCCACCTATAGGCTGGGAGGAGTTGCTAGCAGTCACAAAGGAAGAAAGAGACTTGGGCATCATCATCACTGATGGCCTAAAATCATCAAGCAGACCTCTAAAGCAGTAGGTAAGGCTAGCGGGTGTTAGGGTGTATTAGTAGGGTATCACAAGTCGTGAGGGAGGTAATAATCCTCTGTAAAGACACTGGTTAGGCCCCATCTGGAGTACTGCGTGCAGTATTGGAGGCCACACCTTCACAAGGACATTAACCAAATTGAGGCAGTCCAGAGAGGGCAACCAAAATGGTGCAGGGACTGCATCAGAAGACATATGAGGACAGATTAAGGAGCTCAATATGTATACCCTTGAGCAAAGGAGGGAGAGGTGATATGATCGAGGCATTCAAACACCTTAAGGGCATAAACAAGGTGAAAGAGTCTAACATGTTTAAATATAAGAAAAATAGCAGGACAAGAGGACACAGCATGAGATTAGAGGAAGCCGATTAAGGGGAATGTGAGGAAATTCTTTTCACAGAAAGGGTGGTGGATGCATGGATAAGCTTACCACAAGAAGTGGTGGCTATGAATACAGTGCAGGGCTTCAAACAGGCATGGGATAGGCATAAGGGAGCAATACAAATGACTATGAATAGATAGGCCACTGACAGAGCAAAGGCCGATGGCACATTTATAAGGTAGAAAAAGAAATGGGCAGAGTGGATGGGCCTTGCGGTCCTTATCTGCTGTCAGCTTCTATGTTTCTATGTACCATAGCACAGTTCTGCTGAGTTTTTGGCCTGCAGTGTCGTTTGCAGTTGTTGTGCACCGCTTCATTGCTGTCACCCACACTGAACACCTACTGCAGCTCTGCCTTACTCCACCTCTGTGTACACTTGGCTGCTGTTGCAGTTTAGCCTTCCCGATTGCTATATTCAGAGCTCTTATTTGCTGGGCTATTTTTGAACTGCACTCTCAGGCCTGTTTGCATGGCTGCATTTGCACGCTATATTTAACTGATTTAGTCCCGGGACTATTCCTTTGAATATAGCATGCAAATGGTTCCGGGCTAATTTTGCCCCAGGGCTAAGTTTTTAGTATCTTGCCCATGGCCTCAAAAGGGAACCGTAACAGAAAGTCCACAGAAGCACAAACTGCAAATGTTCAGTGACCCACATGAAACTGAATGGTCATGCACAGTGACAGATGCATGTATCAGGCCATTCTGTTTTCCAGTAGGTGTGATTCACCACTTTCCAGGTGAAGTTTCTGAATCTTTAGGGAAGGGACGGTGCATGGTTTCCACACTGTCTGTATTTAGTTATGGTGAATGTTGAGGGACTGCAAGAACTGGGGACTAAAGCCTTTTTCTTATCTACAGTGACAGATGCATTGTGTGACTGGTGAACAGTAAGGGTCTAGCACCACTGGAGACTGAAGTCCTCTATAAAGCCACAGGGGTAGAACAGACAGTCCAGGGTTTCCACACTGTGATAGACATAGTGCTTATGAAAGGTGAGAGACTGACAGCACTAGAGGCTGAAGCTCTCTGTTTATCCACATGCCAGGGTAGGTACAGCATGGGCAGGGACAGTGTAGGGTTCTCACATTGATGGTTTCAGTGCTGGCAAACGCTATAGGATGGGCAACACTGGGGACCACTCTTCTTCTGTCTTCATGTAAACAGTCTCTATTGGCAGGTAATTTTAGAAGGCCACCACCTTCAGGGACAAAATATGCTTCCTAATGTTACTTCTAAATTTGCCATCTGTGACCTTCAGAGAGCATCTCCCTGTGTCCTGCTGGAGAACATAGCCATGCGTTCGATCCTGTCAATACCTCTGAGAATGGGAAGACTGAGATCATGTCTCATCTCAGCGCACTGTTCCACGGGAAGAAGACCAACAGCTACTACTAAACATAAATGTGGATATTACCTGTTGGATCCTTCCGGGTATTCCTGTTTTGAAAATGCAGCTTCCTCTTAAGTTGTATGTAAACAGACAGTCCACAAGCAAATCTCTTTATTTTTAGTACTGAACACATTCTCTTTACTGCTGCAGTAAATGTAAACACTGGAGGTGATAAGAAGAAACTGATGGAGGGAAGCTTACAAAGGATGACAGGCATTTTATGCGACTCCATAGATAAGCAGAATTTAAAAAATGCTACATAAATTCACTGCCTCTAAGGTGGGGGGGATTTGTCAAAACAAAAAGGGGGCTTGTTCTGCATTCAGAAGAGTGAGGTCAGTTTTCCTAATGTGAGAGTAATCCACAGGGTGTAAAAAGTTGAGGTTATTGAAAATATAATGGATCATACTGGTCTACAGAGCCCATTTTCTTAAGGCAGCAATTTTGTCATCAAGGAAGAAAAAAAGATGGGTCAGAATTGACAACCATGTGACATTTTTCACAATCCCCCCACTCAAAAATGAATACTGGTACAATTTAACTTGCTGCAGAATAAGACCACACCAAGGAATTCAGCAGCTATGCCAAGCTGGCATTTCTCTGCTTGACATATGTGTTGCATTCTTTCGGCAGGGTCTTTATAGAGTACAGACAGTATCACAATAAATTTTCTTGACCTTATCGTCCCTTCTATCTGAGTGCACCCTAATTCTCTTTTGGCCCAAATATCATGATATTTAGGGGGCTGTATCCAAATTTTCTCCCCGTGGACCAAGTGAAGCTTTTTCAGTGCCAAAACAAGACTAGCAATGCATTCCCTGGTCTTGAATAACTATTATGGGGTGGGATTACACTTGGCACATTTTTGTGTTCTTTGATTATAACACGTTTACTTAAGTTATGAGACTACGTTGAATTCTGCAGATGTAGGCTCCTAACTGGTAATAATTCAATATTTTTTCCACACATTTTCAACGTAGCCATTTCAAACAACATGAAGTCTCGCTATATTATGACAATTAGCAGTTTGGTCCTCCTCTAGAACTGCCCCGGAGATGAAAGAGTTAACTCCATACAGGATGGAGTTCTGAGCGCGAGCTCGGTTTTCAAAGCTCTATCTGGGCAGTTTCAAACTGAAACTGTCAGATTCTTTACTCCGCCTCACTGAACAGTCGCTCCGGAGATTTCTCCTTTAGCTCGGTTCATTTCAAGTATTCTCGGTTAAATTTAACCGAGAACAGTGTTTTATTTTACCGCATTTCGGTTCAAGCTCTATCTGGTAACCGTAAGTACAAGGTTTTAGTCTGTGTGGAAATTGTCATTATCGGTTCGGTTTTGAACCGATCGGTTTGCTTTAAAACTCATTTTAAACATTTAAAATATATTTAGAGTGCGGTTCGGTTCTTATCGGTTCTAAAAACAGATTTCATTACGTTTTTAAATACCCGTGACACGGTTAGGAACCGATAAGGGTGTCTTGCCTAGCACTGCCATTAAAAGGGCAAGTTTTGGTTAGGCTGGCATTATGTCTGAGAAACCCAAAAGAAAACCGGGCCCACTGGGTTTCAACACTGTGATGCTTGTGGGAAGCTTTGCCAAGGCTGACCCACACACCACATGTGTTTATTGTCTGGGGTTTGACCACCTCCAGTCAGACTGCCAGGTATGTAAGAATTTCCCTGCAGCCACCCTGGAAAAAAAGATTGTGCAGGCTCAGGGAACGAGAGGCCAAAAAGTCCGCTGACCCGGATGGCCAGCCCGGTTCAGTGCCAACTGAACCAGAGGGAGTGCCCTCTGACCAGGGCGATACTTCCTCGGGCAAAAGAAAAGCTGGTTCTGAGGAACCAGCCCCAGTAAAAAAATCTAGAAAATCAGCAGGTCTGGAGTCCAAAATTTCCTCTCCAACTGCTGCAGAAATAGCAAAAGCCATACAAATTGTCCAGTCACTGTCTCAGGGGCCGTCCGAACCACCACTAGTTGGCAAAAGGTTGGTTCGTCCGGCCCCAGTGGTTCAGGAGTATGATGTTGAGGAATTTTATGAACCACAGGAGGGGGAGGAGGATTATGAACAGTATGTATGTGGCTGGGAGGGTCTGGATGTGCCCATTGAACCGCCATCTCCAGACAGACCTTTAGAATCTCCCATGCTGTCTGAGTCCCCATCTCATTTTATGTTTTATAAGAAAGTTGCTGAAACCCTCCAGCTTCCCTTAGAAGAGGCGGTGGATGAGCAGGAGGAGCCTGATTTATGTTGAAATGATGGATATTCCAGAGTCTAGGAGATTGTCTATTCCTTTACATAAGTTATTTAGGAAGCAAACAATAAAAATTTTGAAAAATCCTAATTCTGTGCCTCCTGTCGATAAGAAGATGGACAGGAGGTATACTCTATCAGGTCCTGATACAGACTTCCTTTCTGAGCAGTGTAGTCATGTAGGAGTGGTGCAGGCTGCAGCCTGTGATGAGGCTAACATTCCCCTGGCTTCACATCCTCCTGACAAGGATTCCAGGAAGATTGATGCCATGGCAAAAAAGCAGTATATGGCAGCCTCTCTGGGACTCAGGCAGGCAAATTATATGGCTTATGTGGCTAGATATCAGAAATCTAGATGGGATACAGTTATGCAGTTAGCCAAGCAGGCCCATGGCCAGCTGGCTAAGAACAGGTGGCTGCTGATGGCATTGAAGCCTCTAAAGTTCAATTTCATGCTGCTGTGGATGTTAATGATGTTTCCTCAAGGGTCATGGCCACTTCTGTAGCTTTTCGTAGGTTGGCATGCTCAGGTGTACTAATCTGTCACAGGACACTCAGACTAAGGCTATGGATTTTCCTGTGGTGGGGAATTCTCTGTTTGGGGAGCAGACAGAGAACTATATGAAAAAGATGGATGAATACAGAACTACCTACAAAAGTGCCCAAGCCAAGGAGCGGCAAGCCACTCCCCAGAGGCACACACCCAGAGGTAGGGGCAGGCCCTTCCATAGGCTTTTTTATCAATTCCAAGCCTCCTCTGCTTTTGCTCAGAGGGGCTTTTTCAGAGGCAGAGGCAGACGGGGCACAGGTAAGCCGGTCCCCACCCCTCAGCCTAAGGCAACTGCCAAGCAGGCACCCTGATGGGGTGCCCAGGGTCGATTCTTCTGTACCAGTAGGGGGCAGGTTGGCTTACTTCAGTCAGAACTGGGTGTCCCTAACTCGGACAAATGGGTTCTGGAAGTAGTAAGCCAGGGCCTGGTTCTCGCTTCAAAAATTCCCAAAGATGAGAGCCAGGCATTTTCCACCTGAAGCCCCTCGAGACCCTTGCTCTGGAAGCAGAGGTCTCTACCCTGTTAACCTTCAGAGTAGTAGAAAGGGTTCCTCCCTTACACCAGGGCAAAGGTCTGTATTCCAGATACTTCCTTACCCCCAAAAAAGACAGGAGAATGGCGGCCCATCTAAGATATCTGAACAAGCACCTTTTGAAACCAAAGTTCAAAATGCTAACTCTGGCAATGATTTTACCCTCCCTGAGGCCAGGGGACTGGTTAGCCTCCCTGGACCTCAAGGATGCTTATTTTCATGTCCTCATCAAGCCTTCTCACTGAAAGTACCTCAGGTTCAAACTGCCCTCAGGCCACTACCAGTTCAGGGCAATGCCCTTCGCCTTACCTCTGCCCCAAGGGTATCTACAAAATGTCTGCCGTGGCAGTGGCTCATTTAAGGAGGCAAGGGATTGCTGTTTCCCTTACCTGGACGACTGGCTCATTGTAGGACAGTCTCCAGAACAGGTGAACTCACTTACAAGTCACCCAGCAGCTTCTCACCTCCCTGGGATTCCTGCTAAATCTACAAAGTCAGTTCTAGAACCAGTTCAGGTACTCCTTTCATAGGTGCGAATTGGACACACAGCTGGCCAGGGCCTTCCTCCCCTTGGAAAGGGTAGAGAAGTTGATTGCCCTGGCCTCCTCTTTCACTCTGCAGGTCTCTCGTCCAGCAAGACACCTTTTGCAGCTCCTGGGGCACATGGCTGCCTCCACAGCCGTGGTGCAGGGAGCAAGATTCCAGATGAGACATTCAGTTTCACTTGAGAGCCTGTTGGTCTCAAAGGAGGGACCCCCTTACCAAATTGATTCCAGTGACCCGAACCCTGATCCTAGCCCTTCAGTGGTGGCAGGATCAGAGCAATTTAAGACTGGGGGTCCCCTTCGTTCCTCTCTCCCACTCCCTCACCCTCACTACGGATGCCTCCCTCCTGGGGTGGGGAGCACACTTGGGCAACCTCTCCACCCAGGGAGTGTGGTCCCCCCAGGAATCTCTGCTCCACATCAATTTGCTGGAACTCAGAGCTGTCTTTTTAGCTCTTCAAGCATTTTCTGCATCTGTCCAGAACAAAGTAGTCCAGGTCAGAACAGACAATACCACAACAATGTGGTACATCAACAAGCAAGGGGGCACTCTGTCGTCGGCCTTGTGCACCGAGGCAGTGAAGTTGTGGTCTCTGGCCCTACTCCCTGAACACCTCTCTGATAGCAGTTCACCTGCCAGGGAAAGACAATGTCCTAGCGGATGCCCTCAGCAGGATTTCTCAGGGCCATCCAGAATGGTCCCTGGATCTCAGTGCTGGGGACAGTTTTTGCCAGATGGGGCACCCTCAGATAGACCTCTTAGCAGCCCAGACAACCACCAACTTCCACTGTTCTGTTGCAGGCCCCCAGTGATGGGCTTAGTCCCCTGAGTCTCTTCTCTTGGATTGGGAAGGAAGTTTCTTTATGCCCCCTTCCCTCTCCTATTCAAGATGTTAGTAAAAATCAGATCCCAGCCTTGCAAGGTGATTCTGATTGCACCAGACTGGGCCAGGCAACCCTGGTACCCACTCCTTCTATCACTGGCAGTCCACCTTCCCCTGTGTCTTCCCAGGATTCACAACTTGCTGACCTGTGCCCAGGGGAGAGTCTGGTATCCGAACCTCAAATCCCTCAACCTCAAGCTTGGCTCTTGAGGAGTTAGAATTTGCTGATTTGCACCTTTCTCAAGGTGTCCTTGACATCCTAAAGGCCTCTAGGAAGCCTTCCACTAGAGCCACTTATAATTCCAAGTGGAAAAGGTTCTCCATCTGGTGTTCTGGGAAGCATATTGCCCCAGAATCTGCTGATTTGACCATTTTGTTGGACTACATGGTCCATCTTAATTCTTTGAGCCTCAGGCCAGCTACCTTAAGAGTTCATTTGGCAGCTGTCTTTGCTTTTATTTCAGCAGGAAAGCCTTCCTCCCTTTCCGCTCACCCTGTATTTTCCAAGTTTTTAAGGGTTACTCCATACCAATCCACCCTTTCGTGACCCAGCCCCTGCCTGGGACCTTAATGTTTGCATTGCCCAGTTAATGCAACCTCCCTTTGAACCCCTGTCTTCCGCAAAGCTTAAGTTTTTAACTTGGAAAACTGTGTTTCTAGTGGCCATCACTTCTGCTAGACGCATAAGTGAGTTACAAGCCCTTTCAGTAGAAAATGATTTTATTTCTTTTCACAGGGATAAGGTAGTCCTCAGGACTAACAGAAAGTTTTTACCTAAAGTGGTGTCTGATTTCCATCTTAATCAATCCATCTCCCTTCCAGTATTTTTCACTGAGCATTCTTCCTCTGGTGAGAGGAGATTGCACAGTTTGGATGTTAAGAGGGCATTGAGTTACTATTTAGAACGTACCCAAGGGTCACAGGTTCAATCCATCAACTGTTTCTCACCTATGGTGAGGTTGGCAAAGGAAACCTGCCACTAAGAGGACAATTGCCAGATGGATTGTCTCTTGTATCCAATTTTGTTACCAGAAACTGGGTAGAGACCCCTCTGGATTGAGGGCTCATTCTACCAGAGGTATAGCCGCTGCCTCTAGCTACTGCTAGAGACATTCCTATTTTGAAATTTGTCAGGCTGCAACCTGGAAAACAGTACACACCTTCACCAAGCATTACCCCTGGATATCCAGGCCAGAGAGATGCTCGATTTGGCACAGCTGTGCTTCAGAGCCTATTCCCTAAGTAGGTTCTGTCCCTCCTCCATGGAGGTACTGCTGTGTAGTTCGTTAATTGTCATAATATAGCAAGACTTCATGTTGTTTGAAGAAAAATTACTCACCTTAGTAATGTTGTTTCTTCTAATGGAGTCTTGCTATATGACCACCCTCCCAGCCTGCCCTCTCAGAACTTCTACTTGGGTAGGGGTGGGCAACCTAGTGCAGGCACTGTTTATGCCATTGCAGGATTTTCTTCCCCTTTTGGGGTTTTTGGGGGAGTGTTGTTTCTGTTGTTAAATGGTATTTTTTGCTGGCCCCCTGACTTGAGTCTTTGGGTAGGGTCCAGCAGTAGTGTTGTTGTTGTTGTTGTTGTTGTTGTTGTTGTTGTTGTTGTTGTTGTTGTTGTTGTTGTTGTTGTTGTTGTTGTTGTTGTTGTTGTTGTTGTTGTTGTTGTTGTTGTTGTTGTTGTTGTTGTTTAGCCAGTAGGCTAGTGTAGGTTACAGCTTCCACACAGACCCTTAGTGAGTTCTTGCTTCATAAAGATCTGACAGTTTCAGTTTGAAACTGCCTAGATAGAGCTTTGAAAACCGAGCTCGTGCTCAGAACTCCATCCTGTATGGAGTTAACTCTTTCATCTCCGGGGCAGTTCTAGAGGAGGACCAAACTGCTAATTGTCATAATATAGCAAGACTCCATTAGAAGAAACAACATTACTAAGGTAAGTAATTTTTTCTTTTGGTACAGTGACTTGTGTCACAACTGTCATTTTTCAACTCCTGCCCAAAATATGTTTGCAGCCCAAAAGTTGATATTGCAGTCCATGCATGACATCACCTTTAGACCAGGACTTGAACATTTTCTCTGCCCTTCTTTATGAGGCAAGGTCATCACAAGGTTGTGTTGAACATTTTGTGTAAAAATATAAAAAAAATAATTTAAAATATTTTTTTTAACCCAGATTTCTCTCCTGCAGCCCTATCGGCTCTGGCCAGACTTTGTTTTATGTTGCTATTTACATATTACTCTTTGTTCATAATGTTTTATGGAACATTTAAGACACTTGGTATCTCTGGTGTTTAAGGTACATATTGATTTATACGATTATATAACTCTCCCTTCATGACATTGTTTTGTATTTTAGTGTGTATTGCTTGTTCTTGTTTTAGTTGCATAACTTGGGTAACAAATTGTCTTTCTTCTGTTTGTAAACTTAGATGTATTGTTACATTTGTATTGAGATTATCATGTGATTACTTGCTTTATCGTTATATGCCACAGTTCATATGGTTATACTTATTGGAAACCTAATAAAAATCGTTATGGCAGAAAAGAGGGTAGAATAGTTTTGGTAAGGAATGTATGACGAGCAGACCGGGGGAGGGAGTCCTTATTTCTGTACAGGGCTTCCAGTTTGGGATAGAGCTTACAGTGAATATGCTTGATGTGTTTAGTGTAGTCCAGTCAGTTGAGCCAGACACCCAGGTATTTGTAGTAGGGGACTTCTTCCAGTATGGATCTGTTCTGGGTAGAGATTGAGAGACTGGAGAAGAGGTTTGCCAATTTCTGAGGGGTACCAAAAGTCATTGACACTGTTTTTTTGACATTAACTTTGAGTTGATTGTCCTGAAACCAGTGAAGGACCGAGTAGAAATCTGTGAGTCATCAATAGAGGCAGAAGGACCTGAGACGTAAAGAACTGTGTCGGCATACATCTGTATGTTGGCTACAGAGCATGCTGACGGGAGACCATTTAGAAAAATAGGGAAGAGTATTTGGCCCAAGATAGAGCCTTGGGGGACTCCAGCTTGGATGGAGGGGCGCTCCACCTACTAGAACTCGTGAGGGGATGAGACCGAATCAAATGCCTTGGCTAGGTCTATGAAGATGGCCGCAGTTATGTGGCCTTTGTCCTTGTTGGAGAGGATGCTGTTTAAAGGAAGTATGATAAGGAACTTCTGGTAGTGTTTGTGGTCACTCCACAAGGTGTAGTGCCACTTCAGTTGCTTATTTAAAATTAATAAATAAATATATAGGATACATGATGGGCAGGGTGGGATATGGAAAATATTCTCACTCCTGCAGAGTGGCTCACGATGCAGGGTGAGAATATTTTCCATATCTCACACATCATAATAATGCAATTCATATACCGCTGGGGTGAGCGCTTTAGGAACATTTTTTTGTACGTTTCCTGTGTGTGTGTGTGTGTGTGTGTGTGTGTGTGTGTGTGTGTGTGTGTGTGTGTGTGCGTGTGCTCTGAATGGACTGAGAGTGAGAAACACAGGGGTGAGTGTTTTGCAAAGCTGTCTTTCTCAGTGAGCCTCTGAATCACTCAAACTGCTGCAGGTAGCACTGAGAAAGGCAAACTGCTTTGTAAAAGTTTCATTTAGAATTCAGGTTGTTTTGAGGCTAGGATCAGCACAGTAATGGGCTGGGAGTGTTAGAAACTCAGTGGGACACAGGTGAGTGTTTTTCAAAGCTAATTGAGTTTAGTTGCAGCTTTAGTGAGAAATAAACTGTTTTCTGAAGCAGATTCCTTTAGAATGCAGTCTGCAGTGCAGATATTCTCACTCTGGTGATGTCATCAGGATTTATCCTCACTCCAGAGAAAATAATTAAGCAATATACCACAAGAGGGTGTGGGTAATGCCACTATTTATCCACGCCTGGTGTGTTGTTCGGTCACAAGGCGCAGCCGAGTGCCCAGCAACACACCAGTAGTGGGTAAATACTGGTCTCGCCCACATCCTCGAGTGGGATATTGCAATTATATAATGTCCCACTTTATTTTTGTGACAATAATGTTGTTTTGTTTTGCATTTTTTATTATTTTTACTTCATGTACTGCTGCGCCGGCAGAGAAAATAGTACCTTTATGTCTAGCTTTCATAGGAAGGAAAAAGCACAACAAAAGAAGGCGATTACCGGCTTCCATAGGAAGGAAAAAGCACAGGAGAAGAAGGTGATTACAGTCTAAAAAAAAGTAACCTATGCCCCAGCTGTTTTTCTCCGTGTCCTCTCGGGTCTGTGTACAGCTTTGTAAGTTAGTGTGCAAACTTGATCGTTCAGTGCTTGTGTTATATTTGCTTGTAGTATCGCTACGGCTGCTGTTCTCCTGCTGTTTTAAAAGAAAACGGGAAAAGAAACTAAGAAAAGCACAACTGTATGGTGGCGTGTCCACCTATCTACTCCTCGTCCCTTGCGAAAAAAGTTGACTGCTTACTTGTTTGCACATTAATCGATTTTGGCAGTTCCACACCTGCCTCTAGCTGCCCACTTGTGCTAGTTATCAGCTAGATTGCAGCAGTTGATGATACTGACAGCCCGGCCAGAGTACCGTCTCTGTTTGAGTTTTGAGGTAAATGATTATAGGGAGACGCAAAAAGGGCTTATAAGCAGCTGTGAATGAGAGGCGGGAAAGCTGTGTGGCTCCATATTCAGATGTTGCGATGGAGTGTCCGTGGCAGCAGGGTCAGGGAAATGGTATGTACTTTTTTTTTTTTTTCCGATTGAGGGTTTGTGTGTAAAAGGTAGCAATGTTGTGGAGGCGGGTGGGAGAAACTGGAAACGCGGGGAGATTTGTGGTGTGTCGGGTGAAGTTCCATAGCTCTTACTTCGAGAGGGCTCTTGCAGTAGGTAATTATATATAGGACTGACGCCAGTAGGCGTCAGGACCCCACGGAAAAATTTCTAGCTAGCAGTCTCTGGCTTTACTGCCATTAGCTCGTGTAAACGCCTCATGGTTAAGTTCAACTGCTCGTCAGTCTGTCGTCGGTAGTTCTACCATTGTTTTTTCTTAGATTCTTAGAAATTTGTCCACTATTTCGGTGGTGTATGTCGTCCCCTACAACGTCCGAGCACAAGAATAAGTGCAACTCATGCAACGCCCAACTCCTGCACAAGGACGGTCACTCCCAGTGCCTCTTCTGTCTGGGCCCGGATCACCCTATGGAGAAGTGCCAGCATTGCCTGAAATTCAATGCTGCCACCCGCGAGATGGAGGCAGCAGTCCCGGAGGCCCACATCCTTAAAAGATAACGTGTGTCCGTCCCCAGACAGCTCTCGACAGCTGTCTTGGAGCTTCCAAGATGGCGTTAGCCCACCATCTGGCTCTGGCTCTTCAGGTGCCTCTGGGCTAAGGAGGCTTGCACTCCCAGCAAGGCTGCTGCCCGCCGCCAGCCTACTGGTGCAGTGGCCCAAGTAAGCCGGATGTTCTGCCTCGGATCGCCTGGCTGAGAAGGCCTGTTGCCCGACCTTCGGGCAGCACACGCCCCTGGGCCGCCCGACCAGACTGCACCCCCACCACGGCCTGCCTCGGGCGATGGTTCTGCTAAGTTGGACAGCGGCTCCTCCGACGTCCGCCTGGACTCTGCTGGTAAATTGAATGTGGGAGCAGACGCCAAACCCTAATATATCCTGTCTGCCATCCCCGGCTCCCTGCGGCATTTGCTGCCCTCCGAGGCCCCAACATCTCCTCAGCTTGACCCCGGGGATGTTTCCCCTCCTTCTCAGGGTGATGCAGGGAATATAGGTACACTCCCGTCAGGTCTCCCTCCCACCGGGCCAGACGACCTGACTTCAGTCCCTCGGATGCTGTCATCCCTCTTCCTCTCCCAGATGTCGTCCCGACACCGGGCCTACCACCCGCTGGGCCTCCTGTTCCAAGTCCGCCTGCAAAGCATGCTTCCAGGCCGTCTGTCCCGGCAGGTCCCTGGGTATCCGACACCGTCATACCCGGGGCCACAGTATCCGACGCCGCAGTACACGGTGCCTCATTACCTGATGCCGGGTTACCTGCTGTCGGGGTATGGATATACGCAATACGGGTATCCCCAATATCCGTATCCCCCTCCTCTACTGCCCTCTCAGTAGCCGGTGGATTGGAAGGAGAGACTAGCCTCTTGGGCTGTGGCCAAGGCTCTGCTCAACAGGGAGGTAGAGAGCAGTCTTCTGACGCTGGTTCTGGACCCCCTATGTCTGAAACGAGAGACTCCCTCCCCATCTCCGGATACCATAAGCGAGCCCTCCAGTTCCAGGCCAGGGCAGGGTACACTTCCCCGGGTGCTCCCCAAGGGGTCCATTCCTCTCCTACCGCGGAAGGAGTCTTATTCCTCTTCATCCTCTGAGCCCTCTGACTACTCCCACGGTCGTTCCGACCTGGATGCGGAGCCTCGCTTTCCGGATAAGCCCAGGCCGGGGACCCCTCTGAAGTCGCCTCCGGGGGATCCTTCTTTACCGGAGTTGCTGCGTGAAATTCAGGAGGTTCATCAATGGCATTCCTTGTAGCTGGATCCACAGCATAAGAAACTCGCTGCACACCTGGATCTGCCCGAAACCACTCCGACCCTGGTGCCACCTTGGATTGAGCCTCATGCCGACCTTGTCTCCACTATTTGGAAGCAACCGTCTGCCCTAGCCCCCCTTCCTAGGAAGTCTGATAGGCTTTATCAGGGTGTTGACTCTCTAAATTCTCACCCACGAGCTGATTTGGTTGTGATTAGTGCCGCTCATGGCCGGACAGCTAATCCAAAGCACTTGAGCTCGTCACCACCTGACAAAGAATCTCGCCTTGTGAACCAGTACGGAAAGGTCTACGCTTCTTCCACTCTGGGTATAAGGGCCCTGAATTATGTTGGTCATATGGGGGATTACTAGCAGGTGATCCTTAGTGAGGTGGAATCTAAGTCTGACTCCCTTCCTGAGTCTCGGACAAAGCAGGAAGTGGCGGATCTAGTCCAGTCTGCACGTTTGGCCAGCCGGCATATGCTTCGTGCCACGTATGATGCAGTGGACGCTGCCGGTAGGAGCTCAGCTTTTGCCATGGGTCTGCAGCATCATGCCTGGCTTCGTTTGTCAAGATTGGTCCCGGAGGTGCAGGACGCTATCCAGGACGCGCCCTTCCGGGGTTCGGTGCTGTTCGGTGGCTATGTCAAGGATATCATCACCAATCTGTAGGAGAAGGGTGCTGCACTGAAGTCAGTCGACTCCATGTACAAACCCACTCAGGCTCAGCGTTGTCCCTTTCGTAAACGTAATCGGCAAAAAGCATAACCTCAGGGAAAGCGGGCCAATAAACACCGGGCTCATCCGGCTGCCAGCCCAAAAAAAAAGACAGCAGGGGCTTGCGCTGCCTCACACCACCTGACTCTTTCCCTCTCACACAGCCTCTGGGATTTCCAGAGGAACCGGTAGGAGGGAGATTCTCCTGCTCCAGCTGATTGCAGAAGGACACTCAGAGTTTCTTCGGAAACCTCCTCGAAAACCTCCCCCCAGGTTGTCTTACTCCCCAGAACATCATCTGGTTCAGGAAGAAATATCCTCTCTTCTCCTGAAGGAGGCAATAGAGCCCGTTCCTCCCCATCTTTGGGGAACGGGGTACTATTCCCATTTCTTCCTGGTACCACAGAAGTCAGGAGATGTGAGGCTGATTCTCGACCCCAAAAGATTCAGAATGCTCTCTGCAGGGCCTTCTGCCTCTTCTTCGGCCGGGACAGTGGCTGTACGCTTTGGATATGCAGGATGCTTACCTGCATATCCCTATTCGCCCTTCCCACCGCAAATACCTACGTTTTGCGTTCCAGGGGGACCACTGCCAGTTCAAGGCCCTCTCATTTGGTCTCTCCTCAGCGCCCCGAGTGTTCACCAAATGTCTTTCGGTGGTAGCGACCTGCATACCCAGGGAGTGCAGGTTTTCCCATACCTGGACGATTGGCTCCTGGCGGTCCGTCCAGGGAGGAGTTCCTGCGCTTCCTTTCCCTTACCCTGCAGGTTTTTGCCTGCGTGGGTATTACGTCAATTGACCAAGTCCCACTTGATCCCATCCCAGAGACTCCAGTTTATCGGGGCGATCTTGGACACTACCTCCAGCATGGCATTTCTGCCACTGGACAGGGCGGCCTCACTCCAGGCTCTGGTCAACCTGTTGTCCAGCCGCAGGTGGGTCAGCCCTTGCCCTCCTCTGGCTCATGGCGGCTGCGATTCTGACAGTTCCTCGCGCTCGGCTCCACATGAGAATCCCTCAGTGGATGCTTTGGTTTCAGTGGGATCAGCTGGTGGACGACCTGGATCAACTTGTTCTGGTCTTCACTCCTATGGCTCGGGACTTGCAGTGGTGGATGGTTCAGGAGAACCTTTGCTGGGGAGTTCCCTTCTAACTATGGACGCCTCTGGCGAGGGTTGGGGAGCCCATCTCGAGCCTCTCAGGACCCAGGGCTCCTAGTCCAGGCTCGAGAAATCTCTCCTCATCAATGTGCTTGAGCTTTGGGCTGTGCTGTATGCTCTTCAGGCTCTGCATCTGCTTCCCGGGCACCTGACTGTCCAGACGAACAGCATGCGTGTGGTCTGCTACATGAACAAACCGGGAGGAACTCGCTTTTGCCCTGTTTACAGGGAGGCTGTGTGAGTTTGGGATTGGGCAGTGCAGCACAGCCTTCACCTCACGGCAGTTCACGTCCCCGGGGTCGAGAACACATTGGCAGACCGACTCAGTCGGTCATCTGCTCACGTTCGCGAGTGGGAACTGGATCAAGGGGTAGCAGACTATTATCTTCCTACGTTGGGGAACACCACAGGTAGACCTGTTCGCATCCCCTCACAACGCAAAACTTCTCGACTTCTGCTCGCTCGCTCCAGGGCGCGGCATTTTTTGGAGAGACTCTGTCTCTAGACTGGCAGATTCGTGTCTGCTTTCCTCGAGGGTCTTGCTGAAACTCTGCTCAGAAGGCGCTCAAATGATGCTGATCGCTCCTCTCTGGCCCAGGCAAGTTTGGTTCTCTCTTCTGCAACAGTATTCAGAGGAACTTCCTCTTCCTCTCTCGCAACCTTTGCTGACCCAAGATCAGGGGACCCTGGCCCATCCACGCCTCAAGTCCCTTCAGCTGCACGCGTGGCTCCTGCAGACGTAGCTCAAGCCCGATTCGGGCCCCCCAGTGTGGCTGAGATTCTGGTGGAGGCAGTAAACCCTCCACCAGATCTGCCTATGCCAGGAAATGGAAACTGTTCACTATCTGGGCCGCTTCAAAAGATTTCAAGCCTTTCTCATGCTCTGTTGGGCGGCTTCTAGATTACTTGCGACACCGCTTTGATCTGGGTCTCTGTCATTCATCTTTGAAGGTTCACATTGCGGCTATTTCGACCTACCATGTCCCTTTTGCAGACAGGACGTTTGCTCAGCTGGAGGTCTCCAAGACCTTCCTTAGAGGGGTCCTCCATTTGAGATATCCCCTATTTGAATTCCTGCCCCTCCTTGGGATTGGAATTTTATTCTTGAGAAGCTTACTCTGCCTCTTTTCAAGCCGGCAGCCTCAGCAGACCTGACATTCCTCTCGTGGAAGGCTCTCTCCCTTGTGGCCATTACTTCTGCTCAAAGGATTTCTGAGCTCCAGGCCCTGATGTGCAAAATCCCATATTTGATTTTCCACAAGGAACGTGTGGCTCTGCGTACCAACCGTAAGTTTCTCCCCAAGGTGGTAGCGGAATCTACGCTGAATCAATCCATAGAGTTATCTGCTTTCTTTACGCAGCACTCAAATCAAGGAGTACCTCCTGCATACTCTGGATGTTCACCGGATTCTGAGATACTACACCACCAGGACAAAGGATCTCAGAAAGACTGACCAACAGTTTGTCTCTCTTGCTTGTAAAAGAGAAGGCAATGCTGTTTCTTTTTTTTTTTTTTTTCATTTTAGCCAGGAAGCCTCCGTCCTGTCTCTGCCCTGGTCATGGCCCCGAGACTTCGCCAAGTGCCACAACCTCCCGGTTAGCCACGGCTTGCCCCTGGAGGGCCTGGCCACGGCGCCGGTTCCCCTAATTCCGGCACCGCGGAACTAGTATCTGGTTGGGAGTGCGGCGGCAGTGGCTAATTGAAGCCTGGGGAGGGCTTCATGTAGACTGAGGCTCTCCTCTCCATTTTCTTAGTTTTCCTCCGAGGTGAGTGTGTGTGCAGTGACGCCCAGCGTCCACCCCACCTCCATTGAATGCGAGCGCCGGTGTTGGGCCCCTGGCCTCCGCTGGTCCATCACGTTGCGAGCACTTCCTACCCTCCCGGAGGGAGATCGTCCGTAGGACGTTCAATCTCGGCGGGCCTTCCAGCGACCCGGGTCCATTCCCGAACCCGGGTCGCCAAGCGTCGCAAGTGGAAATGCATTTGCTGTTCGGAGGGCTGGGCAGTGCTGTTTCTAAGCAACGCCTATCTAAATGGTTGGCTCATTGTATCATTTTCTGTTACAAGTACAACAAGACCCTGCCGGGTCAGGTCAGAGGGTACTCCACCAGAGGGTTGCTGCCTCTGCGGCTTGTTTCAAGAATGTCAGCGATTGACATTTGTGCAGCCGCTACTTGGACTTCTGTCCATACCTTTATGAAACATTACAGTTTGGACATAGCCTCTCGCCGTAGAGCAGGCTTCGGGTTGGCTGTTCTGCAAGGTATCCTTTCCTGACACCTTCATAGCCAGAGGGTCTACTCCTGTGTAGTTTTCCTCCTCCCGTTTGCTTCTTCTTGTTCCAGACTGCTTGGGGCCCAGTCCTATATGTAATTACCTACTGCAAGAACCCTCTCGAAGTAAGATAGTACAGTTATGTAAAAACTTACCGTAACAGTAGATCTTCAAGAGGCTCTTGCAGTAGGTAATACCTTCTCACCCTCCATCCCCCTAAGCTTTTTCAGCTCCTTTTCCAGGCTGGGAAATATCCGCTTCTCTCTCGTCTTGCGTTTTGGCCTTTGGCGGGAGAGAACTGGAAGGCGGGCGTGGGGGACCACCTCTTTATACTGACGTTGCATGACGTCAATCACCTGATGTGAGGGCGGTCCCCTGCCAGAGGCTGCTAGCTAGAAATTTTTCCGTGGGGTCCTGACGCCTGCCGGCATCAGTCCTATATGTAATTACCTACTGCAAGAGCTTCTCTCGAAGATCTACTGTTACGGTAAGTTCTTACGTAACTGTACTTTTTCTGATTTATCGTTTTGGGGGGTGTCGGAGTTATTCACATGGGGTCCCTGATGTGGCTGGCTGGTGATTGGCACTAGCTTCCGTGGGGTACGATCACGATTTACATGTTGTAAATCCTGATAGCCAACCAATCAGATGACAGAATTTGACTTGCCCATTGTAAAACACATGTTTATTCCACTGAGAACTTTCACCTTCGTGGTATAAATATATAAAGTTCCTTCTGCTGACATGTGCTGCAGCCACATGAATCGCTGTTCATACTTTTCACTAAATATTATTAGTCTGGACATCCTCCCATAGATGTGCTGGTTGTGGGTTTGCTGTACTGCAAGGCCAACTGTACTTATTATATATCTGACTGAACCAGCCTCCCAGTTTACTTTGTACTGCCTGGGAGTCGTTCCAAAGGTGTACGGCCTAGTGGAGGACATATCCTTGAAGTTAGAACAGTTACATAAGAACTTATAGTAACAGAGGATCTCTGGCAAATCTCCTTCATTAGGCCATGCCATACCCTCCCTCCCCGTTTTGCCAAGCACTCCTTATCTGCCATCAAATTCTATGTTTCTATTCACAGAGAAGGTTGTGGATGCATGGAACAGCCTTCCTAGGTAAGTTGTGGAGTCAGGAACAGTGGGAGAATTCAAGATTGCACAGGACAGACATAAGATGATTCTAGTTGGGGGGGGGGGTAGGATGAAGTAAGCTGTTTAACTAGAATCTGCAGCTTATCCATCAGGTAGGGAAATGGGCAGACTAGGTGGGCCAAGCAGTCCTCATCTGCCGTCAGATTTCTAAGTTGGTGAGGGACATACCAGGTGCTGAACCCAAACCTTCATTTCCTGCATACTGTCTCCAGCCTTATGGCTCTCCTCTGCCTGGTACTGGTCTCACCTCATGGTTCCTCATGGCTGGATGTCTTCTGATGCTCTCTGGCAGGTAACTGAAGAGTGATGGGGCTCCCCTAGTTATATATGCGTAGACGATGTATGTCATAGTGGGTGGTCCCTGGTTGCAAAAGTTTCCGAGTGGTCCTGATGCTGTCTGCTTATAGTTCCAAAGGTGTGGCCTAATGAAGGAGATTTCTCGAAGAGCTACTGTTATGGTAAGGTTTTACGTAACTGTTGAACTTACTTGGAGAGGGCTCTTGCAGTAGGTACTCATATATAGGACTGGCTCGCCATGGCGTCAGGACCCCACGGAAATTTTTTTTAGCTAGCAGTCTCTGGCGGGGGACCGCCCCTACGTCAGGTGACCGGTGTCATACGACAGTATAAAGGGGTGGTCCCCCATGCCCGCCTTCCAGTTCTCTCCCGCCGACGGCTTGTGAAAGTTCCTCGCGGTTGAACAACGCTTCATTAGTCATCGGTCCTTAAGTCTTCAAACTTTGCGACCTTTTTTCTCTGTCTTTAAGCCTTTATCTTTGATTCGCTGTGTATGTTGTCCCTGACGCCCTCCGAATCGCGTAACAATAAGAGCGACTCTTGTGGTTCCCAATTTCCACACAAGGATGGTCACTCCTTGTGCCTCTTCTCTCTGGGCCCAGACCACCCCGTGGAGAAGTGCCAGCACTGCCAGAAATTTAACTCTGCTATCCGCAAAGAAGGCAGCAGTTCGTGGAAGCCCATACCTTGAAGAAGAAAATGGCCTTCATGGAGAAGGAGCTAAAGAAACTCAGGCAGGGGTCTGCTTCCCCCGAAGGTCACAAGAAAAAATGCGACAAGGAGAAGCATCGGGAGCGGGAACAGGCTTCCACAGCAGCCGCAACTCTGACCAGATTCGCGGCACTTAAGGTAACATTCCCTCTGGGGGATTGCTTCATGATGGCCGTCTTGGTGGTTACCAAGAAGGCGTTGCCCCTCCTGTCTGGCTTTGGCTCTTCGCGGGAGCCTCTGGGGCAAAGGAGGCCTTCGCTACCTTGAAGGCTGCTTCTACCACGTGGCCTGCGGGTCTGGTAAGTCTGCCGTCGGTCCCACCAACACTCATCCGGACAAGGCTGCTAAGCTGCTTGCCCCTTCAGGGGAGCGCCCAGCCAAGGCTACGCCCAACAAGGCTGCATCTCCTGCGTGGCCTTCCTTGGGCAGTGAGTCCAATAAGTCAGACACAAACGCCCCAGGCTGTCTGCAACATTCTAAGTTGCCTTCTGAGGTTCCCTTGTCTCCTCAGCTGACCCTCGGGAATTATAATCCTCCTTCCCCGGTCGTCATGGGGGATACAGAGACGCTGCTGTCAGGGAACCCTCCATCTTGACCGGATACCCTGCCACCGGATCCTCAGACGCCGGTCCTGATGCCGGCATACCCGACGCCATCTGGCGTCCCCTTACCATCCGGTCCTTTGGACCTTGTCAAAGGCATACCCACGCCGAGCCCAGCCCCGCGGGGCCTGCATTACCACTGCCTGTCTCATCAGCGTGGCCTCTGCCAGGCCCCTCTGCTCTGTCACTGGCACCCGACGCCGGGCTACACGGCGTCAGGTTAAGGATACTCCTCCTACGGATATCCTCAGTATCCATCTCCGCCTCCCACTCCCCAGCTGCTGGCGGATCTGCAGGAGACCCTGGCCTCCTGGTAGGCTGAGGCCAAGGCTTAGCTCACTCGTGAGGTCGAGAGTAGTCTACACGGATCCTGTACAGGATCCTCTGCGTCTGAGACGGGAGACTGCCTCCCCCCTTCCCAACACCAGAGGAGAGCCCTCTGGTGCCCGAGAAGAGGAGGAGACTCACCCCAGGGAACTCCCCAAAGGGGCCGTTCCTCCCCCTCGTAGGGAGGAATTTTTCTCCTCTTCATCGGATTCGTCTGACGCAAAGACGGGACGCTCTGATCCCAAAGACGAGCCACGTACTCCGGATCACCCCAGGAAGAGGACTTCTCCGAAGTCTCCTACAGAGGATCCCTCCTTTCTGGATTTATTGAGGAAAATCCAGGAAGTCCATCAGTGGTTATCGCTGGAGCCAGACCCACAACTTAAGAAACTCGCCGCTCATCTGGATCTGCCCAAGACCGCTCCTATGCTGATTTCACCCTGGATAGAGCCTCACACGGATCTTGTTTCCACCCTTTGGAAACAACCTTCTGCGTTAGCCCCCCTTCCGAGGAATGCGGACAGGCTATATCTGGCTCCTGAGTGTAGATTTCCTTAACGTCCACCCCATGGCTGACACGGTCATAATCACGGCTGCTCCGCAAATCCCAACCACCTCAGCTCATCTCCGGCTGATAAGGAATCCTGGCTTCTGGACCAATATAGGAAAATCTGATCTTACTTCGAGAAACAGCTCTTGCAGCAGGTTACACCATTAGGACTGAAGCCAACAGGTGTCAGGACCCCACGGAATTCTTCTAGCTAGCTATCTTCAGCGGGGACCGCCCCCGCCGTCGGTCCCGACAGATTCCCCAGTTCTTTCCCGCCGTCTACTTGCATGTCTCGACCCTTTGGCTCGTTTCTAGCGCGCGACGCTCAGTTAAGTTCTTCCTTCGGGGAAAAGTTCGTTTTTTCGGCTCTTTTGCTGTCTGATGTCCTCTCCAACCTCCGTTGAAGGCCATCCTTCGAAGTGCACCTATGGGAAGCAAATCCCATTTAAGGATCCGCATTCGGCCTGCGTCCGGTGCCTGGGCCCAGACCACGACACCCGGTCCTGCTCTTTTTGCCAGGGGTTCAACATCCGGATCCGTCGCCAGAAGGCCCTTCAGGCGTTCCTGCTCAAAGAAAAAATCAGGACCATGGACGCAGCCTCCAAGGGGGAATCCTCAGAGAAGGCCCGGAGACACCCCGAGCAGCACAGGGAGAGAGTTAGATCCAAGTCCCCGTCTAGGGCCTCTTGACTCCTGTAGCTTCGGCTCCCGGTCCGACCGCTCTCCTTCCTGGGCCCATTCTCAGCCTCCCTCCGCAGCAGTGAAGACCCCTTCGGGCTCCTCTTCTGTCTCACAGGCCAAGACCTCCAGGCCTTCCTCATCTTCCTCTTCTAAGGCCCTGGCTAGGTCGGAGGACCGTCATCACCTGGGCCACTGGAAAATTGCGCCTGCAATTTTTTTGCAGAATCCGCAATTTTCACCATTCTCTGCAAAAACTGACATGTTCCACAATTTCTTGCAATTTTTGAGTTTTTATATTGAACTGTGTAAAAAGTACTAGCATTTTTAATAAAATACTCTCAAATATATTGACAATTTTGCATGCAGACTTGGGTTTGACTGAAACAATGGAGTGCAAGGTAGGGCAAGGGTTTCATGTGACACTGATTTCTTTTGAATCCTTGTCTTGTTTGGTTTAAGAATCCACTGGCCAAGCCTAAGTGCACTTAAACACTTAACATTTGTTTTGTGTTGAAGCAGTCTATCAGAAAACTTTTTGTTGCCACACAGACTGAAACAAAAGATGGGAGAAAAGGTGCAAATTATCCAATTTACTTAAATGGGGTGCTAACTATGAAGCCTTTTTGTAAGTGGCAGGGCAAGTTTTTCCTTGTGAGCATACTTTCAGTCAGACTAGTTTTGATTCAAACTGTTGAGGATTTTTGGATGGTCCTACCAATTTTAAACCTGAATAAGCTAGTTGCTAACCATGTTCTCATTCTTGGCAACTACCCCCTAGGTGCTCACATGCAAAGACTACAATAAAAACCTGACTAACGTCTAAAAACAAGCTTATAAAACACAAAATGTACAGTATCTGAAAATGTATCTTTAACTAAACAAAATCATTGCAGCCAGAGTAAAATAAAGGTAAATTACAGGGTACCCTGACTACTGCATTATGCAGTAAAAATATATTGGTATTTTGTTTTACATTTTTGGCAACTGCATAAGGCCCACTAGGCACAAGTGCCTGTTTTCCGGTACAACCCAGGAGCACTGAGGAGGTTGTGATTTGTTCAGAATCACACAGTATGCAAGTGGAGGTTGTGGGAAACAACTCCAGGTCTGCTAGATGTCATCAGCTCATTCACAGTTTGTTACTCTAACCTCTAGATTATACTGCCAGCCCCAATAACCACCCAATTTAATGTTTAAATATGTGATTTCAAAAATAGTGTACAATACCTAGAGTGCAGATTATAAACATTAAACAATTTAACAACATTTTACTAAAACTCAATCATTCACCACTTTATCTGCTTATTTTTTCTTGTACCAAAGTGGGTGAATAGCTGGCAGAGCATTGCAAACACCTGTTGATTAGGCTTCATTATTCTATAGCTAGAAACAAACAAAAACAATTATTTTTGGCTTTATTTAATATTGATTTGCTGTGGCTCACTTTATAGAATCTATTTAGCACTGTATGAGGCAGATGCTTTTAAATTTTAGAAGATAGGCAATGCTTATGGTAGCTTATCAGTTTAGTATTCTTTTTAGGAACATAAACTTTTCTTTATGTTTTAAACATATTTAGGTGTCAGTGTATTGATTTATCAATTTATAGTGACTAGTATATGCTGCAGAAAACATTAAAATATTTATTGTGAAGCACTCAGGGTCTATAGTAGAACCCCCGCATTTTCCCGAAATTTTTGCAAAGTGCTCCACAATTTTAGGTAACCTTTTCCGCAGTTTTCCAGTGGCCCTGGTCATCACCACCAGAAGTCCGGTTCCCGGCGTTCCGAACCCGACGTCAGGTCTTCATCTTTGCCTCCTCCTCTGCAGAGGAAGACCAAAGAGCTTACCTCCTTAAAGAAGCCGTTGGGTCCGACGCCGGCCCTACACCATAGGTCCCAGGAACCGTCGACTGCCAGACGCCCATCGCCGGTCAGGCCTACGTCTTCTTGGTTGTCGGCCGGGGGACCGACGTCCGTACCACCCATTGAGAAGAGGACCCCGACGCCTCCCATCGACGGTCAGGAGATGATTACGGAGGAGGAGCTGACCCAGCCCGAGGACCAGACGGGCAAACCCGGTCCTGTCACACCCCACAGGGAGCCCTCTCCGGAAACTGAGACCCCTGGGGAGCTGACGCCGGAACCAGACGACCGGCCATCGGAGCCCGGTCCGTCGTCTGGCCTCTCCATATCTGAGGTCAAGGAGTTGTTCACTTACTGGTGGGACACCATAAAAAGGGATGTGGTTCCCACCCCTTCTCCTCTTCCACCTGCGACCCCACCGGCCCCTGCGCCCCCTACTCCGTCCGGGCGGCAGGCAAATACCCAAGGAGCCGGGGATCCCTCCTAAGGGAGACCAGACAAAGGAGACCTCCGTCAGATCTTCTTCAGGGTCACCCAGCCCTAAGAGACCCAGAAGACGCCGCCGTTCGCCTTCGACGGAGGACACTGGCTCGGAATTCTTGGAAGGATCCAGATCCCTCTCCGATCCACATCCCTTCTCCGGACCTACGTGAACTTCGTAGATCTCCTCCGGATGACCCATCGTTCTCTGAGATCATGAGGCATATCCAAGAGAACATGGGCTGGGATGCGGAAGAACTGGACCCCGGGAGACTACGCCTCGTCAGGTAGCTTCGGCAGAAAGATCCCAAGCCTGTGGTGGTACCACCCTTGGTGGACACTTTCATGGACGTCACCAAGGCAGCGTGGAAGCGTCCACACTCACTCCCAGCGATGCCGAAGAAAGCTGACCGCCTGTACAAGGCCCCTAGGGAGGACCAGTATCTGGCTTCACATCCTCTTGCCTACTTTCAGGTCATCACAGCCTCTCATGACCGGTCCCAGAGACCGCAACATTTCAGCACTCTGCCACCGGACCCGGAGTTCAAACAGCTGGACGCTATGGGCAGGCGCATGTATGCTTCCGCTACTTGCACCATCAGATCCCTGAACTACTTAACCAACATGGTACAGTTCCAGAATGCCTTGCGGGAGCAGGGACTGGACCTGGCGGACAAATTGCCAGACGGTGAGCAGAAGGAGGAGATGTTGCAACTCCTCCGTTCGGGTTCGGACGTGGGAACCCAGGTGCTGCGAGCCGCATACGATTCCGCGGACTCCTCGGCCAGAGCGGCAGCTTCGGGCGTATGCCTCCGGAGACACTCATGGCTCCATGTCTCCGGATTCACCCCGGACATCCAGAAGAACATCCTGGATGCCTCGTTTCATGGAGAAGTTCTTTTTGTTGAGTCCTCAGAAAAAGTCCTCACCAAACTTCAAGAGGGTGGGAAGGGGCGGTACGGTCTGTCCAGACTATGTACAGACCCAAGCTTAGTTCCTTTTGTAGGAACCAAAGCCGTTTTCGAGGCTGGATGCAGAGACAGCAGTCCCGCGCCGGCCCGCAATAGAGGGGCTCCTTCTCCCACAGAGCCTAGGGAAGTCGTCCAGCGGGCGAAGCCAGTGACCGCCCAGCCTGCTGGACCTCAGCTGCCACAGCATGACTCCTTCCTGACCCCGCCCCTCAGGATCAACGGGACATCAAGGTCAGGGGTCGCATTGCGGACTACCTGCCAGGGTGGCAGTCCATAACCACTGACAGGTGGGTCCTTCAGTTGGTCGAAAGAGGCCACTTTATAGAATTCGCAGACAAGCCACCCTCGAGGCCTCCTCTGCTCTCCCGTTACTCGGGTCAGCACAAATTGCTTATCAGGCAAGAAATACTCGCACTCCTGCAGAAGGGAGCGGTGGACTATGTTCCAGAGAACCAGATAGGATCCGGATACTATTCCCACTTCTTTCTGGTTCTGAAGAAAACAGGGGACCTCCGTCCAATCTTGGACCTCAGCGACCTAAATACATCGGTCGCCTACAAACGATTTCGCATGGTGACCCTTCAGGGTCTCATTCCCATGCTAAAGCAGGACGCCTTCTTAGCGTCCCTAGACATGCAGGACGCCTACCTGCATATCTCTGGCTCAAGCGCACAGGAGGTTCCTGCGCTTCGAGTTTCTTGGCCACCATTTTCAGTTCAGAGCTCTTCCGTTCGGACTGTCACCGGCCCCCAGGGTCTTTACCAAGTGCATGGCAGTCGTGCAGGCGTCTTTAGGAGACAGGGCCATATGTGTTCCCATACTTGGGCGATTGGCTTCTCATGGCGCCTCAGAGGCGTTGTTGCTATTATCCAGAGCACCCAGGACCTGTTTCAGTCTCTGGGCATCCCTAATCAGTTCGAGAAGTCTCTTCTCGTACCCGTCGGCAGCTGCAGTTCATAGGGGCAGTTCTGGACACCGTCAAGGAAAGCATTCCTTCGGCGAAAAGGCGGAAAACGCATCAGATCCCTCATCAGGGACCTCTCGGCGAAGAAGACTGCCCCTGCCAGGCTGGTCCTTCGTTTGCTCGGACACATGGCTGCGGCCATTCCAACTGTCCCTTTGGCAAGGCTCCACATGTGGGTAACTCAGTGGATGCTCAAGGTGCAGTGGGACCAAAGGCAAGACCACATGCAGCAGCCGGTCAGAATCACAAATGCCGTGATTCGAGATGGACAGTGCTGGCTAGACCCAGGTAAACTCTCTGCGGGTGTTCCGTTCACAGCGCCGTCCCCGGGGGTGATTCTTTCCACAGACGCCTCGGGGCTGGGGTGGGGAGCACACCTGAACAGGGTCAGGTCCCAGGGAATGTGGACCCCTCAAGAAGCTCATCTCCACATCAACATTCTGGAGATGAGGGCGGTCCTTTACGCCCTGCAGGCCTTTCAGTCAGAGATCCCGCCGAATACTCTTTTGCTCCAAACAGACAATACGGCGGTGATGTATTACCTCAACAAACAAGGAGGCGCACACTCTTAACCCCTTTGCAGGGAAGCCATGAGAGTGTGGGATTGGGTAATCCGACGTGGCACGAGCCTGATTGCAGTTCACGTTCCCGGAGTGGACAACACAATCGCAGATGGCCTGAGTCATTCCCAGGCCAAGTTCCACGAGTGGGAACTTCTTCAAGGGGTAGCAGAGGATCTGTTTCTTCGATGGGGCACTCCAGAACTGGACTTATTCGCTTCCCCATCCAACGCAAAACTGCCCAATTTTTGCTCGCTAGATCCAGGGCCTGGTGTTTTCTGGCGAGATGCGTTGTCCCTCTCCTGGGCGGACAGATTCCTCTACGCTTTCCCTCCCTTCCCGTTTATCCAGAGAGTTCCTCTCAAACTGCGCAGGGAGCATGCAACAATGATCCTGGTAGCCCTATTCTGGCCCAGACAGATCTGGTTCCCCTTGCTAACGCAGCTGTCCCGGGAACCTCCAGTCCCGTTGCCTTTCAGCTCCAATCTCTTGTCTCAGGAGGAAGGTTCTCTAGTCCACCCGGACTTACGCTCACTGAACCTGCATGCATGGCTCCTAGAGACATAGCCATATTTGCAACACGGGGTCTCGCAAGGTGGTGGAGTTCTTTCGCAGTCCAGAAAGCCCGGTCGTGGCTTTTGGTCGTGCATGCACGCGGGCCTTTTCTCTCTAGGATGCCAGGTGAAAGTGGTGCTGGAATACCTGCTTTCCCTATTCCATTCGGGTCTCGCTTCTCCCTCTATTAAGGTGCACCTCTGCGCGATTTGTGCTTATCACTTCCCGGTGGGACAGCGCACAGTGGCACAGCTTGATGCCTCTCAAGATTTCCTGAGAGGGGTGTTACACCCAGGCCACCCATTAAGGATCCAGTTTCTCCATGGGACTTGCTCTTTGTCCTGGAACAACTCACCCCCCCCTTTGAACCTGCCGCAGATTGCAAGCTGCGTTTTGTGTCATGGAAAACGTTATTTTTGGTTGCTGTCACGTCAGCAAGGAGAGTTTACCAGCTCCACGCTCTCATGTGTAAGGAGCCTTATTTAATTTTCCACCAGGACAGAGTATCTCTGAGGACAGAACCTAAGTTTTTGCCTAAGGTGGGGTCTGCCCTCACTCTCAATCAGGACATCGATTTACCTGTATATTTTCCTAAATATTCCAATAGAGGAGAGGCATTGCTTCACACCCTGGATGTTTACCGCTGTCTAAGGTATTACCTGAACAGAACTAAACAGCTTCGGAAGTCGGAGCAACTATTAGTTTCCTTTACTGAGAGGATGCTGGGCCAACCTGTCTCAAAGCAGTCTTTCTGCTGGCTTGTCCAGTGTATCTCATTCTGCTATAGACAGTAGCAGAAGCCCTCCTGGGTACAGTCCGGGCCATTTGACAAGGGGTGGCTACCTGTTTGCAGCACTTCGTAACGTCTCCACCTCTGCCATTTGTGCCGCAGCTGCGGAGCTCTGTGCACACATTCATTAGGCACTATAGCCTGGATATTGCTTCCGGCGGAGGCCGGTTTCAGCCTGGCGGTGCTACAGGGTCTGCTGTCCTAGATGTCAGGACTTGTCAAAGATCTTTCCTAGTTTCCTCCTCCCAGAATGCTTACAGGCGCTATTGCTTGGAAATCAGTCCTGATGGTGTAACCTGCTGCAAGAGCTGTTTCTCGAAGTAAGATAGTACAGTTAAATGAGAACTGTGTAGTAGATCTTGAACAGCTCTTGCTCCTTCTCCGCCCACCATTCCCCTTGAGGAGGCATGGCCCGAACAGCTGGGCAGGGGCTTCGCTGGTTTTTGATGACGGATCCGGTCTCCCATTCTGATGTCATTCTGCGGCGGGAGCTCCGGTGGGAGAACTGGGGAATCTGGTGAGGACCCCGCCCCTTATGTCTCACATACAGCGTCGAAGTAGGTCCTCGCTGAAGATAGCTAGCTAGAAGAATTCCGGTGGGTCCTGGCGCCGCCGGCTTCGGTCCTAATGGTGTAACCTGCTGCAAGAGCTGTTCTCGAAGATCTGCTGTTACGGTAAGTTCTTGCGTAACTGTACTTTCCTCTTCTACCCTGGGTATTAGGGCCCTGAACTATGTGGCACGTATGGGGGATTTCCAGAAGGTCATCCTTACTCAGGTGGAATCTAAATTTGACTCCCTTCCTGAGTCTGACTTAAGCAGGAAGTGGTGGATCTTGTCCGTTCTGCTGAATTAAGCCAGTCAGCTGCCTTGAGCCACTTATGACACAGTGGACACAGCTGGAAGGAGCTCTGCTTTTGCCATATGCCTACGGCGTCATGCCTGGCTCTGCGTGTCAGGTTTGGACCCTGAAGTGCAGTCTGCTATCCAGGATGCTCCCTTCAGGGGTTCAGTGCTGTTCGTGGTGATGGCAAGGACATCATTACCAAACTGCAAGAGAACGGCACTGCACTCAAGTCTGTCAACTCTATGTACAGGCCCCCTCAAGGGCAGCAACATCCTTTTCGAAGACAAAACCGACAAAGGGAAAAGCCACAGGGTAAACGGGCCAACAAACATCAGGCCCCTCCAGCAACTAAGACTCCCCCAAGCAAAAAAGCCACGGGAGCCTCGGCTGCTGCGCTGCCCCACACACACCTCCTGACTCCCTACCTCTTCCACTGCCTCTGGAGGATCCATAGGAACCGGTAGGGGGTCAGTTTCTCTTTCCATCTAACGAGTTGGGAGAGGATAACGTTAGATGCTTGGGTGCTCAGTTGATATCAGCAAGGCGCTCAGAGTTTCTACAGAAACCACCTTCAAAGACCCCCAAAAAAAAAGTCTTATTCCTCACAACATCTTCCTCTGGTGATAGAGGAAATCTTCCTTCTCTCGAAGGTGGCGATAGAACCAGTCCCCAGCCATCTTTGGGGGACAGGTTACTATTCCCATTTTTTCCTAGTTTGAAAGAAGACTGGAGATGCGAGGCCTATCCTAGACCTCAGCTCCCTGAACATGTTCGTGGAGTACAAACGCTTCAGAATGATCTTTGTAGAACCTTCTACCAGTTTTTTGGCAGGGACAGTGGCTATGCGCTCTGGACATACAGGATGCCTACCTGCATATCCCCATGTGCCCTTACCAAAACATTCCTTCGTTTTTGGTTTCAGGGGGACCACTGCCAATTCAAGGCCCATCCATTTGGTCTTTCCTCGGCCCCTCAAGTATTTACCAAATGCCTGTCTGTGGTAGCAGCCCACCTTCGTACCCAGGGAGTTCAGGTATTCCCGTACCTGGACGATTGGCTCCTGGCGGCCCCGTCCAGGAGGGAACTCACTCCTTTCACATCTCTGCAGGTTTTCACCAGCCTGGGTATCACCATCAAGCAGACAGTCCCATTTGATCCCTTGCCAACGCCTTCAATTTACAGGGGTGATTCTGGACACGACCATCGGCAAAGCCTTTTTGCCTCCAGACAGGGTAGACCGCTCTTCAGACTCAGGCCAGTCTTCTGTCCAGTCGCTGGAGGGTTAGAGCCAGGTCAGTCCTTCGCCTCCTCGGGCTAATGGTGGTTGCCATTCAGACAGTCCCACTCGCTCGGCTCCATATGAGGATCTCTCAGTGGACGCTTTGGTCGCAGTGGGACCAGACCCTGCACAATCTAGACCAAGAAGTACTAGTTTCCAATCCCATGATCAGGGACTTACAATGGTGGTGGATGGTGCAAGAGAACCTATGCCTGGGAGTTGACTTCAGTATCGAATCCACCTCCCAGACGTTGACAACAGATGCATCGGGAGAAGGCTGGGGAGCCCATCTAGGGTCTCACAGGACTCTGGGCAGCTGGTCCAAGTTTGAACAAAACCTACACATAAGCGATGCTTGAACTGAGACAGTCCTTTATAACCTTCAGGCTCTACACTCCCTTATCCTTCCCGGTCATCTCATACAGTCGGACAACATGTGTAGTCTGGTATCTCAACAAACAGGGAGCGATGAGAGTCTGGCTTTGGGCAACCCAGCACCACCACCTTCACTTGAGTGCGGTTCATGTTCCGGGAGTGGAAAACATGCTGGCGAACCAACTCGACTGGTCCTCAGCCAGGTCCCACGAATGGGAATTGGTTCAAGAAGTCGTAAATGATACCTTTCAGCGATGGGGAACACCTCAGATAGACCTCTTCGCTTTTCCCCAAAACTCAAAACTTCCGCCTTCTGCTCGCTCACTCCAGGGCAAGACATTTTTTGGCAGGACGCTCGGTCTCTCGCTTGGAGGGACAGATTTGTTTATGCCGTCCCTCCTATTCCCTTAATTCCGAAGGTCCTGAACAAACTTAGATTGGAGGGAGCTCGAATGATTCTCATAGCTCCCATCTGACCCAGGCAAGTTTGGTTATCTCTTCTGCAAAAGTTTTCAGAGGAACCTCCACTTCCTCTTCCACTGTTGCAACAATTGTTGACCCAGAATCAGGGGACCATTGTTCTTCCAGGTCTCAAATCCTTTCATTTACATGCGTGGCTCCTGCAGACGTAGGAAAAGCCCGCTTCGGAATTTCTCCACTCGTAGCAGACATCTTGGTAGAGGCCAGAAAGCCTTCCACCAGGTCCACCTACGCCATGAAGTGGAAACTGCTTTCTATTTGGGTACCTCGAATGACTTTGAACCTTTCTTATGCCCAGCCAATAAAGTCCTGGACTACATGCATCACCTCTTCGCTCTGGGTCTCAGCCATTTCCTAATTAAAGGTCCATAGCGCTTCTTCGTCTATATTCCTTCGGAGGCGGGACTTTTGTTCTGTTTAGGAAGTCTCAAGACCTTCCTCAGAGGGTTTTCCATTGGAACCCCCAAATCCGCATTCCTGCCCTTCATGGGACTTGAATTTAATTCTGGAGAAGCTTCCTGCCTTCCTTGGGCGGCAACTACAGCAGATTTAAAGATCTTGCACTTGAGAGGACTCTTGCAGTAGAGTATTTACATAGGTATTGACCCATCAGAGCCCACAGAAAAAATATTCTAGCTAGCAGTCTCTGGCGGGGACCACCGCCATGTCGGGTGACCGTCTATGCAGCGCAGTATAAAGGACGGTCCCCATGCCGCCTTCAGATCTTACTTCAAGATACAGCTCTTGCAGCAGGTAACACCATTAGGACTTGAAGCCCGGCCAGACATCAGGACTGCGAATTCTTCATGTCTCTGGCTCAAAGCGCACAGGGGTTCCTGCGCTTCGAGTTTCATGGCCACCATTTTTGATTCAGAGCTCTTCCGTTCGGACTGTCACGGCCCCAGGGTCTTTACCAAGTGCATGGCAGTCGTGGCAGCGTCTTTGAGGACAGGGCCATTGTGTTCCCCATACTTGGACGATTGGCTTCTCATAGCGCCTCCAGAGGCGTTGTTGCTAGCTATCCAGAGCACCCAGGACCTGTTTCAGTCTCTAGGCATCCCTAATCCAGTTCCGAAAGTCTCTTCTCGTACCCGTCTGAAGCTGCAGTTCATAGGGGCAGTTCTGGACACCGTCAAGGAAAGCATTCCTTCCGGCGAAAGAGCGGAAGCATCAGATCCCTCATCAGGGACCTCTGCGGCGAAGACTGCCCCTGCCAGGCTGAATCCTTCGTTTGCTCGGACACATAGCTGCAGACATTCCAACTATCCCTTTGGCAGGCTCCACATGTGGGTAACTCAGTGGATGCTCAAGGCAGTGGGACCAAAAGCAAGACCACAGCAGCGGTCAGAATCACAAATGCCGTGATTCGAGATGGACAGTGCTGGCTAGACCCAGGTAAACTCTCTCCGGTGTTCCGTTCACAGCGCCGTCCCGGGTGATTCTTTCCACAGGCGCCTCGCGGGGCTGGGGTGAAACCCCACCACCTGAACAGGAGTCAGAGTCCCAGAGATATGGACCCCTCAAAGCTCCATCTCACATCAACATTCTGGAGATGAGGGGGCGGTCTTCGCCCACAGGGCCTTTCAGTCAAGAGATCCCTTGAATACTCTTTTGCTCCAAACAGACAATACGCGGTGATGTATGCCCTCAACAAACAGGAGGCACACTCTAACCCCTTTGCAGGAAGCCATGAGATGTGGGATGGGTAATCCGACGCTCGCGAGACCTGATTGCAGTTCACGTTCCCGGATGGACAACACAATCGCAGATGGCCTGAGTCATTCCAGGCCAAATTCCCACGAGTCAGAACTTCTTCAAGGGTAACAGAGGATCTGTTTTTTCTTGATGGGGCACTCAGAACTGGACAATAGCTTCCCCATCCAGCATAAAACTGCCCAATTTTTGCTTTCGCTAGATCAGGCCCTGGTGTTTTCTAGCGAGATCGTTATCCCTCTCCTGGTGGACAGATTCCTCTCGCTTTCCTCCCTTCCCGTTTATCAGGAGTTTCCTCTCAAACTCGCGGAGCATGCAGCTTAATGATCACTGGTAGCCCTATTCTAACGGGACAGATCTGGTTCCCCGCTGCTAAGCAGCTCTCCAGGAACCTCAGTCCAGTTGCCTTTCAGCTCCAATCTCTTATGCTCAGGAGGAAGGTTCTCTGAGTCCACCCGGACTTACGCTCACTGAACCTGCATGCATGGCTCCTAGAGACATAGCCATTTTACGCAACACGGGTCTCGCAAAGTGGCGGAAGTTCTTCCGCATCCAGAAAAACCGGCGTCGCTTTTGCTTATGAATACATAACGCGGCCTTTTCTCTCTAGGATGCCAGGTGAAAGTGGTGCTGGAATCACCTGCTTTCCCTATTCCATTGGGTCTCGCTCCTCTATTAAGGTGCACCTCTCGCGATTTGTGCTTATCACTTCCCGGTGGGACGGCACAGTGGCACAACGATGCCTCTCAAGATTTCCTGAGAGGGTGTTACACCATAGGCCACCCATTGGATCCAGTTTCTCCATGGGACTTGCTCTTTGTCCTGGAACAACTCACGCTTCCCCCATTGAACTGCAGCAGATTGACAAGCTGCGTTTTGTGTCATGGAAAGCGTTATTTTTGGTTGCTATCCGTCAGCAAGGGAGTTTACGAGCTCCACGCTCTCATGTGTAAGGAGCCTTATTTAATTTCCACCAGGACAGAGTATCTCTGAGACCAGAACCTAGATTTTTGCCTAAGGTGGGGTCTGCCCTCACTCTCAATCAGGACATCGATTTACCTGTATATTTTCCTAAATATTCCAATAGAGAGAGGCATTGCTTCACACCCTGGATGTTTACCGCTGTCTAAGGTATTACCTGAACAGAACTAAACCACATGATCGAAATCAGACAACTATCAGTTTCCTTTACTGAGAGGATGCTGGGCCAACTGTCTCAAAGCAGTCTTTCGCTGGCTTGTCCAGTGTCTCATTCTGCTATGACAGCAAACAAGCCCCTCCTGGGTACAGATCCGGGGCCATTTGACAAGGGGTGGCTACCTCGTTTGCAGCGCCCGTTAACGTCTCACCTCTGCCATTTGCACGCAGCTACTTGGAGCTCTGTGCACACATTCATTAAGCACTATAGCCTGGATATTGCTTCCAGCCGGAAGCGGTTTCAAGCCTGGCCGTGCTACAGGGTCTGCTGTCCTAGAGTCAGGACTTGTCAAAGATCTTTCCTAGTTTCCTCCTCCAGAATGCTTACAGGCGCTGTGCTTGAAATCAGTCCTGATGGTGTAACCTGCTGCAGAGCTGTTTCTCGAAGTAAGATAGTACAGTTAAATGAGAACTGTGTAGTAGATGCTTGAGAACAGCTCTTGCTCCATCTTCCGCCCACCATTCCCCCTTGGAGGCATGGCCTACCGAGCCTTGGGCAGAGGCTTTCGCTTTTAGTCTTTTTGATGGCCGGATCTCGGTCTCCATTCTGATGTCATTCTCCGGCGGGAGTCTCCGGTGGGAGAACTGGGGAATCTGGTGGGACCGCCCCTTATGTACTACGCCTGACAGTCAGGCGGTCCTCGCTGAATAGCTAGCTAGAAGAATTCCAGTGAGAGTCCTGGCCTGCGGCTTCAGTCCTAATGGTGTAACCTGCTGCAAGAGCTGTTTCTCGAGATCTGCTGTTACGGTAAGTTCTTGCGTAACTGTACTTTCCTCCTACCCCCTGGTATTAGGGCCCTGAACTATGTATGCATGTATGGGAGTTTCCAGAGGTGTCACCTCTCAGGTGGAATCTAAATTTGACTCCTTCCTGAGTCTGACTTAAGCAGGAAGTGGTGGATCTTGTCCGTTCTGCTCGTTAAGCCAGTCGGCAGACGCTTCGAGCCACTTATGACACAGTGGACACAGCTGGAAGGAGCTCTGCTTTTGCCATATGCCTACGGCGTCATGCCTGGCTCTGCGTGTCAGGTTTGGACCCTGAAGTGCAGTCTGCTATCCAGGATGCTCCCTTCAGGGGTTCAGTGCTGTTCGTGGTGATGGCAAGGACATCATTACCAAACTGCAAGAGAACGGCACTGCACTCAAGTCTGTCAACTCTATGTACAGGCCCCCTCAAGAGCAGCAACATCCTTGCGAAGACAAAACCGACAAAGGGGAAAAGCCACAGAATGCATGGGCCCAACGACATCAGGCCCCTCCAGCAGCCTAAGACTCCCCAAGCAAAAGCCACGGGAGCCTCGGCTGCTCGCTGCCCACACACACCTCCTGACTCCCTACCTCTTCCACTGCCTCTGGAGATCCATAGGAACGGTAGGGGTCAGTTTCTCTTTCCATCTCGAGGTTGGGAGAGGATAACGTTAGATGCATGGGTGCTCCAGTTGATATCAACAAGAGCGCTCAAGTTTCTACAGAAACCACCCCAAAGACCCCCAAAAAAAAGTCTTATTCCTCACAACATCTTCCTCTGGTGATAGAGAATACGTCTTCCTTCTCTCGAAGGTGGCGATAGAACCAGTCCCAGCCATCTTTGGGGGACAGGTTACTATTCCATTTTTCTAGTTTGAAAAGAAGACTGGAGATCACGAGGCCTATCCTAGACCTCAGCTCCCTGAACATATTAAGTGGAGTACAAGCGCTTCAGAATGATCTTTGTAGAACCTTCTACCAGTTTTTGGCAGGGACAGTGGCTATGCGCTCTGGACATACAGGATGCACTACATATCCCCATGTGCCCTTACCAAAAACATTCGCCGTTTTTTGTTTTCAGGGGACCACTGCCAATTCAAGGCCCATCCATTTAGGTCTTTCCTCGGCCCTCAAGTATTTGCCAAATGCCTGTCTGTGTTGTAGCACCCACCTTCGTACCCAGGGAGTTCAGGTATTCCCGTACCTGGACGATTGGCTCCTGGCGGCCCCGTCCAGGGAGGAACTCATGCACTCCCTTTCCATTACCCTGCAGGTTTTCACCAGCCTGGGTATCACCATCAAGCAGACAGTCCCATTTGATCCCTTGCCAACGCCTTCAATTTACAGGGGTGATTCTGGACACGACCATCGGCAAAGCCTTTTTGCCTCCAGACAGGGTAGACCGCTCTTCAGACTCAGGCCAGTCTTCTGTCCAGTCGCTGGAGGGTTAGAGCCAGGTCAGTCCTTCGCCTCCTCGGGCTAATGGTGGTTGCCATTCAGACAGTCCCACTCGCTCGGCTCCATATGAGGATCTCTCAGTGGACGCTTTGGTCGCAGTGGGACCAGACCCTGCACAATCTAGACCAAGAAGTACTAGTTTCCAATCCCATGATCAGGGACTCACAATGGTGGTGGATGGTGCAAGAGAACCTATGCCTGGGAGTTGACTTCAGTATCGAATCCACCTCCCAGACGTTGACAACAGATGCATCGGGAGAAGGCTGGGGAGCCCATCTAGGGTCTCACAGGACTCTGGGCAGCTGGTCCAAGTTTGAACAAAACCTACACATAAACGTGCTTGAACTGAGAGCAGTCCTTTATAACCTTCAGGCTCTACACTCCCTTATCCTTCCCGGTCATCTCATACAGTCGGACAACATGTGTAGTCTGGTATCTCAACAAACAGGGAGCGATGAGAGTCTGGCTTTGGGCAACCCAGCACCACCACCTTCACTTGAGTGCGGTTCATGTTCCGGGAGTGGAAAACATGCTGGCGAACCAACTCAGACTGGTCCTCAGCCAGGTCCACAGAATAGGAATTGGTTCAGAAGTAAGTAAATGATACCTTTCAGCGATGGGGAACACCTCAGATAGACCTCTTAGCTTTTCCCCAAAACTCAAAACTTCGCCTTCTGCTCGCTCCTCCAGGGCAAGACATTTTGGCAGGGCCGCTCGGTCTCTCGCTTGGAGGACAGATTTGTTTATACACGTCCCTCCTACTCACATAATTCGAAGGTCCTAGAACAAACTTAAATTGGAGGGCTCGAATGATTCTCATAGCTCCCATCTGCCCAGGCAAGTTTGGTTATCTCTTCTGCAAAAGTTTCAGGAACCTCCACTTCCTCTTCCACTGTTGCAACAATTGTTGACCAGAATCAGGGACCATTGTTCTTCAGAGTCTCAAATCCTTTCATTTACATCGTGGCTCCTGCAGGCGTAGGAAAAGCCGCTTGAATTTCTCCACACGTAGCAGACATCTTGGTAGGGCCAGAAAGCCTTCCACCAGGTCCACCTCACACATGCATGAAGTGGAAACTGCTTTCTATTTAGGTACCTCAGATGACTTTGAACCTTTCTTATGCCCAGCCAATAAAGTCCTGGACTACATGCATCACCTCTTCGCTCTGGGTCTCAGCCATTCCTAATTAAAGGTCCACATGGCCGCTATTTCGTCCTACCATATTCCCTCCGGAGACGGGACTTTTGTTCTGTTGGAAGTCTCAAGACCTTCCTCAGAGGGTTTTCCATTGAGACCCCCAAATCCGCATTCCTGCCCTTCATGGGACTTGAATTTAATTCTGGAGAAAGCTTCCCTGCCTTCCTTGGAGCCGGCAACTACAGCAGATTTAAAGATCTTACTTCGAGAGGGCTCTTGCAGTAGGTATTTACATGTAGGATTGACCCATCAGGAGCCCACAGAAAAATTTCTAGCTAGCAGTCTCTGGCGGGGGACCACCGTCATGTCGGGTGACCGTCATGCAGCGTCAGTATAAAGGGACGGTCCCCCATGCCCGCCTTCCAGATCTTACTTCAAGATACAGCTCTTGCAGCAGGTAACACCATTAGGACTGAAACCGGCAGGCGTCAGGACCCCGAATTCTTCTAGCTAGCTGGCGTCGGTCCGGCCTCCGGCGTCAGTCGTAATCCATAAGAGGCGGTCCTGCCAGATTCCCCAGTTCTTTTCCTACGTCGACTTGCATGTCTCGACTCTTCAGATCGTTCTAGCGGCGCGGAGGATTCTTCTTTCGGGAAAAAGTTCATTTTTTCAGCTCAGTTGTCTGATGTCCTCTCCGACCTCTGTTGAAGGCCATCCCTCGAAGTGCGCCTATGGGAAGCAAATCCCGTTCAAGGATCCGCATTCAGCCTGCTTCCGGTGCCTAGGCCCAGACCACGACACCGGGTCCTGTATTTTCTGCCAGGGGTTCAACAGCCGGACCCGGATCTGTCGCCAGAAGGCTCTGCAGGCGTTCCTGCTCGAGGAGAAAGTTAAGGCCATGGACACCTCCAAGGGGAGTTCTGCTGGAAAGCCCAGAGCATTCTGAGGAAGCACAAGGAAGGCTCCATCCAGGTCCCGTCTGGGGCCTCCGACTCCCTAGTTCCGGCTCCGGGCCGACCGTTACTTCCCGGGCCCGCTCAGCCTCCCTCCACCACGGTGGAAAACCTCAGGCTCCTCTTCCTCCTCAGAGGCCAGACCTCCAGGCCTCTCCAGTCCTCTTCTTCCAAGGCCCTGGTTGAGGTCTGGGGACCATCATCATCACCGCAAGTGGGTTCCGCCATTCCGAACCTGGCGTCAGGTCTGCCTCCTTGCCTCCTCCCTCCCCAGCGGAAGACTAAGGAGCTTACCTCGCTTAAACCGTCGGACACTCATCACAGGTCCCAAGACAGTCGTAGCCAGGCAGCCTGTCGCCGGTCAGGCCTTCCCTCTCGGTCGTTTGGCAGGAGGGCCGGCGTCCGCCGCGAGTTGAGAAGACCCGACGGCGCCTCCTACGGCGTCGGGTCAGGAGACTATTATGGAGGAGGAATTGGCGCGGCCCGAGGACAGGCAGGCAAACCGGTCCTCGAGTTCAAGAGACCCTCCCCGCAACCTGGGGCCCTAAGGGCAGGCGCTGGAACTCGACTGGCCACGGCTCCCGGTCCGTCCTCGGGCCTTTCTTTCTGAGGTTAAGGAGCTATTTACCTACTGGTGGGATACCATTAAAAAGGATGTAGTTCCCACCCCTCCTCCTCCTCCACCACCTACGACCCTCCGGCCTCGCCCCTCCCCCATCCGGGGCAGCAGGCAGTACCTCCCAGGAGCCTACGGACCCTCCAAGAAGACCAGATAAAGGAGCCTCCGTCTACGATCCTCTTCAAGTCACCCCAGTCCTAAGAGACCCAGAAGGCGCAGCTGTTCGCCTTCAACGGAGGATACAGGATCGGAGTCCTCGACAAAATCCAGATCCCTCTCTCCCCTTCCAATCCCCTCTCCGGACCCACGTGAGCTTCCTAGATCTCCTCCGGATGACCCATCGTTCTCAGAAATCATGAGACATATCCAAGAGAACATGGGCTGGGATGCAGAAGAGTTGGACTCCGAGAGACTACGCCTTGCTAGATATCTTCAGCAGAAGGATTCCAAGCCTGTGGTGGTACCACCCTTAGTGGACACTTTTTTGTGGACGTCACCAAGGCAGCGTGGAAGCGTCCACACTCGCTCCTGTCGATGCCGAAGAAAGCTGACCGCCTGTACAAGGCTCCTAAGGAGGACCAGTACTTGGCTCAACATCCTCTGGCCGAGACTCTGGTCATAACAGCCTCTCATGACCGGTCCCAGAGACCCGCAACATTTGAGCACCCTGCCACGGACCAGAAGTCAAACAACGGGGCGCTATGGGCGAGCACCGTATGCTTCCGCTACCTGTGCCATCAGATCCCTGAACTACTTGACCCATGGTGCAGTTCCAAAATGCTTTGTGGAACAGGGACTGGATCTGGCGGAGAAATTGCCAGAGGTGAACAGAAGGAGGAGATGTAGAGGCTCCTCCGTGCGGGTTCGAGACGTGGGAACCAGGTGCTGCGAGGCAGCGTATGATTCCGCGACCAGGCGGCAGCTTCAAGCGTATGCCTCGGAGGAGCTCATGGCCGTGTCTCGAATTTACCCAGACGTCAGAAGAACATCATGGGCGCCTCTTTCGAAGGAAGTTCTATTTGGTGCACCCTCTGAGAAGGTTCTCACCAAGCTCCAAGAGGCGGGAAGGCGGTGAGGTCGGTCCAGACAATGTACCGACCAAAGTTTAGTTCCTTCGTAGGAACTAAAGCCATTTTCGTGGACAGACACAGAGACAACAGTCCCGCACGGTCCACAACAGAGGACTCTGGTTCCCGCAGAGCCCAAGGAAGACAGCCCGCGGGCAGACGTCAGCGTCCAGCTAAGCTGGCTCAGCCCGCGGCTCCCTCCGCCGCCACAGTCTGACTCCTTCCCGGCCCCCGCCCCTCAGGATCAATGGGACGTCAAGGTCGGGGGTCGTGTTACGAATCACCTGCCAGGATGGCAGTCCATAACCACCGACAGGTGGGTTCTTCAATTTGTCGAAAAAGGCCACTTTATAGTATTCTCAGATAAGCCACCCTCGAGGCCTCCTCTGCTCTCCCGTTACTCTGGTCAGCACAAGTTGCTTATCAGGCAAGAAATACTCGCGCTCCTGCAGAAGGGAGTGGTGGAGTATGTTCCAGAGAACCAGATAGATTCTGGATACTATTCCCACTTCTTTCTGGTTCTCAAGAAAACAGGGGACCTCCGTCCAATCTTGGACGTCAGTGACCTAAATACTTCGGTCGCCTACAAACAATTTCGCATGGTGACCCTTCCGGGCCTCATTCCCATGCTGAAGCAGGACTCCTTTTTGGCGTCCCTAGACATGCAGGGGCCGCCTACCTGCACATCCTGTGGCTCAAGCTGAGGAGGTTCCTCGTTTGAGTTCCTTGGCTACCATTTTCAGTTCGGGCCCTTCCGTTCGGACTGTCCATGACCCCAGGGTCTTTACCAAATGCATGGCAGTCGTGGCAGCGTCCTTAAGAGACAGGGCCACTATGTGTTCCCGTACTTGGGCGATTGGCTTCTCATGGCCGCCTCAGAGAGGCATTGTTGCTGACTATTCAGAGCACTCAGGACTTGTTCCAGTCTCTGGGCATTATAATCAACTTCTGAAGTCTCTCCCGTACCGTCACAGAAGCTGCAGTTCATAGGGCAGTTCTGGACACCGTTCGGAAAGCATTTCTCCCAGACGACAGAGCGGAACGCATCAGATCCCTCATCAGGGATCTCTCGGCGAAGAAGACTGTCCCTGCCAGGCTGGTCCCTCGTCTGCTCGGACATATGGCTAAGGCCATTCCAACAGTCCCTTTGGCAAGGCTTCACATGCGGGTAACTCAGTGGATGCTCAAGGTGCAGTGGGACCAAAGGCAAGACCACATGCAGCATCCGGTCAGAATCACAAATGCCGTGATTCGAGACTGGCAATGGTGGCTAGACCCAGGGACACTTTCTCGGGTGTCCGTTTACAGCGCCGTCCCTGGAGATAATCCTCTCCACAGACTCCTCAGGGCTAGGGTGGGGCGCACTTGAACAGGGTGAGGTCCCAGGGAACATGGACCCCTCAGGAAGCCCACCTCCACATCAACGTGCTGGAGATGAGGGCGGTCCTCTACGCCCTGCAGGCCTTTCAGTCAGAAATCCTGTCGTGCACTCTTCTGCTTCAGACAGACAACACGGCGGTGATGTATTACCTCAACAAACAAGGAGGCGCACACTCTTACCCCCTTTGCAGGGAAGCCATGAGAGTGTGGGATTGGGGAATTCAACACGGCGCAAACCTGATTGTGTTGTCCACTCCGGGAACGTGAACTGCAATCGCAGACGGCCTGAGTCGCTCCCAGGCCAGAGTCCACGAGTGGGAACTTCAAGGGGTCGCAGAGGATCTGTTTCTTCGATGGGGCACTCCAGAACTGGACTTATTCACTTCCCCATCCAACGCAAAACTGCCCAATTTTTGCTCGCTAGATCCAGGGCCTGGTGTTTTCTGGCGAGACGCGTTGTCCCTCTCCTGGGCGGACAGATTCCTCTACGCTTTCCCTCCCTTCCCATTGATCCAGAGAGTTCTTCTCAAACTGTGCAGGGAGCATGCAACAATGATCCTGGTAGCCCCATTCTGGCCCAGACAGATCTGGTTCCCCTTGCTAACACAGCTGTCCCGGGAACCTCCAATCCCGTTGCCTTTCAGCTCCCATCTCTTGTCTCAGGAGGAAGGTTCTCTAGTCCACCGGACTTACGCTCACTGAACCTGCATGCATAGCTCCTAGAGACATAGCCATTTGCGACCGCAGGAGTCTCACAAGAGGTGGCGGAAGTACTCTCTTGACAGAAAGTCGACAGCGTCACGCCATGAAATGGCGCCGTTTTGCCTCTGATGCATAGCGCAGGCCTTTCCCCTCTAGGTTGTCCGATGAAAGTGGTGTTAGAATACCTGCTCCCTTTCTCCATCGGGTCTAGCCTACTCCTCTATTAAGGTGCACCTTTAGCTATTTCTGCTTACCACTTTCCGGTGGGACAGCGCACAGTGGCGCGCAACAGCGCCTCTCGAGACTTTCTGAGAGGGTGTTACACATAGGCCACCATTAAGGACCCTGTTCCTCCATGGGATTTACTCTTTGTCCTGGAACAGCTCAACTTCCCCTTTTTGAACCTGCCGGCGGATTGCGAGGCCTGCGTTTCCTGTCATGGAAAACGATTTTTAGTTGCTATTCGTCAGCAAGGAGAATTTCCAAGCTTCACGCTCTAATGTTAAAGGAACCTTATTTGATTTTCCACCAGGACAGAGTGTCCCTGAGGGCGCATCCTAAGTTCTTGTCTAAGGTGGTCTCTGCACTCACTCTCAATCAAGACATAGACCTGCCTTATATTTCCTAAATATTCTAATAGGAGAAGCGCTGCTCCACACCCTGGATGTTCCGCTGTCTAAGGTATTACCTGAACAGGACTAAACAGCCGGCAAGTCAGAGCAACTCTTCTGCTTCCTTTGCTGAGAGGAAGATGGGCCAACCAGTATCAAGCAGTCCCTTCTCGCTGGCTTGTCCAGTGTATATTATACTGCTATGATGCTAAGCAGAAGCTCCCTCCCGGTACAGTCTGGGGCCATTCCACTAGGGGTGGCTACCTCCTTTGCAACACCCAGCAACGTCTCCTCCTCTGCCATTTGTGCTGCAGCCACTTGGAGCTCTGTGCATACTTTTATCAGGCATTACAGCCTGGACATTGCTTCACTGCCAAGAATAGGGATTCTCGCCTGGCTGTGCTACAGGGTCTCTGTCCTAGAGTCAGGACTTGGATGGATTTTCCTAGTTTCCTCCTCCCAGAATGCTTAAAGCGTTATTGCTTGGAAATCAGTCCTAATGGTGTTACCTGCTGCCAGAGCTGTATCTCGAAGTAAGATAATACAGTTACGTAAGAACTTACCGTAACAGTAGATCTTAACGAACAGCTCTTGCAGCAGGTACCTTCCAGCCCACCTTCCCCCTTGGAGGAGGCATGGCTTACCGAGCCTTGAGCAGGGGCTTACGCCCTTTTGTCTTCTGATGGTGGATCCTCGGTCTCCCATTCTGATGTCGTCCTGTGGCCGAAAGTCTCCGACGGGAGAACTGGAGAATCTGGCGGGACCGCCCCCTTATGTACTATGCCTGACATCAGAGGCGGGACCGACGTCGGGGGAGGTCTCCGCTGAAGTTAGCTAGCTAGAAGAATTCCGTGGGGTCCTGACACCTGCTGGCTTCAGTCCTAATGGTGTTACCTGCTGCAAGAGCTGTTCTCGAAGATCTGCTGTTACGGTATCTTACGTAACTGTACTTTCTTTCCCGCCGTCAACTTGTGAAAGTTCCTCGTGGTAGACTTCAACGCTGGTCAGTCGTCTGGTTCAGTTTTCGAACTTTTCAACCACTTTTTCAATATTTTCACCCTCAGTACGCTGTGTATGTCATCCCCGATGCCCTTCGAATTGCATAAAAATAAGTGCGACTCGTGCGGTTCCCAGCTGCCACATAAGGATGGCCATTCCCTGTGCCTCTTCTGCCTAGGCCCGGATCATCCTGCGGAGAAGTGCCAGCACTGCCAGAAATTTAATTCAGCTATCAGACAGCGGAGGCAGCAGTCCCTGGAGGCCCATATTTCAAAGAAAAAAAGTCGCATCCATGGAAAAAGAGTTGAAAAATTTGAGGCAGGCATCCACGTCTACCGAAGGCCACAAAAAGGAGAAGCACCGGGAGCTGGATTAGACTTCCATGGAGCCGTAGTCGCGGTTCTGAAGGTAACGTCTCCTCCGGGGGACTGCTCCACGACTGTCTTGACTGTGTCCAAGAAGGTGTTGCCCCTCCCGTATGGCTGGCGCTCGGGTACTTCTGGGATAAAGGACCCAGGAAGGTCGCTGCCATCAGGTTCGAGCAGGTCTGCTAAGTTGGACGCCAGTGCCACTGACATCGGCCCGGACAAGACTGGTAAGCCGCTCGCCCCTTTGGGAGGGCGCACAGTTGCTCTTTCACCCGACAAGGCCACATCTCCAGTGCGGCCCTCATCAAGCAAGTGATCCGACAAGTCAGACACCGGCTCCTCAGACACCCGCCTGGATCCGACTGATATACCTGACATCGGCCCCTCCAACGACCGCCCAGCCAAGGAGCCTGCGTCGGACCGCTTCGACCAGCCTGATGCCCCAGGCTTCCCCTCAACCATTGGTGTTGCCTTCTGAGGTCCCTGCGTCTCCTCTGATGTACCCCGGGGATTCCAACCCTCCCTCCCCGGTCATCACGGAGGACCTGTACACTCTATCGACACGGCCCCCTCCTGCTGGGCCAGACCCTCAGACGCCGACTTACCCGACGCCAGCTGACGTCTCCCTACCGGACGGCGCTCCCATGCCAGGCCCGACGCCCGCCTTTGCCTGTTCCGCCAGCTGGGCCTCTGCCTGGTCCCTCTGCTCCATCAGAGCCCCAGGCACCAGGGTATCCGTCACCACAAAACCTATTGGTCTTACCCGGCGTCACAGTTCCTGACGCCGCTTTACCCGGCGTCTCAATACCCGACGCCGGGCTTCCCACCCTCTGGTTATGGATACTCGATATATGGATATCATCTGCCGCCAACACCTCAGCCACTGGCAGACTAGAAGGAGACTCTAGCTGCCTGGTTAGCTGAGGCCAAGGCTCAACTCGGCAGAGAGGTAGAGAGTCGTCTACCGATGCCAGACCCTTTGCAGGATCCCCTGCGCCGGAGATGGGAGACTTCCTCTCCCTTACCCGACACCAGAGATGAACCCTCTGGTGCCAGGGGTGAGGAGGATTTGCGTCCCAGAGGGCTTCCCAAAGGGACCGTCCCTCACCTGCATTGGGTGGAGTCTTCCTCTTCTTTATCGGAGACCTCTGCCTCAGGGGTGCTCTGACCAGGATGACGAGCCTCGTACTTCAGACCGACCTAGGCCAAGGACCCCTCTGAAGTCTCCTCTGGAGGATCCTTCTTTTCTGGAGCTACTGAGAAAGATCCAGGAAGTTCGTCAGTGGCAATCTCTGGAGCCAGATCCACAGCATAAAAAGCTTGCTGCCCACTTGGATCTGCCCGAGACCGCTCCTACATTGATTCTACCCTGGATAGAGCCTCATGCTGACCTTGTTTCCACTATTTGGAAACAACCTTCCTCGTTAGCCCCAGTTCCGCGGAAGGCAGATCGACTATACCAGGCTCCTGAGGGAGAAGATTTCTTGAATCTACACCCCAAAGCGGACCCTGTCGTGATTAGCACTGCTTATGGACGCTCTGCTAATCCTAAACATCTCGTTTCGGCTCCGCCTGACAGTGAGTCTCTGCTTCTGGACCAATATGGGAGGAAGGTCTACGCATCTTCTACCCTGGGTATTAGGGCTCTGAATTATGTTGCACATATGGGGGATTACCAGAAGAGCATCCTTAGTCAGGTGGAATCAAACATAGACTCCCTTCCTGAGTCTGACAAAACAGGAAGTGGCGGATCTTGTCCATTCTTCTCGTTTGGCCAGTCGGCACATGCTTTGTGCCACTCAAGATGCAGTGGACACAGCTCGGCTTTCGCCGTAGGTCTTCGGCGTCATGCCTGGCTCCGCGTGTCATGATTGGTCCCTGAGGTGCAATCCGCTATTCAGGATGCGCCCTTCAGGGGTTCGGTGCTGTTCGGTGATGATGTCAAGGACATCATCACCGATCTGCAAGAGAAGGGCACTGCGCTGAAGTCCATGGACTCTTTGTACAGACCCTCTCGGGGGCAGCGGCGCCCTTTTCGTGGATGTAACCAACAAAAACCACAGAGCAAATGGGCCAACAAGTGTCTGGACCCCTCCAGCAACCAAGACTCCCCCTACCAAAACAGCCACAGGATCCTCTGCTGCTGTGCTGCCCCAGACCTCCTGACTCCTCACCTCTGCCATGGCCTCTGGAGGTACCAGAGGAACCAGTAGGAGGGAGGTTCTCCTTGTATCTACCTGGTTGGGAGAGGATAGCGTTGGATGCTTGGGTGCTCCAGTTGATTGCAGCCGGACACTCAATAGAGTTTCTACAGAAACCACCCCGAAGACCCCCTGCCCCAAGTTGTCTTACTCCCTGGAACATCTTCCTCTGGTCCTAGAAGAAATTACCTCCCTTCTCTTGAAGGCGGCGATAGAACCAGTTCCCAACCACCTTTGGGGGACGGATTACTATTCCCATTTCTTTCTAGTTCCTAAGAAGACTGGAGATGTGAGGCCTATTTTAGACCTCAGTTCCCTGAACATATTTGTGGTGTACAAATGCTTCAGAATGCTCTCCCCTACAGGGCCTTCTGCCTCTTCTTCGGCAGGAACTGTGGCTGTGCTCTTTGAACATGCAGGATGCTTACCTATATATCCCCATATGCCCTTCCCACTGCAAATTCCTTCGATTTTTGTTTTTAGGGGGACCACTACCAATTTAATGCCCTTCCATTTGGTCTTTCCTTGACCCCCTCTGAGTATTTATCAAACGTCTGTCTGCGGTGGTGGCCCACCTGCGTACCCAGGGAGTGCAGATATTCCCGTACCTGGACGATTGCCTCCTGGCGGCCCCGTCCAGGGAGGAGCCCCTTCGTTCTCTTTGCCTTACCTTGCAGGTTTTTACCAGCCTGGGTATTACCATCAGCCAGGCCAAATCCCATTTGATCCTATCTCACGCCTCCAGTTCATCGGGGCGATTCTGGACACGACCACCAGTATGGCCTTTCTGCCCCCAGACAGGGTGGCCACACTCCAGGCTCAGGCAGGCTTCTTGTCCTCTCACAAGCGGATTCCCGCCAGGTTGGTCCATCGCCTCCTGGGGCTCATGGTGGCCGCAATTCCGACAGTTCCACGCGCTGTGCTCCACATGAGAATCTCTCAGTGGACTCTTCGGTCTCAGTGGGATCAGTTGGTCGACTTGAACCAAGAGGTGCTAGTCTCGACCCCAATGCTTCGGGATTTGCACTGGTGGTTAGTTCAGGAGAACCTTTGTCAGGGAGTTCCCCTCTGCCTTCCTTCCCCCTCCCAAACACTGATAACTGATGCCTCAGGCGAAGGTTGGGGAGCTCATTTGGGATCCCAGCACACCCAGGGCTCGTGGTCCATACTCTTCACATCAACGTGCTCGAGCTCAGAGCGGTGTTGTACGCTCTTCAAGCACTACACCCCTTTCTGCTTCCCAGTTACCTGGCTGTCCAGACCGACAACACGAGTGTAGTCTGGTACCTCAACAAACAGGGGGAGACTCGTTCCTACCCTCTTTGTCGGGAAGCAATGCGGGTCTGGGAATGGGCAACCCTACACAACCTTCATCTCATGGCGGTCCACGTCCCGGGGGTAGAGAATTTGTTGGCAGATCACTTGAGCCGATCCTCGGCACAACCTCACGAGTGGGAATTGGACCAGGAAATAGCAGACGGCATCTTCCTACGTTCGGGAACCCTTCAGGTCGACCTGTTCGCGTCCCCACTAAACACAAAACTGCCCACCTTTTGCTCGCTCGCTCCAGGGCGCAGGCGACTCTGGAGAGACACTCTGTCTCTCGACTGGAAGGGCAGATTCGTTTATGCTTTCCCCCAATTCCGTTGAGTCCGAGAATCCTGCACAAGCTCAGCTCAGAAGGGGCCCGTATGATTCTCATCGCTGCCTTCTGGCCCAGGCAAGTTTGGTTCTCTTCTGCAACAGTACTTAGAAGAACCTCTTGATTCCTCTTCCTCTTTTGTGACTACTGTTGACCCAGGATCGGGGATCACTGGTCCATCCGGGCCTCGAGTCCCTTCAGCTGCATGCTTGGCTCCTACAGACGTAGCACAAGCCCGTTTTGGGGTTTCTCCTCAAGTGGCAGAGATCTTGGTGGAGGCCAGGAAGCCGTCCACTTGCTCCATCTATGCCATGAAATGGAAACTGTTTTCCATTTGGGCTTCATCCAAAAACTAGGAGCCTTTCTCCTGCCCTGTGGGGCGCTACTAGACTAGATGAGTTATCTCTTCGACCTGGGTCTCAATCATTCCTCTTTGAAAGTTCACATGGCGGTTCTGGACGCTTATGGTCCCTTTGGGGACAGGACTTTTGCTCAGCTAGAGGTCACGAAGACCTTTCTACGAGGGGTTCCTCATCTGAGACCCCCCCCCCCAGTTCGGGTTCCTGCCCCTCCTTGGGATTTGAATTTCATTCTTGAGAAGCTTACGTTGCCTCCCTTTGAGCTGGCAGCCTGAGCAGAACTTAAGTTCCTTTCATGAAAGGCTCTCTTCCTAGTGGCCATTACTTCCACTCGAAGAATTTACGAGCTTCAGGCCTTGATGTGCAAAATTCCATATCTGATTTTCTGCAAGGAACATGTGGCTCTGCGCACCAACCCTAAGTTTCTCCCTAATGTGGTAGCGGAATCTACGTTGAACCAGTCCATTGAACTGTCTGCCTTTTTCACACAGCACTCCAATCATGGGGAGTATCTTTTACATACCCTGGACGTTCACCAGATTCTGAGATACTACACCAACAGGACGCAGGATCTCAGAAAGACTGACCAACTATTTGTTTCTTTTGCCAGCAAAAGAGAGGGCAACACTGTTTCCAAACAATGTTTGTCTATATAGTTGGCTCACTGTATCACTTTCTGCTACGACAAGTATCACAAGACCTTGCCAGGTCAGGTCAGGGGTCACTCCACCAGATCATCTGTTAGGATAAGTTCTTACGTAACTGTACTTTCTTGAAATGGTATATGTTGTTCATCCATACGGACCCACCCGACCTCCCTGGCTGTGGACGCACAAATCTGGCTTCCAGCGGGCTAAGATCTGGAGTCATGGGGTGGAGCCGAGGGTTATACCACACAGGTGGGTGGGAGGAGCTAGCTTGAAGACTTCTGGCGATCCTTAAAGGGGAAAGGGACATGCCAAGAAGAGTGGATGAACATATACCACTCCTAGAACTACTGTTACAGGTGAGTAACCTGTTTTTCTAGGGACATGGATATGTTGTTCAATCCACACTTACTGGCAGGTACCTTGCCGCTTTAAATCTTGCTAGAAGGTCTTCAAGCTGGCTCCTCCCACCTACCTGGGTAGTAAAACTCTCGGCTCTGCCCCATGACACCAGATCTTTCTTACCGCTTAGAAGCTCAGGTTCCCTCCTTTGCGCTCTGCGTTTTAGGCCTGGATCCAAACTCTTTGGTTTACCCGAAATAAATTTTAAAATTCACAAGACTTCGGTCTTTATCTTCCCTCGCGACTGCGATGGACAAATAGACTCCCGGATTTCGTCGGTGCCCCTTTAGGCAAAAGATGTTCCGGACCGATCCACACTCCACGTGCGTTTACTGCTTGGGGCTTGGACACGACTCGCAGGCCTGCGACTTGTGCAAGTCCTTTTCTGCTACTCTCTTAGAGGATTGCGCTGCCAGATTGCAACTTGGGCGCCCAGAGAAATGTTTTTCCTCCAGTCAAGTCGAAGGAGGCCCATTGGGCGGTGTTCGCGGCTGCGGGCTTGGCTAAACAGCTCGAACAGATGATCGCCCTTGAGGAGGCTGCATCATCCTCCTCCTCGTTCGCAGCATTTATCCCACTCTTCTTGGGCGGCTCCTACACGGCTTCGTTTAAGGAGCTTTGCCAGTCCCTCTCCACCAAGGGAGAGGGGCATTCAGGACATTCCTCTCGGTCCAAAAAAGGCTCTTAAGGGTAAGTCCCATCGACGTTCGTGGGAGTGGGAGAGGTTACCTTCCCAGGATAGTAGACACACTACTTCGGTTGAGGTTGCGACTAAAGCCGCTGGCTTCACGGTGTCCCCGTCAGGTCAGCCAGCCGAGACACTCGTTGACGCGGTCGAGATTTTTCTCGACCCGTCTGACTGACTGTCGACTGGAGAAGCCGACAACTCTTCACCGGAGTCCCCCGGTTAAGGTCCCTGAACCGAGGGAGGAGCGGGTTTCTCCTGCCCCCTCTCAGACCCACCCTCTGAAACACCGACAGTCTCAGACCTCTTCCAGGTCCAGCCGATCCCACCGACATCTGCTGTCTCGACACTGTGGAAAGCAGCGGCGCTGCTCATCCTCATAATCGTCCTCTTTGGAGGATGGGCTCCAGCGCAAATTGCGTCAGCGCTACGAGGATCTAATGTGGCAGCAGCTCCTTTTGACTGGGAATAAGCCGACTCCGTCGCCTTCCCCAGCCATTAAGTGGCTGTCAACGGAGTGGCCGAAACAACCCCTCATTGTAGTCGAGGGGCCAAAGCAGACACCAGTTGTTAGGCTGAAACCGGCTGCGCCACCCATTGTGGTGTAACCCCGCCTCCACAACCTAAAACTGGGGCCCCAACCAAGGATTCTCGGTCGGGTCAGGGCTTGCCCCATCTGTTGTCGGTCACCCTCACTCCCAATCGTCTCGGCAGGTGGAGGGTGGCTTAGGCGCTCGGCAGCTGTTCGCAGACTCCTCCAAGTCTGACTCCTTGTTCTCCAGGCCACTTGACCTGGAGTCCACCAGGGGTCAGTCGGTGGACAAGAGCCCATCCTCGTTCCTTGGAATGCTTCGACTCATCTCAGTCCACTGGGATGAAGCTCGAACCCATTTCAAAACGGGCCAAGTATCCCCTCACGGAGATACTGAACAGAGGGGATTCCCCTACGGAGGCCTTCCCGGTAGCCAAAGCCATTGTTGGCCCGGCCCTGGAGCTGTGGCAGCGGCCAGCTTCTTGTCCAGCACCTTCGGCCAGGATGGCTTGGAAGTATGCTGTTCCCAATGGGTTTTCTTGGAGCACCCTCTATGGAGGGGCCCGTGGACCCACAGCATTTTCGGCATTCCGAAACGCCGGAACGTGGACAAGCTCTCCGACAAGGAGTCCAAGAAGTTGGACTACTCTGGGCAGAAAGTTTATGCTGCTTCCTCCCTAGGCCTTTGTCAGGCCAGCTCGGCCGTCCTGATAGCACACTTTTCACACGCCCTTTTGGGCTCCCTGGATGAGGAGATTCCTCATCTCCTGGCTGACCTCAAAAGTATGGTCCGAGCAGGTGCGGGATCAGAGAAGAGCGGTGGCCAAACAGCAGCTCCAGACTTCCTTGGACATTGCTGACTCGTGTGCCCCGTCGGTAGCGGCCGCAGTGGCCATGCGCCGCAGAGCTTGGCTGCGGATCTCCACCTTTGCGGCAGATACCCAGCACAAGCTGGCAGACGTTTCCTTCCTGGGTACCGACTTGTTCGGTCCCGGAGTGGAGGGGCATCTTCAGCGGATGGAGAAGTCCAGCGCCACCTTGGACTCAGTCACATCTGCCCAGAAGGACAAAGGCCACCAGGAGCAGCGTAAGCCCTTTTCATCCTTCAGCCCCTGCAGCACATCGGGCCCAGCAACACCAGCATCAGGGCCAGCAGGCTCGCACTTAGCACCCCAAAAACCAAGCTTGCTGCTTCCTCCAGCAGGAAGCCGGGAGGGAAAGGTCCGGGCGGCTTTTTGGCCGGCCCTTTCTCCAAGCCTGCCCAGTGGTGGGTTGAGGGTGTTGCCCCGGCCTCGTCACTCCTCCTGGGTTCCCCATGGGGGATGGCTCCGCACTTCCTTTCTGCCTGGTCCGATATCACCACGGACCGCTGAGTGTGGAATTGGTAGAAGGGGTCTGCCTCTGGAATCTAGGCAGTCCCCCACCCTATCAGGCCATCGGCTGCAGGGGGCCTGCGGGGTCCGCAGCCTCTCTGTCGGCTTGTCGAGCCAACATTGCCCTGCTCCTCCAAAAGGAGGTGAACAGGAAGGTGGCGGATCCTCCTCCAGACCCAGGTTTGTGTCCAGGTACTCCTGGTCCCAAAGCGGATGGGGGCTGGCGCCCCATTCTAGACCTGCAGACCTGAACAAGTTCCTAAGGTCTCGTACGTTCAGGATGGTCACTCTGGCTCGGATCATTCCATCCTTGGAACAAGGTGTGTGGTTCTGTTCTGTGGACCTCCAGGACGCGTTCTTTCACGTCCCAATCTATCAGTCTCACGAACGATTCCTCCGCTTCAGGGCAGAGTGATCCCTTTAAGAGTTCCAGGCCATGCCCTTCGACCTCTCTTCAGCTCCCAGGGTCTTCACCAAATGCATGGCAGTGGTGACAGCATTTCTGCAGTGCTGAAGGGTCCGGGTGTACCCTTACCTGGACGACTGGCTGATTGCAGCCCCCTCCAGGTTGGAGGTGGAGCGGTCCAGAGATCTGGCCCTCCAGGTCTGCCCTCAGATTGGCCTCCTCATTAACGAGGCCAAATCGGAACTCGTGCCAACGCAGGTGATTAAGTTCATCGGAGCAGAGCTCGACTCTCTTCGAACCAGAGCACAGCTCCCAGTGGACAGGGCCAAGGTTCTTTCCTCCTTTGTCCAATCATTTCTGGTTGGGCAATTGTGCCCTGCCCGGGACTCCTTGGACCTCATGGCGGCCTGCACCAGCATGGTCCGTTGGGCCCGCTAGCACATGCATCCTCTTCAATGGGGGCTGGCCCGCCAATGGTCACAGCGCTCCGGTGCTTTGGACCAGCCAGTGATAGTGACCCAGGAGATGTAGAACGCTGTCCAGTGGTGGCTCATTCCAGCTCATCTGCAGGAGGGAATCCCGTTTGTCCGCCCAGAGCCGATGGTCACTCTAATGACCGACGCCTCTCTGGGTTGGGGTGCCCATCTGGGGGAGCTCAGAGCGCACGGCCTCTGTTCCCCTCAGGAGTCTCTGTAACGTCAACCTGCTGGAGCTCTTTGAGTGGTCCGACTAGCCCTCACCGCCTTCACTCCGTTTTGTACGGGATCAAGTGGTCCAGATCCAGATGGACAACACCACGACCATGTACTGCCTAAACCGCCAGGGCGGGAGCACTCCTCTGTGCAAGGAGGCTCGCCGCACTTGGTCCCGTGTGAGCAGACTGGAGGCGGATCTCCTAGCCATCCATGTGGCAGGAGCCTCCAACAGTCTGGCCAGTGCTCTCAGCCAGATGGGCGCTGCATCTCACGAGTGGTGTCTCCTGCTGGAGGTACTACAAGATCTGTTCTCCCATTGGGGCACACCTCAGGTGGACCTGTTTGCCTCCAGGGAGAATGCGAAGCTGAGGCTGTTTCATGCCTGCCCCCCCGCCCCAAAGCAGGGCTCGCTGCAGGGGGATGCCTTCTCGAGGCCGTGGACCCCAGGCTTCTTCTACGCCTTCTCTCCATTACCCTTGATCCACAAGGTGCTTCTCAAGGTGAGGAGGGACAAGGCGCAGGTGATTCTGGTAGTCAGACTGGCCCCGCCAGTTCTGGTATCCAGATCTCCTCAGCCTCGGCTCCAGGCTCCCGAGGCCGCTTCCAGCCCGCCTGGACCTGATCTCAGTCAACAAGGGGAAGGTACTCCACCTGCAGCTTCAACCCCTGCACTTGACGGCCTGGTTCCTGAGCGGCTAAAGTTCCAGGCCTTGGGTCTTTCTGACGAGGTCCTCAACGTTGTTGAGGCATCCCGTAAGGAGTCGACCAGAAAATGCTATGCCTTCAAATGGAAGAGATATTCCATTTGGTGTCAGGATAAGGGGTTTGACCCTTCCTCCTGTTTCTTGGCCAGCATTCTGGACTACCTGTGGTCCCTTTCTCAGCTAGGGCTTCGATCGACGACCCTTAAAGTGCACCTGGCAGCCATCTCTGCTTACCGGGCATGGACTGGCAAGCAGTCGGTGGCGCAGGAGAAGGTGGTCGGGCGCTTTTTCAAAGGCCTTGATCACATATCCCCTCCGGTGCGAGAACCTCCACCTCTGTGGGATCTACTGCTGGTACTGGCCAAGCTCATGGGCAGGCCATTCGAACTGATGCACAGGTGTGATATTTCTCACCTGTCGTGGAAGACCGCCTTCTTGGTGGCTATCACGTCAGCCAGAAGGATGGGAGAGCTCCAGGCGCTTTCCATCGAGCCTCCTTATCTGGTCTTCCACAGGGACAAGGTTGTCCTGCGCCCCCACCAGAAATTCCTTTCGAAGATGATGTCGGAATTTCACCTTAACAAGGTGTTGACTCGGCCAGTGTTCTACCCCAGTCACACCTCAGAGGCCGAATATAGGCTCCATACTTTGGACCCTAGAGGAGTGCCCTCTTATTACAAGGAGCGGACGGCTGAAGTTCAGAGGGAGGTTCGCCAGCTGTTTTGTCACCTACACTGAAGCCGCACCTTGCAGCCAAGCGGACGATAGGCAGGTGGGTCACATTCTGCATACATCTCTGCTACAGGTTGGCGGGCATGGAGCCTCCCAAAGGGATAAGAGCTCATTCTACCGGCCATACCGCTGCATCAGTGGCTGCTTCCTGGGACGTCCCTATCTAGGAAATCTGCAGGGCTGCTACCTGGAAGTCTGCACACGCCTTCATTACCCACTACCACATCGACTGTGAGTCACGTCGGGATGCTGGTTTTGGGACCTTGGTTTTCCAGTCCGTATTTCCCAAGTGGGGGGTGTGCACCTTGCCTCCCTCCTCCCGGAGAACTGCTAGGAGTCTGCCAGGAAGTGTGGATTGAACAACATATCCTTGTCCCTAGAAATACAGGTTACTCACCTGTAACAGGAGTTCTAGGAATGGTATATGTTGTTCATCCACATGACCCACCCGGCTTCGACGAGCAACCTGGCTTCCAGCGGGCTAGATCTGGTGTCATGGGGCGGAGCAGAGAGTTTTACTGCCTGGGTGGGAGGAGCCAGCTTGAAGACCTTCCGGCAAGATTTAAAGCGGCAAGTAACCTGCCAGTAAGTGTGGATGAACAACATATACCATTTCTAGAACTCCTGTTACAGGTGAGTGATTTGTATTTTTAGGCAATACACTAGCTCTTTAAAATATATTTTTCACAAGCGTTAAATTTGGCAGCACTAACTTTAACTTGGTACCTTCCAAGTGCTATAGATACAGCATTGTGCCTTGTATTCATCTCTTCGCCTTTCATCTATATGTGCATAATGGCTCACTAATGTGCTGCGCAAACTGATGCTGTAGCCAGAGCAAGTCCTGTGCCAACCAAACCCGAAGAGCAAACCTGTTTGCACAGCACAAAGGCAGTTTGTACAGGACTGGATTGTTCGAATGTGGGGTCCCAAGTGTCTTGAAGGTATGGAGCATTATTATTTTACACTGGTGACCATGAGCTGCAGACTAAGCCAGATATCGTTTTCAGGTGTGACCCAGCATTGGGTTACAGAGGAAATGTGACCAGCTGAAAGCTAACAATGGAAACAGCACAGTGAAGGTATGGGGTTATAAGAAAGCAGACTTTAACAGGACCCATAACATGCTGGGAGTAAAACTGAGGGGATTTGCAGAGATGGAAGGTGTGGGAAGGAAAATAAAGCGGTTAATTTGGGTGTGCTAGAGGCAGCAGCAAGTTGTGTTGGGGGGTAGTTAATGGGAAGAGAGCAGAGGCTCCAGTGTGGTTCACATATGATGTGAAAGAAGTGGTGAAAAGATCAAAAGTAGCCAGAGGATGGAAGACTGGAAAGATTACATATAGGCACCAAGGGAGGCCGGTAGGAAGGTCAGAGGTGCAAAGTCTGAGAACTACAGTGGGGGAATGTTTGGAGACGAGCTTCCAATACATCTGGAAGAAATGCAGTCTGGTAGGGTGTTGAGACTGAAGAGAGAGGAAGGATGGGAGGAGGACAGAGGTTAAGGCAGAGATACTGAACCAGTATTTTTGTTCAGGATTTACTGGGGAGGAGGAGGGGCCATTACCTCAGCGTGGGGTGTGGTAAGTAGGAGGAAGGGGTTTTATCAGTCAAGACCGTATCACAGAAGTCCTGGAAGAACTGATGGTTGCAGGTACAGTATATAAATTAGTGGGGCCAGATGGCTTCCATCCTAGAATTCTGAAGGAAGCAGAGGTTCTAGAAGCTCTCCTAGCAGATATTTTTAACAGGATACAGGGAGTAGTCCTCTGGGATTAAAGGACTGCTGATGTCCCTCCATATAAAACTGGGAACGTCCGTATAAAAATCGAAAGGATGAGCCAGGCAACTAAAGACTGGTCAGCCTGACATGGATGGTAAATTGCTTGAGGCAGTGTTGAGGGAAAGACTAGTGGACTTTCTCAAAGTGAATAGGTTGCAGGATGATGGGCAGCTTGGATTCAATAGGGGAAGGTCATGCCCAGGCCAACCTAACAGAGTTCTTTAACTTTGAGCCCAAGGTGGACTGGCAGAGGACAATACTGTGCCTGGACATCGGGGGGAACAGGAGACTGGATAGAAAATTGAAGGACCGAGGGGTAGAACAGATAGCAGCATGTTGTAGGGAGCAGGCTGAAAGGGAAGGCGTTCAGTGAAGAATTCAGATATTTTAAAGGTGATACAGGTGAGCATACAGAACAGGATTTGTGCAAGATGGACACTGAGTAAAGCATTGGGGCATTCAGGGAGGACCTGGTCCGATTGAAAATAGTCTTAACTGGCTGCTGAGTTTCAATCAAAAAAAAATATATATATATATATATATATTCTAAAATATGTAAGTAATGCACATGGGGGATGATGAGAGAAAGAAATGCACAATGAGAGATATGGCACTGGGAAAACTTAGTGGAAGAAAAGGGCCTCTGGGCCATAATATCGTATAAACTGAAGTGTTCTGCGCTGTGCACTAGGGCTGTGGAAAAAAATAAGTGACATGCTAGGTTGCATAGGAAGGGGAACCAAAATCAGAAGCTGTGAGGTGATGCTTCCATCATAGAGGTCACTGGCGAGACCACATGTGGAGAACTGTGCAAGGTTCTGGTGTCCATACCTGCATAAGGACTGCAAGAAGGTGGATATAGTGCAGCAAAGGGTGAGGGGGACATGATCCAAGTCATGGGGACAAGTACGAGGAAAGGCTGGAAGTCCTTCACATGTACACACCCGAGACTAGAAGGGAGAAGGAGGATCATGATAGAAACATATTGTACAATTACTGTACCTGCATAGGATTAATAAGGGTGGATGGTAAAGAAGTATTGGTCTTAAGTACAAACACAGGTAAGTGGGGGAACTCACCAAAGCTGGCAGGAGAAAGATTGAGAGATCATTGGTGGACAAGGGGAATAAACTGCCTCAGGGAGGTGGTAAATGCCAAATCTGAAGTGCTTCATGGCAGGGTGGGACTGGTACGTGGCCGTAGTAATTGGGGAGGGAGCAGAAGTAAGAGAGTGCAGTGGCTATTACAGCCTATGTAGTGTAGCTAGGCAGGGTGGGCTTCTTTCTGCCATCATTTTCTGTGGACAAAGTCAAATAGTGGAAACACTGGGGGGGTGGGGGGACTCCTGACAGGGCCCTGGGTACTCTTTGACCACCTCACCCACACATCCACCAGATCAGGCAGTGGTGTTTTCTAGCGTGTGTGAGTTTCTTTGTAAGCTCATGGGGTTCCCTGGTTGGAGACTGGCATGATGGGGTTGGGAGGTGGCCCACGTCAGGCCCTAGATATATGCTGGGTTCAAATCCCAGTTAAGGCACTTATTTCTTTCTCTATTCTGTTTGCGTTTCATATATATGCACACTGCGCCCTTGCTAATAAACACTTAGAAATATGCTGCCAGGGGGAAGTTTAAACACGCATTTGTCAATGCCGAATGTTTGCTTGCTGGCATTGGCATTGGTAGTGTAGGAGTTAGAGCTGCATAATAGGAATGGCAGTGAAGTATTGAACTGAAGCCAACCCCATCACCACCCTGCAGATAGTGACAGGCATTGGGGTGTGCCTTTGGGTCATCAGGCATAACGGCCACGCCATTTCACCACACCCTACCCTGCAGACACTGACAAGTGTCACGGTGTGCCTTGGGGTCTTTGGCCCTTATGTTTACCCCATTCCATCAGGAAATACGGTGAGATGGGTGCGATATAGGAGAATGGGGTGAACTTTGGGGCCGAAGAGTCCAAGGCACACCTCGATGCCTCTCAGTGGCTGCAGGGTCATTTAGGGGGTGGAATGGTATGAGCAGTGCAGGCAACGATCCCAAATCACAGCCCTGATGCCTGTCATTCTCTACAGGGTGGGGCGTTATGGTCGGAAACACTAACGCCTCAGGCATTTGTTGGTATTTTCACTCCAAATGTTCAACGTTTTTGTGACCCCCACCTCATGAACAGTGGCAATATCGGTTTGTTAGCAAAGCTGCTTTTGCACTCAGATCACGGCATTTGTCACCACAGGTGCAAAAACACATTCCGAACAGGATGTGAAAAATGAAAGCTGTACTGTTCATGGGAAGGTGTTAAAAAAAAAAAAAAAAAAAAAAATGGCAATGTTGAAAATCTGCAGTGAAATTATTAAAAAAAAAAAAAAACTGAAGTCACGAGCATGGGTAGAAACTGTGCAACGCACACCCGTAATGTAATTAGTTTGGGAATTTTTTTATAGCAGATAGTCAACACAGGCATTTTGGGACCTCCGATCATGACCAGTGTCACAGTGATTTTTCTTAATCTGTCCCAAACATTGCTTGCGCACACCAACTGCTCCATTGTGCGCTACATGTGCGGAAACACATTTTGGGCGAGATGTGAAAAATAGCACCTCTACTGCTCATAAGGAAGTGTGGTAAAATGGCATTGTTGAAAATCTGGCGTGCAAATATAAAAAATTTGCAAACTTGCGAGCGTGCGTAGGAACTGTACAACGTGCACTCCTAAAACAGTTATTTTTGGGAATTTTTTCACCAAATTTTCAACATAGCCATTTTAAGACCTCTGCTGATGAACAGTGTCACTGTGATTTTCTTAATATGTCCTAACATTGATTGCGCACACAGACTGCGCCATTGACGCGTACATGCACGGAAACGCATTTTGGGCAACATGTGAAAATGGCACCTGTACTGCTCATAAGGAGGTGTGGTAAAATGGCAATGTTGAAAATCTGGAGTGCAGATATTAAAAATTCACAGATATACGAGCGTGCTTAGGAACTGCGCAACGCACGCTCGTAAAAGTCATTTTAGGAATTTTTTCACCAAATATGCAACATAGACTTTTTGAGAGCCCACCTTATGAACACTGGCACTGTCGTTTCCTTAGTCGGTCCCGAAAGGCGATTTCGCGCAGTGACCGCAAAATCACCCTTCTGGCCCGATTTAATGCCATGACAGTTCAAAAATTCATGAGGTGGGGTCCCAAAAACCCCATGTTGAAAATTTGGTGCTAAAATTTAAAAAAAAAAATGCCTGAGATATGCATCAAAGTTGAAAAAAACCCTGTTTATTACATTATACAGCTTACCGGCATTTCCTCATTTCGCGGTTGGCTTTGAAGAGTGCAGACGCGTTCCTGGTCCACCGAAGATTGTCGCCGGACTGTGAGGCAAGTATGGGGTGGGGAGGCAGGGTGCAGGGTGGGTGAGGGCAGGGAGACTACGAGGGACCGCTTTCTTGTTTACAGGTTTTTTTTTTTCCAAGCCGACGTGGGACATTTGCCACACTGGGGTGGGCTCCCAGCGTGGCAGCTGGAAGGCTGTTTTGGGGAGGGCCTGGAGCCGACGGGCGATTGGGCAACTGGAAAGCTTGTTTTGGGGGCGTGAAGCGACGGGGATTGGAACCCCCGCTCGCCATACAGTGTGTGTGTGTGTGTGGTGGGGGCTTACGTAAAGATGCAGTGTGTGTAACGCACATGTTTGTGTGGGGAGGGGAGACGCTGCTCACTCAAGTGGTGCTTTCCTTTCAACTGCACGGCACTGCATTTTGATCGTCAAACTGTTTCTTGCACATGCGTGCAAGCAAACATAAAAACTTAGACATAGGGGAATTAGCATTATCCAGAACAGTCACGACACTTTGGGGTGCAGGTATGAGATGAAGCAGAACTTTGGTTCCAAGAAAGTGCTGGTAGATTTTGTATTGACCAGTTGAACTTCCGTGCTAACATAATTAGAGGTAACTGGTCTTTGTGGCTAGAGACAATGCGTTTTTCCACCACTTGCCAAACTTTGGAGAATTCAGTAAATTAACCCTAGGTTTGGTGATTCTGTGCCGCACCTATTGCAGTAATAAAATAATTTGCTCAGTTCAATTACAAACTATATAAATGGTTTTGATGTGTTTATCAAAGACTACTGTAAAACACGACTGATAGAAAATGGACATTTTGTAACAGAGAATTGTGAATCTTCGCATAAACTGCTAAATAAAATATTTAAACAAAAGAATGGATGCCACCACATTCTAAGACTTCGGGCCATTTAGTAATAGAGGTTGTAGAATTTAGGCTGAGCAGACTTCCCAAAAGATAGCAGAAGCCATTACTGACCATCTTTAATACCTTTTTACTTACAGAAAAAGTTAGAGTTTTTAAAGAGCCTGGATCTGTTTAACTGTGAAGTAACAAACCTGAATGACTACAGAGAAAGTGTCTTCAGCCTCCTTCCACAGCTGACATACCTCGATGGATATGACCAGGATGATGGAGAAGCTCCAGACTCTGATGCAGAGGCGGATGGAGATGGAGTAGATGACGAAGATGAGGATGAAGGTAATATGACATTTTTGCTTCAGACAGGACAGCAGTGTTGCCTGCCTGGCCCTGTAGATTATTAATGTATCCCACCCTCACCTTAAATTTGTTCATACTGATTTCAGTGACCTATGTAGTCCTGTTGTAATGCTCTATTAGAAATTCACAGCTAACTCCTAATCTTACTTCAAGAGGAAGCTCTTGCAACAGGTACCACAATTAGGACTGACTCCTCCTGGCGGCAGGTTCCGGCAATTCTTTTGTCTAGCAGTACCAACATGAGAACGCCCCTGCCGACGTGGGCACCACCTCTGACGTCGCCCTATATAAGGGAGGAGTTCCCCACGTGCTCCAGTTCTTTTCTGCCACACGGTCAGGGTTAGTTCACAGTCTGTTACCACTTGCTCTCTTCCTTCTCCACCGAAAATTTCTTTAGCATCTATGTCATCTTCTTCTTCCAAGGGGCATGTCAAGAGGTGCTCCTGTGGGCGTCCGATACCCTCAAAGGACGGCCATTCTGCTAGCCTTTTCTGCCTCTGGGCCGACCACTACACAGACGCCTGCACTCATTGCAAGGCCTTCAGTTCGAGAACGCGTATCAGGTGTCAGAAGTCCCACTCCACCTTTTTAGTGGAATCCAAATTGGCCACCATGGAACAGGCTTTGTCCTCGGGAAGGGGGATTCTGATCCCACACCAGCCCACAAGCACCACAAGCATTGGGAACATCACGACAAGGTGAGGTCCCACTCTAGGCCCAGGTTCACAGGCTCGAAGTCTGGGTTGTCTGGGAATGATTCCCACCTCGCTACCCTTAAGCCATCCGGGGCTTCCTCTGCGGCCAAGTCTTCTGGGACCACACTACAACCGCTGAAGGTGCATGCATCCACCTGCCGAGAAGGCTCTTGCCGGGCGCAGATAAGCACTGCTCCCGCTTTTCCTCCTCCTCCTCCTCCAGGGCCGACTCCCAGGAGTCGAGTATGGCTTCCGGGTCGTCTTTTTCCTCCTGTTACAGGTCTTCCCTCATCGTTCACCAACCTACTGGACTGGGGGGGATGCGTGCTCTGGCAGATCCCTAGAGCCGGTCCGGAAGTATCATCCTCTGTGAACCCTCATTTCAAACACCATGAAGTCTTGCTATATTATGACTATATGCAGTCAGCCACTGCAGCTGAACTGCCCCGGAGAGGAAAGAGTTAACTCCAGAGAGTCTGGAGTTCCACAGCGCGAGGGCGCTATACCAAAGCTCTATCTGGCCAGTTTCAAATGAAACTGTCAGATTCTTTACTCCGCTTCACTGAACAGTCGCTCGGAGATCAGCTCCTTCACATCGGTTCATTTCTCGGTTCAGCGAGTATTTTGTTCATTTGAACCGGCAAAAGTATTTATTTTACCGCATTTGGTTAAAAGCTCTATCTGGTAAACCGTAAGTAGAAAATTTAAAGTCTGTGTGGAAATTCAATTATCGGTTGGTTTGAACCGATTGGTTTGCTTAATTTAATGTTTTAAAGTGTGGTTGGGCTTTTAGAGTACGTGTTCCTGTTCTTATCGGTTCTAAAAACCTTGCTTTTAAAATAGTTTTTCAAATACCCGTGACACAGTTAGGAACCGATAAGGGTGTCTTGCCTAGCACTGCCATCAAAAGGCAAGTTTTGGTTGAAGCTGATTTTATGTCTATGAGAAACCCAAAAAGAAAACCAGGCCCACTGGGTTTCAACACTGTGATGTCTGTGGGAAGCCTTTGCCAAGGCTGACCCACCCCACTGTTTATTGTCTGAGGCTGACCACCTCTGTCAGACTGCCAGGTGTGTAAAAATTTCCCTGCAACCACCCTGGAAAGAGATTGGGCGGCTCAGGAGCGAGACCAAGAAGTCCGCTGGCCCGGATGGCCAGCCGGTCCAGTACCCACTGGACCAGAGGGAGTGCCTCTGACCAGGGCGAGACTTCTCGGCAAAGGAAGGCTGGTTCAGGGAACCAGTCTCAGTGAAAAGACTAAGAAATCAGTAGGTTTGGAGTCCAAAATTTCTCCAACTGCTGCAGAAATAGCTAAAGCCATTCAGATTGTCCAGTCACTGTCTCAGGGTCCTGCCGAACCACCTACAGTTGGTAAAAGGTTGGTTGTCTCAGTGCCAGTGGTTCAGGAGTATGATGTTGAGGAATTTTATGAACCACAGGAGAGGGAGGAGCAATTTGATCATTACATGTGTGGCTGGGAGGGTCTGGACATGCCCATTGAACCGACATTTCTCCAGACAGACCTTTAGAATCTCCTCCTATTCTGTCTGAGTCCCCTTCTCATTTTATGTTTTACAAAAGGTTGCAGAAACCTCCAGCTTCCTTTAGAGGAAGCTGTGGATGAGCAAGAGGAGCCTGATTATGTAGAAATGATGGATATACCAGAGTCTAGGAGGTTGTCTATTCCTTTGCATAAGTCATTTAGGAAGCAAACAACAAAGATTTAAAAATCCTCATTCTAGGACATGGATATGTTGTTCATCCACACTCATTGGCAGTATCCTTGCCGCTTTAAATCTTGCCGGAAGGTCTTCAAGCTTGCTCCTCCCACTCCACCTGGTGGTAACTCTCGGCCCCGCCCATGACGTCAGATCTTCCTACCGCTTGGAAGCTCAGGTTCCTCCTTAACGCCCATGCTTGTGACTGGTTCCTATTTCTCCGCTTATGGATTTAAAAATAATATTTTGCAAAAGACTTCAGTCTTCGATCCCTCGCGGCCGCGATGGATAAATCGACTCCGGATTGGAGATGCCGACGCGGGCAGAAGATGTCTCGGACGGATCATCACCCACGGTGTCACTGCTTAGGCCTTGAGCACGACCCGCAGGCTTGCGACCTGTGCTCATCTTTTCGCCCACGCCCTCGAAGACCGTGTCTGCTTGCAACTGGGCCGTCCCGGAAGCGCTTCTCCGTGAAGTCCAAGGAGGTCCGTTATGTGTCCGCGCGCGGGCGTCAGGATCAGCTCAGCGATGGTCGCCTCGGAAGAGGAGGCGGCGCTGGTCAGAGTCTTTCCTCGGCCGCGGTATTTATCCCGCCTTCTGTTCTTCCTACACGGCTTCCTTTATGGAGCTTTGTCTGTCCCTTCCACTAAAGGAGAAGGGCTCATGCCTGCTGGACCTTTTTCTCGGTCCAAAAAGAGGGACAGGCAAGTCCCTCCGCTGGACGCCTCTGGGGAGCGGGAAAGGTCCCTCCCCGGCCGCCGTCCGTCGGTTCGCCCATCAGCTGGCCGGGCCACTGGCCTCACGGTGTCCCCCGCCAGTCAGTTGACCGAGACTCCACTGATGAAGTCTCGATTTTTCCACCCATTGACGGGCTTTCTGTCGCCTTTAGCAGCCGAGATTCCTCTCCCTGTTCCCCGAGAGTTGAGGATCCCGTGGCCGCTTCAGCCTGCCCTTCGGAGCCCTCGGATGGACCTTCCGAGTCCAAGGGAGGTCGGTTCTCGCCGACACCTCCTCTTGCACCGACTCCGGAAATTCCGACCTCGCCCCGGTCTGACCTCTTCGCTCGTCCACAGCTGCTCCCCTACTCGCCATAGGCGGCCCCGTCTCGGCACTGCTGGTGGTCAAGCGTCATTGGCCGTCTCTCGCCCCTCCTCCCTCGGATGAGGGAGGTCATGTGAATTACGTGCTTTACTGCGCACGAGGACCTTGTGTTGTAACAGCTCCTCCTGGCCGAATAAGCCACTCCGCGCCTTTCCTCGCCATTAGTGGTTGTCACCGAACGGTCGACACAACCCCTCACTGCCCGAGGAGTTTACATACCCAGGCCGGTTGTTGGCCAAACCAGCTGTTCAATCGATTGGCGGTGGAACCTCCGCCTCCACAGCCACCACCTCAGCTCCCACCGCGACCGGCCGGCTAAGCACACCCCATCGCCGTCAGTGTCACCTCACTCCCACCCGACCTCGCAGGTGAAGGGTGGCTCAGGCCAGAGGCAGTTTTCTCGAGGACTCTTCCGAGTCCGAAGATGATTCCTTCTTCTCCAAGCTACTGACTTGGAGTCTCAGGAGGTCAGCCACGGACTTATAGCCCGTCAGCCTTCCTAGGATCAAGCTTCGCTCATTCTCGGAGTTCACCGGGATGGAGCTCGAACCTGCTTTCCAAACGGGCCAGGTTCCTCACGGAGATTCTGGACCCGAGGGATTTCTCCGACCAGAGGCCTTCCGTGGCGAGGCCACAGTGGGTCCAGCACTGGAACTTGGTAGCGCCTCTGCTTCCCGCGTTCCCCGCGCTCGGCCAGGATGGCCAGGAAGGCGTCCCTACCTGCTCCTTGTCCGTTTTTTCGAACACCCTCTGCTGAGGGGTTGAGCCACGATACGCCCAGCACACAAGCAACGCCAGGATGGACAACCCTCCTGACAAGGAGTCCAAGAAATTGACTATGTCGGGCTTAAAAGCTCTATTGTCTCTGTCCTTCCCGTTTCACACAGGGCCAGTCTGGTCCTATGGCACAGGCTTTCATGCCCTGTTGGGCTCCCCTGGATTGTCATCTCATCATCTTCCCACGATTTGCAGACCACGGTTAAGCAGGTGCGGACCATAAGCAGGTAGTGGCCAAACAGTAGCCTAGACTGCTTTGGATGTAGGACCATGTGCCAGATCGGTGGCGGCCGCATGGGTTATGCTGTCAAGGGTTTGGCTTGAGGATGTCCACCTTTACTTCGGATACCCAGCACAAGTTGGCGGATGTTCCTTGGGACTGACCCTCTTCGGCCCTGGGGTGGAAGGTCACCGCAGAGGATCGAGAAGTCCAATGCCACCTTGACTCGGCTCTCCGCCAGAAGGACTGTGTCAAGAAAACCACAGCCTAAGCCCTTTCGCCTCTTCTTGTGCCCTCGGGCGCCACGCCCTAGCAATCTGCCAGGGGCCAGCAGGCTCGCCTTGGCATCCCAAACCTAAGCCGGCTTCCTCTAACAGGAGGCAGGAGGAAGGCCCAGGAGGTCCCCGGCCGTCCCTCCTCCAAGCTTCTGCCCAGTGACGGGCTGAGGGGTGTCGCCCCCATCCCCGCCACCTACCCCCTGGTCCCCTCTGGGGACGGCTCCGCACTCTGCTCCGCCTGGTCCGCTGTTACCACGGACAGGTGGGTCTTGGAGGTGGTGGGAAGAGGCCTGCCTCTGGAATTCGAGCAGGCACCACCCTCTCTAGAGCCGTCGCCCCGGGGGCTTCGGATCCCCAGTTCACTGGCGTCTCGCCGAGCCGACATCACCTCCTCCTCCAGAAGGAGGTGGTAAGAGAGTGGTGGACCCTCCTTCAGACCCAGGGTTTGTGTCCAGGTACTCCTGGTTCGAACGGACGGGGCTACGCCCATTTCTAATTCCACACCCACTCAAACAAGTTCCTATGGGTCTCGAACCTTCAGGATGGTCACTCTGCTCAGATAATACCATCCTTGGAACGCTGGGCGGTGGTTCCCTGCTCTGACTTGCAGGACGCTGCTTTCACGCCCCATCCTGGGTCTGGCCTCACCAGAGATTCCCTTCGGGCTCGAAAGGAAGGATCTCTCTCTGAAAGTTCCAAGCCATGCCCTTCGGTTGTCTCCAGCTCCTCAGGGTCTCTCACCAAATGCATGGCAGTGGTGACAGCATTCCGCGGCGCCGAGGGGTCCGTGTACCTACCTGGACGACTGGCTGATAGCAGCTCCCTCCAGGAAGGAGGCGGAGTGGTCCAGAGATCTGCCTCCAGGTCTGCGTTTCAACTGGGCCTCCTTGTCAATCCAGGCCAAGTCGGAACTCGAGCCGAAGCAGGTGATTTATTCATCGGGCTTAGGCTCGACTCTTCGAGCCAGAGCTGCCCCGCGGACAGGGCCGAGGTTCTTCCTCCTTGTCTCGATCATTTCTGGTTGGGCACTGCGCCTGCCCGGACTTCCTGGCCTCCTGGGTCTCATGCATGCGCTGTACCAGCTGCGGTCCGCTGGGCCTGGCTGGAACATGCGCCCCTTCAGTGGGACTGGCCAGCCAGTGGTCACAACGCTTGATCCCTTGACCAGCTTAGGTCAGACACAGGGATGTGGAATGCTCAGTGGTGGACCGCTCCAGATCAATTGCAGGAGGGCATCCTGTCATCTCGCCTTGAGCCGACGGGCCCTCTGTTGACCGATGCCTCTCTGATGGGTTGGGGTGCCCATCTGGGAACACTGCTCATGGCCCTGGTCCTCGGAAGTCCGAGGTACACATCAACCTGCTGGAGCTCCGAGCGGTCCGGCCCAGCTCTCACCGCTTTTGCTCCGTTTCCTCCTGGGTCAGTGGTCCGTGTCCAGACGGACAATACCACGCACTATGTACTATCTAAACCGCCGGTGGGACGCTGCCCATGCTTCTATGCAAGGAAGCTCTCCTGACGGTCACCATGCAGCCTGGAGGCGGATCTCTAGCCATTCACGTGGCAGGAGCCTCCAACACCCTGGCCGATGCCCTGAGCCGGATAGGGGCTGCATCCCACGAGTGGTCTCTCCTGTCGGAGGTAGTACAGCATCTGTTCTCCCTTTGGGCACACCTGTGGACCTGTTTGCCTCCACGGAGAACGCCAAGCTGAGTTGTTCCATGCCCGCCCCTTCAGCAGGGTTTCTCGCTGCAGGATGCCTTCTCGAGGCAATGGACCCCGGTTTTTACGCCTTTTCCATTTCCCTTGATCCACAAGGTGCTTCAAGGCGAGGAGGACAAGGCGCAGGTGATTCTGATAGCCCCAGACTGGCCTCGCCAGTTCTGGTACCCAGATCTTCAGTCTCAGCTCCAGGACCTCGCTGTAGCTTCCAGCTCGCCCGACCTGCTGTCAGTCAATCAGGGGAAGGTGTTCCATCCGGACCTTCAATCCCTGCACCCGACGGCCTGGTTCCTGAGCGCTGCCAGAGTTCAGGCTTTGGGTCTTTCCTGACGAGGTCCTCAATGTGCTGAGCGTCTCCGCATAGCCCACTGAAAATGTTATGTTCAAATGTTTTCCATTTGGTGTCAGGCGGCTTGGACCCTTCCTCCTGTTCCTGGGCGTTATCTTGACCATTTATGGTCCTTCTAGTCAAGGGCTTAGGTCGATTTGACCCTGGTGGTTCACTCTGGCAGCCATCTCTGCCTACCGGGCTGGGCCGGAAGCAGTCGGTAGCAGGAGAAGGTGTCTGTGCTTTTTCAAAGGCTTTGATCACATTTCCTCCAGTGCGGGAACCCCACCTCCGGTGTGTCTACTGCTGGTACTGGGCAAAGCCTGGGGGCGTTTATCAACTCATGCACAGGTGTGCCTTCTCACCTGTCGTGGAACATCTCCGCTTTCTTGCGGCTATCACGCCAGCCAGAAGGATGGAGAGCTCCATGCCCATCGAGTCTCCTTACCTGGCTCGGCTAGGACAAGGTTGTCCTGCTCCCCCCGAAATTCTTCCGGTCGGTGGTGGAGTTTCACCTTAACCAGGTAAGACTCTGCCGGGTGTTCTACCCCAATCACACTGGAGGTTTAACATAGGCTCCATACTTGATCCTAGAAGGGCGCCGCTATTATAAGGAGCGCACGGTTGAAATTCGGGGAGAGGTTCGCCAGCTGTTTGTCACCACGCCAGCTTCATCTGGCAGACCTGCAGCCAGCTGACGATACAGGTGGCAACCTCCTGCATAGATCTCGCTATAAGTTAGCGGGCATGGAGCCTCCCAGAGGGATAAGAGCTCATTCTACCCGCCATACTGTTGCAACGGTGGCTGCTTCCAGGGACGCCCCTATCCAGGAAATCTGCAGGCTGCTACTCTGAAGTCAAGCAACACCTTCATTACCCACTCACATTTCCACCTGAGTCACGCCGGGATGCTGGTTTTGGGGCCTCGTTTTCCAGTCCTCTTCCCAAGTAAGCATATGGGGGGTATGTCTCTTGCCTCCTCCCGAGAACTGCTAGAGTTCGTTATGTGGATGAACAATATTCATGTCTCAGAAATGCTGGGTTACTCACCTGTAACAGGAGTTCTAGGAATGGTATAGTTGTTCATCCGCCCACTCCACCCGACCTCCTTCTCGTTCTTGGACGCGACAACCTGAGTTTCCTCCAGCGGCTAGATCTGGCGCTGGGGCGGAGTCGAGTTATACCACCGGTGGGTGGGAGGAGCAAGCTTGAAGACCTTCCGGCAAGATTTAAAGCCAAGGATACCGCCGAGTGCGGTGGATGAACATATACCATTCCTAGAACTCCTGTTACAGGTGAGTAACCTGTATTTCTGTCCTCCTGTAGATAAAAAAAAAAAATGGACAGAAGATATACCTTGTCAGGCTCTGATACAGACTTCCCTCACTGAGCAGTGTAGTCATGTAGGTGTGGTACAAGCTGCAGCCTGTGACAAGGCTAATATTCCTCTGGCCTCACATCTCCTGATAAGGATTCCAGGAAGATTGATGCCATGGTGAAAACAGTATATGGCAGCTTCTTTGGGACTCAGGCAGGCAAATTATATGGCTTATGTGGCTAGATATCAGAAATCTAGGTGGGACACAGTATTGCAGTTAGCCAGCAGGCCCATGGCCAGCTGGCTAGTGAGTTGGAACAGGTGGCTGCTGATGGCATTGAAGCCTCTAAAGTTCAATTTCATACTGCGTTGATGTTAATGATGTTTCTCTAGGTCATGGCCACTTCTGTAGCTTTCACGTAGGTTGGCATGGCTCAGATGCACCAAGATCACCAAGATACTCCGGCAAAGGCTATGGATTTTCCTGTTGTGGTAATTTTGTTTGGGGAACAAACAGAAAACTATATGAAAAAGATGGATGAATACAGAACTACCTACAAAAGTGCCCAGGCTAAGGAGAGGCATGCCACTCCACAGAGGCACTCCCAGAGGTAGGGGCAGGCCTTTCCACAGGCCTTTTACCACTTCAGGCCTCCTCTGCATTTGCACAGAGGGTTTTCTTGAGGCAGAGGTAGACGGGCACAAGTAAACCGCCCCTCCCTCAGCCTAAGGTTATGCAAGCAGGCACCCTGATGGAAGTGCCCAGGCCGATTCTCCTGTACCAGTGGGGCAGGTTGGTTTATTTCAGCCAGAACTGGGTGTCCCTAACTCTCGGACAGGTGGGTTCTGGAGGTATTAGACAGGGTCTGGTTCTCAGCTTCAAACAGTTTCCAAGATGAGAGCCAGACATTTCCATCTGCAAATCCTTCAGAAGCCCTTGCTTTGGAAGCAGAGGTTTCTTCTCTTTGACTGCAAAGCAGTAGAAAGGGGTCCCTCCTTGCTCATCAGGCAAGGCTGTACTCAAGATACTTTCACCCCAAAAGACAGGAGAATGGCGGCCCATTTTAGATTTAAGGTACCTGAACAAGCATCTTTGAAACCAAAGTTCAAAATGTTAACTCTGACAGTGATTTTGTCCTCCCTGAGGCCAGGAGACTGGTTAGCTTCCCGACCGCAAGGATGCCTATTTTCATGTTCTGATCAGGCCTTCTCACCGAAAAGTACATTTCAGGTTCGAATTCACCCTCAGGCCACTACCAGTTCAGGACAATGCCTGCCCACCTCTGCGCCAAGGGTATTCACTTAAATGTCTAGCTGTGTAGTGGCTCATTTAAGAAGGCAAGGATTGCTGTGTTTCCCTACCTGGACGACTGGCTCATAGTGGGTCAGTCCCCAGATCGGTAAAATCCCACTTGCAAGTCACCCAGCAGCTTCTCACTTCCTGGGATTCCTGCTGAATTTACCAAAGTCAGTTCCTCGAACCAGTTCAGGTACTAACTTTCATAGGTGCAGAATTGAACACAAAGTTAGCCAGGGCATTTCTCCCTCGGAAGGGTAGACAGACTCATTGCCCTGGCATCCTCCTTTACCCTGCTGGGTCTCTCGACCACAAGGCATTTTCTGCAACTCCTAGGGCACATGGCTGCTTCCACAGCTGTAGTGCAAGGAGCAAGATTCCAGATGAGGGACATTCAGTTCCATTTGAGGGCCTATTGGTCTCAAAGGAGGGACCCCCTTTCCAAATTGGTTCCAGTGACCCAAACCCTGATCCTGGCCTTACACTGGTGGCAGGATCAAAGCAATCTAAAACAAGGGGTTCCTTTCATTCCCGATTCCCACTCCAACACCCTCACCACGGATGCTTCCCTGTTAGGGTGGGGAGCTCACTTGGGCAACCTGTCCACTCAGGGAGTGTAGTCTCCCCAGGAATCTCTGCTCCACATCAATCTTTTGGAACTCAGAGCTGTCCTTTTAGCTCTTCAGGCGTTTTCAGCTTCTGTCCAGAACAAAGTAGTTCAAGTCAGGATAGACAACACCACAACAATGTGGTACATCAACAAGCAAGGGGCACTCGGTCATCAGCCTTGTGCAATCGAAGCAATGAAGTTGTGGTTCTGGCTTACTCCCTGAACACCTCCCTGATAGCAGTTCACCTTCCAGGAAGGACAATGTCCTGGCGGATGCCCTCAGCAGGATTTCTCAGGGCCATCACCGAATGGGCTCTGAATCCTCAGGTGCTGGGTCAGTCTTGCCAGATGGGGCACCCTCAGATCTTTCGCAGCCCGGGCAACCACCAACTTCTCTGTTTTGTTGCAGGCCTCCAGTGCTGGGACAGTCCCCTGGACGCTTTCAGTTGGACTGGAAAGGAAGTTCCTGTATGCCTTTCCCTTCTTTTCAGGGTACTAGTAAAAATCAGATCTCAGCCCTGCAAGGTGATTCTGATTGCTCCAGATTGGGCCAGACAGCCCTGGTACCCACTGCTTCTGTCCTTGACAGTCCACCTGCCCTGAGCTTGCCCAGAGTCCATGACTTACTGGCCTGTGCACAGGGAGAGTGTGGTATCCGGACCTCAAATCCCTCCATCTCAAGGCATGACTCTTGAGGAGTTAGAATTTGCTGACTTACACCTTTCTCAAGGTGTTTTGATATTTAAAGGCTTCAAGGAAGCCTTCCACTAGAACCACTTACAATTCTGAGTGGAAAGGTTTCCATCTGGTGCTCTGAGAAGCAGATTATCCCAGAATCTGCTGATCTGCCCATTTTACTGGACTATTTGGTCCATTTAAATTCCTTAGGCCTTAGGCCAGCTACCTTAAGGTTCATCTGGCAGCTGTCTCTGCTTTTCTGTCAGCAGGAAGCCTGCTTCCTTTCTTCTCACCCTGTGCTTTCCAAGTTTTTAAAGGGTTACTTCACACCAACCTCCTTTTCGAGAACCAGCTCCGCTTGGGACCTGAATGTTTGCATTGCTCAGTTAATGCAACCCCCCTTTGAGCCTCTGTCCTCAGCAGAGCTCAAGTTTCTGACTTGGAAAACTGTTTTCCTAGTGGCTATCACTTCTGCCAGACGCATAAGTGAACTACAGGCCCTGTCAGTGGAAGAAGATTGTATCTCTTTCCACAGAGATAAGGTAGTCCTCAGGACTAACAGAAAGTTTTTGCCTAAAGTGGTTTCAGATTTCCACCTGAACCAATCCATCTCTCTTCCAGTATTTTTCACTGAGCATTCTTCCTCAGGTGAGAGGAGTCTGCACAGCTTGGACGCCAAAAGAGCCTTAAGCTACTATTTGGAACGCACTGCGGGTCACAGGTTCGAACTCTCCAACTCTTCCTTACCTATGGCGAGGTTGGCAAGAAACCTGCCACTAAGAGGACAGTTGCAAGGTGGATTGTCTCTTATATCCAATTTTGTTATCAAAAACTAGGTAGAGAACCCCTCAGGACTGAGGTCTCACTCCACCAGGGTACAGCTGCATCTCTAGGGCTGCTAGAGATATTCCATTCTGGAAATCTGTCAAGCTGCTACTTGGAAAACAGTTCACACTTTTACCAGCATTATTCTGGATGTCCAGTCCAGGAGAGATGCTTGCTTTTGGCACAGCTGTGCTTCAGAGCCTATTTCCTAAGTAGGTTCTGACCCTCCTCCATGGAGGTACTGCTGTATAATCTGCATATAGTCATAATATAGCAAGACTTCATGGTGTTTGAAGAAAAAATTACTCACCTTAGTAATTGCTTTTCTTCTCATGGAGTCTTGCTATATTATGACCACCCTCCCTCCTGACCCTCTCAGAACTTCTACTTGGGTAGGGGTGGCAAATTAGTGCAAGCACTGTGTCATGCTATTTTAGTTCTCCTCCTTCACCCCTTTATTTAGGTTAGGAATTAGGTATTTCTGTTTTAAGTAATATGTTGGCCCCCTTCCTGGACTTGAGTCTTGGGGGAAGGGGGGTCTAATAGTGCTTGTTAGGGAGAAACTAATACTATTATTCATTGTTGTTATTATTATTGTTTATATTGTTGTTATTCCTACTAGTAGGTAGCCACTTGGCTAGTGTAGAGCTTTCCACACAGACTTGTTACTTAGTGTTAGCTTTGTAAAAATCTGACAGTTTCATTTGAAACTGGCCAGATAGAGCTTTGGTATAGCGCCTTCGCGCTGTGGAACTCCAGACTCTCTGGAGTTAACTCTTTCCTCTCCGGGGCAGTTCAGCTGCAGTGGCTGACTGCATATAGTCATAATATAGCAAGACTCCATGAGAAGAAAAGCAATTACTAAGGTGAGTAATTTTTTCTTTTCTCCCATGGACCTACTTCCCTGAGACCCCCGGAAGTGGAGGCGCACATGCGTACCACAGCCCCAGATGGGGTCTTCTCCGGCCCTCCACCAGAGGGCGCCAACCTCCGGTACCTGCTACCCCATCCCGAGTAGAGGGCCGCCTGTCAGCAGCCAGCTGGCAGTCCTAGTCCTCCCCGCCGAGCCCGTTGGCCAGACTCATTCCTATACCGGGTCACCGGCGTGGCCGAGTGTGGCGTCCAGCACCTCAACCCCATGTGTCACCGGGCTGGCCTCCGGGTCTTCTGGCAGTAGGGCCTCGTCCTGCCCGCCGAAATCCAAGGTCTCTGCTGACTGACACTCTGCTGAGAAGTCCTCCAAACATAAATCGGACCGTCCCAAGGCCTCTGAGGGACACACATTCAAATCCAAAAACAATCTGACAGCAGACCGTCGTCTACCCGCGGCACCTCCGACCACCGTTACGGCAAAGGTTATTCCGCCTCCAGTCAAGGTCTTCCCGACGCTGGCCACTCTGACACCCCCCGTCAGCTCTGGGACCCAGTCGCCAGTCCACCTGATGACAGAGAAGTAGACGCCCCTCCAGCGCCACCCATCAGACCTACGCCGGTGCCTACTGACATCAGTGATAAGGGCTCGGACCTGATGCTGGTGCCCACTGACGACTTGGACGGCACCTGTACAGGTTCTGGTGCTCCTTCACCCCCTGCCCCAGGGTCTCCTAAATTGCACCTTTCGCAGGTGATGGAACTTTTCTCCCACTGGAGGAACACGGTCAAGCGTGATCTCCTAGCGGCGGCGCCTCCTCCCACGCCCACTCCGGTACCCATGCTGGATGTGTCTGAGCAATCTGACTTGGAGGAGGGTAAGGAACACACACTGAAAAAACAGACAAGTTACGCAGGAGGACCAGGTCAAGCAGTTTCTCCCACTCTCCCTCTCCAGACACAAGGCGCAAGAGGAGACTACATAAGTACCCATCCTCTTCGCCTTCAGATTCTTATGTGGACTCCGACACTTTCCACTCGGACTCAGACATTCCCCAAAATTTTGGGGACATGGAGGAACATCCAAAATCCCCCTCCGGACAACCTCAGCTTCATGGAGGTGATGAGGCACATCCAGGCCAACATGGGTTGGGACACTGAGACACTGGACCTCGAGCAACTGCGGTTGGCTAAATACCTCCGCCAAAAAGTCCCTAAACTGGTGGTCATCCTTCCCATGGTTGACACCTTTGAGGACGTCACATTCGCGAACTGAAAGTGTCCTCTCCTCTGCCATGCCCAAGAAGGCTCACCGGCTCTACCAGGTCCCTAAGGACCACCCCTTCTTAGCCGAACCACCAACAGCGGACTTGGTGGTGATTTCGGCAGCTCAAGATCATTCGCAGAGGCCTAAACACCTGAGCACCCAGCCGCCAGACAGAGAGTTGAAGCAGCTGGATTCCATGGGCTGCAAGGTGTACTCTGCTGCCACCTGCAGTATCAAGAGTCTCAACTTCCTGGCACACATGTTCCAATTCCAGAATGCCCTCTGGGAGCAAGGACTGGACATGGTGCAGAGCATGCCCAATTGCCCTCAGCGGGCAGAGCTTGCCAGATTGCTTCAGACAGGCTCAGACGTGGGTACCCACATTCTGTGGTCAGCCTACGACTCTGCGGACACCTCCTCCAGGGCGGCCGCCACTGGCATTTGCCTCAGTCACCATGCTTGGCTTCAGGTTTCTGGGTTCAATCTAGATGTCCAGACAAACATTCTGGATGCTCCCTTCAAGGGATCCATGCTCTTTGGCGAAGACACGAAGATCCATCTCCAGGCTGCAGGACTCGGGCAAGGCCGTGCAATCCATGTACTGCCTGAAACAGGGACGAACTCGTAAGCCTCATTTTCGTGGCCATGGGGGACATCGGCCTTAGCAGCCTCGCTTCCAGCCCCACTTTCAGCGAGGTGGCTTCAGTTCGAAGGGGCGGAGCCAGAGGATCCTCTGCCTCCTTCTTTAGACAGGCCAAGGTAGCCACTGCTGCCCTCCCTCCCACCGCCTGACTATCCTAAATGCCCCGTCGGGGGAGTCGGTCTGAGGCCGCTTTTCCCTCTATGCAGATGCATGGAGTAGAGTGACCACCGATCAGTGGGTCCTCGAGCTCGTGGAGTTCGGGCACTCCATAGAGTTTCTCTCTTCCACCAGACAGACCACTGCCCCCATCCCGGTATCCCAGGGAACACAGAGGTCAGAAAGGAGATATTGTCCCTTTTGGACAGAAATGCCATCGAGCCGGTACCTTCGGCTGAGCTAGAGAAAAGGTTCTTCTCCCACTTCTTCCTGGTCCCAAAGAAGTTGGGAGACCTCAGACCCATTCTGGACCTCCGTGATCTGAACCAATGTGTCTCCTAACGGAGATTCAGGACGGTCTCCCTCCCCACTGTCCTGCCCTTCATGTCAACAGGAGACTGGCTGGCGTCTCTGGACAAGCAGGACACCTACTTGCATACCCCTATCTTCAGGGGCCATCACAAATTTCTGAGGTTCAGGTTCGAAAACGAGGACTATCAGTTTCAAGTCCTTCCCTTCAGTCTCTCTGTTCAGCCCACAGAATCTTCACCAAGTGCCTAGCCGTCGTTGCCGCGGCACTGCGGAGACTGAGCCACTTTATGTTCCCCTATCTGGACGACTGGCTCCTCCTGGCTCCCTCCAGGTCCCACCTGTTGGAAACCATCAGGGACTCCATTTCGCTGTTTCAGTGTTTGTTTGGGAATCACTGTCAACAGGGACAAGTCTCATCTTTTTCTTTCCAAGAACCTCCTGTTCATTGGAGCTTTTCTGGATACCACTCCAGGGAAAGTTGTTTCTTCCCTCCGACACAGCAGGTTGGATTCAGGTCTTGGTGCATCAGATCTCTTCAGCCTCAGAAGTCCCTGCAAGACTGCTTCTCAGGCTGTTGGGGCATATGGCCGTTGCCATAGTTTCAGCCCCTCTAGCATGACTACGCATGAGAACCATCCAGTGGTCGCTTAGAGTTCAGTGGGATCAAACACTAGACAGCTTGGACGCCTCAATCCGGATCTTGGAGCCAGTCTGCAGGGAGCTACGCTGGTGGATGTAGTCTCAAAATTTACTGGCGGGTATCCCCTTTCACGCAGGAGCACCGTTCCAGATTCTGACCACGGACGCGTCATCCTCGGGATGTGGCGCCCACTTGGGGACACATCACACTCAAAGCTCCTGGTCCCCAACGGAGGAAGAGCTGCATATCAATTCTGGAGCTGAGAGCAGTCCTTTATGCCCTTCAGGCCCTAGTCTCGGTCCTAGTGCGGGACACCTGTTGGTTCAGATGGACAGCACTTCGGTGGTGATCTACATCAACAAACAGGGTGGTACACACTCTTATCCCCTTTTGCCGGGAAGCCATGAGGGTGTGGGCTTGGGCTTTGGAACACCAGACGGCAGTACACCTTCGAGGAGCACAAAACGTGTTGTCCGATATGCTCAGCAGGACAAGGTCACAGGCTTACGAATGGGAGCTACTGCAAGAAGTCACAGATCACATTTTCTGCCAGTGGGGGATACCAGAACTGGATCTCTTTGCGTCACAATTCAGCGCAAAACTGCCCAGTTTCTGTTTGCTAGGTCCAGAGCCTGGATCTTTTTTGCACGACTCTTCCCTCTCTTGGAAGGGGAGGTTTCTCTATGCCCCCTTCTGCTTCTGCAGAAGGTCCTCCTCAAGGCGCAGTCAGAACCTTCCACCCTCATTCTGATTGCACTGCTATGGCCTCAACAGATTTAGTTCCCTTTACTGCAGCGTCTAGTGGCAGAGCCTCCGCTTCCTCTTCTTTCATCTTCTGTCCCAGGACAGGGGTCCCTGATCCACCCGAATCTGCGCTCGCTTCACCTGCATTCCTCGCTCCTCAGGACCTAGCTAAAGTCAGATTTGGTGTGTCTGATCAGATGGCGCAAGTTTTGGTTGAAGTGCATAAGCCTGCCGCCAGGGCCACTTATGCTATGAAGTGGAAATGTTTCTGAATCTGGGCCGCAGCCAAGAGGGCGGACCCATTGGTCTGTCCGGTTAACTCAGTTTTAGAATACCTGCTCTCACTTTCAGAGTCTGGTCTCAGTCACTCCTCCATCAAGGTACACCTGGCTGCCATCTCCGCTGATCGCTTACCAGTGATGGATAAGACGGTGGCTCAGATGGAGGTTTCTAAAGCCTTCCTGCGAGGTATCCTGCATATCAAACCTCCCAATCGGGATCCTGTGCTCCCTTGGGATCTCCTTTTCATATTGGAGAAGCTTATGCCCCACCCCCCGAACCAGCTATGGAGGCCGAGCTTCATTTCCTTTCCTGGAAAACTGCTTTTGGTAGCCATTACTTCAGCAAGGTGCATTTCAGAACTTCAAGCCCTCAGGTATAAGAATTCCTACCTAATTTTTCATAAGGATAAGATTGACCTTCTCACTAACCGAAGTTTCTACTGAAGGTGGTCTCGAAGCTCACTCTCAACCAATCTGTACATCTTCCGGTGTACTACCCAGAGCATTCTAATAGGGGGGAGACCCTGCTTCACTCCTTGGATGCCCACAGGGCTCTCAGATGTTGTTTGGCCAGGACCAAACAGGACAGGAAATCTGATCAACTCTTTGTATCCTTTGCTTAACGGTCCTTAGGTCGCCTGGTCACCAAACATACGCTGTCGCGCTGGTTGGTCTGTTGCATTTCCTTTTGTTACCAGAAGTATAACAAGTCCATCCCAAGACCAGTTAAAGATCACTCTACCAGGGCTGTTGCTGTTTCCTTCGTGGCGATGAAGCTGGTCCATGCTGTAGACATTTGTGCTGCCACTATCTGGAGTTCAGTTCATACCTTCGTCAGGCATTACAGCCTCAACATTATATCCAGACGTAGAGCAGGGTTTGGCCTCGGCAGTTTTGCAGGGCCTGGTTTCCTGAGGGACCCTATCTATTCCTGCTGTTCCTTTATTTCCCTTCCCACTCCCAGGGTTGTTTTGAATTTATGCTTGGGAATCTGTCCATTAGTGGTTCTGCTGCAAGAGCCTTCTCAAAGTAAGATAGCACAGTTACGTAAGAACTTACTGTAACAGATGATCTTCGAGGGAAGCTCTTGTAGCAGATGTATTTCCCGCCCTCCTTCCCCCGGGGATCAGGCCTTTTTCAGGCTGGCCTTTCCTCCATTCTGAGGAAGGAATTGTTTAATTCATACTTCTGTCTATTGCATGTTACCATCTCTCTGCCTGACTGGGGTCGTGCAAGAACTGGAGTCTCAGGAGAACTCCTCCTTATATTATATAGGGTGTCGGTGGGGGGTGGAGCGGACGTTGGTGGGGGGTGTTCCCCGCCGGTACTGCTAGAGAAAGAATTGCGGAACCTGCTGCCAGGTGGCGTCAGTCCTAATTGTGTTTCCTGCAGAGCTTCTCAAGATCTACCGTTACGGTAAGTTCTGCAACTGTACTATCTTCTCGAGAGAGGCTCTTGCAGGTATTGCCTTCCCATCCTTCAAGCTTTTTGCCTGTTTCTGGAGAAATATCTCCAACATGAAGTCTTTCTATATTATGATATGCAGTGAGTCTAACCAATGGCTCGGTGAAAAGTACCTTTCCATGTTAGTATGGAATTTTGAGCATGAGTTCATGAAAACTCTGTTGTTCTTCAAACTCAAACTGTCAGATTCTTTACTGCGCCTCACTGAACAGTTGCTCTGGAGATTTCTCCTTCTGCTCGGTTCATTTTGTCGGTTAAAGTATTAATTTTTCGATTTTTTTTTTTTTTTAACTGAATTTTAAACCGCAACCGGTCGGTTCAAGCTCTGTCTGTGATATCGTAAGTACTGGATAGGTCTTACATTTACTTTCTGTGTGGAACTTGTAATCGGTATTATCGGTTCAGTTTGAACCGATCAGGTTGTTGTAAATACATTAATCTGTCTTTTACAGTGCGTGTTCCCGTTCTTATCGGTTCTAAAAAAAAAAAAAAAAAACGGATTTCATTATGTTTTTTCCACGTCTGTGATACGGTTGGGAACCGCAAGAGTCTTGTTTGGCGGATTGCCATAAACGTGGGCAAGTTTTGGGTTAGGCTGGCACTATGTCTGAGAAACCCAAAAGAAAAACCGGGCCCACTGGGTTTCAACACTGCAGTGTTTGTGGGGAAGCCTTTGCCAAGGCTGACCCTCACACCACCTGTTTATTGTCTGGTGTTTGACCACCTAATGCAGACTGCCAGATTTGCAAAAATTTTCTTGCAGCTACCCTGGATAAGAGAGTTGGTAGGCTCAGGGAAAGGGAGGCCAAGAAGTCCGCTGACCCAGATGGCCAGCCCGGTTCGGTTGTAACTGAACTGGAGGGAGTGCCCTCTGACCAGGGTCGAGACTTCCTTGGGCAAAAGGAGAGCTGACTCTGAGGAGTCTGTTCCAGCTAAAAGGACTAGAAAATCAGCAGGTTTGGAGCCAAAATTTCCCCCTCCAACCACTGAAGAAATAGCCAAAGCGATTAAAATTGTCCAGTCGCTTTCCCTCGGTTTCTGACCCGATCCGGCACCATCAGGTAAGCGTACGGTTCGGTCGGGTTCCACCGGTTCAAGAATATGATTTAGAGGAATTTTATGAACCGGTGGAGGGGGAAGAGGAGTATGAGAGTGAATGTGGATTTGAAAGTTTGGATGTGCCCATTGAACAGGACATCTCCCCAGACAGACCTTCAGGAGTGTCTCCCCCTAGGCTTTCTGAGTCCCCCTCTCATTTTATGTTTTATAAAAAAGTGGCTGAAACCCTCCAGCTCCCTATGGAGGGAGGAAGCTGTGGATGATCAAGAGGAGCCTGACTATGTAGAAATTATGGATATCCCAGAGTCTAGGAGACTGTCTATTCCTTTGCATAAATCTTTTTGGGAAACACAGTAAAATTTCTAAACTCCTCACACTATACCTCCTGTGGATAAAAGAATGGACAAGAAGTGCACATTGTCAGGCTCTAATATGGAGTTCCTTACACAACAATGCAGCCATGTTGGGGGTAGTGCAGGCTGCAGCCTGTGACAAGGCAAATATTCCCTTGGCTTCACACCCCCCTGACAAGGACTCCAGGAGGATTGATGCCATGGCAAAGAAACAGTACATGGCATCATCCTTGGGACTCAGACAGGCAAATTATATGGCTTATGTTGCTAGATACCAGAAATCCAGATGGGATACTGTTATGGCTCTAACAAAACAGGTCCCTGGCCTAGCTTGCCAGGAGCTGGAGCAGGTGGCTGCTGATGGTATTGAGGCATCTAAGGTGCAATTCCATGCTGCAGTGGACTCTAATGATGCGTATCAGAGTCATGGCTACATCTGTGGCACTTCTCAGAATGGCTTGGCTCAGATGTACTAGCCTGTCGCAGGATACCCAGACTTAGCCATGGATTTTCCTAGTTGTGGGTAATTCTCTGTTTGGGGAGCAGACAGAGAATTAGCATACAGGTCGGATGAGTATAGGACCACCTATAGGAGTGCAAGGTGACAAGGAAAGCCAGGCCACTCCTCAAGAGCAGCCTTCCAGGGGCAGGGCAGGCCTTTTCATAGGCCTCTCTACTAAGCCCAGGCCTCCTCTTCAGCTTACGCCCAGAGGGGGTTCTTTAGAGGGAGAGGCAGATGGGCACAGGCAGACCTGCTTCTACCCCTCAGCCCAAAGCCCTTGCTGCCAGGCACCCTGATAGGGGTGGCCAGGGCCGATTCTCCACTACCTGTAGGGGCAGGCTGGCTTACATTTTGTCCAGGACTGGATGTCTAACATCAGACGCGGGTCCTGGAAGTAGTAGAAGCCAGGGACTGGTTTCGTGCTTCAAAAATTTCCAAAGATGAGAACCAGGTCCTTCCACCTGCAACCCATCAGAGGCATTTGTCCCAGAGACAGAAGTTTCTACCCTCCTGGCTCCTCAGAGCTGTGGAAAGGGTCTCACCTCTCACACCAGGGCAAAGGGTTGTGTCCAGGTACTTCCTTATCTCCAAAAAGACAGAGAATGGCGTGTCATCCTGTATCTCGGATACCCTAAACAAGCATCCTTTTAAAACCAAAATTCAAAATGGTGACTCTGGGAATTATTTTACCTCTCTAAGGCAGGGGACTGGCTAGCGTCCCTGACCTCAAGGATGCCTACTTCCATGTTCTTATCAGAAGCTCCCATCGAAAGTACCTCAGATTCAAACTGCCCTCAGGCCATTACCAGTTCAGAGCAATGCCCTTCAGCCTCACCTCTGCCCCGAGGGTATTCACAAAATGCCTGGCAGTAGCAGTTGCCCACTTAAGGCAAAAGATTGCCATCTTTCCTTACCTGGACGACTGGCTCATAGTAGGCCAGTCTCCAGACCAAGTCAAATTACATCTTCAGGTAACTTGCTCACATCTCTAGGTTTCCTTCTCAATCTTCCAAAGTCAGTTCTAGAGCCTGTCCAGGTTCTCACCTTCATAGGTGCAGAACTGAACACAAAAGGCCAGAGCTCCTTCCTCTGGAAAGAGCAAGGACCCTGGTCTCTCTGGCCCCTCTTTTCACCCTGTAGGTCTCGACCAGCAAGGCATTTTCTGCAGCCCTGGGGCACATGGCTGCTTCTACAGCAGTAGTGCAGGGAGCAAGATTTCAGATGAGGGGCATCCAGTTCCATTTGAGAGTCTTTGTCTCAAAGGAGAGACCCTTCATCCAAATTGATCCCAGTGATCGAACCTTGATCCAAGCCCTTCAGTGGTGGCAGGACCAGAGCAATCTGAGACAGGGGTCCCTTCGCCCCTCAGTCTCACTCCTTCATTCTTACTACAGATGCATCCCTCTTGGGGTGGGAGTCCATGGGCCACTCCTCACTACCCAGGGATTGTGGTCCCCCAGGAATCTCTTACTCCACATCAATCTGTTGAACTCAGAGCAGTTTTCTAGCACTTCAAGTTTTTTCCAAATCTGTTCAGAACAAAGTTGTTCAGGTCAGAACAGACAATACTACCACAATGTGGTACACATCAACAAGCAAGGGGCACTCAGTTCACGGGCTGGCCTTGTGCACTGGAAGCAATGAAGTTGTGGTCTCTGGGTTACTCTCTGAACACCTTCCTTATTGCAAAGTTCACCTCCCAGGCAAGGACAATGTCCTGTAGATGCTCAGCAGGATTTCCCAGGGCCACGAATGGTCACTGGATCCTTAGTATCTGGAGGTAGTGTTTGCCAGATGGGGCACCCGCAGATGGATCTTTTTGCAGCCCCAGACAATCACCAACTTCCTTTTTGCTGCAGGCCCTGTGTTGGGCTCAGTCCTCTGGATGCCTTCCTTCTCAGTTGGGAAGGAAGTTTTTATGCTTTCCCTTCCCTCTTCTGTTCAGAGGTGCTAGTCAAAATCAGATCTCAACCCTGCAAGATGATCCTGATTGCTCCAGATTGGGCCAGACAGCCCTTGTATCCACTCCTTATGTCCTTAGCAGTCCACCTTCCCTGTGTCTTCCCAGGAATCACAACCTGTTAACCTGTGCTCAGGGGAGAGTTTGGTACCCAAACCTCAAATCTCTCAATCTCAAGGCCTGGCTCTTGAAGAGTTAGTTTGCTGACCTACACCTCTCCCAAGGTGTATTGGATATCTTGACGGCTTCTAGGAAGTCTTCCACCAGGGCTACTTATAATTCCAAATGGAAGAGATTTTCCATATGGTGCTCTGACAAGCATATCTCCCCAGAATCTGCTGACTTACCCACAGTCCTGGATTATATGGTGCATCTGAATACTCTGGGGCTGGAGACCAGCTACCCTAAAGTGCACCTGGCAGCCGTGTTCTGCTTTTCTTATCAGCAGGTAAACCTCTCTCTTTCAGCTCCATCCTGTATTCTCCTAAGTTTTCAAGGTTGCTTCACCAACCCCCTATTCAGGGACCCTGCCCCTGCCTGGGATCTTAATATTTGCATTGCCCAGCTTATGAAACCCCTTTGAGCCCTCGTTGTCAGCAGAGTTCAGTACTTGGACTTGGAAAAACTGTGTTTTGGTAGCTACCTACTCTTGCCAGGCGCATAAGGAATTCATAAGCATTTGTCAGTGGAGCCTGATTTTATCTCCTTTCATAGAGATAAGGTAGTCCCAGGACTAACAAAGTTCTTGCCTAAGGTGGTTTCAGACTTCCACCTTAATCAAGCTATGTCTCTCCCTGTACTTTACTGACCATTCCTCCTCTGGCGAGAGGAGACTGCACAGTTTAGATGTCAAAAGAGCCCTTAGTTACTACATAGAACGTACCAAGGGTCACAGGTTTGACTCCTCCAACTGTTCCTCACTTATGGTGAGGTTGGTAAAGGAACCTGCCACTAAAAGATCCATTGCCAGGTGGATTGTCTCTTGTATCCAATTTTGCACTGAAAACTGGGTAAGGTTCCTCCCTCAGGCCTGAGGGCTCACTCTACCAGAGGTACAGCTGCAGTCTCTGGTTGCTGCCAGGGACATCTCTATCCTAGAGATATGTCCTAGCAGCTACCTGGAAAACAGTTCACACTTTTACCAAGCATTACTCCCTGGACATCCAGGCTAGGAGTGATGCTCGGTTATAACAGCTGGTGCTTCAGGAGCCTATTTCTAAGTAGGTTCTGTCCTCCTCCATGGAGGTACTGCTGTGTAGTTCAGACAAAACATAATATAGCAAGACTTTATGTTGTTTGAAGAAAAATTACCACCTTAGTAATGTTGTTTCTTCTAATGGAGTCTTGCTATATTATGACCTCCCCCGCCCCTCCTCAGAACCTCCTCTGCTTTTGGGATGTGGGTGGTACAGTGTTGGCACTTAGTAGATGCCCATCTTTGTTTTTTCACCCCTCCTTTTTGGGATGATTGGGTGTTGTGTTTTTCATTTTTTGGATCCCCTGACTTGAGTCTTTGTTTTGGGACCAAAAAATGTGTTCATATATTTAGTAGCCAGTTGGCTAGTGTAGGTTTACAGCTTCCACACAGAACCTTAGTGAGTTTTGGTCAGAAGATCTGACAGTTTGAGTTTGAAGAACAGACAGACAGAGTTTTCAACCGAGTCTCAGGTCAAAGTTCCATGCCTGGCATGGAAAGTTACCCTTTTCACCGGAGCAGTTCAAGGTTGGGACCACTATTATGGTAAGTTCTTACGTAACTGTTCTTCTAGGGACATGGATGTTGTTCATCCACACTGTCTGGCAGGTTCCTTGCCGCTTAAATCTTGCTGGAAGGTCCTGCTGGCTCCTCCCACCCACCCGGTGGTAAACCCCGGCCCGCCCACATGACGCCAGATCTTCCTACTGCCAGCGCAGGGTTCCCTCCTTAACGCTCTGCGTGTTAGATGGGATCCTAATTCTTTGGTTAGATCCGAAGCTTCGTTTTAAAATTTTCAAGACTTTGGTCACCCTTTTCCCTCGCGCTCATGATGGACAAGTCGACCCCAGTTTTCGCGGTGGCCTTCTGGCAGAAATGCTAGACGGATCCAAGACCCATCGCGCGCTCACTCTTCTCGGCTCTAGAACACGCACCGCAGGCCTGCGAGTCATGCTGTCTGCTCGGCCAACGTCCTGGAGTACTGCGCTGCCCGGTTGAAGCTTGGGCGCCCCGAGAAGCGCTATCCGCCAGTAAGGTCGAAAGAGGCCTGTTGGGCGGTTACCGCGGTGGCTGGCTCGGCTGAGCAGCTCGAGCAGATGATCGCCTTGAGGAGGAGGCGGTCCAGGCCGATCTCTCCTCCTCGGTCGCAGTATTATCCGCTGTCTTTGGCACCGACTGCTCGTGCCTACAGCTTTGGCCAGTCCTTTTCCACGAAGAGAGGAAGCTATCGACATTCCTCTCGGTCCAAAAAGAAGGATTCTAAGGGTAAGTCCCATCGCCGGCGCTAGGGAGCGGAGAGGTCCCTTCCCCAGACAGCTGACCGCTCTGCTTCGGTCGGTTATGCTTAAGGCTGGCTCACTGTGTCCCCTGGCCAGGTCAGCTGCCGAGACCCGCCGACGCGATCGAGATTTTTCTCGACTGGACAGGTTGTCGGGCGACAATCCTTCTTCGCCGGGTTCTCCGTGGAGACAGAGGATCTGCCTGCTCCTGTGCAGCAGTCCCTGGTTAAGGTGTAACCGAGGCGAGGGAAGAGCGGGTGTCCCCGGCTCTTCCCAGGCCCGTCCTCGAAACACCGAGGGTCTCGACATCGCCCCGGTCTCGGCACCGAGGCAGCGACACTGCTCGGTCCTAGTCTTCCTCCTTGGAAGAGGAGAGGCTTGCGAGATTGCGCCAGCGCCACGAGGACCTGATGTGGCAGCAGTTACTTTTGTCTGGGAGCAAGTCGACACCGATGCCTTCCCTGGCCATCAAGTGGCTGTCACCCGAGCGGCCGAAACAACCTCTCGCTGCAGTCGAGATGCCCAAACCTGGGCCGGTTGTTCGGCCGAAACCTGCTGCCTCACCGATTGTGGTGGAACCTCCGCCTCCAAAACTGAAATCAGGGGCGCCGACCAAGGACTCTGTCGGGTCAAGGCCTGCCCCCCAGGTTGTCGGTCACCCTCACTCCTGACCGTCCTCGGTAGGTGGAGGGTGGCTCAGGCCCTAGGCAGCTCTTCGCGGACTCCTTGGAGTCAGACGACTCCTCCCTGTTCTCCAGGCCGGTTGACCTGGAGTCCTCCGGGGGCCAGTCACTGGATGAAAGCCCATCGTCCTTTATGGGTCTGCTTCGGCTCATCTCGGAGTCCACCGGGATGCAGCTCGAGCTCGTATCCAAACGGCCCAAGTATCCCGACGGAGGTACTGGACCGAGGGGATTCACCCACGGACGCCTTTCCGGTGGCTGAGGCCATTGTATGCCCAGCCTAGGAGCTTTGGCAGCGGCCTGCTTCCTGTCCTGCGCCTCGGCCAGGATGGCTGAAGTATGCGGCACCACCGCCTTTGCCTGGTTTTGGAACACCCTCGCCGAGGGGTTAGTCACCAACAGTTCGCCGCTCTGAATGCTAGGACGGACAAGCCTCCACAGGGAGTCCAAAAAGCTGACCACGCTGGCACAAGGTGTACGCTATGTCTCACTCTGGCCTCCGCCAGGCCAGCTCGGCTGGTTGATGGCACATCTCCCACACCCCTCATGGGCTCCCTGGTGAGGTGATCCCTCATCTCCGGCTGACCTGCAGACCACGGTCCCGCAGGTTCGGGACCAGGTAGGGCGGTGGCAAGGCAGCTCCAAACCTGGACATGGAGACTGCTGTGCCAGATCAGTTGCAGCCAAGGGTGTTACAATGCTTGCTGAGGATATCCACCTTCACGGCGGATACCCAGCACAATTGGCGGATCGCCCCTGGGTTTTGGGGATTCCACCTCTCTAATTCTGGAGTGGAAGGTCCTCCAGCGGATCGAGAAGTCCAATGCCACTCTGGACTCTGTCACCCGCCCAGAAGGACAAAGGCCACCACAGCACCAGCATTGCCTTCGTCCTTCTGCGCCTGCAGTACATCCGGGTCCAACAGCACCAGGGCTTGGCAGGCTCAAGGCTTGGCATCCCAAACCCAAGCCCGTGGCTTCCTCTAGTAGGAAGCAGGGAGGTAAAGGCCCAGGAGGCCCCTCAGCCAGTCCCTCCTCCAAGCCTGCCCAGTGATGAGTTGAGGGGTGTCGCCCCCAGCCTCATCACTCTCCCCTGGGTTCCCCCCGTGGGGGGACGGCTCTGCCACTTTCTTTCCACCTGGTCCACTATCACCACGGACTGCTGGGTGTTGGAGGTGGTAGGAAAGGGTCTGCCTCTGGAGTTCGAGCAGGCTCCACCCTTTCGAGCCGTCTCCCCTCGGAGGGCCACGGGGTCCGCAGCCTTGCTGGTCGGCCTGCCGAGCCGACGTTGCCTCTACTCCCCAAAAAGAGGTGATCAGGAAGGCATGGATCCTCCTCCAGACCCAGGGTTTGTGTCCAGGTATTTCCTGGTCCTTAAACAGATGGGGGCTGGCTCATTCTCGACCTGCATGACCTGAGCAGGTTCCTAAGGTCTCGGACCTTCAGGATGGTCACTCCGGCTCAGATAATCCCATCCTTGGAACGAGGCATGTGGTTCTGTTCCCTGGACCTCCAGAATGCCTTTTTTCACGTCCCAATCCATCCGTCTCATCAGAGATTCCTCCGCTTCAGAGCGGAGGGATCTCTCTATGAGTTCCGGGCCATGCCCTTCGGCCTCTCCCTAGCTCCCAGGGTCTTCACCAAATGCAAGGCAGTGGTGACAGCATTCCTGCGGCGACGAAGGGTCCGGGTGTACCCCTGACTGGACGACTGGCTGATTGCAGCCCCCTCCAGAGCAGAGGTGGAACAGTCCAGAGATCTGGCCCTCCGGGTTTGCTCTCAGATTGGCCTCCTCATCAACTAGGCCAAGTCGAAACTCGTGCCAGAGCAGGTGATGCATTTCATCGGGGCAGAGCTCGACTCTCTTCAAGCCAGAGCACGGCTCCCGGCGGACAGGGCCAAGGTTCTTTCCTCCTTTGCCCAATCATTTCAGGTTGGGCAATCGTGCCCTGCCCGGGACTTCCTGGGCCTCATGGCGGCCTGCACCAGCGTGGTCCGTTGGGCCCCTTCAATGGGGACTGGCCAGCCAGTGGTCACAGCGCTTTGATCCGTTGGATCGGCTAGTGACAGTGACCCAGGGGATGTGGAACGCTCTCCAGTGGTGGACCGTTCCGGCACATCTGCAGGAGGGCATCCCGTTTGTCCGCCCCGAGCTGACAGTCTCACTATCGACCGATGCCTCTCTGATGGGTTGGGGTGCTCATCTGGGGGAGCACTGAGCGCACGGCCTCTGGTCCTCTTGGGAGTCCTGATGCCACATCAACCTGCTGGAGCTTCGAGCGGTTCGTCTAGCCCTCACCGCCTTCGCTCCATTTCTACGGGGTCAAGTGGCTCAGGTCCAGACAGACAATACCATGACCATGTACTACTTAAACCGCCAGGGTGGGACACGCTCCATGCCTTTGTGCAGGGGAAGCTCTATGCATTTGGTCTCTCTTGCGCAGCCTGAAGGTGGATCTCCTCGCCATTCACGTGGCAGGAGCCTCCAACACCCTAGCCGATGCCCCAAGCTGGATAGGGGCTGCGTCTCACGAGTGGTCTTGTACTACCTCCAGCAGGAGAGATCTCTTCTCCCACTGGGGCACGCCTCAGGCGGACCTGTTTGCTTCCAGGGAGAATGTGAAGCTGAGACTTTCATGCCCGCCCCCCTCAGCAGGGCTCACTGCAGGGGGATGCCTTCTCAAGACCATGGACCCCGGGCCTCTTCTACGCCTTTCCCCCATTTCCCTTGATCCACAATGTGCTTCTCAAGGCGAGGAGGGACAAGGCGCAGGTGATTCTGGTAGCCCCAGACTGGCCCCACCAGTTCTGGTATCCAGATCTCCTCAGTCTCATCTCCAGGTGGCTTCCAGCCCACCCGGACCTGATCTCAGTCAATCGGAGGAAGGTATTCCATCTGGACCTTCAATCCCTGCACCTGACGGCCTGGTTCCTGAGCGGCTAGAGTTCCAGGCCTTGGGTCTTTCCAATGAGGTCCTCAGCGTCGTTGAGGCGTCCCCTAAGGAGTCGGCCAGAAAATGCTACGCCTTCAAATGGAAGAGATTCTCCATTTGGTGTCAGGGCAGGGGCCTGGACCCTTCCTCCTGTTCCTTGGCAAGCATACTGGACTACCTGGTCCCTTTCTCAGCTAGGGCTTGATTGACTGACCCTTAGGTGCACCTGGCAGCCATCTTTGCTTACAGGCGCGGGCCAGGGAAGCAGTCGGTGCGCAGGGGAGGGTGGTCGGGCGCTTTTAAGGCCTTGATCACATTCCTCCAGTGCAAGAACCTCCACCTCCATGGGTCTACTGTTGGTATTGGCTAAGCTCATGGGCAGTTATTCGAACCGATGCACAGGTGTGACATCTTCACCTGTCGTGGAAGACCGCCTTCTTGGTGGCTATCACATCAGCCAGAAGGATGAGAGAGCTCCAGGCGCCATAGAGTCTCCTTATCTGGTCTTCCACAGGGACAAGGTTGTCCTGCGCCCCCACCCAAAATTCCTTCCCAAGGTGGTGTCGGAGTTTCATCTAACCAGGTGTTGACTGCCGGGTGTTCTACCCCAGTCACACTGAGGCTCTAATATAGGCTCCATACTTTGGACCCTAGAAGAGCACTCACTTATTACAAGGAGCAGATGGCTGAAGTTCAGGGAGAGGTTCGCCAGCTGTTTGTCACCTACGCTGAAGCCGCACCTGGCAGACCTGCAGCCAAGCGGACGATAAGCAGGTGGGTCACCTTCTGCATAGATTTCTGCTATAGGTTGGCGGGCATGGAGCCTCCCAGAGGGATAAGAGCTCATTCTACCCGCCATACTGCTGCATCATTGGCTGCTTCCAGGGATGTCCCTATCCAGGAAATCTGCAGGGCTGCTACCTGGAAGTCAGCGCACACCTTCATCACCCACTACCACATCGACCTTGAGTCACGCCGGGATGCTGGTTTTGGGGCCTCTGTTCTCCAGTCTCTATTGCCTAAGTAGGTGGTGTGCGCCTTGCTTCCCTCCTCCCAGAGAACTGCTAGGAGTCTGCCAGACAGTGTGGATGAACAACATATCCATGTTCCCTGAAATACAGGTTACTGCGCCTGTAACAGGAGTTTCAGGAATGGTGTATGTTGTTCATCCACACCCACTCCAATTCACCCTCCCGGCCAAGACAACCTACTTCCAGCGGGCTAGATCTGCGCCATGGGCGGAGCTGAGAATTTTACCACCTGGATGGGTGGGAGGAGCCAGCTTGAAGACCTTCCGGCAAGATTTAAAGCGGCAAGGAACCTGCCAGACAGTGTGGATGAACATATACCATTCCTAGAACTTCTGTTACAGGTGAGTAACCTGTATTTCTCCCACTGGGGCACCCCTCAGGTGGACCTATTCGCCTCAAGGGAGAAAGTCAAGCTGAGGCTTCACCATGCCCGCACCCCCTCAGCAGGGCTCACTGCAGGGGGGATGGCTTCTCCAGGCAGTGGACCCCGGGCCTCTTCTACGTCTTCCCTCATCTGCCCTTGATCCACAAGGTGCTCCTCAAGATCAGGAGTGACAAGGTGCGGGTGAATCTGGTTGCCCCAGATTGGCTTTGCCAGTTCTGGTATCCAGATTGCTCAGCTTCAGGCTCCCGAGGCGACTTCCTGCCCGCCCGGACCTGCTCTCCGTCAATGAGGGGAAGGTACTCCATCCGGTCCTTCAATCCCTGCACCTGATGGCCTGGTTCCTGAGCGGCTAGAGTTCCAGGCCTTGGGTCTTTCCGACAATGTCCTCAACGTCGTTGAGGCGTTCCACAAGGATTCGACCAGAAAATGCTATGCCTTCATATGGAAGAGATTCTCCTTTTGGAGTCAGGGCAAGGGATTGGACCCCTCGTCCTTTCTGCTGGCTAGCATTCTGGAGTGTGAACCACCACCTCCTTGGGATTTACTGCAGGTATTAGCCAAGCTCATGGGCAAGTCATTTGAACTGATGCACAGGTGTGACATCTCTCACCTGTTGTGGAAGGACCGCCTTCTTGGTGACTATCGCGTCAGCCAGAAGGATTGGGGAGCTGCAGGTGCTTTCCATCGAAGCTCCCTACCTGATCTTCCACAGGGACAAGGTTGTCTGGTGCCCCCACCCAAAATTTCTCCCGAAGGTGGTGTCAAAAGTTTCAGCTGAACCAGGTACTGACTCTGGCGGTGTTCTACCCCAGTCACACCTCGGAGGCTGAGTATAGGCTCCATACTTTGAACCTGAGAAGAGTGCTTTACCACAAAGAGCGTACAGGGGACGTTCAGGGAGAGGTTCGCCAGCTGTTTTGTCACCTATGCCCAAGCCGCGCCTGGCAGACCTGCAGCAAAGCGGACGATTGGCAAGTAGATAACTTCCTGCACTGATCTCTGCTATAGGTTAGCGGGCAGGGAGGCTCCCGTAGAGCTAAGGGCTTATTCGACTCGTCATAACCACTGCGTCGGTGGTTGCTTCTAGGGACGTCCCTATCCAGGAAATCTGCAAGGCTGCTACCTGGAAGTTAGCACACACCTTCATTTCCCATTATCACATTGACCTTGAGTCACGCCAGGATGCTGGTTTTAGAACCTCCAATCTTACTTCGAGAGGACTCTTGCAGTAGGTATTCACAGATGGGACTAAGCCGCCAGGCAACAGGACCCCACAGAAAAACTTCTAACTAGCAGTCTCTGGCAGGGACCGCCTGCCAGGTGACAGCGCCAGACGTCCAGTATAAAGGGGTGGTCCCCATGCCCGCCTTTCCAGTTCTTTCCCGTCAGTTTAAAGTTCCTTCACAGGAACGAAGCGCTGGCTGCACCTTTCTTCGGGCCTAAAGTTTTGACTTTTGGCTGATTGTTTCGCTTTTATCTATTTTTTTTGTTTGTTTTGTTTTTTTTTTCCAAAACCATCTGCTGTGTATGTCATCCCCGCTGCCTTCCGAATCGCCTAAAAATAAGTGCAGCTCATATGGTTCACAGCTTCCACACAAGGACGGGGACTCCTTGTGCCTTTTCTGCCTAGGCCCAGACCACCCCTGTGGAGGACTGTCAGCATTGCCAAAAATTCAACTCTGCTACCCTCAAACAAAGGCAGCAGCCCCTGGAAGCCCATCTCCTGAAAAAGAAAATGGCATCCATGGAGGAGGAGTTGAAGAAACTTCGGCAGGCATTAACCTCACCAGAAGGCCATAAAAAGAAATGTGAGGAGAAGCACCAGGACCGGGATTCTTCATCCACAGCAGCCACAACCGCGGCTGGAGTCGCAGCCCTCCATGTATCTGTCTGTCCGGGGGATCGCTCCTTGACTGCCGTCTTGGCTACCAAGAATGCGTCTTCCCTCCCGTGAACCTCTGGGGTAAAGGAGGTTTCCGCTCCTCCATCGCGGCCTTCTGGTCTGAGCGTGTCCGTTAAGTCAGACGCCAGTTCCACCGACTTCTGCACGGACAGGGCTGATAAGTCGCTCACTGCTTCAGGTGAACGCCCAGGCCACCACCCTTCCGCCAAGGCCGCCCCTCCTTCACGTCCTTCCATGGTCTGGGAGTCTAATTCGGGTGTGCAGGCAGACGTTGGGCGAGCCGGCATTGTTAAGTAGGCCGTTGGCCCCTCAGACGACCACCCAGCAGATCTGCATGGGTCCGACCCAGTCGTCACGCCTGACGCCCCAGGCTCCCCGCAGTGGACAGACCCGTTGCCCTCTGAGGTTTCCGCATCCCCTCTGCCCCCCCATTCTGATCCTCTTTCCCCAGCCGGGACCTAGGGACGCTGCCATCGGGTGCCACCCGACGCCGCCGTCCAGCATACCTCTTCCTGACGGAGGACCTGCTCTTCTGCCAGGACTGTCGGACCCTCTCTGAGGTTTCTCCACGCCGGGCCAACGCCCTCCGGACCAATGATCCCACCGTCTGGTCTGCCAGCAGGGCCTACGCCAGGACCTTCTGCTCCATCAGAGCCCCTGGTGCCAGGGTACCCGACGCTGCATTATCCGGCGCCACAGTACCCAACGCCAGGTTTCCCGCCATCTGGTTACGGATACTCCTATTACGGGTACCCCAACTACCTGTACCCATGCCCCAGCCTCCCCCCCCCCCCAATCTCCTCCGCCGACACTTCTGCAGCCGGCGGCAGACCTGAAGGAGGTCTTAGCCCTCCTGGTGGGCCAAGGCTCAGCTCACCAGGGAGGTCGAGAGTAGTCTTCTGGCGCTGGCCCCCTATGTGGGAGACCGGAGACCCCTCCCCCTTTACCAGATGCCAGAGGAGATCCATCTGGCTCCTGGGGCAGAGAGGACACGCACCCCCAGGTGGTTCCCAGAGGGGACGTTCCTCCCCCTGCTAGGGAGGAGTAGTCTTCAATTTCAGGGCCACCGGACTCTTTATTATGACTCAAATCACGCTGAACCTGGAGATGAGCCTCATACTCCAGAAAACCCAGGGCCGAGTGACCCTCCGAAGTCCACTCAGGAGGATTCTTCTTTTCTGGAACTCTTGAGAAAGATCCAGGAGACATGTCAGTGGCAATCAGGGGAGCCAGACCTACAGCGTAAGAAGTTCGCTGCACATTTGGATCTGCCAGATACCGCTCCCACACTTATTCCACCCTGGATAGAGCCTCACGTGGATCTTGTCTCCACTATTTGGAAGCAACCATCTGTGCTAGCTCCCCTTCTGGGGAAAGAGGATAGGCTATATCAGGCTCTGGACGGTAAAGACTTCCTCAGTCTGCACCCCAAGGCGGACTCGGTTGTGATCAGTGCTGCCCACGGCCGCTCCGCCGATGATAAAACACCTGAGCTCATCCCCACCTGACAAAGAATCCCAACTTCTGGATCAGTACGGGAAGAAGATTTACTCATCTTCGACCCTAGGCATCAGGGCCCTCAACTGCATCGGCCACATGGAGGACTTCCAGAAGTCTGTTCTTAGCTAGGTAGAATCCAAGCTGGACTCCCTTCCTGATTCACAGACCAAACGGGAACTGGGAGACGTGGTCCGATCCGCTCGCTCAGCCTGTAGGCACATGCTTTGTGCCACCTATGATGCAGGGGACACAGCTGGCAGAAGTGCAGCTTTCGCTGTAGGCTTACGATGTCATGCCTGGCTCCGTGTGTCAGGATTGGTCCCTGAAGTGCAGACTGCTTATACAGGTTGTTCCTTCAGGGATTCAGTGGTGTTCGGGGTGATGTCAAGGACATCATAACCGAACTGTAGGAGAAGGCACTGCACTTAAGTCAGTCCAGACTTTATACAGGCCCCTCATAAGAAGCGATAACCTTTTGTCGCCAAAGCCGACAAAAAAGCAAAACCTAACCAAGGAAAGCATGCCAAAAAACGTCGGGCCCCTCCAGCAACCAAGACTCCTCCTAACAAAAAACCCGCTGGATCCTCTCCTACTGCGCTGCCCTCCATCTCCTGACTCCCTGCCTCTGGCCATTCCAGAGGAACCGGTGGGGAGCTTGGAGATTTTCCTCCCATCTGCCGGGTTGGGAGAGGATAACATCAGACGATTGGGTGCTCCAGTTAATATCTGCCGGACACACAATAGAGTTTCTACGAAAACCTCCTTGAAAACCCCTCCTCAATCGTCTTACTCCCCGCAACGTCTTCCTCTGGTTCTTGAAGAAATCCTATCCCTTCTATCAAAGGCGGCGATAAAGCCCGTCCCCACTCATCTTTGGGGGATGGGTTACTATTCCCATTTCTTTCTAGTACCAAAAAAGACTGGAGACTTGAGGCCTATCCTAGACCTCTGCTCCCTGAACATGTTTGTGGAGTACAAACGCTTCAGAATGCTCTCCTTGCAGAGTCTTCTTCCCTTGCTTCAGCCGGGACAGTGGCTGTACACTCTGGATATGCAGGATGCATACCTGCATATCCCCATATACCCTTCCCACCGATTTTGATTTCAGGGGGACCACTACCAGTTCAAGGCCCTCCCATTTGGTCTTCTTTCGCACCCCCAACCGAGTATTTACCAAATGCCTGTCAGTAGTAGCGGCCCACCTGCGTACTCTGGGTGTTCAAGTCTTCCTGTACGTGGACGATTGACTCCTGGTGGCCCCTTCCAGGGAGGAACTCCTGCACTCCCTTTCTCTAACTTTGCAGGTTTTTACCAGCTTGGGTATTACTGTCAGCCAGGCCAAGTCCCACCTGGTCCCTTGCCAACGCCTCCAATTTATAGGGGCAGTACTGGACACGACCCTAGAATTTTTTGTCTCCGGACAGGGTTGAGACCCTTCAGATTCGGGCTGTCTGGTCGCAGTCGAGTTGGAGCTAGGTCAGTCCTCCATCTTCTCGGGCTTATGGTGGCTGCCATTCCGACAGTTCCGTTCTCTCGGCTCCATATGAGGATCTCTCATTGGTCACTTTGGTCTCAATGGAACCAAACTCTAGATGAACTAGACCAAGAGGTGCTAGTGTCGGATCCCATGATCAGGGACTTGCACTGGTGGATGGTTCAGGAGAACCTGTGTCTGGGAGTTCCATTTTGCATCACCCCTCCATCCCAGACGCTGACAACAGATTCATCAGGGGAGGGCTGGGGTACCCACCTAGGATCTCACAGGACTCTGGGCAGCTGGTTCCTTTTCGAGCAGAAACTGCACATAAATACAGGCTCTTCTTTCCCCCTTCATTCTTACCGGTCATCTTCTGATCCAGTCAGGCAACATGTATGTAGTCTGGTACCTCAACAAACTGGGAGGAACACGTTCCTATCCCCTGTGCCGGGAGGCGATGAAAATCTGGTATTGGGCAGCTCAGCACAACCTTCACCTGACCGCAGTTCACGTTCCGGGGTGGAAAATACCTTGGTAGATGAGCTCAGTTGCTCCTCAGCATGGGCTCACCAATGGAAGTTAGACCAACAAGTCATAAATGACATTTTTCGGCAGTGGGGGACGCCTCAGGAGGATCTTTTCGCGCCCCCCCCCCAAAACACCAAACTTACGGAACGCTGCGTCTCTCTGCTGGAGGGATAGATTCGTTTATGCCTTACCTTCCATTCCCTTGATTCCAAGAGTCTTGAACAAACTCAGAACAGAAGGGGCTCGAAGGATTCTCATCCCCCCTTCTGGCCCAGGCAAGTTTGGTTCCGTCTTCTGCAACAGTTTTCTGAGGAACCTCCTCTTCCTCTGTCACAGCAAATGTTGACCCAGTATCAGGGGACCCTAGTTCACCCAGGTCTCAAATCCCTTCATTTCCTTGCGTGGTTCCTTCAGACATAGCTAAGGCACTCTAAGGAGTTTCTCCTTTTGTAGCGGACATTTTGGTGGAGGCTAGAAAACCTTCCACCAGATCCACCTACCCCATGAAGTGGAAACCGTTTTCCATCTGGGCAAGCTCTAAAGTCTTGGAGCCTTTCTCTTGCCAGTTAACAAAGTCCTGAATTACATGCGTCACCTCTTTGACCTCGGTCTCCACCATTCTTCTTTGAAAGTCCATATAGCAGCTATCTCAGCCTACCACATTCCCTTCGGTGACCGGTCTTTTGCCCAATTGGACGTTTCTAAAACCTTCCTCAAAGGGGTTTTCCATCTGAGACCCCCAATCCTCAATCCCGCCCCCATGGGACTTGAATTTTATCCTGGAAAAGCTTACACTGCCCCCCTTCAAACTGGCAGCAGAAGCAGACTTAAAGTTCCTTTCCTGGAAGAGACTCTTCCTAGTGGTGATTACCTCTGCTCAATGCATTTCCGAGCTCCAAACCTTGGTGTGTAAAATCCCATATTTGATTTTCCACAAGGAACGGGTGGCCATGCGCACCAGTCCTAAGTTTCTTCCTAAGGTGGTAGCTGAGTCTACGCTGAATCAATCCATTGAGTTACCAGCTTTCTTTACGCAACACTCCAATCATAGGGAGTACCTCTTACATACTCTGGATGTTCACAGAATCCTGAGATACTACACCAGTCGGAATAAGGATATCAGGAATACCGATCAGCTTTTCGTTTTTCTGTCACAGACGGGGAAGGCAATGCTGTTTCCAAGCAATGCCTGTCTAAGTGCTTGGTGAATTGTATCACTTTCTGTTACGACAAGTACAACAAGACCCTCCTGGGTCAGGTCAGAGATCACTCCACTAGAGGATTAGCTGCCTCTGCGGCTTGTTTCAAGAATGTGTTGGAGGCAGATATTTGTACAGCCGCAACTTGGACGTCTGTCCATACCTTCACGAAACACTATGGTTTGGGCATTGCCTCTCGCCGTAGAGCAGGCTTTGGGTTGGCTGTTCTGCAGGGTCTCCTTTAATGAGACTTGTCCAGCCTTGAGGTTTATGTTGTGGATGATATTCCTCCTCCCGAGTTTTCTTCTTTGTTCCACACTGCTTGGGACTCCGTCCTATCTGTAAATAGCTATTGCATGAGCCCTCTCTAAGTAAGATAGTACAGTTATGTAAGAACTTACTGTAACAGTAGATCTTACTTCGAGAGGGCCTTTGCAGAAGGTAATTACATATTGGACTGATGCCGGCAGGCGGCAGGACCCCACGGAAAAATTTCTAGCTAGCAGTCCCTGGCGAGGGACTGCCCCCACGTCAGGTGACCAGCGTCGGGAGACGTCGGTATAAAGGGGCGGTCCCGGACGCTCGCCTTCCAGTTCTTTTCCGTCAGGCCGGCAGTCCCCATGGAAAAGTTCATGCTTGGCCAGCCCTACCTTCGTTTTTTTACCGAAAATCTTATTTTTCGAGCTCAACGTCAGTAATACCATCAGTGTATGTCGCCCCTCACACCTCCGAGCACAAGAACAAGTGTATCTCTATGCGCCTCCAACTATCAGAGACAAGATGCATACTCCTGTGCCTGTTCTGCTCTAGGCCCTGATCATCAGGTCAAGAAGTGCCAGCATTGCCTTAGCTTTAACGCTGCCACCCAAAAAGACGGCAGCATCCTCGAGGCCCATATTCTTAAGAAGAAAATGAGCTCTATGGAGAAGGAGCTTAAAAGCTAAGGCAAGCGCCCACTTCAAGGCCATCGAAGAAGGACAAGGAGAGGCACTGGGACAAAGGTTCTCCACCGCCCCTCGGGAGTCGAGGCACTCAGGTAACATCCTCCGAGGATCGCTCCTTGACGGCCGCCCGGAGGTTTCTGAGGGGCGCTGGCCTGCCCGTCTGGCTCGTGCTCGGCCTGCAGGGCGCCCCCAGGCAGTTGGAGGCCTCTGCCCTGGTTCGGCTGCAGGCTTGCGGCCTACCTTAGTGGGCGACTCCAGTAAGCCTGGTGTCTGCTCCTCTGACGTCCGCCCGGAGAGGGCTGGTAAGACGTCTGACCCTCCAGGGCGACGTGCAACCTCTTCCCCACCGGACCAGACCGACCCTTCCTCTCGACCTGTCTCCGGTGATGGCTCTCATAAGTTGGACGTCGGCTCTTCTGGTGCCTGCCGAGTGCGCCTCACGCCTGCTCGTCTCGACGTCCGCCGCTTGAGGGAACCGGACGATGGACCCCCAATGTCAGTCGCTCCGGTTCACCACAGCCTTCGCTGCCGTCTGGGGAGCCAGAGTCCCCCAACCTGAACCCGGGGACTTTTCCCCTCCATCCCCGAGTGCAGTTGGGGATTTTTTGCCTCCACCAGTCCTTCCTCCATCTGGAGCGATGGACCTGGCGTCTGCTCCCCGGACACCGGCTCCAGCGTCCATACCCCCGGCGTCGGGGCCTCGGCCGTCAGCCCTACTGACCCAGGGAGATGTCCTGCTCCCATCGGGACCTTCATCCTCCGGGCTCTCCGCTACGGACCCGCCCGTGAGGTTCCCAGCTTCCGGATATCTGCCATCTTATTTGACGCCAGTGTACCCAGGAATGCCGTAGCTAGCGCCGCAGTACCAGACACCGGGCTTCCCAATGCCACAGTACTCGATCCCTCAATACCCGACGCCGGGTTACCCGCAGCCGGTTTTTGGATATGCTCCATATGGGTATAGCCCATATTCTTATCCCTCGCCTCCTCCACCGCCTCGCTGTCACTGTGGACCTGCAGGAGACTTCTGCCTCCTGGTGGCTGAGGCCAAGGCTCAGCTCACCAAAGAGGTCGAGACGCCCCCGCACAGTGCCGCCCCAGGTTCCCATACGCCTAGGCGGCACACCCCCGCCACCTCCGGACTCCAGGTTCTTCTGTCTGGATCCAGAGAGGGCAGGACATAGGACCCATTCCTCCCCTGGTCGGGAAAGGAGTCTTAACTCTTCTTCATCCTCCTTCACTCTCGGACTCTCCCGACAGTGCTGCCCCGAGAGACGACGCCTCGGCCTCCTGAAGCCCCGGCCAAGTGATCTCCCAACGAAGTCTCCCTCTTGGCGATCCTTCTTTACGGAGTTGCTTAGAAAAATCCAGGAGGTTCATCAGTGGCGCTCTTTGGAACCAGATCCTTGGCGTCTGAAACTCGCTGAACATCTGGATCTGCCTGTGACAGCTCCTACATTAGTGCAACCCTGGATAGAGCCTCACGCCGACCTGGTGACCACGATATGGAAACAGCCGTTGGCCTTAGCCCCACTTCCTAGGAAGTCGAACAGGTTATATCAGGCTCCAGAGGGTGTTGATTTCCTGGATTCTCACCCTCATGCCGACTCTGTCGTGATTAGCGCCGCTCACGACCGGTCTGCGGACCCAAAACATCTTGGCTCGTCACCTCCTGATAAGGAATCTCGTCTTCTGGACGAGTACGGGAGAAAGATTTACGCTTCCTCCACACTGGGTATTAGGGCCCTAAACTATGTCGGCCACATGGGGGACTACCAGAAGGCCATCCTTACTCAGGTGGAAGCCAAACTGGACTCCTTGCCTGATTCCCAAGTCAAACAGGAGTTGGCTGATCTCGTCCGCTCTGCTCGTTCGCCAGTCGCCACATGCCACGTGCGATACCGACCTAATGGATCCACTGGGCGTGAGCTGAGCTACATGTATCACTGCTGCCATGCTTGGCCCAGTGTCAGGTCTGGTCCCGGAGGTGCAATCTGTTATCCAGGAAGCACCTTTCTAGGGTCTGTGCTGGGGTGATGTCAAGGATATTACTCGATTTGCAAGAGAAGGGACGGCTCTGAAATCAGTTGATTCCGTACTATCCCCATCAGCAGCAGCGCCTCCTTTCGCAGACTGAATCGTCAAAGGCGAAACCCCAGGGAAGGCGGACACAAACGCTGCCCCCGCTGCTAAGCCCCCGCCCAAAAAAAGCAGCGAGTGCTTCAGCTGCGGCGCTGCCCCACACCACCTGACTCCTTTCCTCTCCCACTGCCTCTGGACTCCCCAGAGGAACTGGTAGGAGGGAGGTTTTCCCTTCACCTTCCGGGATGGGAGAGGATAACCACGGATTCTTGGATGCTCCAGCTCATAGCAGAAGGACACACCATAGAGTTTCTTCAGAAACCACCCCGCCACCCCCCTCTGAAGTAGTCATATTCACTGGAACACCTTCCTTTGGTCCAGGAGGAAATCTCTGCTCTTCTGCTGAAGCAAGCGATAGAGCCTGTCCCCCTTCATCTTCAGGGGACGGGTTACTATTCCCATTTCTTCCTGGTCCCAAAGAAGACTGGAGATCTCAGACCGATTTTTAGATCTCAGTTCCCTGAATCTTTATGTACAGTACAAAAGGTTCAGGATGCTCTCTCTGCAGAGCCTTCTGCCCCTCCTCCAGCCGGGTCAATAACTTTGTGCCCTGGATATGCAGGATGCTTATCTGCACATTCCCATTCGCCTGTCTCATCGCAAATACCTTCGTTCTAGGGACATGGATATGTTGTTCATCCACACTCATTGGCAGTATCCTTGCCGCTTTAAATCTTGCCGGAAGGTCTTCAAGCTTGCTCTCCCACCCACTCTGGTGTATAACTCCTGCCCGCCCATGACGCCAGATCTTCCTTACCGCTTGAAGCTCAGGTTCCTCCTTAACGCTTCGCGCTTATGACTGGTTCCTATTTCTCCGCTTATGGATTTAAAATAATATTTTGCAAAAGATTCAGTCTTCGATCCCCGCGCCGCGGCGGACAAATCGACCCTGATTTTCGGAGATGCCCATGCGGCAGAAGATGTCTCGGACGGATCCACACTCCACGGTGTTCACTGCTTAGGCCTTGAGCACGACCCGCAGGCTTGCGACCTGTGCTCATCTTTCTCGGCCTCACGCCCTCAAGACCGTGCTGCCCGATTGCAACTGGGCTGCCCCGAGAAGCGCTTCCTCCGTGAAGTCCAAGGAGGCCCGGTTACGTGTCCGCGGGCGGCGGATGGATCAGCTCGAGCGGATGGTCCTCAAGAGGAGGCGGCGCTGGCCAGATTTCTCTCGGCATGCATTTATCCCGCCTTTCTGGGTTCTTCCACACGCTTCCTTTATGAGCTTGTCTGTCCCTCTCCACTAAAGGAGAAGGGCCAAGGCCTGCTGGACCTTTTCTCGGTCCCAAAAGAGGGACAAGGTAAGTCCTCCGTCGACGCCTTGGGAGCGGGAAAGGTCCCTCTCTCGGCCGACCGCCGCTTGGTCGACTGGCCGCTTCGGGCCACTGGCCTCACGGTGGTGTCCCCTGCCAGGTCAGTTGACCGAGATCTGACTGATGAAGTCGAGATTTTCTCACCCATTGGACGGGCTGTCGCTTTTTAGCAGCCGAGATTCCCTCCTCGTTCCCCGGAGGAGTTGAGGATCCTGGTGGCCGCCTAGCCTCCGTTCGGAGCCTCGATGGACCTTCCGAGCCGGGCGAGTGCCGGTTCCGGCCGACACCTCCTGCACCGACTCTCGAAAATCTGGGACCTCGGTTCGACCTCTTCCTGTCCAGCTGCTCCCACCGCCATAGGCGGTCTCGTCCGCATCGCGTAAGCAAGCGCGCGCTGCCGCTCGCCCCTCCGATGAGGGGAGGCTTCGCGAAATTACGTCAGACGGTATCGAGACCTTATGTTGCAACAGCTCCTCCTGGCCGGAATAAGCCGACCGCGCCTTCCCCGCCATTGATGGCTGTCACCGAACGCCGACACAACCCCCGACTTGTCCGGAGGAGCCACACCAGGCCGGTTGTTCAGCAAAACCAGCTGCTCCAATCGATTCCCGTGGAACCTCCGCCTCCACAGCCACTGATTAGTGGCTCCACCAAGGTTTCTCGGTCGCCAAGGGTTTACCCATCGGCTGTCAGTTACCCCTCACTCCGACCGACCTGCAGGTGAAGGTGGCTCAGGCCAGAGGCAGCTTTTGAGGACTCTTCCAGTCCGAAGACTATTCTCCTTCTTCTCCAAGCGACTGGACTTGGAGTCTTCAGGAGGTCAGCCAATGGATCGATAGCCCGTCTTCTTCCTAGGACTGCTTCGGCTCATCTCGGAGTCTACTGGATGGAGCCCAACCCGCTTCCAAACGGGCCAGGTATCCTCACGGAGATTCTGGACCGAGGGGATTTCTCCGGACGAGGCCTTTCCGTGGCCGAGGCTATAGTGGGTCCGGCACTGGAACTTTGGCAGCGCCCGCCTCCTGCCCTGCGCCCGGCCAGGATGGCCAGGAAGTATGGTCCCTACTGTTCCTTGTCCGTTTTTTTGAACACCCTCGCTGAGGGGTTGTTAGCGACAGCTCATGCCACGCAACGCCCAGGATGTGGACAAACCTCCTGACAAGGAGTCCAAGAAATTGGACTATGTCGGGCGAAAGTCTACGCTAAGGCCCTCTCTCTGCCTTCGCCAGGCCAGTTCGGCCAGCCCCTCATGGCACATTTTTCTCATGCCCTGTTGGGCTCCTGATGAGGTCATCTCATCTTCCCTACCGATCTGGCAGACTATGTGGTTAGCAGGTGCGACTAGGCAGGGCAGTGGCCAAACAGCAGCTCCAGACTGCTTTGGATGTAGGGGACTCGTGGTGCCAGATCGGCGTGCATGAGTGGCTGCGCGTCAAGCGGGCTTGGCTGAGGATATCCACCTTACTTCGATACCCAGCACAAGTTGGCGGATGTTCCCTTTGGGACTGACCTCTGCCCTGGGGTGGAAGGTCACCTGCAGAGGATCGAGAAGTCCAATGCCACCTTGACCTCGGGTCTCTCCGCCAGAAGGACAAAGGCCAACCACAGCCTAAGCCCTTTCGCCTTCTGTGCCCTCGGGCGCGCCTGCCCAGCAACGTTAGGGCCAGCAGGCTCGGCCTGGTATCCCAAACCCAAGCCACTGCTTTCTCTAACAGGAGGCAGGAGGTAGTGGCCAGGAGGTCCCTCGCCGGTCCCTCCTCCTTGCCTGCCCAGTGACGGGCTGAGGGGTGTCGCCCCATCCCCGCCACTCCATCTCCTGGGTCCCCCTGCGGGGACGGCCCGCACTCCTGCTCGCTTGGTCCGGCCAGCTACCACGGACAGGTGGGTCTTGAGGTGAAGAGGCCTGCCCTGAATTCGAGCAGGCACCACCCTTCAGAGCCGTCGCCTCGGGGGCTTCGGGATCCCCAGCTCACTGGCGGCCTGCCGAGCCGATTATCACTCTCCTCCTCCAGAAGGAGGTGGTAAGAGAGGTGGTGGACCCCTCCAGACCCAGGGTTTGGTCCAGGTACTTCCTGGTTCCGAATGGACGGGGTTGGCGCCCATTCGACTCCATCGACTTCAAACAAGTTCCTAAGGTCTCAACCTTCAGGATGGTCACTTGGCTCAGATTATACCATCTCTGGAACGCGCGTGTGGTTCTGCTTCTGACTTGCAGACGCGTTTTCACGTCCCTATCCGTCCGTCTCACCAGAGATTCCTTCGCCTCGAGCGGAAGGATCCTCTTCGAGTTCCAAGCCATGCCCTTCGGCTTGTCTCCAGCTCCCAGGGTCTTCACCAAATGCATGGCAGTGGTGGACAGCATTCTGGGCGGGCGCCTGAGGGGTCCGGTGTACCTTACCTGACGACTGGTCGATAGCAGCTCCTCCAGGAAGGAGGCGGAGTGGTCCAGAGATCTGGCCTCCAGGTCTGTTTCTCAACTGGCCTCCTTATCACGAGGCCAAGTCGGAACTCGAGCTAAGCAGGTGATTTTATTCATCGGGGCTGTGCCTCGACTTCCTCTTCAGCCAGAGCGCTGCCCATGGACAGGGTCGAGGTTCTTCCTCCTTTGCCCGATCATTTCTGGTTGGGCAGCGCGCCTGCCCGGACTTCCTGCGCCCTGGGTCTCATGGCGGCCTGTACCGTGCTGGTCCGCTGGGTTCGCTTGGAACATGCGTCCCTTCAGTGGGGACTGACAGCCAGTGGTCACAACGCTGCGATCCCTTGACCAGCTTGTGTCGGTGACACAGGGATGTGGAATGCTTCCAGTGGTGGACCATTCCAGATCATTTGCAGGAGGCATCCTGCTCGTTCGCCCGAGCCGACGGTCCCTCTGTCGACCGATGCCTCCTCTGATGGGCTGGGGTGCCCATCTGGGGAACATCGGGCTCATGGCCTCTGGTCCCCAAGGGAGTCCCGATGCCACATCAACCTGTTGGAGCTCCGAGCGGTCCGCCCAGCTCTCACCGCCTTTGCCCGTTCCTCCGGGTCAAGTGGTCCCGAGTCCAGACGGACAATACCACGACTATGTACTATCTAAACCGCCAGGGCGGACGCGCCTCCATGCTTCTATGCAAGGAAGCTCTCCGTTTGGTCACTGTGGCGCAGCCTGGAGGCGGATCTCTCCAGCATTCACGTGGCAGGAGCCTCCAACACCCTGGCCGATGCCCTGAGCCGGATAGGGGCTGCATCCCACGAGTGGTCTCTCCTGCCGGAGGTAACAGCATCTGTTCTCCCACTGGGGCACACCTCAGGTGGACCTGTTTGCCTCCCATGGAGAACGCCGAGTTGAGTCTGTTCCATGCCCGCCCTCAGCAGGGGCTCGCTGCAGGGGATGCCTTCGCGGCAATGGACCCCGGCTTTTACGCCTTCTCCCATTTCCTTGATCCACAAGGTGCTTCTCAAGGCGAGGAGGGACAGGCGAGGTGATTCTGATAGCCCCAGACTGGTCTCGCCAGTTCTGGTACCCAGATCTCCTCAGTCTCGCCCAGGACTCCGCTGAAGCTTCCAGCTCGCGCTCGACCTGCTCTTCAGTCAATCAGGGGATGTGTTCCATCCGACCTTCAACTTGCACCTGACGGCCTGGTTCCTGAGCTGCCAGAGTTCCAGGCTTTGGGTCTTTCCACGAGGTCCTCAATGTAGCTGAGGCGTCCCTGTATGAGTCGCATCAGAAAATGTTATGCCTTCAAATGGAAAAGGTTTTCCATTTGGTGTCAGGGCAAGGGCTTGGACCCTTCCTCCTGTTCCTTGGCAAGCATCTGACTATTTATGGTCCCTTTCTAGTCAAGGGCTTAGGTCGACGACTCCTAAGGGTGCCTGGCAGCCATCTCTGCCACTGGCTGGGGCTGGGAAGCAGTCGGTGGCGCAGGAGAAGGTGGTGCGCTTTTTCAAAGGCCTTGATCACATTTCCTCCAAGTGGGAACCCCTACCTCCGTGGATCTACTGCTGGTATTGGCAATGTCATGGCAAGTCATTCGAACCTATGCACAGGTGTGCTCTCTCACCTGTCGTGGAAGACCGCCTTCTTGGTGGCTATCACGGCCAGCCAGAAGGATGGGAGAGCTCCAGGCGCTTCCATCTGCGTCTCCTTACCTGGTCTCTCCACAGGGACAGCAGTTTCCTGCGCCTCTCCACCGAAATTCCTTCCGGCGTGGTGTCGGAGTTTCACCTTAACCAGGTGTTGACTGCCGGTGTTCTACCCCAATCACACACCGGAGGTCTTATAGGCTCCATACTCTGATCCTAGAAGCCGCTATATAAGGAGCGACGGCTGATATTCGGGAGAGGTTCACAGCCGCTGTTTGTCACCCACGCTGAAGCCGCATCTGGCAGACCTGCAGCCAGCGGGACGATAAGCAGGTGGCAACCTCCTGCATATCTCTGCTATAAGTTAGCGGGCATGGCCTCCCAGAGGATAAGAGCTCATTCTACCCGCCATACTGTTGCAACGGTGGCTGCTTCCCAGGGACGTCCCTATCCAGGAAATCTGCAGGGCTAAGCTACCTGGAAGTCAGCAAACACCTTCATTACCCACCCCACATCGACCTTGAGTCACGCCGTCGCTGGTTTTGGGGCCTCGGCTCCAGTCTCTCTTTCCAAGTAAGTATTGGGGTGTGCGTTTGCCTCCTCCTCCCGGAGAACTGCTAGAGTTCGCAATGTGAGTGGATGAACAACATATCCATGTCCCTAGAAATACAGGTTACTCACCTGTAACAGGAGTTCTAGGAATGGTATATGTTGTTGTTCATCCACAGACCCAACCGACCTCCCGGCTCGGGACAAGACAACCTGAGCTTCCAGCGGCCAGATCTGGCTACTGCGGCGGGCTTAGAGTTTATACCACCGGTGGTGGGAGGAGCAAGCTTGAAGACCTTCCGCAAGATTTAAAGGCAAGGATACTGCCAATGAGTGTGGATGAACAATATATACCATTCCTAGAACTCCTGTTACAGGTGAGTAACCTGTATTTTTATGCTCCAGGGGGACCACTACCAGTTCAAGGCGCTCAGTTTGGTCTGTCCTCTGCCCCGAGTATTTACCAAATGCCTGGCAGTGGTGGCGGCCCACCTGCGTGCATGACGAGGGAGTACAGGTGCCCTTACCTGGACGACTGGCTCCTGGCGGCCTCGTCCCAGGAGGAATTCCTCATGCTTCTCTCCCTCACCCAGCAGGTTTTTCCTGCCTGGGCATTACCATCAACCATTCCAAGTCTCATCTGGATCCTTCCCAGAGGCTACAGTTTATTGGGGCGATCCTCGATACGACCATGGGCAAGGCCTTCCTGCCTCCGGACAGGGCGGCCTCCCTTCAGACCCAGATAAGTCTGTTATCCGATCGCAGGATGACCTCGGCAAGGACGGTCTTTCACCTTCTCGGGCTCATGGCGGCTGCTATCCCAATGGTCCCTCGCGCTCGACTCCACATGAGGATCTCTCAGTGGACTCTACGCTCTGTGGGACCAACTAGCGGACGACCTAGATCATTCAGTTCTGATCTCATCGCCGATGATGCGAGACTTACAGTGGTGGATGGTTCGAGAGAACCTGTTTCGGGTGGTTCCTTTCTTTCGTCTCCCAAAGACTCTAACCACAGACTCCTCAGGCGGGTTGGGGAGCCCATCTAGGCCCTCATCGGACTCAGGGCTCCTGGTCCAGGCTAGAACAAGCTCTCCACATCAGTGTGCTCAAGCTTCGGGCAGTGTTGTACGCTCTCCAAGCCCTTCACTGATGCATCCTTCCCGGCCACCTAGCCGTCCAGACAGACAGCATGTGCGTAGTATGATGCATCAACTAGCAGGGAGGAACTCTGTCCTACCCTCTCTGCAGGGAGGCAGTGAGGGTTTGGGATTGGGCAACACAACACGACCTTCACCTCATGGCGATTCACGTTCCAGGAGTCGACAGCACCCTGGCAGACAAGCTAAGTCGCTTTTCTGCTCTGACTCACGAGTGGGAACTGGACCAAGGGGTCCTAGACAATATCTTCCAACTTTGGGGAACACCACAGGTCGACCTGTTCGCATCCTCCCAAAACGCAAAACTTCCCACCTTCTGGTTGCTCGTTCCAGAGTGAGGCGCTTTCTGGAATGACACTCTGTCTCTAGACTGGAAGGACAGATTCATCTATGCCTTTCCCCCAATTCCTCTTATCCCACGAGTCTTGCAGAAACTAGCTTCAGAAGGAACGAGAATGATTCTGATCGCGCCTTTCATGCCCAGGCAAATCTGGTTCTCTCTTCTACAACAATATTCAGAGGATCCTCCTCTTCCTCTGTCTCTCTCGAGGTTTGTTGACCCAGGATCAAGGGACCCTGGTCCATCCAGACCTCAAATCCCTTCAGTTGCATGCATGGCTCCTGCAGACCTAGCCCAATCCCGTTTTGGTGTGTCTCCCAAAGTGGAGGAGATTTTAGTGGAGGCCAGAAAACCCTCCACCAGATCCACTTATGCCATGAAGTGGAAAAGATTCACTATTTGGGCCGCCTCCAAGAACATGGAACCTTTCTCCTGTTCAGCGGGGCTTCTGCTGGAGTATCTCCATCATCTGTTCGACCTGGGTCTCAGCCATTCCTCTTTGAAGGTACACATGACGGCCATCTCGGCCTATCGTGTTCCCTTCGCAAACAAGGCTTTTGCTCAACTGGAGGTCTCCAAGACCTTTCTCAGAGGGGTTCTCCATCTGAGGCCCCCCATCCGTATTCCTGCCCCCCCCCCCCTTGGAACTTGAATTTTGTTCTCAAAACTTACCCTTCCTCCCTTCGAACCTGCAGCCTCTGCAGATTTGAAGTTTCTTTCGTGGAAAAGCTGTTCTTGGTGGCCATTACTTCGGCTCGAAGAATCTCTGAGCTCCAGGCCCTGATGTGTAAAATCCCCTACTTGATTTTTCTCAAGGAACGAGTTGCTCTTCGCACGAATCCTAAGTTTCTACCTAAAGTAGTAGCAAAGTCTACCTTAAATCAGTCCATAGAGCTACCTGCCTTTTTTTATGCAGTACTCTAATCAAGGGGAAAATTTACTCCATACTATGGATGTTCACCGGATTCTGAGATACTACACCAATAGGACAAAGGATCTCAGAAAGACTGATCAGTTGTTCGTCTCTCTTGCTCACAAAAGGGAAGGCAGTGAAGTTTCCAAGCAATGCCTGTCTAAGTGGTTGGCTCATTGCATCACTTTCTGTTATGACAAATACCACAAGACCCTCCTGGGTCAAGTCAGAGGCCACTCCACAAGAGGAGTAGCTGCCTCTGCAGCTTGTTTCAAGAATGTGTCTGCGGCAGACACATGCGCTGCCGCCACCTGGACTTCCGTCCATACCTTTACGAAACACTACAGTTTGGATATTGCCTCTCGCCGTAGAGCAGGCTTCGGGCTAGCTGTTTTGCAAGGCCTCCTGTCTTGAGGCTTGCATGGCTAGAGCTACTTCTTGAGTAGTTCCTCCTCCTGGTGCCTTTCTTTGTTCCAGACTGCTTGGGATTCAGTCCTATATGTATTATTACTGCAAGAGCCCTCTCAAGTAAGATAGTACAGTTACATAAGAACTTACCATAACAGTAGATCTTCGAGAGAGGCTCTTGCAGTAGGTAATACCTTCCCGCCCTCCATTCCCCTAGGCTTTTTCAGCTCCTTTTCCATATAGAGAAATATCCGCTCCTCTCTCGTCCGGCCTCTTTAGGCCTGTGGCGGGAAAGAACTGGAAGGCGGGCATCCGGGACCGCCCTTTTATACAGACGTCTCCTGACGCCGGTCACCTGACGTGGGGGCGGTCCCTCGCCAGGGACTGCTAGCTCGAAATTTTTCCGTGGGGTCCTGCCGGTGTCAGTCCTATATGTAATTACTTACTGCAAGAGCCTCTCTCGAAGATCTACTGTTACGGTAAGTTCTTGCGTAACTGTACTATCTTCAAGAGAGAGGCTCTTGCAGTAAGTATTATCTTCACGCCCTCTGACCCCCTAGGTTTTTTCCTCTTTTTCTTCCATGGGATCATATCCTCTTCTCTCTCGTCTTGCCTCTTTAGGCCTTTGGCGGGAAAGAACTGGAAGGTGGGCGTGGGGGACCACCCCTTTATACGGACATCGTCTGACGCCAGTCTGTGTGGGCGGTGCCCCACCCGAGACTGCTAGCTAGAAGTTTTACCGTGGGGTTCTGACGCCTGGCGGCTTAGTCCTATCTGTGAATACCTACCACAAGAGCCTCTCTAAGATCTACTGTTACGGTAAGTTCTTACATAACTACTTTCTCCAGTCCCTTTTCTCTAAGTAGGGGGTGTACGCCTTGCCTCCCTCCCCCCAGAGAACTACTAAGAGTCTGCCAGACAGTGTGGATTGAACAACATATACACGTCCCTAGAAAAACATGTTACCTGTAACAGTAGTTCTAGGAGTGGTATATGTTCATCCACTTGGACCCACTCGACCTCCCCGGCTTCAGTACACAACCTGGCTTCCAGCGGGCTAGATCTGGCGTCATGGGGCGGAGTCGTGAGTTATCACCCGGGTGGGTGGGACGAGCTAGCTCTTAAAGCCTGCCAGGCAGTGTGGATGAACATATACCACTCCTAGAACTGTTGTTACAGGTGAGTAACCTGTTTTTACAGGAACATAGGAAAGATGTGATGCAGCTGGAGCAGTGGGTGGATGAAATGGAATGCCAAATAACCGCCACCCAAAACCAGGTGGATGACCTGGAGACAGCCCTTCAAGAGCTCCAAGACCAACAAGAGTTCCTAGCTGCCAAACAGGAGGATGCAGAAAACCAGGCCAGACAGAAGAACATCTGTCTGTGCTGCACACTGGAGGGGGCCAATACATTAAGGACTTTGTAATTGTCCTCTAAACAGCCCTAGAATTACCCTCTGACTTCCTGTGGGAATTTGAGTGGGTTCACAGAGCATTGGGCCCCAAGCAGACTTCCCTGAGTTCACTCATGCTCCATTATAGCTTGTTTTCATAATTATGCCATAAAGGAGCAAGTGCTTCTCATAGCATGGTGAAAGCAGGATATTTTATTGACGGATCCACTTCTGTTGACCACGATTATGCCCCAAATACCATAAGCTCCAACAAGCTTATTTACCTCTGTTCCTGGTGCTCAAAGAAAAAGGATATAAATTTCCTACTCCGTACCTGACTTACCTGATAGTGGCCCTCCCGGATGGAAAAAGGGGAAAGCGTCTGAGGGGCACTGCAGACTCCTGCACGTTGGTGCACTCAGCCAGCTCCACGGCCGTCGCCCACCCTACCACCGAAAGCCACAGCCGCCTGCCTGGTTCCCTACCTCGGCCTCTGCAGCAAGGGAAAGCGCCTGAGCGGCGCTAGAGATTCCTGCACAGCGGTGCACTCAGCCAGCTCCACGGCTGTTGCCCGCCCTACCACCGAAAGCCAGAGCTGCCCCCCCTGGTTCCCTACCTCGGACTCTGCAGCAAGGTATGGCCGCTCCAGCATTGGCACTCTCTGATTGGTGCGGCGAGTCTGAGGTGAGCCCCGATTGGTCTGCTTGATTTGTAAACTGTTTCCGATTGGGATGTCTTTTTCCTATACCTTAACATTGTGGTATTGAAACGGCTTAGTCTATCTGTTCTCTTGGTTTTTGTCCCCGGCCGGCCCCCTTTAAGTACACTTTTACTCCACCCACCTCATTTGATTGGCTTCCCTGAGTCCTTGTCTCCCTCTATCTCTTGTATCACTCTGAAACTGACTTGGATATTCCAAGACCTCATTGTACTCTCTCCCCTACCTGAAAATAGCAGCCATCTCCCTTTCTCTGGGCTACTACCCTAGAACTGCCCCTGGTTCATTTTCTGGTCGCTACTTTCCCTTGCCCAAACAGAAATATCTTGTATATCAACTTTTCTGATCACTACTGCAGTATCAATCAACGTCCTGCATCTTACATTTTTTTCACCAAATTCATCTGGTATTTTATGAAATTCTTTCACCATTTCCACCTGGTGTTTGTTTTAAGCTGCATTAGTAAATGCACTCGGCTGCAACTGTTGATTATTGTATTCCTTTCTCTACTTTGTGGCTGTCTAGTTTCACACCTACACTGGCATAGAGTCTCCCTTATCCAGTCCAGCATGAAACTCTTCCTGCTACTGTCCATCCTAGTGACCACACTGGTATCAGTCCACCTTAGTACGCTTACTCTACCCAGAGCCCCCCTGATTAACCCTCCATGATTTCCTTTTCTCTAACCTTCTTCTGATGCCTCCACTAACGTGTGACCCTACTACTCCAGTGCTATTAAATAAGACCTGAGTCAGCTTAGTTGTTTATGCCCTAAAACACTGTCATCTGCCAAACAGCACTCTAAAACCCCTCCAGCCACGCAAACTGTGGTGTCTCTTCCTACTGGCTCTACTGCTTTCGGGTGATGTTCACTCTAAGCTGGGGCCTGTACTCAACCCACCTACCCTGCTTTCCAACATTAAAGTTCTCTCTGTGGTGCACCATAACATTAGAAGCCTTATGAGTAACTTTGCCCAACTGGAGTCATGGGCAGCTTTCTATGATCCTGATGCCTCACTGAAACCTGACTCAAGTCGTCTACCCCTGACTCACTATGCTCCCTCCCATCTTACAACATGGTGAGACTGGATAGACGTGCCCCAAAAAGAGGAGGTGGTATGGCTCTATACTTCAAAGGCCACCTCAATCTCTGTTATGTACGCATCTCCTCTAACACACTGTGAAGCACTACATGCACTCCTTTCACTTGGTTCCAAAAAACTACACATTGTTTGTGCCTATAAATACCCCCCCACCAATAGGTGGCCAGTCTGGCCTGGATGAATTATTGGAACAAACATCTCTCCTGTCTGGGAGACATGAGGACCTAATACTGGTGGACTTAAACATAAATTGGTTGGATAAATCTTAACTAGTATCCCTAAACAGGATTCAAAGTTTCAACCTGCACCAGCTGATCACTGTTTCCACCAGAACTGACCAGCGCTCAAACTCCAGCACTCTGCTAGACTGGATAATGTCAAATCATCCTGAAAATATAATCTCTTCAGGAGTCTTGGCGGGCGCGATCACAGACCACTCCCCTACCTTCTGCATATGGGGTAAGAGTAGGCCACCCTCATCCAGTCCATGTTACATTACCTTCCGTAACTACACTCACCTTAACCCACTGGCTTTCCTAACTGATAACAGTACCATTGACTGGACCCCTCTTTACACATCTAGTGATGTCCAGGCAGCTCTAAATTTCTTCCTCACTCACTTTCTTGCTCTTCAGGACAAACACTGCCTCCTTGTAACCCACAGGTAAAGAATCGTCAGACACGCTGACTTAAATCTGGCCTACTAGGGAGGTCATAATTCCACTATACAAGACACTAGTGAGGCCCCACCTGGAGTACAGTGTACAGTTCTGGAGACCTTACCTACGTAAGGACATAGGGTAGTGAAGGTTCAGAGGAGGGCAACAAAGATGGTGCATGGATTGCATCAAAAGTCATATGAGGACAGGTTGAAGGAACTGAACATGTACTCCCTGGGGGTGAGTAGGGAGAGAGGGGATATGATGGAGACATACAAGTATTTTACAGGGAGGAACAGTGTGCAGGAATACACTATTTTTAAGTGAAAAAGATGTTCCAGGACTAGAGGGCATGGGATGAAGTTGAGGAGGACGATTCAGAGGAAGCGTGAGGAAGAATTTCTTCACAGAACAGGTGGTGGACAAGTGGAACACCCTGCCAGAGGACGTGGGGGGGGGGCTGAAACAATCACGGGATTTAAGAATGCATGGGATAGACATAAAGGAATTCTGGAGGTCAGGGGTAAGGGGCAACAGACTTCTAGGAAAACATAAACTGAACTTACAAGCTCAAATGGGCAGACTGGGTGGGCCATAGGCCCTTATCTGCTGACACTGTCTATGTTTCTATGTATCTGTGTACTCTCCAAACTCTGGCAGCAGGATAAAAGCTGGCTCCTTTATAGAAACTCTGGGTTACCTGCTGACCTAAATACTTCTAGGACATTAACGAAATTCCTGTAAGAAGGATATTAAAAAAGCCAAAAGTTCCTATTGTAAGTAGTTATTAACAAACTCCTACGGTGACTCTAAAAAGTTCTGGTCACATATAAAATCCTTCCTGGGTGCAAACCAAGCCTCTACCCAAGATGACATGCTGCTAAATGGTGTACACTGTAAAAAACCCCCTTACTATTGCTAACTTCTTTAATACCCAATTCTCTGATCTAACCAAATACACTTCCTCCTTCCCAGTCCAATCAACCTCCTCTCTGCCTACTGATGTCACAGTACCCAAATTCTTTTTCAAGTCAGTCTCCTACCGTGATGTCTTAAGACTGCTCAAGAACATAATCAGATTTCACTGCAATTGGGTCTGTTGACCTAGAACCTAGGCTCCTAAAACTCGCGGCACCCTACATAGCTGTTCCCTTAGCTAAGATTTTTACACACACACACACTCTCTCTCTTTCTCTCTTTCTGCTACAGCCATGTTCCGGATATTTGGAAGACTGCTAGGATCACCTCTGTCTTCAAAAAAGGTGACCGTAAAGACCCATCCAACTATAGGCCAATTGCCATCCTGTCTGTCCTTAGTAAAATTCTTGAGAAACTTGTTGCCACTCAAGCCACGGACTTTCACCAGCAATTTGACCTTCTAACAATGGCTCAGCATGGTTTCCGCAAAGGTCATAGTACAACCACGGCATTACTCAAGTTTACATCCGATACCTTGCAAGCTATGGATTCTGGCATCCTCACTGGTGCCTTATTCATTGACAAGATCAAAGCATTTGTCTTAGTTGACCACCCCATCCTCCTAAAAACTCTAGAATCTCTAGGATTTTCACCAAATTTTGTCAAGTGGTTTGGAAGCTACCTAGCCGACCAGACTTGGACAGTGAAATTTAACTCTGCTTTTTCAGACAGAGCTACCATTAATATTGGAGTGCCGCAAGGGTCCATCTTAGGCCCTCTGCTCTTTTCTGTATTCATAAACAATATCGCCTCCAATCTCGCTCACTCCGCCTCCCTGCTTTATGCTGATGATATTGTCCTGTACACCGGCGCAAAGAAAGCAACTGACATCAATACACAACTCTCCCAAGACCTCCAAATCATTCAACACTGGCTGATAACAAACAAGCTTATCCTGAATGAAGGTAAGACCCAGGCCATGTTATTTGGGTCCAACACTAAACTCAAACCTTCGCAAGCAAATTTCAAAGTTTTCACTGCAAATGCCTCATCTGTTGGGAGTAGTAAACTCATTTAAATATCTCTGAATCACCCTTGACCCAACACTCAACTTCGATCTCCATAATCAGCAAACTTGCAAGCTAGTTAATATGAAACTTGGTATTGCCTACCGAACTAGCTATGTGCTCACACAATCTGCTAGACTTGCTATAGCTTGTGGAATACTCCTGCCATGTCTCTCCTATGGTGTAACTACCTATGCCTCTGCCTGTAAATCTAGCTTTCAAAAATGGGATGTTACTTATAATATCTGTCGCTGTGCTTCCTCCTCTCCTAGGCTGAAACACCACGGTCTCCTCTCCTCTGACCTTGGATGGCTTCCCCCCCCTTCAGCAGCCAGGTCTCATGCTTGTGGATCTCTCGTAGATAACGTTATCAGAGACCAAATTCCCAAACCTCTGACTGGACTATTTATTAACCATTCTTTCAGCTATGGTCTTCGTTCAGCAAACAATTCCCCAGTTCACATTCCCAAATACAGAACGTCCAAAGGTGCTAGTGCTTTTGCCTGCTGGGCCCCCCATTTCTGGAACTCCCTCCCTCTAAGCACTCTACTAGCATCAACCCATGCCTCCTTTAAGAAACTGCTTCGACTCCATCTTGTTGACTCTTCCTGCTGCACCTCCTTCAAACCACCCTAGCCCCCATATCCTCTCCCTATACATCTTACCACTTCTTGGTCTTTGACCTCCACCGATGCTTACTTTCTCTTCTTCCCACTTCCTGTTTTATTACTTACTCACTACCTTGGGATTTAAACCTCTCCATATATCCCTATCTTTCCTGTCCTATCCCACCTCCATCTCTCAAATCCTCACACCCCCCTTTACTTTACCCCTCTACATCATCCTATATCTTACCCCTAAAATGTTTGTCTCCTAGGCATAACCTTTCCTAGTTATCTATGATAATTTTAGCACTTATGACCAAACCAGTGTTGTTTATTTGTAGAATGTTGACTCTCTTTACCTCAATTTTGTTTGTCTCTTGTAATTTTATTCCACTGTTGTCTGTAGTGTAATTTCACCAGCCTGCTCTGTAGTTTCCTACCTTGACAAGTTGTGATCTTATGTATTGTAACCTGTTATTGCAAATGTTTTGTTTTGTACCCTCCCGGGTCGTGCCTGAAAATAGTCATTGTTATGGCTAGTGCACCTACCCAGTCACCAAAAAGTACATAAATAAATAAGAGTACAACTCTGCAGTGGAGGCCAGGAAAGACCTGAGCAAATATGGCTTGTAGTTCCCGGATTGGCAACTTCCCACAGCAGATCCTGGTTCCCAAACGTCCTGATGGCGAGCGGTGCCCGCTTCAGGACAGCGTCAGTCTGGAGCTCTTCATGAACAGCAGGACCCGAAGATGAAGCTGGCATCATTCAGACAACCCGACTCTGCAGCTGGCACTTGAAACTCCTCTGGGAGGACTTGATATTATGAAAATTGTTTGCTTCCCATTTTGTGATAAGGGAAGAATGTTTCTGTGGTGAGGGGTGCCGGGGAGAGGGGGTGAGTCAGATTGGGGACTCTTACATATCCTTTAAAGCAGGCTGTTTAATATATGGCTTACATTTTTCTTTTTTCTTATTGGATCGCTTTTATGCAGGGCTCTAACCTTTTTTTTTTTTCTCTTCTTCTTCACACGTAGCTCCATAATGCAGGATCTGGAGCTTTGCAATCCCCCTTACGAGGTTGACAGGCTGTTATAATCCCCTGACTATACAGCTTCCTTGATCCAGTATTATGACTACCCAACGGCTATATAGGCAAAGCTAAAAAGAGATGGAATACAAACTCTGAGACAATGTCATTAAAGGCTAAATAGAGACTTAAGTACAGCTTACTGAAGTAAAGTAAGCCCATCAACTACAAATGTAAATGATAGTTCTAGGGACATGGATATGTTGTTCATCCACACTGTCCGGCAGGTTCCTTGCTGCTTTAAATCTTGCCGGAAGGTCTTCAAGCTGGCTTCTCCCACCCACCCACCTGGGTGGTAAAACGCTCGGCTCCGCCCCATGACGTCAGATCTTCCTTACCGCTTGGAAGCTCAGGTTCACTCCTTAACACTCTGCGTGTAGACTGGATCCTAATTCTTCGGTTTGCCCAAAACTTAAACATTTTCAAGACTTCGGTCAACTTTTCTCCCTCGCAGCTGCGATGGACAAATCGACTCCCGGATTTTGGCGGTGCCCTTGTGGGCAGAAGATGTCCAGGACGGACCTGCACTCCACGTGCGTCTACTGCCTCAGCCTAGAACATGACCTGCAGGCCTGCGAGTTATGCAGTTCGTTTTCTGCCAACGTCCTGGAAGACCGCGCTGCCCGGTTACAGCTTGGGCGCCCGAGAAGCGCTACCCGCTGGTTAAGTCGAAGGAGGAGCCCGTTGGGCGGTTACCGCGGCAGCTGGCTCGGCTGAGCAACTTGAGCGGATGATCGCCCTCGAGGAGGAGGCGACACAGGCCGCATCATCCTTTTCCTTGGTCGCAGCATTTATCCCGCTCTCACTGGGTACCTTGTATTCAGCTTCTTTCAAGGAGCTTTGCCAATCCCTTTCCACGAAGGGAGAGGGGCCATCGGGACATTCCTCTCTGTCCAAAAAGAAGGACTCAAAGGGTAAGTCCCATCGTCGGCGTTCGTGGAAGCGGGAGAGGTCCTCTTCCCTGGACAGTCGACATTCGACTTCGGTCGAGGTTGCGGCCAGGGCCGCTGGCTTCACGGTGTCCCCATCAGGCCAGCCGCGGGGGTACCCGTCGATGCGGTCGAGATTTTCTCGACTCGTCAGGCCAGACTGTCAACTGGTGAACCGACAGCCCTTCTTCACGGTTCCCCCCTGTGAGCGAGAGGACTTGCCTGCGCCTCCGGTTACGCAGTCACCGGTTAAGGCTTCGAGCAGAGGAAGGCGGGTGTTCCAGACCCGTCCTTGGAAACACCAAGGGACTCTGTCTCTGACATCGTCTCAGTCAAGCCGATCCCTCCAACATCAGCGATCTCAGTCTCGCAACCGGTGTAAGCGGCGCCACCGCTCATCCTCGTCTTCCTCCTCAGAAGAGGAGAGGCTTCGGCGCAAATTGCGTCGCCGCTACGAGGACCTGATGTGGCAGCAGTTACTTCTGTCCGGGAACAAGCAGTCGCCTTCCCCGGCCATCAAGTGGATGTCACCCGAGCGGCCGAAACAACCCCTCGCTGTAGCCGAGGTGCACAAGCCTGGGCCGGTTGTTCGGCCGAAACCAGCTGCCCCACTGATTGTGGTGGAACCTCTGCCTCCACAACCAAAATCGGGGGCACAGACCAGGAACTCAGTTGGGTCAGGGCCTGCCCCACAGGTTGTCGGTCACTCTCACTCCCAACCGTCCTCTGCAGGTGGAGGGTGGCTCAGGCCCCAGGCAGCTCTTCGCGGACTCCTTGGAGTCTGACAATGACTCCTCCCTGTTCTCCAGGCCCATTGACCTGGAGTCCTCCGGGGGCCGGTCGATGGACGAAAGCCCATCGTCCTACATGGGTTTGCTTCGGCTCATCTCAGAGTCCACCAGGATGCAGCTCGAGCCCGTATCCAAGCGGGCCAAGTATCCCCTGACAGAGATACTGGACCGAGGGGATTCAACCACGGAGGCCTTTCCGGGGGCTGAAACCATTGTTGGCCCAGCCTTAGAGCTCTGGCAGCGGCCTGCTTCCTGTCCTGCGCCTTTGGCCAGGAAATATGCGGTCCCTACCGGGTCTTTGCCCGGTTTTTCGGAACACCCCTCTGCCGAGGGGTTGGTCACTGACAGCGTTTTCCGGCGTTCCAGGAACGCTAGGAATGTGGACAAGCCCCTGGACAAGGAGTCCAAAAAGCTGGACTATGCCGGGCGCAAGGTGTAGGCTGCGTCCTCCCTTGGCCTCCGCCAGGCCAGCTCAGCCGTGCTGATAGCACACTTCTCCCATGCCCTCATGGGCTCCCTGGATGAGGTGATCCCTCATCTCCCTGCCAACCTGCAGACCATGGTCCGGCAGGTACAGGACCAGGGTAGGGCAGTGGCTAAGCAGCAGCTCCAAATGGCTTTGGACATGGGAGACTCCTGTGCCAGATCAGTTGCAGCCGCGGTGGCCGTGCGCTGCAGAGCATGGCTGAGGATATCCACCTTCACGGCGGATACCCAGCACAAACTGGCGGATGTCCCCTTCTTGGGGACTGACCTCTTTAGCCCTGGAGTGGAAGGTCACCTTCAGCAGATCGAAAAGTCCAGTGCCACTCTGGACTCTGTCACCTCCGCCAGAAGGACAAAGGCCGCCGACAGCAGCAGCACAAGTCCTTTCCTCCTGCGCCTGCGGGCACGTCCAGCCCAACAGCACCAGGGCCAGCAGGCTCACGCTTGGCATCCCAAACCCAAGCCAGCGGCTTCCTCCAGCAGGAAGCAGGGAGGTAAAGGCCCAGGAGGTCCCTCGGCCGGTACCTCCTCTAAGCCTGCCCAGTGACTGGTTGAGGGGTGTCGCCCCCAGCCTTGTCACTCCCCACTGGGTTCCCCCACTTCCTTTCCGCTTGGTCCATTATCACCACGGACCATTGGGTTTTGGAGGTGGTAGGAAAGGGCCTGCCCCTGGAGTTCGAGCAGGCCCCGCCCTTCCAAGCCATCGCCCCTCGGGGGGGGGGCTGCAGAGTCCGCAGCCTGTTTGTCGGCTCACTGAGCCGATATTGCCCTGCTCCTCGAAAAAGAGGTGATCAGAAAGGTGGCGGATCCTCCTCTAGACCAGAGATTTGTGTCCAGGTACTTCCTGGTCCCAAAACAACCGGGGGCTGGCGCCTCATTCTCGATCTGCCGACCTGAACAGGTTCCTAAGGTCTCGGACCTTCAGGATGGTCACTCTGGCTCAGATAATCCCATCCTTGGAACGAGGCGTGTGGTTCTGTTCCTTGGACCTTCAGGACATGTTCTTTCATGTCCCAATCCGTCCGTCCCACCAGAGATTCCTCTGCTTCAGAGTGGAGGGATCGCTTTACGAGTTCCGGGCCATGCCCTTCGGCCTCTCCCTAGCTCCCAGGGTCTTCACCAAATGCATGGCAGGGGTGACAGCATTCCTGCGGTGCCGAAGGGTCCGGGTGTACCCCTACCTGGACAGCTGGCTGATTGCAGCCCCCTCCAGAGTGGAGGTGGAGCGGTCCAGAGATCTGGCCCTCCAGGTTTGCTCTCAGGTTGGCCTCTTCATCAACGAGGCCAAGTCGGAACTCAAGCCAGAGCAGGTGATACAATTCATCGGGGCAGAGCTCGACTCTCTACAAGCCAGAGCATGGCTCCCGGCAGACAGGGCCGAGGTTCTTTCCTCCTTTGCCCAGTCATTTCAGGTTGGGCAATCGCGACCTGCCCTGGACATCCTGTGCCTCCGGGGCCTCATGGCGGCCTGCACCAGCGTGGTCCGTTGGGCCCGCTGGTACATGCATCCCCTTCAATGGGGGCTGGCCAGCCAATGGTCACAGCACTTCGATCCACTGGATCAGCTAGTGACAGTTACCCAGGGGATGTGGGACGCTCTCCAGTGTTGGACTGTTCCAGCACATTTGCAGGAGGGCATCCCGTTGGTCCGCCCCGAGCCGATGGTCTCGCTATCGACCAATGCCTCTCTAGGTTGGGGTGCCCATCTGGGGGAGCACAGAGCACACGGCCTCTGGTCCCCTCGGGAGTCCCGATGCCATATCAACCTGCTGGAGATTCGAGCAGTTCGTCTAGCCCTCACCACCTTCGCTCCGTTGTACGGGGTCAAGTGGTTCAGGTCCAGACGGACAATGCCACGGCCATGTACTACCTAAACCGCCAGGGCGGGATGCACTCCATGCCTCTGTGCAAGGAAGCTCTCCGCATTTGGTCACTCGTGCGCAGTCTGGAGGCAGATCTCCTCGCCATTCATGTGGCAGGAGCCTCCAACACCCTGGCCAATGCCCTAAGACGAATAGGGGCTGCGTCTCACGAGTGGTCTCTCCTGCTGAAGGTAGTACAAGATCTCTTCTCCCCCTGGGGAACTCCTCAGGCGGACCTGTTTGCCTCCAGGGAGAATGCAAAGCTGAGACTGTTTCATGCCCGCCGCCCTCAGTAGGGCTCGCTGCAGGGGGATGCCTTCTCGAGGCCGTGGACCCCTGGCCTCTTCTACGCCTTTCCCCCATTTCCCTTGATCCACAAGGTGCTTCTCAGGGCGAGGAGGGACAAGGCGCAGGTGATTCTGGTAGCCCCAGGCTGGCCCCGCCAGTTCTGGTATCCAGCTCTCCTCAGTCTCAGCTCCAAGCTCCCGAGGCGGCTTCCAGCCCTCCCGGACCTGATTTCAGTCAGTCAGGGGAAGGTATTCCATCCGGACCTTCAATCCCTGCACCTGACGGCCAGGTTCCTGAGCGGCTAGAGTACCAGGCCTTGGGTCTTTCCAACGAGGTCCTCAACATTGTTGAGGCTTCCCGTAAGGAGTCGACCAGAAAATGCTACGCCTTCAAATGGAAGAGATTCTCCATTTGGTGTCAGGGCAAGGGCCTGGACCCTTCCTCCTGTTCCTTGGCAAGCATTCTGGACTACCTGTGGTCCCTTTCTCAGCAAGGGCTTTGGTCGACGACCCTTAAGGTGCACCTGGCAGCCATCTCTGTTTACTGGGCGCGGGTCGGGAAGCAGTTGGTGGCGCAGGAGAAGGTGGTCAGGACCTTTTTCAAAGTCCTTGATCACATATCCCCTCCGTTGCGAGAACCTCCACCTCCGTGGGATCTACTGCTGGTATTGGCTAAGCTCATGGGCAAGCCATTCGAACCAGTGCACAGGTGTGACATCTTTCCCCTGTCGTGGAAGACCGCCTTCTTGGTGGCTATCACGTCAGCCAGAAGGATGGGAGAACTCCAGGCGCTTTCCATAGTCTCCTTATCTGGTCTTCCACAGGGACAAAGTTGTCCTGCGCCCCAACCCGAAATTCCTTCCGAAGGTGTTGTTGGAGTTTCACCTTAACCAGGTGTTGACTCTGACGGTGTTCTGGAGCGGACGGCTGAAGTTCGTGGAGAGGTTCGCCAGCTGTTTGTCACCTACACTGAAGCCGCACCTGGCAGACCTGCAGCCAAGCGGACGATAGGCAGGTGGGTCACCTCCTGCATAGATCTCCGCTATAGGATGACTGGCATGGAGCCTCCTAGAGGGATAAGAGCTCATTCTACCCGTCATACCGCTGCATCAGTGGCTGCTTCCAGGGACGTCCCTATCCAGGAAATCTGCAGCGCTGCTACCTGGAAGTCGGCATACACCTTCATCACCCACTACCACATCGACCTTGAGTCATGCCAGGATGCTGGTTTTGGGGCCTTGGTTCTCCAGTCATTATTCCCTAAGTAGGGGGTGTGCGCCTCGCCTCCCGGAGAACTGCTAGGAGTCTGCCAGACAGTGTGGATGAACAACATATCCATGTCCCTAGAAATACAGGTTACTCCCCTGTAACAGGAGTTCTAGGAATGGTACATGTTCATCCACACGACCTTTCCGGCTTCGACGCACAACCTGGCTTCCAGTGGGCTAGATCTGGCATCATGGGGTGGAGCCGAGAGTTTTACCATCTGGGTGGTGGGAGGGAGGAGCCAGCTTGAAGACCTTCCGGCAAGATTTAAAGCGGCTAGGAACCTGCCAGACAGTGTGGATGAACAACATATACCATTCCTAGAACTCCTGTTACAGGTGAGTAACCTGTATTTGTTTTACAGTCCTACAAATCTGTTTTTCTGTTGGTTGGGTAGCTATATGGAAAGCAGATTTACATCATGGATTTTTTTTGTGTATGTATTTGTGTGTGTGTGTGTGTGTGTGTGTGTGTGTGTGTGTGTGTGTGTGTGTGTGTGTGTGTGTATATATATATATGTGTATATATGTGTGTGTGTGTGTGTATATGTATGTGTGTATATATATGTGTGTGTATGTGTGTATATGTGTGTGTGTGTGTGTGTGTGTGTGTGTGTATATATATATATATATCTCCATCTCTCACACATGTACACACACACACTATATATATGTGTGTGTGTGTGTGTGTGTGTACATGTGTGAGAGATGGAGAGATATACACACACACATATAATGTGTGTGTACATATATATATCCTATATCTTAAGCTTATGGATATTAAGAAAATTGTTAAACAAGTTCATAGGGGACACTACTTAAGTAACTTTATTGTTTTAGTTTCACAGTTCTCCAGACAATGCTTTATCGAACTGTGCATTCCACACACTTATCTGAGATGTAGACAGAAGAGTGGTAACTGCTGCCCTCGTGTGGTGGCACTGCAGAAACGGTACTAGCAGTCTGAAAGCACTTGTCAGGAGCACCTGCTGTTTTTCAGTGTCTTGTAAGCATTGTTGAAGTGCAGGGGAGCAGATTTGAGTATGCTGACAGTCATGGTTTTTGTTTTTATTTACTCCAGGATTGTACTCACTTTAAATAAATAACATAATAGCTTCCTGGATATAGAAGTAAACACAAGTTCTAGTAATACAGAACTGATGGGGAAAGTTGGGACTAGATAACTCCTGGAGGATTAATTTCGTTCGACAATTCAGTGTGGGGAACACGTAATTCCACTTTCTTCCAGAGGACTCTGCCCTATTTTTACATTCTGTTGAATCTATTTTAATACATTTCATTTGGTATACAGAGGGTGTTCAGGGCAGATACAGGAGTTACATGTTGAAGTCTTTCCTTGATTTTAGTAGTCCTTCTCTTTTTATTTTTTTCCTGATCATCCGATGTTTTAGTTGGGGACTACAGAACCCCAAGGAGGCCCAGAACAAAGTTTGTGCTGGATGCTCCTCCTACCCTGCGATAATAGAAGATGATTTCTTCCAGTTGGTCAGGGCCATAGGGAGGTTTAATGTTTCCTCCCCTTCCTTGGAAGTTCACAATATTCCTGTGTTAATAGTTTCTACCCCTCTTAACAAGTATAGTAAAATTTGTTATGCATCAAAACTTTCTTGGGGGATATTCTGAGATGTTTGATGTAATTTTCTGTTTTCTTTAGTATGGCCCAGTTGGCTGTAAATCGTCAGTTAGTGGTTTTACAGATTGTTGTAAGTGGGGATTATGGTGGGGAATTAAAATGCAAAATTATGGAGTGTCAGGATACATTGAACTCACTACATTTTACATTCATGGCAATTCAGTATAGAATGAAAGTAGTTTAATTTCTGGCTGTATGGTTTTTGGGGAGGATATTTGCAGCATCCAGTTGTCTTGCCCTGAGGGGTGGGTGCTGTGAATGGTCCTCCTTGGCAGGGATGGAACTGGAGAAAGAAACTACAACAGGACTATAGGCAACAGGAGTATGCAAATATTATTCAATCACTATGATGAAATCACCAGTTAGAATTTTCTCATTAATGGCCTTAACAGCCCCATAAAGAGGTCCAGATTGCTTCAGTTTCTCAGGAGGCTGGGGTGCATTTCCCCCAGGAGACTCGCCTAACTTGCGAGGAATATCAAAAATTATCAGCTGGGGGTAGATGCCGTGTATTTGCTCCTCCTATGTGAAGAGTAAGAGGCATATGATGGCCATCCTGTTTCCTGGGACGAATACTTTTGTTTTAAAATCAGAATATAGAGATCCCAAGGGATGTTATACTTGTGGGCTTACTATACGGGAAAGAGGTAACTCTAACCAATGTTTATTTTCCTCCCCAAGCAGCCCCTAGTAAGTTTGACTTTTTCAGTAAACATTTGTATCTTCAGAGCGGGGTCCTCTTGATCAGGGGAGATTTAAATGTCGCCCTCAGACCTAGATGCATCTTACCCAGCTAAACATCAGCTAACGCCAACACAGAAGTATCTCTGGACACGACCTGCACTTAGTTTAGTAAACGTATGGCGTCATTTTTTTCCCCAACTACACAATACTCCCCGTGCTTTCACACTTATTCAAGATTAGATTACTTCCTGTGTTCTGTAGAACATTTTGACATAATGAGAGATATTATGGTAGGCCCCTCTTAAGATAGATTTGGGAAAACAGAGAAGAGACGTTGGAGGTTAAACATTTGTTTATCTCCTACTGTTAGGGAGTTTGATGGGGAAAAGTAAAACCTATGATACAAGATGATAAATCTGAGGAAATAAAGGACCCTGTTTTTTGGGATACTTTAAAAGCTGTGCTCTGGGGCAAAATAGCATACGCCTCTAACAAGAAAAAAAGTAGAACAAAAATTTAAAGCCCTGCAAGCTGAATTGCAGACATTACAGAATCAGCAAGCAGGTGGGTCCTCTGAGATAATGTATAGAATTCGACAAATTAAAGCAGAATTGCAGGCAATCCTAGACTACAAAATCCACAGAGCCGTATTGAGATACATTATAAAGGCGACTCCAGTGGGATGTGGTTTCTGGCATGAAAACTTCCAGGCTGTAGACTGGCGGTGACTATAACAAAGTTGCAAAATCTGACTACAGGTAGGTTAATACTACTACTGAAATCTTGAATGCTTTTAAAACTTATTATAGTCCATTATACACCGATGAAAATATACCACCTAATGAAGATTTTAGATTTCGTAGCATCACTCCCTATCCCCCAACTGTTGCAGGAACAACAGCAGAAATTAGTTGCCCCCATTCAATTGGAGGAAATTATGATAGCCATTTCCAAAGCTAAAACATTGAAATGCCCAGGCCACAATGGCTACCCTGTGAAGTTTTATAAGGCCTTCCTTGTACTCCCAATTCCGCACCTTCACTCAACATGTGGCAGTTAAGACTGACTAATTCCCCTTGCTCTTGCGCAGTTATCAGTCATTCTGAAGCCAGGCCGGGCTACCTGAACAACCACAATCATACCACCCTATTTCAATTCTGAATACTGATTATAAGATTTATGTCTATTTGGGTGCATCGCATAGAGGAGATGCTCCCAACAATTATACATCCAGACCAGTCAGGCTTTGTAAGTCACTGGCAAACAATGGATAATACTAGACATACTGTATACCTTATGTATTATATCACCCAACACTCAATTCCGTCAGCTTTTGTCAGTTTAGTTGCTGACAAGGTATTTGATAGGGTGAGGTGGACATTTTTTTGGCATATGTTGAGAGCCTTTGTATCCCCCCGTGATGAGCTCCTAGCCTGGCTTCAGAACGTTGACTCGTCCCCAAAAGCCTATCTTCGAGTTAACGGCTGTCTATCCTCTCTATTTCATGAGGCACAGGCACAAGACCGGGATTTCCATTCTCCTCGTTGCTATTCGTTTTTATATAGAACCTCTCTCTGGCAATAGCGATTCGCCGAGCTCAGTAGGTGGAGGGGGGCGTATACTTGGAAGGGAAAATGTTGAAATTGTCATTGTATGCACATGATGTATTTCTAACATTATTAACCCCACACCAGTCTATCCCAGCCGTGTGGACTATACTTACAACATTCGATGTAGTCTCTGGATTTAAATTAAACATGACAAAAACTGAGGTCCTTATTTTAAATTTTGCCCCATCAGAGAATTTGAAAATGTCTTTCCCATTGAAATGGCGGAGTGCTAAAATTAAATACTTGGGTATTAATTTACTACAGAATCTCCAAAATTTGGAACTTATAAATTTTGAGCCATTGACGAATACTATACAACGGAATCTGCAGGTATGGTCCCAATCACAATTATTTTGATATACAATCGCATAGATGCGATTCGAATGAACATTCTACCCAGTCTCCTTTATTTATTCCAAACATTCCCCTTAACCCCTTCTCAGTTTTGCTTTACATCTTGGAACAGAATGTTATCGAGATTTATATGGGGTAGGAAGCATCCGCATTAGATGCAAAGTACTTAATTTGCGCCTCTCCAAAGGGGGTTGAATCTCCTGGATTTACTTGTGTACTGTAAGGCTATCACGATCTGTACCGTTTTATATTGGGTAAACCCCAGTTATAATAGGTCTGGAAATGCACAGAATTTGCTGTAAATTATTTTCATAATCCAGGCAAAGTGATGTTCGCCCCACTCACAGCACTTACAAACCTCAGTGAATACAGTCAGTTTACTGCACAGACACTATAGGTCTGGTACTCTTTGAGTTCACTCTCCCTTAACAACACTTTTTTTTATTATCTCCGGCAGTTAGCGGCTGAAACGGAATTTCTCCCTGCCTGATTCGATATTACCTTTCAGAAATGGCAGCAGTTCGGCCTCCGGTGGCAGGCTTGCACAGCGTGAGAGGCTGTACTGCAGGCTGCCTTGCCTTGTGATATCGGGCTGGAGGTGTGAGCACGGGGGAGCTCTGATTGAGCTTTGATTGTTTCCCGAGCGGGACATTGCTGAGGATAAAGTAAGCCGTCATAAGCTAGCATTGCTTTGTGAGTGGCATCTAGCCTACCTGCACTGGAATGTTTGTTTGCAAATGGGGAAGAGAAATGGGTTGTTTATGATATGTTTTAGTGTGTGCCAAGTTAAGTAATTTTACTTATTTAGTTTTGTTAAGAAATACTAAGCTGGAGTTTATTTTAGTATTAGTTTTTACTAGTTTAATGTAGGTTAGGTAGTTATTTGGTGTTATTTAGTTGTGTTTAAATAGCAGTCTGTGTTTATTGCTTGAAATGTTTAGGAATTATGTGGGAGGATTATGGGGGCTAGGACTACCTATAGCCATTCACTGCTATATGGTCTATGTCCCTCTGTCCTTCTTCCTGTGTCTGATACTACCGCTAGACGTTGTCAGGAAGTGGGGATTGTAGGGGGTCGCGTTGATTATTGGCAGTGAGGTGATCTGGCTATGGGTGATGGTCGGATTGAGGTTGTTAGGTCCAGGAGGCGCCCTGGGTTACGACGGGCATCTGGGAGAGGCCAGACGTGGTTGGTGCCCGTCCCCAGGGAGTTCACCAGTACGAGTGGCCAGGTAGCCTGTGGGGCTGCACCACCCTCCAATCCTCTGAGGGCAGTGCTGTGCAGTGCCAGGTCGATCAGGAACAAGACTGCAATTATTGCCGCCCTGATTTCATTGGTCGATCTGGCTTGCATTACGGAGACCTGGGTGGGTGATAACACAGGCCCTATTTTTGAGGCTGCAGTCCCTCCCGGGTATACCGTGGTGCACTGCCCCAGAGTGAATCGCAGGGGTGGCGGTGTAGCTATCTGTTTTAGATCCAGCCTGACCTTCACCGTGCACCCAGTGGAAGCTCCGGGTTCTTTTGAGTGTGTGGCTATCTGCGGTGGTCTCGGCGCAGTCTGCAGGATTTTCCTCATCTATCGCCCTTGTGGCCCGATGGGGGATTTCCTGCAGGAGTTTGCTGAGTTCACTGCTGGTGAAACATTGGGATCCCCCAGATGTGTTTTTCTGGGGGATTTCAATGTTTGAGTGAATGATGGTGATCAAAGATGCGGCAGCGACTTTTTGCAGAGCACGTCCTCTCTTGGACTGACGCAGGTCGTTGCTGCACCCACCCATCAGGATGGCCACATGCTGGACCTGGTGTTTTCACTGGGGCTTGAGATCACTGATCTCAGGATTGATCGAGTTTCTTGGTCCGATCACTGCACGGTGAAGTTCACGCTCGGGGTTCCCGCCATAAGCCCTTCCCCTGCTGAGATGATTAGCTGTCACCCTTTGTGGGGTCTCACCCCTGAGGTTTTTTTTGGCGGCAGTTAATTATCTAGTGTGGGTGCTGCATGCGTCGGTGGAGTTGGTGCCGGGGTTGACACCTATAATAGGCTGCTCTCTGACACCATCAACACCCTCGCACTTGTCCGTGTACGACCCAGAACCTCTTACCTGAGGTCCCCATGGTTTGATGGAGACCTCAGGGAGATGAAGAAGATGGGTCGGAGATTAGAGCGCCGCTGGAGAAGATCCCACCTGGAGGTGGACAGACTGGTCCTGCAAACGCACTATTGTGCGTATCAGGAGGCAATCAACCGTAAGAAGGCAGTGTTCCTGTCCAGGGAGATTGCTTCCGGGAAGAATCGACCAGCTTCACTCTTCCGGACTGTAGACAGACTTCTTCATCCTGTCTGTTTGCAGCCTAGGAGGGTTTTTTCCACTGAAGATAGTGAGAAGTTTGCTCGGTTCTTCTCGGACAGGGTGGCCATGATCCGGCGAGAGGCTTCTTCAGTTAGCAATACCATAGCTAACAGTGGTCGCCAGATGTGTTCTGAGTGCACTTCGCCAAGTTGGGGGGAGTTTAGAACCAGTGGAGGTAAGTGAGGTTATCGAGGTGGCAACCAATTTGAAGCATACCTTTTGTGAACTGGACCCAGTGCCAACGCGTTTCTTAATGAGATGCGCTGACTCTGTTGGCCCGGTGTTTGCCATGATCGTACGGTGTTCCCTATTTGAGGGAGTCTTTCCGGATGCCTTGAAGGAGGCTCTGGTGAGACCCCTTTTATAGAAACCATCTTTGGACCCGGAGATCATGGCAAATCACCGTCCTATCTCCAACCTCCCATTTTTGGGGAAGGTGGTGGAGAAGGTGGTAGCGCTTCAATTTGAAGAGCACCTCGTGACTCACGAGTTGTACGATCCCTTCCAGTCAGCTTTTCGGGCCAGACATAGCACAGAAACTGCGCTTGTTCGGGTGCAGAATGATCTCCTCAGGGCTAGAGATCTGGGGGACAGGACAATTCTTGTTCTTCTCGATCTCTCTTCAGCATTTGACACTGTGGCCCATTGTGTATTGCTTGTCCGCCTCAGGGAGCTATGTGGACTTACCGGTACTATCATCAACTGGTTTGAGTCCTTTCTTGCGAATAGGAGGCAACGGGTTATGATGGGTAATTTCTCATCTACACCCAACCTCCTTCCCTGCGGAGTCCCTCAGGGTTCGGTACTGGCCCCAGTGTTGTTCGCAGTGTACATGCTGCCCTGGGGGGGATCATTAGGAAGTATGGTCTGAGTTTTCATTGCTATGCTGATGATACTCGGCTATATTTGTCCTTTGCCCCAGGAACATCCAACGCAGTGTATGTGCTTAAAAATCTGTCTGACCGAGATAAGTGACTGGATGCCTCCAGCTGGTTGCGACTGAACCCTAACAAGACCGAGGTATTGGTAGTGGAGTCGAACAGAGTTCGTGATAGGAAGGCCTCTGACTCAGCAAATGGACTTGTTCTTGGGGCTGTGTCATTGAAGGCCTCCTCTAGGGTGCGTAGTCTTGGAGTGATTCTGGACAGGAACTTGACCATGGAGGCTCCAGTATCTTCCGTGGTTCGTACCTGTTTTTTCATCTCAGAAGCATTGCCAGGATTAGGCCCCTTGTTCCGCCTCTGGACCTCCCTACCTTGATACATGCCTTAGTCACATCTAGGCTGGACTACTGTAATGTGCTCTATCTCTGGGTCACAGGAGGACTTCTCCATGAGACTGCAGCTGGTGCAAAACGCAGCTGCCCGGTTATTGACTGGGCAGAAAAAATTCTGCCATATTACACGGTACTGCTTGGACTGCACTGGCTGCCAGTCAGGTGGAGAGTCCTCTTTAAGGTAGTCTTCTCACCTTTAAGGCCCCTACGGGCAGGGCCCTGGTTACCTGTTAGCCCTCCTGACACCTACTCCCTCTGTCCGCCCTCTTCGATCCTCCAGTAGTGGCCTCCTGACCGTTCCTAGAGCGAGGTTGAAATCAGCTGGTGACAGAGCCTTTAGCGTTGCGGCCCCCGCTCTATGGAACCTATTACCAGCTGTGGTCAGAGAGGCCCCGACTGTAGATGTTTTTAATCTTCGCTTGAAGACATTATTTTCTCAAGCATTTGACATTTAGATTATGATTTATTTTATAATTTGTGATTCTATTTATTTGTTTATATTTATTTATTACGTTTTTCAAAAATTTGTACGGCGCCCAGAGCCTCCGGGATTGGGCGTCTTTTAAATAAATTTGACTTGACTTGTTTTCAGTTTTTAGACAGACTGAGTCCGTCCCTTTGCAGAATTACAAACACAATGTTCCTTAACAGGTAGAGAACATTTTAGGTACCTGCAAGTGCTCACTTTTTTATATTATAAAGGATCACTTAGAAGTCTCCTTCAGGACCCATTACCCATCTTATTGAAAATATTTGACTCAGTGAAGGGATTGCAGAGTACATGTTAGATCAGAGGCATACACAAGGGGTTACAGGAGTTCTTGGGAGACACTACAGCCTCTATTTTAAAAGCATGGAGTGGGGATCTGAAGATGACCATCTTTTATGATCTCTGAATAGAATATACCGGCCCGTCTATTAAAGTGTCATGGGCACCTTATTGGCGTGAGTTTTCATGGAAAATGCTGTAACATATTTTTAGGATCATATATATGTTGTTCTATCCACACTTGTTGGCATGTCCTTTCCCTTTAAGATTCTTGCTGGAAGATCTAAAAAGTTGGTTCCTCCCACCCACCCGGGTGGTATATGCCTCGGCTCCGCCCCTTGATGTCAGGTGTTCCTTTCCGCTGGAAGATTCAGGTTCCCTCCTTATAGTTACCCAAACTTCGACTCGTTAAAGTTTCGTCTAATCGCTTCGTAATCTTGACAGCTACGGAGGACAAGTCCTCACCCGGTTTCTGCAGCTGCCCGTGTGGGCAAAAGATGTCTTGCACCGACCCACATGCCTCGTGTTTATATTGCCTGGGTGTCGGCCATGACACCCAGGCATGCGAAATGTGTTGCACTTTTCATCCAAACATTTTGGACGATCATCTCGCATTACTGCAACTGGGCTGACCAGAAAAACTGTATCCGCCGGTCAAATCGAAGGAAGCCTGTTAGGCGTTCACCGCGGCTGTGGGGTCCGCCAAAGAGCACGAACAGATGACCTTCGAAGAGGCAGCTCGGGCCCGCGGATCAATCCTCTTCCATGTCTATCCTCGTCCTGCTCAATTTGGGCTCCACCTTCTCGGGCTCCTTTCGGGAGTTGTGCCAGTCCCTCCCCACCAAGGGAGAGGGACCCTCGAGCACACACATCCCTTGGTCCCGTAAAAAGGACAAAGAACCTAAGGAAACTTTCTCGCCGACGATGTTCCTGGAACTGAGATTTTGGTTCCAGGAATCTACTGTCTCTACTTCAGTCGAGGCTGCGACCTCGGCTGCTGGCTTCACGGTGTACACACACACACACACACCCCGGATCAGGCCAGCCGGCTAAAATGCAGGACAATGATCCGGTTGAGATTATTCTTGATCCCGTCAACCCATCGTCGCTCGATGCGGCCGACAACTCCTTATTCAGGATCCCGGTCCTGCCTGCCACCAAGGAGGAGACCCAGCCTGCTGGAAATCCCCTTATGGTCCCGGTCTCTTGACCAGAAAGAGCCTCTGTTCTCCCAGGCTCCTTCCAAATGACCCCATCAGTCCCCCCGACGGTCCAAGTCAAGGTCTTGGACCCCATTGACCAATAGGCCAAATAAGACGCATGGATGAGGAGAGGCTTTGACGGAAACTCCGATGCTGCGAGGATTTAATTTGGCAACAGCTCATTTTGTCCAGCCAGAAGTCGGCTCCAGCTTCTACCCCGGCCATTACTTGGCTGTTGTCCTCGGGAACTGGTCCGCACTGTTCCTCCATCCGTGGAGTCTGTCATGACCATTCTGGCTCAGCCAAAACCCATCTCTGCACTGGTGATGGTGGTGGAGCTGCCACCGAAGCAGCCTTCTGAGGAGTGTCTGCCCATTCTAGGCCTACCTTGTAGGCTGTCCGTCACTCTCACACCTGATAGTCCCAGGCAGGTTCGGGGCGACTCTGGTGGCCGGCTGATTTATCCGGACTCTTCGGAGTCCGAGGACTCTGACCTACATTCTCGCCCTTTGGACGAAGAATCTGTTGGTAGTCCCTTTACAGAGGAAGGTCCTTGTTCCTTCATGGGTATCATCTGCTTCATCTCCAAAGTCACTGGGATGCCTTCAGAATCGGGCTGAATACCCCCTCACTGATATCCTCAAACGAGGGGATTCACAGACTGAGGCCTTCCCAGTGGCCGAGGCCATTGTCAGCCCAGTTTTGGAACTGTGGCAGCACCCTGCCTCCTGCTCCGTGCTTTCAACCTGCATGGCCCGCAAGTATCTGGTGCCCATTGGGTCCCTTTCGGTATTCACAGAACATCCCTCGGCCAAGGGTCTAGTGACTGGGTCTGTGTTCAGGCGCTCGGGTAATAAGGGAGACACCGATAGACCTCCGGACAAAGAACCCAAAAAATTGGCCCATAAAGTCTATGCCGCTTCTTCGCTAGGCCTCTGGCAGGCAAGCTTGGCCATAATCATAGCACATTTTTCTCATGCCCTACTGGGCTCTCTCAATGAGGTTCTACCCCACCTTCCTGCAGACCTTCAGCCACGGTCAAGCAGGTCTGCGACCAGGGTCAAGCGGTTGCAAAACAGCAGCTCCAGACTGCCTTGGACTTCCGAGATTCTTGCGCCCACTTGGTTGTGGCCGTGGTTGCCATGCACCGCACGGCTTGGTTGTGGGTCTCCCTCTTCACGGCGGACACCCAGCACAAGCTGACGGACGTCCCTTTCCTGGGTACTGACCTTTTTGGCCCAAATGTGGACGGTCACCTCCAGTGCATCGAACAGTCCAGTGCTACCTTGGACTCTGTGACTTATGCTCAGAAGGAATCCCAGGGCTCCAAAAAGCAAAAGAAGCCTTTTTAACATTCTGCACCTAGGCAGCCCCATTTCCAGTCTGGGCAGCAGCAGGCTCAACCTTGGCGCCCTCGGCCCAAGTCCGCGCGCCCAGCGGCCCGGGAACTGGAGGACGGGGTTCAGGTGTTCCCCAAGCCTGCCCAGTGACTGGATGGGGTGGCTACCCTATACCCATCACACCAGCCGAGTCCTCCCGTGGGGGGCTGACTCTGCCACTTCCTTTCTGCCTGGTCCACTGTTACAATGGACAGGTGGGTTTTAGAAGTGGTAGGCCAGGGACTGCCTCTAGAATTTGAGCAGTACCCACCAAGCCGAGCCCGCGCCCCACGGGAGGAAATGGTGTCCGTTCACACTCAGTCGGTTCTCCAAGACAACGCCCAACTCCTCTGCAAGGAGGTGGTGGCCAGAGTTGCGGACCCCCTTGTCAACCCAGGGTTAGTTTCCAGGTACTTCCTGGTCCCGAAACTGACAGGGGACTAGCGCCTCATTCTAGATCTGCACGACCTGAACCAATTTCTCGGATCCCGCACATTCAGGATGGTAACTCTGTCGCAGATCATACCATCTCTCGCCAAAATATGTGGTTTTGCTCTCTGGATGTTCAGGATGCGTTCTTTCACATCCCGATCCATTTGTCTCACCAGAGGTTTGTTCGCTTTCGGGCAGAGGGAGCCCTCTTTGAGTTCCGAGCCATCCCGTTCAGGCTGTCATCGGCCCCCAGGGTCTTCACCAAATGCATTGCAGTTGTGGTGGCCCATCTTCGGTGACGAGGGGTCCAGGTGTACCCCATCTCTACAACTGGCTCATAGGTTCCTCCAGACAGGAGGTGGAGAAGTCCAGGGACCTGGCTCACCAGACCAAGTCTGAACTCGTACCTTTGCAGGTGATCTGCTTCATCGGGGCAGAGCTCGACTCTTGCTGAGCCAGAGCCAGACTCCCGAAGGACAGGCAGAGATTCTCTCCTCCTTTGTCCAGTAATTTCTTGATGGGCACTTGCGCCCTGCCCAGGACTTCCTGCAACCTCTGGGGTACTTGGCGGCCTGCACTACCGTGGTCCGATGGGCCCAGTGGCATATGCACCCCTTCAATGGGAGCTGGGCAGCCAGTGGACTCTGCGCCATGGTCATTTCGATCAGCTGGTCACAGTAACCCAGTAGATGTGGGACGCTGTCCAATAGTGGACCGTCCTAGCACATTTGCAGGAAGGGATCCCGTTTGTCTGTCCCGAGTAGACAGTCGTCCTCCCAACCGATGCCTCTCTCACGGGCTGGGGTGCCCATATGGGGAGTCGGTGTCCATGGGCTCTGGTCCCCCAAGGAATCCCAATGTCTTATCAACCTGCTGGAGCTCAGAGCAGTGAGACTGGCACTGTCAGCATGCGCTGCGCTCCTTTGAGGTCAGGTCGTGCAAGTCCAGCCTGACAATACCACGACCATGTACTATCTCAGCAAGCAGGACGGCACGCACTCCCGGCTTCTGTGCAGGGAAACGCTCAGCATCTGGACCCTCATGTCCGACTAGAAGCAGATGATCTAGCCATCCATGTGGCAGGAGCCTCGAACCAACTGGCGGATGCTCTCAGCCACGTGGGCGAGATGTCCCACGAGTGGTTTCTCCATCCAGAGGTGGTATACAACCTGTTCTCCCAACCAGGCAAACCTCAGGTGGATCTGTTCGCCTCAAGGGAGAATGTGAAGCTGAAGCTGTTTCATGCCCCGCCCCCCAGCAGGGCTTGCTGCAGGGGATGCCTTCTTGAGGCTGTGGACCCCAGGCCTCTTCTGTGCCTTCCCTCCTCTTCCCTTGGTTCACAAGGCACTAAACATGTACTCCCTGGAGGAGAGGAGGGAGAGAGGGGATATGATAGAGACATACAAGTATCTTACAGGGAGGAACAGGGTGCAGGAATGCACTATTTTTAAGCGAAAAAGATGTTCCAGGACTAGAGGGCATGGGATGAAGTTGGAGGGAGGACGATTCAGAGGAAACGTGAGGAAGAATTTCTTCACAGAACGGGTGGTGGACAAGTGGAACACCCTGCCAGAGGAAGTGGTGGGGGCTGAAACAATCACGGGATTTAAGAATGCATGGGATAGACATAAAGGAATTCTGGAGGTCAGGGGTAAGGTGCAACAGACTTCCTGGAAAACATAAACTGAACTTACAGACTTAAATGGGCAGACTGGGTGGGCCATAGGCCCTTATCTGCCGACACTGTCTATGTATCTATGTATGTAAGGTGATCCTCAGGGTCAGGAAGGGGTGACAAGGCAAGGATGATCCTGGTTGCCCCAGACTGGCCTCACCAGTTCTGGTATCCAGATCTCCTCAGCCTCGGCTCTAGACCCCCTAGGCATCTTCCAGTACGCCCAGACCTGATATCAAGTCAGTCAGGGGAAAGCATTCCATCTGGACCTTCAATCCCTGCACCTGACAGCCTGGTTTCTAAGCGGCTAGAGTTCAAGGCTTTGGGTCTCTCGGAGGATGTACACAGTTGTGTAAGCATCCAGAAATGAGCCGATCAGGAGGTGCCATGCCTTCAAGCGGAAAAGGTTTTCCATTTGATGTCAGGGCAAGGGTTTGGACCCTTTGTCCTGTCCAGTGGCTAGTATCCTCGACTACCTTTGGTCTCTGTCCAAAAGGGGTCTTTGGTCTACGACCCTTGAGGTGCACCTGGCGGCCATCTCTGCTTACCGGGCATGGCCCGGTCAGCAGACGGTGGCACAGTGCTTCTTTAAAGGCCTTGACTATATTTTCCCTCCGGTGCGTGAACTACCACCACCGTGGGTTCTACTGCTAGTACTGGCAAAGCTCATGGGCAAGCCATTCAAACTGATGCACAGGTGTGAGATGTCACATCTGTCGTGGAAGACTGTCTTCTTGGTGGCTATCGTGTCAGCTAGAAGGACTGGGTAGTTACAGGCGCTCTCTGAGTCTCCTTACCTCGTCTTCCACAGGGACAGGGTTGTCCTGTTCCCTGACCCAAAATTCCTTCCGAAGGTGGTGTCGGAGTTGCACCTTAACCAGGTGTTGACTCTGCCGGTGTACTATCCAATTACACCACAGTGGCTGAGTACAGACTCTCCATACTTTGGACCTGAGACGAGCGCTCATATTATAAGGAGCGAACGGCTGACGTTCGGGGAGAGGTTTACCAGCTGTTTGTCACCTGCGCTGAAGCAACACCTGGCAGACCTGCAGCCAAGCAGATGATTGGCAGATGGATTGCAAGGAGCCTTCCATAGGGATAAGAGCTTACTCCAACCACCATACAGCTGCGTCTCGGGACGTCCCTATCCAGGAAATCTGCAGGGCTGCTACCTGGAAGTCAGCAAACAACTTCATTTCCCACTACCACATTGACCTAGTCATGCCGGGATGCTGGTTTTGGGGTCTTAGTTCTCCAATCTCTGTTCCCCAACTAAGTATTGAGGGGGTGTGCACCTTGCCTCCTTCCTCCCAGAGAACTGCTAGGAGTCTGCCAACAAGTGTGAGTAGAACAACATATCCACGATCCTAGAAAAACAGGTTACTCACCTGTAACAGTAGTTCTAGGGACATGGATATGTTGTTCGTCCACACTGTCTGGCAGGTTCCTTGCCGCTTTAAATCTTGCCGGAAGGTCTTCAAGCTGGCTCCTCCCACCCACCCGGGTGGTAAAACTCTCGGCTCCGCCCCATGACACCAGATCTTCCTTACCGCTTGGAAGCTCAGGTTCCCTCCTTAACGCTCTGCTTGATAGACTGGATCCTAATTCTTCGGTTCACCCGAAACTCATTTTAAAATTTTAAAGACTTGGTCATCTTTCTCCCTCATGGCTCGTGGACAAATCAACTCCTGGATATCGGCGGTGCCCTTGTGGCGAGCGATGTCCAAGAACAGACCACACTCGTAATAGTCTACTGCCTCGACTCGAAACACGACCACGCAGGCCCGCGAGTCATGCCATTCGTTTTCTGCCAACGTCCTGGAGGACCGCGCTGCCCGGTTACAGCTTGGGTGCCCAGAGAAGCGCTACCTGCCGGTTAAGTTGAAGGAGGCCCGTTTGGGCAGTTACCGCAGCGGCTGGCTCGGCTGAGCAACTCGAGCAGATGATCACCCTCAGAGGAGGCGGCCCAGGCCGCATCTTCCTCTGTCGTGGCATTTATCCTGCTCTCACTGGGTACCTCGTATTCAGCTTCATTCAAGGAGCTTTGCCAGTCCCTTTCCACGAAGGGAGAGGGGCCATCGGGACATTCCTCTGTCGAAAAAGAAGGACTCAAAGGGTAAGTCCCATCATCGGCGTTCGGGGGAGTTCTCCTTCCCTGGACAGTCGACTTCGGTCGAGGTTGCGGCTAAGGCCGCTGGCTTCACGGCGTCCCCGTCAACGCGGTCGAGATTTTTCTCGACCCGTCGGACGGGCTGTCGACTGCTGAGGCCAACAACCCTTCTTCACCAGTTCCCCCGGTGGAGACGGAGGACCTGCCTGCGCCCCCAATGCTGCAGTCCCCGGTTAAGGCTTCCAAGCCGAGGGAAGAGCGGGTGTCCCCCGCTCCTTCCCAGACCTGTCCTCAGAAACACCGAGGATCTCGGTCTCGAACATAGTCTCGGTCCAGCCGATCCCGCCGACATTGGCGGTCTTGGTTTCGGCACCAAGGTAAGCGGCACCGCCGCTCGTCCTCGTCTTCCTCCTCGGAAGAGGAGAGGTTTCGGCGCAAATTGCGTCGATGCTACGAGGACCTGATGTAGCAGCAGTTACTTCTGTCCGGGAACAAGCCTACGCCGTCGCCTTCCCCGGCCATCAAGTGGCTGTCACCCGAGCGGCCGAAACAACCCCTCGCTGGAGTCGAGGTGCCCAAGCCTGGGCCAGTTGTTCGGCCGAAACCAGCTGCCCCGCCGATTGTGGTGGAACCTCCGCCTTCACAACCGAAATCAGGGGCACTGACCAAGGACTCTCTGTCAGGTCAAGGCCTGCCCCACAGGTTGTCTGTCACCCTCACTCCCGACCGTCCTCGGCAGGTGGAGGGTGGCTCAGGCCCCAGGCAGCTCTTTGCGGACTCCTCAGAGTCAGACGACGACTCCTCCCTGTTCTTCAGGCCCATTGACCTGGAGTCCTCCGGGGGCCAGTCGATGGACGAAAGCCCATCGTCCTTCATGGGTTTGCTTCGGCTCATCTCGGAGTCCACCGGGATGCAGCTCGAGCCCGTATCCAAGCGAGCCAAGTATCCCAACGGAGATACTGGACCGAGGGGATTCATCCACGGAGGCCTTTCCGGGGGCTGAAGCCATTGTTGGCACAGCCTTGGAGCTCTGGCAGCGGCCTGCTTCCTGTCCTGCGCCTTTGCCCAGGAAGTATGCGATCTCTACCGGCTCTTTGCCTGGTTTTTCAGAACACCCCTCTGCCGAGTGGTTGGTCACAGACAGCGTTTTCCGGCGTTCCGGGAGCGCTAGGGATGTGGACAAGCCCCAACAAGGAGTCAAAAGCTGGACTACGCAAGGTGTAGGCTGCGTCCTCCCTGGCCTCTGCCAGGCCAGCTCGGCCATGCTGATGGCACACTTCTCCCACGCCCTCACGGGCTCCCTGGATGAGGTGATCTCTCATCTCCCGGCTGACCTGCAGACCACGGTCTGGCAGGTGTGGGACCAGGGTAGGGCAGTGGCTAAGCAGCAGCTCCAGATGGCTCTGGACATAGGAGACTCCTGTGCCAGATCAGTTGCGGCCGCGGTGGCCATGCGCTGCAGAGCATGGCTGAGGATATCCACCTTCACGGCGGATACCCAGTACAAATTGGCGGATGTCCCCTTCTTGGGGACCGATCTCTTCGGCCCTGGAGTGGAAGGTCGCCTCCAGCGGATGGAAAAGTCCAGTGCCACTCTGGACTCTGTCACCTCTGCCCAGAAGGACAAAGGCCGCAGCAGCACAAGACCTTTAGTCCTTCTGCGCCTGCGGCACGTCCGGCCCAACAGCACCAGGGCCAGCAGGCTCGTGCTTGGCATCCCAAACCCAAGCCCGCAGCTTCCTCCAACAGGAAACAGGGAGGTAAAGGCCCAGGAGGTCCCTCAGCCGGTCCCTCCTCCAAGCCTGCCCAGTGATGAGTTGAGGGGTGTCGCCCCCAGCCTCGTCACTCCCCCTTGGGTTCCTCCCTGTGGGGGGACGGCTCCGCCACTTCCTTTCCGCCTGGTCAGCTATCACCACGGACCGGTGGGTGTTGGAGGTGGTAGGGAAGTGCCTGCCTCTAGAGTTCGAGCAGGCCCCACCCTTCTGAGCCGTCGCCCCTCGGGGGGGCTATGGAGTCCGCAGCCTCTGTCATCTCGCCGAGCCGATATTGCCCTGCTCCTCGAAAAAGAGGTGATCAGGAAGGTGGCGGATCCTCCTCCAGACCCGGGGTTTGTGTCCAGGTACTTCCTGGTCCCAAAACGGACGGGGGGCTGGCGCCCCATTCTCGACCTGAACAGGTTTCTAAGGTCTAGGACCTTCAGGATGGTCACTCTGGCTCACATAATCCCCTCCTTGGAACGAGGCATGTGGTTCTGTTCTCTGGACCTTCAGGACGCGTTCTTTTACATCCCAATCCGTCCGTCCCACCAGAGATTCCTCTGCTTCAGAGCAGAGGGATCCCTTTACAAGTTCTGGGCCATGCTCTTCGGCTTTTCCCCTAGCTCCCAGGGTCTTCACCAAATGCATTCCTGCAGCGCCGAAGGGTCCGAGTGTACCCCTGCCTGGACAACTGGCTGATTGCAGCCCCCTCCAGAGTGGAGGTGGAGCGGTCCAGAGATCTGGCCCTCCAGGTTTGCTCTCGGGTTGGCCTACTTATCAGCGAGGCCAAGTCCGGTGATGCAATTCATCGGGGCAGAGCTCGACTCTCTACCAGCCAGAGCACAGCTCCCGGCGGACAGGGCCGAGGTTCTTTCCTCTTTTGCCCAATCATTTCGGGTTGGGCAATCGCGCCCTGCCCAGGACTTCCTGGGCCTCATGGCCGCCTGCACCAGCGTGGTCCGTTGGGCCCGCTGGTACTTGTGTCCCCTCCTATGGGGGCTGGCCAGCCAGTGGTCACAACACTTCGATCCGCTGGATCAGCTAGTGACAGTGACCCAGGGGATGTGGAACGCTCTCCAGTGGTGGACCGTTCCAGCACATCTGCAGGAAGGCATCCCGTTTGTCTGCCCCGAGCCAACGGTCTTGCTATCGACCAATGCCTCTCTGATGGGTTGGGGAGCACAGAGCGCGCGGCCTCTGGTCCCCCCGGGAGTACCGATGCCACATCAACCTGCTGGAGCTTCGAGCGGTTCGTCTAGCCCTCACCGCCTTCGCTCCGTTTCTATGGGGTCAAATGGTTCAGGTCCAGACTGACAATACCACAACCATGTACTACCTAAACCGCCAGGGCGGGACGCGCTCCATGCCTCTGTGCAGGGAAGCTTTCCGCATTTGGTCACTCGTGCACAGCCTGGAGGCGGATCTCCTTGCCATTCATGTGGCAGGAGCCTCCAACACCCTGGCCAATGTCCTAAGCCAGTTAGGGGCTTCGTCCCACAAGTGGTCTCTCCTCCCGGAGGTAGTACAAGATCTGTTCTCCCACTGGGGCATGCCTCAGGCGGACCTGTTTGCCTCCAGGGAGAATGCGAAGCTGAGACTGTTTCATGCCCGCTCCCCTCAGCAGGGCTCGGTGCAGGGGGATGCCTTTTTGAGGCTGTGGACCCCGGGCCTCTTCTACGCCTTTCCCCCATTTCCCTTGATCCACAAGGTGCTTCTCAAGGCGAAGAGGGACAAGGCGCAGGTGATTCTGGTACCCCAGGTTGGCCCCGCCAGTTCTGGTATCCAGATCTCTTCAGTCTCGGCTCCAGGCTCCCGAGGCGGCTTCCAGCCCGCCCGGACCTGATCTCAGTCAATCAGGGGTAGGTATTCCATCCGGACCTTCAATCCCTGCACCTATCGGCCTGGTTCCTGAGCGGCTAGAGTTCCAGGCCTTAGGTCTTTCCAACGAGGTCCTCAGCGTCGTTGAGGCCTCCCGTAAGGAGTCAACCAGAAAATGCTACGCCTTCAAATGGAAGAGATTCTCCATTTGGTGTCAGGGCAAGGGGCTGGACCCTTCCTCCTGTTCCTTGGCAAGCATTCAAACAACATGAAGTCTTGCTGTATTCTGACAATAGCAGTGAGTCCCAACCTTCGAACTGCCCCGGGATGAGTTAACTTTCCATGCCAGGCATGGAACGCTGAGCTCGAGCTCGGTTGAGACTCTGTCTGTTGCTGTTTGAACTCAAACCGTCAGATTCTTTACTCCGCCTCACTGAACAGTCGCTCCGGAGATTTCTCCCTTTGCTCGGTTCAATTTGTCGGTTAAAGTACCACTTTTCTCGGTTTTCGACCGAATTTAAACCGTAACCTGTCGGTTTAGTCTCTGTCTGTGGTATTCGTGAGTACTAGATAGGTTATTTTGTTTTCTATTCTGTGTGGAACTTGTAAATGGTTCATCGGTTCGGTTTGAACCCGTCAAGTTGTTGTAAAATCTTTATCTGTACTTTGAGTGTGGTTACCGGTTCTTATCGGTTCTAAAAAAAAAAAAAAACAGATTTTATTACGTTTTTTTCCATGACCCGTAACACGGTCAGGAACCGATAAGAGGGTCTTGCCTGGCGGATTGCCATGAAAAGGGCAAGTTTTGTTAGGACTGGCACAATGTCTGAGAAACCCAAAAGAAAAACCGGGCCCACTGGGTTTCAACACTGCAGTGTGTGTGGGGAAGTCTTTGCTAAGGCTGACCCCACACCACCTGTGTTTATTGTCTGGGGTTTGACCACCTCAATGCAGACTGCCAGATCTGTAAAAATTTTCCTGCAGCTACCCTAGAGAAGAGAGTTGGTAGGCTCAGGGAAAGGGAGGCCAAAAAAATCCGCTGAACCAGATGGCCAGCCCGGTTCGGTTCAAACCGAACCAGAAGGAGTGCCCTCTGACCAAGGCGAGACTTCTTCGGACAAAAGGAGAGCCGATTCTGAGGAGTCGGTTCCAGCTAAGAGAACAAGAAAGGAAAAATCAGCTGGTGTGGATAAAAAAGTTTCTTCTCCAACCGCTGAAGAAATAGCCAAAGCAATGAAAATTGTGCAGTCGCTTTCCCCGGTTCGGCCGGTTCCACCGGTTCAAGATTATGATTTAGAGGAATATTATGAACCGGAGGAGGAGGAAGAGGAGTATGAGGAAAGTGAATGTGGTTTTGAAAGTCTGAATGTGCCCATAGACCCGGACATCTCCCCAGACAGACCTTCAGGAGCGTCTCCTCCTAGGCTTTGAGTCCCCCTCCCATTTCATGTTTTATAAGAAAGTGGCAGAAACCCTTCGGCTTCCTATGGAAGAAGCTGTGAATGACCAGGAAGAGCCTGATTATGTGGAAATGATGGATATCCCAGAGTCTAGGAGGCGGTCTATTCCCTTACACAAATCTTTTGCGAAACGGACTTTTAAGATTTTAAAGACTCCTAATACTATACCTCCTGTGGATAAAAGAATGGACAAGAGGTATACCCTGTCAGGCTCAGATACGGAGTTCCTTACACAACAATGTAGCCATGTTGGGGTAGTGCAGGCTGCAGCCTGTGATAAGGCAAATATTCCCTTGGCTTCACACCCTCCAGATAAGGACTCCAGGAGGATTGATGCCATGGCAAAGAAACAGTACATGACAGCATCTTTGGGACTCAGACAGGCCAACTATATGGCCTATACTGCTAGGTATCAGAAATCCAGATGGGGCAATGTCATGGCTTTAGCAAAACAGGTCTCTGGCCAGCTTGCCAAGGAGCTGGAGCAGGTGGTTGCTGATGGTATTGAGGTATCCAAGGTGCAATTCCATGCTGCAGTGGACTCCAATGATGTTTCATCTAGAGTCATGGCTACATCTGTGGCACTTCGCAGAATGGCTTGGCTCAGACGTACTAGCCTGTCGGAGGATACCCAGACTAAGGCCATGGATTTTCCTGTTGTGGGTAATTCTCTGTTTGGGGAGCAAACAGAGAATTACATGAAGAAACTGGATGAATATAGGACCACCTATAGGAGTGCCCAAGCCAAGGAAAGGCAAGCCACTCCTCAGAGGCAGCATCCCAGGGGCAGGCCTTTTCATAGGCCTTTCTACCAAGCCGAGGCCTCCTCTTCTGCCTATGCTCAGAGGTGGTTCTTTAGAGGGAGAGGCAGAAGGGGTACAAGCAGACCTGCTCCCACCCCTCAGCCTTAAACCCCTGCCAAGCAGGCACCCTGATGGGATTGCCAGGGGCGATTCTCCACTACCTGTAGGGGGCAGGCTGGATTACTTTGTCCAGAACTGGAAGTTTCTAACATCAGACAAATGGGTCCTGGAAGTAGTAAGCCAGGGACTGGTTCTCAGCTTCAAAAAATTTCCAAAGCTGAGAACCAGATCCTTTCCACCTGCAAATCCCTCAGAGGCACTTGCCCTAGAGGCAGAGGTCTCTTCCCTCCTGGCTCTCAGAGCTGTGGAAAGGGTTCCACCCCTGCACCAAGGCAAAGGATTGTACTCCAGGTACTTCCTTACCCCCAAAAAGACAGGAGAATGGCGGCCCATCCTGGATCTCAGATACTTAAACAAGCACCTTTAAAGCCAAAATTCAAAATGGTGACTCTGGGAATAATTCTACCTCTCTAAGGCCAGGGGACTGGCTAGTCTCCCTGGACCTCAAGGATGCCTACTTCCATATTCTCATCAGAAGCTCCCATTGAAAGTACCCTCAGGCCATTACCAATTCAGAGCAATGCCCTTGACCTAACCTCTGCTCCAAGGGTGTTCACAAAATGCCTGGCAGTAGTAGTTGCTTCTCTAAGAAGGCAAAGGATTGCCATCTTCCCATACCTGGACGACTGGCTCATAGTAGGCCAGTCCCCAGACCAAGTCAAGTTACACCTACAGATAACTCAGCAACTGCTCACCTCTCTAGGTTTCCTTCTGAATCTTTCAAAGTCAGTTCTAGAGCCTGTTCAGCTCCTCACCTTCATAGGCGCAGAGCTAGATACAGAAAAGGCCAGAGCCTTCCTTCCCCTGGACAGGGCAAGGACCCTTATCACACTGGCCTCTTCCTTCACCCTACAGGTGTCTCGTCCAGCAAGGCACTTTCTGCAGCTCCTGGGTCACATGGCTGCTTCTACAGCAGTGGTGCAGGGAGCAAGATTTCAGATGAGGGATATTCAGTTCCACTTGAGAGCCTTTTGGTCTCAGAAAAAGGACCCTCTGACCAAACTGATTCCAGTGACTCGAACACTGATCCAGGCCTTGCAGTGGTGGCAAGATCAGAACAGTCTAAGACAGGGAGTTCACTTTGTCACTCAGTCTCACTCTTTAATCCTTACTACAGATGCCTCCCTCTTGGGGTGGGGGCCCACTTGGGAGACCTGACCACCCAAGGGTTGTGGTCTCCTCAGGAATCTCTGCTTCACATCAATCTGTTGGAACTCAGAGCAGTATTTCTAGCACCTCAAGCCTTTTCCAAGTCTGTTCAGAACAAAGTTATTCAGATCAGAACAGACAATACCACCACAATGTGGTATATCAACAAGCTAGGAGGCACTCAGTCTACGGCCTTGTGCACAGAAGCAATGAAGTTGTGGTCTCTGGCTTATTCCCTGAACACCTCCCTCACAGCAGTACACCTCCCAGGCAAGGACAATGTCCTAGCAGATGCTCTCGTCAGGATATCTCGGGCCATCACGAATGGGCACTGGATCCCCTGGTTTTGGAGGTGATATTCTCCAGATGGGGCACCCCACAGATGGATCTTTTTGCAGCCCCAGACAATCACCAACTTCCCCTTTTTTGCTGCAGGCCCCCAGTGTTGGGCTTAGTCCCCCTAGATGCCTTAGTTCTCAGTTGGGAAGGGAAGTTCCTGTATGCTTTTCCCACCTTCCCTCTCCTGTTCAAAGTGCTAGTCAAAATCAGGTCTCAACCCTGCAAGGTGATCCTGATTGCTCCAGACTGGGCCAGACAGCCCTGGTATCCTCTCCTATTGTCCTTAGCAGTCCACCTTCCCCTGTCTCTTCCCAGGAATTATAACCTGTTAACCTGTGCTCAGGGGAGGGTTTGGTACCCGAATCTCAAATCTCTCAATCTCAAGGCCTGTCTCTTGAAGAATTAGAGTTTGCTGATTTACACCTCTCCCAAGGTGTTATGGACATTCTAAAGGCTTCTAGGAAGCCTCCCACCAGAACTACTTATGATTCCAAATGGAAAAGATTTTCCATATGGTGCTCTGGGAAGCATATTTCCAGAGTCTGCTGATCTGCCCACAGTCCTTGACTATATGGTCCATCTGAATAGTTTGGGACTCAGACCAACTACACTAAGGGTGCATCTGGCAGCTGTCTCTGCTTTCATTTCAGCAGGTAAGCCCTCTTCTCTTTTCAGCTCACCCTGTATTCTCCAAGTTTTTCAAGGGATTGCTTCATACCAATCCGCCATTCAGGGACCCTGCCCCTGCTTGGGACCTTAACATTTGCATTGCTCAGCTTATGCAATCCCCTTTTGAGCCTTTGTCCTCAGCAGAGCTTAAGTACTTGACTTGGAAAACTGTGTTCCTGGTGGCCATCACTTCTGCCAGGCGCATAAGTGAGTTACAAGCCTTGTCAGTGGAGCCTGGTTTTTATCTCGTTCCATAGAGAAAAGGTGGTCCTCCAGACTAACAGGAAGTTTTTACCTAAGGTGGTTTCAGACTTCTACCTTAACCAATCTGTTTCTCTTCCTGTGTACTTCACTGACCATTCCTCCTCTGGTGAGAGGAGGCTGCACAGTTTAGATGTGTAAAGAGCCCTTAGCTACTACATAGAACGTACCAAGGGTCACAGGTTTGACTCCTTCCAACTGTTCCTCACTTATGGTGAGGTTGGTAAGGGAAAACCTGCCACTAAAAGATCCATTGCCAGGTGGATTGTCTCTTGCATTCAATTTTGCTATGAAAAACTAGGTAGGGTTCCACCCTCAGGCCTGAGGGCTCACTCTACCAGAGGTACAGCTGCTTCCCTGGCTGCTGCCAGGGATATTCCTATCTTGGAGATATGTCAAGCAGCTACCTGGAAAACAGTTCACACTTTTGCCAGCATTACTCCTGGATATCCAGGCTAGGAGTGATGCTCAGTTTCTTTACAGCTTGCTTCAGAGCCTTTTTCCTAAGTAGGTTCTGTCCCTCCTCCATGGAGGTACTGCTTGGTAGTCTGCTATTGTCAGAATACAGCAAGACTTCATGTTTGAAGAAAAATTACTCACCTTAGTAATGTTGTTTCTTCTAATGGAGTCTTGCTGTATTCTGACCTCCTCACTCCCCTCTCAGAACCTTTGTTTTTGGGATGTGGTGGGCAGTAGCAGTGTTGGCACTCAGGAAGTGCCCACCCTTTTATCACCCTCCTTCTTTGGGTGAGTGGGTGTTGTGTTTATTTCATTTTTTGGGTTTCCTGACTTGAGTCTTTGTTTTGGGACCAAAACATCTGTTTTTATGTTAGTAGCCAGTTGGCTAGTGTAGGTTTACAGCTTCCACACAGGACCTCAGTGAGTTTAGCTCGTAAAGATCTGACGGTTTGAGTTCAAACAGCAACAGACAGAGTCTTGACTGAGCTCGAGCTCAGCGTTCCATGCCTGGCATGGAAAGTTAACTCTTTCATCTCCGGGGCAGTTCGAAGGTTGGGACACTCTGCTATTGTCAGAATACAGCAAGACTCCATTAGAAGAAACAACATTACTAAGGTAGTAATTTTTTCTTCTGGACTACCTGTGGTCCTTTCTCAGCAAGGGCTTCGGTCGACGACCCTTAAGGTGCACCTGGCAGCCATCTCTGCCTACCGGGCGCGGGCCGGGAAGCAGTTGGTGGTGCAGGAAAAGGTGGTCGGGCGCTTTTCCAAAGGCCTTGATCACATATCCCCTCCGGTGCGAGAACCTCCACCTCCGCGGGATCTACTGCCTGGTGACTAAGCTCATGGGCAAGCCATTCGAACCGATGCACAGGTGTGACGTCTCTCACCTGTCGTGGAAGACCGCCTTCTTGGTGGCTATCACGTCAGCCAGAAGGATGGGAGAGCTCCAGGTGCTTTCCATCGAGGCTCCTTATCTGGTCTTCCACAGGGACAAAGTTGTCCTGCGCCCCCACCCGAAATTCCTTCCGAAGGTGATGTCTGAGTTTCACCTTAACCAGGTGTTGACTCTGCCGGTGTTCTACCCCAATCACACCTCTGAGGCCGAATATAGGCTGCATACTTTGGACCCTAGAAGAGCACTCTTTTACTATAAGGAGCGGACGGCTGAAGTTCGGGGAGAGGTTCGCCAGCTGTTTTGTCGCCTACGCTGAAGCCGCACCTGGCAGACCTGCAGCCAAGCGGACGATAGGCAGGTGGGTCACCTCCTGCATAGATCTCTGCTATAGGTTGGCGGGCATGGGGCCTCCCAGATGGATAAGAGCTCATTCTGCCTGCCATACCGCTGCATCGGTGGCTGCTTCCTGGGACGTCCCTGTCCAGGAAATCTGCTGGGCTGCTATCTGGAAGTCAGCACACACCATCACCCACTACCACATCAACCTTGAGTCACGCCAGGATGCTGGTTTTGGGGCCTCGTTTCTCCAGTCTCTATTTCCCAAGTAGGGAGTGTGTGCCTTGCCTCCCTCCTCCCTGAGAACTGCTAGGAGTCTGCCAGACAGTGTGGATGAACAACATATCCATGTCCGTAGAAATACAGGTTACTCACCTGTAACAGGAGTTCTAGGAATTGTATATGTTGTTCATCCACACGACCCACTCGACCTCCCCAGCTTCAACGCACAACCTGGATTCCAGCGGGCTAGATCTGGCGTCGGGGCGGAGCCGAGAGTTTTACCATCCGAGTGGGTGGGAGGAGCCAGCTTGAAGACCTTCCGGCAAGATTTAAAGTGGCAAGGAACCTGCCAGCCAGTGTGGATGAACAACATATACCATCCCTAGAACTCCTGTTACAGGTGAGTAACCTGTATTTTCTGTTCACTGGATCTACAGGATGCGTTCTTTCACGTCCCGATCCGTCCGTCCCACCAGCGGTTCCTCCGCTTCAGGGTCGAAGGGACCCTGTACGAGTTCTGAGCCATGCCATTCGGCCTGTCGTTGGCCCCTCTGGTCCTCACGAAGTGCATTGCAGTGGTGACAGCCCATCTTCGGTGTTGGAGTACAAATATACTTCTATCTCGACGACTGGCTCCTGGTGGGTTCCTCCCTTCAGGAGGTGGAGAGGTCAGGGGTCTGGCCCTCCTAACCTGCTCCCAACTAGACCTCCTGATGAAGGCCAAATCTGAACTCATGCCCTCTGAGGTGATGGGCTTTATTGGGACAGAGCTTGACTCTCGTCAAGCTAGAGCTCAGTTCCCGGCGTACAGGGCGGAGGTTCTCTCCTCCTTTGCCCAATAATTTCTGGTTGGGCACTTGCGCCCTTCCCAGGACTTTCTGTGCCTTCTGGGCTACATGGCAGCGGTGTGCACCTCGGTGGTCCCTTGGGCCAGGTGGCACATGGGCCTCCTCCAGTGGGAGCTGGCCGCCCAGTGGACTCAGCGATATGGTCACTTCGACCAGCTGATCACTGTAACCCAGATGATGTGGGACGCTCTCCAATGGTGGACCGTCCCGGACCGATTGCGGGAAGTAATCCCGTTTGTCCGCCCTGAAAACCAATGCCTCTCATGGGCTGGGGAGCCTACAGTGGGGCCCACAGGGCCCACGGGTTCTGGACCCCCAAGGAGTCCTGATGCCACATCAACCTGCTGGAGCTCAGAGCAGTCAGACTGGCCCTGTCAGCTTTCGCTCCTCAGCTCCGGGGTCAAGTGGTTCAAGTCCAGACGGACAATACCACGACCATGTACTACCTCAACAAATAGGGTGGCATGCACTCCCGTCTGCTATACGGGGAGGTGCTCCGGATCTGGACCTTCGTCAGCTGGTTGGAGATGGATCTCCTTGCCATCCATGTGGCAGGAGTCTCGAACCAACTGGCGGATGCTCTCAGCCGCATAGGCCAAACATCCCACGAGTGGTCTCTCCATCCAGAGGTAGCTTACAATCTGTTCTCCCGTTGGTGGACCTGTTTGCCTCCAGGGAGAATGCCAAACTGAGCCTGTACCATGCCTGCCCCCTCAGGGCTCACTGCAGGGGGATACCTTCTTGAGGCTGTGGACCCCAGGCGGCCTCTACGCCTTCCCTCGATCCACAAGATGCTTCTCAAGGTGAGGAGGGACAGGGCGAAGGTGATTCTGGTAGGCCCAGATTGGCCCCGCAAGTTCTGGTATCCATATCTCCTCAGCCTCCCCTGCAGGGCCCCGGAGTGGCTTTGTACATGCCTGGACCTGATATCGTTGAACCAGGGGAAGATCTTCCATCCAGACCTTCAATCCCTGCACCCCACAGCCTGGTACCTGAGCAGTTAGAGTTCCAGACTCTGGGTCTTTCCAAGGATGTCTACACGATGGTGGAGGCATGTCTTAAGGAATCGACCAGAAAATGTTATGCCTTCAAATGGAAAAGGTTTTCCATTTGGTGTCCGGGTAAGAGTCTGGACCCCTTATCCTGCTCTATGGTTAACATTTTAGACTACCTTTGGTGTCTTTCCAAAGGGGGTTTGTGGTCATCTACCCTTAGAGTGCACCTGGCAGCCATTTCTGCTTACCAGGCACGGGCCAGTCAGACGACATTGGCACAGGAGACGGTGGTTGGGCGCTTTGTTCAAAGGCGTGGATCACATATCCCCTCTGGTGTGTGAACCTCCACCTCCGTGGGATCTCTTGCTGGTTTTGGCAAAGTTCATGGGCAAGCCATTCGAACTCATGCACAAGTGTGATCTCTCACACTTGTCGTGGAAGACTGCCTTCCTGGTGGCTGTCACGTCAGCCAGAAGGACAGGGGAACTCCAGGTGCTTTCAGTGGACTTGCCTTATCTGGGCTTTCACAGGGACAAAGTTGTCCTGCGCCCCCACCCGAAATTCCGAAGGTGGTGTCAGAGTTTCACCTTAACCAGGTGTTGACTCTGCCGGTATACTACCCTAACTACACCTCGGACGCAGAGTACAGGCTCCATACTCTGGACCTTGGACGTGCTCTCTCCTGTTAGAAGGAGAGAACAGCAGAAATTCGGGAGAGGTACTCGCCAACTGTTTGTCTTCGCCTGAAGCTGCTTCCTGGCAGATCTGGCATGGCGGACCATTGCTATTGGATTACATCCTGCATAGGTCTGCTATGAATTGGGCAGGGAGCCTCCTAGAGGGATAAGTGCTCATTCTACCCACCATACGGCTGCATCGGTGGCTTCTTCCAGGGACATCCCTATCCAGGAGATCTGTCGGGCTGCTACCTGTGAGTCTACAAACACCATCATCCACTACCACATCGACCTTGAGTCACGCCGGGATGCTGGTTTCGGGGCCTCGGTTCTCCAGTCTTTATTTCCTAAGTAGGGGGTGTGCGCCTTGCCTCCCTCCTCCCGGAGAACTGCTAGGAGTCTGCCAGACAGTGTGGATGAACAACATATCCATGTCCCTAGAAATGCAAGTTACTCACCTGTAACAGGAGTTCTAGGAATGGTATATGTTGTTCATCCACACACACACCCACCAGACCTCCCCGGCTTTAGGCGCATCACCTTGCTTCCAGCGGGCTAGATCTGGCATCATGGGTCAGAGCTGAGGTATTTACCACCCGGGTGGGTGGGAGGAGCCAGCTTGAAGATTTTCCGGCGAGATTTAAAGGGAAAGGGACATGGCAAAGAGTGTGGATGAACATATACCACTTCTAGAACTACTGTTACAGGTGAGTAACCTATTCTTACGTAACTGTACTTTTTTTCTCTTCATTTTTTACAGTTTGTTTAGCTGCTTGTAACTGGGGAAATAGCTTGCACCACACACAGACATCCGGACGTAACAAAAGCTGTTTTTATGCTGGGCTACCTTTTTATAGCAACAGTATGTGAATTTTTGTATCAGATTCTCCCCGAGATTACTAGAAGGCTAATTTACCCCGTTTTTAAGTGCTTCCTTTCAAAAACCTGTTGTGCCTTAACTGAATAATCTATAATGAGATTCTAATCCCAATTATTATGAGGGGACCTTCAAAGTTACTAATTATTTTTACCAATTAAATTCTTATAAAATCTAACAACTAAGTTGCTAAAATACTAGCAAAGCTAAAAATACAGTTTTTCAGCTATTAGAAGCTGCAGCGTCTGTTAGTGTTCATGATTTTCAGCGGCAGTTTCTGATTGGTGATGGCCTGTAACCAGGGTCAACTTTGAATTCCGTAATTGGTGTCTGGAATAAATGGATATAAATTTCCTTTGATGGCATTAATTGTCGCTTCTACATACTTTGCAACGAATGGCCAGATTGAGAGAATAAACATGTTCTGACGGTGACTGCAGTGGGTAGAACAGTTCTCAATCTTGAATAGTTCATAGTCCTGGCATTTTTCTATCACTTTGCTCCATCATGGGACCCCTCTAATTATAGCAAGTTACTGTACCATTTGGTTTATGGGCTCGCAGTGCTTTATCTGGTGCAATAGGATGTGGCTCCATGTAATAAGTAATCTTCTGTTGAAAGTGTACCTGGCAGTCTTGCGCAATACCACCACTGCACTATGCACAGTTGTAACAGCGTGGGTATCTATTAGAAGTCCTCTTCAGTTAGAAGCTACGGTTACGAATTAGAGTGCAGCTTTTATTGATTAACTTTCTTCCAGCTGCATCTGCTGTTAGAGGATAGCTTCTATTTGATGTAATATGGATTTGGTATATCAGGATTTTTTGTTAAGAGATCCTGTGAATCATGGCAGAACCCATTTTATGATGCACCTAAGAGTATACGGATCACATCAGTCTGCTGGTTCTTCACCAGTGTGAAAACTGGGAGTAGTGCCACACAGAAATGCTGCAGCAAATAACACTGTATTGTAGTTTGTGTATATGTCCTGTATTAAACAATTCATCTTCTCCCCTCAAAAAGAAGGAGAAGAGGAAGAGGAGGACGACCCTGAGGAGTTTGACGAGGAGGATGACGACGAAGAGGATGAGGAAGACGTTGAAGGAGAAGAGGATGAAGAGGAAGTCAGTGGCGAGGAAGAGGTTAGAACAATGCTTTCAGCAGACAACTGGCCAGTAAATGCAGTATTCTTTCTGTGGCCTGCTTTAGAACAATTGTGTAACTACCCCTTTTCTAGTTTCATAGACATTTAAGTCTGCCACATGGAGGCTTAGTGTAGTTTCTCTTATCTAATGACTATCTAGGGTTTATTACAATTTCTTCCATGGTGCAGGTGATTTGATCAAAACCAAATGCTGCAGCCTAAGTTTCACTCCTTAACTGTGTCGCACTAGTGTATTATGTTTTAATTAGAAAACAGGTTTAAATAATTGCAACTGGACTAAAGCAGTAGAAAAATGTATTTGTTACAGTGATGTGCATTTCCTTCTCTTCCAGGAGGAAGATTTTGGAGCTGATGGAGAAGTTGATGATGATGAGGAGGATGAGGAAGAGGAGGATGAGGAAGGTCAGTTGTGTTTTTTTTTGTTTGTTTTTTTTTTATGTTTAGTACCGTTGGGGTAAAAATGATAAATTGTTCAGAGATGCTCACATAAAGGTAAGTACTGAGAAGGTTGCCACTGTAACATCGTCTTCTGCACTGTCAACAATTGTTGGCTCCTCTCTTCCCTCGTTGACAGCTCCTTAGACGGTGGATTCTAGGGTGAAATTGCAGCTTCCATCGCTGCCTCCCCCTCTGGTTTCTAGCCATCATCCGTCGACGATCCGCCTTACCACAAAGGGCTCTGTTAGCGCCCTCATCGATGATCCTGGGGTCCTATCGACACCCCTTGTCGACAGCTACTCACTTGGTTTCACTGCCTTCTTAAATAATGTCAAGTGGTCCCTATTCACTTGATCCATTCTACCTTGGCTGCTTCCGTTGGGCAGATGACCATAATTGATATCTAGGCCCTAGTAAATACTATCCTGGCCCCCACACCACCCCCAGTGAAGGGTTGGCTCTGGTCTCTGCCTTCCTCTGTCCAGAGGACGGCCAGCTTTTCCCCTGTCTCTCCGGGTTTTCGCCGTCAAGATGTAGACATGGATGACCCTTTCCTGCAGGACTGGGATTTGGCTGACCTGGAGGGTGACGACAGTATGGACCAGGACCCCCCCCCCCAAGTCCTCCTTGCTGCCTCATCTTTCAGGGTGAACTTTCTCCTGAGCTCTCATGTTCTCTGCCAGATGATCTAACGTTTTGGACATCATGATACACACCCAGAAAACATTTGGGTTCCAAAGCACTGAGCAGGATGCGTCAAGAAAGTAGTTGGCACAGTATTTAGGTGTACTGGAATGCCCCACTCTGGTTGTCCCCCCTTTGGTGGACGCCTTTGAAGATGCTGTTCGGGCTGCTTGAAAGCAACCTTTCAGAATTCCCTGCAGTCCTCGTAAGGCTGATGGGATTTATCAGGCCCCGGTGGATCACCCCTACTTCATGTCTCCACCTCAGGCGGACTCTGTGGTGATCAATGCCACTCATGATAGGTCCTCTAGACCTCCGCACATGAGTGCTGAACTCCCTGATAAGGAACCCAAGAAACTGGATGTAATGGGGAAAAGGATTTATGCCTTGGCTACTTTTCTACAGTTTGCAGTGGGGGAGCAGCAGGCTACACTTCTGGAAGCTTCTGTGGGTGATGTAACTGCTTCAGACAAGTCTGTGTTCAGTTTCTGAGTTTAAATTGATGTGAGCTGGGATTGTTTGCCACAGTTTGCAGTGGGGGAGGAGCAGGCTACACTTCTGGAGGAGGAGCAAACTGGCCACAGCTGAGGACGGCAGGAGCATCACAGGTATCAGTGACATTATGGTCCAAGCTGTGCAACAAAATTAAACAATCAAGGAAGATATCATATCTTAATGATATCAAGTTGGGATATAGTACTAGACTGGAGAACACTGGAACTAGGTAAGTAAAGAGTACAGGCGTACCAGGGGATTGGGCAGACAGGCTTCAAGGGCAGAGGCAGGAGTGGAGACTGGCACTGGGTTGGGAAGTATGGGCAAGAACAGTGCAGGGGAGGACGTAGGAAGGCTAATTAACTGTAATGAATGTGGGGATGGCATGGAGGGTAGGGGGTGCTTGGTATGCAAGCAGCTTGTGCAGCTAAAGGAGGAAATTGCATGGCTGAGGAGGGAGTTGTGCGGAAGAGAGGAAAGGGGGTGCAGGGGTCAGCTGGGAACAAGGGACCATAGAAATGCATACTCAAATGGAACAGGTAGGGGGAGCAAATGGGCCAACACCACTGTACCCTCGGGGCCACTAGAGGAAGGGGCAAAGGGGTGGACAGTGGTCCAAAAAAGGACTAGACGTGGACCTGGGCGGGAACAGAACTGGAACACTCAGTACAAAGGATCAGGGACAATCCAAGGAGAGGTGAGAGAAGAGCAACAGGTTTTCTGTGCTGGCTAATCTGAAAGAGCTGAAGGGCAGGAATTTCACGGGAGAGGAGAAACTAAACTTATCGGCCTGGCTGATGGCAAGGTCAGGGTGTCGGAGGATACGAGTAAGATAGCAGAGGCTAAGTAGAGGGGTGGGATGGAGGAGGCATTTGGAAAGGGCGAGCAAGCATATGGTGGGCAGAGGTTGAATGAAGGTGGTAATGTTGGTGAGGATGGGGAGCTGGGAGGGCAGACAAGAGGGGTGGTCAGTGGGCCAGTAGGTGATATGACATGGGTGTGGGGTCAGGTGTGCATCGGAACTTAAGGCTTGGGGGACTTGATAGAGCAGGAGGAGGGGGAGTAGGAATAGGTAGAGCAGGAGGAGATGGCGGCATGGGGAACGAGGACCCGCATGGGTACTGTGGCCTACAAAGGGGAGGCCAGCCAGGAGGCAAGTATGATGGAGTGGAAGAGGTCATTTGGATTGAGAGACCGGGATATAGGAGAGGGAGAGGAGCACATGGATCATGGGAGACAGGAGGTAGGGCAGAAACACTGTGCCAGTGAGAGAAAAGAGACACTCCCTGGAAAGAGCACAATGGAGGAAGCAGAGACAACGGGGGACGATGATAGTGGTGGAGGGTGGGACAACGCAGTAAGTGGCAGATTATGGGTGAGAAAAATGGGGGGGGGGATCTGCATGGATTAGAACAGAGGGTTGTCATACTGGGCAACTAAGAAGTGAAAGGTATCGGGTGGAGGTGGCAAAAGAGCCAGGAAGAGTTCTATCTGGGTGGAGTGCATGCCACATATGATGGCAAGTAGAATAGGACAGCATGTCATTAAATGTGTGAGAAGACTGGGTGAAGCCCCACATAGTGGTGCACTTAGGCATTAGTGATCTGGAGGGCAGCAGAGTGGAGGAAGTGCAGGGCAGTTTCAGGATGTTGGGCACGTTGTGCAGCATCGAGAGGCAAGTGGTCACATTCTGTAAGATCCTACCAATACCCAGGGCAGGCGCAGCCGGGAAACGGAGGATCATAGAATTTAATGCATGGCTGGCAGTGGTGTAGAACTATGGGGTTTGAATTAGTGGGGGGTTGGGGACAACCTCTACTCACCTGATAGGCTTCACCTGAGCAAGGAGGGCTCCTGTGTCTGAAACATAAACTGGGGGAGTTCATTACAGCCAAGTATAATTTAAACTGACTAAGGGAGGGAGGCTTAGCACTGGGCAGCAGCCAGAGCCAAAAGGAGAGGGATGCAATGCCCGGTCAGAAAGTGGAGGGGAGTATTGGGGTAAGCAGGGGATACTGCCAGAGGGTGGTGTCACTAAATGCAAGGAGCTTGGGGAACAAAATACCTGAGCTCCAAGTATTAATGGCAGAAGGGGAGGTGGATATAGCTGCCATCACCGAGACATGGGCCAGACAGCACCATGACTGAGATGACAGGATCTTCTTCGAGGTACAGCTCTTGCAGCAGGTTACACCATTAGGACTGAAGCCGGCAGGTGTCAGGACCCCCCGGAAATTTTCTAGCTAGCAGTCTTCAGCAGAGACCGGCCACCGCCGGTCCCACCCCTGACGCCAGGCGAGTACCCAAGGAGGCGGCCCCGCTGTCGACTTGCATGTCTCGACCCTTCGTTCAGTTCTAGCGCGCATCGACCAGGAATTTCTTACGAAAATCAGAATTTGTTTAAGAATACCTTCCTCAAGATCTACTCTTCTATCTGATGTCCTCCCCAACTTCAGTGGAGGGCCATTCTTCCAAGTGCGCCTGTGGGAAGCAGATCCCGTTCAAAGACCCCCACTCTGCCTGCGTCCGGTGCCTGGGCCCGGATCACGATACCCAGGCTTTCTCCTTTTGTCAGGGCTTTAACAGCCAGACCCGGATCCGCCGTCAGAAGGCTCTCCAAGCTTTCCTCTTAGAAGAAAAACTCAAGGCCATGGATCCTTCCTCCAACAGGGAATCTTCGGAGAAATCCCGCAGGCACCATGAGAAGCACCGGGAGAAGGTAAAACCTAGATCCCCCTGTAGGGCCTCGGACTCCCGCAGCTCTAGTTCCAGGTCCATTCTCGGCCTCCCCCGGTCGTGGTCAAGTCAGCTAGTGGTTCTTCTACCCTGCGGCCTGCTAAGACCTCCAGGCCTATTTCTTCTAAGGCCTCGTCAAGGTCAGGGGAGCACCACAAGTCCTCGTCCCGGCACTCTGCCTCCGACGACCGGTCAGTCTCCCTGCCGCCGCCTCCCCAACGAAAGACCAAGGAGCTGACCTCCCTGAAGCGGACGTCTGACCCAGCGTCGGCCCACCCGACATCGGCTAAACTTCACAGACACTCCCGGGAGCCGGCGACAGTTCGTCACCCGTCACCAGCCAGGCACTCACCTCCCAGGACGCCGGCCGAGGGACCGACGTCCGATACAGCAGCTAGAAGAACCACACCGCCACATACTGACGTCAGCCAGGAGGCGTTGACGGAGGAGGAGTCCACTCAGCCCGAGGACCAGGCAGGCGTCCCTGGTCCTGTCGAGCTCCCGCGGGAACCCTCCCCAGAACCGGAGACCCCCGGGGAACAGACGCCGAGACCGACGACGGGCCACCGGTGCCTGGCCCATCGTCGGGCCTTAACTTAGCAGAAGTGAAGGAGCTATTCACTTTCTGGTGGGACACCATCAAAAAGGATGTGGTCACCACGCACCCTCCTCCTGCACCCGCGGCACCACCGACCCCTGCGCCCCTCCTTCGCCAAAAGGGACAGTAGGTCGAGTACCTTTCCCCCAGGAGCCAGTGGGACCTCCTAGGGGCAGACCTACAGACAAGAGAAGACCTCCGTCCAGATCCTCTTCAGGGTCACTGAGCCCCAAGAGACCCAGAAGACGTCGCTATTCACCGTCTACGGAGGATTCACGATCTAACATCTCGGTATGCTCCAGATCTCCTTCACCGATCAGCATCCCTTCTCCAGACCCACGTGAACTTCCTAGGTCTCCCCGGATGACCCCTCGTTCTCTCAGATCATGGGGCACATCCAAGAGTACATGGGATGGGATGCAGAGGAACTCGACCCCAAAAGGCTACGCCTTGCTCGCTATCTTCGGCAGAAAGACCATAAGCCTGTGGTGGTACCACCGTTGGTGGACACCTTCGTGGACGTCAACAAGGCAGCGTGGAAACGTCCACCTTCGCTGCCGGCTATGCCGAAGAAGGCTGACCGCCTGTACAAGGCTCCAAGGGAGGACCAGTACTTGGCTAATCATCCTCTGGCCGACTTCCTGGTCATTACAGCTTCTCATGACCGGTCCCAGAGGCCGCAACATCTGAGCATGCAGCCACCGGACCCGGAGTCCAAGCAACTGGACGCACTAGGTAGGCGCACTTACGCAGCTGCGACCTGCGCCATCAGATCCCTGAACTACCTAACCCACATGGTTCAGTTTCAGAATGTATTGTGGGAACAGGGACAGGAACTGGCAGAGAAATTGCCAGACGGTGAGCAGAAGGAGGAGCTTCTCCAGCTCCTCCGCACGAGTTCAGACATGGGGGACCCAGGTGCTCCGAGCCGCGTATGACTCCGCAGCCTCCTCGGCCAGAGCGGCAGCCTCAGGCATATGCCTCCGGGGACACTCATGGCTCCGTGTCTCCGGATTTACCCTAGACGTTCAGAAGAACATTCTGGACGCCCCCTTCCATGGCGGAGTTTTGTTCGATGAGGCATCTGAAAAGGTCATCACCAGACTACAAGAGGTTGGGAAGGCGGTTAGATCTGTCCAAGCAATGTACAGATCTAGTCTCAGTTCCTTTCGTAGGAGCCAGAGTCGTTTTCGTAGCCGGATTCAGAGGCAACAACCTCGTCCCGGCCAACAGAGGGGCTCCTTCTCCCGAAAATCCCAGGTCAAGGCGTCCTCAGGTAGAGGCCAACGTTTCACCGAGTCAGCCCAACCTGCAGGACCCTCTGCTGCCACAGCATGACTCCTTCCCAGCCCCGGCCCCTCAGGATCAACGGGAAACAAAGGTCGGGGGTCGCATCGCAAATCACCTGCCAGGGTGGCAGTCGATCACCACAGACAGGTGGGTGTTACAGTTGGTCAAAAAAGGCCACTTTATAGAATTCTTAGACGAGCCCCACCCACCACCACACAAGGCCTCCTCTGCTCTCCCGTTATTCGGGTCAGCATGCCCTGCTCATCAGGGAAGAAGTGCTCACGCTTCTACAGAAAGAAGCTTTGGAGTACATCCCAGGGAACCAGAGAGGAACAGGATATTATTCCCGGTTCCAAAGAAAACAGGGGACCTCCGTCCAATCTTGGACCTCAGGGACCTCAATATGTCTGTCGCCTACAAACGCTTCCACATGGTGACCCTTCCGGGTCTAATCCCCATGCTGAAGAAGAACGCATTCTTGGCATCCTTGGACATGCTGGACGCTTACCTGCACATCCCCATCGCTCAAGCGCACAGGAGGTTCCTGCACTTCAAGTTTCTCGGACAGCACTTTCAGTTCCGAGCGCTTCCCTTCGGGCTGTCATCGGCCGCCAGGGTCTTTACCAAGTGCATGGCATTCGTGGCAGTGTCTCTGAGGAGACAGGGCCACTACGTGTTCCCGTACCTGGACGATTGGCTTCTCATGGCCTCTTCCAAGGAGGAGCTGTTGATAGCGATCCAGCATACCCAGGCGCTTTTTCAGTCCCTGGGAATCCTAATCAACTCCGAGAAGTCTCTCCTGGTACCGTCCCAGAAACTGCAATTCATAGGGGCAGTTCTGGACACCATCGCAGGGAAAGCCTTTCTTCCCGAAGACAGAGCGGAACGCATTCAATCCCTCATCAGGGACCTCTCTGCGAAGAAGACCGTCCCAGCCAGACTGGTCCTTTGCCTGCTCGGACACATGGCTGCGGCCATTCCTACTGTCCCAATGGCAAGGCTCCACATGCGGGTATCCCAGTGGATGCTAAGAGTGCAATGGGACCAAAGGCAAGACCATATGCAGCATCCAGTAAGAATCACAAAGTCCGTGGTTCGAGACTGGCAATAGTGGCTAGACCCGGGATCGCTCTCTGTGGGGGTTCCATTCACAGTGCCGTCCCCGGTGGTAACACTCTCCACAGATGCCTCAGGGCTGGGGTGGGGAGCACACTTGAACGGGGTGAGGTCTCAGGGAGCTTGGACCACTCTAGAATCTCATCTCCATATCAACATATTGGAGATGAGGGCGGTCCTTTATGACCTCCAGGCCTTCCAGTCGGACATCCCACTGAGTACTCTCCTGTTGCAAACAGACAATACAGCGGTGATGTATTACCTCAACAAACAAGGAGGCACACACTCTTACCCCCTCTGCAGGGAGGCCATGAGAGTGTGGGATTGGGTAATACAACACGGCGCGAACCTCATTGCAGTTCACGTTCCCGGTGTGGACAATACCGTCGCAGACAGCCCGAGTTGTTCCCAGACCAGAGTCCACAAATGGGAACTTCTACAGGAGGTGGCAGAGGATCTGTTTTTCAGATGGGGCACTCCGGAATTGGATTTATTCACATCCCCATCCAACACAAAACTGCCCAATTTTTGCTCGCTAGATCCAGGGCCTGGTGTTTTCTGGCGAGATGCGTTGTCCCTCTCCTGGGCGGGCAGATTCCTCTACGCCTTCCCGTTGATCCAGAGTTTTCTTCTCAAACTTGGCAGGGAGCATGCGACGCTTATCTTAATAGCGCCCTTTTGGCCCAGACAGATTTGGTTCCCGCTTCTGAGTCAGTTGGCCCGGGAACCTCCGCTTCCTTTGCCAATCAGCTCCCACCTGTTGTCTCAGGAGGAGGGTTCACTAGTCCACCCGGACTTGCTTTCTCCGAACCTGCACGCCTGGCTCCTAGAGAGGTAACCGTCTTGCGACACGGGGTCTCGCAGGAGGTGGCGGAAGTTCTTTCTGCCACCAGAAAACCAGCGACACACGCTACATACGCCATGAAATGGCGTAGGTTTTGCTTGTGGTCTCAGGCACGCAGCTTCTCACCCTTAGACTGCCCAGAGAAACTAGTTCTGGAATACCTGATTTCCTTCTTTCAATCAGGGTTAGCTTACTCCTCGATCAAAGTGCACCTGTGTGCAATCTCAGCCTACCAAGCCCCCATAGGCCAACGCACAGTGGCACAGCTGGATACCTCCCGTGCCTTCTTAAGAGGGGTCCTCCACCTTAGGCCGCCTATTAGGGATCCCGTCCCTCCTTGGGATATACCTTTCTTCCTGGAGCAGCTTACGCTGCCACCATTTGAACCTGCCGCAGATTGCAAGCTACATTTTCTGTCGTTGAAAATGTTGTTTTTAGTTGCTGTTACTTCGGCGAGAAGAATCTCCGAACTACACGCTCTCATGTGCAAGGAGCCTTATTTAATTTTTCATTAGGACAAGGTGTCCCTGAGGACGAATCCCAAGTTTCTGCCTAAGGTGGTCTCAGCCCTCACTCTCAACCAGGATATTGATTTACCAGTGTACTTCCCTAAGTACGCTAATCGAGGAGAAGCACTGCTTCACACCCTGGATGTTCACCGATGCCTTAGATACTATTTGACCAGGACCAAACAGCACCACAAAGCGGAACAGCAGTTCGTCTCATTCACTGAGAGGATGATGGGAGTTCCAGTCTCGAAACAGACCCTTTCGTGCTGGCTCATTCAGTGCATTTCCTTTTGCTACTACAAACGCCAGAAACCCTTACCAGGTGTGGTCAAGGGCCATTCGACAAGGGGAGTGGCTGCATCCTTTGCGGCACTCAAGAACGTATCCACATCAGCCATATGTGCTGCAGCCACCTGGAGCTCGGTGCACACCTTTATTAGGCATTACAGCCTGGACATCGCTTCATGGCGAAGAGCAGGTTTCGGCCTTGCTGTCCTACAAGGCCTCCTGTCCTAGGCTCAGGATGGTTGGAACTTCAGTATTGCCTCCTCCCGATGGCTTTCAAGACGCCATTGCTTGGGAATCAGTCCTAATGGTGTAACCTGCTGCAAGAGCTGTACCTCGAAGAAGATAGTACAGTTACGTAAGAACTTACCGTAACAGTAGATCTTCGAGAACAGCTCTTGCAACAGGTACCTTCCTGCCCACCATTCCCCCTTGGAGGAAGTAGGTTCCAACCTACACTTGGAAAGGTCGGTTCTTAGTCTTGGCCATCTGATGGCGGGTCCTCTGTCTCCCTTTCTGATGTCATCCAGCGGCCGGGAGTCTGCGGCAGGAGAACTGGGGATTCTGGTGGGGCCACCTCCTTATGTACTACGCCTGACGGGGGTGGGACCGACGTCGGAGGTGGTCCCCGCTGAAGACTGCTAGCTAGAAAATTTCCGGGGGTCCTGACGCCTGCCGGCTTCAGTCCTAATGGTGTAACCTGCTGCAAGAGCTGTTCTCTAAGATCTACTGTTACGGTAAGTTCGTGCGTAACTGTACTATACCGGGATACAGACTGTATCACAGGGATAGGACAAAAGGGAAGGGTGGAGGGGTGGCTTTATTTGTGCGGAAAGGGATATAGTGAGCAGTATGGAGGAGGCCGGAAGCCTTATGGGTTCAACTGCAGAACAATAAAGGTAAAAGGGTCAGACTGAGGATTGTGAACAGAGCACCCTCGCAGTCAGAAGGCATCGATAGAAAACTAGCAGATCAGTTACAGAAACACTGTGGATGGGCTGGCACTGTGATGTTTGGGGATTTCAGTCTACCAAGTGTGGATTGGAAAACCATGTCTGGAGCAAGTAATAAAGCCTTCCAGGATGTATTCCTGACACAAAAGGTGGAGGAACCGACAAGGGAGAGTAACATCTTGGATCTTGTGCTGACCGATGGAGACCTACATGCAGGTCGTATGGACTGAGGACCCCCTAGCAGGTTGTGACCACTGAACTGCGTGGTTCTCCCTGGATATGGGTAGGGAGGGAATGTCAACAAAAACCAAGACCGCGGACCTCAAAAGGGCTGACTTCTACAGATGGCAGACATCCTCAGGGGGCATTTGGCTAGCATCACCCCTGACATGGATACCATCCTGAAGGAAGGCATGTTAGCGGTCACAGACACCCGCACAAAGAAATGCAGTAAAAAGGCAGGGACCAAGGAGCCATGTTGGTGGTCAAAGGAGGTGCAGATAAGGGTGAGGGAGAAATAGACTGCCTTCAGAAGATGGAAGGGATCCAAAAGAGAGGAGGATAGGGAGGAGTACACAAGTAAAACCAGGGAGGCGAGCAGGGCTGTGAGGGCTGCTAAGGCTAGCAGAAGGGATTAAAGAGGGAGACGAGGCTTTCTTCAAGTACATAAGGGAAAAGAAGAACTGCAAAAAAGTAAATCAGGACAAAGAAGGACGGAGGTTGGGTAGAGAAGGGGGGTTGAACAGGCAGAGGCGATCAGTGAGTACTTCTGCTCAGTTTTTACCAGGGATTGAGATGGGCCAAAACCGCAAGGGCAGAGCAACACTGGCATGGAAGGAGATAAGGTAATGGATGGGGAGATCCCTGTCAACAGAGTGCTTGAGGGACTTGAGTCACTGAACACGCACAAGGCTCCAGGACCGGATGAGCTGCACCCTAGAGTCCTGAGGGAGTTGGCTGGGGTCCTGGTGGCACCACTGGCAGACTTGTTCAGTACCTCCCTGCAGACTGGGTGCGTGCCTCAGGACTGGAGGATGGCACGTGGTACCCCTGCACAAGAGAGGTCCCAAAGATTAGAATGGTAACTGTAGACCAGTCAGTCTGACATCCATTGTGGGTTAGCCCATGGAAACAATCCTGAAGGAAAGGTCGGTGACCTTCTTGGAGGTGAATGATCTTATGGACGACAAACAGCATGGGTTCGCCTTCCGGAGATCATGTCAAACAAACCTGGTTCACATTTTTGACTTGGTGACAAAAGAACTAGACACCAGTCGGACTGTGGATGCCCTGTATCTGGACTTCAGCAAGGCGTTTGACTCTGTACCACATGGCAGATTTAATTAATAAAATTAAGGAACCTTGGAGCAGGGGAGAAACTGGTTGTGGGTTAGCAACTGCTTGGGGGACAGGCATCAGAGAGTGGTTGTTGGGGGGCTCTCAACTCATAGGGCAGTCACCAGTGGGGTCCCACAGGGTTCAATGCTGGGGCCAGTGCTGTTTAACATCTTCACAGCCAAAATAGCAGTTGGAGTTGAGAGTAAAATCAGTCTATTCAAGGGTGACACCAAGATGGGGGCAGTTGTGGATGAGGTAGAGGGAGGAGAAGGCCTCCAAGAAGATTTGGGAAGGCTTGAGCAGTGGTCAGACACTTGGCAGCTGGGTTTCACTGCTAGGAAGTGCAAGGTCATGCACTTCGGAGAGAGGAATTCTGGATACAGTTACCACCTGGGAGGGGTTCAGCTGTCCATCTGTGAGGAGTAAAAGGTTTTGGGGTAATGGTCACAAAGCATATGAGCCACTTGTCTCAATGTAGGAAAGCAGCTGCAAAAGCCAATAGAATGCTGGGGTGCATTGCTAGAGAAATTGCCTCTAGGAGGAAGGAAGTCATTCTGCCACTGTACAAGTCACTGGTGAGGCTGCACTTGGAGTACTGTGTACAGAACTGGAGCCCATACTTAAAGAAGAACATCAGGTTACTGGAGGGAGTGCAGCGGAGAGCAACTAAATGATTAGAGGTATGGAGGGGAAGCCTTAAGAGGGTAGCAACAGGACACAAGCGTATAGAGTCACTGGAGAGGTCAGTACTGCTAAATTGATATAGTCAAAGCAAACGGCACTCGCAGGACATAAACAAAGGAAACCAAATAGGTCTGTTGCAACAGCCAGAGCCCGTGGCTACAACCCAGCACTTTGAATCCAAGGCTTACGAGGATAGGTTGAGGGGCCTCAGCATGTACTCATTGGAGGAGAGATGGGAAAGGGATGATATGATCGAAACCTTCAAGTACTTAAAGGGCATCCGCAGGGTTAGCACAGGGGCCATGTTTCAATTAAAGGGAGAAGGGATTACTAGGGGACACAGCCTGAAGTTGGTGGGGGGGGGGTAGAATCAGGAGGGAGGCAAGGAAGCATTACTTCACGAAGAGGGTGATAGGGGGATGGAATACGCTTCCTGAAGAAGTGGTATCTCTTAAAACTGTGGAGAGCTTTAAAAGGGGGTGGGATGTGGTTAAGAGCAAGATACTAGTCAGTGGAAAGATGATGGAAAAGGTGGGGACAATAGGATTCTAATCTCTGTGCTGCATAATCGAGCAGGCACGATAGGCCGTTTGGCCTGTATTTGCTGGCAGTTTCGTATGTTCATATGTTTCTCCATATACTTGATTACATGGGACACTTCCTGAAATATTAGGAGGAAATCCTAAAAACCTCCCAGGCAATGATCCAGCCCCTCCCTGTAGGTTCTGTCCAGAACGCTGGGACTGCCTTGATGTCTGACTGTGGCTGTTTGCCGCCACCTGCTCGGCGCCACACATGATGCTGTTGATACTGCGACCCATACGTCCCCGGCAGGCGTTTCTTAGATGCCACGCCTGGCTCAGTGTCGGGATGTTCACAGGATGTGCAGCAATCTGTCCTTAACGCTCCCTTTAAGGGTGATCAGCTGTTTGGTCCACAGACTCAAGAAATGTTGAAGGACTTACAGGACTCTGATCGTACCCTTCAGTTGGTCCGGATCCTGTACCGTCCAAAAGCAAAACCGGCCTTCAGGGCATCCTCCAGGGGTCGCCTCTACAGGGTACGTCCCAGTGTTCAAAGACCACCTGCCAATAAACAAAAGCCTCAATTGACATTGCCTGGTCCTAGAAATGCTCAGAAAACATCCCGTTGCATCCCTGCTGCTCCCCAGCAGGGCCAACCTTCGACCTGAAGGTCTTCCTCCAGTTGTGGGACCAGAGACCCTTCCCATGGCCATCGGGGGGCAGGTTTTCCCTGCACCTACAAGGGTGGCAAGCCATCTTCTTCGACCTGTGGCTCCTGCAGTTGATCGAGTCAGGACACACACTGGAGTTCAGAGATTCCCCTTGCTTTGCCACCAAGGTTCTCTCACTACCCTCAGAAAAAACATTGGTTTTACGGAATTAAATCGATGCTTTGCTCACAAAACGTGCCATCAAACCAGTTCCCCTTCCATAGAAGGGTACAGGATTTTACTCACATTTTTTCCTGGTTCCCAAATGGACAGGGGACTTGCGCCCTGTTTTGGATCTAAGGTGTCTCAACCTCTATATCAAATACCAAAAGTTCAGGATGGTGTCTCTCCTGACACTTTTCTCCTTGCTGAACACGGGAGATTGTCTTTGCTCTCTCTTGTTATGAAGGACATGTACCTCCATATCCTGATGCACCCTGCCGTTTTGTTTTTTCTTTAAGGATCATCATTAGTTCAGGGCCCTCACATTGGGCCTGTCCTTTGCCCTGAGGGTATTCACAAAATGCCTAACAGGAGTCTCAGCGTCTCTCCACAGGGAAGGATGTATGTCTTTGCCAAGAGTCTTCACGCCAAAGGCTATTGTCCATACTTTCGCGAACCCTGCAGTTGTTCCCCCAGGTGGAGATGGCTGTAAACTATCCAAAGTTCAAAATGGACCCAGCACAGCGCCTCCTCTATATTGGAGCCATGTTGGACACCTCCTTGAGGATGACATATTTGCCAGTGGCTTGGGTGGACACCCTGATTGCTTTGACACTCTGACTAGACAGCAGATCAGCATGAGACTACCTTCGCCTCCTGGGGTATTTGGCAGCCACAATTCCTATGGTCCTCAATGCCAGGTTGAATATGAGGGTCCTCCAGTGGGACCAGAAGGACTATTTTGATGCCCGGTCCTGATGTCTTCCCCAGCTCTTCAAGCTCTACACTGGTGGAAATCCAGGGACAGTGTAATGCGAGGCATGCCATTTCATTCTCCTGTCCCGTGTCTCATTCTGATGATAGATGCCTCCTTGACAGGGTGGGGTGCTCATCTCCTGCATGTCTGGTCCCAAGGATCCTGGATGCCGGTAGAGACCGTCTCCACATTAGTGTCTTGGAGATGAGGGCAGTCCTCTCGCCTTACAGGCATTGAGACCCCGTTACCTTCAGGTGCAATCAGACAGTTCTGCGGTAGTTCACTACCTAAACAAGCAAGGAGGCACCCATTCATACCCTCTCTACAGAGAATCGATGAGGGTCTGGTACTGGGTGATCCAGAGAAATATCCATCTTCTGGTGGTCCACGTCCCCAGGGTGTCCAACACCTTGGCGGATGCCCTGAGCAGCTCTACTGCACGGGCCCACAAGTGGGAAATCCTACCAGACGTCCTAAACGACATCTTCCACCAGTGGGGCTGACTGGAGTTGGACCTGTTTGCCTCTCCGCAAAACTGCCTCTTTGCTGCTCTCTCGAGCGAGGTCCTGGAACAGTGTGGCCGGACGCGTTATCCCTTTCCTGGACAGGAAGATTTCTTGACGCCTTTCCTCTTGTTCAGAGAGACTGCTTAAACTGGTCCAAGATGGGGCGTCTGTGATTCTTATCGCACCGTTCTGGCCAAGACAGATTTAGTTCCCTCTGCTTCTACAGCTTTCTGAACCAGATCCCCTACCTCTACTGATTTTGCCAGACTCTGTTGTCCCAGGCACAAGGCTTCCTGCTACACCTGGACCTTCACTCCCTCCATCTGCACGTCTTGCTCCTAAGGACATAGTTCTCTCGTGCTTCAGGGTGTCCCCAAAAACGGCAGAAGTCCTCTGGGCTTCCGGGACACTATCTACAAAGTCTTCCTAGTCTGTGAAGTGGAAACTCTTCTCCGTGTGGGAGTCTACACAGGACTTGGACCCTTACGAGTGTTCCCCTCAGAGCATCTTGGACTGTTTGCTCTCCTTGTCGGAGGGTGCACTGAAATATTCTACTGTAAAAGTTCACCTTTCGGTCATTGACTCATTCCATTTACCTGTGGGCAACAAACCATTGTCCCAGTTACCTGTGATCAGAATCTTTTTTTTTTTTTTAAAGGCATTCTGTGCCTTCATCCCCTTATCCAGGATCCAGTCTCTGTGTGGGATTTGAATTTTGTGCTTGAAAAATTGACCGAGTCCCCTTTTGAGCCCACTGAATCCAGTGAGCTCCGTTGTCTTTCTTGGAAAACTATATTCTTAGTTGCCATTACGTCGGATAGACATATTTCAGAGTTACAGGCACTAATGTGCAAACCTCCCTGCCTGCAATTTCATAACAATAGGGTGACTTTTGCACCAGCCAGTCGTTTTTGCCAAAGATCATTTCTGAATTTACTTTAAATCAGGCTATCCACTTACCAGTGTACTATGCGGAGCCTGCGAATCCAGGGGGAATCCCTGCTTCATACTCTCGATGTGCATAGAACATTCAGAGTATTTATTTTCTATGCACCTCACAGTTGCGAAAAATGGAGCAATATTTTTTCTTCCGCCCCTGGAAATTGGGGTGTTCAGGTTTCGAAGCAGTGCTTGTCCACATGGTTGGCCAACTGCATTTAGGTTTATACAAAATACAACAGATCTCTCAAAGGGGTTGTAAAACCCCATTCTACCAGCGGCATGGCTGCCTCCATGGCATGTTTCCAGGGCGTGTCTGCCTTAGAGATCTGCGAAGCTGCCATGTTGTCTACTGTACATACATTCATAAAACATTACAGTCTAGACATCTCCAAGAAGTGAACTGCTTTTGGACAGGCTATTTTACAAGGCTTCCTGTCCTAAATCCTGATAGTTCGCTTCCTCCTCCCCTTGGTGTAACTGCTTGGGAATCTTCCCATGTGTTAGATCTGCTGCAAGAGTTTGTCTCTAAGAAGATAGTACAGTTGCATAAGAACTTACTGTAACAGTAGATTTTCAAGAGCATCTCTTGCAGCAGGTCATGCAGCCCCACCCACCTTCCCCCTTGCTGTTACTTCAGAAGGGTTCCTTGATACTGTCCTTTCAAGACTCCACAAGCTGCTGCTTTATGTCCCTCCTCGGTTCTCATTGGAGGCCTGAGAAATGGTTTATCATTTGGTCGCTAGGATGGAAAATCAATCAATCAATATCTTTATTTATCCAGGCGGACACCATCAAGCAAACTCATAATGGAGCGAGGGAGCCATTCCATTACAAGGTGGACCTGCGGTCCTACAGTAATAATACAGAAAGACAAGTTACAATAGTACAGACGGTAAAAATAGCGGCTATTGTAGTAAAAATGCACATTTACAGGTAATATACATTGTACATAGAACTACAAGGAGTTGTGGATAATGAACTTGTGCTGGATCCAAGCCCAAAAACTGCATTTTATAGTGGGAAATCTTAGGGAGAGGGTAGGCATACCAGATAGAAGTTGTCAAGCGCATAATGTAGGGAGAGGTGGGGAATAGGGGTGCAAGCAAAAAGAACTGGGGAGTAGCTGGGACCCTTCCCCCTTTTATACGTGCCATACAGACACCACATGGTAACATTGGGGAAGGTCCCAGGGTCAACTGCTGAGAAGTCATCCAGAGGAAATGACGCTTGCGGCTGATACCCCAACCATGTGTTATGACTTGCTGCATGAGATGCTCTGGAAGATCTACTGTTATGGTAAGTTCTTATACACGTGTACTTTCTTTGCTGATAAGGTTGCCACCATCAGGTCTGGAATCTAATCAGCGCCCTCAAACAGGCTGTGCAGTTATGAGCCTGAGATTGCAAGCACCCAGATTGTGTGGTCTGACTTAAGCCAGTTGGAGATCAGGGACATCGTGTGGGTCATCCAGGGACTACGACTAACCTACTGTAGTTTGGACCCAGGCCCTACACATCTCTTTGTGGGATGTGTAGAAGTTATTGGCCCGGTGCTAGCCAGGATAGTCCGGTGTTTTCTGGAGAGTGGGATTTTACCAGAGTCCCTGATGGAAGTGGTAGTAGTACCACTTATGAAGAAGACCTCTGTAGACCTGGATTGCCTGGCAAACTACAAACCTGTCTCTAACCTACCTTTGTGGGCAAGATTTATAAGTTTTACCGAGAAGGTATACTGAGCAGAAATACTGCTCCATTCCAGATGTGTCCTGGGGGCCGGGGTGTAGGGTAGAGTACAACCAAAATACATAATACATGTAAGTATCAAGGTCGAGAAGGTGGTGGCCATACAACTGGAGGACCATCTAACATCTCACGATGTCTATGATCCTCTCCAGCCTGGTTTCCGAAAGAGGCATAGTACCGAGACCGCCCTGGTTTTGGGTATTTAGTGGTCTCCGAACAGCGAGGGATTGAGGAAGCTGTTCCATCTTCTTGCACCTCGATTTCTCTGCGGCATTTGACACTGTGGACCATGGGGTGTTGTTGAAGCACCTGCAGGTATTGTGTGGACTGTCAGGAACAGTCCTCTGTTAGTTTCTATCGTTCCTCACAGGCAGGACCCAGAGAGTAGTGTCGGGGATTTTTACCTTGGTACCTCTCCCCCTGTCTTGTGGGGTACCACAGGGCACAATCTTGTCCCCCATGTTGTTCGCAGTGTATATGCTGCCATTGGAAGACATTAGGCGGTATGGGCAGAGTTTTCACTGCTATGCAAATGACATCCAGCTCTACATGTCCTTTGTGCCCAATCGGGGTGTAGTAATCTTGGTCTTTAACAACTGCTTCTCGGAGATTCAAGGATGGATATGCCAGCTGGCTGAGGTCGAATCCTAACAAGACTGAGGTGTTGGTGGTTGAACCAGGTTGCTGTGGAGTGGCGGTACAGGCAGGTCATTTTACTGAATTTCAGCTCGGGACTACCCTGCTGCCTGCTTCATATCTGGTGCGCAGTCTGGGCGTTGTACTTGACAGCAGTCTATCACTAAAAGATCAGTTCTAGGGACATGGATATGTTGTTCAATCCACACTTATTGGCAGGTACCTTGATGCTTTAATTATTGCCGGAAGGTCTTCAAGCTGGCTCCTCCCACCCACCCAGGTGGTAAAACTCTCGGCTCCGCCCCACTACGCCAGATTTTCCTTACTGCTTGGAAGCTCAGGTTCCCTCCTTAGCACTCTGCGTTTTAGACTGGATCCTAACTCTTCGGTTCGTCCGAAACTGGTTTTGAAGTTTTCTAAACTTTGGTCTTCGTCTTCCCTCGCCGCTGCGGTGGACAAATCTGTTCCCGGCTTTCGGAGGTGCCCTTGCGGGCAGAAAATGTCCAGGACGGATCCGCACTCCACGTGCGTCTACTGCCTAGGCCTAGATCACGACCCGCAGGCTTGCAAGTTGTGCCATTCTTTCACGGCCGACGTCCTGGATGATCGCGCTGCCCAATTGCAGCTCGGGCGCCCTAAGAAGCGTTTTCCGCCGGTAAAATCAAAAGAGGCTTGTTGGGTGGTGTCCGGCGGCTGGCTTGGCTGAGCAGCTCTAGCAGATGATCGCCCTCGAGGAGGAGGTGGCCCGGGCCGCATCTTCCTCGGCCGCGGCATTTATCCCGCTCTCTCTGAGTTCCTCGTACTCGGCTTCGTTCAAGGAGCTTTCAGTCCCTTTCCACGAAGGGAGAGGGGCCATCGGGACATTCCTCTCGGCCCAAGAAGGAGTCGAAGGGTAAGTCCAACCGTCGGTGTTTGTGGGAGCGGGAGAGGTCTCCTTCCCCAGACAGCCGACCGTCTACTTCGGTTGAAGTTGCGGCTCAGGCTGCTGGCTTCACAGTGTCCCCGTCAGGACGGGCTGTCGACTGGTGAAGCTGACAACCCTTCTTCACCGGTTTCCCCGGTGGAGACAGAGGATCTGCCTACACCTTCGGGGCCGCAGTCCCCGGTTAAAGTGCCTGAGCAGAGGGAAGAGCGGGTGTCCCCGGCCCCCTCCCAGACCCGCCCTCGGTCCCCCTGAGGGTCTCTGTCTCTTGACTTCTTCTCGGTCTAGCCATTCCCGCCGACATCGGCGGTCTTGGTACTGAAGTAAGCGGCGACACTGTTCCTCCTCTTCCTCGGATGAGGGGAGGCTCTGGCATAAATTACGTCGGCGCTACGAGGAGCTTATGTGGCAGCAGTTACTGTTGTCTGGGTCTAAACCGACTCTGGTTCAGACCCCGGCCATCAAGTGGCTGTCACCCAAACGACCGAAGCAACCGGTCGCCCCCGTCGAGTTGACAGTCGACAGCAGCAGCACAAGTCCTTTCGTCCTTCTGCGTCTGTAACATGTCCGGCCCAACAGCACCAGGGCCAGCAGGCTTGCGCTTGGCATCCTAAACCCAAACCTGCGGCTTCCTCCAACAGGAAGCAGGGAGGTAAAGGCCCAGGAGGTCCCTCGGCCGGTCCCTCCTCTAAGCCTGCCCAGTGACGGGTTGAGGGGTGTCGCCCCCAGCCTTGTCACTCCCCCCTTGGGTTCCTCCTGTGGGGGGACGGCCCCGCCACTTCTTTTCCGCCTGGTCCGCTGTCACCACGGACCGTTGGGTGTTGGAGGTGATAGGAAAGGGCCTGCCTCTGGAGTTCGAGTAGGCCCCACCCTTCCGAGCCGTCTCCCCTCTGGGGGCTATGGGGTCCGCAGCGCCTCTGTCAGCTCGCCTAGCTGATATTGTCCTGCTCCTCGAAAAAGAGGTGATCAGGAAGGTGGCGGATCCTCCTCTGGACCCGGAGTTTGTGTCCAGGTACTTCCTGGTCCCAAGACGGACGGGGGGCTGGCGCCCCATTCTCTACCTGCACGACCTGAACAGGTTCCTAAGGTCTCTGACCTTCAGGATGGTCAGTCTGGCTCAGATAATCCATCCTTGGAACAAGGCGTGTGGTTCTGTTCTCTGGACCTTCAGGACGCGTTCTTTCACATCCCAATCCGTCCGTCCCACCAGAGATTCCTCCGCTTCAGAGCAGAGGGATCCCTTTACGAGTTCCGGGCCATGCCCTTTGGCCTTTCCCTAGCTCCCAGGGTCTTCACCAAACGCATGGCAGTGGCGACAGCATTCCTGCGGCGCCGAAGGGTCCGGGTGTACCCCTATCTGGATGATTGGCTGATTGCAGCCCCTTCCAGAGCGGAGGTGGAGCGGTCCAGAGATCTGGCCCTCCAGGTTTGCTCTCAGGTTGGCATCCTCATCAGCGAGGCCAAGTCGGAACTCGTGCCAGAGCAGGTCATACAATTCATCGGGGCAGAGCTAGACTCTGTCCGAGCCAGAGCACGGCTCTCGGAGGACAGGGCCAAGGTTCTTTCCTCCTTTGCCCAATCATTTCAGGGACTTCCTGGGCTTCATGGCGGCCTGCACCAGCGTGGTCCGTTGGGCCCACTGGTACATGCGTCCCCTTCATTGGGGGCTGGCCAGCTAATGGTCACAGCACTTCGATCCGCTGGATCAGCTAGTGACAGTGACCCAGGGGATGTGGAACGCTCTCCAGTGGTGGACCGTTCCAGCACATCTGCAGGAGGGCATCCCATTTGTCTGACCTGAGCCGACGGTCTCACTATCGACCGATGCCTCTCTGGGTTGGGGTGCCCATCTGGGGGAGCACAGAGCACATGGCCTCTGGTCCCTTCGGGAGTCCCGATGCCATATCAAGCTGCTGGAGCTTCTAGCGGTTCGTCTAGCCCTCACCGCCTTTGCTCCGTTTGTACGGGGTCAAGTGGTTCAGGTCCAGACGGACAATACCACGACCATGTACTACCTAAACCGCCAGGGCAGGACACACTCCATGCCTCTGTGCAGGGAAGCTCTCTGCATTTGGTCACTCGTGCGCAGCCTGAAGGCGGATCTCCTTGCCATTCATGTGGCAGGAGCGTCCAACACCCTGGCTGATGCCCTAAGCCGGATAGGGGCTGCGTCTCAAGAGTGGTCTCTCCTGCTGGAGGTAGTACAAGATCTCTTCTCCCACTGGGGCACACCTCAGGACCCGTTTGCCTCCAGGGAGAATGCGAAGCTGAGACAGTTTCATGCCCGCCCCCCTCAGCAGGGCTCGCTGCAGGGGGGATGACTTCTCGAGGCCGTGGACCCCGGGCCTCTTCCCCCCATTTCCCTTGATCCTCAAGGTCCTTCTCAGGGCGAGGAGGGACAAGGCGCAGGTGATTCTGGTAGCCCCAGACCGGCCCTGCCAGTTCTGGTATCCAGATCTCCTCAGTCTCAGCCCCAGGCTCCCGAGGCGGCTTCCAGCCCTCCCAGACCTGATCTCAGTCAATCAGGGGAAGGTATTCCATCCAGACCTTCAGTCCCTGCACCTGATGGCCTGGTTCCTGAGCGGCTAGAGTTCCAGGCCTTGGGTCTTTCCAACGAGGTCCTCAACGTCGTTGAGGCGTCCCGTAAGGAGTTGACCAGAAAATGCTATGCTTTCAAATGGAAGAGATTCTCCATTTGGTGTCAGGGCAAGAGCCTGGTCCCTTCCTCCTGTTCCTTGGCAAGCATTCTGGACTACCTGTGGTCCCTTTCTCAGCTAGGGCTTCGGTCGACCCTTAAAGCGCACCTGGCAGCCATCTCTGCTTACCAGGCGCGGGCCGGGAAGCAGTCCGTGGTGCAGGAGAAGGTGGTTGGGTGCTTTTTCAAAGGCCTTGATCACATATCCCCTCCGGTGCGAGAACCTCCACCTCTGGGATCTGCTGCTGGTATTGGCTAAGCTCATGGGCAAGCCATTCGAACCGATGCACAGGTGTGACATCTCTCACCTGTCATGGAAGACTGCCTTCTTGGTGGCTATCACGTCAGCCAGAAGGATGGGAGGGCTCCAGGCGCTTTCCATTGAGTCTCCTTATCTGGTCTTCCACAGGGACAAGGTTGTCCTGGCGCCCCCACCCGAAATTCCTTCCAAAGGTGGTGTCTAAGTTTCACCTTAACCAGGTGTTGACTCTGCCGGTGTTCTACCCCAATCACACCTCGGAGGCCAAATATAGGCTGCATACTTTGGACCCTAGAAGAGCACTCGCTTATTACAAGGAGCGGATGGCTGAAGTTCGGGGAGAGGTTCGCCAGCTGTTTGTCACCTATGCTGAAGCCGCACCTGGCAGACCTGCAGCCAAGCGGACGATAGGCAGGTGGGTCACCTCCTGCATAGATCTCTGCTATAGATTGCGGGCATGGAGCTTCCCAGAGGGATAAGAGCTTATTCCACCCGCCATACCGCTGCATCGGTGGCTGCTTCCAGGGATGTCCCTATCCAGGAAATCTGCAAGGCTGCTACCTAGAAGTCGGCAGACGCCTTCATCACCCACTACCACATCGACCTTGAGTCATGCCGGGATGGTGGTTTTGGGGTCTCTGTTCTCCAGTCTTTATTTCCGAAGTAGGGGGTGTGCGCCTTGCCTCCCTCCTCCCGGAGAACTGCTTGGAATCTGCCAGACAGTGTCGATGAACAACATGTCCATGTCCCTAGAAATACAGGTTACTCACCTGTAACGGGAGTTCTAGGAATGGTATGTTATTCATCCACACGACCCACCCGACCTCCCCGGCTTCGACGCACAACCTGGCTTCCAGCGGGCTAGGTCTGGCGTCATGGGGCGGAGCCAAGAGTTTTACCACCCGGGTGGGTGGGAGGAGCCAGGTTGAAGACCTTCCGGCAAGATTTAAAGCGGCAAGGAACCTGCCAGACAGTGTGGATGAACAACGTATACCATTACTAGAACTCCTGTTACAGGTGAGTAACCTGTACATTTTTCCGTACCTTGACAACTGGCTCCTCATGGCACCCTCTCAGGAGGCCCTGATATCCGCGATTCAGGATACCCGTTCTCTTTTGCAACCGTTGGGCATCATCATCAACCAGGAGAAGTCTCACCTTGTCCCGTCTGACTCTGCAATTTATTGGAGCATTTCTGGACACCACTCAAGGGAGTGTATTTCTTCCTTCGGACAGGGCGGAACACATCAGATCCCTCATACGGGACACAATGACGAAGATAACGGTGCCTGCCAGGTCCATTCTTTGCCTGCTTGGATATATGGCAGCTGCCATTGACAGTTCCCGTAGCCCAACTCCATATGCGGGTTACCCAGTGGATGTTGCGGGCTCAGTGGGACCAGAAGCAAGTTCGTATGCAGCATCCAGTCTGGATCACGAATGCAGTCATCCAAGACTGGCAGTGGTGGCTCGTCCTGGATCATCTCTCGAAAGGAGTCCCCTTCGTGGCGCCACCTCCTTTAGTGACTCTCTCCACGGACGCCTCGGGATCCGGATGGGGAGCGCACCTCAACGGGGTCAGGACTCGAGCCTCATGGTTGTCTTTAGAGTCCCATCTGCACGTAAATGTTCTGGAGATGAGAACCATCCTCTATGCTCTTCAAGCATTCTAGACAGACATTCCACTTTATACTCTTCTGATTTCAGACAATACTGCGGTGATGTACTATCTCAACAAACAAGGAGGCACTCATTCCTACCCCCTTTGCAGGGAGGCTCAAAGGGTTTGGAATTGGGTACTGCAACACGACGCAGATATTATTGCAGTGCACGTTCCCAGCGTGGACAACACATTCACGGACAGTCTAAGCCGATCACAGACCAGAGTCAACGAATGGGAACTGCTTCAGGAAGTCGTAGAGGATCTCTTCTGCAAACGGGGGACACCAGAATTTGACCTTTTCGCATCTTCATCCAATGCAAAACTACCCAATTTTTGCTCGCTAGATCCAGGGCCTGGTGTTTTCTGGCGAGATGCGTTGTCCCTTCCTTGGACGGGCAGATTCCTCTATGCTTTCCCGCCCTTCCATTTGATCGAGAGGGTTTTACTGAAGCTTCGACAAGAACGGGCGTCACTGATTCTGGTAGCGCCCTTTTGGCCCAGGAACCTCCGGTGCGTCCGTCATTCAGCTCTCAGTTTCTGTCCCAGGAGGCAGGCTCTTTAGTCCATCCGGATCTTCAATCGCTGAACCTGCATGCCTGGCTCCTAAAGACATAGCAGTCCTGAGATACTGGGTCTCTCTGGAAGTTGCGGATGTTCTGGCGGCAGCCAGCAAGCCCTCCACTTACAACACGAAGTGGTGCAGATTTTGCATCTGGGCTCAAGCTCAAGGATTGACCCCATTGGGTTGTTCAGAGAGGTCAGTGTTAGACTACCTTCTAACCCTGTATGAGGCAGGCCTTGCCTACTCTTCCATTAAGGTTCACCTGTGCGCCATTTCGGCGCATCATTCAATGATGGGTCATAGCTCTGTAGCTCAACTAGAGGCTTCACACGCTTTTTTGCGTTGCATCCTGCACCTGAGATCTCCTATCAGAGACCCGGTTTCATCTTGGCATCTCTCCTTTGTTTTAGAGCAGCTTACTCTACCTCCTTTTGAACCAGCCGTGGATTGCGAGCTGCGTCTCCTCGCTTGGAAGACGCTTGTTTTAGTTGCTGTTACTTCTGCCAGAAGAGTTTCTGAGCTTCATGCACTCATGTGCAAGGATCCTTATTCGGTTTTTCACAAGGACAGGGTGTCCTTAAGAACAAATCCTAAGTTCCTTCCCAAAGTGGTCTCGACAGTCACACTCAACCAGGATATAGACCTGCCGGTGTATTACCCGAATCACGGTAACGGGGAGGAGGTTCTGTTGCACACCCTAGATGTGCATAGATGTCTCAGATGTTATCTGACCAAAACCAAAGCCTGTCGTAAGTCGGACCAGCTCTTTGTTTCCTATGCACAGCAGGTGCTCGATGTTCCTGTTCCGGAACTGTCGCTTTCCAAGTGGTTGGTCAAGTGCATTATGTTCTGATATCGGAAGCGCAATAAACCCTTACCAGGACAGGTGAAGAGTCATTCTGCGAGGAGGGGTGACTACCTCTTTCGCTGTGCTCTAAAATGTCTCCACTTCAGCTATCTGTGCGGCAGCAACTTGGAGCACTGTGCACACTTTCATCAGACACTACAGTTTGGGCATTGCCTCTAGGCGTAGAGCTGGATTCAGCTTGGCGGTCCTTCAAGGGCTCTTGTCCTGAAGTCTGAGTCATCTCTCCTACCCTCCTCCTGGTAGCAGATTGTTCCCTTACTGCTTTGGAATCCATCCTAATGGTGTAACCTGCTGCAAGAGCTGTTTCTCGAAGTCAGATAATACATGTCCTTAAGAACTTACCGTAACAGTAGATCTTCGAGAACAGCTCTTGCAGCAGGTAGTTTCCCTCCCACCTTCCCCTCTGGAGGTTGAGTCTTCTGACCTAGTTTTTAGGCTGCAGCGTCTTTTAACACCTTTTTTCTAAGCCCTCCTTTGGAAGCGGGATGCTGGGGGACCGCCCCCTTTTATGTGATGCCTGATGTCGGGGAGGGGTCGCCGTCTGGGGCAGTCCCCCGTTGGATACTGCTAGCTAGAATTTTTCCATGGGGTCCTGGCACCTGCTGGCTTCAGTCCTAATGGTGTAACCTGCTGCAAGAGCTGTTTTCAAAGACCAACTGTTACGGTAAGTTCTTGCATAACTGTAGTTTCTCAGCACCTGAGCACACAGCTACCAGACCAGGAGTCCAAACTATTGGGCTCCATGCGAAGGCGCATGTGTGCGGCTGCTGCATGCTCCATCAGGTCCTTGAATTATCTCACCCACATGGTGCAATTCCAGAATGCACTGTGGGACCAAGGCCAGGACCTCCTGAAGGATTTCCCAGACGGGGACAAAAAGGAGGAGTTACTTAACCTCCTAAAAACAGGCTGACGTTGGGACGCAGGTCTTCAGGGCCCCTATGACTGCGGATTCTGTAGCCCGAGGTGCCACAATAGCTGTTTGCCTCCAGAGACACTCTTGGTTGAGGGTCTCCAGCTTTACACCAGATGTACCCTATAATGGCGCTGTTCTCTTCGGAGAAGAACCTCTAAAGGTTATTACCAGGTTACAGGACGCTGGTAAGGCCATAAGAACGGTACAGGCTATGTACAAACTGAAACCTGTCCCTTTTTGTAAGGACCAAAATCGTTTTCATGGCTGACAGGGAAGACAGCAACCCAGGGCAACTTCGGCCATAAAAACTAGCGGAGATATTCCAGAGGCTAAGGTCAGCGTAACCAAAAAGCCAACCAGCCTTCCAGTCAAAACACCACCAGAGCATGACTCCTTTCAGACCCCTGCCCCACCTCTGGATCAATGGGAAGAAAGGGTCGGGATCACTTTGCTTACCATCTTCCAGGGTGGCAGAGTATCGCCTCTGACTGATGGGTTCTGCAACTTGTCAGTCGAGGACACTCTAGAGTTCCTTGACCGCCCACCTGCAAGACTTCCTTTACACTCCCGCTATTCAGGGCAACACGCCTTGCTCATCCAGCAGGGGATCTCTGCCCTCCTGGAAAAGGACACCATAGAGATCGTCCCATGGAACCAGAGAGCGAAAAGGGATACTACTCCCACTTTTTCCTGGTCCCAAAGAAACCGGGGAATCTATGCCTGATCCAGGATCTTGGTGATCTCAACACCTCAGTGGCGTACAAATGCTTCTGTATGGTCACCCTCCCGGGCCTTATCCCCATGCTCAGGCAAGGCACATGACTGGCATCACTGGACATACAGGGCACATATCTCCTTCTCTCCATCACTCAGCCACACTGAAAGTTCCTGCGGTTAGAGTTCCTGGGGCACCACTGCCAGTTGAGTGCTCCCGTTTGGCCTTTCCTTGGCGCCACGCATTTTTGCCAAATGCCTGGCGTTAGTGGCAGTGGCCCTCAGAAGACTGGGCCACTATGTGTTCCCATATCTGGACGACTGGCTCCTCATGGCCCCATCTCGCGAGGCACTGATCAGGGTAATCCAAGATACCGGTTCCCTATTCGAGTCACTGGGTATCACCATCAATCAAGAGTAGTCCCTGGTCCCCATTTGGAGGTTGCAAGTCGTTGGCGTGGTCCTGGATACCCACCAAGGAAGAGCCTTCCTGCCAGAGGACAGGGCGGAACGCATGCAAACCCTAATACGGGCCATTGCCTCGAAGATGCAGGTTCCCGCACAAACCATGCTTCACCTACTAGAACACTAGAGTACAATGGGACCAACAAGAAGATCATCTCGATCATGTCATCTGTCACAAGTCCAGTCATTCAGGACTTGCAGTGGTGGCTCGTCCTGGAACACCTGACGGAAGGAGTCCCCTTCTTGGCACCTGCTCCATCTGACGCTCACCACTGATGCTTCAGGGTCCGGATGGGGAGATCACCTAAACTGAACCAGGACTCAAGTAACCAGGTCCTCACTGGAGTCGCATCTCCACATCGACATCCTAGAGTTGCGGGTGGTCCTGTATGTTCTACAGGCCCGGTAGTCAGAAATCTCATCAGACCACATGTTCGTCCAGACGGACAACACCTCAGTAGTTATACTACATCAGTAAGCGGGGGGGCACTCACTCCTACAAGCTTTGCAGAGAGGCAAAGAGAGTGTGGGATTGGGTACTGCAGCACGGTGCCATGATCACAGCAGTACATGTTCCCGGTGTCTGCAACACGGTTGCAGACCTGTTGAGCCAGTCACGAGCCAGAGCCCACGAATGGGAACTCCTGCAAATGGTAGCAGAGGCTCTGTTCCTCAAATGGGAGACGCCAGACGTAGACTTATTCACATCCCCATACAACGCAAAACTGACCAGTCTCTGCTTGCTAGATCCAGGGCTTGGCGTTTTTCTGGTGAGACGTGTTGCCAGTCTCCTGGACAGGCAGATTCCTCTACGCCTTCCTGCCTTTCCCTTTTTATCTAGAGTTTTCTCCTCAAGTTACAGACAGGAGGAGCGACAATAATTTTGGTTGCATCTTTCTGGCCCAGACAAATCTGGTTTCCGCTGCTCCACCAGTTGGCTCAGGATCCTCCATTTACTTTACCGGTCAGCTCGCACTTGCTGTCCCAGGAGGCTGGGTCTCTGGTTCACCCGAACCTCAAGTCCCTGAACTTGCACGCTTGGCTCCTAAGGACATAGCCATCCTTAGGCACGGAGTGTCTCGGGCGTTGCAGACATTCTGGTAGCAGCTAGGAAGCCCTCCACTCACGCAACCTACGCCATGAAATAGCACAGGTTTTGTCTGTGGGCCATCACACGGAATCTTGATCCACTCCACTGTACCGAGAAGTCAGTTTTGGACTATCTCCTTTCTTTATTTCAGACAGGACTTGCGTACTTCTCCCTGAAAGTGCACCTCTGCGCCATTTCGGCCTATCATGCACCAGTTGGTCAAAAAGCTCTAGCTCAGCTACAGAGGTGTCATAAGCTTTTCCACATGGCGTACTGCACCTGAAACCCCCCATTAGGGACCCGATTCCCCCTTGGGACCTTCTTTTTGTCCTGGAGCAGCTTACGCTGCCACTCTTTGAACCAGCTGCGGATTGCAAGCTACGCTTTCTCTCTTGGAAGGCATTATTTTTAGTTGCTGTTACCTATGCAAGGAGAATTTGAGCTTCAGGCACTCATGTGCAAAGAGCCTTATTTGATTTTTCATAAGGACAGGGTGCCCTTAAGGACTAATCCTAAGTTTCATCACAAGGTGGTTTCAGAATTAACATTGAACCAGGATATTGACCCTCCAGTGTACTACCCAAATTACGCCAATAAAGGGAAAGCTTTACTGCACACAGATGTGCACAGAATTCTCAGGTTCTACCTGACCAGGACCAGACCACACCGACAGTCTGATCAGCTGTTTTTGTCTTTTGCCCACAGGATGTTAGGGGCACCTGTGTCTAAACGGACACTTTCCAAGTGGTTGGTGAACTGCATAGTGTTCTGCTATCAAAAGCGCAACAAGCCCTTACTGGGATCGATAAAGCCCATTCTACTGGTGGGGTAACTCATTGCTGCACTAAAAACGCTTCAACACCGACCATCTGTGCAGCTGCTACTTGGGAGTACAGTGCACACCTTCATCAGACATTGCAGCTTGGACATTGCCTCCAGACGCTCCGGCCTTGCAGTCCTCCAAGGACTTCTGTCTTAGGTGTTTGTTTTTCTGGATTTTCTATCTTCCTTTACTGCTTAGGACTCTGTCCTTATGGTGTAACCTACTGCAAGAGCTATGTCTCGAAGTAAGATAGTACAGTTACATAAGAACTTACTGTAACAGTAGATCTTGATTTGAGAGGGCTCTTGCACTAGGTATTCACATATGGGACTGACCCTCCAGGGTTTCTGGTTCCAGAGGAGGAGGCCCTGACAGCAGCATGTTGAGGTCCTCTGTGACAATCAGGGAGATGGGGTTAGAATCCCTGGAAGTAGGCAGAGGAGACGCAGGGACTTCAGAAGGCAACGCAACGTGCTGCATAGAGCCTGGGGCGTCGGACTGGCGTTTGGGATCCGGCACAGGCTTCTTGGCCAGAGTGGGCGTCTGTGGGACTGGCGTCTGGCTTATCGGCCGAATATGGACAGGCGTCGGAGGAGCTGATGTCCGACTTACCAGATTCCTGGCCCAAGGCAGGTCGTGCTGGGGATGCGGCCTTGTCGTGCGAAGATTTGGCTGGGCTCCCGCCAGGGCGGACGTTGATAGTGCTGGCATCCGACTTACCAGACACACTCTGACCCAAAGACCGCGTAGTGGACGCATCCTTCCTGGGAACGGAGGCCTCCTTTTCCCCGGAGGCTCCCGAAGGGCCCAAGCATAAGCCAGACAGAAGGGGCGCCGCCTTCTTGGGTACCACCAAGACGGTCGTTGTGGAACGGTCCCCCCGGAGGGGTCGTTACCTTCAATGCCACGACTCTGCTGCCATGGAGGTTGTTTCCCGCGCTCGATGCTTCTCCTTGTCCCTTTTCTTCTTGTGGCCTTCAGGGGAAGTGGACGCTTGCCTTAATTTCTTTAGCTCCTTTTTCATGGATGCCATTCTTTTCTTGTCTGGGCCCAGGCAGAAGAGGCACAAGGAGTGGCCATCCTTGTGTGGCAGTTGGGAGCCACACAAGTCGCACTTATTTTTATGCGATTCGGAGGGCGTCGGGGACGACATACACAGCGAATCAAGTTGAACAAGCAAAACACCAGAGAAAACTAGGTTGAAAAGTTTGAGAACTAATGACCGGCGAAAGACTGACTAATGTTGAACTCTACCGCGAGGAACTTTCACAAGCCGATGGCGGGAAATAACTGTAAGGTGGGCATGGGGGACTGCCCCTTTATACTAGCGTCTCATGATGCCGGTCACCTGACGTGGGGGCGGTCCCCCACCAGAGACTGCTAGCTAGACGTATTTCCGTGGGGTCCTGACGCCTGGCAGGTCAGTCCTATATGTGAATATCTACTGCAAGAGCCTCTTTCGAAGATCTGCTGTTACGGTAAGTTCTTGCGTAACTGTACTATCTTCGAGGACAGCACTTGCAGCAGGTAGTTTACCTCCCACCTTCCCTTCAGGAGGTTTGATTGATTCCATGCTGTCTCCAGACAAACACATTCGTTAGTCTTCCTTTGGAAGCGGATCCTCTGTCTCCCCTTCAGTATTATATCGCTATGCCAGGAGTCTCCTGCAGGAGAACTGAGGTATGCTGGGGGACTGCCCCTTTTATGGTGTATCTGGGGTCGGGGCCCCCGCTGGATGTAGCTAGCTAGAAGTTTTTCATGAGGTCCTGCCACCTGCTGGCTTCAGTCCTTAAGGTGTAACCTGTTGCACGAGCTGTTCGCGAAGACCTACTGTTACGGTAAGTTCTTACATAACTGTACTTTACGTAAGAACTTGCCGTAACAGTAGATCTTCAGGGGAATCTCAGTCGTCTGCTATGATTTCTCTCCCACCATCACCTTTTCGTGGCTCCTGTCTAGGAACTGGCTATCTGGTGTATCCAGTCTTTTTTTACTGGGTGCCTCTTTCTCCTTGGTTCCCCAGGATGTGAGCCTTGCTCCCTTAGTCTTGGAGTGGGGGGGCCATGCTCATAGCCTGCCCCAGTTGTACTACTGAAAATCTTCTTTGTGGCTTCCTTCTGTAACAACAAAGATTCCTATGGTGTAACCTGATGACCGATATCCCTTCAAGATCTACTGTTATGGTGTGTGTGTCCCCCCAAAAAATAGAAACTCTTGTTTAGTCACTCAGATGGGCTGGGTTGGCTCAGTCATGTCTCCCTAACCGCCTCGTCTGAACCACATCCCCCGACCAAGACATCGGAATCAGAATCCTCTCCTCTCCTACCAGACCCATACAGGAGGAGGCCGAGGATACCCAGGGGGTAGGGTCTGGATCATGGTTGGCGATGAGCATGTGGGAGTCTGCCCCCGTAGACCAGCCATCGACTCATCCGGCCATCATGGTCATTTCCTTGCTTTTCTCCCCTCTGAGTGCGGCATGCTGTAATGCCTGTCACGGCTGCCCTGCTGGTGTCAGCCACACTCTGCCTCTTGCATTCTGGGTGGCGTACTTGCAGTACCCCTGATCTCCATCAGGGGTCACCAGGACACCGAGCAACCGTGGAGCCCTTCCCAGGGAGAGGAGAGCTGTCCTCCGGATACTTGATCCTCTCCTTCCCTTGCCAACCCCTGGCAACCTGAGTCTGTCACCAAACCCGGGTTGCTGGTGTTGCGTGAGGTATGGCATCCAGCGCCTCAGCGTCACCAGGCCAGCTGTGAGGGTATGCTTTTACGTAACTGTTCTGTTTACATTAGTTTGGTCAAGACAGAGGAATTTTCTTAATCTGAGAAATGTCAAACTCCTCAGTTTGTTTATGCTGCATATGCTACGGTTTGAGGATTCACCGTTAAATAAATAGCTTGTACAACCAGTATATTTAAAGCAATTCTGTTTAGTCTGAAGATCAGTAAACTCCTGTGAAATGTACAGCAAGTTGTTTTCTTCTCCTAGCACTGTTATAATGGTTAGCCTTCCACTTAGTGATTCTTAAGCACAAAGGTGTTTGAAATAGCCAAGTAGCCATTTGTATAAGGGTGTCCAGTCCAAGCCAATAAGATACAGTGGTCATAATACTTTGTCCTTCGATAGTTCTCCTTTTAATGCATTTTGACCATTTTATATTAAGGTGAATTTTTTTCCTACGGTCTCTAACTACATGTTGAACCATTTTCTCTCCCTACCCCAGATGAGGAGGAAGGTGGAAAAGGTGAAAAAAGAAAGAGGGAGACAGATGATGAAGGTGACGAGGATGACAATTAAATTAAGACCCCACCCATGAATTATCTCAACGGACTGTTCAGCATTGGTTGGACTTGCCCCATGGATACACAAATAGTGGAGCCATATGCACGCACTCTAGATGCGAAAATAAGGTCCTGAACACCGAAGAGCCAAAGAGTCGCGTTCCTCTGACATTCCACATTCCTACCGTTGATCCCTGTTAGAAACCCACCACAAGGTTTAACACCAGGACTTGGGGCTGAAACAATTGGGTCAATGCTTTTACTGTTGTGTTGGGGTTCTTAGGTTTTTTCCTGTAAGACTATTGCTATAGCAACAAGAAAAGATGATGTAATAGGTTAGTCATGATTGTCAATGGCTACCTGTTACACAGAGGTTGTAGCAACATTTTTACTTTCTGTATGACAAAAAAAAGCTTTGTAAATAAAATCTTAACATTTTGGGTCTGTTTTCCATGCTTTGCTTTTTTATTTTTTATCATTTAAAATATTTTTAACATTAGGATGTTTTTGCCTCAACTACCAAAAATATTTTTAAAGACTAAATGAAATAAAAGTGTTACTGTTTGGTAAGCTCAATTTGTATGTTTTACATTTGTAAATAGCGTTGCACAAACTAAATATTCCTTATGTCTGTCATAATGTTTCGGCCATCTTTTTAACATGTGAATACTTTGACTTCTGTTCTTCTTTACTCTCTGGAAGACCACAAGAATTATGCCAGTTCAAAAAGGGGACGACTCTTTGGCGATTATCAACCTGTAGCTTTACTTTACCTTATTTCCAAGCTTCTAGAGAAATAAATCAACAAGCAGTTGTTTTGAGTATCTAACTAGGTACCATCTGCTTTCCCCTCAGCAGTCTGGCTTCAGACCACTCCATCTCCACACTGACTACTTGTTGTATTTCATGGACACTATCTTCTATGTACTTGAAGAAAGACTGTGCATAGGAGTGGTGTTCATTAATCTAACCAAGGCTTTATATACAGTTGATCATAAGCTGCTGTTGCATGAGATAGCCAGTAAAGGGATGGGGCAGGAAGTGTTTAAAATGGTTCGAATCTTAAAGGAGATAAATTATTTTTTACATAGTTACAGTTAACTGCCCTTCTAGATTCCTTTCCATGCCAGTTATGTATTCTGATAAGCTTCAATTTTTCGATAATCTAATTTTGGGGTGCCCTCAGATCTATACAGAGTTCCACTCTCTTCACCCTCTACTGTTCTTTCTTTTAATATTTCTAAGACATTCTATGACATCAGTAACTCCCAATCTTCGCCATTCATCACTGGTAGGTGATTGGATGGAGACGAGCACCCCTCAGAAGCTTTTTCTGTTTATTTTTGTAGAAGGGAGGAGCTGGCGCCGTTGGCACCGCCCACAAGGCCAACGCATTGTGTGGCGCTCGTGGGCTGGCCAGTATCGGCCTTAAGCTCCTCCTCCACCTCAGTTCTGATTCTCCTGCTGTAGAGACAGCAGCTCGCATTTACTTCTATGCCATTGTGGCTTAGTTTGACGGTTCGAGCCTTCGAAGCCTGGGATCGCCGCTCCTCAGAGCCGTCCTTCTCGACACCGGACTTCAATTCCGACACAGTTCAACTCTGCCTCGGCTCTGCCACCCACTCTGCACCATTTTTCAAGTTACTGGTAAGGCCATTCCTTTTTATTAAGCAGTGTAGCATCTTTACTGTTTTTTTTTTTTTTTAAACTATAGTTTATTGCTTTTGTAATGGAACAACAGCAGTCAACCATCTCATGCAAGAAATCGCATATAAAAACAGTCGATACAGCCAGTGTGTGTGTGTGTGTGTGTGTGTGTGTGTGTCTGGGGGGGGAAGCATTGTCTGTACAACCAGGGTATTTCAAGAAATTTAATAGTTCATAAAAATTGCCCAATATTAGCTGCACCCCACAGGTCAAGTCCAAGTTAGATGTGTAAAACCAAACTTCGTTACCTCAACAGCCTGTGTTGAGATGACCCCTCAAAGAATTTTTAAAACCATAACATGTTTAGCATTAAGGGATTATCTCAGCTGCTAGTTCTTGTTAGAATGATAAAACAGCACTTCAGCTATTAAACATTTTAAAGCTTTCAAAAACCAGACTGGATTACTGTCTGGAATTTAACTTGTAGCATTAAGCAGTATACACTACCCACCTGAATGTACAGGGCCTTTATTTAAGGACCCCCTTTTAAAGATATCCAGTTAACCTTAATTATTTTAAGCAACTCGAGTCGGTACCCATGTATATTTAGAAACGACAACTAGTACATAGTACCCCAAACATGATGTACATACGATGCTTTAATAATAACCATATCAGTGCAGGTTGAGGAAAAACCTGAACATCAATTAGAGTTGTAGTTCCAGTCCAGATACTAGGAATCCCTCGGGTAGCTTTATCTGGCTCCGATGAGTCGCCGGCCTGTGGACACTCAAATTCCCGACCGATGGACTACACTTTTTTGCCCACCTCTTCTCTATCAGTAAATTGGTAAGAGTGTCCTCCATATTGTATGCAGAGCCAAGCAGGCACCAATGATGAGTGTGTGATACTTAGGCCTCTCAGCCTAGCCCTTACTATGCTGAACCTTTTACGTCTGGCCCTGGTGGTAAATGAGAGGTCGAGGAAAAAGACGAATGGTTCTTACTTCATGGCACAACAAATCCTGTCCTCTTCCCGCCTGCAAGATCATGTCTCTGGTAGAGGCCCCTGTAGTTACTAGCAGAACCGTTCAGGGTGCATCGTTTTGGCTAGCTGCCACCGGTGGAGAGATGTGGTAAGCTTTTAAGAAGTGTTCAGATGTTAGTCTCTTCTAATTGCAGATTCTGGGGAAGCCATTCACTCAAAAACTCCAAACTTTCCCAAGAGTAAGTCTCCAACAGGCCCACAATGCACACATTTGCTGCTCTCTGCGCATTTTCCAAGGCTTCAAGTCAATAGCAGAGCTCAGCATTCTCTTGAATGATCTTACCAATAGTCGCCAGTGCTTTGGTATCCATAGATTCTGCTGTCGAGGCAACTTTAGTGACAGCTCCAATTTTGTTGTCTTGCTCAGTAAAGCGGGTCAAGATCAGTTGGACTTTAGTGTCGATCACCTGCACAGACTTTTGCAGCGCTGTCCAAGGAGGTTCTGTCCCCGAGGGTGGTTGAGGATCCAGTGATTGCTGTGCCTCGCTCGTTGACTTTTTTTTGGGGAGGCCTCCACCTGTAGTTTTAGTTGTACAACCCATCTGGAGATTTTAGTATGTACCTGTTCAGTGCAGAGCATTACTGTTCAGTAGTATCTTTCAATTAAGTCTATTTATCATTGAAAATTATCTTTTTAGCTGAAAGTGCAAGTTTATAGCAGAGCTATTCTTCAGCGCATCTTGTCAGTGGGTGTGCTTAGCAGTGCCAGCGCGTGCGCCCCATCTGTTTTTTTGAATTTAGTTACCATCTCATCATTTCAAACAACATGAAGTCTTGCTATATTATGACAATTGCAGTTTGACCCAACCTTCGAACTGCTCCGGAGGTGAGAGTTAAGTTCCATGCAAGGCATGGAATCTTGAGCGCAAGCTCGGTTGAAAACTCTGTCTGTTTTGCTTCAAACCTAAACTGTCAGATTCTTTACTCCACCTCACTGAATGGTCGCTCCGGAGATTTCTTCTACTGCTCGGTTCATTTGTCGGTTTTAAAGTGTATAATTGTCGGTTTCAAACTGCATTTGTTTTAAAATAAAACCGCAACCGGTCGGTTCAAGCTCTCTGTGGTATCGTAAGTAGTTCAAAGTTTTACATTTATTCTGTGTGGAAATTGTAAACGATATCGGTTCAGTCCTGAACAGATCAGGTTGGTTTAAAATTACTTTAAATTGCTTTAGAAGTGCGGTTCCCGGTTCTTATCGGTTCTAAAAAAAACGGATTTCATTACGTGTTTTTTCCATTTACCCGTGACACGGTTGGAACCTATAAGGGTGTTCCTTGTTGGCTAAGGGCCGCGAACGGGCAAGTTTTCTGTTAGTTGGCATTATGTCTGAGAAACCCAAAAGAAAAACCGCCCACTGGTTTCAACACTGATGTCTGTGGGGAAGTTTTTGCTATGGCCACCCACACACCACATGTCTATTGTCTGGGGTTTGACCACCTCATTTCAGACTGCCAGAGTTGTGAATTTCCTGCAGCTACCGGGATAAGAGAGTTGGTAGGCTCAGGGAAAAGGAGGCTAAGAAGTCCATTGACCGGATAGCCAGCCCGGTTCGGTGCCAACCGAACCAGAGGGAGTGCCCTCTAACCAGGGTGAGTCTTCCTCTGGCAAAAGGAGAGCTGACTCGGACGAGTCGGTTCCAGTTAAAAGGACTAGGAAGTCAGCAGGTCTGGAGCCAAAAATCCGTTCTCCAACTGCTGCAGAGGTAGCCAAAGCGATCAAAATTGTCCAGTCACTTTCCCTGGTTCCGACCGAACCGGCACCATCAGGCAAGCTGTCGGTTCCACCGGTTCAGGAGTATGATGTAGAGGAATTTTATGAACGGGGATTATGAAGAGAGTGAATGTGATTTTGACAGTCTGGATGTGCCCATTGAACCAGACATTTCTCCAGACAGACCTATGGAAGTTTCTCCCCCCAGGCTTTCTGACTCCCCTTCTCATTTTATTTTCTATAAGAAAGTGGCTGAAACCCTCCAGCTTCCTATGGGAGAAGCTGTGGATAACCAAGAAGAGCCTGACTATGTGGAAATGATGGATATCCCAGAGTCTAGAAGACTGTCTATTCCTATGCACAAATCCTTCAGGAAACAGACAGTAAAAATTTTAAAAGCCCCCCATTCTGTACTTCCTGTGGAAAAGAATGGACAGGAGGTACACTTGTCAGGCCTCGACACGGAGTTCCTCTCACAACAATGCAGCCATGTTAGTTGTGCAGGCCGCAGCCTGTGATAAGGCAAATATTCCTTTGGCTTCACACCCCCCAAGGACTCCAGGAGGATTGATGCCATGGCAAAGAAGCAGTACATGGCAGCATCTTTGGGATTCAGACAGGCAAATTATATGGCTTATGTTGCAAGATATCAGAAATCCAGATGGGATACTATTATGGCTCTAGCAAAGCAGGTCCCTGAACAACTTGCCAGGGAGCTGGAGCAGGTGGCTGCTGATGGTATTGAGGCATCCAAGGTGCAATTCCATGCTGCAGTGGACTCTAGTGATGCATCTTCCAGAGTCATGGCTACATCTGTGGCCTTTTGTAGTATGGCTTGGCTCAGGTGTACTAGCCTGCCACAGGATACCCAGGCTAAGGCCATGGATTTTCCTGTTGTGGATAACTCTCTGTTTGGAGAGCAGACAGAGAATTATATGAAGAAAATGGATGAGTACAGGACCACCTATAGGAGTGCACAGGCCAAGGAAAGGCAGGCCACTCCTGAAAGGCAGCTTTTCTGGGGCAGGGGCAGGCCTTTTTACCAAGCCCAAGCCTCCTCTTCAGCCTATGCCCAGAGGGGCTTCTTCAGAGGAAGAGGCAGACTGGGTACGAGCAGGCCTGCTACCACCCCTCAGCCTAAAGCTCCTGCCAAGCAGGCACCCTGATGGGATGGCCAGGGCCGATTCTCCACTACCTGTAGGGGGCAGGCTGGCTTACTTCGTCCAGGACTGGAAGTCTTTAACATCAGACAAGTGGGTCCTGGAAGTGGTAAGCCAGGGACTGGTTCTCAGCTTCAAAAATCCTGCAAAGATGAGAGCCAGATCCTTTCCACCTGCAAATCCTTCAGAGGCTCTCTCTTTAGAAACAGAAGTTTCAACCCTCTTGGCTCTCAGAGCTGTGGAGAGGATTCCTCCCCTACACCAGGGCAAAGGATTGTATTCCAGGTACTTCCTTACCCCAAAAAGACAGGAGAATGACGCCCATCCTGGATCTCAGATACCTAAACAAGCACCTTTTAAAACCAAAATTCAAAATGGTGACTCTGGGAATTATTTACCTCTCTAAGGCCAGGGGACTGGCTAGCGTCCCTGGACCTCAAGGATGCCTACTTCCATGTCCTCATCAGAAGCTCCCACCGAAAGTACCTCAGATTCGAACTACCCTCAGGCTATTACCAGTTCAGAGCAATGCACTTCAGCCTCACCTCTGCCCCAAGGGTATTCACAAAATGCCTGGCAGTAGCAGTTGCTCACTTAAGAAGGCAAAAGATTGCCATCTTTCCTTACCTGGACAACTGGCTCATAGTAGGCCAGTCCCCAGAACAAGTCAAATTACACCTTCAAGTCACCCAGCAGCTGCTCACATCTCTAGGTTCCTTCTCAGTCTTCCAAAGTCAGTTCTACAGCCTGTTCAGCTTCTCACCTTCATATAGGCGCAGAACTGAACGCACAACCAGCCAGAGCCTTCCTTCCTTTAGAAAGGGCAAAGACCCTGGTTTCTATGGCCTTCTCCTTCACTCTGCAGGTCTCTCGTCCAGCAAGGCATTTTCTGCAGCTCCTAGGGCACATGGCTGCTTCCACAGCAGTAGTGCAGAGAGCAAGATTTCAGATGAGGGACATGCAGTTCCATTTGAGAGCCTTCTGGTATCAAAGAAGAGACCCTCTATCCAAGTTGATCCCAGTAACTTGAACCCTGATCCAGGCCCTACAGTGGTGGCGGGATCAGAGCAATCTGAGACGAGGGGGTACCCTTCATCCCGCAGTCTCACTCCTTGACCCTTACTACAGATGCATCCCTCTTGAGGTGGGGAGCTCACATGGGCAACCTCACCACTCAGGGATTGTGGTCCCCTCAGGAATCTCTGCTCCACATCAATCTGTTGGAACTCGGAGCAGTTTTTCTAGCACTTCAAGCTTTTTCCACATCTGTTCAGAACAAAGTGGTACAAGTCAGAACAGACAACACCACTACAATGTGGTACATCAACAAGCAAGGGGCACTCGGTCTACGGCCTTGTGCACCGAAGCAATGAAGTTGTGGTCTCTGGCTTATTCCCTGAACACCTCCCTTATGGCAGTTCACCTCCCAGGCAAAGACAATGTCCTGGCAGATGCTCTCAGCAGGATTTCACAGGGCCATCACGAATGGTCTCTGGATCCCCTTATCCTGGAGGTGGTGTTTGCCAGGTGGGGCACACCTCAGATAGATCTTTTGGCAGCCCCAGACAATCACCAACTTCCTCTTTTTTGCTGCAGGCCCCCAGTGTTGGGCTCAGTCCCTCTGGACGCCTTCCTTCTCAATTGGGAAGGGAAGTTTCTCTATGCATTTCCCCCCTTCCCTCTCCTGTTCAAGGTGCTAGTCAAGATCAGATCTCAACCTTGCAAGATGATCCTGATTGCCCTGGTATCCACTGCTCCTGTCCCTAGCAGTCCACCTTCCCCTGTGCCTTCCCAGGAATCACAATCTGTTAGCCTGTGCACAGGGGAGGGTTTGGTATCTGAATCTCAAATCTCTCAACCTCAAGGCCTGGCTCTTGAAGAGTTAGAGTTTGCTGACTTGCATCTTTCTCAGGGTGTACTTAATGTTTTGAAGGCTTCAAGGAAGCCTTCTACCAGGGCTACTTATAACTCCAAATGGAAAAAGTTTTCCATATGGTGTTCTGGTAAGAGTATTTCCCAGAGTCTGCCGGCTTGCCCACAGTTCTGGATTATATGGTGCATTTAAATGCTTTGGGGCTAAGACCAGCTACCCAAAAGTGCACCTGGCAGCAGTCTCTGCTTTCTTATCAGCAGGTAAATCTCTTCTCTCTCAGCTCATCTGGTTTCTCCAAGTTTTTGAAGGGTTGCTTCACATCAACCCTCCATTCAGGGATCCTGCCCTGCATGGGATCTTAATGTTTGCATTGCCCAGCTTATGCAACCTCCTTTGAACCCATGTCTTCAGCAGAGCTTAAGTACTTGACTTGGAAGACTGTGTTTTGGTAGCTATCACTCTGCTAGGCACATAAGTGAACTACAAGCATTGTCAGTGGAACCTGATTTTATCTCCTTTCATAGGGTTAAAGTGGTCCTCAGGACTAATGAAAGTTCCTGCCTAAGGTTGTCTCGGACTTTCACCTGAATCAATCTATGTCTCTTCCTGTGTATTTCACTAACCATTCTTCCTCTGGTGAGAGGAGATTGCACAGTTTAGATGTCAAAGAGCTCTAGCTACTACACAGAGCGTACTAAGGGTCACCGTTTGATTCCCTTCAGCTGTTTCTCACTTATGGTGAGGTAGGAAGGGAAACCTGCCACTAAAAGATCTATTGCCAGGTGGATGCTTTCTTGTATCCAATTTTGTTATCTAAAACTGCAAGGTCTCCCTTCAGGCCTGAGGGCTCACCTCACTAGAGGTACAGCTGCGCCCTTGGCTGCTGCCAGGGACATCCCTATCTTAGAGATATGTCAGGCAGCTACTTGGAAAACAGTTCATACTTTCACAAAGCATTACTCCTTGGACATCCAGGCTAGGAGTGATGCTCGGTTTGGCACAGCTGTGCTTCAGAGCCTGTTCCCTAAGTAGGTTCTGCCATCCTCCATGGAGGTACTGCTATGTAGTCTGCAATTGTCATGATATAGCAAGACTTCATGTTGTTTGAAGAAAAAAATTACTCACCTTAGTAATGTTGTTTCTTCTAATGGAGTCTTCTATATTATGACCCCCTCCCCACCTGCCCCTCTCAGAACCTCTTGTTGCTGTTGGGATGTGGGTGGGTGATTTGTTGGCATCTAGTGCTTGCCATTGTTGTTTGTTGTTGAAATTTCATTTTCTTGGTCCCTGACTTGAGTCTTGTTTTTGGGACCAGGAAATGTATTCATGCTTAGTAGCCATTTGGCTACAGTAGGCTTACAGTTTCCACACAGAACCTTAGTGAGTTTTTTGCTAGAAGATCTGACAGTTTAGGTTTGAAGCAAACAGACAGAGTTTTCAACCGAGCTCGCGCTCAAAATTCCATGCCTTGCATGGAACTTAACTCTTTCACCTCCGGAGCAGTTCGAAGGTTGGGTCAAACTGCAATTGTCATAATATAGCAAGACTCCATTAGAAGAAACATTACTAAGGTGAGTAATTTTTTCTTCTGGTCCTCTGGACAAAAAGCGGGCCAGCCTGTTATGCATCAGTGTCCATGCGGCCAGCAAATCTCCGTTACCGACTGGCATGATGTTTGCCTCACCTGCCTTGGACCCCAGCACGACATGGACACCTGTGACGCCTGCTTCTCTATGGACCGCCGCGTTCTGGAGCACCACGCATTAAAGGTAGACAGGGCTGCAATGACTTTCAGGGGAGTGGCGTCGGTCCAGGCATAGGACACTCAACCCTTCGTCCGGGCCCCTTCCCATGCCTGTGTGGTCCAGTGAAGAGGGGGCCTCCTTCTCTTCTAGCCTTGCCATGGAGGAGACCTCTACCACAGTGGCGGAGGTCCGATCAGTTTCACTTGGGGCCTAAGCACACGCGCTAAATCACTTCTTTGAGTGCAGGCTCCCGTTGGGAGCCTGGCCGCGGGACATTCATCAACCGCCTCTGATTCCAGTGCCGGTCGTCAGGTCCGATGATTAGGGCGGCCGCCACAGTGGGTGCAAGGCTGGCCTGTGGCGCCATTTGCCAGTTTGGGGCACATCATTTGGAGGTCCCCTCTTGGCAGTTCCTTCCAGGGCGTCGTACAGCACCTGGCAACTTCCATGTGCCGTAGTTCTAGCCCCTATAAGGCTGCAGGAGCGGTATTGCGCACCCAGGGGTTGCCAGGCTCTCTGCCTCATCCTGCTTCCAGGATTGCAGCGTCTGGACACCCTACCAGGCATAGACATCCAGTCCTTAACCCCAAATCCTGACTCTGCGAAGTTCGATCGTCTGGAGTAAGATTTTTTCTCCTCTGTGTGGATAATACTGTCTATTGTCTCGCATCAGCCGCTGCGCTGCCTGTAACAGGCATCTGTGGGCTATGTTGGGCCAGGCGTTCGCATCGCTGCCCAATTCGGAGGCTACCCTGCAAATCCTGTCCCTCTCTGCTGTAGGTCTGGAGCTGGCAAGGCACCAGTCAAGGGCATCTTATGACACCAGTGAAGTCGCTTCATGACTTGCAGGGACAGTGATCTGCATTAGGCGGACGGCATGGCTTCACCTTTCGAGGTTGTCACCCTTGGCCCAGCATAGGTTACTGGCTTCCTACTTCCAGGGGCCTCATCTCTTTTCCTGCAGGGCAAGACAGGAACTACAGGGCCGCCCCGGGACCCCGCCTCACCCTGATTAGTCCCAGGCCTAACTGGCAGGTGGAGGTCTCTTTCCCCAACCCCGAGGGGGGCTGAGGGATGCTGTTCTCTCAGGGAATTACTGGGCCTCCTTCGGGGGTTCAGTACTCACCCACCAGTGATGAATGGTGAAGACTGACACAGGGAAGATGTGAAAATTACGTACCTACTGTAATTCATTTTCTTGTGTATCTTCACCATTCATCAATGAATCCCACCCACCTTCACCTCACAAGGTCTCAGTTCCTGAGCCATGCCCCCTCCCTGCTCGCCCTCCTCCGTGGGGATCCAGTAGGGTTTTTCCCCCTCCCTCTTCTCCTTGTGGCCTCTCCGTATGAGACATGGGAGAGTTTCTTGGGATGCCGAGTAGGGGCTCTGGGCTGATGCGATGACTTCTGGTGCGCCCCCCCCATCCTGGGTGTGACAACTCATGGGTCCCCTGGAATTGGGGGGTGCGACTAACTGGAACTCCTGTGCTCTGCCTTTATTATATCCATTCTCTCCTGTCCCGAACCCTGTGGGTTCTCCTTGTAAACAATAATTGGGGGCTGAGAATCCTCTTGGGGTTGGAGGGACCTTCTCCATCTCATCATGTTTTTCTTGAGTTCTGCCTCGGAAGCTTCCCAAGTATTGGGCTGTTGCCTCCTTGAAGATCTGCTTTTGCAAGCTCCGTGTCCTGGATGGGTGTTGGTCCCTCCTCTCCTCTCCTCCTTCCCCCTCCCCCTCTCCCTTTTCTGCCCTTTCTGGCTGTCCAGGGACGGGGGCCTTTCGGCCCATTCCCTCCCAGGTCCTCCTCCTCCTCCTCTGGCTGGCCTATTCATTTTTCAGTTTACATCCTTTCCTTTTGCTGTTACTCTGGCTCCTTTGCCCCACCCTTGTTTTTCTCTATCATCTTTTTCCTCTGGCGCACAGAACTGAGGAGGAGCCAACGACCGTTCTAGGGACATGGATATGTTGTTCATCCACACTGTCTGGCAGGTTCCTTGCCGCTTTAAATCTTGCCGGAAGGTCTTCAAGCTGGCTCCTCCCACCCACCCGGGTGGTAAAACTCGGCTCGCCCCATGGCCTAGATCTTCCTTACCGCTTGGAAGCTCAGGTTCCTTCCTTAACGCTCTGCGTATAAGACTGGTTCCTAATTCTTGAATTTGAAATTAAAAGTTTTTGCTAAAAGACTTGGTCTTCTCTCCCTCCGTGACTACGATGGACCATCGACTCGGTTTCGGAGATGCCCTTGCGGGCAGAAGATGTCTCTGGAGCGGATCCGCACTCCACGTCGTCTACTGCTGGGCCTTGAGCACGACCACGAGCTCGACCTGTGCTCTTCCTTTTCGGTCTCGTCCTCAAAGGGCCGTGCTGCCCGTTTACAACTGGGCGTCCGAAGCGATTTCCTCCGGTAAAGTCAAAGAGGCCGGTCGGCGGTGTCCCGGCAGCGGGCTCGGCGGATCAGCTCGGGCAGATGATCGCCCTCGAAGAGGAAGGCGGAGCGGGCCGCTTCTACCCGACTGCGACATTTGTCCCGCTCTCTCAGTGCCTCTTATTCCAGCTTCTTTAAGGAGCTTTGTCAGCCCTCTCGAGCTAAAGGTGAGGTCCAACTTCTCTGGACCCGTTTCTCGGTCCAAAGAAGACAGGTAAGTCTCACCGTCGATGCTCTTGGGAGCGGGGAAGATCCCTCTCCCGGGTTGTGGCCGTCGACTTTGGTAAACAACAGCTTCGGCACTGGTCTCACGGTGTCCCCGTCAGGCCAGTTGACCGAGACTCCTGTCGACGTGGTCGAGATTTTTGTCGACCCGTTGGACGGGTTGTCGGCTGGAGAAGCAGAGAATCCCCTCTCCCTGGTTCCCCCGGTGGGAGTTGAGGATTGCGTCGGCTCATCTGTGCCTCCGGTTCCGGAGCCTTCAGTTGAATCTTCCGAACCGAGGGGAGTGCCGGTTCACCGCGACACCTCCCCGCACCGTCGGAAAGCCGAGGTTCTCTGTCTTGGGCGTGTTTGCGGTCAAGCCGATCCGCCGTCGCCGGCGGTCTCGCCACTGCTACAGGCGGCGCGCCCTCATCCTCGGACGAGGGAAGCGGCACAAGTTGCGTCAAGATATGAGGAACTCATATGCAGCAGCTCTTCTGACCGGGAATAAGCCGACACCGTCGTCTTCCCCGGCCATTAAGTGGCTGTCACCGGAGCGGCCGAAACAACCCCTCGTTTTATCCGAGGAGCCTGTGCTCCGGCCGGTTGTTCGGCCAAAACCAGCTGCCCCACCGATTCCGGTGGAACCTCCGCCTCCACAGCCGTTAGTTGGGGCTCCGACCAAAAATTCTCGGTCGGCTCAGGGACTGCCCCATAGGCTGTCTGTCACCCTCACTCCCGATCGACCTCGGCAGGTGGAGGGTGGCTCAGGCCCGAGGCAGCTCTTTGAGGACTCTTCCGAGTCCGAAGACGATTCCTCCCTTTTCTCCAAGCGAATGGACTTGGAGTCCTCAGGAGGACAGTCGGTGGACGATAGCCCTTCGTCCTTCCTGGGATTGCTTCGGCTCATCTCGGAGTCCACCGGGATGAAGCTCGAACCCGTTTCTAAGCGGGCCAGGTATCCCCTCACGGAGATTCTGGACCGAGGGGATTCCCCTACGGAGGCCTTTCCGGTGGCCGAGGCCATAGTGGGTCCGGCCTTGGAGTTCTGGCAGCGCCCTGCTTCCTGTCCTGCGCCCGACCCAGGAGTATCTGATCCCCTACCGGTTCCTGTCCGGTTTTTGGAACACCCTCAGCCGGCGGTTGGTTACCGACAGCGTTTCAGCGTGCGGCGAACGCTGAGGATGTGGACAAACCTCCGACAAAGGGTCAAAGAATTGGACATACGCCGCGTAAAAGTCTGTGCTACGTCTTCCTCGGCCTTCGCCAGGCCAGTTCGCCGTCCTCATGGCACATTTTCTCATGCCCTGTTGGGCTCCCTGGATGAGTCGTCCGTCATCTTCCGCGGATCTGCAGACCACGGTCAGGCAGGTCGCGGGACCAGAGCAGGGCAGTGGCCAAACAGCAGCTCCAGACTGCTTTAGACATTGGGGACTCGTGCCAGGTCTGTGGCAGCCGCAGTGGCTATGCGTCGTCGGGCAGGGCTGAGGATATCCACCTTTACTTCTGATACCCAGCACAAGTTGGCGGATGTTCCCTTTTTGGGGACTGACCTCTTCGGCCCTGGGGTGGAAGGTCACCTGCAGAGGATCAAGAAGTCCAATGCTACCTTGGACTCGGTCTCTTCCGCTCAGAAGGACAAAGGCCAAACCACAGCCTATGTCCTTTCGTCTCTTCCAGGGCTCCAGCTGCCTCTGGCCCAGCAACGCCAGGGCCAGCAGGCTCGGGCTTGGCATCCCAAACCCAAGCCCGGGCTTCCTCCAACAGGAAGCAGGGAGGTAAAGGCCCAGGAGAACCTCGCCAGTCCCTCCTCCAAGCCTGCCCAGTGACGGGCTGAGGGTGTCGCCCCAACCCCGTCCACCTCACCCAGGTTCCCCTAGAGAAGGCGAGCTCCGACACTTCCTTTCCGCCTGGTCCGTTGTACCACGGACAGGTGGGTGCTGGAAGGTGGTGGGAAAGGCCTGCCTCTAGGTTAGAGCAGGCCCCGCCCTTCAGAGCCGTCGCACCTCGGGGTCCGCAGCCTCACTGTCGGCTCGTCGGGCCGACATCGCTCTCCTCCTCCAAAAGGAGGTGATCAGGGAGGTGGCGGACCCTCCCTCAGACCCGGGGTTTGTGTCCAGGTACTTCCTGGTTCCGAAACGGACGGGGGGCTGGCACCCCATTCTCTACCTACACGACCTGAACAAGTTCCTAAGGTCTCGAACCTTCAGGATGGTCACTCTGGCTCAGATAATACCATCCCTGGGACTCGGCGTGTGGTTCTGCTCTCTGGACCTGCAGGACGCGTTCTTTCACGTCCCTATCCGTCCGTCACATGGAGATTCCTTCGCTTTCGAGCGGAGGGATCCCTCTTCGAGTTCCGAGCCATGCCCTTCGGCCTGTCTCCAGCTCCCAGGGTCTTCACCAAATGCATTGCAGTGGTGACAGCTTTCCTGCGGCGCCAAGGGGTCCGGGTGTACCCTTACCAGGACGATTGGCTGATAGCAGCCCTCTCCAGACAGGAGGTGGAGCGGTCCAGAGATCTGGCCCTCCAGGTTTGCTCTCAAATCGGCCTTCTCATCAACGAGGCCAAGTCGGAACTCGAGCCGAAGCAGGTGATTCTGTTTATCGGGGCAGAGCTCGACTCTCTTCGAGCCAGAGCACGGCTCCCGGCGGACAGGGCCGAGGTTCTTACCTCCTTTGCCCAATCATTTCTGGTTGGGCAATCGCGCCCTGCCCGGGACTTCCTGGGTCTCATGGCGGCCTGTACCAGCGTGGTCCGTTGGGCACACTGGCACATGCGCCCCCTTCAGTGGGGACTGGCCAGCCAGTGGTCACAACGCTGTGATCCATTGGACCAGCTAGTGAGGGTGACCCAGGAGATGTGGAACACTCTCTGGTGGTGGACCGTTCCATCTCATCTGTAGGAAGGCATCCCGTTTGTCCGCCCCGAGCCGACGGTCTCTCTATCGACCGATGCCTCTCTGATGGGTTGGTGTGCCCATCTGGGGGAACACCGGGCGCACGGCCTCTGGTCCCCGTGGCAGTCCCGATGCCACATCAACCTGCTGGAGCTCCGAGCGGTCCGCCTAGCTCTTACCACCTTTGCTCCGTTTCTCCGGGGTCAAGTGGTCCGAGTCCAGACGGACAATACCACGACCATGTACTACCTAAACCGCCAGGGCGGGACGCGTTCCATGCTTCTATGCAAGGAAGCTGTCCGCATTTGGTCACTCGTGCGCAGCCTGGAGGCGGATCTCCTAGCCATTCATGTGGCAGGGCCTCCAACACCCTGGCCGATGCCCTGAGCCAGATAGGGGCTGCATCTCACGAGTGGTCTCTCCTGCAGGAGGTGTACAAGATCTGTTCTCCCATTGGGGCACACCTCAGGTGGACCTGTTTGCCTCAGGGAGGCGAGCTGAGGCTGTTTTATGCCCGCCCCCTCAGCAGGGCTCGCTGCAGGGGGATGCCTTCTCGAGGCTGTGGACCCCGGGCCTCTTCTACGCCTTTCCCCCATTTCCCTTGATTCACAAGGTGCTTCTCAAAGCAAGGAGGGACAAGGCGCAGGTGATTCTGATAGCCCCAGACTGGCCCCACCAGTTCTGGTACCCAGATCTCCTCAGCCTCAGCTCCAGGCTCCGAGAGGCAGCTTCCAGCTCGCCGGACCTGCTCTCAGTCAATCAGGGAAGGTGTTCCATCCGGACCTTCAATCCCTGCACCTGACGGCCCTGGTTCCTGAGCGGCTAGAGTTCCAGGCCTTGGGTCTTTCCGACGAGGTCCTCAATGTTGTTGAGGCGTCCCGTAAGGAGTCGACCAGGAAATGCTATGCCTTCAAATGGAAGAGATTTTCCATTTGGTGTCAGGGCAAGAGCTTGGACCCTTCCTCCTGTCCTTTGGCAAGCATCTTGGACTATTTATGGTCCTTTCTAGTCAAGGGCTTAGGTCGGCGACCTTAAGGTGCACCTGGCAGCCATCTCTGCTTACAGGCGCGGGCCGGGGCAGTCGGTGGCGCAGGAGAAGGTGGTCTGGCACTTTTTCAAGGCCTTGATCACATTTCCTCCGGTCTGAACCTCCCACCTCGTGGGATTTACTGCTGGTACTGGCAAAGCTCATGGGCAAGCCATTCGAACCAATGCACAGGTGTGAACTCTCTCACCTGTCATGGAAGACCGCCTTCTTGGTGGCTATCACGTCAGCCAGAAGGATGGGAGAACTCCAGGCGCTCTGCATCGAGTCTCCTTACCTGGTCTTCCACAGGGACAAGGTTGTCCTGCGCCCCCACCCGAAATTCCTTCCGAAGGTGGTGTCGGAGTTTCACCTTAACCAGGTGTTGACTCTGCCGGTGTTCTACCCCAATCACACCTCGGAGGCCGAATACAGGCTCCATACTTTGGACCCTAGAAGGGCTTCGCTTATAAAGGCGCCACGGCTGAAATTTGGGGAGAGTTCGCCAGCTGTTTGTCACCCTACGCTGAAGCCGCACCTGCAGACCTGCAGCCAAGCGGACGATAAGCAGGTGGGTCACCTCCTGCATAGATCTCTGCTACAAGTTGGCGGGCATGGAGCCTCCCAGAGGGATAAGAGCTCATTCTACCCGGCTCATACTGCTGCATCGGTGGCTGCTTCCAGGGCGTCCCTATCCAGGAAATCTGCAGGGCTGCTACCTGGAAGTTAGCACACCTTCATTACCCATTACACATCGACCTTGAGTCACGCCGGGATGCTGGTTTTGGGGCCTCGGTTCTCCAGTCTTTATTCCCTAAGTAGGGGGTGTGCGCCTTGCCTCCCCCCTCCCGGAGAACTGCTAGGAGTCTGCCAGACAGTGTGGATGAACATGTCCATGTCCCGCCTAGAAATACAGGTTACTCACCTGTAACAGGAGTTCTAGGAATGGTATGTATTGTTCATCCACTGACCTCCTGGCCCCGACGCACAACCTGAGCTTTCCAGCGGGCCAGATCTGGCGTCATGGGGCGGAGCCGAGTTTTACCACCCGGGTGGGTGGGAGGAGCCAGCTTGAAGACCTTCCGGCAAGATTTAAAGCGGCAAGGAACCTGCCAGACAGTGTGGATGAACAACATATACCATTCCTAGAACTCCTGTTACAGGTGAGTAACCTGTATTTACTGGCCAACCCGTGAGCACCACGCAATGCGTCTGCCTCGTGGATGGTGTTTGTCTCAGACCAATCGCCCACCAGTGATGACTGGTGAAGATGCACAGGAAAATAAAGAATTATGGTAGGTACGTAATTTTCATTTCCATGCTATTCATCTGAATGGCCTGTAATGGTGTTATTGATGTCATAGAATGTTCTTACAGTATGAGTAATTGTTTGTGGATTATGTCACTCTCAATAAAATTGAATTTTAACAAAAAAAAGAGAAGCAACTGCTGAGGACAGAGATATTCAGGGTAGTTTAAGGCAACAAAATTAGATTATTTAACAAAAATGGTCAAACCCATATCACAGTACTGGGTAGACAATAAACTAATAACTGGAGGGCATTTAAAGGTATAAAAACTGTTTCCTGTCACCTTTAGTAGGTGGATCCCAGGTTATAGCGATAGGGGTACAACATCCAGTGTTAGAGCAGTAGAGAAGGGGGTCCCACTTTTCATAGACGATTTATCAGGGTTATTTCCAAATGTTAACTGTTAAAGTGTATGTTGATAAGTGTTTTGTTTCTCTGCCTGCAAACAGAACAAGATACAGGAAGTTTTATAATTGGAGTTTAAAGCAGCAGTACTTGTTAATGAAAATGTAAGTAATTTGGTTGGCAGTTAGATCAAACCAAAAATCAATATGTGTATGAGACAGAGTCACACAAGAGGGTACTAGGTGCTCTTTGACTAAAAAATTTGAACATCCAAGTCACGGCACTCATTCGAAACCAAAGTAAAAGGCAAACACAGCACAAAAGGTGCATAGACACCTTTACTCAAGCAGCAAATAAAGAAAGCAGTACAAACTTCAGCAAAAGATCTTACGTTTCACCCATACTTGGGCTTTTTCAAAGATAATGCCCTCTATTGTCAGTCGCCTTGTATAGAAATCACTGTTAACCACGTACAGCAAATTAAGTGCCAGTGCTAATGCATAAAATAATCAAATACTAAGTGCATAAATACATTTACAATATATGGCATACAGTGCCAAAGAGCCACAGTGTGCAGAGGGTATTGCAAACCATGTCTGTCATTATTGTATATAATTTTACATATACTTCTATTAGGGTTATATATACTTCATGAAAAACAGAACACTGAGATTTCATCTATAATATGATGAATTACAAAGCCACCTGCTTTAGTCATACTAAGGGGAATGGGGGAAGGGGGAAAGAAAAAAGGACCCTTATAGCGTATAATAAATAAGCTAACTCCTGACACTACCATATACAGAGGGAATAGTCAAGAAATTCTAAAATAGCTTGTTTCTATCATATATATTTTTATACAGTTCATCGTACAAGAAATAAAAGGGCAACCAGGACACGGTTAACTTCATAAATTCTTATCTAAAGGTAAATATCGGTACCAGCAAGTTAACGATCTTACTCTAAATAAGAAGACTTTCAAAATTAAATCATACAGTCATCCATTTTAGAGATACATTCTATATTTAGTAGTTTATAAAACTAAAGGCCCCTTGTTTACAATCCCTTCTGATTCCAGTTCCATGATTTTGTAGGGATTTATGTGAAGGGAGCCTCTCTTCCTACAAAGCAATGGGGGGGGAATCAAAGAGTACCTGTAAGAGAGAGAAAAATAATGTTGACATCAGTATCGCATATTTACATATATGGAATAGTCAAACATGGGATCTGACTAGGGTTAGATAATTAAAATTCCCTATGTCTATTCATTAGAAAATGTTTCAATTCTATGTGGTTATTCAAACCTTTACCCATGTATGCTCCCAATGTGTAGATCCAATAATTTTCCCTTTGGCTTAATATCCATTCCTTGTCACGTCCTCTGGGACCAAGATTCACTTGTTCTATCCCCACAAATTTAAATCTGTGTGCTCCCTTGTCATATACATTCTTAATATGCATTGCCCAGGCATATTCTAAGATCTTACTTCGAGAGGAAGCTCTTGCAGCAGGTAACACAATTGGGACTGTCGCCACCTGTTGGCAGCTACCGGCAATTCTTTTCTCCAGTAGTACCGATGTGGCAACGCCCTCATCCAGCGTCGCCTCCAGCCCCGACGTCACCCTGTATGAGGGAGGATTTCCTCACGTGCTGCAGTTCTTTACTGCCGCACGGTCGGGGTTAGTTCGCCTGTAGTTACTGCTTGCAGTACAGATCGTGCTCCTCCCTTCTCCACCAAATTTTTTCGTTGTTTAGCATCTATGTCCTCTTCCTCTGAGGGGCACGTCAAGAAGTGCTCCTGTGGGCGACAGATACCCTTGAAGGATGGCCATTCCATGTGCCTCTTCTGTCTCGTTGCCGACCATGACACCGATGCCTGCCCTCATGCCAGGCCTTCAATTCACAAACGCGTATCGGACGTCAGAAGTCCCTTTCCACCTTTTTAGCAGAGTCCAAATTGGCCGCTATGGAACAGGCTTTGTCCTTGGGGGATTCCGATCACACTCCCACCCGTAAGCACCGGGATCATCATGATATAGGTCATACTGTAGTCCCAGGTCCTCTGGCTCGAAGTCTGGGTCGTCGGGGCATGATTCCCGCCTCACTACCCTTAAGCTGTCCAGGGCTTCCTCTGCGGCCAAGTCTTCAGGGACCATCCTACAACCGCTGAAGGTGCATCCACCCACCAAGAAGGCTCTCTCGCCAGGCGCAGGTAAGCACTTCTCCCGTTTGGCCTCCTTCTCCAAGGCCGACTCCTGGGAGTTGAGTAAGGCCTCTAGGTCTTCTGGCGGCAGGGCCTCGTCCTTGCCACCGAAATCAAAGGACTCCGACTGGCGCCCACCTTCGGTGGCTCACTGACGCTCTGTTGAGAAAATCTTGAAACACAGGTCGGACCGTCCCAAGGCCCCTGCCTCTGAGGGACGCCAATCTGGCTCCAAGGATAAGTGGATGCCAGACCGTCGTCAACCCGTGGCCCCTCCAACCACTATTTCGGCGAAAGCTATTCCACCGCTGGTCAGGGTCCTCCCGACGCTGGCCACCCCAGCACCTCCAGAAGTCCGCTCTGGGACCCAGTCACCGCTTCACCTTAAGTCCAGAGCCTGACGGGAGCAGACGCCCCTCCGATGCCACCCATCAGGCCTACGCCGATGCCTGACACTGGTGACAAGGGCTCAGATCCAACGCCGGTGATCCTCCGCCCCCTATGCCAGGGTCTCCAAAATTGAACCTTTCGCAGGTGAAGGAGCTCTTCTTCCACTGGTGGGACACAGTAAAACATGATCTCCCAGCGGGGGCACCTCCTCCCATGCACATTCCCATGCCGGACGCCTTGGAGCTTTCCAGCCTAGAGGTGGGGAAGGAGCCAGCACCTAAGAAGGACAAGACGCAGGAGGACCAGGTCCAGCAGTTCCTCCCGCTCTCCCTCTCTGATACGAGGCGCAAGAGGAGACTGCATAGGTCCCCATCCTCTTGACATCAGATTCGTACTGGACTTCGGACGCTTCCCATACGTGTTCGACACTGACCCAGATTTAGGGGCAAGGAGGAAAACCCAAAATCTCCTCCTGACGACCCCAGCTTCATGGGAGGTGATGAGGCACATCCAGGCCAACATGGGTTGGATCACTGAGGCCCTGGACCCCCAGCGACTGCGGTTGGCTAAATATCTCCGCCAAAAAGACCCTAAGCCGGTGGTCATTCCTCCCATGATCAACACCTTCGAGGACGTCACATTTATGACCTGGAAGCGTCCTCGCTCCTCCTCTGCCATGCCCAAGAAGACTCAATTGCTATACTGGGCCCCTAAGTACCACCCCTTCTTAGCCGAACCACCCGCAGTGGACTCGGTGGTGATTTCAGCAACTCACGATCGTTCAGAGGCCCAAACACCTGAACACCCAGCCGCCTGACAGGGAGTTGAAGCAGCTGGATTCCATGTGCTGCAAGGTGTACTCTGCTGCCACCTGCAGTATCAGGAGTATCAACTTCCTGACACACATGGTCCAGTTCCAAAACGCCCTTTGGGAACAAGGATTGGACATTGTGCAAAGCATGCCCAGTTGCCCTCAGTGGGCAGAGCTTGCTAAACTGCTTCAGACTGGCTCAATCGTGGGTACCCACGTTCTGTGGTCAGCCTACGACTCTGCAGACACCTCCTCTAGTGCGGCCGCCATTGGCATTTGCCTCTGTCGCCATGCTTGGTTTCGGGTCTGTGGGTTTGATCCAGATGTTCAGACGAACATTCTGGATGCTGCCTTGGAGGGCTCCGTGCTCTTTGGCGAAGACACTGAGAAGATCATCACCAGGCTGCAGGACTCCACAAGGCCATCCGAACCATGCAGTCATGTACCGCCCGAAATGGGCGAACTCGTAAACCTTGATCTTACTTCGAGAGGGCTCTTGCAGTAGGTAATTACATATAGGACATAAGCCGGCAGGCGTCAGGACTTCACAGAAAAATTTCTGGCTAGCAGTCTCTGGTGGGGGACCACCCCCATATCAGGTGACCGACGTCAGTATAAAGGGGCGGTCCCGCACGCCCGCCTTCCAGTTCTTTCCCGCTGTTAGCTTGTGAAAGTGCCTCACGGTTAAGTTCCACTGCTTGGTTAGCCATGCATCGGTATTTTCACCGCCGTTTTCTCTTCGATTTCTTCTAATTTTTTGTCAGGTTTTGCGCAGTGTATGTTGTCCCAGACTCCCTCCAAACATAGGAACAAGTGTGACTCGTGCGGCGCCCAACTCCCGCACAAGGATAGACACTCCCTGTGTCTTTTCTGTCTAGGCCCAGATCACCCTGTGGAGAAGTGCCAGCATTGCCTGAAGTTCAACGCTGCCACCCGTCGACGGAGGCAGCAGTCCCTGGAGGCCATATCCTTAAAAAGAAAATGACCTCCATGGAGAAGTAGCTGAAGAAGCTTCTTCAGGCCTCAACTTCACCTGAGGGTCACCGTAAAAAGAAAGACAAGGAGAAGCACGGGACTCCTCTTTCTAGCCACCACGACTTGGCTGGAGTCGCCCGATGCTAAAATAACATCCCTAGGGACCATTCCTTGACGGCCGTCTTGGAGGTGTCCAAGTCTCGTCGACCCTGCCTATCTGGCTTGCGCTCTGCCCTCCGGGACCCTCCGGGTTAAAGTGGCCTCCACTCCCAGTAAGACCGCTGCTATGCGGCCTTCCCGCCAGTGGCTCGAGAGAAGACCGCTAAGTCACTCCGACCCTTGGGCAGCGCACTGATCTCAAACCGCCCGACAAGGCGGCCCCCCTCACGGCCTTCCTCGGGCGCTGGTTCCGCTAAGTCGGACGACGGCTCCTCAGATGTCCGCCCATACCCCGCCAGTAAGACGTCCATCGGCCCGTCCGGTTGCACAGCGTCTGAGCCAACGCCAGACCCAGTCGTCCAGTCCACCGTCCCTAGCTCCCCGCAGCGTTCGCCGCTGCCTTCCGAAGCCTCAGCTTCTCCCCTGTTAGAACCCAGGGATTTTAATCCTCCTTCCCCGGGTGATGCAGAGGATGCAGGCATGCTCCCATCAGGGCCCCCTCCCGCTGGGTCAGACGACCTGACATCAGACCCTGGGACGCGCCTTGCCGGCCGCAGGCGACATTCCTCTCCCGGATTGCCTCGCGGACCTGACACAGCTGGGCTTCCTATTCCGGCCCACCTGCGGGGCGTTCCCAGGGCCTCTTCTCCCTCCCCCGTTGGATCCCTGGCACCCGGGTATCCGCCATCTTATCCGATGCAGTCTTACCCGGGTCCGTAGTATCCGGCGCTGGGTTTCCCGCTGTCGGTGCGGATACCCGCCATATGGATATTCTCAATATCTGTATCCCTCTCCTCCAGTGCCCCCCAGCCGCTGGTGGACCTGAGGGAAACTCCTGCTTCCTGGTGGGCTGAGGCCAAGGCTCTGCTCACCAAGGAAGTGGAGAGCCACCTTCCGACACCGGAACCCGTTCCGGACCCCCATCGTCGAGGGCGAGAGACCCCCTTCCCTCCTCCTGCTACCAGCGGTGTCCCCTCCAGTACCAATACAGGGGTGGCGCATTACAGGAGCTCCCAAATGGTCATTCCTCCCCGAGCAGGAGGGTCTTTGTCTTCTCCACCTTCCTCGGATGATTCAGACGGACATTCCAACCTTGATGGCGAGCCACGAACTCTGGAAAAGCCCCAACCTAGGACTCCTCCGAAGTCCCCTCCGAAGGATCCGTCCTTCACGGAGTTGCTAGGAAAGATCCAGTTGTTGCATCAGTGGAAATCTTTGGAGCCAGATCCACAGCGGCAGAAGCTAGCTGCACATCTGGATCTGCCCGAGGTTGCTCCTACTTTGGTTCCACCCTGGATTGAGCCTCACACGGACCTTGTTTCCACCATTTGGAAACAACTGTCCGCCATACAGCCTGTCTGCCTTCCTCGGAAAGGGGGCTATCAGGCTCCGGAGCGTGTTGAATTCTTTACTTCACACCCCAAAGCTGACTCGGTCGTGATCAGTGCCGCCCATGGCCACACAACCAACCCCAAGCTTTTGAGCTCATTTCCACCTGATAAGGAGTCCCGTCTTCTGGACAAGTATAGGAAGAAAGTTTTCGCTTCTTCCGCTCTGGGTATTAAGGCCATGAACTACGTTGCTCACATGGGGATTACCAGAAGGCCATCCTTAATGAGGTGGAATCTAAATTGGACTCCCTTCCTGAGTCGCAAACCAAGCAGGAAGTGGCAGACCTTGCCCGTTCTGCTTGTTTGGCCAGTAGGCACATGCTACGTGCTACTTACGATGCAGTGGACGCTGCTGGTAGGAGCTCTGTGTTCGCCATCAGTTTGCGGCGTCATGCCTGGCTCAGAGTGTCCGGTTTGGTCCCGGAAGTGCAGTCTGCCATCCAGGACGTGCCCTTTAGGGGTTCGGTAGTGATGTCAAGGACATCATCACTGGCCTGCGTGAGAAGGGCACTGCTCTCAAGGAAGTTGACTCCATGTACAGAGCCCCTCAGCGTGTCCCTATCGCAGACGTGCACAGGCCAAGGTGAAGCCACAAGGGAAGCAGGCCAACAAGTGTCGGGCCCCTCTGGCTGCGAAGCCCCCCACCACCACCAAACGGGCAGCGGGAGCTCGAGCCGTGGCGCTGCCTCACACCTCCTGACTCCTTTCCTCTTCCACAGCCTCTGGGCTCCTCAGAGGAACCGGTAGGCGGGAGGTTCTCACTTCATCTGCCGGGTTGGGAGTGGATAACTTCCGACATTTGGGTGCTCCAGCTGATAGTGGAAGGACACTCAGTAGAAATTTCTTCAGAACCCCAAAGGTTGTCTTACTCCCAGACACATTCTTCTGGTTTAGGAAGAAATTTCCGCCCTTCTTTTGAAGGCGGCAGTAGAACCCGTCCCTCCCTATTTCCAGGGGATGAGTTACTATTCCCATTTCTTCCTGGTTCCGAATAAGTCAGGCGATGTGAGGTCTATCCTAGACCTCTGCTCCCTGAACCTATTCGTGGAGTACAAGAGGTTCAGAATGCACTCTCTGCAGGGCCTTCTGCCCCTACTTTGGCTGGGGACAGTGGCTGTGCGCTCTGGACATGCAGGATGCCTACCTGCATATCCCCATCAGCCCGTCCCACTGCAGATACCTTCGGTTTTCTTTTCGGGGGGACCACTACCAGTTCAGGGCCCTCCTATTTGGTCTCTCCTCAGGCCCCCGAGTATTTACCAAATGCCTTTCGGTGGTGGTGGCCCACCTGCATACCCAGGGGGTTCAGGTTTTCCCGTACCTGGACAACTGACTCCTGGCGTCCCGTCCAGGAAGGACCTCCTGCGCTCCCTTTACCTTACCCTACAGGTTTTCACCAGCTTGGGTATTACCATCAACCAGGCCAAGTCCCATTTGATCCCATCACAAAGACTCCAGTTTATTGGGGTGATCCTGGATACGACCTCCGGTAAGGCCTTCCTGCCTTTTGGACAGGTTGGCCACCCTTCAAGCTCAGGTCAGCCTGCTGTCCACCCACAGACAGGTCTCTGCCAGGTTGGTCCTTCACCTCCTCAGGCTCATGGCGGCTGCCATTCTGACGGTGCCTCGTGCTCAGGTCCACATGAGAATCTCTCAGTGGACGCTTCGGTCTCAGTGGGATCAATTGGTGGACGACGTAGATCGGGAAATCCTGGTCTCCTCTCTGATGGTTCGGGACTTGCAATGGTGGTTGGTTCAGGAGAACCTTTGCTGGGGAGTTCCCTTCTGTCTTTCTTCCCCCCTCCCAAACTCTGACAACAGACGCCTCGGGTGAGGGTTGGGGAGCCCACTTGGGATCTCAACGGACCCAGGGTTCTTGGTCCAGACTCAAGCAGACTCTACACATAAATGTGCTCGAGCTGAGGGCAGTCATGTATGCCTTAAAAGCTCTGCATCTGCTTCCCGGTCATCTGGCTGTTCAGACTGACAATATGTGCGTAGTGTGGTACATCAACAAACAGGGAGGAACTCATTCCTACCCTCTTTGCAGGGAAGCGATGCGAGTTTGGGATTGTGCAATACTTCACAACCTTCACCTCACGGCGATTCATGTTCTGGGGGTCGAGAACATGTTGGCAGACCACCTCAGCCGGTCGTCCGCCCAAGCGCACGAATGGAAACTGCATCAGGGGGTAGTAGGTTGTTTTCCTATGCTGGAGAACCCCTCAGGTAGACCCGTTTGCCTCTCCTCTCAACACAAAACTTCCCGTCTTCTGCTCGCTCGCTCCAGGGTGCAGAGTTTTTGGGATTGACGCTCTGTCTCTAAACTGGAAGGGCAGATTTGTCTATGCTCCCCCCCCCCCGGATCCCATCAATTCCGAGGGTCTTACACAAGCTTTGTTCAGAAGAAGCTCGCGTGATCCTCTCGCTGCATTCTGGCCCGGGCAAGTTTGGTTCTCTGTTCTGCAACAGTACTCAGAGGAACCTCCTCTTCCTCTGTCACAGGTTTTGCTGACCCAGGATCAGGGAACCCTGGTCCATCCTGGACTCAAATCCATTCAGCTGCATGCATGGCTCCTGCAGATGTAGTTCAGACCCGGTTTGGGGTTTTGTCACAGGTGGCGGAGATTCTGGTGGAGGCCAGAAAGCCTTCCACTCATTCCACTTACGCCATGAAATGGCAAAGGTTCTGTATTTGAACCTCTTCCAGAGCTTTCGATCCATTATCCTGCTCTGTCTGGAGGCTCCTGGATTACATGCATCACCTCTTCGACCTGAGTCTGTCACATCTCCTTGAAGGTTCACATGGCTATTTCCACTTAACACGTTCCTTTTGGGAACAGGTCTTTTGCGCAGCTGGAAGTCGCCAAGACCTTCCTTAAAAGGATTCTCCACTTGAGACCCCCCATTCGTGCATCTGCTCCTGCTTGGGACTATAATTTCATTCTCGAGAAGCTTACCCTCCCTCCTTTTGAGCCGGCAGCATCAGCAGACCTAAAGTTCCTTTCCTGGAAGACTCTCTTCCTGGTGGCCATGACCTCCGCTTGACAAATTTCCGAGCGTCAGGCCTAAATGTGCAAAATCCCATACTTGATTTTCCACAAGGAACGTGTGGCTCTGCATGCCAACCCTAAGTTTCTCCCTAAGGTGGTAGCGGAATCTACGCTGAATCAATCTGTGGAACTGCCTGCGTTTTTTACGCAACATTCCAATCAAGGGGAGTACCTCTTACATACTTTGGATGTTCACCGGATTCTGAGATACTATACCAACAGGACAAAGGATCTCAGAAAGACTGATCAATTGTTTGTCTCTTTTGCTCCTAAAAGAGGCTATGCGGTTTCCAAGCAATGCCTTTCAAAATGGTTGGCTCATTGTATCACTTTCTGTTATGACAAGTACCACAAGACCTTGCTAGGTCAAGTCAGAGGTCACTCCACTAGGGATGTTGCTGCCTGTTTCAAGAATGTGTCGGCAGCTGACATCTGTGCAGCCGCCACTTGGACTTCTGTCCATACCTTTACGAAACATTACAGTTTGGACATTGCCTCTCGCCATACAGCTGGCTTTGGGTTGGCTGTTCTGCGAGGTCTTCTTTCGTAAGACCTTCACAGCTAGAGGATCTGGGTAGGAGTAGTTTCTTCCTCCCGTGAGCTTCTCTTTGTTCCAGACTGCTTGGGACTCAATCCTATATGTAATTACCTACTACTAGAGCCCTCTCTAAGTAAGATAGTACAGTTACGTAATAACTTACCGTAACAGTAGATCTTCGAGAGAGGCTCTTGCAGTAGGTAATACCTTCCTGCCCTCCATCCCCCTAAGCTTTTTCAGCTCCTTTTCCAGGATGGGAAATATCCGCTTCTCTCATCTTGGCTTTTGGCCTTTGGTGGGAAAGAACTGGAAGGCAGGCGTGGGAGACTGCTAGCTAGAACTTTTTCCATGAGGTCCTATATGTAATTACCTACTACAAGAGCCTGTGACGAAGATCTACTGTTACGATAAGTTCTTACATAACTGTACTTTTTCATGGCTGTGGGGGACATCAGCCTCAGCAGCCTTGCTTCCAGCCCAACTCGCAGTGAGGCGGCTTCAGTCGAAGGGGTGGAGCCAGAGGATCCTCTGCCTCCTCCTCCTCTAGACAGGCAAAGGCAGCCACTGCCGCCTGACTATCCAGGCCACTCTCCTCCCCTAGATGCCCCGTCAGAGGAGCCGGTCAGAGGTCGTTTTTTTCCTCTACGCAGATGCGTGGAGTCAAGTGACCTCCAACCAGTGGGTCCTCGAGCTCATGGAGTTCGGGCATTCCATAGAGTTCGACTCTCTTCTGCCAGACAGACGACTGCCCCATCCTGTTATCCAAGGGAACACCGAGTGCTGGTCAGAAGGGAGATATCCCTTCTGGACAAAAATGCCATCAAGCCGGTACCTCCGGACGAGTGAAAGAGAAGGTTCTTCTCCCACTTCTTCCTAGTCCCAAAGAAGTCGGGAGACCTCAGGCCCATTCTGGACCTCCGTGGTCTGAACCAGTGGGTCTCCAATCAGAGATTCAGGATGGTCTCCCTCTCCACTCTCCTGCCCCTCATCTTGGGAGACGGACTGGCGTCCCTGAATATGCAGGACGCCTACTTGCATATCCCTATCTTCAGGGGCCATAGAAATTTCTGAGGTTCAGGTTGGAAAACGAGGACTGAGTTCTGAGTCCTTCCCTTCGGTCTCTTTCTTCAGCCCCCAGAATCTTCACCAAGTGCCTGGCAGTGGTTGCTGCGGCACTCCGGAGATGGGGCCACTTCATGTTCCCTTATCTGGACGACTGGCTCCTTCCAGGTCCCACCTGTTGGAAACCATCAAGGACTCCATTTCGCTGTTTCAGTGCTTGGGAATCACTGTCAACAGGGACAAGTGTCATCTTCTTCCGTCCCAGAACCTCCAGTTCATTGGAGCTCTTCTGGATACCACTCTCGGGGAAAGTGTTTCTTCCCTCTGACAGAGCAGGCCGGATTTGGATCTTGGCGTACCAGGTCTTTTCAGCCTCAAGAGTCCCTGCAAGACTTCTACTCAGGCTGTTGGGGCATATAGCAACCGCCATAGTTCAGGTCCCTCTGGCGCGTCAATGCATGAGAACCATCCAGTGGTCGCTCAGAGTTCAGTGCGATCAAACACTGGACACCTCGATCCAGATCTCTGAGCCAATCCGCCGAGAATTACACTGGTGGATGTCGTCACAAAATTTACTGGCGGGTATCCCCTTCCACACGGGCGCTGTCCCAGATTCTGACCACAGATGTGTCGTCCTCGGGATGGGGCGCCCAGTTGTGGACACATTGCACTCAGGGCTCCTGGTCCCCAATAGAGGAAGATCTGCATGTCAATGTGCTGGAGCTGAGAGCAGTCCTTTATGGTCTTTAAGTCCTGATCTCAGTCCTAGTGCCAGGCCACCTGTTGGTCCAGACAGACAACACTTCATCAACAAACAAGGTGGCACACACTTGTATCCCCTTTGCCAGGAAACCATGCAGGTATGGGATTGGTCTTTGGAACACCAGCTCGCGTTACTGGCAGTACACGTTCCGGAGAACAAAACGTGTTAGCCGATGCTCTCAGCAGGACAAAGTCGCAGGCTCACGAATGGGAGCTGCGGCAGGAGGTCGCAGCTCACATCTTCTGCCAGTGAGGGATGCCAGAACTGGATCTCTTTGTGTCACAATTCAACGCAAAACTGCCCAAATCTTCCTGGACTAAGTCTCCATCACCCATTCACACTAGTGGGATAGGGCCGGAGGTGCTAGGACCAAGTGGGAGCCAAAAATTTTCTGAAGGGTCGGTGCTGAGGTAGGACCGCGCATGCGCGGCACCGCGAGACTCTCACGCCTGTGTAGGCTATCTCGGCATCGACCCTTCAACTGCCTCGGTTCCTTTTCTTCCGCCGTCAAGTGCGCTTGGATGTCGACGTCGCTCATCTGGCGGAGTCAAAGTTTTCGTCTATACAACAGCAGCTTTTAGTGTTTAATTTAACTGTTTAGTAGTAATTTCTTATTTTATGAACAAGAAAAGATTATGAAGAAAAATAAATTCTTCCTGCCATCAACGGAGTCGTCCTTAGATGGTAGCGGTGACAGTAGGAAGACTTAGTTTGAAAGTTGTTATGGCAGAAGGGCTGTGCCCGGTCCACTGCCCTTAAGTAATGGGGGAGGGTCTGACTACGGACTGTCCTGTGCTCGGGGGGGGGGAGAGAGACAGTCCACCAAAGCACGAATCTTGCGGTTCCGGGGATCTGGCTCCGCTTAGCCTCGAGCTCTTCTTCCTCGTTTGGGGAAGAAGAAGAATCGGTGCTGCTCAAGGTTGCCCTTTGGTATGTCTGCACAAGGATTATTCGTCTGAAGGGGCGATAGGCCTGAACAGATTTTTGTGGGTTCCCCTTGGCTCTGCTCCTAATGGATGCATTCTCGTCTCCAGACTCCATCTCTGTCCTCGTTGGAGTTCTGGTGAGCAGTTTCACCTCTGGGCCGCTCCTATGGAGCAGAGGGTTTGACTTTCCTTTTTTCCTGGTTATGTTCCTGTATTCAGAGCCGGGTCAGTTGGATCAGGATGAGCACGGTGCCCTCTTGGTGCCTTCGCCATCGTGTCAACCCCTCGTGCCTACCCACTTCTTCCTTTTCCATGCTGGGGCCGGCACGGGCACCACCTTTTTCCTTCTCCCCATCTTCTCCATTGACTTTTCCAAGGTGTTTTTCCTGACGCCGTGCCTGATGCCTTGGTGGTGCCGCAGGTTCAGCTCCGTGGCCACTGGTTTGACATCAGTGCCGTAGGTGGCGCCGCTGGTGTTTGGGTCGGCACCATGGCTCGGCGCCATGGGTGCTGTCATTGTTACCTTCATTGCTGACGCCGCTAGCGGTGCTGTGGGTGGCGCCTGGCTGCCATGAGTTTTTTGAGTGACATGGGCGCGCCTTTGCATGCCATTGCTGCCATGGGTGCAGAGGATACTTGGGGGTTCTGCTGTGGGTGCCCTCAGGTGTCTCCCAGGTTGCCATAGGTACTGCTTGATGCCCTCCTGTGCCACAACTGACGCTAGTGCTGCAGGGGTGCCAGTTGGTGCTGTCCAACAGAACTAGGGGACAGATCTCCGTTTGCAGACCTCTTCTTCCACGGGACTTGTGGCAAGATGTTTCCACAGAATGAAGTCCTGTTCTGCGGATTATTTTTCCCTCACATCTTAGTGGGTGGCGGTCTGCATTGGGTCTTGTGTCACCCAGCAGTTTTCCGCTGATGGGACTCTTCTCTTCTGCTCTGCCAGCGGAATCTCTCATTCCACTTAGCACTTTCTCAGCTCTCTACGTGGTGCCAAGCTCCTTGACACCCTTCCTGCTGGTGGAGTCTCTAGTGGCTCTGACCTAGACCTCTCTTTGGGGTCCTTCTATAGTAGAAGGGCATCTAGATGAGTCTCTCCCTGTCCTGGTCAGTGATACAGCGGATGACTCATTTTATATATTGAAGGACACGCCCTCTCTATCATCAGAGTCCATGATGGAAGCTCTTTTCAGTAGTTCCTCGGTAATGGGGTCCACCATAATGTTCAGACTGTATCCGTGGACCATACACCTCTGCGTCTAGACTTTGTCGTCAAGACAGTTGCACTCTGTGGAACATTCTAATTCAGTGGTTGGGAGACTCAGACTCTTCCATTCATTGATAGGGGTATACAGCCCCCTTCTGATGCTGCCCCTCTGGTGGCTGCTTCAGCACAGGTGGTTAACATCTGTCCAGCTATTATTAGTCCAGTCAAGAGTTCAGTTATGGATTCTCAGGCTCCTCAGAGGGATGACAGCCTTGTCATTTGTGTATCTGGCAATCCTTGCAAAATAACAGCCTGCAACCTTGGTAGGCTCTGACTAATGGTAAAAAAAAAAAAAAGTTAGAATTTTCACAGCACAGAGCCTAGCTGGAATTTCCTGATACCACTCTTTGGATCTGGTCAGGTTCCGTCTCAACCCTGAGGCAGTCTCTAAACTTTGGTAAAGAGTATCTGATTTCTTCTACCCCTAGGGGCAGTCCGATCCAGCGGTGGTATGGCTCACCTTTTCTCTAGAGAGGTTTCTCTTATTCCGAGATATTTCCAACACCTAGGCATCTAACCAGTCTGTTAGTCCCTCTTTTTTTTATCAGGGTTTCTTCTCTTGATCAGAGCCTCGCAGCAACAGAAGTGACTCTTCAGCGAGTCGGAACTTAGATTCCTACTTCCATGCTTGCTTCAACTTAACAAACGACATGCTCCTTTCTTGATCATAGGTCAAGAGGTATTTTTTCCGAGATAGCTTCTCAAATATTCACACCTTCAGTTCCTGTGCACTGGTTCTGAGCCAGTCGCACATGAAGCTATCCTCTCCAACTGCGTGACTGAGCTGTGGTGATTTTTTTTTTTTTTTTTCCAACAAAGCAAACTAGAGTCCTCCTCCTCCTTTCAGGGAAGCCGGAGTAAGTAGTGCCTCACTGCATTGAGCCACTTCTGCCGCTATTTGGTCACTTAAACGAATGGGTTAGCCCTAGCTTGGTCTTGCTGTGTACCTCCTCGACGCACATCTGCCTCTATGTGCCTTACAAATCCAGCCCGTTTTTTTCTGTTGGAATGTTTTTTTCCGCAGTGGACACACCCTCCTGTACTCTTTTTCCTTTCTTCCCTGAGTTCAGAGACTGCTACTACAGTTATGCACACAGGGGCAGGATGATTTCTTTTTGGAATATGCAGTGACTAGGATCAGATTCTACTAGACCGCCACAAGAGGCTTCTATGTTGTGCTTCGCCTTCCATCAGGAAGGTTTCAGTGACCAAGTGAAAACCATACTCCTTGATGGGCTAACCCCACCTGGACCTTCTTTTGCTCACCAAGTAAGGGGTTCAAGTGCTCCTGGACCTGTTCTTTGCAGGTCAGCCATACTTGGTAGTGGGGGTTCCGTCTGTGCTTTTCGGTCTACCCTGAACCAGTAGACTTTACCTCTGGCTCTTGCAGTTCCTGAGGTCCTTTTACATTGGCTTAGTACGTGTCTTTGACACTATTAATTTTGGTCCTATACCAAATTGTGAGTCCAGGTTCTCGCCGCTCTCTTGAGTGATTGCGGCTTCCTGGCAGAGTTTCATTTTGTGCCCATTGCAGTCTTCTGCAAAGTGGTGAGTTACAGCTCGAGCGCTTATCTGGTAAGCATTATATTCTGGAAACTCCTTACAAGACAGCTGTTTTTATTAACAGGACTGTCCTTGGCCGTCCTTTCTGGCAGAACCCTATCTCCTGCCACCCTACTCAGGGTTGTTGGTTTTAGCTCGGTACTCTCCCACTAGTGTAAATGAGTGGTGGAGACTTGGTCCAGGAAGATATGGAAATTGCATTCTTACCTTAATTATTGATCTTCTTGGACAGTCTCCATCACTCATTCACATGCCCACCCACCATCCCCTGTGTTCACTCGTTTTTCTTTCCTGGTCTTCATGGCCCTATGGTTCGGACTGTGAAGACGTTGATCTTCCTGGACTACGTTTCCATCACTCATTCACACTAGTGGGATAGCGCCGGAGGCGCTAGGACCAAGCAGGAGCCAAAAATTTTCTGAAGGGTCGGCGCCGAGGTAGGAACACGCAAGCGCTGCACCACGAGACTGACTCGCGCCTGTGTAGGCTATCTCGACGTCGACCCTCCAACCGCCTCAGTTCCTTTTCTCCCGCCGTCGAGTGCACTTGGATGTCGACGTCGCTCGTCTGCCGGAGTCAAAGTTTTCGTCTATGCGACAGCAGCTTTTAGTGTTTAATTTAAACGTTTTATTTAACTATTTAGTGGTAATTTTTTTATTCTACGAACAAGAAGATTATGAAGAAATTCTTTCCTGCCATCCACGGAGTCGTCCTTAGACGGTAGCGGTGACGGTAGGAGGACTGCGTTTGAAAGTTATTATGGCAGAGGGGCTGTGCCCGATCCACCACCCTTAAGTAACGGGGGGGGCTGACTACAGACAGTTCTGTGCTCGGCGGGGAGGACAGTCCTCCGAAGCACGAATCTGGCGGCGCCGGGGATCTGGCTCCGCTTAGCCTCGAGCTCTTCTTCTTCGTTTGGGAAAGAATTGGTGCCGCTCGAGGTTGCCCATTGCTATGTCTGTGCGAGGATTGTTCGTTGGTAGGGGCGATAGGCCTGAACCAACTTTCATGGGTTCCCCCTTGGCCCCGCTCCTAACGGCTGCATTCTTGACTCTGGACTCCAGCTCTGTCCTTGTTGGAGTTCCGGTGAGCAGTTTCACCTCTGGGCCGCTCCTGTGGAGCAGGGGGTTGACTCCTTTTTTCCTGGTTGTGTTCCTGGTTTCGGGGCCTCCGGGCCTCGGAGCCGTTGGACCGGAGCCGGGTCAATTGGATTAGAATGAGCGCGGTGCCCTCTTGGTGCCTTCGCCATCGTGTCAGCCCCTCGTGCCTACCCCCCTCTACCTTTTCCATGCTGGGGCCGGCACAGGCACCACCTTTCTCCATTTTTTCCTTTGGCTTTCCACAGTGTTTTTCCTGGCACTGTGCCAGACACCTTGGTGGCACCGCAGGTTCGGTGCCGTGCCACTGGTTTGGCATTGGTGCCATAGGCGACGCCACTGGTGTTTGGGTCAGCGCCGTACTCGGTGCTGCAGTCGGCGCCGTGGCTCGGTGCCATGGTCGGCACTGTACTCGGTGCTGCAGTCGGCGCCGTGGCTCGGTGCCGTGGTCGGCACCGTAATCGGTGCCCTGGTCGGCACCGTACTCTGTGCCGCAGTCAGTGTCGTGGATCGGCGCCGTGGCTCACGCTGCACTCGGCACTGTGCTTGGCTCCATGGGTGCCTCTTTGCCGGCACCGCTCCCACTCCCATGGTTTTCTTGGGTGCCATGGTACCATGGGAGTCGGGGGTGCCCTTGCGTGCCATTGCTGCCGTTGGTAACAAGGATACCTGCGGGTTTCGCCGTGGGTGCCCTCTGGTGTCTCTCAGGTTGGCATGGGTACTGCTTGGTGCCCTCCTGTGCCACGAGTGACGCTGGTGCCACAGGGGTGCCAGTTGGTGCTGACAGAACTAGGGAAAGATCTGTTTTGCAGACCTCTCTTCCGCAGGACTTGTGTTGGGATGTGGAATGAAGTCCTATTCTACGGGTTATTTTCCACACATTTTAGTGGGTAGCGGTCTGCATCGGATCTCCTCATCCAGCGGTTTTCTGCTGATGGGACTCTTCTGTTCTGTTCTGTCAGCGGAATCTCTCATTCCGCTCAGCACTTTCTCAGCCCCCTACATGGTGCCAAGCTCCTTGACACCCTTCCTGGTGGCGGAGTCTCTAGTGGCTCTAACCTAGACCTCTTTTGGGGTCCTTCCGTGGTAGAAAGGCATCTAAATGAGTCTCTCCCTGTCCTCCTGGTCAGTGATACAGCGGATGACTCATTTTGTATACTAAAAGACACGCCCCCTCTATCATCAGAGTCTGTGATGCAAGCTGTTTTAGTAGTTCCTCATTTATGAGGTCCACCATAGTGTTCACACTGGATCTGTGGACTATATACCTCTGCGTCTAGACTTTTTCAGTGGTCAAAACAATTGCACTCTTTGGAACATTTTAAGTCAATGGTCGGGAGCCGCACAGACTGTTCCGCTCCTTTGTTAGGGGTATACAGCCCTCTTTTGATGCTGCCCCTCTGGTGGCTGCTTCGCCACAGGTAGTTAACATCTGTCTAGCTATTATTAGTCCAGTCAGGGGTTCGGTTATGGATCCTCGGGCCTCAGAGGAATGACATCCTTGTCATTTCTGTATCAGGCAATCCTTGCCAAATAGCAGCCAGCAACCTTGTCAGGCTCGGACTAATGATATTTAAAAAAAAAAAAAAAAAGGGGGTCAGAATTATCACAGCACAGGGCCTAGTTGGCTATCCCGACGGTACCTCGCACTCGACTCCACATGAGGATCTCTCAGTGAACTCTACGCTCTCAATGGGAAAAGTTAGTGGACGACCTAGATCACTCAGTTGTGATCTCCTTGCCGATGATGCGAGACTTGCAATGGTGGATGGCTCGAGAGAACCTGTTTCGGGGAGTTCCTTTCTTTCATCCTCCCCCCTCCCAGACTCTAATCACAGATGCCTCAGGCGAATGTTGGGGAGCCCATCTAGGCTGTCATTGGACCCAGGGCTCCTGGTCCAAGCTAGAACAAGCTCTCCACATCAATGTTTTCGAGCTTCGGGCAATGTTGTAAGCTCTCCAAGCCCTTCACCAATACATCCTTCCCGGCCACCTAGCCGTCCAGACGGACAACATGTGCTTGGTGTGGTACATCAACAAGCAGGGAGGGACTCAGTCCTACTTTCTATGCAGGGAGGCAATGAGGATTTGGGATTGGGCAACACAACACGACCTTCACCTCACGGCAATTCACGTTCCGGGGAGTTGACAACACCCTGGTAATCAAACTAAGTCGCTCTTCTGCTCTGACTCACGAGTGGGAACTGGACCAAGGGGTCCTAGACAGTATCTTCCAACTTTGGGGAACACCACAGGTCGACCTGTTCGCATCCCTCCAAATGCAAAACTTCCCGTCTTCTGCTCGCTCGTTCCAGAGCGAGGCACTTTTTGGAGCGACACTCTGTCTCTAGACTGGAAGGACAGATTCATCTGTTCTTTTCCCCCAATTCCACTTATCCCACAAGTCTTGCAGAAACTAGCTTCAGAAGGAGTGAGAATGATTCTGATTGCTCCTTTCTGGCCCAGGCAAATCTGGTTCTCACTTCTCTACAACAATATTCAGAGGATCCTCCTCTTCTTTATCTCAAGGTTTGTTCACCCAGGATCAGGGGACCCTGGTCCGTCCAGGCCTCAAATCCCTTCAACTGCATGCATGGCTCCTGCAGACCTAGCCCAATCCCATTTTGGAGTGTCTCCCAAAGTGGCAGAGATTTTAGTGGAGGCCAGAAAACCCTCCACCAGATCCACTTATGCCATGAAGTGGAAAAGATTCACTATTTGGGCTGCTTCCAAGAACGTGGAACCTTTCTCCTGTTCAGCAAGGCTTCTGCTGGTGTATCTGCATCATCTGTTTGACCTGGGTCTCAGACATTCCTTTCTGAAGGCACACATGGCAGCCATTTTGGCCTATCATGTTCCCTTCGCAGACAAGGCTTTTGCTCAACTGGAGGTCTCCAAGACCTTTCTCAGAGGGGTCCTCCATCTGAGACCCCCCCAATTCGTACTCCTGCTCCCCCCCTTGGGACTTGAACTTTGTTCTCGAGAAACTTACTCTCCCTCCCTTCGAACCTGCAGCTTATGCAGATTTGAATTTCCTTTCATGGAAGAGTCTCTTGTTGGTGGCCATTACTTCGGCTCGGAGAATCTCCGAGCTCCAGGCCCTGATGTGTAAAATCCCATACTTGATTTTTCACAAGGAACAAGTTGCTCTTCGCACGAATCCTAAGTTTCTCCCTAAAGTAGTAGCCGAATCTACTCTAAATCAGTCCATAGAGTTACCTGCCTTTTTTACGCAGTACTCTAATCAAGGGAAGTATTTTCTACATACTATGGATGTTCACTGGATTCTGAGATACTACACCAACAGGACGAAGGATCTCAGAAAGACTGATAAGTTGTTCGTCTCTTTTGCTCACAAAAGGGAAGGCAATGCTGTTTCCAAGCAATGCCTGTCTAAGTGGTTGGCTCATTGCATCACTTTCTGTTATGACAAATACAACAAGACCCTCCCGGGTCAAGTCAGAGGCCACTCCACAAGAGAAGTAGCTGCCTCAGTGGCTTGTTTCAAGAATGTGTCTGCGGCAGACATCTGCGCTGCCGCCACCTGGACTTCCGTCCATACCTTTACGAAACACTACAGTTTGGATGTTGCCTCTCGCTGTAGAGCAGGCTTCGGGCTGGCTGTTTTGCAAGGCCTCCTATCTTGAGACTTGCACAACCAGAACTACCTTTTGGAGTAGTTTCCTCCTCCCAGTGTCTCTCTTTGTTCCAGACTGCTTGGGATTCAGTCCTATATGTAATTACCTACTGCAAGAGCCCTCTCGAAGTAAGATAGTACAGTTACGTAAGAACTTACCATAACAGTAGATCTTCGAGAAAGGCTCTTGCAGTAGGTAATACCTTCCCACCCTCCATCCCCCTAGGCTTTTTCAGCTCCTTTTCCATTGAGGGAAATACCCGCTTCTCTCTCGTCCGGCCTCTCTTGGCCTGTGTTGGGAAAGAACTGGAAGGCGGGCATCCGGGACCGCCCCTTTATACCGACGTCTCCTGACGCTGGTCACCCGACATGGGGGCAATCCCTCGCCAGAGACTGCTAGCTAGAAATTTTTCCATGGGGTCCTGCCACCTGTTGGCGTCAGTCCTATATGTAATTACCTACTGCAAGAGCCTCTCTTGAAGATCTACTGTTACTGTAAGTTCTTACGTAACTGTTATTATCCCTCTGTGCGTGCAGTTCTGGAGACCCAATCTCCGCAAAGACGTAGACAGGATGGAAGCTGTCCAGAGGAGGGCAATTAAAATGGTGCAGGGTCTGCACCAGAAGACGTATGAAGAGAGACTTAAGGAGCTTAATATGTATAGCCTCGAGGAAAGGGGGGGGGACATGATAGAAACTTTCAAGTACCTCAAGGGAATCAACAAAGTCCAAGAGGGTAGCATCTTTCAAAAAAAGAGGTGTGCAAGAACAAGGGGGCACAATTTGAAGATAGAAGGGGGGCGGCTCAGAGGTAATTTAAGGAAGTATTTTTTCACAGAGAGGGTTGTGGATGTATGGAACAGCCTTCCAGAGGAGGTTGTGGAGTCAAAAACAGTGGTGGAATTCAAGCATGCATGGGACAGTCATAAGGCAATTCTAGGGGTTGGGGGTAGGAAGAAGTAGGCTGCTGGTTAACTAGGATCTGCAGCTTATCCATCAGGTAGGGAAATGGGCAGACTGGGTGGGCCAAGCGGTCCTTATCTGCCGTCAAATTCTATGTTTCTATGTACTTTCCCACATTTTGAACATCCTATTGTGTCGGGGGAACCAGGTTTCTGATTTTTGGATCTTAAAGAAAGAATTTACCACTCTATCACATACATTTTTAGCCCTCCTGTATGCCATCCTTGGGGGCATTATTGTCTCCTTCAGCCTTTTAGACAATATCTGCTATTTTATTTGACCTTGTTCCATATATGGGATTCGCAAGGCGAGACAATTGGGTGGGGGGGGGATGGGAGGAGGACAGTCTGATCAATGCCAGGAGCATGGGCATTAAAATGCCAGAGCTCCAGGCGATGCTGGTGGAGGGATCAGTGGATGTGGCGGCGATTATGGAGACATGGGCCACCCAGAAGAATGATTGGGACCTAAACTTGAAGGGCTACACAATATTCAGGAGGGATAGAGAAGAGGGTAGAGGAGGGGATGTAGCGCTGATGGCCAAGAACGGCATAGTGGAGTGGAGGAGGCTGATGGGGAATGGAAGCGATTTGGGTAACCCTGCAAATGAGGGGAGGCAAAAGATTGAAATGTGGTGTACAGACCCCCCGCAATGGATGAGGCCCTGGAGGAAAAATTAGTTGAGAACATCAAGGGGCACTGTGACCGTGGAAAGGGTAGGGTGGTGGTCATGGGGGACCTAAATATGCCGGGGGTGGACTGGGACACTATAACATCATCGGTGGCCAGGGAGCAGAGACTGATGGATATGTTTCAGGATGCCTTCCTGGTTCAACAGGTGGGGGAACTTACCAGGAAGGGGAGGATACTGGACGTTGTCCTTGCAGACAGCGACCAGATAAGGGGTCTGGAGGTGTGTAGTCCGCTGGCAGGTGGAGACCATGCCACGGTCTGGTTTCTGCTGTGTCTTGGGGGGGGGGGGTAGAATAACCATTCAAATACAGTAGTAGTGGACTTCAGAGGGGCAGACTTCATGGGTATGGGTAGGGTTCTAAGGGGGAGCTTGAACAAGATTAGGCCATACATGGATGTTGATAGCTTGTGGGACACCATTAAGTAAGGGGTGCAGGAGACTACTAGCTCATGTACAAGGGTAAGGTGTAAAAATGGTAGAGCCAACAAGCCATGCTGGTGGACCAGGGAGGTGCAAGATGAGGGATAAAAAGGCTGCCAATGCATGTTTTAAGTGCTCCAGGGGGACAAGGGAGAGAGAAGACTACGAAATGACAGCAGGGAGAGTCACCAGAGTGGTGAGGGGAGCCAAGATGAGGATGGAGCATAACCTGGCTAGGACTTCCGAAGGGGGGATTGGGATTTTATAGATACATAGGGGAGAAGAGAAAAGGGAGAGCACAGATCTCTAGGATTAGGACTGGGGAGGGATGGGCGAGGGAGCAGGCAGAGGTACTAAATTAGTACTTTGCCTTGATACTTATGGAAGGGGACAGGGGATCCATTCAGCCAGGAGGAGAAGACAGTCAAGCGGAGAGGTCCGTCGGAGTTGAGAGGATCGGAAGAGGCTGGGGCACTGGGTGGGCCAGGCCTAGAAGGCAAAGGGTGTTTAGTTGAGGGGGGGTTTGGGAGGGAGAAATCACAGAGGACCACGTGAGGGAGGCCCTTTGGGCGCTGAAAACTCATAAGGCACCAGGACCGGATGGGCTGCATCCAAGGGTTCTGAAGGAATTGACGGACGAATTAGCAGCTCCGCTAGCTGCACTTTTCAAAGCCTCTCAACAGACAGGATGGGTGCCTCAAGACTGGAGGGTGGCTCATGTACCTATCCACAAAGGGAGGTCTAGGGAGGAGGTGGGAAATTACAGGCCTGTCAGCCTAACGTCTGTGGTAGGAAAACTAATGGAGGGCTTCATCAAGGAGAAGCTCGGGAGGCAGCTGGAAGGGTTGGGGCACATGGATGACAAACAGTATGGTTTTGTCCCGGGGAGATCGTGTCAGACCAACTTCTTAGATTTTTATGACTGGGTGATGGGGAACCTGGACCGACAAAGACCAGTGGACGTCCTATATCTGGATTTCAGTAAGGCGTTTGACTCTGTACCCCACATCGGGTTGTTGACAAAGATGGGGGCAGGAGGACAGTTGCTTATGTAACCCCTCACCCCTGCCTTTTTGCCAAAACAGCAGGTGGCATGCTGTTGAAGCTGACAGCAGTACCTGGTGGGGACCTGGGTTCGGGGAGAATGAGATTAATCTGCACAAGGGGACCTAGGTTTGGCTACTCTGCACAGAGGCACCCAAGTAAATCCAAACACAGGAAGCAATAACTGTATGTCCAGAACCAGGAATGGGATTCTTCAGTGTGGCTTTTATTCACATCCAAGCTGAACAAACAACGCATAGACGGACCCCCATGGGGCTACATTTCCTGATAATGCAGATAAGACTACAGAACACTTTATCACTATTTCCAGCCCTCAGGCTCTAAACCCACCAGGCACAGAGCCCGGACTTGCACGCAGCTTTGGGTACACAGCCCGACTTGTACACTACTTGGGTTTTCCCCACTGGCCCGGCCACTTGACCTGCAGTCCATTTGAGGAATGAACCAATTATCCTGTTGTGGCTCCCCAAACCACACTAGAGTCTGCGACTCTTAGAGAGAATTTTCCTTACAATCCCACATCTGGGTACTTCCCCCATCACCAGGGACACTGGTTTACCGTGATTGAGAAAGAGCAAATTCCGTTTTGCACGTTGGAAAAACCGGTATTGTCACCGGTGTCTGCGAATCCAAAATCCGTTTACCGTGTTTTGTTTTGGGTAATTTATTTAACAAATATTTGCTCTGCTACCATGCATATTACCAATTTGACGTCCACTATTGTACATAGATCCATCCTTGCACCAATTTTGTTATTTTGATAGGTATAAGATGTGATGGCAGCAGCAGCACAGTTGTGCCCAACCCTCAAGTGTGACGGCAGTGTCAACAGCACTATGGCCTCACTCTATCCCTCAGATACTGCACTGTAGCCCCCACCCTCTATTGCATTGTCTGCAGAAGGACACGGCTCCACCCCGCAGGTGTTACAGCAGCAGCAACAGCACTATGTCCCTATTCCTCAGGTTTTACTGCAGCATGAACTCATCCCTCAGATGACATGGTGACACCAACACAGCCAACTCCTCCAGGTGCCAACACAGCTTCTCCACAGTGCCCCCCAGATGCAACAGTGTGACAAATACAGCCAATCCAGTCCCCAAAAATTGCACGAGTCAGCTCTCCCTAAGCACCAACACGGACAGCCCTGAACATACAGGACAGCCACCATGCAACCAAATCCATGGTTTAATGAACAGAATTTCCCCTGCCCAGTCACCCATTTTCAATGGGTTCTCTACTGAGCAATACTATGGTAATTCCTGTTGGGCAGGGATATTTCCCAAAGCCCCCAACCAGGCTTTTTGCCCTCTATGACATTGGTACCATGACTTTGTACTTTGGTCTATGCTATACGTCAAGTAATCATTGCTCTGCATGTCTTGTCATATGACTAATTCAGAAATGAATAAAATGAAATAGAGAACAGCTGCATTAAATAAAATAGTGTTTATAAAATGTGCAGAAAGAGTACATTGAAATACAAAACATCCATACAGTAAAAATATGCAAAAGTATTTAAAAAGCATAAAAGGTGCGGTGTAATATGAGAAACCACAGTCTATACAATCTATACAAAATGTTATAAAACGATACACTGAAAGTGTAGAAACAGTGAAGAACAGACATTTGAATGGAAACCATATACTATAAAATATGCAGAATGTGGAACATAACATATAAGTACAGCAATTAAACTAAAGCTTTATCAAAGAAAATTGTAAAACCTGACTGACTACAGTGAAAAGCAAGTGAACTAAAACCTACAGTATAAAATATGGTATCTAACCAACTATAAATACATTAAATGTGCAAAGGCATATATTATATGAAATATGGAAAACTGGGCAATAGTATAAAAGGTGTTCCTCACATCATGTCATGTGTATTAATGGGGTAGATAGATATGGTGTCCTGAGAACTAAGACATGTATGTACAGCATATGCTGCACCAGAGTTTGTAGAGCTCAGGATTGTAAGGAAAATCTGGGACAGTTTATTATGGAAAAGTGTAACTTAAAGCTGGCAGGGTGATTGTGTGGGTGTGGCAGTAAACTGCACCACCATGCAAAGGAGTCCATCATCAGTCTCCAAGACCCCAATAGACAGGCAGAAGGAGGGACCAATCAAATCTCTATTCGCAAAGAAGGGTAAGGGAAAGGAAGACTGTTAAGAAGGAGGGTGGGTACAGCAAGGGTCAGAGAGAGCAGGTACTAAACAAGTACTGTTTAGTGTTTACCAGTGATGGTGGGGACAGGGGTCCAACTTTGGGTGACGAATTATCCTGGGAAGAGGACAGACAGGGCACATGAGGAGAGAGAGGGAGCTCAACATGTACAACCTAGAAGATAGAAAGGAACGGGACATGAGTGAGACCTTCTGGCACCAAGAGGCCAAAAATAGGAGGGACAACAGGGCAACAGTCTGACATTAGAGGGAGGAGTCAGCCCATTATTTCATGGTGAGGGTGGCACTGGTGACTGGCTTGACTACGCTTAATAGAAGTATGAAAATGGGAATCAGACATGTTGAGGAAACCATGCAAAATATATAATCCAGCTACTTGTTGTACATGAGCTGGGATAGCAGTTTCAGATTTTCTACCAGCAGGTTCCTCCTTTGATCTGTGTGGATCTGTCCATATACAGAGAAGGATCGCTCCACATCTGCACTTGACACAGGTATCCAGATAGCTTGTAGAGCAGCTCTGGAGAGTACAGTTAGTTGTGACTGCCTTGAAAGCCAGTACTGCCCAACATCCAACTCCAATATGCTTGGAAGTTCCCTTATATCCTCCCTAGCATATACATCCCAGTCATTTTGCAGTTCTGTTTGGTTGTGCAGTGCTAACAGAGGAATGTCACTGGCATGCCGTGTCAAATCCCTATTCAGTTTTGGTAAATTTCTGGGGTCCAAAATACGGCAAGCCTTAAAGAATTCAACTGATGGGTTTGTGTCCATATGCTTAGAAAGTTTGTTTAAAGCGACACCAAATGCTCCTTGGAAAAGGGCAACATTTTCCTGCTTGACCCGTGGCCTCATAGCCTGCAAGTACCCGTCAGTTCTGTCACCAAATCGCTCCATCCTTCAACACTCCTACTAAAACCGCTTTTTTATTTTGCTAATAAGTCATACAGCAAACAGCCAAGGGCTTTTCCTTGCTTTGCAAAAGCTCGATTGCATCAATAAGGTCAGTACAGTTTTCAGCAATGAATGCAGTTTGAACCTGCAGCTCTGTGAACCAGTCTTCAAATAGTTTTTTAAGGACCTCATGGAGTTGGCATCACTGGTTTCATCCTTGAAGAACTCTCTAGGTGTTCCAGATATGCAGAGTGGTATTTTACTGCTTCAACCAGGTGTTCCAACGGTCAAGACAGGAACAGGAGGCAATATTGTTTTTCCACACCCCTCCTCCAGGAATGCAATGTACTCGCTTACGCTTTGGTGATTGTTGAAAGGCATATTTTATAAGTGCCACAAGCTTATTGACCTGCTCAAAGTGGTCAATCCAGGTATCGCCACCAATGATAAAACGTGTGCCCAACAACCCACATGGACTACGTGGTCACCAATTAGGCCACGATATACATCATTAAAGCACTTTGTCATGTAATGTGCATTGTCACTAACAAATGCTACCACTTGTTCCATCTCCACACCATATTTATGCAATGTCTTTAAAACACTTTGGGCAACAGTGGAGGGTTTACCACTGTTAGTTCTATGGTGTTCGCTATTATAGATTTTGCACCCTCCATTACAAAGATAATGTTCATTACACAGCGGAGTCTGCATCAGTTGTTTCATCGCACATTACTGCGAGTGTCTTTCCTCTTACCAGCTGGCTAATTCCTGCTCCATTTCCCTATTTAGTCGGGCAAGTAATTCTGTCGTAAAGTGTCTGCCTTTGGAAGTGCTCCAATTCCTTTGATATACTTCCCATCCAGTCTCTCAAGCAGGGCTGATCCAGCTTTTCAATTGGTATATTGGCACCACACCAAGCCCTTAACGTGTCCAAACAGTTTCCTTGCAGCAGCTGCAGCTGTTGTGGCATTAAACTGGTGTGCAGGGTCACCTGTCTGCTGTTACTCTTCTGGCTTGTGTTCTGGTGTGTTTTTGCTTTACAGTGATCCACCACTGTGTCCTTCCTGATGTGGTCAACAGGGTGATCACAGAAGCTTACAGAACATCTTCCTCCATCTTCATACATGCCATAGGACTTGAATTGCAACGCACGGTCTTTAGCAGTAAGAGATGAGATTTGGCCATTTTGCTTGGTGGTGGTGTTGCCATTGCTACACGTGCAGTGTGGATGATGACTCCAACAAACTAAAATTGAAACAGTTGGGAGATATAGAAAATATATTTACAATTGTGCAGCACAACTAATTAATCTTTCAAATCAAGACAGAAATCATGCTGCCCTTCGAAGTTTACAGTCCAGACTAGAACTAGTCTATCTGTGTAAGAAACAAGCATCCAAATCTCCCGCTAATGTAAGACCATGTTCACGCGAGTGGGGAGGAGCAGCTACAGATTTTACGCTCGACCTCAGCCACTTAAATTCCAGACTACAATATCGCTATTTATCTACATCCATCCCATTCTCATCCAATTCCTGGCCACTATTTCAGAGTTAGGAGTAGCTGACAAAATCACTCACCTCAGAATGTCACAGTACAATAGCAAGAGTACAAGATCGGCATTTGAAATATATCTCGGCTAATAATTCTTCTCCAGCTTTGAGAGTGAGGAGGAACAGCTACAGAAATCATGCTGCCCTTCGAAGTTTACAGTCCAGACTAGAACTATCTATAGTAAGAAACAAGACCATGTCTACGTGAGTGGGGAGGAGCAGCTACAGATTTTACGCTGACCTCAGCCACTTAAATTCCAGACTGCAATATTGCTATTCATCTACATCTATCCCATTCTCAGCCAATTCCTGGCCACCATTTCAGAGTTACTTGCATGTCTCTGCCAAATCTCACTAACTGCTAATGTGAGGCTATGTGGAGAAGGGTACCAAAAAGAAAACACTGTGACGCCAGAAACATACAATCTAGACTTTGAGTCACTGTGAGTGCAAAGAAGTACAACAATACCTTTTCAGAAGGGCAAGAGCTCACAGCAGCAGACCAACAGCACTTTCACAGTTTGACCTAAAAAAAAAAAAAAAACACAGTAAGTCCTAACTCTGCAACACCAAAGCATTCACATTTTTAGCATGGAAAACCCACTAGTGGGCAAAAAGAAAGCAAACTGTACCTTTTACAATGGAGGACAGTAGCCCTGCAGCAGATCATGTCCGATAGCACTTCAAGGCCTGAAATTGTAATTGAAATGTTTACATGTGGCCCACAGAAAACTGTACACATAACTCTTAAAAAGATCATCATCATCATCATCATCCACATCCTCATCCTCATCAATGCATTCTCCAATTACAGTTTTCCACCAACACCCATGCCTACTTACTTGAAGAGTGGTGCAAAGGGATGAGCATGAGCGCTGGTAGCAGTGCTGGCAGGTGGTTCAATGTCAGAAGGAATCTGCAGCAGCGCACAGGCATCATTCATGTTCATGAAGACTTCACCTTCTGATTCCCAGCAAGATGGATGGCAACATCAGGTTCATCGATTCTCCAGGATAGAGCAGCAGTGCAGCCCCACCCGCAGGCGTGATGGCAGCAGTGCAGCCCCCCACTGCAGGCGTGACGGCAGAAGTGCAGCCCCACCCCGCAGTCGTGATGGCAGCAAGTGCAGCCCCCACCCCGCAGGCGTGACGGCAACAGGTGCAGCCCCACCCCGGAGGCGCGTGACGGCAGCAGGTGCAGCCCCAACCCCGCAGGCGTGACGGCAGCAGGTGCAGCCCCCACCCCGCAGGCGTGACGGCAGCAGGTGCAGCCCCCACCCCGCAGGCGTGACGGCAGCAGGTGCAGCCCCCACCCCGCAGGCGTGACGGCAGCAAGTGCAGCCCCAACCCCGCAGGTGTGACGGCAGCAGATGCAGCCCCCACCGCCCAGGAGTGACGGCAACAGAGTTAGAATGACAGTACTCATCCAATGCCATGTACCAAAGCTTTACAGAGCTCAGACGTGAATTAAGCTGAACCACCAGACGCCAAGGTGGACTCCGTCGGTTCAGTCCCTAACATCTAGCTCCCTGGATTGGTTTATTTATATGTAAACAAAGTGCATCCAATTAAAACAAAATCCACAATGATTAATGAGGATTGGGACTGAGGATGCTAATGGAGAGAGATCAATAATCTGTACTGAAGAATAAACTAATCAGGAATTGCACCAACAGTAAATTGGGCACTCTCTAACTTGGACCTCATGAAATGGAGCCTCTTAGTTTTCAAGTCGGAGCTCAACTGCTGAAAGGTGTTCTACCGGCACAGGTAAAGCATAAAACCACTGTGCAGCTCGTAGCTTCATCATGTCTCCTAGCCCCCCTTGCAGTCAACAGAAATAAATCTATCTTTGTGCTCAATCACCAATTTGAGTGCTCACTGAAGAGCAAAGACTATTTTTTGTATAGTGCCTGTGGTGGGGCGCGCCGAGAGCTGAAGCCCTAATCTGCACGTGTGGTCAGACTCTGCTGCTAGTAATTCACCTTTAAGAACTTATCATCAATTCTCTGCAATTCCCTCAACACTTCCAATAATATTCCAGTAGACATTCCTGCGTGTTATTCAGTTTGATGTGGCTTGCTTGCATAATAAAGTTTATGTCTGACTGTGTTCTTTTACCATCATTATTATTCATGCAGACTGGCCCATCTGCCGACTGTTCAACCAACAAACCAATGGAGCGTGGACGGACCGCGAGACTGGTTCACATGCTGGGAAAAATTATTCTGTGCCGCTCTGCCCATTCACCCCTCCTCCGAGGCCAGAACCATTTTTCCCAGCATGTGAACCAGTCCCCAGCCTGCCCATCTGCCGACTGTTCAACCAACAAACCAATGGAGCGTGAGACGATCAGAGATTGAGTTCACATGCTGGGAAAATGTTTCTGTGCCGCTCTGCCCATTCACCCCTCTCTCCGAGGCCAGAACCATTTTTCCCAGCATGTGAACCAGTCCACCCAGCCTGCCCATCTGCCGACTGTTCAACCAACAAACCAATGGAGCGTGGCACGGACCTGGCAGACTGGTTCACATGCTGGGAAAAATGTTTCTGTGCCGCTCTGCCCATTCACCCCTCCCTCCGAGGCCAGAACCATTTTTCCCAGCATGTGAACCAGTCCGCCCAGCCTGCCCATCTGCCGACTGTTCAACCAACAAACTAATGGAGCGTGGAGACGGATTCCGGTAGATTGAATTCATATGCTGGGAAAATGTTTCTGTGCTGCTCTGCCCATTCACCCCTCCCTCCGAGGCCAGAACCATTTTTCCCAGCATGTGAACCAGTCCGCCCAGCCTGCCCATCTGCCGACTGTTCAACCAACAAACCAATAGAGCGTGGCACGGACCCGGCAGACTGGCTCACATGCTGGGAAAAATGTTTCTGTGCTGCTCTGCCCATTCACCCCTCCCTCCAAGGCCAGAACCATTTTTCCCAGCATGTGAACCAGTCCGCCCAGCCTGCCCATCTGCCGACTGTTCAACCAACAAACCAATGGAGCGTGGACGGACTCGGAGATTGGCTCATGCTGGGAAAATGTTTCTGTACTGCCTGCCCATTCACCCTCCTCCGAGGCCAGAACCATTTTTCCCAGCATGTGAACCAGTCCACCCAGCCTGCCCATCTGCCGACTGTTCAACCCCTCCCCAACATCTTCCCTCTCTTGCTTTCCCATTCAAATAAAAGCAGCAGGGCTATCCAAAACACATAACATTTAAATTCAGCAGGCACACAGAAAAGCAGTAGATGGCAAGGCAGGTCTACCATAGCACAAGGCAGACAAAGGTGCAGGTCAGGAGCACCAGGCTGCTAGTACAGTAGGGCAGGTGAGCAGCACAACGTTTGCAGGGCAGTTGAGCATGGCCACTCTTCACACCTCAGACCAGCCCGGACACTCACTAATCTTTCCTCCGACACACCAGCCCAGTCACTATCCCCACCCTAATGGACCACCACAGCCACTCCAACCCACAAGAAGCTGCAGCAGCATGGGTGGCGCTATCCCAATCCATATGCTGGTGATGCATGATGACCACTCTGCTTACCCAGAGTGGACACTATTCCACCCGGCGGGCGGCATGAATACTTTCCCCACTCTGACAGATGCCCAGGACCACCCTCCTCACTGCAGTGTAGCAGCAGGGTCAATCTCCCCATCCCAGTGGACCACCAGGGCAGTATCCCAATCCAGATGCTGATGCACATCAACTCTGCTTCCTCAGATAGACTAGCCCAGCCACTCTCTAGCACAGACAGGCCAGCACGGCCACTCCCCTACCCCGATGGACCACCAGGCTACTTCCCACCCCAACAGACCACCAGGGCCACTTCCCCACCCCAACAGACCACCAGGGCCACTGCCCCCACCACAACAGATCACCAGGGCCACTTTCCCACCCCAACAGACCACCAGGCCACTGCCCCACCACAATGGACCACAAGGGCCACTCTCCTCCCGACATGCCAGCAGCATGGCCAATCCCCTCCCTGACCGATCACCAGGGCCATCCCCCACCCCGATGGACCACCAGGGCCACTTCCCCACCCCGACGGACCACCAGGGCCACTTCCCCCACCCCAAGGACCAGCCCAGCCACTCTCTCCTCCTATAGGCCACCCATGGGGTGGCACTATCCCAATCTCAATGCTGATGCACAGCTTCAGCCCAGCTCTCCCCACCCTGATAGACCAGTGCAGACATTTTCCCATCCCCAACAGACCAGAACAGACACTGTCTATCCCCACCCTGATGGACTAGGCTAGCAACTGTCCTCACGCTGATGGTGATGCATTTATTTAATAAAACCTCTTCCCTTACCTGCTCAGCTGAAGCTGCAAGTGCTTCCTTCTCCTCACCTCACCCCCGACAGCGACAGCTGCATTTATTTATTTAATAAAACCTCTTCCCTTACCTGCTCAGCTGAAGCTGCAAGTGCTTCCTTCTCTCACCTCACCCCGGACAGCCGCGACAGCTGCATTTATTTATTAATAAAACCTCTTCCTCACCTCACCCCCCCCCCGGACAGCGTAACAGCTGCATTTATTTATTTAATAAAACCTCTTCCTCACCTCACTCCTCGGACAGCGTAAGACAGCTGCATTTATTTATTTAATAAACCTTCTTCACTCTCACCTCGGACAGCGCGCGACAGCTGCATTTATTTATTTAATAAACCTCTTCCTCACCTCACTTCGACAGCGCGACAGCTGCATTTATTTATTTAATAAAACCTCTTCCTTACCTGCTCGGGCTGGAAGCTGCAAGTGCTTCCTTCTCTCACCCCCGACAGGCCACACTGCAGCATTTATCTATTTAATGCAACCCTTCCTTCTGCCAAGACCAGCGATCTCCCGATCTCACTGCATCCAGGAACAGTGAAAAAGTATCAAATACTCACAGAACCAGAACAAATTTTAATTCCCCCAGGACTCCAGCAGCGAGATTTCTCCAGGACAATACTGGCAAAATGACTGAGCAGGCAGTAAGAAAAGACGCACGCTACCACACTCACTTTTAAAGCCTGCACATCACGGGAGGCCCGAGAACAAACGCTATTTCGCTTTTGCCGCTTGCTTCTGCACTAATCGAATTCTGCTCATTCACACACTGCAGCACGCGGTAAAACCAGTGTCCTGCCCACTGGGCCAAGTGCCCGAGGCAAAGTAGAAATCCACAGAAGAAATCCATAGAGGTGGACCTGGTCACTAAAGATGGGGGCCACCCACCTCCAGCTCCTACAGCCCATACCCGGCCATTTCTCTGGAAACTGAACAATTCTTTTACTGAACTTCCAAATGTAGATTAAGGGTAGACGTCTGTCACATCACCTCTACATATTATTTGCATCCCAACAAACTCTGGAACTTGAAACTACTTTTACTTTGCTTAGTCCATTTCTCTAGGCTTCCCAATATTTAGTAGTTCAGTCCCCACATTGTCACACAAGTCCCAGGGTGAAAACATAGGTCTTTTAGCCAGAGTAGACACTTCACCTCATTGCAGGTGCCCCACAGGCGACTCACAAATCTTCTTTTTCTCCCAAATAAATACTGGAACATATAGGCAGCTTTTCCTCCACAAGCAGAGCTAGGGATTGCCCCAGGAATCTGCATGGAAACTCCTTCTTAACTTCTCTCTCGGAGGGAGGAGGCACTGAGACCAAACAGCGTGTCTCCACCACTTTAGTACTCTTTCTGTGCCTCTTTAAGGTGGAGACACACACCCTATTATTTCTTAAAAGTAGCCCTCTGTCAGGGCTGAGGCTCCTAGAGCCTTTACTGAGCTGCTTTAACAGCAAGCTCCCAACTTCTCACACACTCACTGAAGACCAGCTGAAGACACTCTGACTTGAAAACTCCTAACGTTCTATCTAACTCCCTTTGCTGCAGATTCCAATGTGGCTCATGCAGCTGCGATAGTTCTATTGGTGATGTCATCCCTCAGTCTCAGTTGAGACTGAGAACAGAGTGAGACAGTGTGAAACCCATTTAACTGGAGTTTCACAAGCTGCCTTCCCTCCTACCACTAGGTCTTACTGGGATTCTAGTAACCCCGGGTAACAAGGGGGTTACACTTAGATGAGTAGAAAATTGGCTAACAGAAAGAACACAGAGGGTAGTGGTTGGTGGGATAGTCTCCTCCCCTAGGAAGATCTTCAGTGGGGTTCCCCAAGGTTCAGTACTGGGGCCTCTCCTGTCCAATGCCTATGTCTCTGATATAGGGAGGAGGGTTAGGAGTAAGATGAGCCTCTTTGCGGATGACTCAAATCTGGGAGCACTGGCAGACAGGGAGGAAGTGAGAGAGACAGTCCAGAGGGATCTGGATACACTGGAGGGTTGGTCAAGAAGGTGGGGACTGAGGTTTAATCCAGGGAAGTGTAGGGTACTGCATCTGGGGGTCAGAAACCCAGATCATGTATACACCCTGGGAGGGGGGTCTCACTGCAAGCCACAACGAGTGAAGGGGACCTGTGGGTGGTGGTAGACACCAAAATGAAGAACACTGAAAACTGCAGATGATCTGCGGCAAAGGCAAACAGGATTGTGGGCTGCATAGCCAGGAGAATTGCATCCAGGAGGAGGGAGGTCATCCTCCCTCTGTATAATACCTTGGTCAGGCCACATCTTGAGTACTGCGTGCAGTTCTGGAGACCTCACCTTAGGAAGGACATAGCATTGCTGGAGAGGGTTCAGAGGAGGGCAACTAGGATGATTCGGGGCATGAGTGAAAGGACCTATGAGGAAAGGCTGTAAGTCCTTGGGCTGTATTCAGTGGAGGAGATGGGGGACGTGATAGAGGTTTTCAAATATGTGAAAGGGATTAATGGGCAGAACCCAAGAAATGTTCAGACTAAAGAAAGGGGCACAACCAGGGGCATGAGTGGAAGCTGGGGGGGGACTACAGGGGATAACGTAGAAGGCATTACTTCACTGAGAGGGTGGTGGGGCCATGGAATACACTGCCCGGGAGTCTAGTGGAGGGCTTTAAGAGGGGGTGGGACAGGTGCATGGGTATACTGACGCCAGTGAAGACCCTCTCAGGGGCTGGGGGGTGGAGGAGCATGCGCCCAATAGGGGCTGGCTACCGAGCAGACATGAAAGACCGTTAGGCCTATTCTGTTGGCTGTTAGTATGTCATGACAAAATCAGTTCTGTTCTTTTTGGTGTCTTCCTCCCCTCTTACTTCCTGATCTTTCAGTAGGTCCTCTGTTCACCCTTTCACATGCCATTCTTCCCTTAATGATGGTATCGGTGGTGTATCCCCTTTTCTTGAACTTACACTCTTGGTTTATCAATTCTCTCTCCAAATCAAGAGCCTCACTACAGTTTCTTTTAATTCTGTACATCTGGCTCTTTGGTATGTTTTCTACAATGTGTCTGGGATGGCAACTATTGAACAGTAATATTGTATTCCTGTCCGTTGGTTTGGTTTATAGTGTGGCAGTTAACCTGATCTTACTTTGAGAAACAGCTCTTGCAGCAGGTTACACCATTAGGACTGAAGCCGGCAGGTGCCAGGACCCCATGGAAATTTTCTAGCTATCAGTATTCAGCGGGGACCGCCTCTGACATCAGTTCCGCTCCCGACGTCGGCCGTAGTACATAAGGAGGCGGGCCCCCCATAATCCACAGTTCTTTTCCTGCCGTCGACTCGCCAGCACCAGCCTCTCGGTCTCCTTTCTAGCGTATGATAACTACTGAACTACCAAATAGTTTCCTACCTTTTTTGCTCTGCTCAACTGTTGTCCTCTCCAACTCCATCTCTAGAGGGTCACCTTTTGAAGTGTGCCTGCGGCAAACAGATCCCCTCCAAGGATCCTCATTCATCCTGAGTGCGTTGCCTAGGCGCAGACAACGACACCAAGGCCTGCACCTTTTGCCAGGGTTTTAATAGCCGCACCAGGATCCACCATCAGAAGGCACTTCAAGCATTTCTTCTGGAAGAAAAGCTTAAAAGTATGGACCAGAAACCTTTCTCCTGGGGAGAATCTTCAACTAAATCCCACAAGCACTGGGAGAAGGCGAGGTCTAGGTCTCCTACTCGGGCCTCAGATTCCCGCAGCTCCGGCTCAGGATCGGACTGCTGTCCCTCTAGGGCCTGGTCGCAACCTCCCGCGGTCAAGATCAGGTCTTCCAGCAGTTCTTCATCGCTCCAAACTCTCAAGACTTCGAGGCCCTCGGCTTCATCAACACCCTCCAAGGCCTCTTCAAAGTCGGGTGAGCGCCACAAATCTTCATCCTCCTGTCGCTGGGACACCGACTCCAGGTTGGTCTCCCAACCACCCGGAGGTCCTGATCCGGCACCCAGAAAAACTAAGGACCTGATGTCCCTCAAACGGACGTCTGACCAGATGTCGGCCCACCACCCGATGTTGGTCAAGCACTCTAAATTGGCTCAGCGCTCACAGGAGCTAACGACACTGGCTAGACACCCGTCGCCGGCCAGGCATTCACCAGGTCCGAAGACGTAGGCCAGGGGACCGTCGGCTACCCCAGAGCGAAAGACCGCACCCCCGTCGCCGGCGGATGGCAGTCATAGGGATTCTACAGAGGAGGACACCCCACAGCCCAAAGACCAGGCAGGTGACACCGAGGATGCCGGGCTCCCACGGGAACCCTCCCCAGAGCAGGAGACCCCCAGGGACCCGATGCCCGACCCCATCGACAGGCCACCGGTGCCAGGCCCGTCTTTGGGTATGAACCTTGCAGACGTAAAGGAGCTCTTTACCTTTCAGTGGGACACCATCAAGAAAGATGTGGTCCCCGTCCGTCCTCCTCCTACTACTCCTCCTCGCCCTCCTACTCCTTCACCGCCTATGCCCCCTCCTCCACCTAAGGGGCCAGTAGGATGACCTCCATCCCCCAAGGAGCAAACTCCACCTCCTAGGGGCAGATCTACCTACAGGAGAAGGCCTTCCTCCTGATCCACCTCAGGGTCACCCAGCCCCAAACGACCCAGACGATGCCGGTACACTCCGGGGGAGGATTCAAGATCGGATACTTCAGAGTACTCCAGATCACCTCCACTCAGCATCCCCTCTCCTGACCCACACAACCTCCCCAGGTCTCCACTGGATGATCCCTCTTTCGTCGAGATCATGAGGTACATCCAGGACAACATGGGGTGGGATGCTGAGGAGCTTGACCCTGAATGACAACGCCTTGCCCGCTACCTTAGACAAAAAGACCCAAAGCCTGTGGTAGTGCCACCCTTAGTGGACACCTTCACGGACATCACCAAGGCTGTATGGAAACGTCTGCACTCCACTTCCACGGTGCCGAAGAAGGCTGACCGCCTGTACAAGGCCCCTAGGGAGGACCAGTATTTGGTGAACCAACCTCTGGCAGATTCCCTGGTCATCACCGCTTCACATGGCCAGTCTCAGAACCCCAGCATATGAGCACTCAGCCACCAGACCAGGAATCCAAGAAATTGGATGCCCTGGGGAGGCGCACATACGTGGCTGCACCTTACCCATATGGTTCAGTTCCAGAATGCCCTGTGGGAACAGGGCCAGGACCTGGTTGAAAAGCTTCCCGATGGCAACCAGAAAGCGGAGCTCCTAAACCTCCTCCGCACCGGGTCAGATGTGGGGACCCAAGTGCTTAGAGCTGCATACGACTCTGCGGACTCTTCAGCCAGAGCTGCAGCCTCAGGCATTTTTCTCCGGAGACACTCTTGGCTCTGTGTCTCCGGCTTTACCCCGGACATACACAAAAACATTCTAGATGTCCCATATAACGGCGAGGTGCTGTTTGATGAAGCCTCCGAGAAGGTTATCACCAAGCTCCAAGACACAGGGAAGCAGTCCGACCTGTATAAGCCATGTACAGAGCTAGGCCTAGTTCCTTTCGCAGGAATGAGAGCTGTTTTCGCGGCTGGCTACAAAGGCAACAGCAATGTTCCGGCCAGCAGCAGAGGGGCACTTTCTCGCGCAAGGCCCAGGCCAAATCGTCCTCAGGCAGAGGCCAACACTACTCAAAGTCAGCCCAGCCCGCAGGGACAAACGCTGCCACAGCATGACTCCTTCCCGGCCCCCGCCCCTCCTCAGGATCAATGGGCAAAGAAAGTCGGGGGTTGCATCGCACATAACCTTTCGGGGTGGCAATTGATCACCACCGACAGGTGGGTTCTACAGTTGGTCGTAGATGGCCATTATGTAGAGTTCATAGACAACCCACCTACAAGACCTCCCCTGCTTTCCCGTTATTCAGGTCAGCATGCCCTGCTCATACAGTGAGAAGTGCTCGCACTTCTGGAAAAAGAAGCTATAGAGCACGTACCAAGGAACCAGAGAGGACTAGGGTACTATTCCCACTTCTTCCTGGTTCCAAAGAAAACAGGGGACCTCCATCCAATACGGGACCTCAGCGATCTCAATCTTTTGGTCACTTACAAGTGCTTCTGCATGGTGACCCTCCCAGCCCTGATTCCCATACTGAAGCAGGACGCATTTCCTGCGTCCCTGGACATGCAGGACACCTATCTGCATTTTTCCATCACTCAGGTGCACAGGAGGTTCCTGCACTTCGAGTTTCAGGGCTGCCATTATCAGTTCCGAGCTCTTCCCTTTGGGCTATGATCAGCACCTCGGGTTTTCACGGAGTGCATGGCAGTTGTAGCAGCGTCTCTGAGGAGACAGGGCCACTACGTGTTCCCCTATCTGGACAACTGGCTTCTCATGGCGCCCTCATGGGAGACCCTGATGTCTGCCATTCACTGCACTCAGTCTCTTGTTAGAGACTTTGGGCATTCTCATCAATTATGATAAGTCACGCCTGGTTCTGTCCCAGACGCTGCAATTCATCGGAGCAGTTCTAGACACCATCCAAGGGAAAGCTTTCCTTCCCACGGACAGAGCGGAACACATCAGATCCCTCATCAGGGAATTGTCAGCGAAGAAGACCGTCCCAGCCAGACTGGTCCTTTGCCTGCTCGGACACATAGCTGCGGCAATTGTAACAGTCCCACTAGCCCGTCTCCACATGCAGGTAACCCAGTGGATGTTACGGGTACAATGGGACCAAAGGCAAGACCATGTGCAGCATCCAATCTGAATCACGAAGACTGTAATTCGAGATTGGCAATGGTGGCTACATTCAGGGAACCTCTTGGCGGGAGTCCCCTTCACAACGCTGTCTCTGACTGTGACACTCTCCACAGACGCCTAAGGGCTCAGGTGGGGAGCGCACCTCGATGGTGTTTGGTCTCAGGGCCTGTCTACAGCCCAGGAGTCTCATCTCCACATAAATATACTGGAAATGAGGGCATTTCTTTACGCCCTGCAGGCCTTCCAGTCGGAGATTCCACCAGGTACACTTCTGTTACAAACAGACAATTCTGCGGTGATGTATTACCTCAACAAACAAGGAGGCACTCACTCCTACCAGCATTGCAGGGAGGCCATGAGAGTGTGGGATTGGGTCTTGCAACACGGCACAAACCTTATTGCAGTTCTTGTTCCAGGAGTGGACAACATCATCGCAGACAGCCTGAGCCGCTCTCAGGCCAGAGTCCATGAATGGGAACTACTCCAGGAGGTGGCAGAAGATCTGTTTCACAGATGGGGTACTCCAGAGATAGACCTCATCGCGTCCCCATACAACACAAAACTGCCTAATTTTTGCTCGCTAGATCCAGGGCCTGGTGTTTTCTGGTGAGACGTGTTGTCCCTCTCCTGGACGGACAGATTCCTTTATGCCTTTCCCGTTGATCCAGAGTGTTCTTTTAAAACTCCACAGGGAGCAAGTGACACTCATTCTGATCGCACCCTTCTGGCCCAGACAGATATGGTTCCCTCTCTTGCATCAGCTATCCCGGGAACCTCCAGTGCCTTTGCCAATCAGCTCCCATTTACTGTCTCAGGAGGCGGGTTCCTTAGTCCATCCGGATCTACGTTCCCTGAACCTGCATGCTTGGCTCCTAGAGACATAGCCATGAGGCAATACGGAGTCTCGCAAGAAGTGGCAGATGTGCTTACTGCCGCTAGAAAGCTGGCTACCCACGCAACCTATGCCATGAAGTGGTGCAGGTTCTGCTTATGGGTTTTCGCCTTCGGACTGTCCAGAGAAGCTGGTACTGGACTACCTGCTATCCCTTTTCCACTCCGGTCTGGCTTACTTCTCGATTAAAGTGCACCTTTGTGCCATTTCAGCCTACCATGCCCCCATAGGCCAACGCACTGTAGCCCAGCTGGACACGACACTTGCCTTTTTGAGGGGCATCCTCCACCTTAGGCCCCCAATTAAGGATCCAATCCCTCCATGGGACTTACCTTTCGTCCTGGAGCAGCTCACGCTGCCACCTTTTGAACCAGCTGCGGATTTCGAGCTACATTTTCTCTCTTGGAAAACATTTTTAGTTGCAGTTACTTCTGCCAGAAGGATTTCTGAAATGCACGCACTTATGTGCAAAGAACCTTATTTGGTTTTCCACCAGGACAGGGTATCCCTAAGGACTAATCCTAAATTTCTGCCTAAGGTGGTCTCAGCTGTCACCCTTAATCAGGACATCGATCTACCAGTGTATTTTCCAAAATACTCTAATCGAGGAGAAGCCCTTCTGCACACCCTTGATGTGCATAGGTGCCTCAGATTCTACCTGACCAGAGTCAAACACCACCGAAAGTCGGACCAACTTTTCGTCTCCTTTGCCCATAGGATGAAGGGAGCTCCTGTCTCGAAGCAGTCGCTGTCTAGGTGGCTTATCGAGTGCATTACATTCTGTTACCAGAAGCGCAACAAATCCTTACTGGGCGCAGTTAAGGATCATTCCACCAGAGGGATGGCTACGTCTTTTGTGGCCTTAAAGAACGTATCCACCTCAGCTATTTGCGTTGCAGCTACTTGGAGCTCCGTGCATACCTTTATCAGGCATTACAGCCTGGACATTGCATCGAGGCGAAGAGCAGGGTTCAGTCTAGCAGTCCTTCAAGGACTTCTGTCCTAGGCTCAAGGTATCTCGAGGAGTTCTACTTTTTCTCCTCCCGATGGTGCATGATTGCCATTACTGCTTGGAAATCAGTCCTAATGGTGTAACCTGCAGCAAGAGCTGTTTCTGGAAGTAAGATAGTACAGTTACGTAAGAACTTACCATAACAGTAGATCTTCGAGAACAGCTCTTGCAGCAGGTACTTCTCCTCCCACCATCCCTGCTGGAGGTAGGTCGTAGTCAAGCATCCATCTCCTAGGATGGGACATTTACTGTTGCTTTGTTTTGCCACCTGATGGCGGATCCTCTGTCTCCCCTTCTGATGTCATCCAGCGGCCGGGAGTCTCCGGCAGGAGAACTGAGGATTCAAACACCATGAAGTCTTGCTATATTATGACTTAAGGCAGTTAGCCACAGCACTTGAACTGCCCCGGAGAGGAAACAGTTAACTCCAGGGAGACTGGAGTTCTAAAGCGTGAGAGCGCTATGCCAAAGCTCTATCTGGCAAGTTTCAAATGAAACTGTCAGATTCTTTACTCCGCTTCACTGAACAGTCGCTCCGGAGATCAGCTCCTTCAGCTCGGTTCATTTCTCGGTTCAGCTGGTATTTTCGTTCATTTGAACCGCAAAAGTATTTATTTTACCGCATTTCGGTTCAAAGCTCTATCTGGTAAACCGTAGTACAGGATTTAAAGTCTGTGTGGAAAATTAATTATCGGTTCGTTTTGAACCGATCGGTTTGCTAAATAAGCATTTCTATTCATATTTTGGCTTTTAGAGTGCGGTTCCGGTTCTTATCAGTTCTAAAAACCTATACTTTTGGGGTTTTTCAAATACCCGTGACACGGTTAGAACCGATAAGGGTGTCTTGCCTGGCACTGCCATCAAAAGGGCAAGTTTTTGATAGGCTGGCATTATGTCTGAGAAACCCAAAAGAAAACCGGCCAATTGGTTTCAACACTGTGATGTCTGTGGGGAAGCCTTGCCAGGGCTGACCCACACACCACTTGTGTTTATTGTCTGGGGGCTGACCACCTCCTGTCAGACTGCCAGGTGTGTAAAATTTTCCCTGCAGCCACCCTGGAGAAGAGATTGGGCCGGCTCAGGGAACGAGAGGCCAAAAAGTCCGCTGACCCGGATGGCCAGCCCGGTCCAGCACCCACTGGACCAGAGGGAGTGCCCTCTGACCAGGGCAAGACTTCCTTAGGCAAAAGGAAGGCTGGTTCAGAGGAACCAGTCCCAGTAAAAAGACAAAGAAATCAGCAGGTCTGGAGTCCAAAATTTCTTCCAACTGCTGCAGAGATAGCTAAAGCCATACAGATTATCCAGTCACTGTCTCAGGGACCTGTCGAACCACCAACAGCTAGCAAAAGGTTGGTTCGTTCAGTTCCAGTGGTTCAAGAGTATGATGTTGAGGAATTTTATGAACCACAGAAGGGGGAGGAGGAATTTGATCATTATATATGTGGCTGGGAGGGTCTGGACGTGCCCATTGAACCGGACATTTCTCCAGACAGACCTTTAGAATCTCCCCCTATGCTGTCTGAGTCCTCTTCTCATTTTATGTTTTATAAAAAAGTTGCAGAAACCCTCCAGCTTCCTTTAGAAGAGGCTGTGGATGAGCAAGAGGAGCCTGATTATGTAGAAATGATGGATATACTAGAGTCTAGGAGGTTGTCTATTCCTTTGCATAAGTCATTTAGGAAGCAAACAACAAAGATTTTAAAAATCCTCATTCTGTCCCTCCTGTAGATAAAAAATGGACAGAAGGTATACTTTGTCAGGCCCTGATACAGACTTCCTCACTGAGCAGTGTAGTCATGTGGGTGTGGTACAAGCTGCAGCCTGTGACACAGCATTTCCTGGCCTCACATCCTCCTGATAAGGATTCCAGGAAGATTGATGCCATGGCTAAAAACAATATATGGCAGCTTCTTTGGGACTCAGGCAGGCAAATTATATGGCTTATGTGGCTACATATCAGAAATCTAGATGGGACACAGTATTGCAGTTAGCCAAGCAGGCTCCATGGCCAGCTGGCTAGTGAGTTGGAACAGGTGGCTGCTGATGGCATTGAAGCCTCTAAAGTTCAATTTCATACTGCTGTTGATGTTAATGATGCTTCCTCTAGGTCATGGCCACTTCTGTAGCTTTCCGTGGGTTGGCATGGCTCAGGTGCACTAATCTGTCCCAAGATATTCAGTCAAAGGCTATGGATTTTCCTGTAGATGGGAAATTCTCTGTTTGGGGAACAAACAGAAATTATATGAAAAAAGATGGATGAATACAGAACTACTTCACAAAGTGCCCAGGCCAAGGAGAGGCATGCCACTCCACAAAGGCACGCCCCCAGAGGTAGGGGCAGGCCTTTCCACAGGCCTTTTACCAATCTCAAGCCTCCTCTCCATTTGCACAGAGGGGTTTCTTCAGAGGCAGAGGTAGACGGGCACAAGTAAACTGCCCCTCCCTCAGCCTAAGGTTGCCAAGCAGGCACCCTGATGGGGTGCCCAGGGCCGATTCTCCTGCACCGTGGGGGCAGGTTGGTTATTTCAGCCAGAACTGGCTGTCCCTAACTTCGACAGATGGGTTCTGGAGGTAGAAGCCAGGGTCTGGTTCTCAGCTTCAAACAGTTTCAAAGATGAGAGCCAGACATTTTCCACCTGCAAATCCTCAGAAGCCCTTGCTTTGGAAGCAGAGGTTTCTTCTTCTAGACTGCAAAGCAGTGGAAGGGTCCTCCTTGCCACCAGGGCAAGGGCTGTACTCAAGATACTTTCTTACCCCAAAGACAGGAGAATGGCGGCCCATTCTAGATTTAAGGTACCTGAACAAGCATCTTTGAAACCAAAGTTCAAAATGTTAACTCTGGCAATGATTTTGTTTTCCTGAGGCATGGGACTGGCTAGCTTCCTGGACCTCAAGGATGCCTATTTTCATGTCCTGACCAGGCCTTCTCACTGAAAGTACCTCAGGTTCGAACTGCCCTCAGGCCACTACCAGTTCAGAGCAATGCCTTTCGGCCTTACCTCTGCTCCAAGGGTATTCACAAAATGTCTAGCTGTGGTAGTGGCTCATTTAAGAAGGCAAGGTTGTTGTGTTTCTTTACCTGGACGACTGGCTCATAGTGGGTCAGTCTCCAGATCAGGTAAAATCCCACTTGCAAGTCACCCAGCAGCTTCTCACTTCCCTGGGATTCCTGCTGAATTTACCAAAGTCAGTTCTGGAACCAGTTCAGGTACTAACTTTCATAGGTGCAGAATTGAACAAGTTAGCCAGGTACTTCTCCCCGGAAAGGGTAGACAGACTCATTGCCCTGGCATCCTCCTTTACCCCATGGGTCTCTGACCAGCAAGGCATTTTCTGCAACTCCTAGGGCACATGGCTGCTTCCACAGCTGTTGTGCAAGGAGCAAGATTCCAGATGAGGGACATTCTGTTCCATTTGAGGGCCTATTGGTCTCAAAGGAGGGACCCCTTTCCAAATTAGTCCTAGTGACTCAAACTTTGATCCTGGCTCTCCAGTGGTGGCAAGATCAAGCAATCTAACACAAGGGGTTCCTTCATTCCTGTTTCTCACCCCTCACCCTCACCACGGATGCCTCCCTGCTAGGGTGGGGGGCTCACTTGGGCGACCTTTCCACTCAGGGAGTGTGGTCCCCTCAGGAATCTCTGCTCCACATCAATCTTTTGGAACTCAGAGCTGTCTTTTTAGCTCTTCAGGTTTTTTCAGCTTCTGTCCAGAACAAAGTAGTTCAAGTCAGGACAGACAACACCACAACAATGTGGTACATCAACAAGCAAGGGGGCACTTGGTCATCAGCCTTGTGCACCGAAGCAATGAAGTTGTGGTCTCTGGCTTACTCCCTGAACACCTCCCTGATAGCAGTTCACCTTCCAGGAAGGACAATATCCTGAGCGGATGCTCCTCAGGATTTCTAGGCCATCACGAATGGGCTCTGAACTTCAGGTGCTGGGGTCGGGTTCTTGCCAGATGGGCACCCTCAGATAGATCTTTCGCAGCCCCAGACAACCACCAACTTCCTCTATTTTGTTGCAGGCCTCCAGTGCTGGGCTCAGTCCTCTGACACCTTTTGTTGGATTGGAAGGAAGTTCCTATATGCCTTTCCCCTTCCCTCTTCTCTTCAGGGTATTAGTAAAATCAGATCTCGGCCCTGCAAAGTGATTCTGATTGCTCCAGATTGGGCCAGACAGCCCTGGTACCTCTGCTTCTGTCCCTGACAGACACTCTGCCCTGAGCTTGCCCAGAGTCCACGACTTGCTGGCCTGTGCACAGGGGAGAGTGTGGTATCCGGACCTCAAATCCCTCCATCTCAAGGCTTGGCTCTTGAGGAGTTAGAATTTGCTGATTTACACTTTCCCAAGGTGTCCTGGATATTTTAAAGGCTTCAAGAAAGCCTCCAGGCCACTTACAATTCTAAATGGAAGAGGTTTTCCATCTGGTGTTCTGAGAAACAAATTGTCCCAGAATCTGCTGATTTGCCCATTTTACTGGACTATTTGGTCCATTTAAATTCCTTAGGCCTTAGGCCAGCTACCTTAAAGGTTCATCTGGCAGCTGTCTCTGTTTTGTATCAGCAGGGAAGCCTGCTTCTCTTTCCTCTCATCCTGTGTTTTCCAAGTTTTTAAGGGGTTACTTCACTCTCAACCTCCTCCTTTCGGAACCAGCTCCTGCCTGGGACCCGAATGTTTGCATTGCTCAGTTAATGCAACCTCCCTTTGAGCCTCTGTCTTCAGCAGATCTCAAGTTTCTAACTTGAAAAACTGTTTTTCTAGTGGCTATCACTTCTGCCAGACGATAAGTGAATTACAAGCCTGTCAGTGGAAAAGATTTTATATCTTTTCACAGAGATAAGGTAGTCCTCAGGACAACAGAAAGTTTTTGCTTTAAAGTGGTTTCAGATTTTCATCTGAACCAATCCATCTCTTCCAGTATTTTTCACTGAGCATTCTTCCTCGGGTGAGAGGAGACTGCACAGTTTCAGACGTCAAAGAGCTTTAAGCTACTATTTGGAACGCACCAAGGGTCAGCAGGTTCGAATCCTCCAACTCCTCCTTACCTATGGCGAGGTTGGCAAAGGAAACCTGCCACTAAGAGGACAATTGCAAGGTGGATTGTCTCTTTGTATCCAATTTGTTACCAAAACTAGGTAGAGAACCCCTCAGGACTGAGGGCTCACTCCACCAGGGTACAGCTGCATCTCTAGCGGTTGCTAGAGATATTCCCATTCTGAAATCTGTCAAGCTGCTACTTGGAAAACAGTTCACACTTTACTAAGCATTATTCCTGGATGTCCAGTCCAGGAGAGATGTCTGCTTTGTACAGCTGTGCTTCAGAGCCTATTTCCTAAGTAGGTTCTGACCCTCCTCCATGGAGGTACTGCTGTGTAATTCTGTTTAAGTCATAATAGCAAGACTTCATGGTGTTTGAAGAAAAATTACTCACCTTAGTAATTGCTTTTCTTCTCATGGAGTCTTGCTATATTATGACCAACCACCAACCTGTCCCTCTCAGAACTTCTACTTGGGTAGGGGTTGGCAAATTAGTGCAAGCACTGTGTCATGCCATTTTAGTTCTTCCTTTCCCGCTTTTATTTAAGGTTAGGAACTAGTATTTCTGTTTTTGCTATATATGGTTCCTTCCGGACTTGAGTCTTTTGGGAAGGGGGTCTAATAGTGCTTGTTAGGAGTGAAACTAATAATATTATTATCATTGTTATTATTATTATTGCTCTGTTGTTGTTGTGTTTGCTGTTGTTATTCCTACTAGTAGGTAGCCACTTGGCTAGTGTAGAGCTTTCCACAGACTTGCTGCTTAGTATTAGTTTTAAAGATCTGACAGTTCATTTGAAACTTGCCAGATAGAGTTTTTGCATAGCGCTCTGGCTTAGAACTCCAGTCTCCCTGAGTTAACTGTTTCTCTCCGGGCAGTTCAAGTGCTGTGGCTAACTGCCTTAAGTCATAATATAGCAAGACTCCATGAGAAGAAAAGCAATTATTAAGGTGAGTATTTTTTTCATGGGGGACCACCTCCATATGTATCACGCCCAACCTCGGAGGGTCCCTGCCGAATACTGCTAGCTAGTGAAAATTGCATGGTCCTGGCGCCTGCCGGCTTCAGTCCTAATAGTGTAACCTGCTGCAAGAGCTGTTCTTGAAGATCTACTGTATGGTAAGTTCTACGTAACTGTACTTTCTAGGACATGGATATGTTGTTCATCCACACTTATTGGCAGGTTCCTTGCCGCTTAAATCTTGCCGGAAGGTCTTCTGCTGGCTCCTCCCACCACCCCGGTGGTAAAACTCTCAGCTCCACCCCATGACGCCAGATCTTCCTTATCGCTTGGAGCTCAGGTTCCCTCCTTAACGCTGCTGCTTTTAAGACTGGTTCCTAATTCTTCTAAAAGTTCGAAATTGAAAAGTTTTTAAAGACTGGGTCTTCTTCTCCTCGCTGGCCGCGGCGGACAAACGACTCCCAGATTCTCGGAGGTGCCCTTGCAGGCAGAAGATGTCTAGGACGGATCCGCACTCCACGTGCGTCTACTGCCTGGGCCTTGAGCATGACCCGCAGGCCCTGCGACTTGTGCTCTTCTTTTCGCCTTCGCCTGAAGACCGTGCTGCCCAATTACAACTGGGCGCCCAGAGAAAAGAATTCACGGTGAAATCTAAGAGGCCCGATTGGGCGGTGTCAGCGGCGGGCGGGCTCGGCGAATCAGCTTGAGCAGATGATCGTCCTCGAAGAGGAGAAGGTGCGGCCGCTTCTACCTCGCTGTTATGTATTGTCCCGCTTTCTCTCGCTGCCTCTTACTCGGCTTTTAAGGAGCTTTGTCTGACCCTTCGACCAAAGGTGAGGGTCCAACTTCTTCGGGACCTTCTTCCAGGTCCAAAAGAGCAAAAGTAAGTCTCTCTATCGACGCTCTGGGAGCCGGAAAGATCCTTTCCTTGTTTCGACAGTCGACTCGCTCGCCACTGGCTTCACGTTTTCCTGTCAGCCAGTTGGCCGAGACTCCGTTTACGCTGGGTTTAGTTTTTTCTCGATCCGTGACCGGTTGTCGTTGAGGTTGAGAACTCTCCTGGTCTCTCGTGGAGTTGAGGATCCTATTGATTGCCTGTGCCTCCGTCCGGAGTTGTGATCGCTCGAGCCAGGGAGGCTGATCGGTACTTTCTCGCTTCCGCTCTAGTCAAGACTTCGTGTCTGACATCTCGGGTCCAACCGATCTCCCATAGGTGGTCTCGGTCTCGCATCAGGCAAGCTGCGCTGCGCTTTTCCTCTTCTCGACTAGGAGGCTTCGCAAGCGCGTTGAGGTACGAGAACTTATGTGTAATAGTTTTTGACTGGAATGCTTCACCCGTCGCTCTTTCCCTGCCATTATGGTTGTTACCGAGCAGCCAACAACCCTCATTGTCGTCGAGGAGCCTGTTCTCAGGCCGTTGTTCAGCCAATTTGTGCCACCCCACTGATTCTGGTAGAACCTTCGCCTCCTGCATTAGTTGGGGGTTCACCAAAATTCTCAAGGTCGGCCGGGTTTGCCCCATAGGCTGCCCAATTTTCACAATTCCCATAAACCCCTCGGTGAGGGTGGCTCACTGCCGAGTAGCTCTTGAGACCCTTCAGAGTCCGATGATGGTTCCTCCCTTTCCAAGCGTGATAGACTTGAGTCCTGAGGCGGTCACTGACGATAGTCTTCGTCTTTTCTAGTGTGCTGATCATCTCGAGTCCACGGATGAAGCTCAACCTCGTTTTAATGGGCCAGGGTATCCTCCTGGAGATTCTGACTGAGGGATTCTCCTACGGAGGTCTTCCGGTGGTCAAGCCATAGTCCGGCCTTGGAACTTTGGCAGCATCCTGCTCCTGCCCTGCGCCGCCAGGTTGGCCAGGAAGTATGCGGTCCCTGCAGGTTCCCTGTCCGTTTGAACACCCTCGCCGTGGGGTTGGTTACCGACAGCTGCCTCGCGTGTGGAACGCTTGGGATGTGGACAAACCTCCTACAAGGAATCAAGAAATTGGATTGTGCGGTAGTGTTCATGCTGTGCCCTTCTTGGCCTTCTGCCAGGCTGGTTCGGCCCCTCATGGCACATTTTTCTCACGCCTGTTGGGCTCCCTGGATGAGGTTGTTCTCATCTCCTCAGAGATCTGCAGACTACCGGCAGGCGGGACTAGGCAGGCAGTGGCTAAACAGCAGCTCCAGATGGCAAGTATTATCGGGACCATGTGCCAGGTCTGTGTGCTGCAGTGGCTATATGTCATCGGCTTGGTTGAGGATATCCCTTTTACTCGATACCCAGCAGTTGTTGGCTGTTCCTTTTGGGACTGACCTCGGCCTTGGGGTGGAAGGCCTGCAGAGGATCAAGAAGTCCAATGTGCCTGGACCGGTCTTCCTACAGAAGGATAAAGGCCGCAAGCCACAGCCTAAGCTCTTTGCTCTTCTGCGCCGCACGCCTGCCCAGCAAGCTAGGGTTGTGCAGCAGGCTCGACCTTGGCATCCCAAGCTCAGCTTCCTTCAGCTTCTCCAACAGGAAGCAGGAGGTGGCTCCCAGAGGTTCCTCGGTCGTCCTTCCTCCGCCTGCCCAGTGACGGAGCTGAGGGTGTCGCTTCATCCCTGTCACCTCACTCTCTTGGTTCCTGTGGGGACGGCCTGTCACTCTTTCCGCCTGGTCCGCTGTTACCACGACAGGTGGGTACTGGAGGTGGTGGAAAAGGCTCACCCTGGAATTCGAGAGGCTCCTGCCTTCAGAGCCGTCAGACTGGGGGCCCTTCGTGAGCTCACTGGCGTTTGTTTCCACATCGCCTCCTCCTCCAAAGGAGTGATCATGGAGGTGGAGGACCTTCAGACCCGGGGGTCGTGTCCAGGTATTTCCGTTCTGAACGACGGGCTGGGTCATTCTCGGTTTCTACACTTCCTGAACAAGTTTTGGAGGTCTCTAACCTTCAGAATGGTCACTTGGCACAGATAATACCATCTCTGAACACGCGTGGTTCGCTCTCTCACCCGCAGGACGCCGGTTTTTCATGTCCTATCCATCCGTCACATCGGACTTCTCCGCTGAGTTGAGGATCCTCTGTCTCGGCCATGCCCTTCTGGCTATCTCCAGCCCTAGGTTTCGCCAATGCATGGCAGTTGACAGCATTCTGTGTGCCAGGTCCAGGTGTACCTTACCTGGATGATTCTTGATAGCAGCCTCCAGATGGGAGGTGGATGTCCAGAGATCTGGCCTCCAGGTTTGCTCTCGAGTCTTTCCATCAACGAGGCCAAGCCGAACTCTCGCCAAAGCAGGTGATCCTGTTCATCGCGGAGTTCTACTTTCTTCTAGCCAGAGCATGACTCCGCTGACAGGGCTGAGGTTCTACCTTTTGTCCAATCATTTTGGTTGGCACCCCTTTCTGCCCTGCCCCTTCTGGGTCCTTGGCGGCCTGTACCAGCGTGTCGTTGGGCCCCTGTTACGCGCCCCTTTCAGTGGGGACTGGCCGCCAGTGGTCACAACACCGCGATCTTTGACCAGCTAGGATAGGACCCAGAGATGTGAACGCCCAGTGTGGACTGCTCTATTCCACGGGAGGGCATCCTGCTGTCTGCCCTGAGCCGACGGTCTCTCACGACTGGCCTCTCTGATGGGTTGGGTGCCCATCTGGGGAACGAGTGTACGGGCCTGGTCCCCGTGCTGCGAGGCTCAACCTGCTGGAGCTCCAGCGTCCGCCTAGCTCTCACCGCCTTTGTTCGTTCGGGTCAAGTGTCCCGGTCCAGACGACAACACCACTAATGCATTACCTGAACCGCCAGGGCGGACGCCATGCTTCTATGCAAGGAAGCTCTCCGCATTTGCTCACTGTGAGCAGCCTGAGGCGGATCTCCTGTGGCAGGATTCCCAACACCCCGGGCCGATGCCCTGAGCCGGATAGGCTGCATCTCACTTAATGGTCTCTCTGCCGAAGTAGTACAAGATCTGTCTTCCACTGGGGCACACCTCAGGTGGACCGCGCTTGCCTCCAGGAGAACGCCAAGCTGAGGTTGTTTATGCTCGCCTGCAGGCTCGCTGTAGATGCTTCTGCTGTGGACCTCGGCCTTTCTACGCCTTTCCCATTCCTTGATTCACAAGGTGCTTCTAAAGCAAGGAGGGACAAGGCGAGGTAATCCTGATAGCCCCAGACTGGCCCCACCAGTTCTGGTACCCAGATCTCCTCAGCCTCAGCTCCAGGCTCCCGAGGCAGCTTCCAGCTCGCCCGGACCTGCTTTCAGTCAATCAGGGGAAGGTGTTCCATCCGGACCTTCAATCCCTGCACCTGACGGCCTGGTTCCTGAGCGGCTAGAGTTCCAGGCCTTGGGTCTTTCCGACGAGGTCCTCAATGTTGTTGAGGCGTCCCATAAGGAGTCGACCAGAAAATGCTACGCCTTCAAATGGAAGATATTCTCCATTTGGTGTCAGGGCAAGGGCTTGGACCCTTCCTCCTGTTCTGTGACAAGCATTTTGGACTATTTATGGTCCCTTTCTAGTCAAGGGCTTAGGTCGATGACCCTAAAGGTGCACCTGGCAGCCATCTCTGCTACTGGGCAGGCGGGAAGCAATCGATGTGCGCAAGGAAAAGGTGGTGGCCTTCTTCAAAGGCCTTGATCACATTTCCCCTCCGTGCGAGAACCTCCACCTCCGTGGGATTTACTGCTGGTACTGGCAAAGCTCATGGGCAAGCCATTCGAACCAATGCACAGGTGTGATCTCTCTACATGTCGTGGAAGACCGCCTTCTTGGTGGCTATCACGTCAGCCAGAAGGATGGGAGAGCTCCAGGCGCTGCATAGAGTCTCCTTACCTGGTCTTCCACAGGGACAAGGTTGTCCTCACGCCCACCCGAAATTCCTTCCGAAGGTGGTGTCGAGTTTCACCTTAACCAGGTGCTGACTCGCCGTGTTCTACCCCAATCACACCTCGAGGCCGAATATAGGCTCCATACTCTGGACCCCAGAAGGGCACTCGCTTATTATATATGCGCACGGCTGAAATTCAGGAGAGGTTCGCCAGCTGTTTGTCACCCTACTGAAGCCGCACCTGGCAGACCTGCAGCCAAGCGGACGATAGGCAGGTGGGTCACCTCCTGCATAGATCGCTGCTATAAGTTGGCGGGCATGGAGCCTCCCAGAGGGATAAGAGCTCATTCTACCCGTCATACTGCTGCATCGGTGGCTGCTTCCAGGGATGTCCCTATCCAGGAAATCTGCAGGGCTGCTACCTGGAAGTCAGCGCACACCTTTATTACCCATTACCACATCGACCTTGAGTCACGCCGGGATGCTGGTTTTGGGGCCTCGGTTCTCCAGTCCTTATTTCCCAAGTAAGTATTGGGGGTGTGTGCCTTGCCTCCTCCTCCCGGAGAACTGCTAGAGTCTGCCAATAAGTGTGGATGAACAACATATCCATGTCCCTAGAAATACAGGTTTACTTCACCTGTAACAGGAGTTCTAGGAATGGTATATGTTGTTCATCCTACGACCTTCCAACTCCCGGCAAGCCTTACAACCTGAGCTTCCAGCAGGCCAGATCTGGCGCCATGGGGCGGAGTCAGAGTTTTACCACCCGGGTGGGTGGAGGAGCCAGACTGAAGACCTTCCGGCAAGATTTAAAGCGGCAAGGAACCTGCCAATAAGTGTGGATGAACAACATATACCATTCCTAGAACTCCTGTTACAGGTGAGTAACCTGTATTTATTCTCCATGACCCAAATCTTAAGGTCCAGGAAAGCAACCCACCTCTATGCTCGCAGTATACGTAAATCTCAAATTAGTGTTGCTCCTATGTAGGTACTCCTTGAATTGTTTAAGTTCTTCATTTCCTCCCCACACAATTAAAATATTGTCGATAAAACGTTTCCACAGATGGACTTTAGTCCAGTGTAGATTGTTGTTCCAGTCCCATATAGTTCCCTGCTCCCAAAAGCCCATGTACAGATTTACGTAGTTGGGGGCAAAACTTGCCCCCATCGCCGTGCCCTTTATCTGATTAAAAGGCCTGTCCCCAAAGCAGAAAAAGTTGCCCTCCAGAACCATTTTTGTTAGTTCCAATAAGACGTCTGTATCTGGTTTCTCTCCTGGACCTCTTTTTCACAGATAGTACTGCATGGCTTGTATACCCCCTTCATGTGATATATTAGTATACAGTGACTCTACATCAAGAGTCACTAGTATACTATTAGCTTGCCACTCCAAACTGTTTAACATTCTCAAAACATGTCCTGTATCTTTGATATAGGATGGCACTGTGGTGCCCATATCTTTTATACTATCATCTATCATTCTAGCCAATGGCTGTGTTAACTGCCCCTGTGTTAGAAACATTTGGGCACCCAGGAGGGGTCTGTAAAGACTTATGTACTTTCAGCAGTACATAGAACTGAGATTTCAAGGGATGTTCTACAGTTAAAAACTGTTTTTCCTTCTTAGTGATACAGCCCTCACTTTCTGCCCATTCCAAAAAGTTGTTCATTTCATTTTTCAAATTATAAAGTTCTAGGAGTGTGGATATGTTGTTTATCAACACTTCTTGGCATGTCCCCTTCCACTTTAAATCTTGCCAGAAGTCTTCGCGCTGGCTTTTCCCACCAACCCGGGTGGTATATACCTCGGCTCTGCCCCATGACGCCAGATCTTCCTTTCTGTTGGAAGATTCAGGTTCCCTCATGCTCTCAAAGCATATCATAGGCCCTGGATTCCAAATGTTGGTTTTGGCCAAAACCTAAACTTGTTCGAGTTAGCGATAGCGCTTTCACCGTATCTGCCATGGAGGAAAAATCCTCCCCTGGATTTCGCCGGTGCCTCTGCGGCCAGAAGGTGTCACGCACCGATCCCCACCTAACATGCGTTTACTGCCTAGGTGTCTGACATGACACTTCGTCATGCAGTTTTTGCCTGGCCTTCCATCCCAATGTCCTGGATGACCACAAGGTACGTTTGAAGCTGGGGAGACCGGAGAAAAGGAACCCGCCGGTGAAATTGAAGGAGGCGAGGTGGGCAGTTTCTGCGGCTGTGGGATCCGCAGACAAGCTGGAACAAATGAAAGCATTTGAGGAGGAAGCAGCTCATGCTTCGGCCATTCGAAGCTTCTTTGTTCCTCTTAACCTTGGCTCCACCTTTGCAGGCTCCTTAAAGGAGTTGTGCCAGTCTCTCCCCACTCTGGATGAGGCGCCCTCAGGTTTGCACTCCTCCCACTCTCGTAAGAAAGAAAAGGACTCCATGTCTTCATCTCAACAAAGACTTTCCTGGGACAGAGAGGTCCAAGGAGCACGCGGTCTCGACTTTGGTCGAGATCGCAACCTCGGCCGCCGGCTTCACGGATCTTCCATCTGGCCACAGGACCGAGGAAGTGGCCGATGAGGTTGAAATTATCCTCGCCCCGATAGACCCTCTGTCGCCGGCCATGGCCGATGACTCTTTTTGGAAAGGACTCCGGTCCTTGTCTTCCCTGATGAGGAGACCCAGTCACCATCAAGGACCCAGTTCCGGACCCTCGGTTTTCACCGACCCCAGTGTCTCCTGATCGACCAAGTCGGCCTTCTCGATCTTGGTCAAGGTCCAGAACCTCCACGGCCGAGAAAGAGCCACAAGTGCTCTAAGAAGACGTGTCACCACAGGTCCTCATCCTCTGACGAGGAGAGGCTCTGACGGAAACTCCAGCTCTATGAAGACCTCGTGGCCAACAGCTTATTCTAACCAGGCAGAAGCTGGCTGTGCCGTCCACCCTGGCCATAACTTGGCTCCCACCTCTTAGGCCGACGCTGACCCCTCCAGAACTGAAGCCACAGGTTCCTCGGCCCATCTCCCGGTTCGGCCTATTCCGGTCTCTACACAGATTCTGATGGAACCACCATCTAAACAGCCTGAGGGAGGGGCGCCCTCTAAAGAGGACTGATAAGACACCAGGCTTCCCCGACGTCTGTCTAAGTCCCCCCGGATCGCCCTCGGCATATCGAGGGTGACTTAGTCGGTAGACCGCAATACCATGACTCCTCTGATTCGGACGTCACTGGCTTGCACTCACATCCCGGGGATGATGAGTCGACGGTCAGCGCAGGATTGGACGAAGGCTCTTCCTCCTTCCAGGGCATTCTCCGCCTCATCTCAGACTCCACCAGAATGCCCCTGGAGCCCATCCAGAAAAAGGCAGAGTACCCTCTCATGGATATCCTCAAGAGAGGGTATACCCCAATGGAGGCCTTTCCAGTAGCCGAGGCCATCATTGGCCCAGCCCTTGAACTTTGGCAGCATTCTGCCTCCTGCCCAGCACCATCTGCCCGCAAGTACGCGGTACCCATGGGGTCCCTTGCGGGATTCACTGAACACCCTTCGGCCGAGAGCCTGGTGACCGCCTTGGTGTTCAGGCGCACAGGTAGTTCGGCCGATACTGACCAACCTCCAGACAAGGAGTCCAAAAATATGGACCACTCTGCCCGCAAGGTCTACGCTGCCTCTTCTCTGGGCCTTCATCAGGCCAGCTCGGCTGTTATTATGGCACACTTCTTCCATGCCCTCCTACAGTCATTGGACAACATCCTCCCTCATCTCCCACCGGACATGCAGACTAGTGTCAAGCAGGTCCGTGACCAAGATCATGCTGTCGCTAAACAGCAACTCCAGACAGCCTTGGATATTGGAGATTCTTGTGTCCGCTCATTGACAGCCGCAGTGGCCTCTTGCCGCAGGGTTTGGCTGAGGCTTTCCTCCTTCCCGGCGGATACTCAACATAAGCTTGCTTACATGCCCTTCCTGGGACCGACTTGTTTGGTCCAGGAGTGGCTGGTCCCCTTCAGCATATACAGCAGTCCAATGCACCTTGGATGCTACTTCTGCCAAGGGTTCTTCGAGCAAGAACCAGCAGAAGAGGAAGAAGCAATTTCGGCACTCTTCCCCTGTGGTTAGGCAGCCCTCCTATCAAGGAGGTCAGCAGAAGGATAAGCTTGGTGCCTGCAGCCCAAGCAGGGCCCTCAAAAGCCCCGGAAAGGAGGCCGAGGCGCAGGTCCTGGAGCCTCCTCATCCTCATGCTCCTCCTCCTCCTCCTCCTCTAAGCCTGCTCAGTGACTGGTTGGGGGTCACCACCACTACACCCATCATGCCAGCTCTGGGTCCTCCCATGGGGGGGTCGGCTCTGCCACTTCCTTTCCACCTGGTCCGCTATCACTTCGTAGAGGTGGGTTCTCAAAGTGGTCGGTCAGGGACTGCCTCTGGAATTCGAGCAGTACCCTCCCAGCCGAGCCTGCGCCCCTTGGGAGGAATGGATCTCCGCATGCACCCAGTCGGCTTTTTGAGACAATATGGCTCAACTCCTCCGCAAGGAGGCAGTAGCCCCAGTGCCGGATCCTCCGACAGACCCAGGCTTTGTTTCCAGGTACTTTCTGGTGCCCAAGCGGACAGGGGGTTGGCGCCCCATCCTAGATCTCCATGACCTTAATCAATATCTCAGGTCCTGCACTTTTTGGATGGTCACTCTGAACCAGATCATACCATCCCTGGAGTGAAACCTGTGGTTCTGTTCACAGGATCTACAGGACGTGTTTTTTCACATCCTAATCTGTCCGTCCCATCAGTGGTTCCTCCACTTCAGGGTCAAAGGGACCCTGTACGAGTTCCGAGCCATGCAGTTCGGCCTGTTATCAGCCCCTCTGGTCTTCACCAAGTGCATTGCAGTGGTGGCGGCCCACCTTTGGCATTGAGTCTGAATCTATCCTTATCTTGATGACTGGCTCTTGGCAGGTACCTCCCTTCAGGAGGTAGAGAGGTCCAGGGATCTGGCCCTCCAGACCTGCTCCCAACTCGGCCTCCTGATCAATGAGGCCAAGTCGGAACTCGTGCCCTCTCAGGTGATGGGCTTCATTGGTGCAGAGCTCGACTCTTGTCAAGCCAGAGCTCGGCTCCCAGTGGACAGGACGGAGGTTCTCTCCTCCTTTGCTCGATCATTTCTGGTTGGGCACTTGCGCCCTGCCAGGGACTTTCTGCACCTTCTGGGTTACATGGCAGCATGTTCCTCAGTGGTCCATTGGGCCCGGTGGCACATGCACCCCCTCCAGTGGGAGCTGGCCACCCAGTGGACCTCAGCGATATGGTCACTTCGACCAGCTGATCACTGCAATCCAGAAGATGTGGGGCACTCTCCAGTGGTGGACTGTCCCAGACTGGTTGCAGGAAGGGATCCCATTTGTCCGCCCGAGCCAATGGTCATCCTTACGACCAATGCCTCTCTCATGGGCTGGGGAGCCCACATGGGGGACAACAGGGCCCATGGGTTCTGGACCCCCGAGGAGTCCTGATGCCACATCAACCTGTTGGAGCTTAGAGCAGTCAGACTGCCACTGTCCGCTTTCGCTCTTCAGCTCTGGGGTCAAGTAGTTCAAGTCCAGACGGTCAATACCACGACCATGTACTACCTCAACAAACAGGGCAGCATGCACTCCCATCTGCTGTGCAAGGAGGCACTCTGCATCTGGACCCTCATAAACCAGTTGAAGGCAGATCTCCTAGCCATCCATGTGGCAGGTGCCTCGAACCAGCTGGCGGATGCTGTCAGCCATATAAGCCAGACATCCCACGAGTGGTCTCTCCATCCAGAGGTAGCTTACAGCTTGTTCTCCCACTGGGGCAGACCACTGGTAGACCTGTTTGCCTCCAGGGAAAACACCAAGATGAGGCTGTATCATGCCCACTCCCCTCAGCAGGGCTCGCTGCAGGGGTATGCCTTCTCAAGGCCGTGGACCCCAGGCCTCCTCTTCGTCTTCCCTCCATTTCCCTTGATCCACAAGGTGTTACTCAAGGAGAGGAGGGACAAGGCAAAGGTAATTCTGGTAGCCCCAGACTGGTTGCACCAGTTCTGGTACCCAGATTTCCTCAGCCTCAGGCTCCCGGAGCGGCTTTGTACATGCCCGGACCTGATATCTCTGAACCATGGTAAGGTCTTCCATCCGGACCTTCAATCCCTGTACCTCACAGCCTGGTACCTGAGCAGCTAGAGTTCCAGGCTTTGGGTCTGTCCAAAGATGTCTACACCGTGGTGGAGGCATCCAGAAAGGAATCAACCAGGAAATGTTATGCCTTCAAATGGAAGCGTTTTTCCATTTGTTGTCAGGGTAAGGGTCTGGAGCCCTTATCCTGTTCTGTGGCTAACATTCTCGACTACCTTTGGTCTCTCCCCAAAAGGGGTCTACGATCATTGACCCTTAGGGTGCACCTGGCAGCCATTTCTGCTTACCGGGCATGGGCCGGTCAGCCGACATTGGCGCAGGAGACGGTGGTTGGGTGCTTTTTCAAAGGCCTGGATCACATATCCCCTCCGGTATGTGAATCTCCACCTCCATGGGATCTATTACTGGTTTTGGCAAAGCTCATGGGCAAGCCATTTGAACCCATGCACAAATGTGAGCTTTCACACTTGTGGAAGACGGCCTTCCTGGTGGCTATCACGTCTGCCAGAAGGACAAGGGAGCTCCAGGTGCTTTCGGTGGACTCCCCTTATCTGGTCTTTCACAGGGACAAAGTTGTCCTGCGCCCCCACCTGAAATTCCTTCCAAAGGTGGTGCCAGAGTTTCACCTTAACCAGGTGTTGACTCTTCCAGTTTACTACACATGAACATATGAAGAAGCCAGCAGAGGAAGGCCATTACCTTCCCCCATGCCTATACCAGCCTCTCTTAAAGCTGCCCACTGTCTTCAACGAGATGACCTTTTCCAGCAGCGCATTCCAAGTGTCCACCACCTCTGTGAAGAAGTGCTTTCTGACCTCCCTCCTAAACCTCCCACCCTCCAGCTTAAGACTGTGCTCCCTTGTGGTATGGTTGCCAGACAAAAAAACTGGAACGCGGCGCAACACTGCGAGGGGGTGCTCCTGTAGAGGTAGCAAGCCTCAATCCATACAAAAGAAAAGAAACAGGAGCAACACCAAACAAGTTACAATTTTAGCTTAATAGCATTTAATTAACTGCCAAAAATAAACGGCCAGGAACCCCTGCACTTCGGCGATTCAGCCTCCGGGGGGGGGTTTGCTTAGTAAGGGAACAAAGCTGCATTTATATCATGTGTGATGTCATAAACAGTTGACGCCTAAATATAATACAAACAGTTCATTTGCCCATCAAAAAACCCACTTTTAAATAATTTTTAACCAAAAATAAATGAATTTACAATACATATCTATATACATATACAGCCATTATTAGGTAGAACTGACTTAATATAAACCACATCACTGATATATTTACTGAAATTAATTTTTTCTTTTGTTTACAAAGTGGTATATATGTCATTTTCTTTCAAATAAAAACTTATTGTCTGAAACACCTAATAAAATCACAAATAAGGGATGTAAAAAAAAAAAAAAAAGTGGTGGCAACTTATGAGGAGGTGAGCCTAAATACATAATTATTAACTTAACAGGCAATATAGATGGCAAAAATGAGTTGAGTGAACCGGGAAAAGCATCAAATTGTGTTCACCCTAACTCTACTTCCATCCATGTAATGTGTTGAAAGAACCATTCATTAGGCTGGGAGTCTACAGACGTCCATTCACCAGGAACCTATAAGGGAGAAAGAGAGAAAAAAGATTGAAAATAAATTAACACATTTATTCCAAATCTGTATAAAGTAGACAGAGATACTTACTTTTTTATCTTTTAAGAATGGCTTCAGATGTTCATTCAGTCCGTCTAGTTCCACAGTCCCCAGTATATAAATCCATCTACTTTCTTTTTTCAGTAATTCATTGATTCTGTCACCCCCATGTTTAAGGGGTTGTTGCCAATCTATTCCCATGAGTTTAAGACTTTTTGGGTCTGAGTTATGTTTTTGTGAGAAGTGTAGGCCTACTGGAGTATCAATTTTCACATTAATTATGTTCCTGACATGTTGAATTCTTTGTTTTAATGCCCTGGTGGTGCGTCCTATGTATAATTTATTACATTCACACCATAGGGCATAAACAACAAATGAGGTGTCACAATTGACAAATTCATCCATTGTATATCTTTTCTTGTTTATGGGGTGTACAAACACAGATCCTGTATTAGAATAACAACATATATTGCATCTCTGACACCTAAAGTTCCCTTTGGGTTTAATGCCTAGCCATGTGTTTTTTACTGATTCAGTAAGTCTACTTTTCACTAATTTATCCTTTAAGCTTAAACCTCGTGAGAAGGTAATGCAAGGCTTTTCTCCCACTACTCCCCTTAAGTCTCTGTCAGAGTGCAAGTTATGCCAGTTTTTATATATGATGTTACCAATTTGCCCCGACCAGTTATTAATATCAGTAACAAATGTCACAAGTGTATTCTCAGTACTAGAATCTTTATTTTTCTCCTTACGTAGTGCTTCCCTTCTCATATTATAGGCCTTATTCATGAAATGAATGAGTAAATCATTCTTGTACCCTAATTCCAAAAATCTTCCTCCGAGGTCCTCTGCTTTAGTCCAGAAGTCCAAGTCTTCAGTACAGTTCTTACGTAAGCACAGAAACTGTCCATAGGGGATGGAGTTTTTCAAGTTTTTGGGGTGTGCACTATCAGCCCTGAGTAAATTGTTTGTGGCTGTAGGTTTTGTAAAGTTACCTGTAATAATAGAATTCCTGGGGAGAATAGGTCTTTTCAAAGTTAGATCTAAAAAAATCTATATTGTGTTTATTTGCTTTGAATGTGAACTTCATGTTAATATTGTTCTTATTTAACCAACCTACAAATTGTTCTGCCTCTGTGTCCCCTTCTCACACAACCAAAATGTCATCAATAAAGCGAGTCCATAAAATTGTTTTCTCTAAGAATGGATTTAAATTTTGAAATACAGTGATGTCTTCCCATTTTCCTAGGAACAGGTTGGCATATGATGGTGCCATGCATGCACCCATAGCTGTCCCCCATATTTGTCTATAATGGTCTCCTAGAAATTCAGAATAATTATGGGTCAGAGTAAACTGAATTGCTGAAAAGATGAAATCTACTGGAATATCCTCTGATGTGTCCCCTTTCTATAAAAAAATATCTACAGGCATCAAACCCTTGTTCATGCACTATGTGGGTGTATAGGGATTCAGCATCAATTGTCAGCCATAACATTCCATCTGTCCACTGTACTTCTTTGAGTTTAAGGACATGTGTTGTAACTTTAGTATAAGATGGAAGTGTGGACACTTCTCTTTGTAGGAAAAACTCCACAAACATACCCAGTTTTTTCTGTGATTGATCCTATAGACGAAATAATAGGCCTACCAGGAGGGTCACTAATATTTTTGTGGATTTTAGGTAAAACATAGTAGCAGGGTAATAATAGGGTTCTCATTCCACAAATACTGTAGTTCTTTTTCTGTTATTTCTCCTTTTCTGACAGCATTTTGTAACAGACTTAGTTCAGCTCTGTATTGGAACATAGGGTTATTTTTTAGTTTTTCATAATTAGAGACATCATTCAATAAACCTAACACAATATTAATATAATGTTTCTTCTCCATAACAACATTAGCACCTTTGTCAGCTGATTTAATTATAATGTCCTCGTCTGCTTGTAATTCTCTAATAGCATGCATTTCCTGTACCGTTAAATTCCTATCCCTTGGTTGTCCTGCTTTTTTCAGAATTTCTTCTACTTCTTTTAGAACAACTTTTTCAAAGGTAGAAATCACTGAGTTTGGCATATTAGGTATAAAGTCAGGAGGAGGAGAAAATAATTTCTTACGTTGTGTTTTTATGTCAGAGTTCATACTTACAGTGGTGGGACACGAACCTATAGCTCTCTCTGAGTCTTCTATCATATTAATGATAAAGTCTATAGCTTCCTCAATGTTCTGAGTTTCAATATTTACTCCTGAATTCATATCAGTTGAAACTGTAATGTCTTCTTAAAGTCGTGATTCCATAAATCCCATATTTCCTATTTGGTCTCCTTCTCCTAGTCTCCTTGAAAAAATGCCTTCAGTCTTAATTTCCGAAACAGTTTATATAAATCCACTTGAATTTGGAATGGGTTTAAGGTTGGTGTTGGGACAAAAGACAAACCACGTTTTAATAATTTGATTTGCTCTTCAGTAAGTTCTTTAGTAGATATATTCACAATTTGGAGCTCTTGCCCTGACCCCTCCCTCGGCCTCTGGTTTTCCTTTTGTTTGCAGGGATGTTTTCTGCCTCTTGTGCCTCTCCTGGTTCTTCTATGTCTCCTTCTCCTGTTTCTTGAATATTTTGTTCCTGATCTAACAAAGGACTCTGGTCTCTAGTGTTATCACCCTTTCTTTTATCTTCAGCAAAACATACTCTTGTTCTGTTCTTGCTTCTGCTCTTACTTCTGTAATTACTTTTTTCCAGTTCAGTATACGATCATTATCATAATCATCTTGGTCATGAGTTAGTTTATTTTGTTTTTTAATAATGAGCTCTTTTTCATATTTTATCAATCTTTCTTTCATGGATGTGTCCAAATCTTTAAACACTGCTGTGTCTTTAAATACCAAAGCATCTTTTTTTGCCAACTCAATTTCTATTTCCAGTTCAGCATGCTTTTGTACATCAGATTTGATCATTAGCTCAATAAAGGTTTTAGAGCAGAGTAAAGCAGCAGCCAACTATTCTTCTTTAAATAAAAAGCTGTCAAAGCCAGACGACGGTGCTATATTGATTCTGAGACCTCGTGGTGCTCGTTTCTTATCTAGATACTGTTCTAATGTAATGATGTTATAAGTGATGTCAAGCTCTTTTTTGAGTAGTTTTTGTAGTTTCACAAAACTTTTCTTTATATCACCTGTTATAGGAGCGGATTCATCTCCAGTAAGTTTGCTACAGGCTTTGCTCCTTCTCACTGCCCAGGTATCAGTATGCTCCCATTCGAACTCTGATCCGGCGTCTTCCCCTGCGTTTCCTGCTTGCATACTGTTTAATGCGTGTAAGTTTGTGGGGAATATACACGACCTCAAGACCACAAAGAAGTTCAAAACAAGCTTCCCGGTCTGTATCTGGCAGTCTGCAGTATCTTGACCCTCTGTAGATTGAAGCACTGGTATAACACTTCTCCATGTCCCACCACTAACCGAAGCAGATAAACAGACAAAAAAACTGTAACGCGGTGCAACACTGCAAGTGGGGTGCTCCTGTAGAAGTAGCAAGCCTCAATCCATACAGAAGAAAAGAAACAGGAGCAACACCAAACGAGTTAAAATTTTAGCTTAATAGCATTTTATTAACTGCCAAAAATAAACGGCCAGGAACCCCTGTGCTTTGGCGATTCAGCCGTCAAGGTTTTTTTTTTTTTGCTTAGTAAGGGAACAAAGCTGCATTTATATCATGTGTGATGTCATAAACAGTTGACGCCTAAATGTAATATAAATAATTCATTTACCCATCAAAAACAGTCTTTTAAATAATTTTTAACCAAAAATAAATGAATTTACAATACATACCTATATACATATACAGCCATTATTAGGTAGAACTGACTTAATATAAACCACATTGCTGATACATTTACTGAAATAAATTTTTTTACAAAGTGGTATATATGTAATTTTCTTTCATTGAGTGTTGCATTTAAAGTGTCACTTCTTTAAGCCTGATGAAATGGGGGTAATACAGGGGAAACTTGTTGAAAATAACATGTATGGACAATGTATCCCTACGCAAGAAGTTCTGGAAGCGCTTGGGGATCTTGATAGTTGTTTTTGGGGGGGGCGCCAAAATGAGGGTGCTGGATGTAATATAGGATCTGACACACAGATAATAAGAAGGAAACCCAGCACATTCTGCCCTCCACAACCACAAGCTTTCACAGTATTCCAAAAGTTATGTGAACAGGATATTGAAAAATTAAAGACAGAAGATTATGCACCCAAATTCAATAATATAACAATGGAAGAAAGAGCAGCAATAGAAATGTTAAAGAACAATAAACAGATTACAATTAAACCAGCAAATAAGGATGACAGTGTAGTGATATTAAATATTTGTGATTATATTAAAGAAATGGAGAAACAACTGGGGAATAAAGACTACTATAGACCAGTAGGCAGAGACAGAATCTATAATTTGAAAAATGGAATGGCCAACTTTTTGGAGTGGGCAGGAAGTGAGGGTTGTATTACTAAGAAAGAAAAACAGTTTTTAACTGTGGAACATCCCTTGAAATCTTAGTTCTATGTACTGCCGAAAGTACATAAGTCTTTACAGACCCCTCCTGGGCACCCAACTGTTTCTAACACGGGGCAGTAACAGAGCCATTGGCTAGAATGATAGATGATAGTATAAATGATATAGTCACCACACTGCCATCCTGTATCAAAGATACAGGACATGTTTTGAGAATGTTAAACAGTTTGGAGTGGCAGGCTAATAGTATAGTAGTGCCTCTTGACGTAGAGTCACTGTATACTAATATACCACATGAAGGGGTATACGAGCCATGCAGTACTATCTGGGAAAGAGAGGTCCAGGAGAGAAACCAGATACAGACGTCTTACTGGAATTAACAAAAATGGTTCTGGAGGGCAACTTTTTCTGCTTTGGGGACAGGTCTTTTTTAATCAAACAAAGGGCACGGCGATGGGGACAAGTTTTGCCCCAACTACACAAATCTGTACATGGGTTTTTGGGAGCAGGGAACTAATATGGGACCGGAACAACAATCTTAACTGGATTAAAGTCCTTCTGTGGAAACGTTTTATCGATGATATTTTAATTGTGTGGGGAGGAAGTGAAGAAGAACTTAAAGCAATTCATTTAGTACCTACATAGGAGCAACACTAATCTGAGATTTACGTGCACTGTGAGCACAGAGGAGGTTGCTTTCCTGGACCTTAAGAAACATAGACTTTGATGACAGATAAGGACCGCTTGGCCCACCCAGTCTGCCCATTTTCCTACCTACAGGATAAGCTGCAGATCCTAGTTAACCAACAGCCTATTTCTTCCTACCCCCCCCACAAAAATTGCCTTATGTCTGTCCCATGCATTCTTGAATTCTCCCACAGTTTTAGATCCCACATCCTCCTCAGGAAGGCTGTTCCATGCGTCCACCATCCTCTCTGTGAAAAAATACTTCCTCACATTGCCCCTGAACTGCGCCCCCCTCTATCTTCAAATTGTGTCCCCTTGTTCTTGTACATCTCTTTTTCTGAAAGATGCTACCCTCTTGGACTTTTTTGGTTCCACTGAGGTACTTAAAAGTTTCCATCATGTCCCCCCTTCTTCCTTCCTTTCCTCAAGGGTGTACATATTAAGCTCCTTTTTTTTTTTTTTTTTTGAAACTCAAATTTATTGTTTATTTGCACAGATGCATTTCAATCCATTTGACAATTGTTAGAAAGTTGACAGATAACTAAGTACATTATGGTCATGTTGTTCTGATTTTATAGGAGACCAATCATTACTTTATCATGTCTCTACTTAAGTAGTCCAAAGACTGCCAAGTTTCTGCTCCAAGATCGTCCTTCCAAGTTGGTTGTCTGTCAACAAAATAGAGTTTTTCCTGTGCTCTACTGATGTATAACAATAGTATTTACAACAAATTATTTTTCTCCTTATTAAAAAGAAAATTTTCAACAATTTACAACATTGTGGTTGGCTGGTTATTTTATCTAAAATTAATACTGCACTTCATCCTTCTGTGAGTTACACATTCCTGTTGATGCTACATTTGGGCTTGCTGAGAGAACACTGAGATACCATCCATGCTTTCAATTAAATGCATAAAGGGTAGCCAGACCCCATTATACGTGTTCTTCTGTAAACGGAGGTGTGCAATAAGTCTTTCTATTCTACCTATCTCTTTAATGATGTCCACCCAATCTTGCAATGTTAGTGGAGAGGTGTTCCACCATTTTCTGGTAATAGCCTAACTGGCGGCTGCAATTAATATCCCTGTAAAGCTTTTTTCATATTTGATGCTTTTTTCTTAATGGGAACCCCCAAGACCAGCTGCTCAAACCCCGGAGGGTCCGAGTAGTTGGTCATTTTCTTAAAATGTTCTTTTACCCCTGACCAAAAGGTGAGCAGCCTAGGACATCCCTAGAATATATGGTAGGGGTTACCTGTCATTCCACAGTTTCTCCAGCAAAGGTCTGACCTGGTGGGTCCATAGTGCTTAGATTCTTTCCATGAGTTTGAAGCAGATGTCTTAAATACTCCATCCCAAATCAGTTGCCATTGTGTTTGATCTAATTCTATTGTTTCTTCTTGCTGCCATGCCGCCTGGCACATCATGTGATCTGTGACTGTGGAGTACTGGTATATTTTCACTAAACTTGAGATTAGATGTTTTTCTTCCCTATTATCTGCAGCTTTCAATATCAGCTCTATTATCGGATGGGGTCTTGTATTTTTTTCAAGGTTATTTCCTTGAGATAAGAAGGAGGCAACCTGGAGGTACCTAAAAAAAAAAAAAAAAAAATGGGTAGTTGGCAAGTTATGTTCATTTTGTATTTCTTTAAATGTTTTTATTATGCCCTGTGTTTGAAACTGTTTAAAATAAACCAGGCCATAGTGTCTCCATTTCCTAAATGCATCATCCAGTCTTGGTGGAGTAAACAGAGCACATGAAGCTATTTTTGACTTTACTGAGAGTGAGTGGTTCAAGTTCAGTTTATTTTTAACTATGCCCCATACTTTATATGACTGCGCCTGCCATGGGTTGTTCAACTGACAATTTATCAACTTGCCTGGGGGATTGTCAAAATCCAACACGGGCTTAGTGTTTGGGTTAGAGTTAACTTCCATTTCCCTCCAGATGTGATGTTCATCTTCTGAGCAATAAGTTACCCATGCTGTCAGCTGAGCCATTAAGTAGTATGTTTTTAAATTAGGTAGGCCTAGACCTCCCCCTCGCTTTTGGGCGCATTTGAGTGGCCCATGCTATTCTAGCCCTCTGTTTTCCCCAAATAAAATTATGTAAGGTTGCGTTAATTTTTTTCCACTCTAGTGCAGGAATATGTAAGGGGAGAGAGCTAAATAGAAACAAGAACTGGGGAATGACATTCATGCGCAGTGTTTCGACTCTACCCATTAGTGTCAGGGGCAGAACTTCCCATAGTTTTAAGTCCGTAAAAACCTCTTGCAGGAGCTTTCCATAGTTGCACCGATAAATTTGGTCTAGTTGGGCTGGAATGTGAATACCTAAGTATCTGATACTGGTCTTTATCCATCTAAAAGGTATCATCGGGGTCCGGGATGGGGTGGAAGGACCACTGACTTGCAGGACCTCTGTCTTATCAATGTTGATTTTGAATCCTGAAATTTGGCTATAGGCTTCCATAATCTGCATCAGAGTGGGAAAGGTCTTCTGGGGGTTACCTAAATAAATCATGGTATCGTCTGCATACAGCAATATTTTATTCTGTATTCCCCCCCACCTTTATACCCTCTAAGTCCAAACAGGAACAAATCTGTTCTGCCAGTGGCTCAATACTTAATGCAAACAGCAGGGGTGAAAGTGGGCAACCCTGCCTTGTTCCTCTTGAATATTCAATGCTCCAGAGATTGTGCCATTTACCCTTACTCTGGCCTGGGGCTTCTGATATAATGCTTCAACCCAAAGGAGAAACTGTGGCCCAAACCTGAATTCATTCACTGTTGCCTTCAGGAAGTCCCACTGCAGGCAGTCAGATGCCTTCTCCGCGTCAATTGAAATGGCAATTTGTTGTTTTTTATGGTGTTTACCAGACGGAATAATATTTAAGCGACGTCATATGTTGTCTTGGATGCGCCGATGCGGAACAAAGCCAGCCTGATCTGGATGTATCAGATCCGGGAGTATCTTATTTAGCCTAGAGGCCAGAATTTTGGTAAACATTTTTGAGTTGACATTTAACAAGGATATGGGATGACAGGAAGAGCAGACCTCTAAAGGTTTGCCTTCTTTCGGTATAATTGCGATCAAAGCACTCCGCCAAGAGTGTGGAAAGTCATCTGTGGTTTCATATGAGTTGAATAAATTCAGCAAAATGGGGCTCAAGGAGGCACTAAAAGTCTGGTAGAATTCTGTATTGAATCCATCTGGACCTGGGAATTTGCATTTTTTTAGGTCTTTTATGGTTTGTTTTATCTACTGGACGGTAACAGGGGCTTCTAAACTCTCTTTATTACTTTCCGTTAGCTTTGGGAGTTTTATTTTAGAAAGAAATTCTTCAGTCATAGTTAACAGATTTGGATTTACTTCCTCTGAGGTGTATAAACTGGCATAATATTTTCTAAATGCTTCAGCTATGTTTTGGGGAGTATAGTTATTAATCGTAAGATCATCCTCTGCGGTCTGCATTCGTTTGACATATCTGTCCACTTGCCCTTTACGCAACCTAAAGGCCAATAACCTCCCTGCTTTATTCCCATATTCGTAATAAGATTGATTCAGATATCTAAGTCTAACTTCTAATTGTGTGTCCAGGAGGGTTTGCAATTCCTTTCTTACTTGTTGCCAAGTTGCTCGTGACCCCTGTTTTTTATGTTCTGCCTCCAGCTGCTTCAATTGTTGCTCTAATTTTAGTTGTGTCTATTTTCGGGATCTCTTAAGGTGTGATGAATAGGCTATAATCTTATCCCTAAGTACTGCTTTTAAGCTATCCTAGTACCACTTAACTCCTGTGTCCTGTATTCTGTTAGTTTCTTGAAATTCTTGTATAGCAGAGTTCATCTGATTTTTAAAATCATCTCTGTCTAGCAAAGAGGTATTCATTCTCCAAAGGGTTTCTCTGCTGCAGTCCCCCATCTGGACACCCAAAACCACGGCTGCATGGTCAGAAACTATTCTTGGCAATATAGAGCAATCCCTATACTTTGTGAATATATGCTTTACTGCATAGGAAATAATCAATCCTTGAATATGATTTATCAGGGTTAGAGAAAAATATACAGTCCCTACCCGTAGGGTTAAACTCTCTCCATACATCCACTAGGGCCATTTCTTACATACCTGCTCTCACTATTCTGCTCATATTCTTATTGGTGGATGCAATTTGTGAGGAACGATCCTTCGACGGGGAGATCACGCAGTTGAAATCGCCACCCATCACTAGTATTCCCTCCCCCAATCCCGATATTTTTCTGGAATACCTTTTTATAAAATACCTGGTCATCTCTATTCGGGCCATATATGCTGATCAGGTGGATTTTTTGAGAAAATATATGCCCTGTGAGGGAAACAAATCTACCATCAGAGGTACACTCCTCTCCTGTGATTTTCAATGGTATATGTTTTCTGATAAGAATGACTGTACCGGCTTTCTTACCTCAGGGATGTGAAGAGCCCACTGCTGTCCCCACCCAAGAATGAACTAGTTTTTGGTGTTCAGTCTGAGAAAGTCTTGTTTCTTGTAGTAGACATATGTCTGCATCCTGTTTTTTAAGATAGTGGAGAATTTTAGTGCGCTTAACAGGGGAATTAATGCCCTGTACGTTAAGTGAGACCACTTTAAAGGTATTCATCTTTAGTATTTTGGGGAGGGCACCAATCCCTTCAATAAATCCTTTCCTTCATTTGGGCCTGATTTCTGCGCATCTTTCCAAAAAAAATTCCCTTTAATTTGATCGTTCTACTGCTTGGTTTCTCTATATACCGTGTTGTCCAACCAACCTTTGAAAACACTTGGCACAACAGGCGCCAACAACAACATTATTAAACATTGAACTTGTTCCATCATACATATATAAATAAACCAGTTCTCAAATTGTGATACAACAATGAGGAGAGGGGATAGATGAGTAAAAAAAGGGGAGGCAATAGATGAGGGAAAGACTGTCTACAGCAGGAGGGAGGATGGGGGAAAAGAAATAGAGAAAACAGATGAACGAGAAAGAGAAGAGAAAAGAAAGGGGGGGAGGAGAGACCCCCCCCACTTTAACCAGTTCTGAGTTACCTCTAACTGGTCTAAGGGGGGGCTCAGTGTTAAAACTTAAATCTTGTGTTCTTCCAAGGCAGTAATCTGTGAATACACAGAGAGAGAGCGTAGCAGATGCTAAAATGCCTGCTAGATCGAAACAGGCCTGACTGCTGTGAGTCAGTGTGAGTTATACGTCACCTTTGTTTCGCGTGTGAAATGCGGCTACTGTTGGCCCAGTAGATGATGAATGGGCCTATGGCCGTAGTCTAGGGGCTAAAAACACCGCTCTCCTTACCAATCGTCCAGTTTGAGACACCACCCATTTAGGTTTTCAAGTTCCTTGCAGCTTCCCTTAATAAGGGCATAAAGAAAAAGGGAGAAGGGAAAAGAAGCCGGTCTCCATCGGGCTTCCATCCCCCTAAATCACTGGGAAGGCCTAGCTTATTTGGTAATAATAACGAAAGTTAAAGAGAGAAGCCAGGACAGTACTTTCTTAACCATTAATGAAATTAGTAAAATAAGTGTTCAAGTAAACCCTACATTTTTAATGTCCGATTGTCAGTTTTATTTAGATGCTGCTTGGCTTCTCATTCTCCCAGTCCGAATGGTGAGACTGTAGGCTTTAGAGAGCTAGTCCCCTCACTTGACTTATTATTAATTCAAAAAGTACTTGACTTATTTCAAGGGACCATCTGGGAAGTTACTGCGTAGACTGACTCGCATGGTGTTACCATGGATGCTGCCATTTCTCGGGCCAAGATGTCTCTCAAGTCTGCACCTAAGTGAGAAGGCCAAGAAATCGCCGTAGGTTGAGTGCGCCGGGGTCGTCCCACTCTTCTCCATGCTACCTTCATTATGTCTCTCTCCAAGGTTTCCGATTGTAACTCAGGAGTGCTGATACCCAAGCTTCGGAGAGTAGGAGTTGCCTCAAAAAGAGACTCTAACAGTTGGGGTCCCTTATCAGTGAGAATGCGAAGACGAGCTGGGTATTGTAATTGGATTTTTATGTTCTTCTCCTTCGCTGCCTGAATTACTTCCTTCACTTGTTTTTCTCTTCATATTCAAGTAGTCCGAGAAATCCTGGTCGAAGAAAAGCTTCTCTGCCCATCTAGCTGTATGTCTTTTCTTTTCCATGCGGTCTGTAAAATAAGCTGTCGATCTCTGTAGTTTAACATTTTTATTATCAAGCGAGGTTTTGCATTCTGCTCCTTAGGCTTCTGCAATAGTGATCTATGAGCTCTTTCTATAATGAAAGACGAGACTGAACCCAACTGCAGCACCGAGGCTGTAATATGTTGAATAAACTCTTCCATTGTGGGGAACGAGTCCTCCATTCCTTCAGGAACTCCATAGATTCTAAAGTTGTTTTGTCTCGCTCTGTTCTCTTGATCGAGTTTTGATTGTAACTCATGTTCCCTCATTAACAAATATAAGATGGCTTGGTCATGCTGACTGGAAGAGTCTGCCAGGGAGCCTAATATTTGTTCGGATGCCCTGGTTCACTTATCTATACTGCGAAGATCTGCATGCACATCAGCGACCGCTGTCTCGACCCGGTGGAGCATTTTAATAATTCCATTGAGCTTTGACGTACTGTAACTGCATGCGGTTCCAGGATCTCCAAACTTTCCTCCGAATCGGCCAGACTAGCGACGGGAGATACAATGCGAAATTATTGTTGTAGGCCGTACTTTTTCTCTGTAGACATCATTGCCTTAATCTTTGCAGCCTGAGAGCCCTTTCCCTTGATTTTCGATGTCGCCATCGTTTAAACTGCAGAGCCAATATTTGTCTTGTTCTGATGGTTGTTTCTTGTTTATTAAATATATTTTATTACATGGTTGTTTCAGGAGCACTCCGACTATGCTGCCATGCGGTTGGTGACATCACCAGAAGTCTATATTAAGCTTCTTTAGTCTCTCCTCGAATGGCTTCTCTTGCAGACCCTGCACTATTTTTAGTTGCCCTCCTCTGGACTGCCTCTATCCTGCCTATGTCCTTGTGGAGATGGGGTCTCCAGAACTGGACGCAGTACTCCAGATGGGGTCTCACCAACTGTCTGTACAGAGGGATAACAACTTCCTGTTTTCTGCTGGTGATTCCTCTCCTTATACATCCCAGTATCCCCCAGCCCTCCCTACTGCCTTCTCACATTGCTTGTTAACCTTAAGGTCATCTGATATGATTACCCTAGGTCCCTTTCCATTTTTGTTGTTGTTACTACCTCCCCCAATATTGTGTAATCTTCCCCTGGGTTTTTGTTTTCCAGGTGCATTATTTTGCACTACTTTGCATTGAATCCAAGCTGCCATACTTCTGACCATTCCTCCAACCTTGCCAAGTCCCCTCTCATCCTTTCCACACCTCATTGTGTATCAACCCTGCTGCAGATCTTTATGTCATCTGCAAAGAGGCATACATTTCCTTCCAGTCCCTCTGCAATGTCACTTATAAAGACATTAAAAAGGACTGGACCCAGTACTGAACCCTGCGGTACCCCACTAGTAACCCCTCTTTCTTCAGAGTGGACTCCATTTACAATTACCTTCTGTGTCTCGTTGTCCAGCCAATGTTTTACTCGGGCTACCACCCTGGGAATCACTCCCAGGCTGGTTAATTTGACTATTAATCTTTTGTGTGGGACTGTGTCAAAATGCATTGCTAAAGTCTAGGTAGTCCATGTCCACAGCCCCTCCCTGGTCTACTACTTTGGTCACCCAATCAAAGAAATCAATTAGATTCATCTGACATGACCTTCCCGCTGTGAACCCATGCTGCCTTGGGTCCTGTGCCCCACTGGCCTCTAGGTACTCAACAATTCTTTCCTTCAGAAGTGATTCCATCACTTTCCCTACTACAGAGGTCAAACTGACAGGTCTGTAGTTTCCTGCCTCTGTCTTGGTCCCACTTGTGTGAAGGGGAATCACATCTGCCTTCCTCCAGTCCTCAGGTACCACACCATCCTCCCATGATTTGTTAAAAAGGGTAGTCAGTGGTTTCACTAGTTCTCCCCTTAATTCTTTTAGAATTCTGGGTTGAATTCCATCAGGCCCCATTGCTTTGTCCACCTTCAGTTTTAGGAGTTCTTTCAGAACCCTTTCTTCTTTGAAAAGACTGGGATCGACCCCTTATGCAGAGTGCTTCTGTTAATTGGATTAGGCACCTCCCCCGCCTCCTGTTTTGTGAATACTGAGCAAAAATATTCATTCAGTATCCCTGCGTTTTCACTGTCCCTCTCTGCCCACCCATTCTATTCAGCCTCACTATCCCTCCCTTTGTCTTTATACGCTCCCTGATGTACCTATAAATGGTTTTATCCCCTTCTTAACCGAGTTGGCTATCTTTTCCTCAGTTTGGGCCTTTGCTATCCTGACTTCCCTCCCTGCTTCCTTCTGCCTTAACTGGTACAGCTCTCTGCCCTGCTCGTTCTGTGTTTCCTTATACTTCCTGAATACTATCTTTTTCTCCCTGACCTTCCCCGCCACCTCTTTTGAGAACCATAGTGGCTTTTTCTTTCATTTTGATTTGTTTATTTGCTTCACACAAAGGCTTTTGTTGCCTCTGTGATGGCAGTTTTGATGTTTCTCCATTGTTGCTGCACCCCTCCTTCTAGCCTGTTTGCTAGTGCTTTTCTAAGGCGCACTCCCATCTTGCCAAAGTCAGCCCTCCTGAAGTCCAGTACCCTCACTTTTGTATGGCTTGACTCTGTAGCTGAATTTATCATGAACCACACTGTTTAGTGGTCACTTGTTCCCAGATAACTACCCACTTCTAGATCTGAGATCCTCTCACTGTCCCCATCTGAGAGTACGAGGTCTAAGATTGCTCCCTCACGAGTGGGTTCCAAAACCAGCTGTCTGAGGCATGCCACCTGTAGGGCATCGAGAATGGCCCTGCTCTTGGATGTGGCTGTAGCAAATGTGCTCCAGTTAACATCTGGCATGTTCAGGTCTCCCATCAAGAGTATCTCCCCTTTCTTTTGCCATCCTAAGAATGCCTTCTATCATATCCTTGTCCATTCCCTCCCCCTGACATGAGGGTCTGTATACAATCCCTGTGTGGATTGTGGTGCCATTTCCAGTCTCTAAGGCGATCCACAGTGCCTCCTCTCCTCCCTGTTTGCTCTTTTGTTCAGTTGCTTTTATCCCTTTCCTTGCATAGAGAGCTACTCCTCCTCCTCTTCTCCCCTCCCTGTCTCTCCTGCAGGTTGTGTACCCTGGTATGTTAACATCCCAGTCATGGTTCTCTGTGTACCATGTTTCTGTGACTGCTACGATACCCGGGCATCCCTTTTCCATCAAGGCCACCAGTTCAGGGAGATTGTTGCCCAGACTACGGACATTGGTACTCATTACCCTCCATTTCCTGATGGCCTTACCCCTTTTTGCCCCATCCCTGTTCTTATTGCCTTTGTCACTTTCTCCATTTACCCCTGCCCTTCTCCCTATTGACATCTCTAACTTGGTGTTTACCTCACTTACTACCCTGACTCTTTTTGGGGGGCTAGGATTTCCCTGCTCCTTTCCAGTGCCTCCACTTAGCTCCTTTAGTCTCTCTTCATATGTCAAATGGTGCAGGGTCTGCACCAGAAGACATATGAAGAGAGACTAAAGGAGCTTAATATGTATAGCCTCGAGGAAAGGAGGGAGAGGGGGGACATGATAGAAACTTTCAAGTACCTCAAGGGAATCAGCAAAGTCCAAGAGGGTAGCATCTTTCAAAAAAAGTGTGCAAGAACAAAGGGGCACAATTTGAAGATAGAGAGGCGGCTCAGAGGTAATTGGAAGTATTTTTTCACAGAGAGGGTTGTGGATGCATGGAGCGACTCTTCCAGAGGAGGTTGTGGAGTCAAAAACAGTGGTTGAATTCAAGCATGCATGGGACAGTCATAAAGCAATTCTAGGGGTGGGGTAGAAAGTAGGCTGCTGGTTAACTAGGGTATGCAGCTTATCCATTAGGTAGGGAAATGGGTGGACTGGGTGGGCCAAGTGGGCCTTATCTGCTGTCAAATTCTATGTTTCTATGGCTAGTTTAAGTGCTTGCCAATGAAGCATTTAGACCTATCACCTAGGATCCTGGTTCCCCTCCTGGACAGATACAGACCATCATGCCAGTATAGGCCTGCATCACTCCAGGTGGACCCCCAGTCCCCAATGAAGACAAGTCCCTGAGCTCTACACCAGTTTTACAACCACTGATTGAATCCCATGGTGTGGAGCACCCTAGCCTCACCTACACCATAGACAAGCAGCCCCTCCGAGAAGGTTACCGTGTGTGCTACTTGTCTAAGGCCCCTCCCCAACTCCACAAACTCATACTGTACTGCTCTGATCCCTTTTTTAGCCAGGTCATTTGTCCCTAGGTGGACAATGACATCCAGCTCCTTCCCCTGTGCAGCTGCTCTGGTGATCCTGATGATTCGCTCCCTGTCCCTCCAAGCCATGGTGCCAGGCAAGCACCTTACCTCCCTCTCCCCTTTCTCCCCCAGTTCTACCTTCCTAACAATGGAGTCCCCCACCAGTTGTTTCCTTCTCCTGCGGGGTCCCATACCACCCTCCTGTGGGTCGTCTTTGTGGAGATTCCCAGCATCCTCCTTGGTCTCCACTGCAGGTACCTCTGTAGAGGAACCACACTTTGCCAGAACGGCATATGAATTGTAGAGAGGTACAACTGGAGGGATGCGCCTCTGTTCCACCACCCTCACCCTCCCTGAGCCCACTGTGGTCCAACCATTTCTCTTTCTTGGCAACCTCTGAGGCAATAGCAGTGGCTCTGGTGGTCCCTGGATGGGAAAAGAGGTCCCACAAATCCTGGCCAATTCAGCCTGGAGATGAGCAACCTCCTCCCTCAGCCCAGAGAGGTGCCTGCAGAAGGGACAACACTGCATCCTCCAGAACGTCTCCTGGAAGACTGCTGTACCACAGCCACTGCACTGCACCACTCCCATCATGTCTTATTTCTGGCCCCGTCACTGTTGTTTGGAATCTTTACTCTTTTCTCTGTTTATTTTTAATTTTTTTTCTCCCTACTTACTGCTTCTGTGCTCTTTAAGCTCCTGATCTTCCTATTCTGAGACAAGAATATCCTATATTTCTCAGTAGTCCCCTTACTTGCTCAGAGGCAGACTTCCAGCAGTTAGTGGGGGACAGAGAACTACTCTTGTTCTTCTAGGATGGTGAGTCTTTGGTGGCTCGGTGATCACTCACTTCCTGCTCCCAAACAGGGAGATCTTACTTCGAGAGGGCTCTTGCAGTAGATAATTACACATAGGACTGAAGCCAGCAGGCGTCAGGACCCCACGGAAAAATTTCTAGCTAGCAGTCTCTGGCGGGGGACCACCCCCACATCAGGTAACCAGCGTTAGGCAATGTCAGTATAAAGGGGCGGTCCCTCACACCAGCCTTCCAGTTCTTTCCCGCCGTTAGCTCGTGCAGCATCTTGCAGTTAAGTTCACTGCTCTGCAGTCAATCGTCAGTAGTTTTTTAGCACCAATTTTCTACTTTTCCTGTTTTTCATCAGCCTTACCTTCAGCTGCCATGTATGTTGTCCCCGACTCCCTCCGAGCACAAAAACAAATGCGATTCTTGCGGCACCTAGCTCCCACATAAGGACGGACATTACCAGGGCCTTTTTTATCTAGGCCCCGATCATCCCATCCAGAAGTGCCAGCTCTGCCAGCAGTTTAACACAGCCACCCAAAAGTGGAGGCAGCAGTTCCTGGAGGCCCATGATCTTAAACAAAAAATGACCTCCATGGAAAAGGAACTGAAAAAACTTAGGTGGGCTTCGACTTCTCGGTCACCACAAGAAGAAACACCGGGACCGGGACTCCTCACCGGTCGCCGTGACCTCAGCTGGGGTTGCAGTGCTGCATGTAATGCCTCACCCGGGAGGCAGCTCCATGGCGACCATCTTGGAGGTTTCTAAGACAGCGTCAACCCTCCCGTCGGGCTCACACTCTGGCCCCTTGGCAGCCTCCAGGTCAAAGGAGGCAGCCGCTCCCATTAGGGTTGCTGCTGTGAGGCCTTCTGGTTCAAGTTGGATGTCGGCTCCTCCGATTCCCGCCCAGGTAGGGCCGCTAAGATGCCCGACCCTCCGGGGCAGTGCACGGCCTCCAAAGCGCTCGCCAAGGCCACCCCTGCTTTGCGGCCATCGTTGAGCGCTGGGTCCGATAAGTGGGACACCAGCTCCTCTGATGTCCGCTCGACGTTAGAGCTGATACCAGACCCTTCTGGCCTATCCATCATCCGAGCTCACTGCAATGCTCGTTGCACTCCGAGGCGCCAGCATCTTCTCTGCTGGATTCCTGGGATGGTAATCCTTCTTCCCCGGGTGACACAGAGCAGGTGGGTACGCTGCCGTTGGGTCTCCCTCCCATTGGGCCAGATGACTCGACGCCGGATCCTCGGTCGCCGGCACCGACGCCGGCCTACCCGATGCCCAACAATATCCCATTGCCGGACCACACCCCTAAGCCAGACCTGCTGCCTGCTGGGCCATTTCCAGGGCCTCTACTCCCGCAGACCCCCGGGCCCTGGTATCCAGCGCCGTCATACCGGGCCTGCAGTATCAGCACCCCAGTACTCAACGCCGCGGTACGGTGCCCCAGTACCCGACCCGGGCTACCCACCAGCCGAAGTGCGGATACGTACCTTACGGATATCCTCAGTATCAGTATTCCCCTCCTCCTCCACCGCCCCCTCAGCCGCTGGTGGATTTGAAGTAGACTCTGGCTTCCTGGTGGGCTGAGGCCAAGGTTTGGCTCACCAGGGAGAGAGAACGCAGTTGTCCGATGCCGGTCCTGGTTCCGGACCCCTATGTTGGAGATGAGAGAACCCCTCCCCACCTCCAGATACCAGAGGCGAGCCCTCCAGTTCCAAGGCAGGGCAGGATATGCTTCCCCGGGGGCTTCCCAAGGGGTCCATTCCTCCCACGCGCCTGGAGGAGAAGTCTTCTTCCTCCTCGGAGACCTCGGATGACTCTGATGGTCGTTCCGACCCAGACGACGAGTCCTGAACTCCGGACAAGCCCAGGCCAAGGACTCCTCCAGAGGATCCTTCCTTTACAGAGTTACTGCATAAAATCCAGGCACTTCATCAGTGGCATTCCTCTGAGCCAGATCCACAGTGTAAGAAACTTGCTGCGCACCTGGATCTGCCCGAGACCACTCCTACCCTGGTGCCACCTTGGATTGAGCCTCTTGCCGACCTTATTTCCACCATTTGGAAGCAACTGTCGATTTTAGCCCCCCTTCCTAGGAAGTCGGACAGGCTTTATCAGGCTCCTGAGGGTGTTGACTCTTTAAATTCGCACCCTCAAGCTGATTCAGTCGTGATTAGCGCCACTCATGGCAGGACAGCTAACCCCAAACACTTGAGCTCGTTACCATTCGACAAGAAATCCCGCCTTCTGGACCAGTACAGGAGGAAGGTCTATGCTTCTTCCATTCTGGGTATTAGGGCCCTGAATTATGTTGGTCATATGGGGGATTACCAGAAGGCGATCCTTAGCGAGGTGGAGGCTAAATTGGACTCCCTTCCTGAGTCACAGACAAAGCAGGAAGTGGCGGATCTAGTCCGGTCTGCACTTTCAGCCAGTCGGCACATGCTTCGTGCCACGTATGACACAGTGGACGCTGCTGGTCAGAGCTCAGCTTTCGCCGTGGGTTTGCAGCGTCATGCCTGGCTCCGGGTGTCAGGTTTGGTCCCGGAGGTGCAGTCTGCTATCCAGGACGTGCCCTTCAGAGGTTCAGTGCTGTTCGGTGGTGATGTCAAGGACATCATCACCGATCTGCAGGAGAAAGGTACTGCACTTAAGTCAGTCAGCTCCATGTACAGACCCCCTCAGGCTCAGCATTGTCCTTTTCGCAGACATTCTCAGCAAGAGGCAAAACCTCAGGGAAAGCAGGCCAACAAACTTCAGGCCCCTCCAGCTGCTAAGCCCCCTGGCCCAAAAAAGCAGTGGGGGCTTCAGCCGCAACGCTGCCTCACACCTCCTGACTCCTTTCCTCTCCCACAGCCTCTGGGCCTTCCAGAGGAACCGATAGGAGGGAGATTCTCCCTCCATCTTCCTAGTTGGGAGAGGATCACTTCAGACACTTGGGTGCTTCAACTGATTGCAGTAGGACACTCAATAGAGTTTCTTTGGAAACCTCCTTGAAAACCTCCCCCCAGGTCATCTTACTCCCCAGGACATCATCTTTGGGTTCAGGAAGAAATATCCTCTCTTCTTCTGAAGGAGGCGATAGAGCCCATTCCTCCCCATCTTCGGGGGTTGGGCTGCTACTCCCACTTCTTCCTGGTCCCGAAGAAGTCAGGAGACATGAGGCCAATTCTCAACCTCAGCACCCTGAACTTGTTCGTGGAGTACAAAAGGTTCAGAATGCTCTCTCTGCAGAGTCTTCTGCCCCTTCTTCGGCCGGGAAAAGTGGCTGCATGCTCTGGACATGCAGGATGCTTACCTGCATATCCCTATTCGCCCTTCCCACCGCAAATACCTGTGTTTTGCATTCCAGGGGGACCACTGCCAGTTCAAGGCCCTCCTATTTGGTCTTTCCTCAGCACCCCGAGTGTTCGCGGAATGCCTTTTGGTGGTAGCAGCCTACCTGCGTACCCAGGGGGTGCAGGTTTTCCTGTACCTGGACAACTGGCTCCTGATGGCCTCATCCAGGGAGGAACTCCTGCGCTTCCTTTCCCTTACCCTGCAGATTTTTACCTGCCTGGGGGTTACCATCAACCAGGCCAGGTCCCACCTGATCCCGTCCCAGAGGCTCCAGTTTATCGGGGCGATCCTAGACATTACCTCCAGCATGGTATTCCTGCCACTGAACAGGGTGGCCTCACTCCAGGCTCAGGTCAGCCTGTTGTCCAGCTGTAGGTGGGTCAGCACCAGGTCGGTCCTTCACCTCCTCGGGCTTGTGGCAGCTGCTATTCTGACAGTCCCTCGCACTCGGCTCCACATGAGAATCTCTCAGTGGATGCTTCGGTCTCAGTGGAATCAGCTGGTGGACAACCTAGGTCAACTAGTTCTGGTCTCCAATCCTATGGCTCGGGACTTGCAATGGTGGATGGTTCAGGAGAACCTTTGCCGGGGACTTCCCTTCTGTCTTTCTCCCCCTTCCCAGACGCTGACTACAGATGCCTCGGGCGAGGGTTGAGGAGCCTATCTCAGGCCTTGCAGGACCCAGGGCTCCTGGTCCAAGCTCGAAAAATATCTCCACATCAGTGTGCTCAAGCTTCGGGCCGTGCTTTATGCTGTTCAGGCTCCGCATCTTTATCTGCTTCCTGGACATCTGGCTGTCCAGACGGACAACATGTGCATGGTCTGGTACATCAACAAACAGGGGGGAGCTCGTTCCTATCCTCTCTGCAGGGAAGCGGTGCAGGTCTGGGAATGGGCAGTGCAGCACAACCTTCACCTCACGGCCATTCATGTCCCGGGGGTCAAAAACACGTTGGCAGACCACCTCAGTCAGTCGTCTGCTCATGCTCACGAGTGGGAACTAATTAGGGGGTAGCGGACTATATCTTCCTACGCTGGGGGATGCCACAGGTAGACCTGTTTGTGTCTCCTCTCAATGCAAAACTTCCTGCCTTCTGCTCACTCGCTTCAGGGCACGGCGTTTTTTGGAGAGACGCTCTGTTTGTAGACTGGAATGGAAGATTCGTCTATGCCTTTCCCCCAATCCTCTTGATTCCGAGGGTCTTACAGAAACTCAGCTCGGAAGGAGCTCGCATGATCCTCATTGCTCCTTTCTGGCCCAGGCAAGTTTGGTTCTCTCTTCTGCGACAGTATTCAGAGGAACCTCCTCTTCCTCTGTCACGACTTTTGCTGACCTAGGATCAGGGAACCCTGGTCCATTCAGGCCTCAAGTCCCTTCAGTTGCACATGTGGCTCCTGCAGACATAGCCCAAGCTCATTTTGGGGTTTCCCCATTGGTTGCTGAGATTCTGGTGGAGGCCAGAAAGCCCTCCACTAGATCTACCTATGCCATAAAGTGGAAACGGTTCACTATTTGGGCCGCTTCCAAAGATCTCGAGCCATTCTCTTGCTCTGTTGGGTGGCTGTTGGATTACTTGCGCCATCTCTTTGGTCTGGGTTTCAGTCATTCCTCTCTGAAGGTTCACATGGCAGCCATCTCAGCCTACCATGTTCCTTTCGGGGACAGGACTTTTGCACAGTTGTAAGTCTCCAAGACTTTTCTTAGAGGGGTCCTCCATTTGAGACCCCCTATTCGGGTTCCTGACCCTCCTTGGGATTTGAATTTTATCCTTGAGAAGCTTACTCTGCCTCCTTTCGAGCCGGCAGCCTCAGCAGACCTAAAGTTCCTCTCATGGAAGACTCTCTTCCTGGTGGCCATTACTTCTGCTCGAAGGATTTCTGAGCTCCAGGCCCTCATGTGCAAAATCCCGTATTTGATTTTTCCCAAGGAACATGTGGCTCTGCGTACCAATCCTAAGTTTCTCCTTAAGGTGGTAGTGAAATCTACCCTGAATCAATCCATGGAGCTTCCTGCTTTCTTTACGCAGTACTCCAATCAAGGGGAGTACCTCTTGCATACTTTGGATGTTCACCGTATCCTGAGATACTACACCACAAGGACAAAGGATCTCAGGAAGACTGATCAATTGTTTGTCTCTTTTGCTCATAAAAGAGAAGGCAATGCTGTTTCTAAGGAATGCCTATTTAAATGGTTGGCTCATTGTATCACTTTCTGTTACGATAAGTACAAGAAGACCCTGCCGGGTCAGGTCAGAGAGCACTCCACCAAAGGAATTGCTGCCTCCACTGCTTGTTTCAAGAATGTGTCAGCGGTAGACATCTGTGCAGCTGCTACTTGGACTTCTGTCCATACCTTTATGAAACACTACAGTTTGAACATTTCCTCTCGCTGTAGAGCAGGCTTCGGGTTGGCTGTTCTGCAGGGTCTTCTTTCCTCAGACCTTAGCAGCCAGAGGGTCTGCTTTTGGGTAGTTTTCCTCCTCCCGTTTGCTTCTGCTTTTTCCAGACTGCTTGGGACTCAGTCCTGTATGTAAATACCTACTGCAAGACCCCTCTCAAAGTAAGATAGTACAGTTATTTAAGAACTTACCGTAAGAGTAGATCTTCGAGAGAGGCTCTTGCAGTAAGTAATACCTTCCCGCCCTCCATCCCCCTAAACTTTTCCAGCTCCTTTTCCAGTGAGGGAAACATCTGCTTCTCTCTCGTCTTGCCTTTTTAGGCCTTTGGCATGAAAGATCTGGAAGGCCGGCATGGGGGACCGGCTATTTATACTGACGTCGCCTGACGCTGGTCACCTGAGGTGGGGCAGTCCCCGGCCAGAGACTGCTAGACATAAATTTTTCTGTGGGGTCCTGACACCTGCCGGCTTAAGTTCTGTGTGTAATTACCTACTGCAAGAGCCTCTCTCGAAGATCTACTGTTACAGTAAGTTCTTACATAACTCTACTTTCCTGTTGTCGGTCAAATCCTGTGCGTATAAAAGAACTGGCTTTGGGTGGAGGGGAGAAAGAGGGCAATATAGTCCCAGTAGAGAAGTCCAGTCACAACAGCAGCTCCTTGTCCTGGTGTTCTCTGCCAATTCTCTGGCAGAAGCTATCTAGGGCAGTGTTTAAATCTGGCTTCCTTCTAGCTAAGCCACTCCCCCTACTTAGCAGACCTTTCTACACTTAGTTAAATTGCACAGATAATAATCCACTTCAGCTACCTGAGATTAACACCAAATAACTGCTCAGATAACAACTCACTTCAGCAAACTCAGACAAACATACAAACTTTTTTTCTTACCTTAAATTGAAGGTCCCAGTAGTAGAGTTCTACTTCTTTAGTCCCAGTAAATTGAAGGTCCGTGCATGCGCGGCACCGCGAGGCTAGCTCATGCCCATATAGGCTATCTCAGCATCGACCCTTCAAATGCCTCGGTTCCTTTTCTCCCACTGTCGAGTGTGCTTTGATGACAACGTCACTCGCCCGCCAGGAGTCTAGTCTTCGTCTATATAACAGTAGCTATATAACCGTTCAGTAGTAGTAGTGTAATTTACCATTTTTAGTGTTTTTATTTATTTTATTTTTTTTAAAGTAGTAGTAGTTATTCTTAGCCTGCCATCAATGGAGTAAACCTTTGATGGAAGTGGTGATGGTAGGGAGACTATATTTGAAAGCTTTGATGGTAGTGGGGCTGTGTCCGGTTTGCCATCCTTTTCGGAGGGGAGGTCTGGCCATGGGCAGTCCGGTGCTGGGGGGGAAGGACAGTCCACCTGTAGCACAAATGTAGTGGTTCCGGGACCCAGCTCCACTTGACCTAGAGCTCTTCTTCCTTCTGTCGGTGGAAGAAGAATCGGTACTTCTTGAGGTCACCCTCTGATATGTCTGCGCGTTTATAGTCTCTGAGTGCGATAAGCCTGAACCAACTCTGGTGGGTTCCCCTGTGTCTCTGCTCTTAACGGCCATGATCTTCTATACCAGTTCTCATCTCTGTCCTCGATGGGGTTCCAGTGAGCAGTTTCACCTCTGGGCCACTCTTTCAGAGCAGGGGGTATGGCATCTGCCCAGTTGTCCTGGCTGTGGTCCTAGGTCCGGGGCCTTCGGACCTTGGGGCTGCTGGGCCGTGGCCAGGTCTGCCAGGCCAGAATGTGCATGGTGCCTGCTCTGGTGCTAACGCCATCAACGCCGACCCTTCGCACCTATCCCACTCTCCTTTTTCTCTGCAGGGGCTGGCACTGGTACCGCTTCCTTCTTTCCCTTTCTACAGATTTAGTTCCAGTAGTGCCTGGTGTCGGTGATGCTGCCAGTGCCAGGTGGTGCGGAAACTAGGTGTGGTGCCATGTGTGGTACTGGCACCGCAGATGGCACTAAACTCCTCACCGATCCAGGTGGTGGCGTCTCCCTGGTCCTGACCTGCCTTGGAGGCTATTTTGAGGTAGAAGTGGATCTGGATGAGTCTCTCCCTCTTCTGCTTTGCCAAAGATGCAGTGGATGACTCATTTTATGGGCTGGAATGCCAACCCTCTATCAGTGTGATGGATGATCTTTCCAGTTCCTTTTCCTCAGGGATATGGGTCCACCTAACATTTCAGCATTCATCTGTGGACCAAAGCAGACTCCTACATATTGAGTTCATACATTCCTCAGTACAAGTACACTCTGTGGAACACAATTAATGCAATGGTCAAGAGCCTCCCAAAATCTAACGCTCCATTGCTAGGGGCATATAGCCCAATAATCAGCTAACGCTTTTATGGACACCTACATCTCTGCCTCTAGGGCAGCTGCCACTGGCAGCAGGTGGTTAACGTCTCCTCAACTGTGCTTATCTGTTCGGCTAACAGCCACTCAGAACAATAGGGCTGCCATTTAAACCACATGACATCCTCGTGACAAACAGTCTTGTCAAGGTAGTGGCCTAGGTGCCCTTTTCAGGAACCAACCCCTCAGCCACTAAGAGAACGCAGTAGAGGGCACAGGATCCAAAAGCGCCCTATACTAACCTCTGTGGATGCAGCCCAGACCCCAGCGCAGCTGTCTGGGTGGGGGTGCCTCTCAGTGGTAGGAGCGGTGTCTTAATTCGGTTTTAGAACCAGTGGAAGTCCATAACAGCTGACCTTAGGTTATCAGGATTGTCCGAGAGGATACTCTCCCAATTTTGCAGCTTTCCCCAGACCTTCCACCCAAACGGCAGCCAGTCTGTCGGCCTCTCAGTCACACACACACACACACACACACTCTACTTCTGAGATACGGGGCCTCTGCTGATACTGGGCAGTACAAATCATTCCACAGCAAGAATGAAGCACAGGTTCATATTTCCATTTGCTTCTGGTTCTAAGTTAACAAGCTGCACTTGCCCATTTGTTGACCTTGGAAGGTTAAACAAGTTCCTGTTCAGGGAACAGTTCCCTAATCTCGGTGTCCAAGTCTTCACTTCCTGGACATTTGACTACTAGCCAGCCCTTCTGGCTAAGCGACACAGGAAGCAGTCGCCACAGCTTCTCAGTTGTTCTCTCCAGGTTCAGGGAAGGTGCCAGTTCGCTTTCCCAACAGCTCCTCTTCTTAGGAGCCCTCCTGGATACTTCCATGGCGTCAACTTAGTCAACGTCATCCAGAGGATGGGAGAAATTACATCTTTAGATGGTTCATTACAATATGGAAAATGACTCTATTTGGCCTCTTTTGGTTGAGCGGATGCGGGGTCTCAGGTCGTCCTCCGTAGCAAGCCGTGGTCTCCAACCACATATCCATATCCTCCGTACAAGTTGACAGAACCTCGGACAAAATCCGTTGGCAACTCACTGCCTAGGCCTCCACACTCGGGTGTGAAGCCAGAAGGATCCTAATTTTGTCATAAATTTCTTTGAGATGAGAGTTATCTTACAAGCAAAGTCCATTCCTACTTCGGAAGGACAACAAAGCTGTGATGTATTACATCAGTAAACATGGTGGGGTGCCCCCCCTCCCCACCCTTTCTGCAGTAGGGCCATGAGGTTGTGAGAGTGGTACCTCAAGTACAGTGCGTCAGTTCAGATTTCGTGCAGTCGCGTTTGTCGAATGGGACAGTTCGGACTTGGTCCTTTTGCATTTCCTCTCAGCGCAAAACTGCCACTATCCTGCTTCAGAAATCCTGACCCTGGTGTTTTCTGTCAGGATGTGTTCACTGGAATATTCAAGATGCTCCCTGTACATTTTCCTCCTCTTCTCTTAATTCAGAGAGTGCTGATTAAGTTGTATGCTTGGGGGCAGGACGATTCTCGTCGTCCCAGTCTAACCTCGGCAGACTGATTTGCATTGATCTGCAGTCTGACAGAAGTTCCCTAGAGGCAACTACCTCTACAAGTGGACCCTCTGACACAGGGACTTTAGTCCATCCTAGCCTGCACTCCCATCATCTCTGCCGGGCCCGGAGGAAATGGAAGTGGGCAAGCTCTGTTTTTTCCCAGACCATCGCAGAGATCTTTTAAGTCATGCATAGGCCTTCCACCAGGAACGCTTACATGGCTAAGTGGAAACCCTTCTCCATTTGGTGTGCAAGTCCCACCTGGACCCTTCAGTTGCCCACCAGGTAAGGTGTTGGAGTGCCTCTTGGACCTGTCGATCGCAGGTTGGTCATACTTGGCAGTGAAAGTACACCTCTGTGCATTTTTGGTCTAGCTTGAACCAGTAGACATCTTGTCACTGGCTCAATCACCGTTAGTCAAGTTTTGCTTTAACTCCAGAAGGGAAGGGGAGCGCTCCCTTCTCTCTCTGGATGTTAAGACAGTTCTGCGATTCTCAACAGAACAAAGACATACACATCTGAACAACTATTGTATCTTCAGCATGCCTTGGCTGGGTCAACCTCTTGCCATGAGATGTTTTTGGCTTGATTAGTAGCAGTTCTTCGACACTACTAATCCATGTCACAGGCCAACTTGAAAGGCCTGGATCACACTACTCCATTGGAGCGGTTGTGGCCTCCTGGTGGAGATTCGTAATGTACCCATTGCAGTCTTCTGCAAGGCGGTGAGTTGGAGCTCACTGCATGCCTTTGTAAAGCACTATGTTCTTGATGTCCATTCCAGACAGCTCTTTTCTTTGGCAGGACAGTCCTTTTGGACCTGAATGAGCTCTGTCTCCGACTGACCTACTTGGGGTGGGTTAATTTTTAGCTCGGTACTCTTCCCATTAGTGTGAATGAGTGGTGGAAACTTGAGTCCAGGAAGATATGGAGATTACTTGCTTACCATAATTCCTGATCTTCTTGGATGGAGTCTCCACCACTCATTCACACACCCACCCACCAACCCTCGGGCTCACTCGTTCTGTTTCTTTGGTCTTCACTACCTTGTTGTTCAGGCTGTGAAGACATTGTTCAAATTGACCCTTCTTGCATAGGTCATCTGGGCCTTCACATGCCCGAAAGATAGGGTCAGTTTTTCTTTCATTAGTTACGCTGCACCTCCTTGGCCGAAAAGGTACTGAGGTGGTTGGGGGGTTAATGCTGAGATAGCCTATACGGACACAAGCTAGCCTCGTGGTGCCGCACATGTGCAGTCCTATCCCGGCATTGCCCCCCCTGAAGATGTTTGGCTCCTGTGGGGTCCTAGCACCTCTGGCGTACTCCCATTAGTGTGACTGAGTGGTGGAGACTCCATCCAAGAAGATCAAGAATTACGGTAAGTACGTAATTTCCATTTCTCTCTTCAGTTGCTAAACCGACCATGAAAAAAAAAAAAAGAGCTAATATTGTGTGTGTGGCTTTGGGCTTACTAAATCCCATTTTTAGGGGTTTTGGTTGGTTATGTCACTACCCAAGAAAAGAACTGGCCCAGAGGGCTTTCAACATTGTACAGCGTGTGGGGAAGCATTTGCTAAAGTGGATCTTCACTTAATTTGTGTTCTCTGCCTGGGATTTGTTAATTTAAAGGCAGATTGTGATATGTGTAAAAAAGTTTCCTCAGTCGACGCTGGATCTGCACTTGAACCGACTGAAAGAGCAAATGTCAGAGAAAGCTGCTGACCCAGCTGTGGAAAAATGGCAGAGTGTGTGGCAGAAGGTTAAGTATAAAGGTCCAAAGCCCACACAGAGGGCAAGGGAAGAGGAAGCAAGGGGTGGAGCACCAGCCAGGTGGATACAGACAGTGGGCCTGGAGCAGGAAAACAGATATGCTCCACTAGGGGCACTAAATGGGGGAGAAAATCAGAAAAGTGGAGTTGAGGAGTATCCAGGGAACATAAGAGAAGCAAGTACAAAGGAGGATGAAGAAAAATTGGAAAGGAGGATGCCCTTTTTGGAAAGAACAAGGCGGGTAGTAAACGGAGGGATGGGGCACAGGGGTGAACACACCCCAGAAAGGGCAAAACCAAAAAGGGGGGGGGGAGACAGGGAGCTCAGGTTCAAAAGGGCTAGGGCTAGATGGGGCTGGGAAAGGGGAACGTTCTTCAGGGAATTCAAGCAAGGCAGGGCTTGGGGCAAATTAAAGGGGGAAGGAAAAAGCTTGCGGATGGTGGGGCAGAGGCGGACAGCATAGCAGTAAATGCCTGCGGGTAGCATGGAGATAGGGGAGTGCAGGGGGAAGACAGTACACCGGGAGATGAAACGGGCAAAGGGGATAGTGAGAATAGGGTGGGAAATGTAATGGAAGGGGTTGGGAGAAGGATAGAAGGGAAATGCAAACCAAAGGTGATGGAGAACAGGGTCCTACTTGTTGGGGACTCCATAATAAAAGGAATTAGATGGGAAGGGCGGGGGGAGAGTAGTGCAGTATGGGTTGAGTGTCTGCCAGGCATGACGGCAGTGGAGGTCATTCTCTATATCCCTTCAAGGGGGAAACAACAGGATGAGAAAAAACACCTGCTGTTCCACCTGGGAACAAATGACCTGGTGGGAAAAAGCCTGTTGGAGGTGCAAGTAAGATTTAGAGCTCTTGCTAGATACTGCAGCAGTCAGGGGTTCAAATCATTGACTTTCTCTGAGGTATTGCCAGTACCAAAGGCAAGTACTGATAGGAGGCTGAGGATTAAAGGAGTTCAATGAGTGGCTGGTGAGGTGGTGCAAGCAAATGTGTATGGGTTAGTAGGGGACTGGGGATCCATGTGGTGGGGTTGAGAGCCTATTTGCTCCAGACAGACTGCACCTGAATAGGGAGGGTGCGGCAGTGCTAAAAAGCAAATTAGGAGAGTTTATAGAAGAAACCTACAATTTTACCTAGATTTGGGGGGGATGGGGTGAGAAATCTGCACCACAAGGCAGGAGAAATGGGGGGCAATCAGCCCCCCAGGATAGTGCTAAAATACTGGGCATGAGGGAGAATAGAGAAGGGGGGGAAATGGAGAGGGAACCTGGTGGAAGGGTTTAGCAGCCAACGCCAGGAGCTTAGCAAATAAGATGGTGGACTTGGAGGCCATCATGGGGGACGAAGGACTAGATTTAGTAGCTATAAGTGAGACCTGGTGGACAGAGCTGCACACCTGGGAAATGACTGTTCCAGGTTACAGACTGTTCAGAAGGGATAGGGAGGGTAAGAAGGGGGAGGAGTTGCTTTATACATCAGGGAAGGCATAATTGTAACTGAAGGACAAGAGGAGGGCGGGGAGACTGAGCTACTGTGGGTAATGCTAGGCAGGACAATGGGAGAAGCCTTGCAACTGGGGGTGATATACAGGCCACCTATGCAAGGGGTGGAGGGTGATCAACAGTTAATTCAGGTAGTCACAAGGCTGGCCTTAAAAGGAGAACTACTGCTGGTAGGGGACCTAAACCTCCCAGATGTAGACTGGGAAATCCCAGATGCAGCATTGTCAAGGAGCAGGGAGATACTAGCTGCTCTTCAGGGGTACTCCTTCAACAGCAAGTCAGGGAGCCGACAAGGGTCAACAACTTGCTGGATGTGGTCCTGTCAAATGGGGAGAGTGTGGATGAGGTGCAGGTGGGAGAAGCCTTGGGCAACAGCGACTACAGCACGGAAATGTTCAGGGGCAGGGAGGGAGCAAGTAAAACCAGTACTACCACTGCTGTAGTCATGGACTTCAGATGCACAGACTTTGACAAGATAAGAAGGATAGTAAGGGAGACAATGGAGGGTACGGAGAATATAGGGGCAGTGGAGGAGTTATGGCAAGCTATCAAGGGAGGGGTACTGAAAGCTGCGTAAATGTGCATAAAAAAGGTTAGGAAGGGCAAAAGGGGGAGGAGACCGCTTTGGCTTACAAAGGAGGTTGCAGAGGCAGTCAGGGAAAGGAGGAGGGCTTTCAGAAAATTTAAGAAGACAGTGAGGAAGATAAGGAACAGTATAGGGAAAAGAGCATGGCAAGAAGACAATCAGAAGGGCAAAAGCAGATACGGACGAGAAAATAGCAAAAATGGCCAAAAGGGGGGATAACGCCTTTTTCAGATATGTGAGGGAGAAGAGATAGGCAAGGCAGGGGATAACTTGGCATGGGGAGGGAGAAATAAAATTGGAAAGGGACTGTGATAAAGAGTTATTAAATAAGTACTTCAGCTCGGTATTTACGGAGGAGGAGGAGGAGGACGACGGTAGGGGACCTGAGCTAAAGGGGATGGAGGACAAATCGGTGGATCTGAGCCCATTCACTGTGTATAGGGCTAGGGCAGAGCTGGATAGATTGAGGGTGGACAGGGCAATGGGGCCTGACGGTTTACATCCCAGCATGATCAGAAAATTGAAGGAGAAGTTGGCCGCACCCTTGATGAGGCTTTTCAACTTGACCCTGGATATGAGGAGAGTGCTGGAGGACTGGAAGAGGGCAGACGTGTAGTGCCTTTACACAAGGGAGGTAGTAAGGCGGTGAAGGGGAACTACCGACCTGTCAGCCTTACATCTGTGATAGGGAAGTAATGGAGGCATTAATCAAGGAGAGGGTGGTGGATTACCTGGAGGAGAATAACATGCAAACTAAAATATATAAATATTACCATCAAAACAGCTAAACTTCACTCAGAGATAAAAGCAACAATAAATCTGGAATAAAAACACAATAAGCTAGCTACTGTTAGCATGAAAAAGCTAAGCCAAAAAAATGTTTTTTAAGGTGGTCTTAAAACTCTCGACTGTCAGGCACTCTCTAACCTGGCGAGGTAGAGAGTTCCACTGGGTAGGGGCCACAAAAGATAAAGAACGGGCCCCAGAAGTCTTCAGTCGCACCCTGGGAACCTCTAGCAATCCCTTGCCAGCGGAACTCAAGACGCACTGAAGGCACTGGGCTTCCTGGTAAAGCAGAAACAGTCGGTGCTAACCCCTGTTCAGCTCCTGGAGTATATAGGTGTGGAGCTGGATACCCTGAGAGAAAGTGCCTTCCTCCCTCAAGGAAGGGTGGACAGTCTGGTGCAGCTAGCAAACTCTTTTCAGCTCCATACTCCCAGACCAGCAAGACATTTCTCCATCTGCTGGGTCACATGGCTGCATCAACAGCAACAGTGTCTGGATCAAGGTTCCAGATGAGAGACATTCAGTTCCATCTCAGGGCTTACTAGTCTCAGGAAAGGAACTCCCTGTCAAAGATGGTACCAGTCATGGAACCCTTCTCCAAGCATTGCAGTGGTGGTCAGAAAAGGGCAACTTCAGGGAAGAGGGTGCCTTTCATCCAAAAACCTTCATGAGCAATTTTGACAACAGATGCCTCCCTCTTAGGATGGGGTGCCTACCTAGGGGAGCATACTGGCCATGGTACCTGACTCAAGCAGGAGTCCCTGCTCCACAAAAGCCAGTTGGAACTCAGGGCATTTTTATCTGGGTATTCAGTCCTTCACTGCAATGCTGCAGGGCAAGGTGGTTTAAATCGGAACAGACAATACAATCACAATGTACTACATCAACAAGCAAGGGAACACAAGGTCTTACCCCCCTGTGCACAGAAGCCATGTAGCTATGGAACCTAGCTTACTCACTGGGGATCTCCATCTCAGCAGTTTATCTCCCAGGGAAGGACAACGTCCTAGCAGATGACCTCAGCAGGATCAATCAGAACCACCTTGAGTGGTCACTGAACAGGCAGGTCCTGCAGGTAGAGTTCAAAAGATGGGGCACCCCAGAGGTGGACCTCTTCGCAGCCCCAGACAATCACCAGCTGCCACTGTTCTGTTGCAGACCCCCTGCACTGGGCACAGTGCCTCTAGATGCATTACTGCTGGATTGGACAGGGAAGTTTCTGTATGCCTTCCCGTCATTCCCCTTGCTGTTCAGAGTACTGAACAAGCTCAGGGTTCAGCCAGCAACAATGATTCTCATTGCTCCAGACTGGCTAGACAGCCCTGGTACTCCGTGCTCCTAAGCCTGTCAATCTCGAAACCAATCTCCCTACCCAGGAAGCACAATCTTCTGACTTTGTCCCAGGGCAGAGTCCTGTATCCCAACCAACAGTCCTTCAGACTCAGAGCTTGGCTCTTGGGCACTTGAGTATGCTGACTTACACCTCTTAGAAGGGGTGCTGGAGGTCCTAAGGGTGTCTAGAAAACCTTCCACTAGAAAGAATTATTCGTCCAAATGGAGATTTTCTGTTTGATGTGGATAAAGGCAGGTAGATCACCGCCAAGCTGGCTTGTCAGTAGTCTTGGACTTCTTGACACATCTGCATTCTTTGGGCCTGCAGCCTTCCACTGTTAAGGTACACTTAGCAGCTTTCTCTGCATACCCTTCTGCATGGAAGGGAGCATCCCTGGCCTCTAACCAGGTATTCAGGAAGTTTTTCAAGGGTCTATTACATTTGCACCCCCCTCACAGGGAACCCACCCCGTATGGGATCTCAGTATATGCATTGGTCAGCTAATGCAGCCACCTTTCAAATCCATGTCCTCAGCCGAAAGTATGTGACATGGAAAACAAGTGTTCCTGGTAGCCATTACCTCAGCTAACAGGATCAGTGAGCTCCAGGACTTGTTCACAGAGCTGGACTATATAACAGTCCACAGGGGCAAGGTGGTCCTTAGGACCAATAGGCTATTCCTTCTGAAAGTGGTTTCCGACTTCCACCTCAATCAGTCCATAACTTTGCCAGTCTTCTTCACTGATCATTCCAGTTCAGGGGAGAGAAGACTGCATAGTCTTGATGTCAAGAGAGCTATAAGCTACTACTTGGATCACACAAAGGGGCACAGGCAGGATAGAACCCAGCTCTTCCTGACCTACGGAGAAGTGGGGAAGTAAAAACCTACCTCAAAGAGGACCATTGCCCGGTGGATTATGGCCCGTATCCAATTTTGCTACAGCAAAGTGGGTAAAGAGCCTCCTGTAGGCCTCAGGGCCCACTCTACAAGGGGTACAGCTGCTTCTACAGCAGCTGCAAGAGACATTCCCTTGTTGGAAATCTGCAAAGCAGCTACCTGGAAAACAGTTCACACCTTTACCACACACTACAGCTTGGATACCCAGGCCAGAAGTGATGCCAGGTTTGGCACAGCACTACTGCAGAACTTGTTTCCTAAATAAATTCTCTACCCTCCTCCAAAGGTACTACTTGCGTAGTCTGCAGAAGTCAGAATACAGTAAGATTTCCTGGGGTTTGAAGAAAAAAATATTTACCATAGTAATCGTTTCTTCCAAGAGCATCTTACTGTATTCTGAGCTCCCACCTTCCTCCCCTGCTAGAACCTATAGGCACTGCAACACAGCTGTTCATGCTGTTTAAATCCTGTCGGTACTTCTTTTTTGGGCTTAGTGACTTGAGTCTTAGTGTGGCCCACATTTTTAAATAAAAGGGGAATAGTTTGTGTTGGGTGTTGTTAAATTGTTAGTTTATTATTAGTATAGTTTAGATAGCTTGTTATTAGCTTTGCTCTGTAAGAATCTGACTGTTGCAGAATGTTTACCATGGACAGTGGTTTGAAAACCAAGCTAGAGCCAAACACTCCATGATTAACATAGGTTCTATTAACCATTTCGGCTCCGGGGCAGTCTTAAGGTGAGACCATACTGCAGAAGTCAGAATACAGATTACTATGGTAAGTAATTTTTTCTTCTATGCCAGAGGCACTAGGACCCCTTAGGAGCGCATATAGCTTTAAAAGTTTAGAGCATGGGGACCTTCGTTGGGGACGGCGCTGCTTACAAGACAGACTCATGACATGGCACTCATGGGCTGGCCAGTAACTGATGCCGACCCCTTGCTCATTTCTGTTCTGTTCTTCCCGCCATTGAGGTCACACTCTGTGGGAGCGTTTGCCATTTTGTTGCTGCGCCATCAGTTCGTTACTACCAGCTCAACACAGTATCTTTTGTCTTTTTTCACCTTTTCCGGCACCACTTTCTGTCTTATCTACTCTTTCATGGCACCAGGCTCTATGTTTGATATTTTTAGTTTATTTTTTTATTTAATTATTCAATTCTCGGATTTGATACCTTTGAGCTAAAAGCTCGTTTACAAAGGTTCCACGTCAGGAGAAACAAACTTGCATGATAGATTCACAGATTCACATAGGTGCAAACAACTTTAAGGATTGAGTACATGAACACATACTATAAAAGTAGGGCATTTTACATGAACAGTAAGTAAAATAGGAATTTTATGAAAACAATGAATGTAGGCAACTACTACCAAGCCTGTATATAGGAGTAGGTGTCTGAAGAACTTGTGAGCTAGCAGAGTATAGATAAAGGAACAGGTGGAGAGAGTTGGGGAATTGGCAGGCTGACAAGTAGAATATCTGGGAGAGATTAGTAGGGGGTGGAAGGGCAGCTCAAACAACCCTTGTGAAGGTAAGAGTTAGTAGAGGGGAGGGAGTTGGGCAAGGGAAGGTAGAGAGATGTGACAGGTATGGGAGGGAGATCAAGCACTAGTGGTCAAATTAGTAAGTGTTGAGTGTAAAACAGAGACACCAAGTGATGAGCAGAGGGGAGTTAGATGCCGCAGTCACATTTATTGTTGTTGACCGCCAGGTGAGCCCTCAGGTTTGTCTTAAATTGGCCAAGCTTAGCACTGGTAAGGAGGTCCGCACTAAAGGAGTTTAAGCATTTAGGGGCCCTATATTCAAATGAACGTTTACCTTGTGAGGTCTGGCGGAAGGGTACTTTTAGTGACATACTACTTACACCCTAGGCCTAGCGTGGTCTTCTTAGCTAGCAGGCCTACTTGGTATTGCACCCTATTTTCCAGACTGAGCCACCCAGCACAGGAGTAGAGCTCACAAGTATGTGTTAGGCGGCGGGCACCCAAGATAAGCCTACATGCTTTATTAAGGGCTGTCTTGATTCTTTGCAGAGCATTGTCGATAGCTGTTCTGTAGACTACTAGACCATAGCCGATAACCAACAGGACTGAACTGGTTACGAGTCTAAAGGGCCTCCTCAGTCAGACAGTGCTTGTGTTTGTAGAGTAGGCCGATTCTGGAGTTAACCACCTTTGAAACCATATTAATGTGTTGCGTGAAGGAGGGGGAGCTGTCTAAGGTGACCCTAAGGTATTTGAAGGTATAGACCATATCCAGCACACTGTTGAGATTTTTGAGTATTTGAAATTGATAGGATCTGTGTCTGTTATGTGAAGTGGCAAAAAAGCATGGTTTTAGTCTTGTAACTTGAAGCTTGTGGTTTAGAAACCATGTCTCCACTACAAAGAAGCTAGCCTGCATTTGTTTTTCCAAGGGCAACAGGGCTGGCATGACTTGGTATAGCACAGCATCATTGGCATACAAGAGGACTTGGTCTTGAGAAGCCATTAGTAGATTGTTTAGAAATAAGCTGAAAAGTAGGGGGCCCAAGATTGAGCCTTGGTGTAGCCCAGTTGTGACATTGCAGTGATCTGAGAGGGTGTCTAGGATTTTTACTTGTTGAGTGCATCCAGTGAGGTAGCTCTGGAACCATCCCACTGATTCTGGGGATGGACCGCTAAAGGACAGTTGATTTAGAAGTAGCTCATGGTTGACTGTATCAAAGGCCTTTGCTAGGTCAATGTAAGTAGCCCTTACCATGTGTCACAGTCAAAGGCATCATGGATGAGACCATGAACTCAACCAGGGCAGTAGGGGTGCTGTGTTTCCTGAATTCGTGTTGCTGATGACACTGGAGCTTATACTTGTCTAGGTAGTCAACTCACTGATCACTGACGATCCTTTCAAACGCTTTAGATAGCAGGGGGGAGTACAGAGATTGGCCAGTAGTTTGAGTAGTTAGTTCTGTCACCACTTTTGAAGACTGGAGTCACCATAGCCTTTTTCCAGATCTTGGGGAATTTGGCAGTTATTAGTGACAGATTCAGGATGTGGGTTAGGGGGTGGATTACCTCATCCAGGGTGAGAATGAGAAATGTAAGGTCCAGTGAGTTCTCCACTGTATCTGTTTTTCCCAATAGCCTTGGTGAGCTATTTTTTGGCTTCTGATTTGGAGACAATTTTAAGTTAGAGGTGGGGAGGTGTGGTTACTCGAGAATTGACTTTGATCTTGGGGTTAGAGTCACATTGAGGGTCTAGGAATCCGGGGGGGGGGGACGCATTGCTAAGATTCTTAAAAGCCTTATTGAAGGTGTTGGAAATCTCATTAGCATCCTGAGTCAGTTTACCATTTACATTGAGCACTGAGGATGGTGACTTGCTAGATTTCCTGGTTAAAGTTTTTATATTTTCCCAGAAATTATGACCATCTCCCCAGGATCTGTTTATTTCCTGCTTAAAGTACTGGCTTTTTGCTGTGTGAATGGCGTAAGTGCATTTGTTTCGAGCTGTTTTATAGTTTTGGACATCTGTGCAGGATCCATGTGCTTTGTGCCTTGTACCAGAGGTTATCCTTTTCCTTCATTTGTTCAAGAAGGGACGGCTAAATCCCTTTACTTTTTGTTTTTTGAAGGGGGCATAGATGTTGCAGGATGCATTGAATATGTCCACAAAATGCTCAAGTGCAGTGTCAACATCATTAGAATTGTAGATGGCCGATCAGTCTTGGTGACTAAGGTGGGCTTTTACAGAGTCTAGTTGTCCCACCTTCAGAACTCTAGATGTGATTGTTATTGGTGGGGTTTTGGGTGTCCTATTTTACCAGGTACAGAGGATTGGGGAATGGTCACTGATACTATCCGAGAGAACTACCGTCTTGGCTATTCTTTCCGGGCAATTGGTTATTAGCCAGTCAAGAAGAGTGCTGGTTCCAGTACAGTAGTTCGTATGGGTGGGGGACTCTACTAGTTGGGTCATGTCGCTGGATGAGGTGGCATCTATGTAAGGTGTCGCCTCAGGGATAACCAATTCATGTTAAAGTCCCCGAGCACTAGTACTTCCGAGTCCTTGTGGAGTCCAGTGAAGTAGTCAAGGGTTGCTTTAAAGTCCAATGACTGCTCTTTATGTGGTATATAAACAGAGATTAGCATGAGGCATTTTCCCTGGGATCCAAGTTGGACAAGGATAGGTAATATTAAGGGGATACATTATGGGGAGGCATACGATAGCGGTTTTATCAGTACGAGTGACAAGTGATCTCGGGGTTATCACAAGTGATTTAACCCCAAGCTCACTTGCCACAAGTGTTGATTAAATCGCTAGCGTATGCCTTCCCATCACAAATCCACTTTATATAATAGGGGTTGACCTGTTAATGTGCATTGTCTAATAGTTTCATGTTATTTGGGTTAGTTTTTTACCTGTCTGTTGGGATGTTCCTTTTTCTTCCTGCGCTTGTGCGCTAGGCTCCGGTGACGTGTACACAGTGGTGATAACAGCTCCTACGTAATGACAGTGCTGATAACCTTTATTCTTTTCCCCTGTGTACGCATCATGAGAAATGATTTGGCTGGGAGCGCTGATGGCACTTTTTATCTAATGTGTTATAGATCAACCCCTATTATGTAATTGGGTGATCTTACTTCGAGAGGGCTCTTGCAGTAGGTAATTACATATAGGACTGGCCCGGCAGGCGGCGCAGGACCACGGAAAAATTTCTGGCTTGCAGTCCTGGTGAGGACTGCCCCACATCAGGTGACCAGCGTCAGGAGGCGTCGGTATAAAGGCCCTGGCCAGCCCGCTCTTTTCAGTTCCTTCCCGCTGTTAGCTCGTGCAGCGCTCATGAAAAGTTCAAGCTCACAGCCCTATCTTCGCCATTTTTACCGAATAATTGCTTTTTTTTCAACTAACGTCAGTACCATCGTCGATGTATGTCATCCCCTACACCCTTAGAGCACAAAAATAAGTGCGATCCGTGTGGCGCTCAACTACCACACAAGGACGGCCATTCCCTGTGCCTGTTCTGCCTAGGCTCTGATCACCCGCTCGAGAAGTGCCAGCACTGCCTCAGCTTCAACGCGGCTACCCAGAAAAGGCGGCAGCAATCCCTGGAAGCCCATATTCTGAAGAAGAAAATTAGTTCAATGGAAAAGGAGCTCAAAAAACTGAGGCAGGCATCCACTTCCCCCGAAGGCCATCGGAAGGAGAAGGAGAGGCACCGGGACAAGGGCTCCTCTACCACCTCTCCCTCGGGAGTCGCTGGGACACAGGTAACGTCCCCTCCGGGGGACTGCTCCTCGACAGCCACCTCGGAGGTTTCCGAGGGGGCATCGGCCCGCCCGTCTGGCTCGCGCGCGGGCCTTGCGGGCGCCTCGGCACGGTGGGGCCTCCGCCCCTGGTTCAGCCGCAGGCTTGCGGCCTACCACTGCGGGTGACTCTGGTAAGTCGGGCGTTGGCTCCTCCGACGTCTGCCCGGAGAGGGCCAGTAAGACGCCCAACCCTTCAGTGCGGCGCGCGCGGCCTCCACTCCACAGACCAGGCCAATCCCTCTACTCGACCTGCCTCCAGTAATGGCTCTCATAAGTCGGACGCCGGCTCCTCCGGCGCCCGCCAGGAGCTCGCCCTTAAGCCACACGTCGGCTTGTCCGACGTCCAGCTGGCGAAGGAACCTACGACGGACCTTCCCACGTCCGTCGTACCCGGTTCCCCTCATCCTTCACTGCCGTCTGGGGACCCAGAGTCTCCCCAACACGACCCCAGGGATTTCTCCCCTCCATCCCCAGGCGAAGCTGGGGATCTTCCTCCTCCATCAGTCCTCCCGCCATCAGGTGCGCCGGATCTGACGTCGGCTCCCCGGACGCCAGCTCCAATGCCGGCCCCTCTGACATTGATACCTCCGACGCCAGGGCCTCCAACGTCGGCGCTGGCCCTACCGACTCCGGGAGACATCCTGCTCCCGTCGGGCCCTCTGGGCCCTCCAATGAGACCGCCCGTGAGGCCATCGTCTGGGCCGCTCTCTCACAGCCCCGGCTCCCAGGTACCCTCTGTCCTATCCGACGTCGATGTACCCGGGACCACAGTATCCAATGCCACAGTACCCGACGCTGGGCTTCCCGATGCCGCAGTACCCGATGCCACAGTACCCAACGCCACAATACCCGATGCCGGGCTACCCACAGCTGGATTTTGGATATGCTCCATACGGTTATAACCCGTATCCTTATCCCCTGCCTCCTCCTCCTCCACCACCCTCGCGGCCGCCAGTGGACCTGCAGGAGACTCTGGCCTCCTGGTGGGCTGAGGCCAAGGCTCAGCTCACCAAAGAGGCCGAGAGCCACCCTCCGATGATGGTGCCATCCCAGGTTCCCGCACGTCCAAGACGGCACACTCCCTCACCACTTCCGGATTCCAGGGTTCTTCCATCTGGATCCAGAGAGGGGCAGGACACTTTTCCCCGGGGACTTCCCAAGGGGTCCGTTCCTCCCCTGGGTTGGGAAAGGGAGTCTTTTTCCTCTTCATCCTCCTCTTCACCCTCAGACTCCTCGGATTCTTCCGATGGTTGCTCCGAGAGAGACGACGACCCACGCTCTCCATTGAAGCCCAGGCCAAGGACTCCTCCAAAGTCTCCTCCAGAGGATCCTTCTTTTACGGAGTTGCTTAGGAAAATCCAGTAGGTTCATCAGTGGCACTCATTGGAACCAGATCCTCAGCATCTGAAACTCACTGAACATCTGGATCTGCCTGTGACAGCTCCTACCTTGGTGCCACCCTGGATAGTGCCTCACACCGACCTCGTTACCACAATATGGAAACAGCCGTCGGCTTTAGCCCCAATTCCTAGGAAGTCAAACAGGCTATATCAGGCTCCAGAGGGTGTTGATTTCCTGGATTCTCACCCTAGGGCCGACTCAGTCGTGATTAGCACCGCTCACGGCCGGTCGGCAAACCCCAAACATCTTAGCTCGTCACCACCTGATAAGGAATCACGCCTTCTGGACCAGTATAGGAGAAAGATTTACGTTTCCTCCACGCTGGGGATCAGGGCCCTGAACTATGTCGGCCACATGGGGGACTACCAGAAGGCCATTCTGACTCAGGCGGAAGCCAAACTGGACTCTTTGCCTTACTCCCAAGTCAAGCAGGAGTTGGCTGATCTTGTCCGCTCTGCTGGTTCGGCCAGTCAACACATGCTTCGTGCGACATACGATGCAGTGGACACTGCTGGGCGGAGCTCAGCTTTCGCTGTAGGCCTACGGCGTCATGCTTGGTTCCATGTGTCAGGGTTGGTCCCGGAGGTGCAATCTGCTATCCAGGAAGCACCCTTCCGGGGGTCAGTGCTTTTCGGGGGTGATGTCAGGACATCATCACGATTGCAGAAGGGACGACACTGAAGTCAGTTGATTCCATGTGAGTCCCCATCAGGCGCAGTGCCGTCCCTTCGCAGATGGAATTGGCCAAAAGCGAAAGCACAGGAAGGCGGGCCACAAACGCCGGCCTCCACAGCTGCTAAGCCCCCGCCCAAAAAGACAGCGGATGCTCAGCTGCGCGCTGCCCCACACCACCTGACTCCTTCCTCTCCCACTGCCTCGGACTCCTGAAGGAACTGGTAGGAGGAGGTTTCCCTTCTGGGCTGGGAGGGATAACCACAGATTCTTGGGTGCTCCAGCTCATAGCAGAAGGACACTCGATAGAGTTTCTTCAGAAACCCACCCACCACCCCCCTCTAAAGTCGTCATATTCATGGGAACATCTTCTCTTGGTCCAGGAGGAAATTTTGGCTCTCCTGCTGAAACAAGCAATAGAGCCCTTCCCCCTTCATCTGCGAGGGACGGGTTACTATTCCCATTCCTTCCTGATCCCAAAGAAGACAGGAGATCTCAGACCAATTTTGGACCTCAGTTCCCTGAATCTTTTTGTAGAATACAAAAGGTTCAGGATGCTCTCTTTGCAGAGCCTTCTCCCCTCATCCGGCCGGGTCAATGGCTGTGTGCTCTGGATATGCAGAATGCTTATCTGCACATTCCCATTCACCGATCTCATCACAAATACCTCCGTTTTGCATTCCAGGGGGACCACTACCAGTTCAAGGCACTCCTGTTTGGTCTATACTTGGCCCCCCGAGTGTTTACCAAATGCCTGGCAGTGGTGGCGGCCCACCTGTGTACCAGGGGAGTGCAGGTTTTCCCATACCTGGACAGTTGGCTTCTGGCGGCCTCATCCAGGGAGGAACTCCTGCGTTTCCTCTCCCTTACCCAGCAGGTTTTTGCCTGCCTGGGTATTACCATCAACCATTCCAAGTCTCATCTGGACCCATCCCAGAGACTACAGTTTATTGGGGCGATTCTCGATACGACCACGTGCAAGGCCTTTCTGCCTCCGGACAGGGCATCCACCCTCCAGACCTAAATAGGTCTGCTGTCCGACCGCAGGATGGTCTCTGTGAGGTCGGTCCTTCGCCTTCTTGGGCTCATGGCGGCTGCTATCCCGACGGTTCCTCACGCTCGACTCCACATGAGAATTTCTCAGTGGACTCTACACTCTCATTGGGATCAGCTAGTGGACGATCTAGATCACCCAGTTCTGGTCTCCTCGCCGATGCTTCAAGACTTGCAGTGGTGGATGGTTCGAGAGAACCTGTTTCGGGGAGTTCCTTTCTTTCATCCTCCCCCCTCCCAGACTCTAACCACAGACGCCTCGGGTGAAGGTTGGGGAGCCCATCTAGGCCCTCATCGGACCCAGGGCTCCTAGTCCAAGCTAGAACAAGCTCTCCACATCAATGTGCTCGAGCTTTGGGCAGTGTTGTACGCTCTCCAAGCCCTTCACCAATACATCCTTCCCGGCCACCTTGCCGTCCAGACTGACAACATGTGCGTGGTGTGGTACATCAACAAACAGGGAGGGACACGGTCCTACCCTCTTTGCAGGGAGGCAATGAGGGTTTGGGATTGGGCAATACAACACGACCGTCACCTCATGGCAATTCACGTTCCGGGAGTCGACAACACCCTGGCAGACAAGCTAAGTCGCTCTTCGGCTCTGACTCACGAGTGGGAACTGGACCATGGGGTCCTAGACAATATCTTCCGATTTTGGGGAACACCACAGGTCGACCTGTTCGCATCCCCTCTAAATGCAAAACTTCCCGTCTTCTGCTCGCTCGTTCCAGATCGAGGCGCTTTTTGGAGCGACGCTCCATCTCTAGACTGGAAGGACAGATTCGTCTATGCCTTCCCCAATTCCACTTATCCCACGAGTCTTGCAGAAACTAGCTTCAGAAGGAGCACGAATGATTCTGATCGCTCCTTTCTGGCCCAGGCAAGTTTGGTTCTTTCTTCTACAACAATACTCAGAGGATCCTCCTCTTCCTCTTTCTCGAGGTTTACTGACCCAGGATCAGGGGACCCTGGTCTATCCAGGCCTCAAATCCCTTCAACTGCATGCATGGCTCCTGCAGACTTAGCCCAATCCCATTTTGGAGTGTCTCCCAAAGTGGCGGAGATTTTGGTGGAAGCCAGAAAACTCTCCACCAGATCCACTTATGCCATGAAGTGGAAAAAATTCACTATCTGGGCTGCTTCCAAGAACGTGGAACCCTTCTCCTGTTCAGCAGGGCTTCTGCTGGAGTATCTACGTCATCTGTTTGACCTGGGTCTCAGTCATTCTTCTCTGAAGGTACACATGGCGGCTATCTCGGCCTACCATGTTCCCTTTGCAGACAAAGCTTTTGCTCAACTGGAGGTCTCTAAGACCTTTCTCAGAGGGGTCCTCCATTTGAGGCCCCCCATCCGTACTCCTGCTCCCCCTTGGGACTTGAACTTTGTCCTCGAGAAACTTACTCTCCCTCCCTTCGAACCTGCAGCTTCTGCAGATTTGAAGTTCCTTTTGTGGAAGACCCTCTTCCTGGTGGCCATTACTTCTGCTCGGAGAATTTCCGAGCTGCAGGCCCAGATGTGTAAAATCCCATACTTGATTTTTCACAAGGAACGTGTTGCTCTTCACACGAATCCTAAGTTTCTTCCTAAAGTAGTAGCAGAGTCTACTCTAAATCAGTCCATAGAGTTACCTGCCTTTTTCATGCAGTACTCTAATCAAGGGGAGTATTTACTCCATACTACGGATGTTCACCGGATTCTGAGATACTATACCAACAGGAAAGGATCTCAGAAAGACTGATCAGTTGTTTGTCTCTTTTGCTCATAAAAGGGGAAGGCAGTGCTGTTTCCAAGCAATGCCTATCTAAGTGGTTGGCTCATTGCATCACTTTCTGGTATGACAAATACAACAAGACCCTCTCGGGTCAAGTAAGAGGCCACTCCACCAGAGGAGTAGCTGCCTCAGCGGCTTGTTTCAAGAATGTGTCTGCAGCGGACATCTGTGCTGCTGCCACCTGAACTTCCATCCATACCTTTACTAACACTACAGTTTGGATGTTGCCTCTTGCCGTAGAGCAGGCTTCAGGCTGTCTGTTCTGCTGGGCCTCTTATCTTGAGGCTTGCACAGCTAGAACTGCTTCTTGGAGTAGTTTCCTCCTCCTGGTGCCTCTCTTTGTTCCAGACTGCTTGGGATTCAGTCCTATATGTAATTACCTACTGCAAGAGCCCTCTCGAAGTAAGATAGTACAGTTACGTAAGAACTTACCGTAACAGTAGATCTTTGAGAGAGGCTCTTGCAGTAGGTAATACCTTCCGGCCCTCCATCCCCCTAGGCTTTTTCAGCTCCTCTTCCAGTGAGGGAAATATCCGCTCCTCTCTCGTCCGGCCTTTCTGGCCTGTGGCGGGAAAGAATCCGGAAGGCGAAAGTGTCAGGGACCGCCCCTTTATACCGACGTCTCCTGACGCTGGTCACCTGACGTGGGGGCGGTCCCTCGCCAGGGACTGCTAGCTAGAAATTTTTCCATGGGGTCCTGCCCCCTGCCAGTGTCAGTCCTATATGTAATTACCTACTGCAAGAGCCTCTCTCGAAGATCTACTGTTATGGTAAGTTCTTACATAACTGTACTTTACTACAGGTGATGGGATGAGGTAGTGCCCAACCCTGGAGGATGTCTCTGACATAGAAGACACAGCCTCCACCATGCTTCCCAGATCTATCCTGTCTAAAGGAAGTGTACCCTTCCACTTGAATCGCTAAATCAGAGACTCTTGGGGTAAGCCAGGTTTCCATGACAGATAAAATGTCAGGTTTGTGCTGGGCTATCCAGACCTGCAGACCAAGAGGCTACAGATGTTCATTGAGGCAATAGTTAGAGCACCATCCTTTTTAGGAGCGCAGATACAGTTGGTCTAAGTCCCGGGTTAGGATGGATATTTCCACTGGTTTTTGTAATCCCTGTGGCAAGCGGGCCTGGATTAGAATGAATATTACCAGAGAGGAGAAGTAGGACAGTTATCTGGGTTTTTAGGTAGCTCTTCCAGCAGGTCTCAATTTTCAAGAGCGCCTACAAGTGTAGTGCTAGAGTTTAAAGTTAGTATCAGCCTTAGTGCGGGCATAAAGTAATAAGATAATGAGCAGATGGTGGGGGTATATGCCTAGTGGAGTGGGAAAGAGAATAGTCTAACCAAGTTGCTGGTAATGAGAAAAAACAGGTCATTCATGGTGCCTGATGTTGGCATGATGGAGGAGGGTAAGGGAAGGTAGCCTTTAGTGTAGACTGCCAGGGGTGTGGAGTCTTTTACCCCAGTGAGAAAAGTAAGAAGTATGAGGGACAGGGTTACAGAGTATTTGGTTGCCCCATGTTGTGAGTGCGTGATCTGTGTAGCATGTACTTGGTGATTGCAAGGTGTTGTTCTGGCCTACTGGACTGAGTACGGGATCATGTTTGGGCAGGTAGGGTACTGGCCCTTTCAGACCACAGGGAGGCTCTTCACCTAGTGGTTAGAGACGATGAGGCGGAGCCGAGGAAGAGGATTTAAAGAGTGTCGGGGGGGTGGGCAGGTGGGAGAAAATTCAGCAGTTGGTAAAACTAGTCCCTGAAAGAAACAGATAGATTAGAAGGATCTGTGCTGCTATTATGGTTGGTTGTTTTCTGTGCAGGAGGCCAATCAGTGAGAGTCGCTGGGGCAGGTAACCAATTGGAAGAAAGCAGCTAGAAGGCACCTGGGTTTGAAGGAGCCGAGCTCCAATGGTCCATACCTTTTGCTGCAAGGACTTGCTGCTTTGGGTCAGAAGGAAGAGAGGCGGGCAGTAGCTGGAGACTGGAGCTGCACCGCATCCCCAGATAGGAGAGCGTGCCCAGTCAGGGGCCAAAATCCTAGAGGGGAGATGGAAAGAACAGGGGCTTATTATCTGAAGAGATAAATCGGTGGGCGTAGGAGACAAAATAGAGGGACAGCAGGGGGGTAGAATGTGGCGCCAAGGCCAAATCGGCTCCCACCATCACTTTAAAGTGGATCTGCTAGAGAGTAGTGGGGGACGGGGGGAATTTGTTAGCCAGGGTGAAAATTAGGTAGAGGGTGATACTCCGAAAACAGAAGATTGCTTAGCAGGGGTAGAGAAATCTAGGTAGAGGTTACAGCAGAAACAAGCTGCCAAAAGCAAGAAATAAGTTGCAGATAGCAGTAGCAGAGGCAGGCTTAGAGTAAGACACTCTACATCATTCAAAACATCAAACTTGCAAGTAAATAACAGTTCTGGTTATCTACTCTAAAATTAGATACTAGGAATTTAAGTAAGATAAAAGTAATTTCAGCAGTTGGTAAAATTAATAACAGAAATATCCCTGAGAGAAACATAGATTAGAAGCATTCCGTGCTGCTATTCCGGTTGGTTGTTTTCTGTGCAGGAGGCCAACAGCGAGAGCCACTCTAGCAGGTAACTAGTCGGAAGTAAGTAACTAGAAAGTGCCTGGGTTTGAAGAAGCCGAGCTCCGATGGTCTTTTCCTTTTGCCGCAGGGGCTGGCTGCTTCAGGTTGGAAGGAAGAGAAGGGCGAGGCGGCTGGAAATTGGAGCCGCGCTGCACCGCCAGATAGGAGAGCACGCCCGGTCAGGGAATGAAATCCTTTTGCCACAGGGGCTGGCTGCTTTGGGTCAGAAGGAAGAGAGGCGGATGGTGGCCGGAGATTGGAGCCACACCGCACCGCCAGATAGAGCACTGCTGGTCATGGGCTGAAATCCTTTTGGCAGGGGCTGGCTGCTTTGGGTCAGAAGGAAGAGAGGCAGGCAGCAGCTGGAGATTGGAGCCGCACCACCAGATAGGAGAGTGCGCTCAGTCGGAATGAAATCCTTTTGCCACAGGGGCTGGCTGCTTTGGGTTGGAAGGAAGAGAGGTGGGTGGCGGCTGGAGATTGGAGCCACGTCACACCACCAGATAGGAGAGCGTGCAGTCAGGGTCTGAAATCCTTTTGCTGTAGGGGCTGGCTGCTTCGGGTTGGAAGTAAGAGAAGTGGGTGGCAGCTGGAGATTGGAGCTTCATCGCACCACCAGATAGGAGAGCGCTCCTGGTCAGGGGCCGAAATCCTTTTGCCGCAGGGGCTGACTGCTTTGGGTCAGAAGGAAGAGAGGCGAGCAGTGGCTGGAGATTGGAGCCGCACCGCCAGATAGGAGAGCGTGCCCGGTCAGGGTCTGGAATCCCAGAGGAATTATTTTCTGAGTTCTCATCCAGTTCTCAGGAGCCTAAAAAGCAGAAGTCAAAGACTGATACTCCCCCTATGCATCGGTGCCCCTGTGGGAAAAATATGTCTGACAAGGACCGGCATGACTGTTGTTGGATCTGCCTTGGAGCTCAGCATGACATGGACCATTGCAACACCTGCTTCTCTTTGGATTTCTGCACACTCGAGATTCACACAGTGAAGTGGGGTTGCTTACCTCCTACTTTTTGAGGCAGATGATGCACAAGGGACTCTACAAGGAAGATCACTGGGTTCTTCCCCTGAGCCCCTCCCCAGTACTGTACGTACTGAGGTAGACCAGGCCTATTCAGTCCTCATCTTACCGAGACGGAGAGCCTGGGGGGAGGGGTCTGTGGGACAGGCAATGCCCTCTGGGGGGGGGGTTGGTTGCGCACCCCTCCCAGTTCATGGCCCCTTCAGGGGCATAGACGTTCCTGGTGCTGAGGTAGGAGCTATGCACTGGGACTATACCTATGGGCTCTTTGGGGTCATAACATGGTGCTGCTTCGGCTCCTGGCACAATGGCTTGTGCTGGTAAGCGAGACAGTGCCGCCCATGTGGCCGGATCCCTTCCTGATGCCACTTACAGTGCTGGGAAAGGAAAAGCCCCTGGAGTTAGTGACTTGGTGGATCTCATCTCTTGAGCAGTCAGATAACCTGAGCGATGAGGATTGGGATGATCCTGACTGACATAGAAACAGAATTTGATGGCAGATAAGGACCACTTGGCCCACCTAGTCTGCCAATTTCCCTACCTAACGGATAAGCTGCAGATCATAGTTAACCAACAGCCTACTTCCTCCTACCCCCCACTAGAATTGCCTTATGTCTGTCCCATGCATTCTTGAATTCCCCTGCTATTTTTGACTCTACGACCTCCTCAGGAAGGCTGTTCCATGTATCCACAACCCTCTCTATGAAGAAATACTTCCTCACATTACCTCTGAGCCGTCCTCCCTCTATCTTCAAATTGTGCCCTCTTGTTTTTGCACATCTCTTTTTCTGAAAGATACTACCCTCCTGGACTTTGCTGATTCCTTGAGATATTTGAATGTTTCTGTCATGTCCCCCCTCCCTCCTTTCCTCGAGGCTATACATCTTTAGTTCCTTTAGTCTTTCTTCATATGTCTTCTGATGCAGACCCTGCATCATTTTGGTTGCCCTCTTCTGGACAGCCTCCACCCTGTCTATGTCTTTGCAGAGATGGGGTCTCCAGAACTGTACACAGTACTCCAGATGCGGTCTTACCAACTGTCTGTACAGAGGGCTAACAACTTCCTGTTTTCTACTGGTGATGCCTCTCCCTATGCATCCCAGTATCCCCCCAGCCCTCCTTACTGCCCTCTCACATTGCTGGCCCACCTTTAGGTCGTCTGTTATGACTACCCCTAGGTCCCTTTCCATTTTTGTTGTTGTCAGTATCTCACCCCCTTTGTGTACTCTTCCCCTGGGTTTTTGTTTCCCAGGTGCATTACTTTGCACTTCTTTGCATTGAATCTAAGCTGCCATATATTTGACCATTCCTCCAACCTTGCCAAGTCCTTTCTCATCCTTTCCACCCCAACTTGTGCATCAACCCTGTTACAGATCTTTGTGTCATCTGCAAAGAGACATACTTTCCCTTCCAGTCCCTCACGTTGGACCGGCCCCAGTACTGACCCTCATTGCCCACTAGTAACCCTCCTTTCTTCACTGTGGACTCCATTTACTATTACCCGCTGTGTCCTGTTGTCCAACCAGTGTTTTGCCCAGGCTACCACCCTAGGACCCACTCCCAGGCTGGCAAATTTGTTTATTAATCTTTTGTGCGGGACTGTGTCAAATGCCTTGCTAAAGTCTAGATAGGCCATGTCCACAGCCCCTCCCTGGTCTACTGCTTTGGTCACCCAGTCAAAGAAATCAATTAGATTTGTCTTGACATGACCTTCCCGCTGTGAATCCATGCTGCCTTGGGTCCTGTGCCCCACTGGCCTCTAGGTGCTCAACAATTCTTTCCTTCAGAAGTGATTCCATCATTTTCCCTACCACTGAGGTCAAACCGACAGGTCTGTAGTTTCCTGCCTCTGTCTTGCTCTCACTTTTGTGAAGGGGAATCACATCTGCCCTCCTCCAGTCCTCAGGTACCACCCCATCCTCCCATGATTTATTAAAAAGGGTAGTCAGTGGTGTAACTAGTTCTTCCCTTAGTTCTTTTAAAATTCTGGGGTGAATCCCATCAGGCCCCATTGCTTTATCCACCTTCAGTTTTAAGAATTCTTTCAGAACCCTTTCTTCTATGAAAGGACTAATATCAATCCCCCTATGCAGAGTGCTTCTATTGACCGGATTAGGTATTTCCCCCTGCTTTTCCATTGTGAATACTGAGCAGGAGTATTCGTTCAGTATCCCTGCTTTTTCACTGTAGCTCTCTGCCCAACCACCTTCCTCTTTGTTCAGCCTCAGTATCCCTGCCTTAGTCTTTCTTTGCTCCCTAATGTACCTATAAAAAGTTTTATCCCCCTTCTTAACCTAGTTGGCTATCTTTTCCTCGGTTTGGGCCTTTGCTAATCTGACTGCCTTACCCACTTTCTTCTGCTTTAACTGGTACAGTTCTCTGTCCTGCCCCTTCTGTGTTTCCTTATACTTCCTGAATGCTATCTTTTTTTCCCTTACCTTCCCCGCCACTTCTTTTGAGAACCATAGTGGTTTTTTCATTCGTTTTGATTTGTTTATTTGCTTCACACAGACTTGTTGCCTCTGTGATGGCGGTTTTGATGTTTCCCCATTATTGTTCCACCCCACCTTCTTGCCTGTTTGCTAGTGCTTTTCTGAGGCACTCTCCCATTTTGACAAAATCAGCCCTTCTGAAGTCTAGTACTTTCATTATTGTGTGGCTTGACTCTACAGCTAAGTTTATCGTGAACCACACTGTTTGGTGGTCGCTTGTTCCCAGATAGCTACTCACTTCAAGATCAGAGATCCTCTCTCCATCCCCATTTGAGAGTACCAGGTCTAAAATTGCTCTCTCCCGAGTGGGTTCCAAAACTAGCTGTCTGAGGCATGCCCCCTGTAGGGCATCGAGAATGGCCCTGCTCTTGGATGTGGCTGCAGCAAAGGGGCTCCAGTCAATATCTGGCATATTCAGGTCCCCCAACAGCAATATCTCCCCTTTCTCTGCCATCCCAAGGATGCCTTCTATCATTTCCTTGTCCATTTCCTCCCCCGAGACAGGGATCTGTATACAACCCCTGTGCAGATTGTGGAGCCATTTGCAGTGTCCAGAGTGACCCACAGTGCCTCCTCTCCTCCCTGTTTACCCTTTAGTTCTGTTGCTTTTATCCCTTTCCTTACATAGAGAGCTACTCCTCCTCCTCTTCTTCCCTCCCTGTCCCTCCTGTAGATTGTGTACCCCGGTATATGACATCCCACTCATGGTTCTCTGTGTACCATGTTTCTGTGACTGCCACAATATCCAGGCATCCCTCTTCCATCAAGGCCACCATTTCAGGGAACTTTTTACCTAGACTACGGGCATTGGTACTCATTACCCTCCATTTTTTTATGGCTTTATTTCTTTTTGTCCCTCCCTGTCCCTACTGCCTTTGTCTTTTTCTCCATTTATCCCTGCCCTTCTCCCTATCAACTGCTCTATTTTGGTGTTTACCTCACTAATTACCCTGATTTTTTGGGGGGGCTAGGATTTCCCTTCTCCTCTTCAGTGCCTCCCCCTTGGCTAGTTTAAATGCTTGCCACTGAAGCATTTAAACCTATCACCTAGGAGCCTGGTTCCCTCAGGATGAGATGCAGACCATCACACCTGTATAGGCCTGCATCCAGGGAGCCCCAGTCCCCAATGAAGCTACAACTCTGAGCCTGCACCAGCTTTTCAACCAGTCATTGAATCCCATGAAAGGAGAGGCCCTAGCCTCATCCATTATAGACAGGTAGCACTCCCGAGAAAGTTACCGTGTGTGCTACTTGACTAAGGCCCCTCCCCAGCTCCACAAACTCCTTTTGCCCTGATGATGAAAGGGGCTATTCTGGGCCCAGTTCTAGGCTTGCGTTTACTTCTGCATCGGCATCTTTAGCTGTTTCTTACTCGGGTGTCAGGGGACGGCCCAGGTGCTGATTCCAGTGCTGGGAAGGGGGTCGGTGTGGGACACGGTGCTAGGCAGTGTTTCAGCACTGCCCTTGGTGCTTGGTCGGGTTCCAGCACTGCCTTCGTTGGGCCTGGCTGTGGTGCTGTCTGCAGTGCCAAGGGGAGTTCTGCTACTGCTTGCGATGCCATATCCCCCTCAGCTCCGACTCTCTAAGTCAAGTCCATCACTAGGCCTGACCTAAGGGGCAGAGCCCATTCTGGTGAGGTTGAGGCTGGTAGATCTTGGCTGGTGCCTCACTCCATGTCCAGAGTTTGTGGCAGCTCTGGCCGGAGTCATAGTGCTAATTTAAACCCTCTTGCCTCACCGGAACTGTCTCGGCTTGTTGTAGGTGGGAATAGGAGCCACCCTGTGGGACCTCTCCAGCTCCTGTCTCCCCACCTGGGGCCCCCCCAAGGGTACCACCTTAGAACACCCCTCCACAGTTGGGTGTTCTCTGTTGGACAGGTTTGTCAGGTCTGCCCCTCAGGCGAGGTCTCGCAGAAAACCTGGCCTAGTCTGCCATGACCCTCCTCCTCTGCCTTCCCCTCCTGGTGTTCAGGCACTTAGGGTCCTACAGGGCTCTTGACATGGGACCAGTTCAGGGTGTCGGTGAGTGCCTTTCCCACCTACCTCAGTGCACTAGACTAGGCTGATCTTACATTGAGGGGGCTCTTGCAGTAGGCAACACCGTTAGGACTTAACCGCCAGGTGGCAGGATCACACAGAAAACTTCTAGCTAGCAGTCTAAAACAGGGGGACCACCCCCTGAAGTCAACAAGCCAACATTCGCCCATGGTACAAAAAAGGCGGTCCCCCATGCCTACCTCAGTTCTTTATCCGCTGTCAACTTGTGTACATTGGATCTATCTAGCAGATCGTTGCTGCAGTCAATCGCCATTGTTTAGCATTTTTCTTTCCTTACTGAGTTTTTTTCATCAGTTACTCGGCTGCATGTCGTCTCCAACTTCTACTACATATTCCCACAAATTCAAATATGCCTGTGGCAAGCAGATTCCTGAGAAGGATGGCCACTCCTCCTGCGTCATCTGCCTAGGCCCGGACCGTGACACGGAATCCTGCCAGGCCTGTCATAACTTTAATCAAGTTACTAGAAAACTAAGCCAAAGGGTCTTGGAGGCCCATCTTCTCCACCAAAACTGGGCCACCATGGAGAAGCAGCTGCAGGCGCAGAGTGCTGCTTCTAAGACCTCTTTGAAGGCCTCCTCTTCCTTTAAAAAGACACACACAAAACATCGGAATCAGGGACGGTCTGCTTCGGAGCCATGGACACCTTCCGGGGCCACGGCCATGTTGTCTTCCCCCTCCTGGGGGTGGACCTCGACTGCCACTTTACCCCTTCTCCCTTTGGGGCTGTCTGTGGCTGCGCCCTCCACCATTATCAGTGTGGTGGGCGGCGTCTCTGCGGGTTCGGGGGACTGTCTTCATCCCACTGCCCCTGATGCTTAGGCCCTTCCATCCTTGGTGGCCTCAGTCAGGTGGCCCAACCGGTCCTTGGGATGCCAGTTCTTCCACTGACACCCGCCCAGCCTTGATGTCTGGACCGGATCCTGGATCAGGGTCCGGCGAACATCTTCAGACTGTCACCCGCTCCGTCAGGGCCACAGTCTTCACCTGCGGAGTCTCTCTCCCAGGCATCTCGGGCTCCGTGTCCCCCCACCAAGTGCTGGCAGAGCTACCATCAGCCAGTCCTCATCTCACAGGTCCAGCATCAGATCGCCCTCTGCCTGCTACCATCGGTCCTTTCACGGACCAGAATCAGCACCTTCAGGGCATTTACCTGGTCAGCAGCTGCCTCAGGATATGAGGTCTTGTGACTCTTTGGGGCTTCCCCTAGGCTCCACTCTGGGTTCTTCTGGCCAGTTGTTGAACCTTTTGGGTGGTCTCACGACTTTCTACCTGGGTTGCTCCTGTATTCTGGTCTTTCTGGGCCAAACGCCGGCCAACTACAGCATCCTTCTTAACACATGGTGGGCATCAACTTAGCATCAGGCCTTGATCTAAACAGCACTGACGGTGCCCTCACCGCCTCGGGATTCCCCTTCATTACCTAAGGAAGCTCCTCCTCCTTCAAGTAGGGACCGTCTGCTGGAGGAACAGCCACTCGCTACGCCCTATTGTCATCACAGCTTCTCTCTTTGGAATCTGCCTGTTCGGTGCATGCTACTTCTGACTCCTCGGAGCCTCCAGGTTCCCTTCCTTATTCATCCCCGGAGGAAGTGTGGGTCAGGGACACACCACTAAGTCCCCTCAAGAAGACCCTTCATTCTTAGAGGTCATGACGCTAATACAGGCCTCTCAAGGCTGGCGCACCGAGGAACAGGACCTCCAATGCCGCAGGTTGGCAGATCATCTGTGCTTCCCTGAGGACTCGTCCGTGGTAATTCCACCTCTGGTGGTTCCGCACAACAACATTGCTTCTACAGTGTGGCAGCAACCAGCTTCAGTCACCCCCCCCATGTCTAAGAAGGTGGACCGGCTGTACCGTGCCCCAAATGGGAGTCCCCATTATGATTCCCACCCTCAAGCTGACCCCTCCGTTTTGTTGGAGGCACTTGACGCTATTGCCGAATCTGAACGTCAGAGTGAAGTTTCCCCAGACAGGGAGTCCAAACAATTTGACGCCCTGGGATGGAAAATCTATGCTTCCTCCACCCTGGGTTTGCTCACCCAAAACTATCTGGTGCACATGATGATGTACCAACAGTCTCTGTTGGACCAGGCAGGGGAAGTGCTTCGTACATTACCTGATTCCCCGGCCAAAACTCAACTTGAGCAGTTAATGGCTTCATCCTGTGGCGTGGCATTCCATGTTCTCCATGCTTCCTATGACATAGTGGACATGTCAGCTTGGTCAATGGCGGCGGCCATGTGTCTCCGGCATCACACCTCGCTTCGCCTGTTAGATTTTTCCCCGATCACCCAAGCTGCTATAGTGGATGCTCTGTTCAGGGGTCTCTCCCTCTTCAGGGAAGACTTGCACAATTTGCTTGCCTCCCTGCAGGCATCTGGCATGGCCCTCTGTTCTTCTGCTCATAGTCAGCAGGACAGGGTTCATCGCTCTGCCTCTAGTTGTCCTATATGGCAACAACACCTTTAACCCTTGTCCAGGTCTCAGGGCAAGCACCAAGTGCCTTCCTCTGCGGCAGCTCCAGCCCTCAAATCCCACAGAGTAGAGGCTGCAGCAGCATTCTCTGAGCAATCAGACCCATCTTAACTATCAGCCACATCTTAACTGTCAGCCCCCTCCTCCAAAACTGGGGAACCGGAGGGGCAAATGGGGTGACCGATTCGTCGCTCCTCTCCCGTTAGTGCTTTCAGTAATTCCCTCTTATTTTTTTCTAGGGAAGTCTTAGTCGGCTCTGTCAAGGGCCTATGACCCGTCTCTGTCACCTAATGGTGGCACTCCCTTTTGTCCTCTGGGTTCCCGACTTCCCTTCTTGATCTCAGGACCTAGGTGATCCCGTATCCCTTCTTCTTCTTGGGGGGAGCCCCCTCTCCCATTTGTTCGAAGGGAATCTGAGTTTGCTGTTTCCCCAGGTCGAGAGCCTTCCCCCTCTGTTGGGCCTTCTTTTTCCTTGCAGTTCAGGCCTCCCTTCCGGGAGTTCCTCCGGGGACATTGCCAGGGGAATGGGACAACTACTTCTCCTTTGGGCTGTCCCTGATGTCCTTTGGAGTCTGTCACTAGCTGAGCATCAGGCTTCCCCTCTTCATCGGTCTCCTCGAGTTTGGGTCTGATCTGCCTAGGAGTGTGCCTTTCACCCACCCACTTTTTTTTTTTTTTTGGTGGCCGGATTTTGGTCTCACCTTCTTCTCTGGAGCTTCTTTGCCGGAATCATGGCATGCAGCGTCTTAGATTGGAGCTCTTTAGTCCTCCAGTACCTGGGGTGATGGGTCTTGGGCATCCGACGTTAGTCGCCCCCACTGTGGGACTCAGTCCTTCTAGGCTTCTGGTCCCAGGCGAGGCCTTTCATGGTCCCTTTGCTGCTATGGGGGCCAGCATATGTATCTCTTCCAATCCCCCCCTCTAGCTTGTCTCCTCTCTCTCCCCCCTTTCCCTCTCAGCTGACCACTGTGGTGAACATTTCCCCATCCAGGGCCACCAACACTGGTTCTGCCTGCACCCGTTATTGTGGGCGCCAGGCTTACTTTCCTTTCTATGGGTAGGTTTCTGCCTCCAGGGGAGGGGTCAGATGACTTTTAGGACTTTACCCTAAGGAAAAGTGGGCCCCACCAGACCAACAGGTGCCCTGCTGGGCCTCTGTTCTTTTTGCTTCTGATCCTAGGTTCGAAATACAACAATTAAGGGTGGAAAGGAGGAGGAGAATAACCCAGATCTTACTTTGAGAGGAAGCTCTTGCAGCAGGTAAACACTTATAGGACTGATGCCGGCCAGTGGCAGGACCCCACAGTAAACTTCTTTCTAGCAGTACCTAGCGGGGACTGCTCCTCACTGACATCAGCTCCACCCCAACGTTCCATCCAGTTTATAAGAGGAGGTGGTCCCAGCGTGCCGCAGTTCTTTTTCCACCATCGCACACAATCGTTGGCTCTTTAGATGCTTCTGTCGCCAGTACCGACCGCTATAACTGTTTTTTCTCCATTATTAATTGCATTTCCTGCATGTCCACTACACCTTCGGGGCACGCTAACAAGTGCGCCTGTGGACATCAGATCCCCTCAAAGGATGGCCACACAGCCTGTTTATTCTTCCTGTCAGGCCTCCCTTGCGACGAAACAACTTGCCGCCATGCAGACGGAATCGTCCTTGGGGGAATCTCCCAATCGTTCTTCCAAGAAACACCATTCCTCCAATTGAAGAAGAAGCAGGGAGGAGAGAGAGAGAGAGAGAGAGAGAGAGAGAAAGGGAGAGATCCCACTCCAGGTCCCTGTCCTCTGGGTCCCACACGGCCTGCAGGTAAGGTTCCTCCAGCCAGGACTCCTGCCTTATGGTCCTGAAGCCCGCCCAGGCCTCCAGTGGGGCGGCCTCTCACCAGAAGTCCTCCATGCAATTTCCGGCCCTCCAGTCGCTAAAGATTATGCCTCCTCCTGCTGCCTCAGGGAGATCCTCGGATCCAGGTAAGGCCCATTCTTCCTCCCAGTCAGCCTCTGTCTCTGGTGCTGACTCCCGAGAGGGATCTAAGTCTTCTAGCCTGTCAGTGGGTAAGGCCTCGTCTCTCCCGCCTAAACAGACCAAGTCTCCTGAAAAAGGCAAACACCGTCAGATGCCTGTGTCTGACCGACACCCGACGGAGAAGTTTCACAAGCCTCCATCAAACCGTCGTAAATCCGCTGCCGGCCAGACCTGATGACGCGGCGGACGACCCATCATCGTTGGAACAGACGCCAGCCCATAGGCCTTCTTCTGAGCCCGATGGCTTCCAGGCCCAGGACACTCCGTCATCACCTGTACACCCTACCCTGATGCCAGATCCCTTTGATGCTGGTACTGGCACCAGCGGCCACCCACCGATTCCAGATCCGGCTCTGCCGACTCCAGGCTCGCCAAGGCTTAATATGAGCCTGGTGAAGGATCTCTTTTCCCATTGGTGGGAGACAAAGCCTGACCTATTGCCTGCCAAACCTACCAACCCCGAATCCGCAGGGAGGGGCCGAACCCCCACCCGCAGGGGACGAGATCCCACCTCCCCCTTCCGATGAAGGTAGGGGCAGGCGCCATTCACCTCCCAGAAAGAAACTGGAAAAAAGGAGGCACCACAGGTCTTACAGCTCTAGCCCCACCAGCTCTCTGGACAGGCACTGGTGCAAAAGGAAGTGACATCACTTCCTCTCCTTCTTTATCAGACTTCTATATCCCGAAAGATTTCTCTTCTTCCTCCTCCTCGGTGGAGGATCCACCTTCAGGAGAGCCTGAAGATCAGAAGAAATCACCTCCTGATGATCCTTTGTTTATAGAGAGCATGTGGCACATCCAGCCAAACATGGGTTGGGACACGGAGGCCCGCGACCCGGAGCGCTCGAGGCTTGCCAAATATCTCTGGCAAAAGGATCCCAAGCCCATGGTTATCCTACCTTTGGTGGACATTTTCGCTGATTTGACTCAAGCCACCTGGCAGCACCCTCACTCTTCCTCACTGGTCCCCAGAAAGGCTAATTGCTTATACCGGGATCCTAAGGAACATCCCTTTCTTGCTGAGCAACCCGCGTGGATTCGGATTCATGATCATTCACAGAGGTCCAAACACCTGAGCACCCAGCCTCCGGACAGGGAGTCCAAGCAGCTGGAGTTAATGGGCAGAAAGGTGTACACATCTGCCATTTGTAGCATCAGGAGCCTGAACTTCCTGACTCATGTGGTCCAGTTTCAGAATGCCCTTTAGGAACAGGGACTGGACATACTGCAAGCTGTGCCCAACTGCCCTGAGAAGGCGGAACTTGTTAAATTACTCCAGACCAGATGAGACGTGGGCACGCACGTGCTTCACTCTGCATATGACTCTGAGGACACATCAGCAAGGGCGGCTGCTACAGGCATTTGTCTCCAGCATCACTCCTGGCTCTGGGTCTCCTGGTTCATGCCAGATGTGCAAGCCAGCCTTCTGGACGCACCCTTTAAAGGCTCTGTCCTCTTCGGTGAAAAGTCAGAGAAGATTATTTCTAAGTTTCAAGACTCCGGTAAGGCTGTCCGTACCGTGCAGTCGCTGTACCGCCCGAAGCAGGGACAATTTCATAGGTCCCGTTTTTGTGGCCGAGGGGGTCATCAGCCTCAGCAACCTCACTTTCAGAGCCAGCCTCAGCGGGGAGGCTTTGGTCGGCAAGGCGGATCCAGGGGTTCCTCAGCCTCTGCCTCCCAACAGGCTAAACGAGCCCAAGCCACCTTCCCTCCCCTTCCTAATGCTTGACTATCCAGGCAACCCACCTCTCCATGATGGCTCACTGGGAGAGGAGGTGGGAGGTCACTTCTCACTATATCCAGAAGCCTGGAGACAAGTGATCTCCGACCAATGGATTCTTGAACTCATAGGTCACGAGCACTTTATCGAGTTCATGATCTTCCTCCGGACAGACTACCATCCCCATCCTGTCATCCAAGGGGACACAGAGACCTCATTCTCCAGGAGATTCAAGCTCTGCTCTCCAAAAGGGCAATAGAACCAGTCCCCCCCACCAAGAGGGGCTCCAGGTTCTTTTCTCACTTCTTCCTGGTCCTGAAGAAGTCCGGAGATTTAAGGCCGATTCTTGAACTCAGCGACTTAAACTTCTGGGTCTTCTATAGATGCTTCAAGATGGTCACCCTTCAAAACCTTCTCCCTATAGTCAGCCTGGGAGATTGGTTAGTGTCCCTGGATATGCAGGATGCTTATTTCCACATCCGGATCACCAAGCGTCACCAGAGATACCTGAGGTTTGCCTTTCAGGGAGAACATTTTTAATTGAGTTCTTCCCTTCGGCCTCTCTTCCACCCCAAGGGTCTTTATGAAGTGCCTGGCAGTGGTAGCCGCAGCACTTTGCAGGAGGGTCACTTCATGTTCCCTTACCTGGACAACTGGCTCCTTCTGGCTCCCTCCAGGGATCATCTCCAGGACACCATCCAGGACACCTGCACCCTTTGCAGCTGCCTGGGGATGACGATCAATCTCACCAAGTTGTTTCTTGTTGCCACACAGACTTTGCAGTTCATAGGGGTGCTGCTGGACACTGTTCTGGGAAGAGCCTTCTTGCCTCAGAATCGGTCAGAGCGCATACAGGCTCTAGCCAGACAACTCTCTTCAGCCTTCTCAGCACCTGCCAGGCTCCTGCTTTGCCTGTTGGGCCACATGGTAGCTGCTATTGTCTCCATCCCATTCACCAGGCTGTGAATGCAGACCATCCAATGGACCCTCTAGGTTCAGTAGGACCAAACTCGGGACGACTTGGATGCGCCCATCATCATTACAGGACCGGTTCACTGGGAACTACTATGGTGGATATCATCTCTGACTTTACTGGAGGGCACTCCTTTTCAGATGAACGAACGTTCCCAGCCAGACCCTATCCACAGGTGCTTCCAATAGAGGATGGGGAGCGCACTTAGTAAGTCACAGGACTCAAGGATCTTGGTCTCCGATAGAACAGTCTTTGCACATCAATGTCCTGGAATTGAGAGCCGTTCTGTATGCTGTACAAGCGCTGGACTCGGTGATCTTACCAGATCACCTGCTCATCCAGACAGACAGACAACACGGCATTGGCTTCTACCTCAACAAACAGGGGGGCACTCACTCTTACCCTTTATGCCAAGAGGCCATGAGAGTGTGAGAATGGGCCATAGCCCGTCAGGTGACCATCTCTGCAGTTCCCATTCCAGGGGTCCAGAACGATCTCACAGATGCTCTCAACAGATCAAGGTCTCAAGTTCACAAATGGTCCCTCCTTCAGTTGGTAGTGGACAACCTGTTCGTCAGGTGGGGGACACCAGAGTTGGACCTTTTCGTGTCCCAATCCAATGCAGAACTGCCCAGTTTCTGCTCGGTAGATCCCGAACCTGGTGCTTTTTGGCAAGATGCATTGCCCCTCTCTTGGAGGGGAAGGTTTCTGTATGCCTTCCCCTCCCTTTTCATTGATCCAGAGAGTCCTCTTCAAGGCACAATCTGATGGGACCACACTGATCCTACTTGCTGCACTGTGGCCATGCCAAATTCGGTTTCCGTTGCTTCAGCAGCTAGTGGTGGCCCCACCCATATCGCTGCCGCTCTTAACCCACCTTCTCTCTCTCAGGACAATGGGTGCCTGGTTCATCCAAATCTGCATTCCCTTCACCTTCATGCCTGGCTCCTCAAGACCTAGTTAAGCTTAGGTTTGGAGTCTCGGACAAGGTGGCTGCATTCCTGGTGGAGGCCAGAAAGCCCTCCACGAGAGCAACTTATGCTATGAAGTGGAAACGGTTCTGTCTCTGGGCCGCAGCGAGACAACTAGATCGGCTGGTCTGTCCGGTCAACACATTGCTAGAATACCTGCTGCCCTTTCTGCCTATCATGTCCCTGTTCAGGGCAGAACGGTAGCTCAATTGGAGGTGCCCAGATCTTTCCTCAGGGGCATTCTTCATATAAGGCCCCCCATTCAGGATCCTGTTACCCATTGGAACCTTTTGTTTCTGTTGGAGAAGCTTACCCTCCCTCCTTTTGAATCTGCCATGGATTGTGAGTGTGACGTAGACAGCCAGTTCTCAGTGCTGTATCAATTTTTTTTTATTACATATAAAATATGTAATGGGAAGGTCAGTTAGAGGAAACTACAGTCTTGCTGAACTGACACATCAAAACCCCACAGGGATAAGTTCAAAGGACAGAACATAGCTAAACTGCAGATAGCTGGGGTGCAATTACTTGTCAATTTGCTTTCATCCCAGGAAATAAAATTAGCCATTCATGACATCCTTAGGGAAATCATTTGATGTGCCCTAGATGTTCTGAGAAAAGGGACACTGGCCAGTGTTATGAATAACCTTCCAGGAAACCAGCTCATGTCATCAAAGAGGTTGATGTCTGGGCCAAGCAGGACCCAAAAGAATTTGGAAGGTCCAATATCCATTCCCGGGAAACCCTTGAATTACATTAGAGAGACCTTTAATATGTAGATTCCAAGACCCAGATGGGATTAAAGAGTCAAATACACTTTTGCTTTGAATACAGTGACTTATATCAAAGAAACTTTTGATATGTATGTGTAGCAGAGCACAAACCGGTTTTGTCTGGTTAACCTGAGAAGAGGAAAGTCAGTGAGGTCACCTATTATGTTTTTTTTAAATATCTTATTTAGACATCCTGTTTTATAAAATATAGTTTTTGTTATACCAAGGTGGAGTTAGGTGACCTCAGAGAGAAGGCCAGCTCAAGACTGTTCTTAAGCCTACTGCAAACCTTGAAAGACACACTTTCATATTATCTGACTGAGTAAGAAACATCACAGCACTGAAAGAAAGTAAGCATATATTAGATTAGACCAGTCTGAATGTATGTATTGTAGAAACTTGCACTTTAAACCTGTTTGTTTTTAAGGCTGTATGTGTTGGGATATTTTGTTCTGTAATTTTACTGTTTTCCTATTTTCCTATTTTAAAGTAAAGTTATATATTTTAAAACAGAAACTGCCTGGAGTGCCTTGCTATTTCTTTTTATTTAAGTGGAGCTTTTAAAGGTTATAGTTATCACTGTGTATGGGCTTATTGTTATACCAAACTGGGTAACAGAGTTCTCTAAAGTCTTGCATAGAGTTCGAAGGGTTCATTTTGTAGACCTGGTCAGGTGCTTGTAGGCAAAGATATCTGCCCCCCCGAAGACAGAATTATCTGAGCCTGATAATTGGGTACGCTAACAAGAGGTTATCAGTTTGAATCCCTCCAGAACTTGAGACTAAGGTGACTCGAACCCACAAAACAGACAAGAGGGTTACCTTGTACTGTTCACTGTACACAAATCATACGCTCAGAGGTTGGCACTTTGGGAGTAGAGGGCTGACCGGCTGAGTGAATTTGTGACAGATTGGTTGGGAGCGGTGGCATAAAAAGTTTGGTGGCATGAGCTTCATTATTCAGTGTGTCAGCTTGAGACCGTTCAGCTCACTTGAAAAAAAGAAAGGCAGTGTTTTATTTCAAAAGGAAACAGAACTATATCCCTTGGCTTACAGTTAAGCTCCTACCCATTTTATTTTTTTTTCTAAAGTGCCAGCCAGATTAGCAGTAGTTAGGAATGATGGCGTCCAACTACAGCAGGCACACTGTAGAACAGTTAAAACAGTTGTGCGAGGACAGAGGAGTCCTGTTTTAGGTGACAGCCAAAAAGCAGAACCTCATAGAGGCCCTGATGGTAGCAGATACCCAGAGCAGCAAGTCACCAACCATGACTGAAAGGGACCAGACCTCGAGTGTGGCAGGAATAGAGGCCAGTGAGGGGTCCCGAGCCAATGAGGAGGACAACAAGGCCACTGTCGGTGAAAGGCCACAGCAGCAGGGGAAGGTCACCAGTATCCTGAATCCAGAGGTACTCAATCTGCAAATGGAGTTGCACAGGATGAAACTGAAGGCAGAGTGACAACAGAGGGAGGCAGACTGTGAGGCAGAGCAACAAAAGAGGGAGGCAGACCGTGAGGAGTGTGAGCACCAGTGAGCTGCAGAGGAGAAGAGAGAACGAGAGAGACAAGAGGCAGAGCGAGAACAGCGAGCTGCAGAGAAGAGGAGAGAGGAGCACCAGTGGCAGCACGAACTGGAGAAGCAACGACTCCAACCAGCGGCACCAGAGCAGGTAAGTGGCTTGGGTTTAACTGGGAGTACAGGACTGGATTACAAATTGAACTCCAAATTAATAGCTGAGTTTAAGGAAGGGGAGGACATGGATGCCTTTTTAAATTCTTTTGAAAAAGTTTGCATTCAGGCTAAAATTCCGAGAGTCCTGGAGCTACCAGCTATCCCCACTATATACCGGGAAAGCTCGGGAAGCATTGGGTCAAATGAACAATGAGGACAGTGACAATTACAGCAAGTTAAAAGTTGCACTGTTAAAAAAGTTTGAATTAACTGCTGAATCATTCAGAGCTAAATTCCGTAAGCTCAGGAGAAGCCCTGATATGAGCTACATTATGAGGAGCTAGCCACGAAATGACATCAGTTTTTAAAACTTTGGTGGGAAGGAATTGAGGCAAATTCTGTTGATAAAATTGAAAATGTGATTTTATTAGAACAGTTTTATTGGGCTTGCCCAACAAAGCTAAAAACCTGGCTAGAGGACCGAGATCCAAAAACAGTGCAAGAGGCTGCTGAACTCTTGGACTGCTATGCCAAAAGCAGACCTGCTCTGAGAGTGAATGGGGCGAGTGTGGCAGTGCAGAAAGGGAAAAGCGTGCCTTCAGGGCAGCTAAAACCCTCACTGCCTCCACCGAAACCAGTTAGCCCCAGGTTTCAACAAAATTATTTATCTGAAGTAAGAAATACATGCTGGCTGTGTAAGGAAACTGGGCATATTGCCAGAGAGTGCCCCAAAAAGGCAAGCCATAATACACAACAGGGTGCTAGAAAAGAAGTGGGTTGTTTGTATGTCCTTGAGAGCATGCCAGTGAACATGAGGGAACACATGCACTCAGTCATAGTAAATGGTGTACAGACACAGGGGTTAAGGGACACAGGGGCATCCCTGACATTGGTAAAGGGGGATCTGGTACAGCCTGGTCAGCTTATACCCAATAAATATGTAACTGTACAAGGGTTTACTGGTGAAGAGAAAACATTGCCCCTCGCTACTGTTCTCCTGGACTGGGGTGAAACATGGGGAACTGTGCAACAGGTGGCTGTAGCCAAAACATTAGCAGTGGATGTGATCCTGGGTAACAATCTTCAGCAGAGGGTGGTATGTGCCGTTATCCATAGCCAAGTGGCAAGGGGAAAGTAGTAGATCCCTGAATCCCCCAGAAACCAGTGTGGAAACCACTGAGAGGCTGGTTCCCCAGCCTGTGTCTCCAGATGGGGAGACTGATAAAAAGGGGGTAGAAATGTCCCCAGTAGCAAGTAACCACACAGCTACGGAGGGTTACTCTGAAGAGGAAGGGGTGACCCCTTGTCAGAGGGTTGGGACTGACAGTGATCCTGAGGGCCCTGACGCTAGTGCTAGGGACCCTAGTGTAGCAACTGAAGGGGATCTGTCCCATGCCGTGGGACTGTGTGAGGGGTTTGCAGCTGCTCAGAGGAGTGACCCGAGTTTAGAGAAGCGGAGGGCTTGGGCAGAACTCGGAGGGCACACAGGGAGGTGATGGCAGACATAAGGTTTATTGGGAAAATGAACTTATGTATACACAGGCAGTACAGACAGAGGGAGGGATGCTAGGCAGGCAGCTTGTCGTTCCCCAGGGATATCGTGAGCAGTTGCTCAAGGTTGCCCATGATATTCCCTCATCTGGGAATCACACGAACTATGCAGTGGTTGGCCCAGAATATCTACTGGCCTAACTTCACCCAGCAGATGAAGGAGTATTGCAGGTCTTGTCACTGGTGCCAAGAAATAGGGAAGGCGGGCAAGAAAACCCAAGCCGTCCTGATCCCCTTGCCCATAGTGAAGGAGCCATTCCAGAGGGTGGGAATGGATATTGTGGGGCCTTTAAATACCCCCAGCTCCTCAGGGAAGAGATTCATCCTGTCTGTGGTGGATTATGCCACCCAGTACCCAGAGGCAGTCGCCCTATCCTCTCTGAGGACAGACAAAATGGTAGATGCCTTACTTGGGATTTTCTCCCGTGTTGGGTTTCTGCAGGAGGTAATCACCGATCAAGGGGGTTCCTTCAATGCAGACCTGATGAAATGTTTGTGGAAGAAGTGTGAGGTGGTGTAGAGATGCACGACACTGTATCACCCTGTGCACGTGGGGTTGTCCAATAAAGTCCAGAGAGCAGTCAGGATCTGATATTTCAAAATTTATTAGAAGCAGAAAAAAATAAAATGGACTTAAAGCAGAACTTGTATTTGTTCCATGAGACCCTTTCTGATGATGTGGGTGAGCTGTAATATAATCTTCAGCTAAACTGATAGCTTTTTCTACTGTGTCAGGTCTATGTTCTCTTACCCACATTTGAACCTCATAAGGTAGTATTTTTACAAATTGTTCTAACACAACTGACTCAACCACTTGATGTATGCTACGAGTTGCAGGTTGTAGCCATTTTGTGCACAAGTCTTGCAATCGAGCACAAGCTTCTTGTGGGGACTCAACAGTATGATATCTGAATGCTCAAAACCTTTGACGATAAGTCTCGGTACAGATGTCATACCTTTTAATATTCTTGTTTAACATGATCATAGTTGGTAACATTTGCAGGTTCTACATGACTATAAGCTAGCTAGGCCTTGCCTGAGAGATATGGGGCTAAGCAGAGTAACCCACACAGTCCCTAGGCCACCACAAGCTGTTGCCACTCTTTCAAATGTTGTAATGTATGCTTCAATATCATCACTGTCCATTAGTCTGGAAATTTTAATGTCCTTTGGGCCCCCGCTAGGTAGAATAGGTCTAGTAGTTCCAATAGCCTGAATAGCCTTAAGAGTCTCCATCCACCTGGTCTCATTTTGTAGACAGTCTCTCTCATTTTGTAGATGGTCTCTCTCTCTCTGCTTCTCCAGATCGAGCTGTCTCACACATAGCCATCTCAGCAAATCATGTACTTTGGAAGGGGGCTCCTCTTCCTTCTCTTTGACATCTTCGCCCCCAATAGCTTCTTCCGCTACCTCTGGTCTCTTTCTCCTTCTCTCAGTCTCTTTCCTTCTGACATCACCCAATCCAGCTGTTAGGGGTAGTTGAAATTTGTCCACCATGGTTCTGGTCCATGTACCTTCCGGTGCAGACTTTTCCGCTTTCTCCATCTTCTTCTGCTCCTTCATAATGACTCTGGACAATATCCACAAGAAAGGTGGCTCTCCTTCCTTGTGATATCCACTTCTAACACCAAATGTGCACGTGGGGTTGTCCAATAAAGTCAGAGAGCAGTCAGGATCTGATATTTCAAAATTTATTAGAAGCAGAAAAAAATAAAATGGACTTAAAGCAGAACTTGTACATAACTTTCAAAAAAAAACAAGAAGCACAGAAATCATATCTTTAACAAGAAAATTCTGCCAAAAGGCACCTAGAATCTGGCTAGGTATCTGGTAGGTTTGCCTTCCTACCACACACTGACTCAACATTTCACATTCACCTCCTTTTATACCAGTGGAGGAGCACATGACTTTGTTAGCTCCTCCCCAACCTGCATCATAAAAGTGGGTCAACCAGGCCGCTCAGTCCTATAAGGAGATTGGACTGAGAGGAGCTGGAAGCACTTTACAAGAGAGTTGTAAGTCTAAGGCATTTCTGCATCACATTAGGAGACTTTAGTCCTTTTAAGTTAAACAGTTTTATCTCTCTCCTTTTAACAGTGGCATGCTTTGCCTTTTCTCTCTTAAAAGTACTAGTTTAACATTTTTATTTAAGCAAACAAATAAACACTACTTTTTAAATGATTCTTGGTTGTAATTCTGATATGTACCTAATTCTAAGCTTCTCATACTAAAACTAGCACAAAGGCTGTTAATTTATTTACGATTCACCAGATAATAAGCATCATAACAAACTCTTTTTGAAATCTTGCTTTAATCACACAGTCGAACGTCAGACATTCGTGCTAGGAAAATTAATCAGAACAGCTTGTACTGCAAGCACAGAACATTCTAAACATTGGGGCTTTATTATTTAGAAAATGAGCTGGAAATAAGGAAAGGACAGAAAGACTGCTCAAAGCTGGCCAAGCTTGAGTAGGGGAATGACAGAGAAGGAGCGACAGTAAAAGGAAGAGCTTAGAAGAGCAGGAGACTGTTGCAACAGATTTTTTAATATTTTAGCCCACAATGTTCTCAAATTACCTCCAAAACATAGGCAGGTAATTACATATGCTCTGTATCCATGAGAGCATATCCAAGTTCGGGGGGGGGTCACCAACCCTACCACACACCCACAAGCCAATGGACTTGTGGAACGATTCAATGGTACCCTAAAGTCAATGCTCCAGGCATTTGCTGAACAGCATGGGAGGGAGTGGGAGAAATACCTTCCCCACCTGTTGTTTGCATACAGGGAGGTGCCCCAAAAGTCGACAGGATTATCACCCTTCGAACTCTTATATGGACACCAGGTACATGGGCCCCTAGACTTGATCCAGGAGGACTGGGAAGACAAGCACGCCACCCAGGGAACTCCCATTGTGGATTACATCCTTAGGTTTAGGGAAAGGCTGAATGAGCTTATGGTGACAGCCCAGAGCAACCTGGCAGCTGCCCAACAGAAACAAAAAGTATGGTACAACCGCAGAGCCACAGCTCACTTGTACATGGTGGGACAGGAAGTCATGGTCCTTATTCCGGTCCGGAAAGACAAGCTGCAAGCTGAGTGGGCAGGACTGTACAAATGGTTAGGAAGGTAAATGACGTGAACTACATTGTGGAGTTACCTGACCATAGACAGACAGAAAGGATGTACCATGTCAACATGATGAAGCCATATGCAAATAGGGCTGACATGGTGTTCGCAGTGTGTAGTCATGGGAAGGGGACGGATGAAGGAGACCCCCTTCTGAACTTGCTGGAAGGAAGAAAGTAAGCAGGAGTACTCTGTGGAGGCAGTAAAATTGTCTCCCCAGCTGACCCCAGGGCAGATCCAGAAAGTAAGGGAGGTTTTAGTAGACTTTGCCCCCTTGTTTAGCACCAAGCCTGGACTAAACCCCTTAGCAACACACGATGTGGAGACAGGGACACAGACGCCCATACGGCGGACAGCATATCGGGTGTCAGAGGCTGTCTAAAAGGACATTAGGAGGGAAGTGGAGGAGATGCTGGATTTAGGGATAATTCAGAGATCCCACAGTTCCTGGGCCTCCCCCGTAGTCCTTGTACCTAAGCCAGATGGCTCAACTCATTTCTGTGTAGACTATCATAGACTGAATGCAGTCGCAAAGTCAGATGCCCACCCGATGCCCCGGACAGATGAACTCCTGGACAAGTTGGGGGGGAGCACCTACCTTACGACCATTGATCTGACAAAGGGGTATTGGCAGGTAGAGTTCACGGACAGAGCTAGGGATAGGTCGGCCTTCATCACTCCGATAAGCTTATTTGAGTTCAAAGTAATGCCTTTCAGAATGAAGAACACCCCGGACACTTTCCAAAGGTTGGTGAACCAGGTGTTAAATGGAGCTGAGGAGTACGCCATGGTGTACCTGGATGACATTGCCATCTTCAGTACCAGCTGGGAGGAACACCTGTCACACCTTATGGACGTGCTGGGCAGAATACAGAGGGCTGGGCTCATTGTCAAAGCCAAGAAGTGCCAGGTGGCCATGGGAGAAGTGGCATACCTCGGGCATGTAGTAGGCCAGGAACAGCTCCATCCTAACCAAATCAAGATAGAGGTAATCCAGGTATGGCCCAGACCAGAAACTCAGAAACAGGTCAGGAGTTTTCTCGGGACAGCCGGGTACTATAGAAAGTTTGTACCCAATTACAGTGCCTTGGCTGTGCCCCATCTGACCTGACAAAGAAAAGGATGCCCAAGAAAATCACCTGGGGCCCAGCCTGTGAGGATGCCTTTTCCAAACTAAAAGAAGACACTGTGCAGTGCTCCTGTTTTGACAAGTCCCAACTATAGCAAACCTTTTATAGTTCAGACTGATGCCTCAGAGGTGGGTATTGGGGCAGTACTGAGCCAGACAGCCAGTGAAGAGAGGGACCACCCCATAGCCTACCTGAGCCAGAAGTTGCTCCCCAGGGAACAAGCATACTCCACGGTGGAAAAGGAATGTCTTGCCCTAGTGTGGGCCCTAAAGAAATTGGAGCCATACTTGTATGAGCAGCCTTCTGTGGTGCAGACTGACCACAACCCCCTGGTTTGGCTGACGCAGATGGGGAAAAACAATGGCAGACTGCTCAGATGGAGTCTTGCTTTACAAGGGTTGATTTGAAAATCGTACATAGGGCCGGAGCCAAGAATCAGAACTCAGACGGGCTGTTCAGGGTCTATGAGGAGTGAACTGATTTGGGAAGCTCATCCCATGTAGGGGATAGAGCCCCCAAATTCAGTCTAGGTGGGGAGGAAGTGTGACGTAGACAGCCAGTTCTGAGTGCTGTATCAATTTTTTTTATTACATATAAAATATGTAATGGGAAGGTCAGTTTGGGGAAACTACAGTCTTGCTGAACTGACGAATCAAAACCCCCCAGGGATAAGTCCAAAGGATAGGACATAGCTAAACTTCAGATAGCTGTGGTGAAATTATCTTGTCAATTTGTTTTCATCCCAGGAAATAAAATTAGCCATTCATGACATCCTCAGGGAAATCATTTGATGTGCCCTAGGTGTCCTGAGTAAAGGGACACTGGCCAGTGTTATGAATAACTTTCCAGGAAACCAGCTCGTTTCATCAAAGAGGTTGACGTCTGGGCCAAGCAGGACCAGGACAAATTTGGAAGGTCCTATATCCATTCCAGGGAAACCCTTGAATTACATCAGAGAGACCTTTGATGTGTAGATTCCAAGGCCCAGACGGGATTAAAGAGTCAAATACACTTTTGCTTTGAATACAGTGACTTATATCAAAGAAACTTTTGATATGTATGTGTAGCAGAGCACAAACCGGTTTTGTCTGGTTAACCTGAGAAGAGGAAAGTCAGTGAGGTCACCTATTATGTTTTTTTAAATATCTTATTTAGACATCCTGTGTTATAAAATGTAGATTTTGTTACACCAAGGTGGAGTCAGGTGACCTCAGAGAGAAGACCGGCTCAAGACTGTTCTTAAGCCTACTGCAAACCTTGAAAGACGCACTTTCATATTATCTGACTAAGAAACATCACAGCACTGAAAGAAAGTAAGCATATATTAGATTAGACCAGTCTAAATATATGTATTGTAGAAACTTGCACTTTAAACCTGTTTGTTTTTAAGACTGTATGTGTTGGGATATTTTGTTCTGTAATTTTACTGTTTTCCTATTTTCTTATTTTAAAGTAAAGATATATATTTTAAAACGGAAACTGCCTGGAGTGCCTTGATATTTCTTTTTATTTAAGTGGAGCTTTTAAAGGTTATAGTTAACACTGTGTATGGGCTTATTGTTATACCAAACTGGGTAACGGATAGAGTTCTCTAAAGTCTTGCATAGAGTTCGAAGGGTTCATTTTGTAGACCTGGTCAGGTGCTTGTAGGCAAAGATATCTGGCCCCCCGAAGACAGAATTATCTGAGCCTGATAATTGGGTACGCTAACAAGAGGTTATCAGTTTGAATCCCTCCAGAACTTGAGACTAAGGTGACTCGAACCCACAAAACAGACAAGAGAGTTACCTTGTACTGTTCACTGTACACAAATCATACACTCAGAGGTTGGCACTTTGGGAGTAGAGGGCTGACCGGCTGAGCGAATTTGTGACAGTGAGCTGCATTTTCTCTCTCTTGAAAAATGTTATTTCTAATTGCTGTCACTTTGGCCAGGAAAACTTCCGAGCTTCAGGCCCTCGTGTGTAAGGAGCCTTATTTGTTTTTTCACAAAGACAGGGTGTCTTTGCATACTAATTCTAAGTTTCTCCCTAAGGTAGTGTCGGAAATTACACTAAACCAGGAAGCTCATCTCCCTCTTTACTACCCCAGTTATGTTAACAAAGGGGAGGCGCTGCTCCACACATTGGATGTTCATCGCATTTTGCATTTTTATCTGTCTAGGACCAAGGAGGGTTCAGGAAGTCCGACCAGTTGTTCCTTTCCTTTGCTGCACATTCCTTAGGATGCCCGGTTTCCAAGCAAATCCTTTCATGGTGGTTGGTGCACTGCATCACCTTCTGCTGTCAGAAACATGGCAGACCCCTTTTGGGCCCAGTCAAGGGGCACTCTACAAGGGCTGTTGCTGCGTTCTTTGCCACTCTCAAGAGGGTTTCCACCTCGGATATTTGTGCAGCGGTCACATGGCATTCTGTCCATGCCTTTGTTAAGCACTGCAGCCTGGACATTGCCTCTCGCTGCAGAGCAAGCTATGGCCTTGCAGTCCTGCAGGGTCTGATCTCCTGAGGGGTCTCTTTCTGTCTCATTCCTTGTTCTCTCCTACCTCCCCAGGTGGTAGTATTTAGTTTATACTACTTGGGAATCAATCCTATAAGTGTTTACCTGCTGCAAGAGCTTCCTCTCGAAGTAAGATAGTACAGTTACGTAAGAACTTACCGTAACAGTAGATCTTCGAGAGAAGCTCTTGCAGCAGGTATATCCCCACCTTCCCCTGGGAGGTCTACTTCTCTATGCATGAGACATGACTCTAGGTTGTCTGCTGGATGTGGAAGCACCATTCTTTCATTTGCACCTTTTGTGTGAACTACCAGTGTTTTCCAGCGGTACAAGAACTGGAGCATGCTGGAACTGCCTCTTAAATACTGGGTGGGACGTTGGGGGCAGAGCCAATGTCAGTGAAGGGTGGTCCCCACTAGGTACTGCTAAAAAGAAGTTTGCCGTGCGGTCCTGCCATCGGCCGGCATCAGTCCTATAAGTGTTCACCTGCTGCAAGAGCTTCTCTTGAAGATCTGTTGTTATGGTAAGTTCTTATGTAACTGTACTTTCACTCTTATTGGCTCTGAAGAGTGCGGCTGAGGAGCTACATGGAGTGGGTGAGTGGGGACTTAAGAGGCTGCTTGTGTTTTATGGCCCAGCCCTCTTAGACCAGAGACATTCTACTTTCTTGGGCGCCTCTTTTTGGCCCTGATCTCTTCTATAGCTTTCATTGGAGGACGAGGCCCTGTGCTCTCTGATCTCCAAGCGCTTCCTCATCGATCCCTCTGGTTTCCCCTCTATAATCCCTTTTGCTGTTTGGGAATCTTCCCTTCTCCTGGGTGGTATTCATCCCTGTACCAGCCCCCCCCCTGCCTTTTTGGGTTCCTCCCGGCATTCTGCTCGGAGAACTTTCAATCAGATAGTGGACCTCTGCAGTCCCCCCTCCTACACTTCACGGTACCATGGGGAGGCGTCTTTTCCTGTTTGCCATCCAGGAAATTTTCTCCTCGGCAGTGGTTATCTTTCCCTTGTGCAGGGGGCGGACCCAACTTACGCTTTGTGCTTCCTGCCTTTTCTTTTTCAGGTCTCTTTTCTCCGGCGCCCTTTAGCCCAAGGAGGCAATCGTCATTGTGAGGAGCTGCTCCTAATCTTTCAAACCCCAAGGTCATTCACCCTTGGGTGCTGTCCCTTTGGAGCCAGGTCTTAGTCCCTCCTCCCCCAACCTGTTCCCAGGCTGGGGTCCCTTCTACTTCCAGAGCCAGGTCTTCCTTTCCTGGTGTCTTGCTCCAAGGGTCTTCCTCTGGGGGAGGTGAACCTGTATGTTCCTACCATATCAGGTGCCCTCTTGGGGATCTTTCTGCCTCATGAACTTTCCTCTTGGGTAGTCCATCAGTCTCTCCCCTTCCCTTTGCTCCCTGCTGGGAGTCCATAAGGTCCCCATGTTGGTTGGGTTTCAGAGGTTAGTTTTTTTGTCTCCCCTTCTACTCCTGGTTTTCTTCTGCCTTTATTTGGGGCAGCTCCTTCTGAGCTCCTTACCAGGAGTTCAATCCCTTCACCAGTAGACCCTGGATTCTCACTCCTGGAGTCTTCTTTTCAGCCTTTTGTGGGCTCTTTACCTCTTGTTTTTTGGCAAGACTTTCAGGGGGATCTACTAGGAGCTCTAAGAGCTGGACTTGGACCAATGTCTTTTCTGGTTTTGGTCGCACTGTTATTTATTTGGCCTTTCACTTCCTCGCTTCCTCCTCCTCCCGAAGTATTCTTTTTCATTAGGGCACTGCTTGGGACTCTGTATTAACGGTATTGCCTACTGCAAGAGCCCCCTCATAGTAAGATAGTACAGTTACATAAGAACTTAGCATAACAGTAGAGCTTTGAGAGGAGCTCTTGCAGTAGGCAGGATTTTCCCTCCTTCCATCCCCCTGCTGTCTTTCTCCATCTCGGCCTTTCTTTGGCCTCAGGTGTCCCCTCTGTCTCTCTCCTGTTGGATCTTCTTACAAGTCTCCAGCGAGGGAACTGAGGTGGGCGTGTGGAACCGCCCCTTTTGTACCATGGGCAGATGTCAGCATGCCGATATCAGGGGCAGTCCCCCTGTTATAGACTACTAGCTAGAAGTTTTCTGTGTGATCCTGGTGGCGAAGTCCTAACTGTGTTGCCTACTGCAAGAGCTCCTCTTGAAGATCTACTATTACAGTAAGTTCTTACGTAACTGTACTTTTTCCAGCCTGATGCCCTGACACCACCAACCCCCTGAGTCCAGCTCCTTGTCTTCCTCCTCTGAAGAAGAGGTCTCTTTCCTTCATGTCTCCTCAGATGCTGAGCACCCTCATTACGAGCAGTTTCTTTCGGAGATGATGAGGGGCTGCAAATTGACCATTTTTTCAGGCTGCAGTCCTGCTTGTCTGATGCTCTCCTTCCTTGGGGAGTACAGTCATGACTACACAGTCATACCTCCATGGCCTAGGCCTTTTGTGGAGGCATCTAGAGATGTCTGGCTACGTCCCTCTGCCCCCTCTCCAGCCCTGAGGGACACCCAGTGCAGGTATTATGCACCTGTGGTGTCTTCAGTAGGATCCATGCCACACCCCACTTCTAGGGTCCAGCTTCTGGATAACCCCTCTGAACATAGGCACTCAGTGCATGACTGTCCCCCAGAGTCTGACTCGAGCAGTTTGATGCCTTGAGTTGGAGAGTCTTCTCAGCTGCATGCACAGTTTTGTGCATCTTGGCACATCAAGCGCACCAGGCATCCAGTGGCAGGCAACTGTGGCCAACACTGGGACCACTCCTGGCTTCCATGCCAGACAGTGAGGTAACCAGACAGGCCATACACCTTTCTGCCCAGGGTCTAGAGCTGGCGAGACATCAGGCAAGGGCGTCTTATGAAGCCAGTGAGGTAATCTCCAGGTTGGTAGGAACTGCAGTCTGCATTAGGTGGATGGTGTGGCTTCATCTCTCCCAGTTGTCACCCTTGGCCTGACGTAGGGTGATTGCCTCACGATTCCAGGAGCGGGGTGCCTTCCTGCCCCCAGGCCATGGGAGCCTCCGCCTGCATGTGACCAGTCTCTGGCCTCACCAGGCCCATAAGGGCCCCCCGCCACTTTGTGTGTCTCTTCCACAGGAAGCTGAGGGAATAAGTTTCCCTCAGGGTGAGCCAGTACTGCCCTTCTGGGTGGTAAGCTTGGCACTTGGACCCATCCAGTAATGAATGAAGATTGATTCTTGGAAGATCTGAAATTATATACTCACCGTTTTTCTTGGTTCTTCCAGAATATCTTCACCATTCATTACTGCAGCCAGCCCACCAGCCCTCTCTATGACCAGGTGACCAGGGATCTGGACAGCTCACCTCCCTCCCTCCCTCTCTCCCTCTTTCTTTTCTTCTGCCTTTCCTCTTCTGGGCGGAGTTGTTCTAAAACAAGAAGAAAAAAAAAGAGACAAACAAGGGGGAAATCCACTTGAGGGCTATACCTTAACTCCTCGGTACCCCTTTTTACCACTCTTAAACCAAAAAAATGTTTTACCTTTTCTTTCCTTTTTTTATCTTTTTCTTTCCCCTTTTTCATCTCTCCCCAACCCCCCCGATGGGGTATCTGTGAATCTTGTTTGCTGTTTGAAGGTGCTCCTTCTCACCTTCTTCAAAAAAAAACCCCAAAAAACCCAGAAAAGACAGATGTAGAAGACCAGGAGAAATATGCTGGAATCTGAGCCGGGGTGTGTACTTCAAATCAAAACTTTTAGGACTTGCCCAGCCATGACTGTGACTGAATTGTCCTTGCCCCTAATCATTAAAATGAGATTAGCTCTCTTTTTTTTACTTGCCCTCCAGGAAAATGTACTTGCCACGGACAGAGGGCAATAGGATTTGCATAACCCTGATCTCAGCTCAGATTCCTTCTCCTAGAAGTATTCTCCCTTCTTTTTTGGCATTAGGTCTCTTGCACTGCCAGACCAGTCAGCCTTGTACATGTTTCTTTCTCACTTCCTTCTCTCTAAGGGAAGTTCTTAAAAAAAAAAAAAAAAAAAATGGCAGAAGAACTGCAGGATATCTTTTTTTAGTTTTCTCATTGGGGCCTCTTCCTTTCTAGCAGGGATCCTCTCCTCCCAGTTTATTTTCCCACCTTGAGATTGCTTCCCGTTAGCTTTCAAAGTCCTAAGTGTCTTCTCTTCTGTTGGAGAACCTTTTGCTGGTAACACATTCACAGGGCTCTTAGATCTTCTGGGATTCATGTGCTTTACAGGAAAGTGGAGCCTTTCTCAGGAAAATTCATCCCATACTTTTTCATTTGTGTTATGGGATTTCTGAGTTCACAGAGTTCCATAGAAAGTCATGTAATTTGCAGGAAAACATGGGTTAATTGGAGGCAGTATAGTGCAGTGGTCTAAGGCTCTGAGCTGCAAATTTGGTGACATCCAGCAGACCAGACCTGGGTTTGAATCCCACAGCTTCTACTTGCATACTGTGTGACCCTGAGCAAGTCACTTAACCTCCTTGTGCTCCCAGGTTGCTCCTGTAAAAAAAGCTTTCAGCTTAGTGTGCTATACCTGGCTAAACAACTAAAATAAAATAAATAATTGCCCTGGAGTTACAAGCAAAAGTCAACTCTACTGGAAGCACTGCTTTGCTGCTGGGAGCTCATGGATCCCCGCTATAGTATGTGTCCTGGCAGTTTCTCTTTCCTGTCCAGTTTCTCCTGGTCATTACTTAACCCGCTACCTAGGCCTTTCCTCCCATCCGCTTCTTTCTCTTCTCTTCTCTTGTAGCTGGTTTTATTGCTTTGTTCATATCCTTTGTTCTATCCATCCTTTTTTCTTACACTTTGTTTCCTCTCCAGGTGAAGAGAGCTGAAATAAGCAAGGGGTCAGCGTCTGTCACTGATCAGCCCACGAGCGACACATCAGGTATCCACCTTGTGGGTGGTGCCATCCCCAACATTGGTCCCCTAGCTCTAAACTTTCAAAGCCATACGCTCCCGTGGGATCCTACTGCCTCCAGCACAGACCCAACCAGTAATGGTGAGGATATTCTGGAACATCAAGAATTACAGTGAGTATGTAATTTTAATTTCTTAAAAATTATTGATTTTTCCAAGTCCACCATCAAAGGTGTAAACAGATAAGGTTGGTGTTGTGCTGTTGGCTGTCAGAAACGTGCTGGCAACACCCTGACATATCTGCATTATAAATACAGTGAGTGCCATTCGTTTGTGATATCTGGGGAGAAGATTTTTTAAAGTTGCATGTGGGATGGCATTTTTTTGCTGGCTATCTTCTAGTACTGCAGCTTTAACAAATTAGAAGAGTGATTGATCCAGAAACGAGTTGATTTTGAATAGCAACAACAACAAGCATTTGTCAATGCCGAATGTTTGCTTGCTGGCATTGGCAGTGGTAGTGTAGAAGTTACAGGGCTGCGTAATAGGAATGGCAGTGAAGTATTGAACTGAAGCCAACCCCACCACCACCCTGCAGAGAGTGACAGGCATTGGGGTGTGCGTTTGGGTCGTCAGGCATAACGGCCACGCCATTTCACCACACCCCACTCTGCAGAGACTGACAAGTGGCACGTGTTCCTTGGGGTCTTTGGCTCTTATGCGCACCCATTTCATTAGGGAAATACGGTGAGATGGAAAGTATATAGGAGAATGGGGTGAAGTTTGGGTCAAGAGTCAAGGCATACCTCGATGCCTCTCAGTGACTGCAGGGTGTGGAATGGTATGAGCATCACAGGCAAGAATCCCAAGTCACACCCCTGATTCCTGTCATTCTCTAGAGGGTTGGCGATTTAGTTGAAAACCCTAATACCTCAGGCATTCGTTGGTATTTTCCACTCCAAATTTTCAACATGTTTGTTTTGTGACCCCACCTCATGAACAGGGGAATATCAGTTTAGTCGAAGCTGCTTATGCACAGTGACTACGGCATTTAGCACCACAGGTGCAAAATATTCGAACAGGATGTAAAAATGACAGCTGTACTCTTTCATGGGAGGTGTAAAATGGCTATGTTGCAAATGTGTAGTAAAAATATTTAAAAAAATGGTGAAGTCACGAGCGTACATAGAAACTGTGCAACGCACACCCGTAATATAATTAGGTTGGGGATTTTTTATAGCAGATTGTCAACTCAGGCATTTTGGTGCCTCCGATCATGAACAGTGTCACTGTGATTTTCTTTATCTGTGCCGAACAATGATTTCCCACAGTGACCACGCATCTCTGCACTGAAAGTGTGAAAACACACTTCGACCATGTTGTGAAAAATGGCAGCTGTACTGTTCATAAGGAAGTGTGGAAAAATGCCACTAGTGAAAATCTGGACTGAAAATATTACAAAGTCATGAACTAACGAGGATGCGTGGAAACTGCACAATGCTCACTCATAAGTCATTTTATGGACTTTTGTCACCAAATTTTCAACATAACCATTTTAAGACCTCTGCTCATGAACAGTGTAACTGTGATTTTCTTAATCTGTCCTAAACATTGCTTTCGCACACCAACAGCACCATTGTGCGCTACATGTGCGATAACACATTTTGGGTGACATATGAAAAATTGCAGTTGTACTGTTCATAAGGAAGTTTAATAAAATGGACATGTTGAAAATCTAGATTGAAAATATTAAATTCGCAAACTTACGAGCATGCATAGGAACTGTGCAACGCACGCTCGTAAAAGTCATTTTTAGGAATTTTTCCACCAAATTTTCAACATAGCCATTTTAAGGCCTCTGCTCATGAACAGTGTCACTGTGGTTTTGTTAATGTGTCCCATACACTGAGTTCGCACAACGACTGTGCCATTGTGCGCTACATGGGCAGAAACACGTTTTGGGTGAGATGTGAAAAATGACAGCTGTACTACTCATAAGAAGGTGTGGAAAAATGGCAATGTTGAAAATCTGGAGTGGAAATATTGAAAATTGAAACCTATGAGCGCATGGGAACTGCAACGCATCTGTAAAACAGTCATTTTAGGAATTTTTCACCAAATTTTCAACATAGCCATTTCAAGACCTCTGCTCATGAACAGTGTCACTGTGATTTTCTTAATTTGTCCTGCATATTGATTTCACACACTGAATGCCATTCTCGCGCTACATGGGCAGAAACACATTTTGGGTGAGATGTGAAAATGACAGCTATACTACTCATAAGAAGGTGTGGTGAAATGACAATATTGAAAATCTGGAGGAAAATATTGAAATTTTTGAACTTACTAAGCTCATGAGGGAACTGCGCAACGACGCCATTAAACAAGTCATTTTTGATTTATACCAACATAGCTGGTCTTCTTCATGAATGATAACAGCTGCGTCATGGCGTATTGGCCCGAAGGGTGATTTCGCAGTCACTGCGCTGAAATCACCCTTCGGCCCGAATATCGCCATGACAATGACATCATTCATGAGAAGGGTCCCAAAACCCATGTTGAAAATTTGGTGCAAAATTCCCAAAATGGCTGAGATATGCACAAGTTGAAACCTCTATCTAGCCCATTATACAGCTTACCGGCATTTCTCAGTTCGCGGTCGGCTTTGAAGAGTGCAGACGTGTTCTCGGTCCACCAAGATCGTCGCGCCAGAGTCCGGAGGTAAGTATGGGGTGAGGGGTGGTGTGGGAGGCTGGGTGCAGTGGTGGGTGGCGGTTGTGGGGTCGAGAGACGCACTGCTGGACCGCTTTTTGTCTTACAGGTAAAACAAATAAAAAGACGTGGGACCGCTTGCCACGCTGGGGTGGGCTCCCCAGTGTGCACAAGGACTTTGGGGCCTTGACAGCTGACGGGGATTGGGCACCCTGCCGGCAACAAAATAAAACCTGAATGCTTGCCACGCTGGGGTGGGCCCCAGCGCAATCAAGGACTTTGGGCTTCAGCCGACGGGGATTGGGCACCCCTGGCCGGCAAAATCACTGATTGCCATGTTGGGGTGGTCCCCAGCGTGGCACCAAGTACTGGAGGGGGGGAGACGATGCAGCTCAGCCGACGGGATTGGGCACCCGTCGGGTTACACACTGAGTGCGGGCTAAGACGCCATGCGGTTGGGGGAGCTCGACGAGCAGCTTCTTATCGGTGCTCACTCAAGCGTAGCTCCCCCTTTCAACTGTATGCCACTGCATTTTGGAGCGTGTCATAGACAGCTCCAAAATGCATTGGCTTACAGGGGCCGTGCCTGCCAGCACACTGCCTGAATTGGAGGAGGAGGTGACACACCTCCGAAATCTCCGATGATGGCACTATGTTTCTTGCACATACGTGCAAGCAAACATAAAAATGATATTTCAGTTCTGGGCTGAAAAAGTAGTGACTGCATCAAGCAATTTAAATATTTTCTCTTTGAGCAGTGTTATAGTTGATAAGGTAAACTCCTGCAAGTACCTGGGTCTTTGGTTCAATATTTTAACAACTGTTCAATGATCATATTGATAAATTGGCACCAAATCATCACAAAAATTGTGTGCCCTTAGGACACATGTTCTATATGACAAATGAGACTAGAGAAAAATTAGCCTCAGCAGTTATGTTACCTATGCTGGATTATGATAGTGCACTGTATGGAATGGCTGGAAAGGGAGGCCTACAAAAACTGGATAGGCTGCACTTCCATATAGCCAGGCTAGTATTGGGGTATATGGGCCCGTCAGCAATGATGCACCAATGCACGTTACTTCTAAATGTAAACTTTGAAATTTCACAGAGAACTGCAGCTGTTAGGTTTTCTATACAAGTGTATTGCAGGCCAGGCTTCATTCCATCAGTTAGATAAATTATAACCCCAATTTCTTCAAAATATTCTCTAAGGGAAGTAACTGGAAGGGGACTTGGAGTCACAAAAGCAAGATCATGATATGGTACAATGTCATTTAATTTTACTGTAACCACAACATGGAATTCATTACCCCTTACGATTTGAAACCTTCCCACTTAGTCTGTGTTTGTATGTGATTGCACATCAGTATTTGTATAATTTTGTCACTTCATTGTGTATGTTGTTAACTCTCTTTCATTGTAACCTGTATGCTTGATACAGGACGGTCCTGAAAACTGGCTTCTGCCTAGAAACATAGAAACATAGACTTTGACGGCAGATAAGGACCGCTAGGCCCATCTAGTCTGCCCATTTCCCTACCTACAGGATAGGCCGCAGATCCTAGTTAACCAACAGCCTATATCTTCCTGCCCCCCACAAGAATTGCCTTATGTCTGTTCCATGCATTCTTGAATTCTCCCACAGTTTTAGACCCCACAACTTCCTCAGGAAGGCTGTTCCATGCATCCACTACCCTCTCTGTGAAATAATACTTCCTCACATTGCCCCTGAACCGCCCTCCTTCTATCTTTAAATTGTGTCCCCTTGTTCTTGCAAGTCTCTTTTCTGAAAGATGCTACCCTCTTGGATTTTGTTGATTCCTTTGAGGTACTTGAAAGTTTCTATCATGTCCCCTCTCCCTTCTTTCCTCAAGGGTATACATATTAAGCTTCTTTAGTCTCTCCTCATCGAGCTTCTCTTGCAGACCCTGCACCATTTTAGTTGCCCTCCTCTGGACTGCCTCTATCCTGTCTATGTCCTTGGGAGATGGGGTCTCCAGAACTGGACACAGTATTCAGATGGGGTCTCACCAACTGTCTGTACAGAGGGATAACAACTTCCTGTTTTCGCTGCTGATGCCTCCCTATACATCCCAGTATACCCCCGCCCTCCCTACTGCCTTCTCACATTGCTTGCTAACCTTAAGGTCATCTGATATGATTACCCCAGGTCCCTTTCCTGTTTTGTTGTTGTTACTACCTCCCCACCCATTGTGTATTCTTCCCTGGGTTCTTGTTTCCCAGGTGCAATATTTTGCACTTTTGCATTGAACTCTAGCTGCCATACGGCCTGACCATTTCTCCAACTGCCAAGTCCCTTTTCATCCTTTCCACCTGCCTTGTGTATCAACCCTGTTGCAGATCTTTGTGTCATCTGCAAAGGCATACTTTTCCTTCCAGTCCCTCTGCAATGTCACTGATGAAGACATTAAAAGGACTGGACCCAATACTGAACCCTGCGGTACCCCACTAGTAACCGCCTTTCTTCAGAGTGGACTCCATTTACAATTACCTTCTGTGTCCTGTTGTCCAGCCAATGTTTTACCCAGGCTACCACCTTGGGACCCACTCCCAGGCTGGTTAATTTGACTAATAATCTTTGTGTGGGACTGTGTCAAATGCCTTGCTAAAGTCTAGGTAGGCCATGTCCACAGCCCCTCCTGGTCTACTACTTGGTCACCCAGTCAAAGAAATCTATTAGATTCGTCTGACATGACCTTCCTGCTGTGAACCCATGCTGCCTTGGATCCTGTGCTCCACTGACCTCTAGGTACTCAACTATTCTTTCCTTCAGAAGTGACTCCATCACTTTCCCTACCACAGAGGTCAGACTGACAGGTCTGTAGTTTTCCTGCCTCTGTCTTGGTCCCACTTTTGTGAAGGGGAATCACATCCGCCTTCCTCCAGTCCTCGGGTACCACACCATCCTCCCATGATTTATTAAAAAGAGTAGCCAGTGGTTTCACTAGTTCCTTCCTTAATTCTTTTAGAATTCTGGGTGAATTCCATCAGGACCCATTGCTTTGTCCACCTTCAGTTTTAGGAGTTCTTGCAGAACCCTTTCTTCTGTGAAAGGACTGGGATCGACCCCCTATCAAGAGTGCTTCTGTTAATTGGATTAGGCACTTCCCCCTCCTCTTTTGTGAATACTGAGCTGAAATATTCGTTCAGTATTCCTGCTTTTTCACTGTCCCCCTCTGCCCACCCACCGTTCATTCTATTCAGCCTCACTATCCCTCCCTTTGTCTTTCTACGCTCGCTGATGTACCTATAAAAGGTTTTATCCCCCTTCTTAACTGAGTTGGCTATCTTTTCCTCAGTTTGGGCCTTTGCTATTCTGACTTCCCTCCCTGCTTCTTTCTGCCTTAACTGGTACAGCTCTCTGTCCTGCTCCTTCTGTGTTTCCTTATACTTCCGGAATGCTATCTTTTTCTTCCTGACTTTCACAGCCACCTCTGAAACCATAGTGGCGTTTTCTTTCGTTTTGATTTGTTTATTTGCTTCACACAAAGGCTTGTTGCCTCTGTGATGGCAGTTTTGATAATTCCCCATTGTTGCTCCACACCTCCTTCTAGCCTGTTTGCTAGTGCTTTTCTGAGGCACTCTCCTTCTGCCAAAGTCAGCCTCCTAAAGTCCAGTACCCTCACTTTTGTATGGCTTGACTCAGAAGCTGAGTTTAACGTGAACCACACTGTCTGATGGTCACTTGTCCCCAGATGGCAACCCACTTCTAGATCTGAGATACTCTCACTGCCCCCGCTTGAGAGCACGAGGTCTAAGATTGCTCCCTCACGAGTGGGTTCCAAACTAGCTGTTTAATGCCTGCCACCTGTAGGGTGTCAGGAATGGCCTGTTTCTTGATGTGGCTGCAGCAAATGTGCTCCAGTTAACATCCGGCATATTCAGGTCTCCCATCAACAGTATCTCCCCTTTCTCTGCCATTCTAAGACTGCCTTCTATCATATCCTTGTCCATTCCTTCCCCCTGACATGGGGGTCTGTACACAACCCCTGTGCGGATTGTGGTGCCCTTTCCAGTCTCCAAGGTGACCCACAGTGCCTCCTCTCCTCCCTGTTTACTCTTTTGTTCAGTTGCTTTTATCCCTTCCTTTACATGGAGAGCTACTCTCCCCTCTTCTCCCCTGCCTGTCTCTCCTGTAGGTTATGTACCCTGGTATGTTAACATCCCAGTCATGGTTCTCTGTGTACCATGTTTCTGTGACTGCTACGATATCCAGGCATCCTCTTCCATTAAGGCCACCAGTTCAGGGAGCTTGTTGCCCAGACTACGGGCATTGGTACTCATTACCTCCATTTCCTGATGGTCATACCCCTTTGCCCCATCCCTGTCCTTCTTGCCTTTGTCACTTTCTCCATTTACCCCTGCCCTTCTCCCTATCGACACCTCCATGTTGGTGTTTGCCACACTTACTACCATGATTTTTGGGGGCTAGGATTTTCCTGTTCTTTCCAGTGCCTCCTGCAAGGTTTAAAAGCTTGCCAATGAAGCATTTAAACCTATCACCTAGGATCCTGGTTCTCCCGGACAGATGCAGCCCATCATGCCAGTATAGGCTTGCATCACTCCAGGTGGACCCCCAGTCCCCAATGAAGCCAAATCCTGAGCTCCACACCAGTTTTTCAACCACTGATTGAATCCTACAGCCGGAACACCCTAGCCCTCCTATGCCATAGATGGTAGCACCTCCGAGAAGGTTACCAAGCGCAATGCTTGACTAAGGCCCTCCCCAATTCCACAAACTCTTCCTGCACTTCTCTAATCCTTTCTTAGCCAGGTCATTTGTCCCTAGGTGGACAATGACATCCAGCTCCCTCCCCTGTGCAGCTACTCCAGCAATCCTGAGGATTCGCTCCCTGTCCCTCCAAGCCATGGCGCCAGGCAGGCACCTTACCTCTCTCTCCCCTTCCTTGCCCAGTTCTACCTTCCTAACAATGGAGTCCCCCACCAGGAGTTGTTTCCTTCCCCTGCAGGGTCCCCTGCCACCCTCCTGTGGGTCTCCTTTGTGGAGATTCCCAGCATCCTCCAGGTGCCTAGTACCCAGTACTGTTAAAATATAATTAAACTGCAATCAGAGCACTACTCTGGGTTTGGGTTAGCAATAGTAATGTTGGGTTCTGTCCAGAAAGTCTGAGGGTCAGAAACTGGCTGAAGTGTCTGGGCTGTATTACCTAATATTTATATTGGTAATGATACAGGAGCAAATCTTTCAATTGACAGGGTCAGTGCTAGAAAATTATCTTCTTTGAGGACATAAATACAAAGAAGGCCATTTGGTCTGTCTAGTCTGCTGGTATTGCAGGCTCCATGGCTTGAGCTATTGTCCATGCCCCATCACCCCTCTCATCCTCCCTACGCATGATCCTTACCTTCCCCCTTTGCCTATCCCAGCCTTTCTTGAAGCTTCCCACTGTCTTCGAGACCACCTCTTCTGGCAGTGCATTCCAAGTGTCCACCACTCTTTCTGTGAAGAAGTGCTTGCTGGCCTCTTTCCTAACTCCCCCTCCCCTCCAGCTTAGGGGTGGGCTCCCTTGTGTTATGGTTGCCACTCAGCTTAAAGAATCCCTCCTTATCCACCTTATTTATCCCTTTCTAGTACTTGACAGTCCCAATCATGTCGCCTGTCTCTCTCCTTTTCTCCAAGGAGCACATGTTCAGTGCCCTCTACCTCTCCTTGAATGCCTTACCCCACTGACCCGCTATCATCTGTGTAGCCCTCCTCTGGACCTTCTCCAGATGGATAATGTCCTTTTTGAGGTGTGGGCACCAGTACTGAACTCCATACTCTAGATGTGGCCTCACCAGTGATCTGTACAAGGGTAGTATAACCCCCTCTCTCCTATTACTGATCCCCCTAGCGATGCATCTCAGCATCTTGTTTGCCTTTGCTGCTGCCTTCTTGCACTGCTTGGAGTGCTTCAGGTCACTAGTGATCATCACTCTTAGGTCCTTCTCCTCCTCTGATGCAGATACCTGGACTCCACCCAGATAGTACTCTGTCCTGGGATTCTTGGCTTCAATGTGCATAACTTTGTATTTCTTGTTATTGAAGCCAAGCTGTCAGATCCTGGACCACATCTCCAGCTTTTCCTGATCATCCTGTGGCTCTTGTATCCCTTCAGCTGTGTTCACTGTCCCGCAGAGTTTGGTGTTATCTGCAAACAGGCACATTTTGCCCTTCATGCCATCCCTAATGTCATTGATGAAGACATTGAACAACACTGGCCCCAGCACAGAATCCTGCAGTACCCCACTGGTGACCACTCTGGTGCCAGACAAGCTGTTTTCCACCTATATGGACATCCTATCCCTAACACCGAGATCTGCCAACTTCTTGATCAACCTTTTGTGGGGCACAGAGTCAAAGGCCTTGCTGAATTCCAGATAGAGGATGTCTACCACTTGATCCCTGTCTACTTATTGACCCAGTCAAAGAAGTCCATCAGATTCATTTGACACGGTCCCCCCCCCCCCATGAACCCATGCTGCCTCGCATCTTGGAGACCATGCTCCTCTTGATACTCTAAACAACCTTTCCTTAAGTATGGTCTCCATAAGCTTGCACATGATTGAGGTCAGACTGACTGGTCTGTAATTCCCTGGGTCATCCTTGGGACTGCTTTTGTGGAGGAGCACCACATGTGCTGTTCTCCAGTCCTGTGGTACCATGCCTGACTCTAGTAAATTATTAAATAGGCCTACCAATGGCCCTGCCAGTTCCTTAGCCAGTTCTCTTAGTACCCTTGGATGTACTCTGCCCGGGCCTGGTGATTTGTCTACCTTCAATGCTAGCAGCCCCTTCCTGACTCTATCCTCCTCTAGCACTACATCTGTGTGTCGTATCCCCCCCCCCACTGCTTCTCTTCTCCCTCCTGAAGGCACTGATACATCCTTCTCCCTGGTGAAGAGAGAACAGAAGTATTCATTTAGTATCTCTGCTTTTCCCCATTATCCTCTACCCACTTCTCCCCTTTTTTAAGCCTAACAATCTCGCCCTTCTTGTCTCATATAGTGAAAGGCCTTTTCCCCCTTCTTAATTCCTTCAGCTATCTGCAGTTCCTTTTATGCCTTAGCTCGCTGGACTTCCTTACTTGCTGACCTTAGGTAGTTTTCCCTATCCACCTCTCTTGGTCTTCCTGAATTTTCTATAGGCTAACCTCTTTTCCCCTGCCTGGGCGCACCTTTGGAACTATAGCCACCAGGCACTAGGATCACACAGAAATGTTTGCAAGCAGTCAGCCGGGGGCAGCATATACATAAATATGGCTTCAGTTATTTTCCCACTGTCGATCAGACTAGTCAGACCTGCAGAAACATCACTGCATAAAGCTGCAGTTTTATTTCTTTTCCCCATTTAATCTAATCACTTTTATGGTGATTTTCAGCAGCCTGTATGTCATTGGGTGAAAAAGTCAAAACTCTTTCGGTACTGCAAGTGCAGAGAGAAGATCTACACTGGAGACTCCCACCATGGTCTGTGTCTGTTGTTTAGGCCTTTCTCAACATGAAAGCTTGTGAGATCTGCCGAGGTTCAACTCTGCAACCAGGTGACACAGGAAAGGGGCCTTTGGAGAAATTCCTTCTCCAAAAGACCATAGACTGGAGCAGCAGCAGCTCCAAGAAGATTCTGTGTCACCCAGCCTGTCGACCAAATCACAGTTATCTTAAGTCCCAGGAAAAAGCTTCAGGGAGGCACAAACACTGAGACAAGGAAGAGGCCTCCACAGAGCACTCCACATAAACCCCTGCGGATTACAGGTACGACCTCTGCTTTAATGTTGATAGCTCCAGCAGCAACGCCAACCGACCATCTGCTAGACACCAAGAGTGGGTTTGGCGTGGGTACTACCAGGCCTACTATGTCTGAAACGTACTCGTCATTGACAGAGATCCAACCTCTAACATCTGCTACTTCAGTCATGCCTACTAACCAAAGTAACATCAATGCTCAGGTAGTTTATTTATTTAGCTTTTGTTGACCAGGTAAGTACACTAGACAAGACATTTGCCTATTTTCAGGTACGACCCGGGAGAGTACAATGAAATACAAGTTCATACAGAGGACAACATGATACAAGTTAGACATTACACCGAATCAGGTAGAACCAGATGACTATAACACAAGTAGTCAGTAAACACATTTAAAATAGGAACAAAATATATACATAGTCACCAAGGCTATGAACAGTGCATTATACATTTCTATACAGCTCAGAGCGCCAAAAGCAGAGCCGCAGTCAAAGCATCGCCTGAAACAGAGTAAATACATTATATACAGAGCAGAACCCAAGCAGACAGGATGCATCAGCAGGACCTGCACAAGGGTACCAAAAGAAGGATATGTAAGTCCAGTGCAGAGGACCAAGATTAGTTATGGCAGTTTAGGACAACCACAAGCAGAGGAGAGCTTCAAGTAATTCCACAGGGAGCTCCAAAGGCATGAGGGGGAGGAGTGGACCTTGGCAGGAAAGGAGTTCCATACTCTGGGGGCACATGAAGCAAAATCCATGTCCCCCATTTACATTAGAGTGGCAGGAACTTTGAGAAAAGCAGGGCCCAATGACCTAAGGGAGTAAGAAGAAGAGGCAGCTGGTTTGAAGAGCTCAGCCAGTCCGGGGTGGGGGGTGCCAGTTCTGAGAACCTTGTCCGTGAAGCTGCCCAAGACAAAATTCATGTAGTTGGGTGGGGAGAGACAGTCAAGTTTGTTATACAGGTCACAGTGGTGGGTGAGGCGAGAGGCAGCAAGTGCAAAATGGCAAATGTTGTTATAGGCTATGTTCCACCTAGAGAGGTGAACTTTGGAGGTGCGTGCAAACAGGATGAGTCCATAGCAGAAAGAGAAGGGAGAAACACATCTCTGGCCAGTGCAATGTGAGCAGCAGAAGTAAGATTGTTCTTCACTCTGTAGGCCAGACCCAGTTTGCAGTTGACAGCTCTGCATACATTTTGGATATGATGCCCAAGGTCAAGTTGGGGGTCAAATGTCACCCCAAGGTATTTGATGGAGTCCGTGATTAGGACAGGAGTACCATCAATACCAGTAATATGCAGTGGGGCAGGGGAGGCCTTTATATTGGCCAGGGACCCAAAAAGCATGACCTTAGTGTTTTTAAGGTTGAGGACCAGCTTGTGAGTCATTATCCAGGACTGGATGTTCCTGAAATCCACACTCAGTTGGTGGTTGATGACCCCAATGTCACAGGAATGGGTGAGGATAACCAGGTCATCCACATATAGGATAGAGCTACAGTTGGAAGAAGTAGAGGGGAAATTATTGACAAAGACAGAGAAGAGAAGGGGCCCTAGGACTGAACTCTGGGGGACACCAGAGGTCACAGGAGTGGTGGATGAGAGGACCTTACCGAATTCAGTAAGCTGCTGTCTGCCCTGGAAGTAATTAGTGAACCATCTTAAGACAGGTGGGGACAGACCAAGGGACCGAAGTTGAGAGCAAAGTAAGACATGGTCAACTAGGTAGAGGGCCTTAGATAGGTCAAGGAAGATGGCACCTGAGAGCTTACCCTGGTCCATAGCTGCCCTGATCCCAGAGGAGACAGTGACAAGGGCGGAGGATGTACTGTGCCCTTTGAGAAAGCCATGTTGCACGGGAGACAATAGCTCATGGGCCTGAATATACTCCATGAGTTGCCCAGCCACAACTTTCTCCATAAGTTTACTGATAACCGACAAGATGGCTATCAGTCGGTAGTTGTCGAGGATCTTTGGGTTGCACTGTTTGAGAACAGGGACAATCCTCGCCACCTTCCAGAGGTCAGGAATAACTCCAGAGGCTAGGGACATGTTGAAGATATGGGCCACTGGGGAGGCAATATAAGAGGCACCAAGATGGAGGAGCTTAGGTTCCATGCTATCGTGGCCAGACCTAGAGTGAGGGGAGAGACCAGAGAGAAGTATCTGTGTCTCTTGTGCTGTCACAGCCCTGAAGTAGAATAACAGATGGGAGATAGGGGCCGACTGTGGGGCAGAGGCCGGGACATGACTGTCACTCCCACCAGTGGAGAATAGGGAGGTGAAGGCAGACAGATCCGAGAAGTGGGAGTTGAATGCATTGGTGATGGTTAGTGGATTGTTTTAATTAGATCCATCTTTGAGCATGTCAGAGTGCTTATCGCCTTTTCAGATACAATAAGACATCTACTGCCTGGCCTCCCTGTTTAAGGGGGCCCGTTGATGGGGACTACCACAAATACCCCATCGACACCGCAAGGTACTCCTTTGCCAAATAGACCTCCTTACCTGATGTTGTGGTGCGATCTTTAATTCCCATCAATGATAGTCGATGAGTAGAGTACAACCCTAATCTAATGGAGGAGGAGGAAGACTATGCTGAGAGCCACTATGCAGTGGGCAGTAGCTCTACTGTCTTCTCCTGTAGTGAGCACTCTGAACACACCTACTGTAGGTCACCTTCAGAGGATCCCTCATTTTTCAGTATGATGCAGCAAATGCAAGCTGCCATGCGCTTCGTTTAGAGGAGGAGGATTCTATGAAAAAGAAACTGAAATTTCTGGAAATGCCAGAATCCCCTTCTGCTGTGGTTCCTCCATGGTTTCCAGCCTTGGAGGATGCCACTTAACGCAACCTGATATAGGCCAAACAACATCCCAGCTGTGCCTAGAAAGGCAGACAAAATGTATTAGTGCCATTCTGGGAAGTCCTTTTATGACAACCAACCTGAGACTGACTTAGTGATGATCACCGCTGCCCATGACAGGTCCAGGACACTGAGAAACCTGAACTCTTCGGGGTATCTTGGTCATCAGTTTACACCGTAGGAACCTTCGCCATCGGTAAAAGGGAATCCACACAGAAGATTTTCAGCAGTGCAACTGGGGCCACCCACGCCATTGACATCTGTCAACGTCGACAACCCTGTAAAGGTGCAGGCAGCCCCACTCCCTCCTCAGTTCTTCCCCGCCGTTGACTTGCAAGCACAGTCTCCGGAGAAGAGCTGTCGCAGTGTTTCATGCCTTTTTCGGCCTTCGGACATTTTTCTTCAGTTCTTCAGCAACAACTCTTTTGGAGATTTTTTCCTTTTTTTATATTGAGCGAGAATTCATCTTCTTCTTCTCCTTCTCCTTCTCTTTTCCGGCACTGCCGCCGAAGGACGAAGATTGCCTCTACAGACTAACACTCTGTTTGTGTCTGCTGTCTTGTGCTGAGCCATGAAGTCACCGACTGTGAGCTCTACCAGGAATTCAACCAAACAATTGAGGCGACTCAAGAAGGCTGTCTAGAAATTCCTGATGGAACAGCAGGTAGCCACCTCCGGGCAGGGGTGCTCCAGGGCCCTGGCCGCCTCGTCACACACTGGATCCATGAGTTCCCAGACCTCGATGGCCCTGAGACAAATCCTCAGGAAAAGTCACAAAAAAGACCAGGATCGGAACCGCCCACCCCAGCGGCCATCCCTGGCCTTCACTGGGGGGCTCTTCATCGACAGGTTGTCGGCCCCTCCTCCATCAACAACAGACTCATCGATGGCCTGCCCCTTCCTCTCTGAGGGCTTCAGGCTCTGAGGTCAGCAGGTCGGTGCAGTCGAGCCCCCCTCCATCGACAACGACCATGGACTGGAACATGGTCTTAGTTAGGTTCACCGATGCTCTGGTCCAGCAGTTCAGTGCCTTCAATAGGCCATAGTCGCCGGCAACATCAATGGCGGTTTCGTCGTTGACACTCATTCATTGCCCAAGGGAAGCTCCCCAAGTGACTTCAACGATTGCTGTAATGCCAGACCTAGGCGAGGAGATCAACATCGATGAGGAGCACCATCCTGACCTTATCCTTCCTAATGGCATGGAGGATAAAGAGGAGGAAATCTTCCTTTTTGACAAGTCCACTGCCTTTTCAATTAGTGAGAACTCAGTTAATCATACTCAGAGGTCTTCCCCTGAGGATGCTACTTTCTATAATGTCATGAAACAGTGACTACTTGGAGATCCCTAATTCTCCACCCAAAATGATCCCTCCTATGCTGCCAGCCCTAAAACATGCCCCTACATCAGCCTGGCACAGACCAGACATGGTGCCAGCTATGCCATGCAGGGCAGACAGATTGTATAATGCCCCTCAGGGCCTTCCTTACTTTGTGGCCCAGGCTGAAACTGACTCGGCTGTCACTGAGGCAGCCCATGACAGGTCTAAGATGCCCAAGCACCTTAGCTCCCTTCCCTCAGACAAGGAATCTCGCAGGATTGACCTCTTGGGTAAGAGGATTTACACCTCTTCTACCATGGATCTGAGGACTGTAAGCTATCTCTCACATACGGTCATGTTTCAAAATGCCAACTGGAGGAAGGGCAAGGCAGCCGCTCAAGCCCTCCCTGATGTCCCCCAGAAGCAGGAATTGCTGCGGTGCCTGCAAACCACAGAGGATGTTAGCAAACATCTTCGGGCCTCCTATGATTTGGCCGATATATTGGCTGGGGCTGCTGCCACAGGCATTTGCCTTTGTAAACATTCATGGCTGTGAGTATATGGCTTTGCGGCTGATGTGCAAAACAAGGTTTTCAGTGGCACTAAGCTCTTTGGCCTTGATGTCCAGGACCTCATCAGTGATCTGCAGGCCTCTGGCATGGCCCTTCAGTCCACTCTGTCTGCCACATTCAGCCCCGTGGGTAGGGGATGCTCTACCTTTCATAGACAGGCTAGTAGACCAGGCTCTGGCTCCTGCACCCAGAGCAAGTGCAGAGCCCAGTATTCCTTGTTGCCACCTCTAATGCTGGAGCGGTGGTCAAGCAGCCCAGAAATGATGGACCAGCTTTCACAGCTGGCCCTGCTTCAGCTCGACTCCTTGCTAGACCCCCTCTCCTCTGGTTTAGACCCAGGAGGTGGTGGTCAGAGGTTGGTTCTCCCTCCATCTGAATCAATGGAGAACCATAACTTCAGATGCATTGATCCTACAGATTATACAGAGTGGTCATACCCTGGAGCTCATTCAACAGTCTCCACCTACCCCCTGGCACACTTATCTGTTCTGCAGGAGGAAGTGCAGTCTGCTGCACAAGCAGGCAATGGAGCTGGTGCCAAAGCGTCAGAAAAATCGGAGGTTTTATTCCAGGTTCTTCCTGGCCCCCAAAAAGACACAAGATGTGAGGCCCATTTTGGATCTCAAGGACCTCAATCTCTTCATCCAGTACAAAAAGTTCTGGATGGTGACTTTTCCAGGCCTCTTGCCACTCCTCAAGACTGGGGACTGGCTCTGCTCACTGGACATGCAGGACGCTTACCTACTCATTTCGGTCTTTCCTCCCCACTGGAGGTTTCTTCGCTTTGTCTTTCAGGGTGAACATTACCAATTCAAGGTGTTGCCCTTTGGCTTATCCTCTGTACCGTGTGTCTTTACCAAATGCTAAGCAGCAGTCGCAGCAACTGTCAGAAGAGAGGGACTGTACATCTTCCCTTACCTAGATGATTAGCTTCTCAAGGCCCTGTCCAGGGATCAGCTGTTGCTGACTCTGGAGCGTACTCTCCAGCTTTTCCACTTTTTGAGCATAACCATCAACTTGCCCAAGTCTGCTCTAGTACCATCCCAAAGACTGCAATACATCGGGGCAGTTCTGGACTCTGAGCCGGGGAAGGCCTTCTTTTTTTTTTTTTATACTTTCTATTTTTGCTCCTCTACAGCCCCAGTCTGTCCTCTCTCTCAGAGCCCCCAAGAATGCGAGGACCGAGGAATCTGCTCCTAGAGTGCACCACTCCAGTGTTTCCAGAGCACCCCAATTAACCCCCCCCCGAGTGGAGCGAGGAAGGTTCCCCACTTACCTCCCTCGAACTTCAGGGGAGCGTGTACAGCATAGTCTGCCCTCAGTTCCTCTGTAGATACATGGTGTGGAGGGCTCGTCACCAGGACTGGCCAGGGGGAAGGCCTTCTTACCCGAGAACAGGGCAGGACGTAGCTCAGTTGGTACATTCCTGCCAGCGTGCATCTCAGGCTCTTGGGTCTAATGGCTGCAGCCATTCCCACTGTTCCACTAGCCAGGCTTCACATGTGTATCCTTCAGTGGACCCTCAGAGTGCAGTGGGACCAATGTACGGATGAACTGGTCCAGCTAGTCCTGGTCTCCCCCCCAGTTCACAAAGTTTTGCAGTGGTGGATGGACTCCATGAATCTTCTTCATGGAGTCCCTTTCCAGGTTTCCTGTCCCCAACAGATCCTCACCACAGATGCATCGAGTCTAGGCTGGGGAGCCCACCTGGGTCCCTTTCAAACCCAGAGCTCCTGGTCCCAGAGGGAAACTGGCCTGCATATCAGTGTCCTGGAGATAAGAGTGGTGCTGTATGCCATGCAGGCATTTCAGGAACATGTTGCTCCAGGCCAACAGCTGGTTCAGTCTGACAATCTGAGTGTAGTCAACTGCATCAACAAGTAGGGCGGGACCCACTTGTACCCCCTTTCTGGGGAGGTCATGCGAGTGTGGTACTGGGCACAGGAGTACAGTCTGACACTCACTGTGGTCCACATCCCAGGTTTTCTAAACACCCTGGTGGACAGTCTCAGCAGGACTCGGTCCAGCATGCATGAATGGGAGTTTATCTCATCCATAGCAGATGATCTGTTCGACAGATGGGGTCATCCAGAGTTGGACCTTTTTGCGTCCCCACTCAATGCAAAACTGCCCAATTTCTGCTCATTAGATTCAGGGCCTGGATTTTTCTGGCAAGACACATTGTCCCTCTCTTGCAGCGAGAAATTTCTGTACACATTCCCTCCATTTCCACTAATACTGAGGGTGTTAATCAAGCTGCAAATGGAAATGGCCAGCATGATTCTGGTAGCCCCATTCTCGCCCCGCCAGATATGGTTCCCTCTTCTTCAGCAGCTGGCAGAGGAACCTCCAGTCCCTCTGCCCCTTTGCAGGAATCTGCTGACCCAGTATTAGGGGACCTTGGTCCACCCCAATCTAAGGTCCCTTCAGCTGCTCTAAGTTTCTCCTTACCTGCCTTGTGGAATGGCTTACAAAAAAACTTGGAGCTGAACTGCCCTGTTAGCCCAAACATCTTCAAGTCACTCTATGGCCACTACATGAAAGAATCTTGCAAATGCTTTCCGCACCGTTAGCTCACTACTCTACAACTCCCATAGCCATCCTGCCTCACGCCTTGTCCCTGCCTCTGCCTCTCACTCTCCCCCAATTAATATTCCTGCTTCATTCAACCATCCATGTCCACTCCAGCCTGGCTTGTCTCACTCCTTCCCAAGAAGTGTGCCTCTTATCTACCACTCCTCTGTCATTATCATAATACTCTAGTACACCACAGCCATTGTTGTTATCTGTGGTTTAAGGCTACCTTTTCCCCCTAGTTTATGGAAACATCTCCTTCCTCTTCAGCATTTCTCCAACCAGCCTCCCCACATGCGGCCTCTTCTCCCCATTAAGTGAAAATAACGGCTGCTCCCATAAATAAACTTTCTGCTGTTAAGCCCTTACGCTTATGTTTGTCTGTACAAATGCATATTTATTCATACTTGTATAATATAGCAGTTTTGTTCAACCATACTAATATGCTGTATACACTGTACGTATTTTTTTCCCTCCTTGTACATTATTGCATTATGTATACTTGTTACTGTTCTGAACTTTGTTGTCGCTATGACCAGGTCCACCTTGCAAATGAGCCTTGTTCAATGGTGCCCACCTGGATAAATAAAAATTTTGATTGATTGATTGATTTGCGTGCATGACTTCTGAAGACATAGCCTTTGCCAGGTTCTGGATCTCCACCAGGGTAGTGGACATCCTGATGGCTACACACAAACCTTTCTACCCAAGCCACTTATGCCATGAAGTGGAAGCGGTTTGCCATCTGGGCTGCCAAGCATTCCCTAGACCCTTTCACCTGTCCTGTAAAGCATGTCTGGAACTACCTGATTTCCTTGTCTGACTCAGGCCTCCAGTATTCCTCTCTCAGGGTCCACCTTTCGGCTATTTGTCTCAGTAGGTAGCACACTCACCTCTGAGGCCAGGAGATCAGAGGGTTGTGGGTTCAGTTCCCACATCTGGCACTTGGGTTAATATCTCAGTACTGACACTGTAGTGCAGCATGAGAGGGGTGCTGCACTTCTGAGGTGCCGTCTTTCGGATGAGACATTAAACCATGGTCCCATCTGCCTGAATTGGTGGTAGTTCAGGTGGATGTTAAAAATCCCATGGCACTTATCAAAAAGAGCAGGGGAATTTCCCCAGAGTCCTGGCCAAATTTTCCTCATTAACTAAAAATACCATCCACTGACAGTTTAATCTGGTTCAAGGTCAGTTGGCATTCATCTGTATCCCCCTACTCCGGATCGTGCCTGAAAATAGGCAGGACTTGTCTAGTGCACTTACCCGATCAACAAAAACGAAATAAATTTCTGCCTTTCATGAGCCTGTGGGTGACTGCACAATTGCTCAGCTGGATGGATGTTTCCCATACTTTTCTTAGGGGCATCCTGAATCTGAAGCCCCCAGTCCATTCCCCTGTCCCGGACTGGGATTTGAATTTCATTTTGGAGAAGTTGACCCTGTCTCCTTTTGAACCAATTGTGGCTTGTGATTTACACTTTCTCTCTTGGAAAGCGCTGTTTCTATTTGCAGTTACTTCTGCTAGAAGAATTTCAAAGCTTCAGGCCCTCTGGTGCGAGGAACCTTATTTGATTTTTCACAAGGGCAGGGTATCTTTGCGCTCAAATCCTAAGTTTTTGACTAAGATGGTGTCTGAGTTCACTCGGTCTGTCCACCTTCCTGTTTATTTTCCTGAGCGTGCCAATCCAGGAGAAGCACTGCTCCACATGCTAGATGTGTGCAGAACTTTGAAGAATTATCTGCTCAGGACTAAGGAGTCCAGAAAGTCTAAGCAGTTGTTTGTTTCTTTTGCCCCAGGTAGAGAGGGCACTTCAGTTTCTAAGCAATGCTTATCCAAATGGTTGGCAAACTAAATTGAGTTCTGCTGCAGCAAGTACGGCAAAGAGTTGCCTGGTGCTGTCGAAGCTCACTCCTCCAGGGGTATGGCTACCTCTGGCTTGTTTCAAAGGGGTCTCAGCCACTGATATTTGCGCTGCTGCCACCTGGAGTACAGTCTACACTTACACCAAGCATTACAGTCTGGACATTGCTTCTAGAGCCCATGCAGGTTTTGGCAAGACTGTGCTTCAAGAACTCCCGTCCCAAGTTTGAGTTCCAGCCTCCCAGACTGTCTTACTCCTGTCACTGCTTGGTATTCATTCCTACAGTGTAACCTGATGACCGAGATACCCCCAAAGAAGATAGAACAGGTACGTAAGAAGTTACCATGACAGTAAATCTTAGAGGGGATCTCAGTCATCAGGTATGATTTCCCTCCCACCATCCCCCTTTAAGGGGCTCATGTTTCACACCTGTCTATCTGCTGTATTCCATCATTTTGTGAAGAGCTAGGTCCCTCGGCTTCTTCTATGTTCCGAAAGGCATGAGCCTTGCTCCCTTCATTTCCAGAGGAAAAGAACTGAGAGGGAGTGGTGCCGCCCGCGCCTATATAGGGTTGCGGATGTAGATGGCATTGGCTGCCCCAGTTGTACTGCTGAGAATCTTCCGTGTGGATTCCACTTCACCAATGGCAAAAGTTCCTATGGTGTAACCTGATGACTGAGATCCGCTCGAAGATCTACTGATATTTCTGATGCCTCTGCCAAGGCTGCTGCTTCTGGCATACATCTCGGGTGCTACTCTTGGCACAGAGTAGCAGGTTTTGCCACTGAAGTGCAGCAAACAGTTATTAGTGATCCATTCAGAGGGCATAAGCTGTTTGGCCAGGATGTAGAACATGCTTTGAAAAATCTTCAGTCATCTGGCAAGACTCTGAAGGCAGTGCTCTCCCTATACCACACCTAAGACAGTGATAGGATCAGGGGTACATTTCACCCATCTGTAGTCAGGGGGCAGTGCCCAGCCTACAGACAGCCAGGAAGAATCAAAGGCACAGAGGCCTTGGCAGATCATCTTTGAGGATATCTCTTTCATCAGGCCACACCTATGGAACTATAACCTGCCAGGCGCTAGGACCACACAGAAACTTTTTGCAAGCAGTCCACCAGGGGCCAACCACGATGACTTAATATGTCAGCTCTCCCATATAAACATGGGCAGCCCCTTCCATCCTCAGTTCTTTCCCTGCCATCGATCATTCTCATCAGTCCGTGCACAGAAACAACGCTGCTATAGTTGCCGATTTCTATTTTTTTACCGTAGTCACGCTAATACTTTTAAAGTGATCTTGACAGCATGTAAGTTGATTAAAGAGCCATGAAGTTGTTAACTCATTCTCTCTGGTGACTGTCTTGAGGTGACAGCAGAACCCCCATTCTGGTAGACTTCTGTAATTGGTGGCAAGTCACATCTGTGGATGTCTCCAGTTTGGATGTATATTTTTAGCCAGCCAATCAACTTTGGGCTTAAGTATTTCTAGGGGTACTTCACTACCTTCTTATCATGTAAGAATACATAATTTGGTGTTGATATGTTACATGTTTTCCACCAAAAAAGGGTTTGCATTGCTTTTTTTGTTTTAGAAAAGATCAGTTTCTGGGGTATTTCGGCTAGTATAAACAAGCATTTGTCAATGCCGAATGTTTGCTTGCTGGTATTAGCATTGGAAATGCAGGAGTTAGAGAGATGTAGAATAGGAATGGCAGTGAAGTATTGAACTTTACGTCAACCCCACCTCCACCCTGCAGAGACGGACAGGCATTGGGGTATGCATTTGGGTCATTGCCCATAACGTTCATGCCACTTCACTTCACCCTATCCTGCAGACACCAACATGTGTTGAGGTGTGCCTTGGGGTGTTCGGCTTTACAGTCACCCCGTTCCATAAGGACATACGCTGAAATGGGTGCAGTATAGGAGAATGGGGTGAACTCTGGGACTGAAGCATCCAAGACACACCTCGATGCCTGTCATTGGCTGCAGGGTGGTGGGGGGGGTGGAATGGCATGAGCATTACAGTCAGCAATCCAAAGGCACACCCCTGATGCCTGTCAGTCTGTACAGGGTGGGACGTTATGGTTAGAAACCCTAACGCCCCAGGCATAGAAACATAGAAACATAGAATTTGACGGCAGATAAGGACCGCTTGGCCTACCCAGTCTGCCCATTTCCCTGCCTACTGGATAAGCTGCAGATCCTAGTTAACCAGCAGCCTACTTCTTTCTACCCCAACCCCCTAGAATTGCCTTATGACTGTCCCATGCATGCTTGAATTCCACCACTGTTTTTGACTCCACGACCTCCTCCAGAAGGCCGTTCCATGCATCCACAACCCTCTCTGTGAAAAACACTTCCTTAAATTATCTCTGAACCGCCCCCTCCATCTTCAAATTGTGCCCCCTTGTTCTTGCACACCTCTTTTTTTGAAAGATGCTACCCTCTTGGACTTTGTTGATTCCCTTGAGGTACTTGAAAGTTTCTATCATGTCCCCCCCTCCCTCCTTTCCTCGAGGCTATACATATTAAGCTCCTTAAGTCTCTCTTCATATGTCTTCCGTGCAGACCCTGCACCATTTTAGTTGCCCTCCTCTGGACAGCTTCCATCCTGTCTGTGTCTTTGAAGACTGGGTCTCCAGAACTGCACACAGTACTCCAGATGGGGTCTGACCAGCTGTCTGTACAGAGGGATAATAACTTCCTGTTTTCTACTGGTGATGCCTCTCCTATGCATCCCAGTATCCCCCAACCCTCCTTGCTGCCCTCTCACATTGCTTGCCCACCTTTAGGTCATCTGATATGACTACCCCAGGTCCCTTTCCATTTTTGTTGTTGTTAGTATCTCACCCCCCATTGTGTACTCTTCCCCTGGGTTTTTGTTTCCCAGGTGCATTACCTTACACTTCTTAGCATTGAATCTAAGCTGCCATACATTTGACCATTCCTCTAACCTTGCCAAGTCCCTTTTCATCCTTTCCACCCCACCTTGTGCATCAACTCTGTTGCAGATCTTTGTGTCATCTGCAAAGAGACATACTTTCCTTCCAGTCCCTCTGCAATGTAACTTATAAAGACATTGAAGAGGACGATCTAATACTAAACCCTGTGGTACCCACTAGTAACCCCCTTTCTTCAGAGTGGACTCCATTTACTATTACTCTCTGTGTCCTATTCTCCAGACAATTTTTACCCAGGCTGTCATCTTGGGACCCACTCCCAGGCTAGCTAACTTGTATATTAATCTTTTGTGTGGGACTGTGTCAAATGCCTTGCTAAGTCTAGGTAGGCCATGTCCACAGCCCTCCCTGATCTACTACTTTGGTCACCCAGTCAAAAAATCTATCAGATTTGTCTGGCATGACCTTCCGCTGTGAATCCATGCTGCCTTGGGTCCTGTGCCCCTCTGGCCTCTAGATAATCGACAATTCTTTCCTTCAAGTGATTCCATAATTTTCCCCACCACTGAGGTTAAACTAACAGGTCTGTAGTTTCCTGCTTCTGCCTTGCTCCCACTTTTGTGAAGGGAATCACATCTGCCCTCCTCCAGTCCTCGGGTACCACCCCATCCTCCCATGATTTGTTAAACAGGGTAGTCAGTGGTGTCACTAATTCCACCTAGTTCTTTTAGAATTCTTGGATGAATCCCATCAGGCTCCATTGCTTTGTCCACCTTCAGTTTAAGAGTTCTTTCAGAACCCTTTCTTCTGTAAATGGGCTGGTATCAACTTCTGTATCCAGAGTGTTTCTACTGTTTGTTTTAGGTACCTCCCCTCTTCCTTTGTAAATACAGAGCAAAAATATTTGTTTAGTATCTCTGCCTTTCACAGTCACCCTCTGCCCACCCTCCCCCTTATTAAGCCTCACTGATCCTCCTTGGTCTTCCTTCGCTCCCTGATGTACCTATAAAGGTTTTATCCCCTTCTTAACTGAGTTGGCTATCTTTCCTCAGTTTGGGCCTTTGCTGTTCTGACTGCCTTCCTGGCTTCCTTTGCTTTAACTGATACAGTTCTCTGTCCTGCTCCTTCTGTGATTCCTTGTACTTCCAAAGCTTTATTTTCTCTTGAACCTTCACTGCCACTTCTTTGAGAACCATAGTGGTTTCTTACATTGTTTAGTTTTGTTTATTTGGTTCACACAAAGGATAGTTACCTCTGTGATGGCAGTTTTTATTATTCCCCATTGTTCTTCCACCTCCTTCCTGCCCATTTGCTAGTGCATTCCTTAGGTACTCACCCATTTTGGCAAAGTCAGCCCTCCTAAAGTCCAGTACCTTTGCCTTTGTATGGCTCGACTCTATTGCTGTGTTTATTGTGAACCATACTGTTCGATGGTCGCTAGTTCCCAGATGGCTACCCACTTCTACATCTGTGATCCTCTCTTCATCTCCATTTGAGAGAACCAGGTCTAAGATTGCTCCCTCTTGAGTGGGCTCCAATACTAGTTGTCTAAGGCATGCCCCCTGTAGGGCATCTAGAATAACCCACTCTTCGAAGTGGCTGCTGCAACTGCACTCCAGTTAACATCTGGCATATTCAGATCGCCCATCAGCAATATCTCCCTTTTACTGCCTTACTAAGTATACTTTCTATCATTTCCTTGTCCATTTCCTCCCCTGAGAAGAGGTCTGTATCTAACCCTGTGCGGATTGTGGTGCCATTGCCGGTCTCAAATTTACCCACAGTGCTTCTTCTCCTCCCTGTTTTCCTTTTGTTCTGCTGCTTTGATTCCTTCCCTTATGTAAAGAGCTACTCCTCCTCCTCCTCTATTACCCTCTCTGTCCCTCCTGTAGATAGTGTATCCTGGTATGTTTCGTCCCAGTCATGGTTTTAGTGTGAACCATGTTTCTGTGACTCCACGATATCCAGATGTTCCTCCTCCATCAAGGCCACTAATTCAGGAAGCTCGTTACTCAGACTACGGGCATTGGTACTCATTGCTTTCCATTTTTGATGGCTTTACCTTCAGTTGCAGCATCCCCACTGACCTTTCTACCTTGGTCTTTTTCTCATTTAGTACCCTGTTTTTGTAGGAGAGGCTGGGATTTTCCTGCTGCTTATCAGTGCCTCCCCCCTTGACTAGTTTGCCAATGAAGCATTTAAACCGATTGCTCAAAAGACTTGTTCCCTTCCTGGACAGATGCAGACCATCCTGCCAGTATAGGCTGGTGTCCCTCCAGTTGGAACCCCAGTCGCCAATGAAGCCAAACCCCTGTGTTCCACACCATTTTTTCAACCATTCATTAAACTGCATGGTGCAAAGTACCCTGGTACTTGCACTACAGATTTTCAGCATGACCTTTTTGTGACCCCCACCTCATGAAAGCATTTAAGACCTCTTCTCATGAACAGTGGCACTGTGTTTTTGTTAATGTGTCCTGAACTGTGAGTTCCCACAGCGACTGTGCCAATCTGTGCCAGATGTATGAAAACACAGATTGGGCAGGATGAGAAGAATGACAGCTGTACCAATCATAGGGAGGTGTGAAGAGATGGCAATGTTGAAAATCTGTAGTGAAAATATTAAAAATACTCGAATTTCCGGGCTTACATGGAAACTGCGCAATGCATGCGTGTAACACAGTCATTTAGTGGAATTTTTTTCACCAAATTTTCAACATAGCATTTTGTGACCTCTGCTCATGAACAGTGTCACTATGATCTTCTTAATCTGTTCCGAACATTGATTTCCCTCAGCGACCGCGCTATTCTGCACCAGATGTGTAAATGCATATTTCGGGCAGGATATGAAAAATGACAGCTGTACTGTTTATAAGGAGATGTGAAAAATGCCAGCGTTGAAAATCTGGAGTGAAAAATATTACAAATGCGCAAAATTACGAGGGTGCTTGGAAACTGCGCAACGTACGCTCGTAACAGTAATTTGGACTGTTGTCACTAAATTTTCAACATAAGCTTTTTAGCACCTCTGCTCATGAACAGTATCATTGTGATTTTTTTTAATCTGTCCCAAACACTGACTTCCCACAGCAACCGCGCTCTCTGCGCTGGAAGCGCGAAAACACATTTCGGCCATGTTGTGAAAAATGACAGCTGTACTGTTCATAAGGAGGTGTGGAAAAATGCTGATGTTGAAAATCTGGAGTGAAAATATTACAGATTCGCAAAGTTACAAGCGTGCGTGGAAACTGCGCAACGCACGCTCGTGAAACACTCATGTTTTGGATTTTTTTTCACCAAATTTGCAACATAGGCATTTTGAGAGCCCACCTCATGAACGCTGGCACTGTCGTTTTGTTGATCGGTTCTGAAAGGTGATTCCTTGCAGGGACCACAAAATCACCTTTCAGGACCGAATAACGCTATAACAGTGGCTGAATTCATGAGGAGGGTTCCCAGTAACCCCATGTTGAAAATTTGGTGCCAAAATTCCCAAAAATGTCTGAGATATACACCAAAGTTGAAAAAACCCTGTTTATGCCATTATACAGCTTACCGGCATTTCTTCAGTTCGCAGGTCGGCTTTGAAAAGTGCAGACGTGTTCCCAGTCCACCGAAGATCATCGCACCAATCTCTGGAGGTAAGTATGGGGTGAGGGGGTGTGGGGAGGTAGGGTGCACAGTGGATGGGTGCGGGTTGGGGGAAGGGACGGCAACCGGCATGGGACCGTTTCCTTTATTTCAGCGAGAAAACAAAAAGACGTCGCGGGAAGGTTTTTTTTTCAGGCTTGCTTTCAGCACACTGGGGTGGGCTCCCAGTGTGCCAACTGCCTTTTTTGGGGTGAGACTTAAGCCATGAGGATTGGGCCCCATCGACAGAACGACTGTTTGGGGGCATGATGCTGAGGGGTTGGGTCCCCCTCAGCCGCTAACAAATGGGGGAGGGGCTCCCCCGTCAGCAAATGAACTGGGTTGGGTGCCTGCCGATAGGGGGATTAGCAACCCCCATCGGCTTTAATGGTGCTGTGAGGCGGCGGCAAGCCTCCATGTTTACAAAAAATTTTACTCCAGACAAAGTACTGCAATGCAATGACAGATCACTCCCTCATTGCAGCGGGAATGGCTGACGCTGCAATGATGAGGTGGACCCTCATTGCAGTGGCGAAATAGTTTCAACTTGGTGGCACTTTTGGAAACCAATGTCAGCACAGTGTGCCTGCATTGATCCACCAGTGCCAAGCCCCCAAATGCAGTGCCACCGTTGGCTGCCACACTGCCGCACCTCCACAACCCACTTCTCTCCTAAGCTGCCGCATAATGTTTCTTACGCATGCTCGCAAGCAAACATAAAAAAGAATTGCTTAGAATTGATTGCTTGCCACCGTTAATTTTGTGCTGAACAACTTTGCCACTCGCAGTGTGTGTGTAGCAGTTATGGTTCATGAGGTATTCATATTTGTTGGTATGGAGTGTATGGTTTTTATTTTAAAAAAATCAACTACTTCGGCTAGTATAAAAAATATTGCCAAATTGTTTAAATTTGATTGCATACCACCATTAGAAAGGTAATTTTGTGCTGAACAGCTTTGCCATTCATACTTTTTGTGTAACAGTTATGGTTCATGAGGTATTCACATTTTATTTATGGTATGAATGACTTTTGTTAGTCAAGCCTCACAAAAGCAACGTGAATAAAAAGGATAAAAAAACATGCTTTGTATTAAAAAGCTCGCTTTTTAGTACACAATGAGAATTACTTTACTACCTGCTTATCATGTATGGATACATAATTTGGTTAGATATGTTACTTGTCCCCCCCCCCCAAAATGGTTTACGTAACTTTTTTTTTTATTAAACAAAATTTCGTTTTTGGGGAGGGACATTTTGGTTAGTATTAAAAAAGAAACAAACTCCTTAGAATTGATTGTATACCCCTGTTAAAAAAGTAATTTTGTGTTGAACAACTTTGGCACTCATACTTTGTGTGTAGCACTTTCGGTTCATGAGGTATTCACATTTGTTTATGGTACGGTGCATATGGCTTCATTTTTGCTTAGAAAGGCCCAGGATGCAGTGTTAAAGATCCAGAGGCTAGAAACATAGCAGTTGATGGCAGATAAGGACCGCAAGGCCCATTCAGTCTGCCCATTTTTTCTACCTTATGAATGTGCCATAGGCCTTTACCCTGTCAATGGCCTATTTATTCATACTCGTCTGTATTGCTCCCTTAAGCCTATCCAAAGCCCTGCACTGTATTCATATCCACCACTTCCTGAGGTAGGCCGTTCCGTGCATCCACCACCCTTTCTGTGAAAAAGAACTTCCTCACATTACTCCTTAATCGGCCTCCCTCTGCTCTCATGCTGTGTCCTGTTGTCCTGCTGTTTTTCTTATACTGAAACATGTTAAACTCTTTCTCCTTGTTAATGCCTTTAAGATGTTTGAATGCTTCAATCATATCACCTCTCTCCCTCCTTTTCTCTAGGGTATACATATTGAGCTCCATTAATCTCTCCTCATGTTTTCTGATGCAGTCCTTGCGCCATTTTGGTTCCCTTCTCTGGACTGCCTACATTTTGTTAATGTCCTTGTGCAGGTGCAGCCTCCAGTACTGCACGCAGTACTCCGGATGGGGCCTAACCAGTGTCTTGTAAAGAGGGATTATTACCTCCCTCTTATGACTTGTGATACTCCTACTAATATACCCCAACATTCTTCTAGACTTACCTACTGCTTTAGTGGTCTGCTTGGATGATTTCAGGTCATCTGTGATGATGATGCCCAAGTCTCTTTCTTCCCTTATGATTGCCAGCAACTCCCGTCCCAACCTATAGGTAGCTTCAGGGTTTCTCTTCCCTATGTGCATGATCTTGCTCTTCTTTGTGTTAAACCCCAGTTGCCACTCTTCAGACCATTTTTCCCATTTTTCCAGATCTCTTCTCATTCTGCCCACCCCATCTGGATCATCTGGTCTGTTGCAGATCTTGGTGTGATCTGCCAACAGGCAAACCTTACCCTCCAGTCCATCTGCAATGTCACTGATGAAGATATTGAAGAGGACTGGCTCCAGGACTGATTCCTGAGGTACCCCATTTGTGACTTGCATCTCTTCTGACTGTATACCATTTACCACCACTCTGTTTTCTGCCTGCCAGCCAGTTTGCCACCCAGTTGACCAACTTCTGACCCACCTTGAGCCTACCCAGCTTATTAATCGATCTTCTAAGTGAAACAGTATCAAAAGCTTTGCTGAAGTCAAGGTAGACGACATCAACTGCACCCCCTTGGTCTACCACTCTGGTTACCCAGTCAAAGAAATCTATGAGATTAGTTTGACAGGACCTTCCTGTTGTAAACCCATGATGTCATGGATCCTGTGCTTCTATGGATTCCAGGTGTTGCACTATTCTTTCCTTAAGGAGTGCCTCCATAATCTTGCCCACTGCTGAGGAAAGACTGACTGGTCTGTAGTTCCCTGCCTCCTCCCTGCTGCTACTCTTGTGGAACGGGATCACAAGAGCCCTTCTCCAGTCTTCGGGGACCTCTTCTGTGCTCAGAGACTCACTAATCAGTTCTGCTAGTTCCACCCTTCACTCTTTTAGTACCCTTGGATGTATGCCATCAGGTCCCATTGCCTTGTCCACCCTGAGCTTAGCGAGCTCTTGTAGGACCCTTTCTTTTGTAAAGGGACTTGTGCACACCTCCGTCCCCCCTGTGTCCATGGTGCTGAGCTGTGGGCCCTGCCCTACCATCTCCTCAGTAAATACTGAGCAGAAGTATCTATTTAGGGTAGATGCTTTTCATTGGTCCTCCTCCACACACTCCCCCTTATCCCCTTTGATCTTAGCAATACCCCCTCTGGACTTTCTCCTTTCACTAATGTATCTATAGAAAGTCTCGTCACCTTCTTTTACTGTTTGTGCTATTGTTTCCTCAGTTTGGGCCTTTGCCTGCCTTGCTACCTTCCCTGCTTCCCTTAGGAAAGTTTGGTATACCTCCCTATCTTCGTCCCACTGCGTTCCCTTTTATTTCCTGAAGGCCAACCTTTTGGCTCTGACCTTCTCTGCTACTGTTTTTGAGAACCAAAGTGGTTTCCTCCTTCTTTCGCTCTTGCTTTTCTCCCTAACACAATAGAATGCTGCTTCAAGTATTGCATCCTTAATGCTTGCCCACTTTGCCTATACTCCCTCACCTGTATTTCTTCTTGCCAGAGCTAGCTTAACTCTGTTGGCCATCTTATCAAAGTCAGCTCCTCTGAAGTCCCATATTTTTGCCTTGGAATGGGATGATTTAGTTCTAGTGGCCAAATTGAACCATACCATGTGATGGTCACTGGCCACCAGGTGACCTTCTACCTGGAGATCTGTGATCCTTTCCCTGTTAGTCTGTACTAGATCCAGGATACCCCTGTCTCTTGTGGGTTGTTGTACCAATTCTTTGAGGCCCTTCCCCTGCAGAGAATCCACTATGTGTCTAGTTCTGGTGGATGATCTTCCTGGACTCAAGTCTCCATCACTCATTCACACTAATTGGAGTATGCCAGAGGCACTGGGACCCTGCAGGAGCCAAAACTCTTCAGAAGGTGCCAGCACTGGAATAGGACCGCGCATGTGTGACACCGCTAGGCTAGTTCATGCCATATAGGCTATCTTGGCATCGACCCTCCAACTGCCTCAGTTCCTTTTCTCCTGCCACCGAGCGTGCTTCGATGATGACATTGCTCGCCCGCCTGGTGTCTAGTCTTTGTCTATACAACAGCAGCTATATAGCCATTCAGTATTCGCTTAACTTACCATTTTTTGTGTTTTCTTTTAAAAAAAAAAAGAAGAAAATGAAGAAGAACTACTGGAAGATTGTAGGAGCTAGGAGGCTGTGAGGCCCATAGGTGCTCCTGAAATTAATAATAGCTAATTTGAACAGCAGAGAGCATGAATTTATACAGTCTGCTCTTAAATGTAAATTTGGAGCTGCTGGTAATTACTGACAATGGTAATGCATTTTAGGGGTTAATGACTCTCATTGTGTAAAAATGTTGACGTGGCCTACGATTTAATTTTCTGCCTTGTAATTGTAAAGGGTGACCTCAGGTATTATAGATGTTATTTTTAAATTCAAAACCCAGTAAGGTCAGTAAGTAGGGGTCCTGCAAGATATCATACATTAGAAGTAGGTCCCCCTCCCTTAAACATCTAGTTGATAGGAACATTAAATTCAGTAAAATTAATCTGGATTCATAGGAGGCTTCATACAGACCTCTGAGTTTTGTAAATTTTCTCTGAACTTTTTCTAATTGAGTAATGTCTTGTTTTTTAAAAGGATACCATAACTGAGAGGCATAGTCTAAAAGGGGACGAACGTATGATCTGTATAGTGGCATCAGTACTTTTGAATCTCTTGACTTGATATTTCTTTTTATAAACCAGATAATCCTATTTGCTTTTAAGATAGTCTCGTTAATCTGGGAGTTAGGTGAAAAATCATTAGTAATATGGACCCCCTAGGTCTTTTTCCTTAGATGTAATAATTAATTGCCTATCATCAAGTACATAAATATTATTTATGTTACTTGGGCCAAAATGCGTAACCCTGCATTTACCATGATTTAAATTCACGTCCCATTTCTTGACCCATAGTGAGATCTGATCAAAGTAATTTTGAATGGTAGTTGTTTGATCAGAGTTTGAACATGGACCTGCTATTTTTATATCATTCGCATATTTAATAGTAGTAGTAAAGCAGCCATCAACGGAGTCGTCCTTTGACGGTAGTAGTGATGGTAGGGAGACTTTGAAAGCTGTGATGGCAGTGGGGCTGTGTCCAGTCCGCCATCCTTTGCAGAGGGGGGATCCAACCATGGGCAGTCCGGTGCTTGGGGGGAGGACGACAGTCCGCCTGTAGCACAAATGTAGTTGTTCTGGGACCTGGCTTTGCTTGACCTCAAGCTCTTCTTCCTTCTGTTGGTGGAAGAAGAATTGGTGCCTCTCGAGGTCACCCTCCGGTATGTCTGTGCATTGATCGTCACTGGTTGAGGGCGGCAAACCTGAACCAACTCTGGTCAGTTCCCTGTGGCTCCGCTTGTAATGGCCATGATCTTCGACATCAGTTCCCATCTCTGTCCTGAATGGGGTGCGGGTGAGCAGTTTCACCTCTGAGCCGCGCTCTTTTAGAGTGGGGTGTATGGTGTCTGCCCTGTTGTCCTGGCTAATGGTCTTGGGTCCGGGGCCTTGGGGCTGTGGCTGGGTCAGCCAGGTCAGAATGAGCGTGATGCCCTCTCTGGTGCTAACTCCATCAACGCCGACTACTTGTGCTTACCTCCCTTTCCTTTTTCCCTGCAGGGGCCGGCACGGGTACCGCTTTTCTTCTTCCCCTTACTTCAGGTCTAGGTCTAGTAGCGATTCTGGTGCCGGTGCTGTGGGTGCCGCTGCCCTAGGTGGTGCTGTGTGGTGTGGCATCATTTTGTGGTGCCAGCACCATTAGCAGCACTGTGCGGTGCAGGCGGTGGTACTGGGTGTGGCACCGGGTGTGGCACCACGTATAGTGCTAGCACCGCAGATGGCACTGAACTCCTCTCCAATCCAGGTGATGGCGTCTCCTGGTCCTGACCTGCCCTTTGGAGGTTATTTTGGGGTAGAAGTGGATCCGGATGAGCCTCTCCCTCTTCTGCTTTGTAGAAGATGCAGTGGATGACTCATTTTATGGGCTGGAATGCAAACCCTCTGTATCAGTGTGATGGAAGATCTTCTTTCCAGTTCCTCTTCCTCAGGGATATGGGGTCCACCATAACATTTCAGTATTCATCTGTGGACCAAAGCAGACTGCTACGTCTAGAGTTCCTACATGTCTCAGTACAAATACACCCTGTGGAACACACTTAATGCAATGATCAGGAACTTCTTGAAATCTAACGCTCCCTTGGTAGAGACATATAGCCCAATAATCAGCTAAAAGCTTTTATGAACACCTACATCTCTGCCTCTAGGGCAGCTGTCACTGGCAGCAGGTGGTTAATGTTTTCTTGACTGCGCTTATCTGTTCTGCTAAAGGTCACTCAAAACAACAGGGCTACCATTTAAACCACATGACATCCTCATGACAAGCAGTCCTGTCAAGGTAGAGGCCTAGGTGCCCTTTCCAGGAACCAATGCCTCAGCCATGAAGAAAACACAGTAGAGGGCACAGGATCTGAAAGCGCCCTATACTAACCTCTGTGGATCCAGCCCATACCCCACCCCAGCTGTCTGGGGGGGGTCGTTTAATTCGGTTTTACAACAGTAGAAGTCCATTACAGAGGACCTATAGGTCATCAGGATTGTCCGAGAAGGATACTCTCCCAATTTCACAGATTTGCCCACACCTTCCACCCAAACGGCAACCAGTTTGTCTGCCCTCAGTCACACTCTCTGCTTCTGAGATCCAGGGCCTCTGGTGCCAGCAGTAAAATCATTCCACAGCAGAGCGAAGCACAGGTTCCTATTTCCATTGCTTCTGGTTCCAAGTTAACAGACGGCATGTGCCCATTTGTCGACCTTGGAAGGTTAAACAAGTTCCTGTTCAGGGAAGATTTCTCTAAATCTCGGTGTCCAAGTCTTCACTTCTTGGACATTTGGCTCCTAGCCAGCCCTTCCGGTTAAGAGACACAGGAAGCAGTCACCGCAGCCTCTCGGTTCTCACCAGGTTCGGATAAGGTGCCCGTTCATCTTCCCAATAGCTCCTCTTCTTCGGAGCCCTCCTGGATACCTCCAAGGTGTCAGTTTCATTCCAGAGGACAGGAGAAACAACATCTTTAGATGGTGCGTTACAATACGGAAAACAACTCTATTTGGCCTCCTCTTTGGTTGAGCGGATGATGGGACTCAGGTCGTCCTCCACAGCAAGCAGTGGTTTTTGACTACACATCCTCAATCTTCCATACAAGATGACAGAGCCCTGTAAAAAATCCGTGGGGACTCACTGCCAAGGCCTCCACACTCAGGTGTGGAGCCAGGAGGATCCTCATCTTGCCATAAATTTCTTAGAGATGAGAGTTATCTTATAAGCAAAGTCCAGGAGGATGCCCCCTGCCACAATGTTTTCCTACATTGGAAGGACAACAAAGCTGCCATGTTTTCCATCAGCAAACAGTGTGGGGTGGCCCCCTACCCTCTCTGCAGTAGGGCCATGAGGTTGTGAGAGTGGTACCTTGAGTACAGTGCGTCAGTTCAGATTTCATGCAGTCGCTTTTGACGAATGGGGCAGTTCAGACCTGGTCCTTTAGCGTCCCCTCTCTATGCAAAACTGCCTCTATCCTGCTTCAAAAATCCAGACCCTGGTATTTTCTGTCAGGACGTGTTCACTACAATATTCATGATGCTCCCTGTATGTTTTCCTCCTCTTCCCTTAATTCAGAGGGTGCTGATCAAGTTGTATGCACAGGGGGCAAGATGATTCTCATCGTCCCAGACTGGCCTCGGCAGATTGATTTGCATTGATCTACAGTCTGTCAGAAGTTCCCCCAAGGTGACTACCTCTACGAGTGGACCTTCTGACACAGGGACTTTAGTCCATCCTAGCCTGCGCTCCCGTCATCTCCATGCCAGGCCCGGAGGAGATGGAAGTGGGTAAGCTCTAGTTTTTTCCAGATCTTCACAAATTGTCTTCTAAGTCATGCACAGGCCTTCCACCAGGAATGCTTACTTGGCTAAGTGGAATCTCTTCTTCATCTCGTGTGCAAGTCCCATCTGGACCCTTCGGTTGCCCACCAAGTAAGGTATTGGAGTGCCTCTTGAACCTGTCAATAGCAGGTCGGCCATACTCGGCAGTGAAGGTACACCTCTGCACATTTTCAGTCTATCTTGAGCCAGTAGACATCTTGTCACTGGCTCAATTACCATTAGTCAAGTTTTGCTTTGCTAACTCCAGAAGGAAGGGTAGCGCTTCCTTCACTCTCTGGATGTTAGAGGGTTCTGTGATTCTTCTTTGACAGAATGAAGTGATACACATCTGAGCAACTTTTGTATCTTCAGCATGCCTCGACTGGCTCAGTCTGTTGCCTAGAGATGTCGACTTGGTTAGTAATATGTCTCCGACACTACTAATCCACGTCACAGGCAAAGTTGGAAGGCCAGGTTCACACCACTCTGTCGGAGCGGTTGCAGCTTCCTGGGGGAGATTTGTAATGTACCTGTTGCACTCATCTGCAAGGTGGTGAGTTGGAACTCAGTGCATACCTTTGTAAAGCACTATGTTCTGGATGTCCATACCAGACAGCTCTCTTTCTTTGGCAGGACAGTCCTTATGGACTTCCATCCTGAGTGAGCTCTGTCTCCGACCACCTTACTTGGTGGGGGGGGGTTGATTTTTAGCTCGGTACTCTCCCATTAGTGTGAATGAGTGGTGGAGGCTTGAGTCCAGGAAGATATGGAAATGACGTACTTACCGTACTTCTTGATCTTCTTGGATGGAGTCTCCACCACTCATTCACATGCCCACCCACCATCTCCTGAGCTCACTCATTCTGTTTTTGGTCTTCACTACCTTGTTGTTTGAGCTGTGAAGACATTGTTCAATTGACCCTTCTTACAGAGGCCATCCAGGCCTTCACATACCCAGAGGTTAGGGTTAGGTTTTCTTTCATTAGCTTATGCTACACCTCCTCGGTCAAAAAGATACTGAGGCAGTTGGAGGATCAATGCTGAGATAGCCTATATGGCGAGAGCTAGCCTTGCGGCACCGTGCACGCGTGGTCCTATCCCGGTGCTGGCCCTCTTGAAGATTTTTGGCTCCAGTGGGGTCCTAGCGCCTCCAACATAGTCCCATTAGTGTGAATGAGTGGTGGAGACTCCATCCAAGAAGATCAAGAATTACAGTAAGTATGTAATTTCCATTTCCAGCTGGTATTGACCAATCTGTATCTGGCATGTTCAAGTCTCCCATTATCAGAACCTCCCCTTTAGCCATCATGTTTTGTATATCTTCTAACAGTAATGTGGCTATGTCCTCCCCCTGGTCTGGAGGCCTGTAAATAACCCTAGTTTGTATGGCTGTCTCATTTCCTGTTTCCAGGGTGACCCACAGTCCTTCTGGTTCCTTATGTGTATTCTGAATTTCTGTAGCTTTGATATTTTCATTGACATAAAGGGCCACCCCCACCCCCTTTTTGCACCTCGGTCTCTTCTTAGCAGTACATAGCCGGGCACTGAAGTCTCCAAAGTATGGTTACTGGTTAACCATGTCTCGCTAATGGCTACTATGTCCAGTTTAGCCTCTGTCATTGTTGCCTCCAGGTCTGGGATCTTGTTTCCCAGACTGCAGACATTTGGTACATGATTTTCCATTTGCAAGATTTTGGTGCGTTAGTTGTGGAGAGAGGTCTGGCTTTTCCTCTATGCGTTGTATGGAGAGCCAGACCTTTTTCCTTACCTGGTGATGCAAATGAACTACAAACATGCTGAACTCCTGTTTGATCACTAGCTGAGGGAGGAGGGGTGTTCTTCCTATTCAGTGTATCAGGTGCTGCACCCCTCTCCCCATTTGCTAGTTTAAATATTCTGCAAAGATATCAAACATCTGCCCCAATGTATTGACTCCCTCCTTAGTCAGATGCAGTCCATCAAATTTAAAGAACTTTCGCTCCCAAAACTGTTGCTAGTTACCTACAAATTTGTGTCCTTATTCCTGGCACCAGCCCTTGAGCCACATGTTTAGCTCCCCTAGCTCCCCTTCTCTGACCTTCCGTCCATCTGCCCCCCTCTCCCAGACTGGCAGGATCTCAGAGGAGATGCCAAATGAAATGGATGACAGTTTGTCTCCCAGCCTAGTCAGGTGTTCCTTGGTCTCCACAACTGACCAGCTGGTGAGATCGTTAGTCCCAGTGGCGGGCTCTGCAGAACAACTTGAGCAGCTCATGGCCCTCAAGGAGGAGAAGGAGGCAGCTCAGGCCGCGGAAAGCTCCTCTTTGGCTGCGGCCATCATTCTGCTCCAACTGGGATCCTCCTGTATGGCTTCCTTTCAGAAGCTGTGCCAGTCCCTCTCTACTAAAGTAGAGGACCCTTCAGGGACTCATTCTTCTTGGTCCCCAAAAAAATTATCTGTTTGTCTGGCTCTGTAGAATTGGCTTGCTCCTAGTCTATAAACATTGCTGTGTTCTTTTGTTCTCTTTCATGCTGTGCCATGAACAGCTGTCACTCCTGTTTGTACCTTGTTTCTCCTGTGATGGACTCTCCCAGGTTGTGCCAGAATACAGGCAATACTCTTGTCTAGTGCACTTACCCGGTAATCAAAAACTAAATAAATAAATAATTACAGGAGCACATACGAGATACAGACTGAGAGATGGCGACTGCATTTGTTGTTGGTTGATTGCTTCTTACCTCCTTGTTTCTTTCATCTGTGGTTCTTCTTTTTCAGCAGGGGGATGTTTGAGCTTTAAGATGGGTTGGAAAGTCTTCAAGCTGGCTTCTCCCACTCACCCGGGTGATGACACCCTCGGCTCCACCCCATGACACCAGATCTTCCTTACCTCTTGGAAGCATCAGGTTCCCTCCTTAGTGCGCTCGCATTTTGCAGGCCTTGGCTCTAAAAACCTTGGATTTGTTTCCTAAACTTACTTTGAAACTTGTTCGAGTTCAGTCTTCACCATCTTCCCTCATGGCTGCTATGGAGGACAAGACCGTTCCCAGGTACCACCGGTGCCCCTGCGGGCAGAAGATGTCGCTCACTAACTTCCACACCTCGTGCATTTATTGCCTTGGGCACAACCACGATCCACAGGCTTGCAAGATGTTCCTGTCCTTCTCGCCTTTGGTGCTCGAGGACAGCGCTGCCCGAGTTCAGCTGGGATGACTGGAGAAACAGCACCCGCCGGTCAAGTCGAAGGAGGCCCATTGGGTGATGTCCACTGCGGCAGGCTCTGCAGAGCAACTTGAGCAGCTCATGGCCCTCGAGGAGGAGGAGGCGGCCCAGGCCATGGCAAGCTCTTCTTTGGCTGTGGCCTTCATTCTGCTCCAGCTGGGATCCTCCTATATGGCTTCCTTTCGGGAGCTGTGCCAGTCCCTTTCTACTAAAGGGGAGGGCCTTTCAGGGGCTCATTCTTCTCGGTCCCAAAAAAAGGAACTGAAAAAAGACTGTCGACGTTCTTGGGAGCAGGAGAGATCTCACTCCCCGGACCATAGAACCTCGACTTTGGTGGAAGTTGCGGCCCAGGCCGCTGGTTTCATGGTGTCCCCATCAGACCAGTTGACTGAGATGCCTGTCGACACGGCCAAGATTTTTTTCGAGCCCACCAACAAGTTGTCGACAACTCTCTCTCAGACACCAGTGCTTCCGGTGCCTTCCGAGGACTTGCCTAAAACCGTTGACCCAAAGTTCCCGGCCCAGGACCCCCTTCCTTGGCCCACCGCTGGCACTGTGGCTGGTCAAGGTCTCGATCCTCCTCCATTCCGGGGAAATCCCACCGACGTTGGTGGTCTCAGTCCCGACATCGCGGAAAGCGGCGTCGCCACTCTTCTTCCTCATCCTCCTCAGCTGAGGAGGCTCCGACGCAAGTTGCGTCGGCACTTTGAGGGTCTAATGTGGCAACAGCTCCTTTTGCCTGGCAGCCAGCTGACACTGGCATCAATACCAGCAATTAAGTGGCTGTCACCTGAATGGCCAAAGCCGACTCCTGCTGCCGGTTCCCCGGTCGAGGTCCTGGTGCCGACAGCTCGGCCAAAACCGGCTGCCCCACCCATTGTGGTGTAACCACCACCTCCCCAACTGAAGAATGGGGTGCCGAGCAGGGATTCTCGGCCAGCTCAAGGTTTGCCCCATCAGTTGTCAGTCACTCTCACCCCTGATCACCCTCGGCGAGTGGAGAGTGGCTCTGGTGGTCACCAGCTGTAAGCAGACTCTTCGGAGTCTGAAGACTCCTCGTTGCATTCCCATCCAGTCGACCTGGAATCTCAGGGGGGTCTTTCTGTGGATGAGAGCCCCACCTCATTCCTCGGTATCCTTCGGCTCATCTCGGAGTCCACCAGGATGCCGCTCGAACCCATGCAGAAATGGGCCAGATATCCCCTTATGGAGATTCTGACAAGGGGGACGCCCCCACGGAGGCCTTCCCCATAGTCGAGGCCATTGTGGGTCTGGCATTAGATCTCTGGCAGTGCCCAGCCTCCTGCCCAGCGCCATCGGCCAGGATGGCCTGCAAGTATGCAGTCCCTACTGGCTCTTTCTCCAGTTTCTCGGAGCACCCCTCGGCTGAGGGGTTGGTGACAGACTCTGTCTTCAGGTGCTCAGGCAACACGAGGGATGTGGACAAGTCCCCAGATAAGGAGTCCAAGAAATTGGACTACTCAGGAGAAAGGTGTACGCTGCCGCCTCTTTGGGCCTTCGCCAGTCCATCTCGGCTGTTATGATGGCACACTTCTCTCACACCCTGTTGGGCTCCCTGGATGAGGTGTTCCCTCATCTCCCGGCTGACCTCCAGACCACGGTCAAGCAGGTCCAGGATCAAGGAAGGGCGCTGGCAAAGCAGCAGCTCCAGACGGCTCTGGACATTGGAGACTCTTGTGCCCATTTGGTAACGGCCGCAGTGGCCATGCATCGCAGGACTTGGATGCGGATCTCGACCTTCATGGCAGACACCCAACACAAGCTCACAGATGTTCCCTTTCTGGGCACCGACCTGTTTGGGTCCGGTGTGGAGGGCGACCTCCAGTGCATTGAAAAATCCAATGCCACCCTAGATTCGGTCACATCTGCACAGAAGGACAAAGGCCACCATCAGCAGCGTAATCCCTTTCGTCCCTTTGCTCCTGCGGCAAGACCTGCCCACCGGCAGCAGGGCCAGCAGGCTCAAACTTGGTGCCCTAGAGCCAAGTCCGTCGCTTCCTCAGTCAGGAAGCCCGGGGAAAGGGCTCCGGCGGCTTCTCAGCCAGTCCCTCCTCCCCAAAGTCTGCCCAGTGATGGGTTGTGGGGTGCCGCCCCAACCTTGTCTCACCTCCCCTGGGTTCCCCCCGTGGTGGGCCAGCTCATCCACTTCCTTTCTGCCTGGTCCACTGTCACCACGGACTGCTGGGTACCAGAAGTGGTTGGCAGGAGCCAGCCTCTGGAGTTTGAGCAGGTCCCTCCCTTTTGAGCTTGCGCCCCATGGGGGGCTACCGGGTCTGCAGCCTCCCAGTCTGTTCTCTGAGACAACATCGACCAGCTCCTCCACAAGTGGGTACTCAGCAAGGTGGTGGATCCTCCTCCGTGCCCAGAGTTTGTTTCCAGGTTCTTCCTGTTTTCCAAAACGGACAGGAGGCTGGCGCCCCATTCTCGATCCACATGACCTGAACAAGTTACTAAGGCCATGCACCTTTCAGATGGTAACCTTGGCTCAGATAATACCACCCCTGGAGCAGGGCATGTGGTTCTGCTCCCTGGACCTCCTGGATGCGTTCTTTCACATCCCAATCCATCCGTCTCATCAGTGGTTCCTCCGCTTTTGGGCAGAGGGAACCCTCTACGAGTTCCGGGCCATGCCCTTCAGCCTCTCATCAGCTCCCAGGGTCTTCACCAAATGCATCACAGTGGTGGCAGCATTCCTGCGGCACCAAGGGGTCCAGGTTTACCCTTACCTGGATGACTGACTGATAGCAGATCCCTCCAAGTTGGAGGTGGAGCAGTCTAGAGATCTGGTCCTCTAGACTTGCTCTCAACTCGGCCTCCTCATCATCGAGGCCAAGTTTGAACTCATGCCCCCGCAAGTGATTCAGTTCATTGGGGCAGAGCTTGACTCTCTCCAAGCCAGCTCCCAGTGGACAGGGCTGAGGTCCTTTCCTCCTTTGCCCAGTCATTTCTGGTTGGGCAACTGCACCCTGCCTGGGACTTCCTGCAACTTCTGGGTCTGATGGCAGCCTGCACCAGCATGGTCCATTGGGCCAGCTGGCATATGCGCCCCCTGCAGTTGGGGCTGGTCTGCAAGTGGTCTCAGTGCTCAGGTCATCTAGACCAGCCAGTCTCCTTGACTCAGGAGATGTGGGATGGCCTGTTGTGGTGGCTCATCCCAGCTCATCTGTGGGAGGGTATCCCATTTTTCTGCCCCGAGCCGATGGTCATCCTGACAACACTTGCCTCTCTGATAGGTTGGGGTGCCCATCAGAGGGAGCACAGAGCCCACAGACTCTGGTCCCCTCAGGAGTCCCGATGCCACGTCAACCTGCTGGAGCTCCGAGTGGTCTGGCTATCCCTGACCACCTTCGCTCCATTTGTTCGGGGTCAAGTGGTCCAGGTCCAGATGGACAACACCACGACCCTGTACTATCTCAACAGACAGGGCAGGAGGCGGGATGCACTCCTTGCCTCTGTGCAAGGAAGCTCTTCGCATTTGGTCTCTCATGCTCAGCCTGGAGGCGGATCTCCTAGCCATTCATCTGGCAGGAGCCTCAAACAGTCTAGCTGATGCCCTCAGCTGGATAGGCGATGCATCTCACGAGTGGTCTCTCCTGCCGGAGGTAGTTCAAGACCTGTTCTCCCACTGGGGCACACCTCAGGAGGACCTGTTTGCCTCCAGGGAGAACGCCAAGCTTAGGCTGTACCACGCCGCCCCCCTCAGCAGGGCTCTCTGCAAGGGGATGCTTTCTCTAGACCATGGATCCCAGGCCTCTTCTATGCCTTCCCTCTTCTGCCCTTGATCCACAAGGTGCTCCTCAAGGTCAGAAGGGACAAGGTGCAGGTGATCCTGGTAGCCCCAGACTGGCCTCACCAGTTCTGGTATCCAGATCTCCTCAGCCTCAGCTCCAGGCTCCTGAGGCAGCACCCGTCCCGCCCGGACCTGCTTTCTGTCAACAAGTGGAAGGTACTCAATCCAGACCTTCAATCCCTGCACCTGACGGCCTAGTTCCTGAGCGGCTAGAGTTTCAGGCCTTGGGTCTTTCTGACGAGGTCCTCAACGTCATTGAGGCATCCCACAAGGAGTCGACCAGAAAATGCAATGCCTTCAAATGGAAGAGATTCTCCATCTGGTGTCAGGGCAAGGGGTTGGACCCCTTGTCCTGCCCACTGGCTAGCATTCTGGACTACCTGTGGTCCCTTTCCCAGCAAGGGCTTCGGTCGACGACCCTCAAGGTGTACCTGACAGCCATTTCTGCTTACTGGGCATGGGCCGGCAAGCAGTCAGTGGCGCAGGAGAAGGTGGTCTGGCGTTTTTTCAAGGGCCTAGATCACATATCCACTCCAGTGCATGAACCACCACCTCCGTGGGATTTACTGCTGGTATTGGCCAAGCTCATGGGCAAGCCATTCGAACCGATGCACAGGTGTGACATCTCTCACCTGTCATGGAAGACCACCTTCTTGGTGGCTATCACGTCAACCAGAAGGATTGGGGAGCTCCAGGCACTTTCCATCGAATCTCCCTACCTGGTTTTCCACAGGGACAAGATTGTCCTGCGCCTCCACCAGAAATGTCTTTTCGAAGGTGGTGTCGGAGTTTCACCTGAATCAGGTATTGACTCTGCCGGTGTTCTACCCCAGTCACACCTTGGAGGCTGAGTACAGGCTCCATACTTTGTACCTGAGACGAACGCTCACTTACTATAAAAAGCGGACATTTGGGGAGAGGTTCGCCAGCTGTTTGTCACCTACACTGAAGCCATACTTGGCAGCTCTGCAGCAAAGCGGACGATTGGTAGGTGGATCACTTCCTGCAATGATCTCTGCTATAGGCTGGCGGGTAGGGAGTCTCCTGTAGGGCTTAGGGCTCATTCCACCCATCATACCGCTGCGTCGGTGGCTGCTTCTAGGGACGTCCCTATCCAGGAAATCTTCAGGGCTGCTACCTGGAAGTCAGCGCACACCTTCATTTCCCATTACCACATTGACCTTGAGTCATGCCGGGATGCTGGTTTTGGAACCTCAGTTCTCCAGTCCCTGTTCTCTAAGTAGGGGGTGTGCACCTTGCCTCCCTCCTCCCGGAGAACTGCTAGGAGTCTGTCAGATAGAGTGGCTAGAACAACATATCCATGCCCCTAGAAATACAGGTTACTGACTTGTAACAGGAGTTCTAGGAGTGGTATGTGTTGTTCATCCACACGGACCCACCCAACCTCCCTGACTTCGGAGCACAACCTGGCTTCCAGCAGGCTAGATCTGGCATCATGGGCCGGAGCTGAGGGTTTCATCACCTAGGTGGGTGGGAGGAGCCAGCTTAAAGACTTTCCAGCCCATCTTAAAGTGGCAAGGTACCTGCCAGACATTGTGGATGAACAATATATACCACTCCTAGAACTCCTGTTACAGGTGAGTAGCCTGTATATTTGTACTAGCAATAACATAAAAAGTAAAATTGTTCAGTATAACTATTTACAGTGGAAGAATAAACAACAGATTCATCATAGTTTTCCTTCGGTTTCTGTGTTCAACCTGCAAGCAATTGCAGCTCTGTCTTATAAGTCCTTCAAACCCCCTATTTTTAACAACCATCTTCCAAAGTGTTCTTGTATGTTTCAGGCAGGTGCTGGAAGGAACACAGTGTGCCTGAGCAGAGGCCCCTTTTCCACAGCTCTTCTGCAAAAGGCTTAAAAATTGTACTCGGGTAACTCCTCGAGTTTCCAGTAGCTTTTTGCAATTATCTCAAACTATAATTATATGCATTTCAAAAATGAACACTATATAATTTCTAAACAAGGGGATCCCGATATCAGTTACATTTCCACATAATAATCTGCATATATTTTTATATCAGCAGATATGTAACGGAAAAAAGACAAACAACAAGGGATGACTGAGAGATAGCCAGAGGCAATTAATTGCGAGACTGTCGGGGTGATCAAATCGTAGGTCTCACATGAAAACTTGTTTTCGCAACCAGACAGACAAGAGACAGGAAAGGAATAGAACAGAACAGATCCTTGCATTTAAACACTTTCTCCATAACAACTGGGACAGGGTCCTGTTTCACCCTGTCACACAAACCTGTAGGTACACCCTATAACGATGCAGCAGAAAGTATACCCTGCAACAGCAATTTGAATCAAAGAACAATTAAGTGGTAAAATGTAAGCAAAAAACAGTAACAAAACCTGTAAGCACAAAAGAAAATAGTAACACACAGTAAATCTGCCTAGCCAAAAGAAGCCTTAATTTTTTTCCTTGGTCTGATAATGTTGTTCCTTGCTCTTTCCTTACAATCAAACCTAGAAGAAAAGGGCTCAGGTGAAGCTAGGTGCCTTTGCCAGCAAACATAGAACTCTCAGAGAGCTTCTGCAGTGTGGGCAAGTTAAGCTATTGCAAGTGTGGTAAAAAATACATTCCAGAGACTCACACATCTGCGAGACACTACACCGTTCAGGCATGTCAGATCTACAAGGGATTCAACACAGCCATCTGGTGATGCCCAAAATGGGTCTTAGAAAAGCACCTGTTAAAGCAACAAGTAGCACGAATGGAGAAGGATCTCCAACAAAAGATCTCCACCATGTCTCTCCAGTGCCCTCCTCAGGATCCAAATCCTTGAAATCCTGGGGACCACCATCCAGGTCACATAAGCACAAGCACCAGGAGAGAAAGAAACACGAAGCCTCCCCGGTTCGGTCTCGGTCGCCCCATCTGTGGTGCCGACCGCTTCCGTGCCGTCAACTGATTCTGCAGCAATACCACCAGCTGCCCAGATATTCAACATAGCTTCCAGGTCGGGACAGGCTACAGGCATCACCAGGCCTAGTGTGGTTGGTGAACTTTGCTTCCCCTGTTGACCTCTTCCAGTGCTCCCGTTGAATACACGGGTGCCGATGTACATGACATCTTGGCGTCCTCTAGAGACATCCTTAACGGTTTTGCCTCCACCTCCTGCACCTGGAGGCCCATTGACTGGGTCCATCATTCAAACCCCTGCACCAACACCTACCAGGGTTATACCCTGTTGAGCGCTGACAGCTTCACCAGCACGCTCCCTTCTTTCCGTCAGTCAGAGGGACGACATGGAATGTAATCATGACTTTATGGTACAGGATGAGGAGGAGGAGGCTGAAGCTTATATGAAAAGTCCCTAGGAGAGGACTAGTTCCACAGTTTCCACCCACAATGAGAACTTGGTGGTTTACACCCCTAGACCCCCTCCTGAGGACAACTCTTTTATAACTATGATGTGGCAACTTCAAGCTGCCATGGGGTTTGATTTGGAGGAGTAGGACACAACCAAGAAGAACCTGATAGACTTCTTGGAGCCACCTGACTCTCCCCCACCTCGTTGTAATTCCAACCATCCTCCCTGCGCTAGAGCATGCCACCTTTGCTACCTGACATAGGCCCCCTAACATAATTCCTGCCATACCTAGAAAACCAGATAAAATGTATATGGCCCCCTCAGGTAGGCCTTTCTTTGCAGGCCAACCTGAAGCTGATTCTGTGGTCATCAACTCTGCCCATGATGAATCAAAGGCACCAAAATGTCTTAGTTAGCTTACTCCTAACAAGGAATCCAGAAGATTAGATGTCATGAGCAATAGGACCTATGCCTCTGCCTCTTTGGGCCTAAGAATTGCAAACTTCCAGGCCCATATAGTAAAATACCAAAATACACTATGGAGAAATGCTAAAGTAGCTGACCAAGCTCTTCCAGAAGGTGCACCAAAGCAAGAGCTCCTTAAGGCCTTAACAGCTGGGGCTGTCATCGATAAACGCCTCCTATGAACAGCCTATAATATTTTGGATGCCTCAGCTAGAAGAGCAGCCTCAGGAATATGTTTGAGAAGATATTCCTGGCTAAGGGTGGCAGGCTTTGCAAATGACACCCAGTAGTCAATTCTAAATGTCCCTTTCAAAGGATATAAATTATTTGGTGCAGATTTGCAAGATATCCTCTCCTCCAATTAGCAGGCCTCAGGAAGAACCCTCAGATCAGTCCATTCCCTCTCACACCCAGCCAAGGAGCAGACAGGGTGCTTTTTCATCTGGCTGATGTGAGGCACTGTACCACCACCAGACAATCAGGCAAGGGTAAAGGAGCAGGAGCCCTGCCTACTCCAGCAGCCACTCCAGGTGCCCATTCAAAAGCCCCTAGAGGTGGCAGTGCAGCAGGACCCGCAGCTGGCTCAGCCTGAGTCCTGTCACACACACCCCAGCCACCGTTGCCTCCAGGGGTGGTGGTTGAGGGTTGTCTGTCCCTCCACCTAGACCAGTGGAAGGAGCTGAATTCAGATGCTTGGGTCCTAAAAATAATAGCACAAGGACATGCTCTGGAGTATCTAGCGCTACCTCCAAACCATCCACTAGTGCCTACACATCCTCAAGTGCACATTCCCCTGCTTCTGGAGGAAATTCACACCCTGCTCCAGAAAAGGGCAGTAGAACCTGTACCCCAGGAACAGAGAAACACAGGGTTCTATTCTAGGTACTTCCGAGTTCCAAAATGGACAGGGGTTCTAAGGCCTAGTTTGGATCTTAGGGACCCCAACTTTTACACAGACTACAACAAGTTTCAAATGGTGACACTGCAGACCTGTACCACTACCGGGGGCATGGGATTAGATCTGTTCCCTCGACAATAAGAATGCCTACATTCATATCGGAATCTGAAAACATCACAGGAAATATTTAAGATTCCTGTTTCAGGGGGAACACTTCCAGTTCAGAGTATTGCCCATTGGCTTGTCATTTGCGCTGCTGGTCTTTACCAAATGCTTGGCTGTGGTGGCAGCAGCCCTTCGCAGGAAAGGCCTTTATGTATTCCTTACCTGGATGTCTGTCTTCTGAAAGCTAACTCCAAGAAACAATTCACACACACTTTAGCTCGAACCAGGCAACTGTTCAATGATCTGGGGATCACTGTCAAAATCTATTCTGAGTCCTTGCCAGCACCCATAATATATAGGGTCTGTCTTCGATACAGCCATGTGATCAGCATTTCTGTCTCTGGACAGGGCCAAGCATCTGATGGCACAGGCCCAGCTAGTTTACAACAGCCAATATGTCATAGCCAGAATGTTTCTTCTGCTCCTGGGACTAATGGCAGCAGCCATTGTTACAGTGCTTCTAGCCAGGCTCCATATGAGAATCCCTCAGTGGACCTTGAGAGTCCAGTGGGATCAACTCACAGGCGATCTGGAACAGAAGGTTCTAGTAACCTCTTCAGTATGCAAGGTGCTCAAGTGGTGGATGGAACCCAACAACCTGCTGAAGGGGGTTCCATTTCTGATCCCTTCCCATTGTCAGATTTTAACAGATGTCTCTGGGTGGGCTGGGGGGGAGCACACCTAGGGCCCCATCAGATGCAGGGTGTATAGACCAAAGTGCAGAGCACTCTGCATATAAATATTCTAGAAATGAGAGCTGTTCTGTATGGCCTACAGGCCTTCCAGGCTCATCTGTCCCCAGGTCCTCTGTTAGTACAGACGGACAGCATCAGCGTGATGTATTACATTGACAAGCAAAGGGGAATGAGAGTATGGTATTGGGCTCTAGAACACAGTCTAGAATTGTCTGCAGTACATGTTCCAGGCAACCAAAATGTCTTAACGGACAGACTTAGCAGGATACAGTTCAAAATGCATGAGTGATAACTACTGACCTCACAGTAGAGGACGGACCTGTTCGACAAATGAGGTCATCCAGAATTGGACCTCTGTCCCCACACAATAAAAAACTGCCACATTTGTGCTCATTTATTCCGGGGCCTGGAGTTTTCTTGGAAAGGGAGGTTCCTCTACACCTTCCCTCTAATTCACAGGGTATTACTCAAACTTCAGATGGAAGGGACGACTCTAATCCTCATTGCTCCCCAACGGCCTTGACAGATCTGGTTCCCCTTACTGCAGCAGTTACCAATAGTTCTGCACTAATGCCAGGAACTTCTGTCACAGGAGCAGGGAACTGTGGTCCATCCAGACATCAAATTGCTTCATCTACATGCATGGCTCCTGACTTAGAAATAGAGAAATTGATGGCAGATAAGGACCGCTAAGTCCACCCAGTGTGCCCATTTTTCCTACCTGCTGCAAAAACCACAGACCCTACTTGATCTTTGGCTTTACCATCTCGTTCCTGTCACTAGGGTTCCCCTATGCCTGTCCCATGCATCCACCACCCTTTCCGTGAAGAAATGCTTCCTCACATTACCCCTTAGTGTACCCCCTTCCAACCTCATGCCATGCCCCCATTCCTGAACATCTCCTTTTCTGCAAGATGCTACCCTCTGGTACCCTATTTATGCCCTTTAGATATTTGTAGGTTTCTATCATATCTCCCCTGTCTCTCCTCTCTTCCAGGGTATACATATCGAGGTCTCCCAGTCTCTCCTCATATGACTTTTGGTGCAGGCCCTGAACCATCTTTGTTCCCCTTCTTTGAACTGTCTCCACCCTGTCTATGTCCTTGCAGAGATGCAGCCTCCAGAACTGGACACAGTACTCCAAATGAGGCCTCACCAATGATCTGTACAGTGGCATCAGCACCTCTTTTTTTCTGCTGGTGATACCTCTCCTTATGCACCCCAGCATCCCACTGGCTTGCCGCATAGCCTTGGAACATTTTTTGTCGCCTTTAGGTCATCAGATATGATTACCCCCAAATCCCTTTCCTATTTGGTGACAGTATCTCCCCCTCCCACCCCATCCCATTATGTAATCCTCCTCTGGGTTCTTGTGCCCCAAATGCATGATTTTGCACTTTTTCTCATTGAATCTCAGCTGTAACACTCTAGACCATTCCTCCAGTTTACCTAGGTTCCTCCTCATTTTTTCCACTCCTCCTGGAATGTCCACTCTGTTGCATATTTTAGTGTTATCTGCAAACAGGCATATCTTCCCTTCCAGATCCTCTGCAATGTCACTTATGAAGACATTGAACAGAACTCATCCCTGTGGCACCCTGCTGGTCACCCTCTTTTCCTCAGATTGAGCTCCAGTTACCACCACCATCTGTCTTCTATCACTTAACCAGTTCCTAACCCAGTTTACCACCTTGTGACTCACTCCTAGGCTGCAAAGCTTGTTCACAAGTCTTCTATGTGGAACGGTATCAAAGACCTTACTAAAATCCAGGTAGGCCACATCCACTGCTTCCCTGTGATCCATTTCACTAGTCACCCAGTCAAAGAAATAAATTAGTTTGTGTGACATGACCTTCCTGCTGTGAAGCCATGCTAACCTTCCCGCTGTGAATCCGTGCTGTCTCGGATCCTGTGCTCCACCGGATCCAAGGTGTTCCGCAGTCCTTTCATTAAGTAGTGATTCCATATTTTTCCCTACTATTGAGGTGAGGCTAACTGGTCTGTAGTTTCCAGTCTCCTCCCTACTTCCACTTTTGTGAAGAGGGCCTACATCTGCCCTCCTCCAGTCCTCTGGAACATAGCCATTGCTAGATTTGAGGTCTCCCAAAAAGTGGCTGATGTCTTGGTGGCTGCTAGAAAGCCTTCTACCAGGGCCACTCATTCCATGAAGTCGAAGCGGTTTTCCTTTTTTGCCACTTCTCACCACTTGGATTCTTTTGTCTTTCAATGAATCAGGTTCTAGAGTATCTGTTGTCCTTGTCAGATGCAGGCCTGCAGTGCTCCTGTATTAAAGTACATGGCTGCTATCTCAGCTTTCCATATACCCATCGAAGGACGTTTGGTGGCCCATACATTTTTTCTTATACAAGTTTTTATCCTCCGTCTGGTAGGTGGGGCTCCCTCAGCCCAATCCCCAGCCCCTCCAGGCCGGCTCTTCGCCTCCACCCGTGTGTGCCTGGTCGTGGTTTCTCCCCCACAAGTTCCCCTGTTCTGAGAGGGCCATTCTCCCCCCGAGTACATCAGATCTGAGGCAGACCAGGTCGCTCACTGGGCAGCGGTGTGGGCGCAGAGACAGCTGGACTGGGCTGGGCTGGGCTTCATGAAGCTCCCTGATTTCCATTTTCCTTCTGGTTTTTCTCCCATTCCATCATTCCTGCAGAGCGTACACATGGAGATGTGCCCATCCTATGTATCCTCGCAGGTTCCTCCCATATTTTGCCTCCCTGACATGCCCTACCTCCAGGCCTCCACCTGGGGCAGCCAAGACTGGGACAACAAGCCACCACTTCCCTGAAAGAAGAGAGCAGTCCCTCAGATGCTCAGTCCTGTCCTTCCCCAGCTGACCCCCAATGACTCGAGTCCATTCCCGAACCTGGTCTCCATTGTGGCAGGAGGTAAGGCACTTTGCAGTGCCTCTGCCCTCCACATCACTGGGTCAGCCCGAGCATTAATAAGAGGCATTTTGCATTCAAAGCCTCCTATCCATAATCCAGTCCCAGCTTGGGACATGAATTTTGTGTTGGAAGAACTTACTTTGGCTCCTTTTGAGCCAGCTACAACATGTGGCCTACATTTTCTTTCTTGGAAAGCGTTATTTTTAGTTGCTATTACTTCTGCTTGAAGGATTTCAGAGCTGCAGGCTCTAATGTGTGAGCCTCCTTATTTGATTTTCCATAAAGACAGGGTGTCTTTACATACTAAGCTTAAGTTTCTACCAAAGGTGGTGTCTAAATTTACTTGAAATCAAACCATCCGCCTGCCATTTTTTTTTCCTGAGCACACCAATCCAGGGGAAGCATTGCTCCATACTTTAGATGCAATTAGAATACTCATGTACTATGTGCACCACATGAAGGACTGTAGAAAGTCCTTGCAGCTTTTTTTTTCTTTGCCCATGGGAAAGAGGGTGCTTTAGTTTCCAAACTATGCCTGTCCAAATGGTTGGCAAACTGTATTACTTTTTGTTATAGGAAGTACGGTAAGGAACTTCCTGTGGTTGTTCATGGTCATTCCATTAGAGGTACAGTGGGTGCCACATTCTGCAGACACACGGTGGACAATTGCTTTCTGTGGACAAAATCTCCCTGCCAAATCCTCCCATTGCAGTAATGTAAAACCCTTCAATTAATGCGGACTACGTGCGCAGCGTATTACGGACATTTAATTACGGTACATGCAGCATTTCTTTGACCGCAAAGCCAATTTGCACTTCATTTTAAAGCGCTTAATGGCAGTTTGTTTGAGCTTCAATTAGGTGCTCCTTAAAATGTGTGGAACAAGATGATGTGGCTCGTGTATTGTCATCCATGATGCCAGCATCTACCCCTTCCCTTCCTGGAGATGTAGAAGATGAGGATGAAGATGAAAAGGAAACTCCCAGTCTCTGCAAGTGACATTCGGCAGGCATTGAATGTTCTGAGCCTTGCCATGTCAGAATGCGTGGATATCCAGCCGGGCTGGGAGCTGCTCAAGAACACAGAACAAAGATGGAAGAAATACAGGTCGGCACCAATAGTGCAAACTAAAAATAACAATGTTCTTCAGAAAGGAATAGAAATTTCATCTATTTTAATGTTAAGAAAAAAAAAGAAAGTTTTAAACACCATCCCACCACCCCACACACCACCACATCAACTCCTTCCACAACCAGAATCCCAGGAAAATAAAGGCTAACTGTGCACAAAAAGTTCGTCGAAGCATACTACTGCTCAGAAAAACTTAAGTGAAGCACACTGTGACACACCATAAACGAGACTATTCAGTTCTCATACAAAAATAGATAAAAATGCTGCTCAGCAGTTCCAGTAGTATAAATTCCCATTTTGTCATTTGTCAGCAACTGCGGACACTGCTTTCGGCAGACAAAGCTGAGCACCACCAGTCAGTCTGCTGTAAGCAGCATACACTGTATGGCACATCTGTTGCATGTCTCAAAAATGTGCTGCTGCCACAATATGTGCAGCTGCTACCTGAGTACTCTTCATACCTTTACCAAACATTACAGTCTAGACATAGCTTCAAGAAAGTGGGCTTGCTTCAGCCTAGCTGTGCTCCAAGGCCTACCCTGTTAGGCCTGTCAGCTCCTGCCACCCAGCCTGTTTATGGTCAGTACTGCTTGGTACTCCTTCCATAGGTGTGGCCTGATGAAAGAGATATCCTCAAAGAAGATAGAACAGTTACATACTTACCTTAACAGTAGATCGTCAAGAGAATTTCTTTCGTCAAGCCATACCATCCCACCCTCCTTCCCCTCTAACAGAGCCTGAGAATCTGGGAAATGCTGTCTCCTTCTCCATGAGGGTCTCTCTGCTGCTCTCTCCCTTGCGTGGTTGGCAGAATCCTAGGTTCTTCCCTGTCTCCCTACATGGATGTCCTCCAAGCATGATATCCAGTGTGGAACTGAGGAGGGAAGGAGCCGTCCACGTTTTTATGGGAGAGTCGACATCTGACGTTGCCAAGGGTGCTCCCTGATGGACTGCTTGCAAAAAGTTTCAGTGTGGTCCTAGCGCCTGGTGGCTTATTGATCTCACTTTGAAGGGGCTCTTGCAACAGGCAACACCATTAGGACTGAAGCCGGCAGGTGCCAGGACCCCACAGAAAACTTCTAGCTAGCAGTCATTAGTGGGGAACCGCCTATAAAAGGGGCGGTCCCCCAGCTCCTCCTCAGTTCTTTTCCCACCAACCACCCATGCAATTCGGACCTTCACGGATGCCTTCTGCTACAATTGACTGCCATTTTCTTTGCATTACCCATGCTTTATTATTTTCCTAATTTTCTACCAAAATTTCAGTATTTTGTGCATGTTTTCTTCTCCATCCTCTTCTGTGGAGTGGCAGCGAATGAAGTGTACTTGTGGAAAGCAGCTTCCCCACAAGGATGGCCATTCATTGTGTCTGCTTTATCTAGGCTCAGACCATGACCCTGAGGCCTGCCAGCATTGCCAGGATTTGAACCAGTGCACTCAGCTCTGCCACCAGAAGGCTCTGAAAGCTTTTCTGCTGCAGCAAAGATTATCAGAAATGGAGACGGAGCTCCATAAAAGTACCTCTTCCTCCCCAGCCTCTGAGGCTTCTACTTCTTCATCCTCAAAAGAGAAGAGGTCTTCAGGAAAGCAACAAAGGGACAAACCTTGGTCAGCTTCCCGTGCCAGGTCCCCGCATAAATCGGTGACTGAGTCTGGGTCTTCCTCCCGTGGGAGGTTGGTCCCTTCCACCCCGGCAGCCCTCACCCTTTCTAGGCTGCTGCTGGTAAAATATCCCACCCGTATTACCACTGCAGGTGGGAAGGGGGTCCTCCAGAGTCAGGACTTTGTCCCTAGCCTCTCAGCCCCTGAAGCTCATCCCTTACATCAGTTGGGTCCTCAGCCAGATGGCTCGACTGGGTCCTCCCCAGGTGGCGGGTCTTTACCTGTCGCCCTCCCGATCTGGGCATCAGCCAAGTCCACCCCAACTTAAGGGGCCAATGCCACTAAGTGGTGCCAGGGGCATGCACTCACCTCCCCCGCTAGAGTGACGCCTCTGCCCTGCTAGGGAGTGAGCTCCCTAGGACAGGCTTCTCCTTGGCTGATGCTGGCTGTGTCACCAGACTGGCATCAGCCCACAACTGTTTGGTCAATGCCAGCCACTCCAGCGTTGAATCTGTCAATGCCTTGGCAGTCACCTCCTAATCCTCCGCTGTAACTGACCGACCCTGTAGTCACTCAGCCGATGCTTGGGGGTCCAACGTCCTACTACCCCTGTTAGACCAGATGGTTCCCAACTTCAGGGACCAATACCAGTAGACCCAATGCCTGGGTTACCACAGCCTAAGGAATTGATGCCAGGGCCCTCCAATCCTACTCCACAGATGCCGGCTCCCCCAGTCATGCCTCAGAATCCACCCATAGACTTTAATACTCTGTTTGACACCTGGTGGATGTACTTTAAGGACAAAGAGTTCACGAAGGAGCCACCTACTACAACTCCTAAGGACCTTACTCCAAATCCGGATCAGGTTCCTCCTCAGAAGGTTCTGACGCTACCTCCTAAAGAACTGACGCTATAGCCAGAAGGAACTGGCACCAGCCATCTGAGGCCTCCCTGACAAAGGCATCGTTGCTTGCCCTCTCCATCACTAAACTCAGGCAAGTCAGGAGAATATCCATCCTCTTTAGAGGAGGAGGAGTCTGAAGGTGGTGACTTACCCTCTGAACTAGAGGAGCCCAGAGATACCCCTCAGTCTCCTCCAGATGACCCTACTTTCATGGAGGTGATGAGGCACATCCAGTCCATTTTCGGTAGGATATGGAGGAGGTGGACCCCAAGAAATGTCGGTTGGCTGTCTTCCTTCGTAAGAAGGAGTCACTGCCCTTGGTTGTTCCTCCCCTTATTGAATCCTTCAAGGACATCAACAGGGCTGCTTGGAAGCAACCTTCCTCTACTTTGGTGACCTCCAAGAAGGTAGATCGCCTGTATAATGCTCCAAGAGATGAACCTTATTATGGGGAGCACCCAGAAGCTGACTATATAGTAATTAACTCTGCCCATGACCACGCTCAGCAGCCCAGACACCTGAGCACTTAACTTCCCAACAAAGACTCCAGACAGATAGCCACTTTGGCAAGAAGGTCTATGCATCTGCCCACTGTACCATCCATTCCCTGAACTTTCTGGCCCACATGGTCCATTACCAGAATGCCCTGTGGGAGAAGGCTATAGTGGTAGCTCAAGCTCAGCCGGATACTCCAGGCAATTCTGAGCTGTTGAAAATTCTGAAATCGAGCTTGGATGTTGGGACCCACATTCCCTGAGCTTCCTATTACACTCAGCAGACTCCACAGGTAGAGCTGTGCTTACAGGAGCTTGCCTCTGTTGCTACTCCTGGCTCAGAGTTTCTGGGTTGGCCCCAGATGTGCAATCCAAGATCTTAGATGTCTCTTTCAGGGGTCCTGTTCTTATCGGCGAGGATTCTCAGAATAAATTACTCGCCTTCAAGAGTAAGGCAAGGCTCTGCGCTCAGTACAAACCTTATACCAGTCTCAGCCTAAATCCTCCCAGAGATGGCCCTTTTGTTGCCCCACCAAGAGGCAACCCAGGGAGCCAACAACCCAGGGGTGACCGTAAATGAAAAGCGTCTACTCGGGCTGCTGGAGGTTCAGCCTCTAGAGCTCCCAGAACCTCCCAGGCCACTTTGCCTGTCCCAAGGTCTTCAGTATGACTCCTTACCCTAACCCCCTCCCTTGGCCGAAGCCCTGGGGGAGGCGGTGGGGGGTCGTTTCTTGCTCTACCGAGATGGTTGGCACAAGATAACCACAGACCAGCGGGTGCTTCAACTAGTGGAAAAGGGGAACATTCTTGAGTTCTCAGAGATGCTCTGGACTACCCCCATTGCCCTCTCAATACCCTCGGGCCCACGTTGCCCTCATCCAAGAGGAGATCCAAGCACTCCTGTAAAAACAGAACATAGAACCTGTCCCACTGGCGCAATTGGGGAAGGTATTCTACTCTCATTTTTTTCTGGTACTGAAGAGAACAGGAGACCTGCGTCCCATCCTAGACCTTGGCCACATGAATCAGTATATAGAATACAAAAGATTCAGGTTGGTCATTCTACTCAGCCTTCAAGGGGACTGGATTTGTTCTCTGGACATGCTGGATGCTTATCTTTGCATCTTGGTGTTCCCACACCACAGGAGGTTCCTCCGCTTCCAAGGAGACCATTACCAGTTTCGGACCCTACTGTTTGTTCTGTCCTTGGCCCCACGAGTCTTTACAAAGTGCCTCTCGGTAGTAGCTGCGGCCTTAAGGAGGAATGGCCATTATATCTTCCCTTACTGGATGATTAGCTTTTGACAGCTCCCACCAGAGAGCAGTTGCTCAGAACCATGGAAGTCACTTTCTCCTTGTTCCAGGATCTGGGGATCACCCTCTGTCTGCCTAAATGCTCCCCTTGGCCAAGCCAGAGGCTTCAGTACATCGGGACAATCTTGGACACTGCCCAAGGCAAAGCTTTTCTGCCCTCAGACAGGGTAGAGTGCCTTTAGGCACAGGCTCAACTAGTCTCTTTGTCTCACCAGGTCCTGGCTAGATTGTTTCTCAGACTGCTGGAGACACATGGCAGCGGCCATTGCAACAGTTCTTCTGGCTCGCCTGCATATGAGGGTTTCCCAGTAAAATCTTTGGGTCCAGTGGGATCAGCACATGGATGATTTGGAACAACCGGTATCAGTCTCCAACTCTGTGTGGCAAACTTTGGCATGGTGGTTGAACCCCTCCAACCTCTTCAAGGGGCTCCACTTTCAGACAGAGTTGCCTCATCAGATCCTGACCACAGATGTGTCAGGCCAGGGCTGGGGCGCCCATCTGGCAGACTGTCAAACACAAGGGACCTGCTCCTCACAGGAACAGTTAGTAGTGCCTCCATAGCACTGGATGGCTACACGGTGTTCCGGCAGGACAGACTGACAAAGAGAGGGGGTGGCTGCGCAGTATACCTGAAGAATTACCTTAAAGTCCAACCTCTGCCTAGCAGTTTCCTACACAAGGAAGTGCAAACTCTGACCCTCAAATTCACCCTGGGGTAAGCAACACAAAACCCTACTAATATCCACTGTATACATACCCCCTGGAACCTCCAAAACGGGCATCCAGCAAGTGCTAAGCAACATTGAGCAGCACAACAAAAACTGGGAACATATGGTAGTTGGTGACTTTAACATAAACTGGCTGTCCAATGACACTCTAGCTGTCCGTGACCAGGTGTCCGGACTCTACTTTACTCAACTGGTTCATCAAGCAACCAGGTTTAACTACAAAACAGGCACAAGTACTCTGATTGGCTACTAGTGAGCAGCCCAGAGCACATCGCCAAGGTCACTGTCCTACCTGACACCCTCAGCGATCATTCCTCTGTGATGTGCACCTGGTCGAATAAAGCCAGTACATGTGCCCCCCAGGTACCATGAAACTGATCCCTGAGACCTGGACAGCTTGACTCCCTCAGGAATTATCTGAGTTTGGTTGACTGGTCACCGCTGGACAGGGCCACGGACGGGAACCAAGCCCTCAACTTCTTTATCACCATTTTTACCAAGGCCTGTGACATCTTTGTCCCCTACAGAACCAAAAAAACTTGAGGAACTACCAACCCCTGGCTACAGGCCCCATACTACAGCGCATGCAGGAAAGGGAAAACTTGTGGCATAGGGCCAAAGCTACTGGTAAAGAGGCTGACTACATCAAATATAAGTCTGAACGAAACAATTGTACCAGGATCATCCGACAAGCAAAGGCAAACTACTACCATGACCTACTGAAAAAGAGCTGGGGTAGAGGTAAGGAATTCTGGGACTCTGTGAAAACCCTCACCGGTAAAGCTTCCAAAGCACAACCAGGGTTAATAGTTACTACTGAGGGGACACTCCTGGAGCCTGTAGACATTGCTAATGCCTTCAACCAAGCCTTCTCTGACCTAAGTTCTGTTCTTCCCAAGGAATACCTGTCCCAGTCCACTCTCAACCCACCCCACTCTAATGACCCACCACCCATACCCCAGGTCAATGCCCCCCTTTCTATTTCAAACAGATGAACCGACAGGATACCATTAAATATGTTAAAGCTGTTCTAAATACGACTAGACCAGGGAGTGACCTTGTAGACATGAAGTTGGTGGCACTCACCATCAATGAGCTGGCGGATCCTCTTACCAAAGTTTTCAATGCCTCACTAAGGTCAGGAGTGTTCCCAGATAAGTGGAAGAAGGCGGTTGTCACCCCGTCCTCAAATCAGGTGTTGCTACATACCTTACCATCTACAGGCTCATCTCAATTCCCCCCATCCAAGGTACTGGAATGAGTGGTCTCTGACTAGCTTACTGAGTACTTAACACAGCACAATGTACTCTGTAGTCAACAACATGGGTTCCGGAAACATCACTCCGCCATAACCGCCTTGATCGACTATACCACCCATACGAGGCATTTGATGATGGTTTAGCAGTGGGGTCTATCTTCATAGACCTCACTAAGGCATTAGACAAAGTCAACCATCAACTCTTCCTGCAAAACCTTCACTCAATGGGCTTGTCCTTGGACACAGTCACATGGTACAAGAGCTACCTGTCGGGCAGGATACAGCAAGTCAAAGTTAATGGCATACTATCAGAACCCTCGGATGTGACTCTTGGAGTCTCACAAGGGTCTATTCTGGGACCACTTCTGTTCAGCTTATTCATCAACCAACTGCCAACAGTCTGCCAAGCACATGTTGTGCTTTACGCGAATGATGTGGTCATCTCTGTAAGTGGGTCAAACCGCCCCATAATCTCCCTCGAACTCGAAGCGAACTTCCACAGACTTGAGGAATGGTTCAGTGATAACAAATTGTTGCTCAACTACAAGAAAACCAAGAGCATGCTTTTCTCCCTGCCACAGAGGAAGAAGAACCTTGGAAAACTTCAGATCCAGAGCTCCAAATGGGACTTACTGGAGCTGTTCGACGCCTTCAGATATCTTGGTATACACTTGGATAGCTCCCTTTCTTTCTCAACACATGTTGACCAGTTAGTCAAATTAGCCAATGCAAAATTAGGTGTTCTGTATAAACATTATCAGTACATGCACCCTGAGGCACTAAAGCTTGTCACATACAGTTCTCTGGTATCCTCCATTGACTATGGCCTTGCAATTTACAGTGCAGCCACGGACACTGTCCTGAATAGGGTAAGAACCCTCCTCAACAAAGCCTGTCAGCTGGTCCTGGGTGCAGATCGCTTGATCCATATCTGTGACCTCTATGAAGCAACTGGTTGGCTACCCCTCCACCTCAGAGCCCAATACCAAAGCTGCCTTCTGGGAAAGAAAGCCATCCTTGGGTTTGCTCCTGATTCCACCTCGTGTCTATTTAAAAAAGACCAATCAGCACAAGGAGGACATCCAGGGGCATACTCCAGGTACCCTTCAGGCGTACCTCAATAGCTCAAAGGTCCCTGTCCTACAGGGGTCCCAAGTGGATAAAGGACTTACCCCCTGACCTCCTCGATTGCAATAAGATCGGAAAATTCAAAGCTGGTCTCCATGCACATCTAACCCCATCAAGTACTTGTGAGTGCCCCTGCGCACCCTGACCCATTCTCAGCACCTTGTATCTCTGTCACCTCTCCCACCTGCCTCACCCCTAATCGACTAGTTCTGGCCCTTCCTCACCCTGTACCCATCCCCCTGTATTTTCATTGCCTTTCTTCCTTCCCTCCCTCTTCTCTTTCTCCCCCATGTTCCTCCTAACTCCCCATACTACCCTACCCCTCCCTTATCACTCCCTCCACCCCTGTTTCCTCTCCCCCTCCTTCCTTTCCCCTTAGTTTCTTTCTTTTCCTTCCCACTTAATCCCCTCCCCATTCTCGATTCCCCTGCCTCCCCTGACAATGCCTACACTGGCTGCTACTCTCACTCCAATCCCTAGCTCTGCTCTGGCTGCTGCGCCTCCATTGTTGCTCGGGCTCTTTAACCCTTTTCTACCAGCTTGCTCAACACTGTTGCTGCCTATTCCAGCCTGCGGGCATATGCTACCTCCATTCTAGATGGAATGACACTGAAATCTCCTTGTGAATTTCTAAGCTGTATGGGAACCTAAAATTATTATCTTCCTCACAGTGAATTTTAGCTATGAAGTAACCAGTACTACTCTACCTGTTACGAATTCATAGAAACATAGAAGTTGATGGCAGATAAGGACCGCAAGGCCCATCCAGTCTGCCCATTTCTTTTTCTACCTTATGAATGTGCCATTGGCCTTTGCTCTGTCAATGGCCTATCTATTCATACTCATCTTTATTGCTCCCTTATGCCTATCCCATGCCTGTTTGAAGCCCTGCACTGTATCCATATCCACCACTTCCTGAGGTAGGCTGTTCCATGCATCCATCACCCTTTCTGTGAAAAATAACTTCCTCACATTACTCCTTAATCGCCTCCCCTAATCTCGTGCTGTGTCCTCTTGTCCTGCTATTTTCTTATATTGAAACATGTTAGACTCCTTCACCTTGTTAATGCCCTTAAGGTGTTTGAATGTTTCAATCATATCACCTCTCTCCCTCCTTTGCTCTAGGGTATACATATTGAGCTCCGTTAATCTGTCCTCATATGTTTTCTGATGCAGTCCCTGCACCATTTTGGTTGCCCTTCTCTGGACTCCCTCAATTTGGTTAATGTTCTTGTGAAGGTATGGTCTCCAGTACTGCACGCAGTACCCCAGATGGGGCCTAACCAGTGTCTTGTAAAGAGGGATTATTACCTCCCTCTTCTGACTTGTGATACCCCTACTAATACACTCCAACATCCCTCTAGCCTTACCTACTGCTTTAGTGGTCTGCTTGGATGATTTCAGGTCATCAGTGATGATGACGCCCAAGTCTCTTTCTTCCCTTGTGACTGCCAGAAAACGCTCCTCCCAGTCTATAGGTGGCTCCAGGGTTTTTCTTCCCTATGTGCATGATCTTGCTCTTCTTTGCGTTAAACCCCAGTTGTCACTGTTCCGACCATTTTGCTAGTTTATCCAGATCTCTTCTCAGTCTGCCCACCCCATCTGGATCATCTACTCTGTTGCAGATCTTGGTGTCATCTGCAAACAGACAAACCTTACCCTCCAGTCCATCTGCAATGTCACTGATGAAGATATTGAAGAGGACTGGCCCAAGGACTGATCCCTGAGGTACCCCACTTGTGACTTGCATCTCTTCTGACTGTATACCGTTTACCACCACTCTCTGTTTCTGTCCGTCAACCAGTTTGCCACCCAGTTGACCAACATCTGACCCACCCAAGCCTACCCAGCTTATTAATCAATCTTCTATGTGGAACAGTATCGAAAGCTTTGCTGAAGTCAAGGTAGGCAACATCAACTGCTCCCCCTTGGTCCACCACTCTGGTTACCCAGTCAAAGAAATCTATGAGATTAGTTTGACAGGACCTTCCTTTTGTAAACCCATGCTGTCTTGGATCCTGTGCTCCTATGGATTCCAGGTGTTGCACTATCCTTTCCTTAAGGAGTGTCTCCATAATCTTGCCCACTACTGAGGTAAGACTGACTGGTCTGTAGTTCTCTGCCTCCTCCCTGTTACCACTCTTATGGAGCGGGATCACATGAGCCCTTCTCCAGTCTTCTGGGACCTCACCTGTGCTCAGAGACTCACTAAACAGTTCTGATAATGGCTCAGCTAGTTCCACCCTTAGCTCCTTTAGTACCCTGGGATGTATGCCATCAGGTCCCATTGCCTTGTCCACCCTGAGCTTATCAGGCTCTTGTGGGACCCTTTCTTTTGTGAAGGGACTAGTGCACACCTCCCTCCCCCCCGTGTCCATGGTGCTGAGCTGTGGGCCCTGCTCTACCTTCTCTTCAGTAAATACTGAGCAGAAGTATCTATTTAGGATAGATGCTTTTACATGGTCCTCCTCTTCACACTCCCCCTTATCCCCTTTGATCTTAGCAATACCCCCTCTGGACTTTCTTTTTTCACTAATGTATCTATAGAAAGTCTTGTCACCTTCTTTTACTGTTTGTGCTAGTGTTTCCTCGGTTTGGGCCTTTGCCTGCCTTACTGCCTTCCCTGCTTCCCTTAGGGAAGTTTGGTATGCCTCCCTATCTTCATCCTGCTGTGTTCCCATGTGTTTCCTGAAGGCCAGCCTTTTGGCTCTGACCTTTTCTGCTACTGTGTTTGAGAACCAAAGTGATTTCCTTCTTCTTTTGCACTTCCTTTTTTCACTAACACAATGGGTTGTTGCTTCAAGTATTGTATGTTTAATGCCTGCCCACTTTGCCTGTACCCCCCTCACCTGTATTTCTTTTTGCCAGGGCTAGCTTAACTCTGTTGGCTATCTTATCAAAGTCAGCTCCTCTGAAGTCCCATATTTTTGCCTTGGAATGGGATGATTTTGTTCTAGTGACCAAATTGAACCATACCATGTGATGGTCATTGGCCCCCAGGTGACCTTCTACCTGGAGATCTGTGATCCTGTCCCTGTTAGTCAGTACTAGATCTAAGATAGCCCTGTCTCTTGTGGGTTGTTGTACCAGTTGTTTGAGGCCCTCCCCCCCTCCAGGGAATCCACCATGTGTCTAGTTCTGGCAGATGTCCCTGCTGGTATTGACCAATCTGTATCTGGCATGTTCTAATCTCCCATTATCAGAACCTCACGTTTAGCTGTCATGTTTTGTATATCTTCTAACCATAACATATGTATGTCCTCCTCCTGGTCTGGAGGCCTGTACACAACCCCCGTCCATATGGCTGTCCCATTTCCTGTTTCCAAGGTGACCCACAGTTTTTCTGGCTCCTTATGTGTATTCTGAATTTCTGTAGCTTTGATATTTTCATTGACATAAAGGGCCACTCCACCCCCCCTTTTGCACCTCGGTCTCTTCTGAACAGTACATAGCCAGGTACTGAATTCTCTCAAGTGTGGTTACTGGTAAACCATGTCTCACTAATGGCTACTATGTCCAATATAGCCTCTATCATTATTGCCTGCAGGTCTGGGATCTTGTTTCCCAGACTGCAAGCATTAGTGTACATGATTTTCCATTGGCCAAATTTCGGTGTGTTAGTTGTTGGGCGAGGTCCAGCGTTTCCCCTGTGTGTCGTATGGGGAGCCAGACCTTTTTCTTTATCTGGTGATGCAAATGAACTACAAACATGCTGAACTCCTATTTGACCACAAGCTGAGGGGGGGGGTGTTCTTCCCATTTGACGTATGGGGTGCTGCACCCCTCTCCCCATTTGCTAGTTTAAATATTCTGCAAAGACGTCAAATTGTTGTTTTTTACTTGATTCTGTATTACCAATGTATTATTCCTGTTGTCTGTCTTATGTGTATTGTACAATGTCTGACCTGGAACCTTTGTAAATGAGCCTATGGCTCAAAGGTATTTAATCCCAAACTGAAATAAATAAATAAATAAATCTCCATATCAATGTTTTAGAAAATGCAGGTGATCCTTTATGCCCTGCAGGCATTCCAGATGAACCTGCTCCCAGGCTCTTTTTTGAACCAGATGGACAATATGTCAGTGATTTCTTACAAGCAGGTAGGAATGCACTCTTTAAACTGCAAATGAAGTCGCACTCCAAATGAGAGAGACTGCAGATGAATTTCTGCAAAAGTAAAGATTTTATTTACAAATGAAAAAGTCTTTAGGGTCAGGCAAATGCTCCAACACCAGGTGCCCCTGCACTTTGACTTTTGGGTCTTCCTCAGGGGGTGGGCCCTGGTAAGAAATGAATCACCATTTAAATCAAAAATTATGACATCATACATCACATGGTACAAAGTGTTGCCATTTTGGACTTAATTCATGTAACTTATTAACGTAATGATCACTATGTAGCAAAAATGTGAAGATAAAAAGGTGATCCAATTGGAAAAATATGTAAGTGGTAAACTTATACCATGAATGTTCAAAGTACATACAATTTAGTCATTCAAGGTTGCACACATACTGTATATACAAATACAGTGTATATTCAAAATTTTGGAAAATCATATATGATAAATCCACAGGTATACCACAGCATGACATAACATAGAGAATAAAGTATGGGTCTGGGTGTGTAATGAGAATTTACACACACCCAAGGGGTTTGATGCTACATAAACACTGAGAGTGAAGCTTGAGGGGTTTATGCATAGCATCTAATCCAGAGGGTGTATGTAAATTCGAGTTTACACACACCCAGACCCATATTTTATTTTATATAATTGCTGGGATTTCTTTTTTTGCCACAGCAAGTATATGAAATAAAAAAGACGTTCTTGTGTGACCGCGGTCTGCTTAGGTTTGAGCACGCACTCTACGGTCAGTTGGTCGCTTTTGTTTACATTTTTTTTAATTCAGTTTTATGTGGAGCCAACATTTTGAGGGTATTTCCCTCATTTCGATTACATTCTGCCTGTGGGCACTTACTGCAGAGTTCGAGTAGTGGTCCAGAGGGGGAAAGATACGAGGTGGACAGTGGCTAGGGGGAAGAGCTTCAGAGGCGGGGGCACCCGCGCAGTGTGAGGGAAACAGGGTGCATGTTCACCATTATAAACGCTCCTTTATAACGGCGAATTACGCCACGGTTTCCCTATGGGAAAAAGGAAGTCCCAGTAATTATTAAGAAATGAAACATTATTCTAGCAAGTTTTGTTGACAAAAAAAAAGCAATCAAACTTTTTTTATTTAAGATTCGATAGAAAATATGAGGATCAGGAATATGAACCAAGGTATAAAGGAGTAGGGGGGTAGGTGTCGAAAAGACAGAAAATAGAGAGAGACCTAGGCTAAGAGTCCAAGTAGAGCATCAGAAATGATATAGACAGAGATAGAGGGAGTTTAGGGGATATTGGGGGTTGGGGGGTGGAAGAGGAGCTCATCCAAATGTGTAATAAATTATATCACATGGATAACAGGAAAATGGTCCTGCACTCACCATTCCAGATAGGAGAGAAACAACCTAGAAAAGAAAAGCAAGAATATGTTAATTACTCTGCATATACAAATTCAATGCTAATTACATTCTGTAAGTATTCACAGATACAGTTTTATGTCTAGTTCATTGTTCAGTCATGTAGGATTCAGACAATTTTGTAAAAATCCATAATGTCTCCTGTTGTAATAACTTAAGTTTATTACCTCCCCATATACCCAATCTGATTTGTTCCAGCCCCATGCAATGGAGATCTTCTGGGTCACTGTTGTGCACATTTAAAAAATGTTCAACTACAGGATTAGAGGTGTCTGCATTCCTAATGTCTCTAATATGCTCCTGTACCCAAAGTTTTAACTGTCTTGTTGTCCTACCAACATACAATTTTTGACAGAAACACCATAGGACATAGACAATGAACACAGACACACATGATATAAACTGCCTGATTTCCATGACTTTAGGACATCCTGGCATGGAGAAGGAACTGCTTCAAACAACATGTTTGCAAATGTTGCAGTTACCGCAACGAAATATGCCCAGAGGCTTATTGGGTATTCTAATCCATTTGGTGCGGGGGGGGGGGGGTTCTGAGAAACAACTAGATATCAACCTATCTTTAAGGTTGCACCCCCTTCTGAAGGTTATTTGTGGTTTCTGGCCAATGTTTTTAGCCAGCTTTGTGTCATTGGATAATATATGCCAATATTTGGTTAGTATACTGCCAATCCTCCCTGCTATTGAATCATATTCAGTTATGAATGTAACCCCTTCAAAGTCAGTACTCTGTTTTTTCTTTGGAATGAACAGTGAGTTTCTATCTATGGATTTAGCACTCACCAGAGCTCTATCTAACACTTCCTTGAAGTAACCCCTAGCTGCAAATCTGTTAATTAGGTCTACCAATTGTGCTTCAAAGTCCTGTTCAAGTTTGCAGCTGCGTTTTAAATGCAAAAGTTGCCCATGGGGTGTAGCATCCTTCAGACTGCCAGGGTGTAAACTTTTAGCATGTAGCAAATTATTGGTGGCAGTGGGCTTTCTGTATGCAGAGCTTATGACCTCATTGCCGACATCAATAGTGAGTGTTACATCTAGAAAATTAATTTTCATCTCTTGTATATCACAGGTGAATGTAAATTGATGTTATTTGTATTTAACCAGTTGTCATAGTCTAGGGCTTCTGAATAACTACCCCTCCAAATACAGACAACATCATCTATATAACAATGCCATTGAACAATGCTGTCAAAATATGGGTTGTTCCTAACATCAAAAATCAGTTCCTCCTCCCACAGACCTAAGAATAAGTTTGGATATCAGGGAGCCATTGCTGATCCCATCGCAGTACCTCAGCATTGAAGGTAATAGTCCCCATCAAACAAAAAATAGTTGTGGGAGAGGGACTCCAGAACCAACTGCTGTGGAATCATTTCACTAAGAGGATCTTTCTGTAAACAGTGCCTGCAAAGCCCTGAGTCCATCAGTATGTCAAACTGACGTATATAAGGACTCAACAGGTATGCCTAGCCATAAGTATTGTGATTCCCATTTGAAACCTTCCAGATGTTGCAATAAATGCAGTGTGTCCCTGGTATAAGATGGCAGGGACATCATGCTATGCTGCAAGAAAAAAATCAAGAAAGGTACAAAAGTTATCAATCAGAAACCCTACCTTTGAGACAATAGGACTTCAAGGGGGATTTTCAATATTTTTGTTCACCTTTGGTAAAATACACAATACTGGTGATGTAGGAAATTCTGGCCAGACATATTTAAATTCTGCATCATTGATCTGATTGTTGGTTTTAATAGTTTCAAGCAATGATGGCAGACGTCTGTAATTACTAGTCTTTCAAAAGATCAATAACTTTGTCCTTATGAAATTTCTTTGTTAGGATGACAGTGTTACCACCCTTATCAGATGGTTTTATGATAATGTCTTTATTGTTTCTCTTCAGTGGAAAGGTTCAAACAGGACAGTGTCGGTTTGTCCAGATTGTTACAGACTTCATGCCAGACAATTTTTTTTTGAGGAGATTGCAGGGTTATATAAATTTGGAGAAAATTCTGATTTCAGTTTAAATCTCATTTTCCGACCCTGCTTAAATGCCTCCTGGTCCAGTAAGTTGTTACTATAGTAAAGTTCCTCTAGTAATGCCTCTAAAGCAGAAAGACTAGCATAGTTCATTGGGGTCCATTCTTTTGTTGGATATATTTGAGCATCCGAGACCATGATGTGTGGATGGTACTATTGCCATCCAAAGGAAAGTCAAGGGTTGACAAATCAACAGTGACATCATCCAATTAGGACCCGAAAAATGCCTTTTTTTTCTCCCCATGTTAGCTTGTTTACTAAAGAAATCCTTCAGATGGATTTTATGAAAGAATTTCTGTAGGTCAATAAAGATTTTAAAGCGATGTGGAACAGAGGACAGTATAAATGAAAGTCCTTTACGTAAAACAAATTTCTTTTTTCTGTCTTGCTTTTTGCTCCCCATTACCATCTCTCCTACTTAGCAATGAGGAGACATGGTATTTTCTAGTTTTCTCCCCTAATTCCAGGACCCCAGTTTGTGCTCTGTAGCACCAGTGACAGCACCTTCCACCCTCCCAGCCTAATGCCAGGTTCCCCCCCATGGTTTGGCGCTGCCACCTGCACTACACCAGGAGGCAGCCAAGAGCCGGGGAAACCCCACGTCCCTTCCTGGAGAGGAGAGCTACCTTGTGGCTGCTCAGTCCATCTCCTGGCCCTCCCCACCTCCCCCAGCTGACCCGCTCTCGAACTCAGGTTGTCGGCATGGTGTGAGGTGTGGCGTCCAGCGCCTCAACCCTCAGCACCACCGGGCTGGTTCCGTAAAACAGATTTTTGAGCCTCAGTAAGTTCATAGTTGGTCAGATTAATTATCCGCTGCTCTGTGTCCTGGTCAAGGTCTCTGATCCTGTAATGGTATTGCCATCCACTTCTCTTCCCCATCCTTGTCCTCGTCCTTTTCCGGTTGGTCCTTTTTGTTTTTCACCTTTGTTCCCAGCAATTGTACAGAAAAAGACAAAGTTTTTGAAAGTCCTGCTTCCACTTCAGTATCACAACCCTCTTCTGAACTGGATATTTCTGTTTGACTGGTTACCGGCAGAGGTATGTTTGAAGCTGCTTTAGAATTGGATGTTGTAGCTAGTTTTTTGGTTTTATCATGGCTTTTATTGGCTTTATTGGTATTATGTCTGCTACCCACAAAGTGCTGTGGGACTGTATCCCGAGCAGTGTGACAGCACTGGATAGCATTTAAAGTATTTGCTCACTCTCTATAAATGCACTATTTCACTTGCCAGGTGACTAGGAGGTGGACTCTGGGTAGTGTAGTCCTTTGTAACAATGTTAGGACTACTGACTTCCTGATTGGATATGTGTTCTGTGCCAGGCCAGAAAAACACTACCCTTTTTATATTCTTTCTGTAAGGGCTAGTTATTAGGAGGCATAGTGAGTGCAGGATTTTATTGAACACAGGATATTTTAATGTATTTTACCTGTGTGAACGGACGACATTTGTAGTCACGTGACCATGGTGGTTCTGGGTCTTTGGGACTTCTTAAATCTTGTTCCATGCCCTGTTCTTGTTTCTGCTACCCTCAAAGTGCTGTGGGACTGTATCCCAAGCAGTGTGACAGCACTGGATAGCATTTAAAGTATTTGCTCACTCTCTATAAATGCACTATTTCACTTGCCAGGTGACTAGGAGGTGGACTCTGGGTAGTATAGTCTTTTGTAACAATGTTAGGACTACTGACTTCCTGGTTGGGTGTGTGCTCTGTGTCAGGCCAGGAAAATGCTACCCTTTTTATATTCCTTCTGTAAGGGCTAGCCATTAGGAGGCATAGTGAGTCCAGGATTTTATTGAACACAGGATTTTTTTAGTGTATTTTACCGGTGTGAACAGGTGACTTTTGTAGTCACATGACCGTGGTGGTTCCGGTTCACTGGGACTACTAGCTCGCACTCTGCACGTGAAGATGCACGCAAAGACACGCAGCATTTTTGCACATGTCTGCCATGTCTGCTGGGTGCGTGGGGCCTGAAAATTCTTTCTCTTAAGGACCTAATTCATGTACCTTTAACTCTTTCCTGAACCTTACAGCATCATTTTACCATTGTTCTGCATCTTCCATTAATACCAGTTATCTTGCTAGATACACCAGAATCAGCTTGGTAACTTGTGCTTAACAGCAAGTGATAATTGTCAACCCTTGGAGTGTTAGTATGGCAGATAGAAATAAAACATTCAGTGGGGACTGGGCTTATAAATGCACTACCTGTACCATGTATACTTTATCCCTGGATACAAGTTTGAATGACAAATTTACTTGTGAAAAATGCCAACTTATTGTGGTGCTGAAGAAGGAGACTAGTAATTTCAGAAACAAATTCCAAAATATAATTAACAATCAGCATGATATCCAAAATCATTAAAAACCCTAGAAGATATCAGCAGGGATTTAACATCTAATTCCCCCCTCCTGCCTCTCGCTTTTACCACATTTGGCACCCATTCTCATATTTCTTATGATATCATGCACCAGCGGGTAATGGGTCTGTTAAAAAAGGGCCAGAGACTGTGATGAAGGGACTGATACTGATGGTGAATGCTCTACTATACTAGGCAGTAAATGCAAAAAAGGACATAGGGCCATGAATTTTAATGTGCCTTTACAGAATCCTTTCTTCTGTCTAATGAAAATGTCAATCCCTGTAGTTCTGATCCCCAAGTAATCCCCTTTACTTCAATTAACAGTGAACTGCCCTCCAATTTAGAGCCTGCTGCCAATAGGAACTCCATGGTGCAGGCACATAACATAGATAATGCTGTTTCATCCCTTGACCCTCCTGACAATATTAGAAGTGATAAGGCTTCTTTGGATATGGACATTATCCCTCCTGAAACGCTCACTTCTGATAATACTGTGACTCAGTTACCCTAGCATAGTATTCATTTAGATAATGCCGCCGTTAGTCAACCTACAGTACCTGAACTAACTAGCAGTAATGGTCTTGTTTCTGATGCCGATGTAGATGCAAATAATGAAAACACCTTATTACCTGGGAATCCTAAGACTCAAGTATTTGTGCTTGGGGGCTGAATCATCAAACATATAGACTGAATTGTCTGTAATCCTGACAAGTTTAATAGGACTTGTATTAATTATAGAGGTGGCTCAATATCTGATATTACATGTATGTTAAATACTATATTCCACAACACAGAGATTAAACCAGTAGTAGTAATCCACATGGGTACTAATAATTTACATAAAAGTGGCATTGAGAATACTACTGGAAGCAAAAAATTGTCAGATATGTTTTTCTGAAATACTTCTGGTACCCAGAGCTACAGGTGCCATTTCTTCCAAAATAAAAGCTATTAACTGGTTGAGGAGGTGGTGCTTACTAAATAGTTTTTCTTGCTTGACCCATTGAGAGAATTTTCATGAGAGGCCCAATCTTTTTTCCTGGGATGGTCTACGTTTAAGCAAGCATGGAAGTTTACTGCTAGGTAGGAAAATTGAATCCTTTATTACAAAGCATTTAAACTGATTCCGGGGGGAGGGTGGTTATTTTGCATCATCAAAGGGTAGCAATATTTCTTTTGCTCAGAGTTCTAAAATTCACAGTTATAAATTCTTATTAGCTAACGCCAGAGGCTTTAACTCTATAAAAAAGGCAGAGTTGGAAATACTTACAAATATATACGAGGCTGATATTGGAGTAACTGAAACCTGGGGGGACTCCACGTCTGACTGGGCCAAAGAAATATCCGGATTTACATTATACTCAAACAATAAGGATTTGAGAATGGGTGGCTGCGTTTGTCTTTATAGCAAAAACAATATTATTTCAGAACAATACCATTTCCATTTTGATTCTCCCACACCTATTGAAACACTATGGGTTCAATTATCTCTCCCTAAAAGACCTTCTGTCTTAGTAGGTTGCTGTTATCGACCTCCAAATTCCTCTGAAATCTACAATAACAACTTATTAAAAGAAATAACAGAGGCCACTAATATGGGGGAATGTTATGGTATTAGACGATTTCAATCTCCCCAGTGATAATTGGGACATGATGATTGGGAATACTCATCTGGAAACTACATTTATAGACAGTTTTGCAAGTAATGGTCTGGATCAGTTGGTGAATGAACTTACAAGAAATGGTAGGATTCTGGATATAATTCTCACTAATATTTTCAATAACATCACAGACTTCATTGTCTTAAATCCGTTGGGTAATAGTGACCACAACATGGTTATGGGTACCTTGCATGCTTGTCAGATAGACCACACTTAACCACTGAATTTAGGGGCTATAAAAATGCAGACTTTCAGTCGATTTTTATCCATCTTGCCAACATCAGTTGGGATTTGTTACTTAAGTATGCTAACAAAAACACTGCATGAAGGACTTTTAAAAATGTAATCCTTTCTCTGGAAGACCAGTTTGTCCCATTAAAAAGCAAATATAATAATAAAGGTAGAATATCTATTTGGCTTGATAATGAGATTAAAATCAAACTGAAAGCATTTAGGAGGTTTAAGAAGAACAAAACTGTAAGCAGTAAGTGTGCTTTTTACATTGAGACCAAAAAAACTAAACTATTTAATTAGGAAAGCCAAGGGGAATATTAAATTTAGATTAGCCCATTGCAAGAATAATAAGTTATTTCATTCTTATGTCAACTCTAATTGTAGGTCGACCGGAAATGTTCTAGGCCCTTTCAAAATTGACGGAATTATTACAAACAATGATATGGATGTTGCTAGTATCTTTAATAATTATTTTTCTACCATTTTCACTCCTACATCCCCTCATTCCCCTATAGTTATACCTGAGAACTGCCCGACCATTCCACTATTACCAGACAATATTTACTCAGAGTTAACTAAGCTCAACAGTAATTCCAGTCCAGAGGCTGACAATATAAGTCCAATCTTATTAAAAAAAACAGTTCAGTTATTGGCATACCATTTATCATCTTTTCTCGATCTATTATCGAAGATTCAACTCCTAATGGCTGGTGTAAAGCTATCAAAGTTCCAGTCTTTAAAAAAGGGGATAAAGGGAATATAGAAAACTACAGACCTATAAGCTTGACATCTCACTGTAGCAAATTAATTGAAAAACTTATTAAAAAAGTCATTGATGTCCATATTTCAAATACAGGAATGACAGATAAGACTCAACATGGATTTACTGAGGGCCGATCATGTACCACAAATCTTATTGTTTTCTACAATCAAATAAGTAAAAATCTGGATAATGGCATCTCTTCTGTAGTCATATTATTGAACTTTTCGAAAACTTTTGATAAGATACCTCATACCAAGTTAGTTCATAAACTTCAGATGTTCGGTATTAACCAAATGATAGTAACATGGATCAATTCATGGCTTGATGGTAGAATTCAACATGATAAATTAAGAAATGCCATATCACATGATGTTAACGTGACTAGCGGTGTACCACAAGGTTCGGTCCTGGGGCCCACCCTCTTCAACTTATTCATTAGTGATATAAACTTGCACCTTGAAAATCCAACAATAGTTTGCTGATGATACCAAAATTGGGGGACAGGTAAATACATTTGCTGATCACCTTTCATTAGTAAGAGATCTAGGTAAAACTGAGGTGTGGGCAATTGCCAATGGAATGGCATTCAATATAAATAACTGTGCTGTCCTCCACTTTGGCTGCAATAATCCTAAGTATTCTTATATACTGAATCAACATATAATCCAAGGGGGGCGTGGCCTAGCGCAGAAGCGAGATGGCAGCTTGATGGAGAAGCTCCGTTACCATCCCTTGCAATCTTCCTTCTACGATAACCTCACTGCCTCACAGAAAGCCAAACTAGATCATTAAAATTGTTCCTATTGTCTGCTCCTTTGAAATCCAAGAAGAAACAAGCTAAACTCCCATTTAGATTGCCCAATAACAGTGGAGACACAAGAGGCCTACCTAAGCTGGGACAACATGAAGAAAGCTCACCGGGTCCTTCAGACTCCCGAGGGAAGCAAACCAATACAGAACCTCTCGACGTGGAGCTTCTAACACCCGATCCCTGCGTGTAGCCATAGCTGAAGGTTACCAGAATTTAGAAAGATTACTAAAAGACCTCAAGTATAATTTAGGCACGCATATGGAAGCAGGCTTTGACAATGTGACAGCTCAAATTTAACACTTACAGCAAGAGGTAAACTCCATGTCCGAGACTGTTGAAACCCATAAGGTCTGTTTGGGGGAATTAGAGAACAGGCTGGGGAATCAGGAGGACATGACTAATAGACACTCTACTGATTTGGCCAAAGCTCTCAGACAGATAGAATATTTAAAACAAAGTATAAATGACCACAAGAATCGTGAACGTCATTGCAATGTCTGTGTTATTAGCCTACCCAAAGGTCTGGAGGGTAGAGATTGCCCAAGCTATATGCAAAACTGGCTAAAGAAAATGTTGCAGCTTTCTCCTGATGCAAATCTTGAATATGAAAGGGCTCGCCAGTCTCCTGGCCCAAAACCAGCCCCAGAACAGAGGCCAAGGCACATTATCAAGTTCCTCAGATATCAGGACAGGCTGCTGGTATTAGATGCTGCACTGAAAAAGGGGGCAATTATAGTTCAGTAAAACAGAGTCAGCCTGTTTCTGGATTATTTGAAGCTGTTGCAGATGCAGCGAGAGGCTTTCGCTGAAGTTAAGAAGCTCCTGCACTCCATCTCTTGCCCTTTCATGCTTGCCTACCCTGCCTGACTGATAATTTGGCCCATGGGGAGTACTCAAAAGGCCTTCACCAGTCCAGAGTCTGCAATGGAGTTCACTAGGGAATTGGAGGGCAAGAAGAGGGGCCATCCAGATAATTAATAGTGAACTGATTATACAACCTTTCCAAGGTACTGTGCTTTAATAGTTTTTGAGTGTGGGGGGGGTCCGTTTTCTTCTTCCCCAATCTGTAACTCCTCTGGGGGCCTATCATGGAAGGATCAGTGGGCTCCCCTCTCCCCCTTCTCCTCCCACCATGTCAGCAGGCCGGTTTTAATGGGCCTTGGGAAGTAATGTGGAGGTCGGGCCAGATGGATTAGAGGACTACTTTATCATCAAGAGGCATCTCGGAGACTCCCTGAATGTGAATGGGAACAGTCTGTGCAAAGGGAGTCTGTTCGTATGAATGTAATATGGGGAAAGTCGACAGACTTGATTTCTAGCCCAGTTACTCCTATATGGACCCCAGGAATGACTATTTGTTTTACTTTGAATTTTCTCAAAAGGTTTAGATCTTGTTAATTGTTGCAAGCACTTGCTTATGTATCGTTTGGCTAAAGACATTTTCTCTTTTCTACTTGTATCACGGGGGAGGCTACGATATGATATGATGCTTATTTCTTTATTTTTTCAAAGTTGTGGGGTATCCGTGGGGGGGAGGCTCTGGATTAAATATAAGACTGGCAGAGCAATCTGGATAATTCTGAAACTGTCATTGGGGAGGAAGGGGGTCTGTCCACAGTACTCAGAAGGGGGCAGTCACTCCTGCAGGGTCACCTGGGGGGCACCCACTCCTCGGTTGGCACTTGGCGCGATTATGGGGTTGGGGAGGTGAAGTTAGCCTCCCCGGCCCTATCCTCCTCCTAACAAGAAAGCTATTTAAAGAAGGAGGGGTCATAGAAGTTACAAAAATATTCTTTTGGTTTTAGTCTCATTATTTTCACGGGATGGGGCACTAAATCCACGAAAGTAGTGGAAAGGTATGGCAGTAGGCCTTCGGTTTAAAAGGGGGGAAGGGGCTGTGATTTGGTGGATGTTGAAAATTTCAATGTTAATGTTTGTGGGGGGGTAATTAGCAGGAGAGGGGGCAAGTGACAACGATTTTATCCTTGTTAATGTTTTCAGTACTTTGTTGGAAAATGGAGGGGATGGGGGAGGTAGTAGTTATATTGGGGAGAGTTCTTTCTTGCTATGTTCAGTTAATGAAAAAGAGGAACAGAGATGCATGCAGACAATGTGGTGATTCAGGACCAAATCATACAGTGCATCTTTTTTGTTAGAAATAATGGATAAGGTTACCTTGATATGGTGGAACATTAATGGGTTACAATTGGTAGTAAAAAGGAAAAGAGTATTGACCCAGATTAAGAAGATGAAGGGGGATATAATTTTCCTCCAGGAAATTCACTTCACCAAAGATGAAGTGGAGTACTTAAAAGCATCATGGGGGGGGGGGGCACCATGGTGGCCACCCCTTCACCTCCAAGGCAAGAGGGGTGGAAATTTGGTTTCAACCAAGTTTTCCCTCATAAGGTTCTGTCCTCAGTGGCGGATCCTCAAGGGAGGTATGTTATTGCAGTGGTGGACATTGGGGTTAAAAAGTTGACTTTAGTTTCGATTTATGAGCCCAGTTTCAATGCACCAGATTTTTACATCCACTTGGAGACCACTCTGGCACCCTACCCGGATGACATAATTTGGGGGGGGGACTTAAATACATATTGGGACCTGAAATTGGTCCACTCAGGTTCAAGACGCAGCCCAGTGCCCTGCAGTGTAACAGCCTTGCATCATTTGGTGGAGGGGAGAGCCCTACAGGAGGCTTGGTGGTTTTGTCATCCCAACTTAAGGGAGTTTTCCTTTCTCACATGCCCATAAAATTTACACAAGACTGCACTATATTTTTTTCCCTCCAACTATGTTGGGCAGTATTAGGGAAGCCCAGTATTGTCCATTGCTTATATCAGATCACACCCCACTCAGGGTAGTAATAGAGGGAGATGGGGAGATTATAAATACTCAACAATGGTGGATTGACCCCTCATTGCTAGTGGACCAGCAATTTCTTAAACAATTAAAGGAACAGGTATCGGAATTTATTTCCCTAAACCACCCAGTGGATACCAGTAATGCTATAATTTGGGATGTCCTTAAAGCCTTCATCCATGGGGAGAAGATTTCCTACTCTTCCTTCAAGAAAAAATCTACTTCCAGAAATGAAGTATGCCTGGAAAAGGAAGTCAAGAGGTTGGAGGGGGAGATAATGGAATCCCACTACATGAATAGGGTGACCAACCTTAAATTATTGAAAAGTAAGCTAAATCAGATGTCGATAAAAAAAATCGGGAGGGACCTTATCATCACAAAATCTAATACATATTTTGAAGGAGACAAATCTGGTAAATGGCTGGCAGGGCTTGTGAAAAGGAGGTGGGCACAACGCACTATCTTGGGTGTGGAAGAAGGAGGGGGAACTTTACATACAGGGGTCAAACTTAACCTTTTTTTTTTCTGCACTAGCCAGCAGGGCAAGTTGATTCAAAATTGCAGTAGCCCACAGAAGGTTGCACTAGCCCTTATTTATAATGGTAAATTTTGATCACTTATACAGGAAACAATGCAAGCCAAGAAATACTCTGATTATTGCAGATTTATCCTGCTCCCATTTTGCTTCCAGCTCACCAGCAAAAAAAAAGACTGCAATGCCATCACACACAGTGAGCCCCCAACCCCCACCACTGTTTTGTACCATGGCCGCCTCTCTTCCTCTTTCTGCCCACCACCACCACCACCACCAAACCAGAGGACATCACAACAGCAAATGTTCAGTCAAGCAGTCCTAGCTCTGTACACACAAAAGCTGACATCATCATTCACCTCACCACACTGTGACCACCACCCACAGGGCAATGAACAGACAGGCAGAGAAAGACACTCTCAGCCCCCACCCTATAGTCAACTGGAGACCTGCACCTCTGGAAGTTTTTGTACAGTCTCAAGTGAGCCAGGAGCACATCTAAGATTTCTTTGGGGGTGGGGGCTACACAAACTTAAGGGGCTTGGGAAACAGAAAATGATGATATTTTTATTTTTAAAAGCATTGATTTTAGCTGGCCCGGTGGTGCTGAGGGTTGAGGCGCTGGACGCCACATCTCGCTCCACGCTGGCAACCCGGGTTCGGGAACAACCCCGGATCATCGGGAGTTGGCAGGGGAGGACTGGGATTGAGTGTCCGATGACTGCTTTCCCAGTCCTGGGGGAAAGGGTGGGATCCACACTCTGGTGGTCCCTGGGGATGCCCGGTGGTACTGTGGACGTGCGGGTGTCTGGAGGAGGGAGAGCATGGTGGACGTCTGCAAGTTGGTGCATGGATGTCATTGCATGTCCGTGCTCCCACTGGGGAGCAAATGGAAAAAGGCTGGGCACAACCAAGCAGCTTGATGGCTGCACCCTGCCATGCGGGGAGGACTGTCGTGGAATCGCACTGGGGGGGGTTTGGTGCTGGCTGGCAGGGATGGGGAGCCCTCCAGCAGATCAACCATGGCCATGCCAGATCCCCCCATCATGCAAGTGAGCCTGCTGCTCACCCCATAGGCAGGGCCAGTGGCTGGATGCCGGTAGGCGCCACAGTAGGTGCAAAAAAGAGTTGCGATAAAAAAAAAAGCATTGATTTTAATATGCTCTGCCCCAACAATAACAGATGTTTCTTTAACATTGTCCTTTCATCAGCCCAGGTGTGAGGAAGTATTTTTTCACAGAGAGGGTGGTGGATGCATGGAACAGCCTTCCTGAGGAGGTTGTGGCGTCTAAAACTGTGGGAGAATTCAAGAATGCATAGGACAGACATAAGGCAATTTTTATGGGGGTAGGAAGAAATAGGCTGTTGGTTAAATAGGATCTGCAGCTTATCCTCTAGGTAGGGAAATGGGCAGACTAAGTGGGCCAAGTGGTCCTTATCTGCCGTCAAAGTCTATGTTTCTTAACAGCTTCTACCCTTGATCACACCCTGGACACTAGCTGAAAGTCATAACAGTGGAGTGATAATGACTTACATTGAGTCTTTTGTGGGATCCCCTCCTTGAACTGCCAGATAATTGCAGCTCTTAATGAGCTGTTAATCACACCAGCCCATCTGGAACATTGAGTGAGATAAGCATGAGGACTAGAACCTGCTAAAGTAGACTTTTTTAACTTCATTAACAGACGTGAAAATCTGCACTAGTCAAGATGGACAAGTAGAGAGTTAGCTGCACTAGCACTGATCAATTTGCACTAGGGTTTGGGCTAGTAAAACAATGTTAACATCGACCCCTGATTACATATGACTATAATAAAATTAATGATTCTTTTAAAAATGTTATTCCCACCTTTACAATTCAGAATTCCCAATGAGGGCTGATCCTGCAGTTTTCCTGGACAGGATTTCCCTGTCCTTCATTGGTGAGCAGGATAGAGCAGATTTGTATTCTCCTATATCTGTGGAGGAACTGAAAAGAGTGGTTAGGGGTGCAAAAAAAGGGAAAGCACCTGGCCCAGATGGAATTCCAGCAGAGTTGTGCAAACTATTGTGGGAGACTTTAGGGCCCACAATGCTTCGTCTGGTACAGGAATCCCTGGATCAGAGGATTCTGCCCCCTTCCCAATGTTTGGCCACCATAACAGTCCTGCCAAAGCCAGGGAAACACCATCTCAAGTGTTTTTCCTACCGTCCCATTTCCCTTTTAAACCTTGATTGCAAGATCCTGCCCAAATTCATAGCCTCTAAATTGGAGAAATGTCTTCCTACCCTGATCCATCCAGATCAAGGGGGCTTCATCAAGGGAAGACAGGCCAAGCACAACATCAGAAGGTGTCTCAACATTATGCATAAGTGGCCAAGGGGAATGGAGGGGGTCTCCTGGCACTGGACACAGAAAAGGCCTTCGATAGGATTGAATGGCCCTTCATGATGGCTGTCCTAAGGAAATCTGGCCTAGGGCCACATATGATGAGATGGATTGGGGCCCTTTATAAATTCCTGAAGGCCCAAATTCTAACTAACAACGCCCTCTCAGCCCCTTTTGCCCTATCAAGGGGAACAAGACAGGGCTGTCCACTTTCCCCCACTATTGTATGTCCTCATGATTGAGATGCTAGCACAGAGTATCCAAACACAGGAAGGCATTAAGGGGTTTGTTTGGAAGGGGGAAAAAGCATGTGATTTTCCCTTTTTTCGGACAATGTCCTATTGTTTATTCATTTCCCAAGGGAATCACTGTTGGCCCTGTCCCAAATATTCAAAGTTTATGGTCCTCTTTCTGGCCACAAGATTAATTGGGGGAAGAGTGAGTGGATGCCCCTGGGTGGTACGAAATAATCAATATAGCACAATCCCAGATCCCTCCCAGTCAACCAACTAAAGTATCTGGGCATCCTAATTCCACCCAAATTACCAACACTTGTTAAAAATAATATGAAGTTAATTATAAAAAAGATTAAGGAGGACTGCCTGACCTGGAGGGCTTTAGCTTTGACCCTTATTGGTAGCGTGAACCTGGTAAAGATGTCAGTGTTACCCCAATTTTATATTTCTTTCAAACGGTCCCCCTGAATATCCCTTTGAAATATATCAGGGCCCTGGAAGGAGCAATTGCACAATTGCTTTGGAATAATAAAACACCCAGAATTAAAAAAAGCAATTCTTTGGTTGCCACAAAGTAAAGGAGGTTTTGGGCCTCCCAAGTGTGAAACATTATTACATAGCTGCCCAGCTAGCCCATGTTCAGGATGCAATGCAAGGGAAGGGCAGATGTCCTGCTTGGGTGGAAATGGAGGAAACATCATATTTGCCCCTGTATTTCTCAGCCCTGACAGGAAGGGTAGGCTTGCGTTCTTTAGACTGTTTAGTTAACCCCTGTACTAGGGCTTTAGTTAGGGCTTGGAGATCAGCTCATGAACTGATTGGCTTCCAACATGGGATCTCCCCAGATTGTACTTTACATGGTCTCCTGGAAAGGGAAGGGGGAGTGACTCCCTGACAGAGACCTATCCTGCAAAGATGGTATTACAGGGGGGTGTGTTTAGTTCAACATCTGGTGAGGGAAGGGAGGACCTGCTCATTTAATGAAGTAGTTGAGCACTATAACATTATCCCTACACATCTACCACTCTATGACAGGATTAAGAGGGTGCTGGTGGGTTATCTAACCCAGGAAGGCAGGGGACAGCAGATGACTTGATCTCCATTCGAGGAATTGTTTTTTCAGCAATTTGGGGACCCATCCTTTAGACCTCTCAGAAGATGTTATGGCATCATGATGGGTGCCTTGGCTGACCCCCTGGATAAGATAAGATACGGGTGGGAGCAGGATTTGCACCTGAGGGACTAACTGGTGGGGATTGGATTCAAATTGTAAAAAACATCACCAGGTATTCAGTAAAAATTGTGTTAGAGCCATTCAATATAATGTTCCGATGAGGGCGTACCATACCCCTCTTTAGCTCATAGGCTGGACCCCAAAGCTTCACCATTGTGCCCAAAATGCCAGATCCACGAGGGAACTTTTTTCCATATGTTATGGGAATGTTGTCATGTGCAAAAATTCTGGAGGAGAATACATGACTTGTTGGTTGCCATTTTTGGACCTCCCCTGCAACTAGACCTGGTGGAAATTCTGCTAGACTGCCTATGGGGGAGACTCCGTAGACCTATGTTTAGTCTTTGGAGGTTGGGAAACGTAATTGGGCTGCGTGTTCTAGCCACGCACTGGAGACTCCAGGAGACCCCAATGGTGGCTGAATGGTTAAGTGCCCTATTGGACTGTATGAAATTTGAGAAAATTCAATATATGGCTAGGGGTCAAATTGAAAAATATATAAAATTATGGGCCCCACTTGAGGAGGCTATTGCCCCGGATTGGTTCCTGTTAATATAAAGAGTGGGGCTCATCCAGTGACAGAATAATCGTCTTTCCCACACCTCATCTCCATTGAGGACCTTCATGCAGTGCTCAGCTGGGTTTGTTGATCCCCTTCCATATTGAAGGCTACCCTGGAGTAGCCTCCTCTCTGCCTATAGGTTTAGTCTGCTTAATTTACTGTTTCCTTTTATTAACCATATGTTCCACAATTATTTGATTATGTGATCTAACATCTGGTTGATGCCAATAAACTTTATATTTTTGCAGTACTTGATGTACAGTCATTGTCTAGAAAAGTTAATATTATGCTATATTTGGTAGGTACTTAATTGTACTCTGCTCTCTCTCTGTTAATTTTGAAATAAAGTTTACAAAAAAAAAACATATAATCCATGCATCTTCGGTTGAAAGGGAGATAAGGATCCTTGTTAATAATAAATTATCCTCTAGGGACCACTGTACCTTAATTTCTAAGAATACATGTATCATGCTTAATTGAATTACAAGATCTTTCACATCCAGATCTGAACAGTGTATTATGTTGTTATATTGTACTTAAGTGCGACCGCTTCTAGACTTTGGGTCTCAAGTCTGGTCACCTTATTATATCAAGGACATTAAACAAATAGAAAGAGTTCAACGAAGAGCCACTAAATTAATACCAAGATTGAGAAACAAACCCTACCATGAGAGGCTTACTGCGACAGAACTTGTTTTCCCTTGAATGTAGAAGACAAAGGGGTGACCTATTGCTGTAACATAAAATCCTTCATTCTCCTGATTTGTTTTCTGATTGTGAATTACAATATAGCCTCACTAGAACTAATATGGGATCTCATAATAGAAAACGTATGGTTCCGACAGGTCTGCTAACAGAGATTGATTCTATACAGTCAGAGTTGCAAAAATTTGGAATAAACCACTTCAAAATATTATTGAATTAGATGACTTCGATAAGTTCAAAATGGCTATTGATAACTTAGTTTATTGTAAACAGAAGTTGGTATAAAATTCTTCCATAAGTTATGGAGAGCAAACCCGATGGGTTTAGTGCATTCTTTTGCTCAAATCTACCTAGTAACCCAATATATCTGGTTCGGGATTGGCCTCTAGAAGCCGGCCTTCCTGCACCAAACCTTGTCCATTTTCAAATTCTCCCTTCCTTGTAGTCCAAACGGTCTGGTTCTAATTTGGTGTATTTTCTTTTGATCAATTCCATTTCGTGTTTTTTGAGTTTCTGTTTTGAATTTTTATCCAACTCGTCAAACTGAGGGTGTTTAATGACATTTTTTAATGCAGCTTTGGTGGTGGCTGTTTCTTTAATTAATGAATCATGTTTCAAGGTGTCCTCTTCAATTAAGCTTTGTATAAATGTTTTGCTGCATTCCGCTGCAGCTGCCTCACATTCTTGTTTATGGACAAAATTCTCTAGCCCACCTGTTGGTAACATATTTTCATAGCAATATTTATTAGTAACAATATTTTATATGCCTAGCCTGTTATTTAGTTTATGTTAGTAACCATCGCTGCATTTTGCTGTGCTTGATGACAATTATTCCTTATTATCATTTGTGTTTCTGTTGTAATTATCTTTCTGTGAAAATACACTGTATTGAATTTTCTTTCTATGAAATTTTTGAAATTGTTCTGTACTGTACCTCTCTTGTTGCTGTCCTGGGTCGTCCCTGAAAAAGGGAGTGCTATTGTCTCAGTGGACTTACCCGGTTACCAAAATTGAAATAAATAAATAAACATAGATCTCCTCAAACCTCTGGGCGCCAACTTGTATTCAATATAGATCTTCTTTGAGACAATCTCTTGCAGCAGGTCATAACACATGGGATATAAGCCGCAGGTGTCATTTCCTCCAGATGACTTCTCAGCAGTTGACCCTGACCTCTCCCTACACTATCACATGGTGTCTGTATGGCAGGTATAAAAGGGGGAGGTCCCAGCTACTCCTCAGTTCTTTTCAACCATGACCTGCATGCAACAAGTCCTCCTTCAGAGCTCTGCTTACCAGTCTTCAATGAAGAGATTCTACCAACCAAATGTTCATTCTCAATGGGTTCATCTACTGATGTCTTTGGATCCCTTATTCCAAAAGTGTTCCTGTGATAATCAGATCATCACAGAGGACCTCCAGAACATCTGTTCAGTGCCTTGGCCCTGTGCATGGCATCCAGGATTGTACCTCTAAAAACAGTTCAACACAGGACCTCCTTGGGGTCTCACCACTCTGCTGGTGACCCCTCCTCATCAATGGCCCGGGGTCCAGGTGGAACCATGCTAGCAAAAGGACTATGCACATTTCTCCTGAGCCCTAGTCGTGGATAACAAGTACCCCAAGCTCTACAAAAAGGTAAGTACCTGAGATGGTAGCAGCTGTTATGTCGTCTTACACACCGTTGATGACTGCTGGCTCTTCTCTTACCTCCATCGACAGCTCCTTCGTCGATGTTGAGTACAGGTGTACCTGAAGTGGTAGCCATTGTAATGTCATCTTCTAACACTGTCGATGATTGCTGGCTCCTCTCTTACCTCTGTTGACGGTGAGTTTCAGAGTACCTGAGAAGGTAGCCACTGTAATGTCATCTTCTAACACCATCGATGACTGCTGGCTCCTCTCTTACCTTCGTCGACAACTCCTCCATCAATGGTAATTTCAGGAGTACCTGAAAAGGTAGCCACTGTTCGGTCATCTTCTACACTGTCAATCATGGCTGGCTCCTCTCTTACCTCCGTCGATGGCTCCTCCATCGACAGTAACTTCAGGAGTACCTGATAAGGTAGCCACTGTTCGGTCATCTTCTACACTGTCGACGGCAGGTGACTCCTTTCTTGCCACCATCAACGGCTCCTTGGTTGACGGTGAGTTCAGAGGTTCTCCTGCAGCTTCCAGAATGACTACTTCCCCCTTCTAGGACTGCCATCATCTATCAATGATGGCTTATGGCCCATAGACAATTTGTCAATGACCGGCCTGGTCTCTGGGAGCTCACTGTTGCCTGCCTCATCAACACCGCTGGGGCCAGACAGTGGTACTCACGCAAATGTATTTTATTTTCTTTGCACCACATTGCACGGTGGTGCTCTACTTATTCTACAGTGGGTTGTGCATCTGCATTGTGGCGGTATACTACGCTACCGCCATACTTTTGGTCCGTCGACAATCCTTTCATCGCCGTCTAGCCAAGTTTTTCATAGATCAGTGTTGACTTCCTTGTCGATCGTGCAACACAAGTTTTTGCATGGCAGAGGTACGATAAATGGGATGCGTGTTTGCACGATGGCATTATACCGTGCTGCCGCTCTTCTTTTACACAATCACCACTGTATACTCACCCCTCATCAGGGTCTGTCAGGTGGCACCACTGCCTTCCTCTATTCCTTCAGTGGTTCCCATTCAATCTGTCCATGTGGTTCACCACATTCACAGGGCAGCTGGCCATGATTGATGTCAGGGCTCTAGGGCTCACTATCTTGGCCCGTCCGACAATCTTCCCCAAAAGGATGAGATGGAGGTTCATGCCTCTGCTCCCTCCAGGCCTCCTTTAACCTCGAGGGTGGATGGCTTTTTCCCTGTTTTCCCCAGATTACATCCGAGGGCTAGGGACTTAACGGACCCTTTAAGACCTAACAAGCCGCATCTTCCAAAGGATGGGCTGGACCCTGACATGACTGGTCTGCTAGACCCTTAATAACATGACCGTCGGGGGGGCAGGTTTTCCCTGCCCCTCCCAGGGTGGGAAAAGGTTTACTTCTGATGCTCCATCCTCTTTGAACCCTATTCCTGCATTCGTCTTACAAGACTAATTCAATGCTCCGTTCAACACACATGCCATCAAACCAGTTCCCCTTCCACAGAAAAGTGCAGGAATTTCTTCCTATTTCTTTCTGGTTCCCAAATGGACAGGGGACTTATGCCCCATTTTGGCTCTCAAGAGTCTTAACCTCCTGTATCAGATACCAAAAGTTTGGGGTGGTGTCTTTTCTGTCTCTTCGCTTCTTGCTGAATGAAGGGGCATTGGCTCTGCTGTCTCGATATGTAGGTTGAATCCTCCATATCCTAATGTACCCTGCTCACAGACTGTTTCCCCATTTTTGGTTTCAGGGTCATCATTACCAATTCCATACCAAAGTCCAAGAGGGACCCTATGCAACGTCTCCAATAATTCAGATCCTTCTTAGATGCCTCTGTGGGGAATGACATATCTGCCCATAACTCAGGCAGACACCCTGATTGCTTTGGCGCACAAACTAGAGTCCAGCAGACTGAGCTTGGCACGATACTTTCTGTGCCTCCTGGGCATTGGGTGGCCTCGATTCCAAAGGTCCACCAATGCCAGGTTCAATATGAGGGTCCTTCAGTGGCCCCAATAGTCCAATGGGACCAGAGGGTGGATAATTGTGATGCCCCAACTCTGCTGACTTCCCTGGCTCTTCAAGCTTTACAATGGTGGAAGTCCATGGATGACTTAATGCGAGGCATGCCGTTTCATTCTCCTGTCCCATATCTCATTCTAACTACAGACTCCTCCTTGAAAGGGTGAGGTGCTCATCTCCTCAACTTCCAGTCCCAAGGATCATGGACACCAGCAGAGGCCCACCTCCACATCAGTGTCTTGGAGATGAGGGCAGTCCTCTACGCCCTACAGGTGTTCGAGACTCGCCTTCCTTCCAGTTGCCTTCAAGTAAAATCAGACGATTCTGTGGTAGTTCACTACCTAAACAAGCAAGATAGCACCCATTCATGCCCTCTCTGCAGAGAATCTATGAGGGTCTGGTACTGGGCAATCCAGAGAAATAATCCATCTTCTGACAGTACACATCCCAGGGGTATCCAACACCCTGGCGGATACTCTAAGTGGATCCACTGCCCTAGCCCATGAGTGGGAAGTCTTACCAGATGTCCCAAATGACGTCTTCCACTAATGAGGCCGGACGGAGTTAGACCTATTTGCCTTTCCGCAAAATGGGACGCATTATCTCTTTCCTGGATGGGAAGATTTCATTATGCCTTCCTGCCCTTTCCTCTCATTCAGAGAATGCTACTCAAACTGGTCTGGGTCGGGGCATCTATGATTCTCATAGCGCCGTTCTGGCCAAGACAGATTTGGTTCCCTCTGCTTCTACAGCTCTTGGAACCGGATCCCATACCTCTACCGATTTGCTGGGCTCTGTTGCCCCAGGCACAAGGATCCCTGCTACACCTGGACCTTCACTCCCAGATCCATCTGCATGCCTGGCTCCTGAGGACATAGTCCTCTCATGCTTCGAGGGTCCCAAAAGGTGGTGGAAGTCCTCCAGACTGCCGGGAAACTGTCTACATGGTCTTCCTATTCTATGATGTAGAAACACTTCTCCATTCAGGCGTCTACACAAGACTTAGATCCTTATTAGTGTTCCTCTCAGCACATCTCAGGGTATTTGCTGTCCTTGTCGTAGGGTGGACTGACATATTCCTACTGTAAAAGTCCACTTTTCAGCCATTGCCACATTTCATTTACCTGTGGGCACAAAACCATTGTCCCAGTTACCTTTGATTCAAACCTTCATCCCTCTATCCGGGATTCAGTCCCTGTGTGGGATTTGAATTTTGTGCTTGAAAAATTGACTGTAAGTCCTTTTGAGCCCGCTGACTCCAGCGGTGTCCGTTTTCTTTCTTGGAAAACTATATTCTTAGTTGCTATTACATCTGGAGGACGTATTTCAGAATTCTTTGCACTACTGTGCAAACCTCAACCTACCTGCCATTTCATGATGGCAGTGTGTCTTTATGCAGAACCTCGTCATTTTTGCCATAGGTTTACTACTAGATTAGATAGGACAAAAGTAGGCCGAAGCTCATCGAGATTGTCCCCCACGTTATGGGCCATTAGATTAGGGGTGGATTTTCTTTTAACCAGATATCAAGACTATTTTTAAATGAGTCGGAGTTATCAATGTTGACCAGCTCCTGTGGCAGAGTATTCCAGATCTTTGAAGAACGAATTGTAAAAAAATGCCTGTCCACATGGTTGGCCAACTGCATTAAGTTTATCTATGCAAAATATGAAAAACCTCTCACAGGGGTTGTAAAACCCCATTCTACCAGAGGCATGGCTGTTTCTGAGGCATCTCTGCCTTGGATATTTTTGAAGCTGCTACGTGGTCTACTGTACATGCCTTCACCAAGCATTACAGTCTGGACATTGCTTCTAAGAAGTGGACCAATGTTGGGTGGGCTATCCTACAAAACCTCCTGTCTTTTTTTTTTCCTTTGAATTAACTTGCCTTATTGTATTCTTGTATGTATTCCTTGTACTTATATAGTGCTGTATATATTCCTGAATGTATTCCTATATGTATTTATCCAAGCCCATCTTGTAAATGAGTTTTTCTCAATGATGTTTCACCTGGTAAAATAAAGATTGATTGATTGATTGATTGAAGTCCTGTTGGTTCACTTCCTCCTCCCACTTGGCATAACTGCTTGGGAATCTTCCCATGTGTTATGACCTGCTGCAAGAAATTGCCTGAAAGAAGATAGTACAGTTGCATAAGAACTTACCGTAATAGTAGATCTTTGAGAGTATCTCTTGCAGCAGGTCGTGCAGCCCCCACCCTCCTTCCCCCTTGTTGTTACTTCAGAAGGGTTCCTTGCTCCAGTCTTTTACGACTCTAAGAGCTGCTGCCTTATTTTCCCTCCTCGGTTCCCATTGGAGGCCTAGGAAATGTTTTCACATTCGATTGCCAGGATGGAAAAGAACTGAGGAGTAGCTGGGACCTCCCCCTTTTATACCTACCATACAGACACCACACGGTAGTGTAGGGGAGGATCCAGGGTCGACTGCTGAGAAGTCATCTGGAGGAAATGACGTCTGCGGCTGATATCCCATGTGTTATGACCTACTGCAAGACATACTCTTGAAGATCTACTGTTACGGTAAGTTCTTATGCAACCGTACTTTCTCCAGTCCCAAAATATTATATTTGGTTAATTCGTGAAAAAGTTGCTGTTTCAAAGTTTGAAATAGTATTTTTAGTTCACCAGCCTCCATAGTTATAGTTGCATGCTCACCGCCCAATTTGGATTTCAGATATGCCTTTCATTGTTGCACGTCTTAAAGTTACCATCAAACATACTGGAGGGTAGTCCTGAGCTTCATGCTCTGATTCTTCATTCATAGCAGTGAAATGTAGCGAGACCCTCCGGAAAGTGAAGATTTAACCCGACCGGCCAAAAGCCAATAGTCTCTCTAATTCACCCATAGACCAAGGAACCTCCTCAGTTTCAGGTGGGCAAGCCAAAGCAAACAAACAGCAGGGGAACAGGGAGAAGACTTGCGCAGCAACCAGACCAGGTGGGGTGCAAACTATGGTAGCCAACCAAGTTACTCAAAACTGCAAATGAAGTCGCACTCCAGATGAGAGAGACTGCAGACAAATTTCTGCAAAAGTAGAGATTTTTATTCACAAATGAAAAAATCTTTAGGGTCAGGCAAACGCTCCAACACCAGATGCCTCTGCACTTCGACTCTTAGGTCTTCCTCAGGGGCGGGCACTGGTAAGAAATTAATCACCATTTAAATAAAATAATTATGACATCATACATCACATGGTACAAAGCGTTGCCATTTTGGACTTAATTCATGTAACTTAACGTAATGATCACTATGCAGCAAAAATGTGAAGATAAAAAGGTGATCCAATTGGAAAAATATGTAAACGGTAAACTTATACTATGAATGTTCAAAGTACATACAATTTAGTCATTCAAGGTTGCATACATATATACAAATACAGAGTATATTCAAAATCTGAAGCACAATTGGTAGACCTAATTAACAGATTTGCAGCCAGGGGTTACTGTTAGGAAGTATTGGATAGAGCTTTGGTGAGAGCTAAATCCATAACAGTCGAAATGCAGGGGCATCTGGTGTTCACATGATTGCCTGACCCTAAAGATTTTCTGGTTTGTGATAAAAATCTTTACTTTTTGCAGAAATTTGTCTGCAATCTCTTCCATTTGAAGTGCAACTTCATTTGGTTTTGAGGAACTTGCTTGGCTACCATAGTTTGCACCCCACCTGGTCTGGTTGTTGCGCGAGCCTTCTCCCTGTTCCCTGCAGGAACACACTCTTACCCCCATCTGCAGAGAGGCCATGAGAGTTTGGTATTGGGTCATAGAGCATCACCTGGACCTGACCGCTGTGCATGTTCCAGGCATTCAGAATACCTTGGCCAACAGCTTAAGACAGTCACGATCCAAGACACATGAATGGGAAATTCTTCCCTCTATGGTTGAAGACCTTTTCCACAGGTGGGGCCATCCAGAGCCAGATCTCTTTGCATCCTCACTTAATGCAAAACTGCCCAGTTTTTGCTCACTATATACAGGGCCTGGTATTTTCTGGCATGACATATTGTCCCTCTCCTGGATATGGAGCTTTCTGTATGCCTTCTCTCCCTTTCCATTACTGCAGAGAGTTCTTCTCAAGCTGCAGTCAGAAGGAGCAGAGATGATCTTGATAGCCCCTTACTGGCCGTGCCAGATATGGTTTCCACTTCTCCAACAACTAGCAGTGAAACCGCCAGTCCCCCTGCCCCTGTGCTCAGACTTGCTCTCCCAGGAGCAAGGCACTCTGATCCACCCAGACTTCAAGTTTCTGCATCTTCATGCATGGTTCCTGCAAACTTAGCAGTTGCCTGAGTTGGGGTTTCCTCCCAGGTGGCAAATGTTCTAATGGCAACCAGGAAGCCCTCCATTAGAGCCACTTACGCTATGAAGTGGAAGCTGTTCTGTATCTGGGCCACCGCTCTTCACCTAGATCCCTTCACTTGTCCGGTGAATGTAGTTCTACAGTACCTCCTTTCCCTGTCATATTCTGGTCTTGGTTACTCTTCAATTAGGGTGCACTTATCTGCCATCTCTGCATACCATGCACCTGCAAGACTCTTGCTCAGTTGGATCTTTCCCACACCTTCTTGCAGGGCATACTGCATCACATGTCTCCCATCAGAGACCGTGTCCCTTCATGGGACCTTTTGTTTATTTTAGAAGCTTACTTTGCCTCCCTTAGAGCCTGCCGCAAGCTGTGAGCTCCACTTTCTGTCGTGGAAAGCATTGTTTTTATTACTTCTGCTTAAAGGATTTCTGAGCTTCATGCTCTAATGTGTAAAGAGCCTTATTTAGTTTTCCACAAGGACAGGGTGTCCTTGCGGACTAATCCTAATTTTTTGCCCAAGGTGGTGTCAGAGTTTACACTGAATCAAGACATCCACCTACCTGTTTCCTAGAGTATTCCAGGTAAGGGGAGGCTTTACTTCATACTCTGGATGTCCACTGGGTGCTTCGCTACTACTTGGATTGCACCCGGACCACTAGAAAGTCTAATGTCTAATGTCTGTGTCTTTCTCCCTCTTCCACAGCATACCGGCGGTCGAGAGGGCTGCTCGGCTAAGCTCTCCCCCACTCTGAAAATGGAGCCCAGGTTAAAGATTGCCCCAGCATACTGGCGGTAGAGAGGGCTGCTCGGCTAAGCTCTCCCCCACTCTGAAAACGGAGCCCAGGTTAAAGATTGCCCCAGCATACCAGGTCGGTGAGGGCTGCCTCGGCCAAGCTCTCCCACTCTGGAAACGGAGCTTCAGGGTTAAAGATTACCCCAGGTACTAAAGGAGCTGCGCCTGATCGCGACTGTTTGTTTGTTGAGCACTGACTTTGAATTCTTCGCACCTTTTTCAAATATTGCTAAATTACATCGCCCAGCAGTGGAGATAGTCTATTTTCTATAAAAAGTGTAGCCTTATTTCTCTGCTTTCCAACTGTTGCTTTTTACATGAAATCTCCTTTACAGTTTATTGTAGTTTTACCTTGAAAATGAATAGCATAAGTTTGTTTTAGTTGCTAAATAATCTTACACTCTGCATTTGCTTTTACATGAAATCCCCTTTAAGAAATTACTGCAGCTTTTACTGAAAATGAATAGCATAGTTTGTTTAGTTGCTAAATAATTCTTAAACCTCTGCATAGCTGGTGTCTTTGTAAATTAACTTGCTAGCTGTATTCAGACAAAGGTACTCCTGACACAGTCCCTGCCCACACCCCCACCGCCACCCCCACAGTGAAACTTCCCTCCTCTGACCTTTATTAATTCACTGTGTCTTTCTCCCTCTTCCACAGCATACCGGCGGTCGAGAGGTCTGCTCGGCTAAGCTCTCCCCCACTCTGAAAACGGAGCCCAGGTTAAAGATTGCCCCAGGCACTAAAGGAGCTGCGTGCCTGATCGCGACTGTTTGTTTGTTGGAGCACTGACTTTGCCCCGCCAAACGCTATGCGTTCGGCTCCCCACCGCCCCCACCACCACCACCCTTGGTAGGCATTCGAATATATAGCTTGATTTCTAGTCACATGATGTGAAATAACCTATCAGTTCACTTTCCCATCTGCAGCTTATCTTTTCCTACCACTAGAGGCCCGCTTGCCTTTTTTTTTTTTCTTCTTTCTCCAGTCCTTTCACTCACTGCCTAACTCTCTATCCTACCATGCCCCCACTTACCCTCATCACTCTCCTCATGCAATTTCCTCAGGCACTTTCGCCGACCACTCACAATGCAAAATTGGGATGCAAAAATGAAACCTCTTGTCAGCACGCAGCCTGTCACTCCCAGCCCCGCACCCCACCTCCCACTGCACCTGAACTCCCAGCCTTTACAAACCCAGACCAATAAACCATCATCTACACCCCCCCCTCTGCAACACATACATAGACACCTCCACCCCACCCTGGATACCATCTCCTGGGCCAAGTAACCCACTGGAGCCCCCATCCGTGGCCAACCTCTTTCTACATCTGCAACACAACAGATCCCCCGCTTTCCCCACTTACTCCTCCTATCTGCCCCCCTTATCCTGAAACTACCAATACCCACCATCGGCCACACACAGCCTAAATGCCAAAGACCTACTACTCGCGCTAACAGAAACCGCCTCAGGTCACCCATTCTCCTCCTCCTTCTGACAGGCAATGTCCACCCCAACCCTGGCCCTCTAAATTCCCCACCATCCCACCCATCTCCAGGAAATGGCTTGCGCATCGCCTCACTAAACAGTTGCAGTCTTCAAAATAAATGGGACTCCTTTCAGGGTTGGGTACTCCAGAATCACACTGATATCATTGCACTGAGTGAAATCTGACTCTCCCCATCTGTCCCTGACTTGGCAGTCAACCTCCCTGATCACCGCCTCTACCACGCCGATCAAGTGGGCAAGCGAGGGGGTGGCTGTGCTGTCTACCTCATGGACTCGCTCTCTGGCCACCTATTCCCTCTGCCCATACTAACGTCCAGGGCTCAGGTCCTCACCCTAAAATTAACCCTAGGTAAGTCAACATCCCCTCTCCTCCTCACCACGGCCTATGTCCCTCCCAAGGACCAGAAGCCAGCCTTCCAACCCATCATGTCCTACCTCGCCACCCTACCCCCAAAGCACGAAAAAATACTACTGGGGGATTTCAACATAAATTGGCTGGCCAAAACAGCTGCCCCATACATCAACGAGGCATCAGCCCTCGATCTCACTCAGGTCATCAAAACCCCCACCTGGCTACACGCCCGCATGGGGTCATCCTCCCTACTAGACCTAGTTTTCACAAATCACCCCTACAAAATAACCAGCACCCAAGTCCTCCCCGATACCCTATGTGACCACTCTCCAGTTCTCTGCAACTGGTCTGGTACCCCCCCCCAAAACCTTCCCTAAAATTATTGCAAAACACAAACTTAGGGCCTGGTAAACTAGCCCTACTCAAGGCCCACCTCAGAGAATGGGACTGGACACCCCTAACTAACACCCTTGACCAGAACCATGCTCTTGAACTATTTACCAACACCTTTAACACAGCCTGTGACAGGTTTGCCCCCCTCACCAAAACAATGACCAAAGGGAATCATGCACCATGGTTCTCGGACCACCTCCAAGGCCTACTTCATCAGTGTGACGCATTATGGCACCTTGCAAATGAGACCCAATGGCCTCTGGACAGGCAACGTTATCGAGAGTAAACAAAATGTATATAATTATGCACTTGAAAATAGAAGAGAGTTAGGGACCATGCCGAGAGTTCTTTCAGGAAATATCTAAAGAGAAAAACAGTTAGTGTTTTTTTTTTCTCTTTTAGATATTTCCTGAAGAAGACCTAAGGTCGAAACGTAGATTTTTAACTCTATTTTCTATTTTCAGTGTGCATTTAATATAACCATTTTGTTTTGCTTTTAGACCACATGCTGACGCAGCGCCTTGTCTTTGTTATCGAGAGTTCCGAAACAAGTGCACCTGGGCCATACGCACCGCCAAAGCGAACTATTACAAAACCACCTTAACCTCCACCTGGGGCTCTGGTCGCAAGTTCTGGGAAAACATTAAGGAACTCTGTGGCAAAGCCCCAAACCTGCCACCTGACCAAATTCTAATAGATGGCTACCTCTCCTCCGACCCCCTCAGAATAGCCTCGGCCCTTAACACTGCTTTCACTTATCTCTCTCATGTGCTGCCCCCTAATTTCTTCGATCCCCCGCCTGTCCATAATGCCCCGCATCCTCCCCTTGCTCCACCCTTCTACCTGTGAGTCCTTACCCCAGAGACTGCCAAACCCTATCTAACCAAAGCTATTAGCCAAAATCACTATAGTCACGACTCCCTGGACCTCAGACTTCTCTGTCTCACCCTCCAGGAAGTCCTAGCCCCACTCACCCACATTCTCAACCGCTCCCTCTGTCAAGGGAAATTCTCTACCCACTGGAAATCGGCCTAGATCACACCCATCCATAAAAGTGGTGACCGCACATTCACAAACAACTACCGCCCCATCTCTATCCTACCCCCCCCCGTCTAAGGCACTAGAACGCATAATCGCCATCCAACTTACTGACCACCTTAACAAATATAACCTTCTATCTGGACAGCAGCACGGTTTCCATAAGGGCCACAGTACCACGACCGCCCTCCTTGAATTTACCTCCCATGTCCACTCAGCCCTGGATCACGGCCACCTCACAGGCGCCATCTTCGTGGACCTATCTAAGGAATTCGATACCGTAAACCATGCCCTCTTGCTTAACACCCTGGCTTTCACAGGTTTCTCTAGTGACACCCTAAACTAGTTCACCAGCTGTCTCTCTGATAGAACACAGATAGTCAAGGTAGGCCCTGTCCTCTCCCCCCACCTCCCTATCCGCTCCGGTGTCCCACAGGGCTCCATACTTGGCCCCCTACTTTTCAGCCTGTACCTCAACTCCCTCCCAGCGTCATGCCCCGGAAATCTACTCCTATACGCAGAAGATGCGGTCTTGTTCGCCTCTGACCCGTCACCCCCCAAGCTCCACCAAACTCTCCAACACTCGTTCCATGAAGTCGAAGACTGGCTCACCACCCAACGTCTTATTATCAACTACAATAAGACAAAAGTCATCCTCTTCACCCACCCCCAGAACCCACTCAAGAACCTCTGCCCCCAATTCCTCACTGCCAATCAGACCCCATTAGAACAAGTAAGCAGCTTTAAATACTTAGGGATCACTCTAGACCCTGCCCTCAGCTTTAATCAACATATCCTACACCTATCAACAGCCCTTAGCTCCAGACTAGGGGTACTATACTGATACAAACACTGCCTCACCCCTGAAGCATTACAACTTACCATAAACTCATCAATCCTCTCCCTGCTAGACGACAGCATCCTAATCTACAGTGCCGTTCCATCCACCACCCTAAGCAGACTCTGACTGGTTTTAAACAAAGCCTGCCGTCTCATCCTTGGATGTGATCGTTTTACACACTCCTGCTTCCTTTACAGCAGCACAAACTGGCTAAACCTAGATAGCAGAATCAGGTACCACACCTGCCTTATGACCAAAAAGGTACTACTAGGCCTCACCCCACCTACCCTAAACCAAATCATCCACCCAACTCCCCCAGTCAAAACAACATGCAACTCAAACAAGCAGCTGCTTAGGGTACCCCGTGGCTGGACTTCCCAATTCCAGCGAACCTTCACTTACAGGGCTCCCTGCTGGACTAACGCCCTCCCAAGTCATATAACAAACGAATTAAGGCTTGGCCCTTATAAATCCAAGCTATGGAAATACCTTCATGCCTCTAGCCAATGTGACTGCCCTTGACACCAGACTGACATATGCAGCTATCAAACTAACTATTGTCGGACTCCCCGTACCAAATTGTAACTATGAAACCCTATGACCATCAGCCTCTACAGAACCTCTGTAACTATTATGGCTGTACTAAGAAATGAAACTTGCTGTTATTCAACAACTGCACAACTATGTAACCTCATTGACTGTTATTTGTAATTGTACTGTAATCTGTATTCCAAGTTCTGTCCATGTATCCTTTTATGTATGACGTGGAACCTTTGTAAATGAGTCGCTGACTCAAAGGTCTTTCTGAATATTTCAATAAATAAACAAATAAAAATAATCAGTTGTCTGTTTCCTTTGCCCCTAACAGAGCTGGGGCTCCTGTTTCTAAGCAATGTTTGTCAAAATGGTTAGCCAATTGCATTGTTTATTGTTACCAAAAGTATGACGAACCTTTACTGGGCTCAGTTAAAGGCCATTCTACCAGGGGAGTGGCTGCTTCCTTTGCATCTCTCAGGAATGTGTCTGCTGCTGCTATCTATGCAGCTGCCACTTGGAGCTCTGTCCATACTTTAATTTGCCATTACAGTCTGGATATTACCTCTAGGCATAGGGCAGGTTTTGGACTTGCAGTCTTACAAGGCCTCCTCTCTGGTGAGTTTTCTTACTCTGCTCTCCACCTCCTCCCAGCTGAGCATCGTCAGTCATTTCACTTCTTGGGACTCGGTCCTAATGGTGTTGCCTGCTGCAAGGGCCCCCTCGAAGTGAGACAGTACAGTTATGTAAGAACTTACTGTAACAGTAGATCTTTTGGGAGGAGCGCTTGCAAAAGGCATTGCTTTCACTCCCTCCCTCCATCCTTAGGAGGCAGTATAGCACAGTGGGTAAAGGCTCTGCGCTGCAGATCTGGAGACCTGGGTTTGAATCCCACAGCTGTCTAGGTTCATACTGTGTGATCCTGAGCAAGTTTAACTTCCTTGTGCTCCCAGGTCGCATCTGGAGACAAGCTTCGGCTTAGTGTGCTACTCCTGGTTAAACAATGTTCCCTTTCCTTTCCCGCCATCCCCCTGGTGGTTACTTCTCCATCTCTGATACCTTGCTTTCCTCAGTGTAGAGGAACCTCCTCAGTTCTCCAATTTCTGTATGTGCTGGGGTCTCCGACGGGAGAACTGAGGTGGACAGGGGGACCGCCCCTTTTATAGGTGGACATCAAGGGGTGGTCCCCTGCTAATGACTGCTAGCTAGAAGTTTTCTGTGGGGTCCTAGCACCCACCAGCTTCAGTCCTAATGATGTTGCCTGCTGCAAGTGCTTCTCTCGAAGATCTACTGTTACAGCAAGTTCTTATGTAACTGTACTTTCCATAGGTGTGGCCTGACGAAAGAGATTCTCTTGAAGATCTACTGGTATGAGAAGTACGTAACTGTTCTTTCCCACCACAACCCCAGGTGTCCATTCAAAAGCACCTAGAGGTAGTGGAGCCAGTGGCTTTTCACCCACTGGCTCAGCGTGACTCCTTATACGCTTCTTAGCCACCTTTACCTCCAGGGGTGGTTGTAGGGGATTGTCTATCCCTCCAGTTGAACTAGTGGAGGGAGTTGACTACAGACACATAGGTTCTGGAGATTATAAAGAAGGGTTAGTCTTTGGAGCTTCTGGATAGCCCTCTAGATCATCTACCAGTGGTCACAGTATACCCACCAGGGCACATGTCCCTCTTGCTAGAGGAAGTACAGACTGTTAAAAGCCCACTCCAGGGACCAACTATTGCAGACCTTAGCTCAAACCAGACAGATGTTTGATGCTCTGCAGGTGATGGTCAACATGTCAAAGTCTGTTCTGACACCCTGCCAAAGACTACAGTACATTGGGTTAGTTCTGGATAGAGCCCAGAGTTCAGCGTTTCTGCCTCTGGACAGGGCAGACTGACTGATTGCCCAAGCAGAGTTGGTGCATGCCAGCCATTATGTGTCAGCAAGGATGTTTCTCTGCCTGCGTGGACTAATAGTTTAATAGCCTTTGTTACTTTACCATTGGCCAGGTTGCACATATGGATGCCACAGTGGACCCTGAGAGTACAGTGGGACTAGTTGACAGACAATCTAGAATGGAGGGTTCTAGTCACATCCCCGCTTCACAAACTGCACAAGTGGTGGATGGAATTTTATTTAATTTATTTATGACTTTGATAACAGGGTAAGTACACTGATCTCGGGGGACCGTTTTCAGGCACGACCCGAGCCATGACAATGGCACAGGAGGCAACAATTAGACAAAGTACAAACACAAGATAAAAATCAGAAGTATAATAGGGCATACATGCAAAATAGTTCCAGATAGACAAAAATACTAAACACAAGAAAAATACAAAATACAATGGCACATAGATGACAACTGAATAACAATGGCGACAGAGTGATGTAAGATAGTGCAAACAGCAGACCTTGCTAACATTAGGTGAGAGAATTAAATACAGATGCAAAATTGCAGGTAACTGAGGCAGATGGGAATTCACGGTGTCAGGTAAACATTTCGCTGTCAGGGGAGGAAGAAGGGAGTGTGAGGCTAGCCAGAGAAACACCAACAAGACTCGGCTAGGAGCCAGTCTTTGAGGTGGGATTTGGACAGATGGTGGATAGCCAGGGATTGAAGCCTGTCTGGCAATCTATTCCACAGTGACAGGGCAACAACAGATAGGGCTCTCATGCCCATGTTGGTAGATACCTTGGGAACGTGGGGGGGTGGCGTTTGAACGTTGCCTGTGGTGCGAGGTTCTGATTTGGAATAGGGCTGCAAGAGGGGACTCTTGGCTGATTCGGGCAGCATTGTCAACGAAGCAGCAAAGGGTGAGATCAAAGCAGCATTGGAGTGGGAGCCAACCCAGTGACTGATATAGGACACAGTGGTGGGTGGAAAAAGGGTCCAGTAAGGCGAAGCGACAGGCACTGTTGTAGGCGATGGAGAGTTTGGCGGTGAGGGAAGAAGAAGCCCTAGTGTAGATGGAGGAACAGTAATCGATTATGGGAAGTAGGTTACCCTGGATAGCAAGCCGGGCCTCGGGTGAGGTAGTGTCTGAATCTGTAGGCTATACACAGCTTTTGGTGAATCGTACGAACTACTGAGCTAATGTGCACAGAGAAGGAGAAGGAGGGGTCAAGTAGGATACCAAGGTACTTGAAGGTGTCAACATTTTCAAGCACCAGACCATCAGGGGAGACAATGTGGAGAGAGGAGGGAGATTTGAGCTTAGCTAGGAAGGGCTTGGACCCGAACAGCATTGACTTTGTTTTTTTAGTGTTTACCAGGAGGAGGTTTGTTGCAAACCATTTATGGGCTGCTCCATAATTATGGGTGAGGACTGAGGAAATGTGGGAGGGAGATTTATAACTAGCAAACAGGACAAGGTCCTCTGCATAGAGGAGGGAGTGACAGGTAGGACTGTCCAAGGGAAGGGAATTTATAAATGAGAAAAGCAGGGGACCCAGAATGGAGCCCTGGGGGATACCAGTAGAGATGGGTAGGGGAGCAAGCGGGGCCCACACAGACAAATTGGGAGCGATTGGAGAGGTTAGTTAGATACCTCGTGGGAGCAGCCCCAGGAGCCGTAGTTTTGAGACAAGGAGGGCATGATTTACCAGGTCAAAAGACTTGAAGAGGTCGACAAAAACTATGCCAGTGGCTTGACCATAGTCCATGTTCCTGAGGATATGGTCAGTCAACAGTCAGAGGGCAGTGGTGGTACTGTGATTCAAGCAAACATCATGCTGCTGGCTACATATGAGGTGGTACTTTCCAAGATGTTCGGTGAGCTGGTGGTGGATAACTTTCTTGAGGAGCTTACTTAGGTGGGGGAGGATGAAAATTGGTCAATAGTTGTCAGTGGAGTGGGGGTCACCGGCTTTGAAAATAGGTATCACTTTGGCCATTTTCCATGGGTCGGGGCATGGTAGAAGTGGATAGGACAAGGCTGAAAATGAATGTAAGGGGCTTGACAATGGTAGGGGAGATGAGTTTGAGGAAGATGGGGTAGAGTCCATCAGACCCAGGGGAACCGTGGCTTGGGAGGCATTTGAGAAGTTTAGAGGTGTCAATGGGGAGACAGCCTTGAAATAAAAAGGGGGAGTGGTGGAAGGGGGGCTTGTTTGGGGGGGTATGCTGATCCACCGGGTGGGCCGCTTGGGAGCTTGGAGAGAAACGCAGAGAGGTCAGTAAACTTATCATTAAAAGCCTTGGCCACTTCTAGAGGGTCGGTTACCAGGCCAGTAGGGGAATTGAGATGTGGGGCTGACTCCTCAGTTTGGTGATTTAGGAGTGATCCAATAGACTGCCAGAATTTCTGAGAGTCACTGAGACTTTTCTCCTGAAAGTTACAGGAGTAGTTCTGTTTCAAAGATTTAGCCAGGTGTTTGCACCGGTTTCTCAGGCGCCTGAAGGCATCCTATAGGGCCAGGGAGGATGATGCCTGTAGGCAGTCCAAGCATGATCCCTGTCCTTTATATGGGACAGAAGATCTCTGATGATTCAGCATGAGCAGCCACCTTGGACCCGTCGTGTTGGGAAGGGGAAATGTTTTTCTTGTAGTACCATTAGGGTCTGAGTGAAAGACGTCACTGCTGAGGACACATCAGTGAGGAAGTACAGTAGAGACCAGTACAGCGACCATCCTTCGCTAAGGAGGAGGGGGGTGTTGGAGTGGCAAAAGTTTTGAAAGGATAGATATTTTGGGGTAGGGCACTTGGACTTGGTAGACCATAGGATGAATATAGGGGAGTGGTCGCTGATGGAGTCACCTATCATTCCTGCTTGTAGTACACAGTCTTCCCTATTAGTGATACTCTAGTCCAGGAGAAGGCATCCCATTCTTGATTCCTACCCCCCCCCCATCAGATCCTCACCAAAGATGCTTCAGGATGGGGAGACCACCTGGGACTTCTGATCCAAGGCACATGGAACCAGGTGGAATGCACTTTGCATATAAATTTTCTAGAAAGGAAAATGTTCCTATAAGGACTCCAGGCCATCCAGAACCACTTGTCCACAGTTCCTCTTTTAATACAGATGGACAATTTCAGTGTGATGCAGTACATCAACAGTCCAGGATGCACGACTGGGTACTGCTGGCCTTTAGTGGTTGACAACCTGTTTGAAAGGTAGGGTCGTTCAGAGCTGGACCTTGTTGAATACTCACACAATGCAAAATGGTCGTGCTTTTGCTCGCTCGCTCCTGGGCCTAGAGTTTTTTGGCGAGACACGCTGTCCCTCTCTGGAAAGGGAGATTTCTGTATGCCTTCCTGCTAATTCAGAGTACTACTCAAGCTGAAGATGGGAAGGGGGCAACACTAATATGCATTGCTCCCCATGGCCTCAGCAGATATATCTTCTGCTACAGCAGTTGGCAGTAGAACCCCCAATATCTCTGCTCCTGTGCAAGGGTCTACTGTCACAGGTACAGGGAATGCTAGTGCATCAGGACATGAAGTCCCTGCATCTGCATGCATGGCTTCTGAAGACATAGCCATAGGTCGCATTGGGGTGTCACAGAAAGTGGTGGATCATCTTACTTTGAGAGGGCTCTTGCAGTAGGTAATAAACATTAGGACTTAGCTGCCAGGTGTTAAGACCACATGGAAAAATTTAGCTAGCAGTGTCTGGTGGGGGAACCGCCCACCCGACGTCATGTGACTGACATCAGTGTGATGCTATGTAGTGAGCGGTCCCCATGCCCGCCCTCCAGTTCTTTCCCGCCATCGACCTGCGGACGTCGACCCTCACGGAGAGCGCTGTTTCTGTCGACCGCTATTTTGAATGAGTATTTTTGTTTATTTATTTGTTTATTCAGATCTAGGATTACAAAATACCTTTGAGCCAAGGCTCTTTTACAAAGGTTTCACATCAAGAAACACAGAGACAATGAAATAGTAACATTGCTTGGAGACTAGACATTTCACAGAGTAATACATTTTGCAATGGTTATTAGAACCATAAGCTTTAACAGAAAGAGGGAGAGACAGTGAAGCAGCCAGTGGCATTTGTCAGGCTAGAATAAGCCAGTAAGTGCTATACCTTTAGGGAGGGGTGAGAGCGGAGGAGTGAAGGAATGGAGAGTAGATGATGCAAGAAGGGATTAAAGAAGGAGGAAATAGAGGATCGGGGGCAAGGGGAGGAAGTGGGAAAAAGTGCATGTAGGGTATATGAATGCTGGGTGAGGTAGAATCAAATGGTGGGGGGTGCCACAATCCGCTCAGAATGTGGCTCTGCAACTTAGGAGAAACAACTGCAAGAGCTGGAGTTTGTGAGGTGTCAACGAAGGCTGGTTTTGAGTATTCCAATAGTACTGGCAGAGGAGATAGAGTGGTTGAGGTCATTTAGCCAAAGTGATGCTTTGTAGGCGAAGGAACATTGGCCCAGGCTAGTACGGCAGTGGGGGACTTTCAGACTCTGACAATTAGATCTCCTGGAGCTCCATCGACTGGTACTTCAGGCAGTAGGGCTAGGATGCCGGGGGAGCCAGGCCTAGATGGACTCTCTTCGCCATAGTACAAGTGAGGTATTTGATGCGGTTCGATAGTTGGAGCCAGCCAGTCTGAGAGTACAGGTCGCAGGTGTGGGTTAGACGGTGGGCACCAGTGATGAGACGGCAGGCCTTATTTAAAGCAACTGATATCTGCCTGAGGGTTGTCATCATGGCAGAGCTGTAGATAATGAGGCCATAGTCGATGACCGAGACCACAGAGCTCTGTACTGCTATCTTTAGTGCCTCAGGGATAAGGTGTTGTCTGTGTTTGTAAAGTAGACCAAGACGAATGTTAGCAGTTTTGGCAACAGTGTCAACGTGGGTCACATATGTGAGGCATGGATCCAGTAAGATACCAAGATACTTAAAGGACTGGACCTGATCAAGGGTGTTGCCATTTGCAGTAGAAATAACCAGCTGGTGTTACTTATACAGATTTTTTGCACTGTGAAAAAGCATGGCTTTGGTTTTCTTGTGGTTAAGCACCAGCTTACTGTATGTTTGTGGAACCAGGACTCAACAGAGCTGAAACCATGTTGGAGAGAACGTTGTAGAGTCAAGGGGTCTTTGTGAGATGAAAAGACTACTGCATCATCTGCATACAGTGTAATGGGTTCCGAGCACGATTGTGGTAATGAGTTCATAAAGAGGCTGAAAAGGAGGGGTCCCAGAATGGAGCCCTGTGGTACCCCAGAGCGGATGGGCAAGGTGTCAGAGAGAGCAGAGGCAATTTTTACTCTTTGGCTCCTGTGGCCCAGGTAGCTGTTGAACCATTGTGTGGAGTCAGGTGACAGGCCAACAGTTTGCATTTGATCAATAAGTAGTCCATTCATGGACCGTATCAAAGGCCTTGGATAGGTCGATGAAAACTGCCCCAGTGAGCTGTCCATTGTCAAGCGATTTGTGAACTGCTCCAGTAAACTCAAGGAGAGCAGTGGTGGTGCTGTGACCTTTCCAGAAACCATGTTGTTTTGTGGTTAGGGTGTTGTATTTTTTCAGATGGTCGGTGAGTTGGTATGCCACGATCTGCTCAAGGGCTTTAGAGAGTGGAGGAAGAATTGAGATAGGACGATAGTTGGAGTGATTAGTCTTATCCCCACTTTTGAAGATGGGGGTCACAATCGCAGTTTTCCATCTGTCTGGGAATTTGCCACAAGTGAGGGAGAGATTGAGAATTTTTGTTAAGAGGAGTAGAAGCTCATCGAGGGTGAGGGATAAGAGCTTATGATCCAATGTATCACCACTCCTTTTTCCTTTATTTCTTAAGAGTATTAATATTTCTAAGTTTCTTGTATGTGCGGCTCCTGCAGATCTCGGCTCCCTCACAAGGATAGTCATTCCCTCTGCCTCTTGTGCCTGGGCCCAGAGCACAAGACCGAGGACTGTGAGGCCTGCCAGAGCTTCAACCAGACCACACAGAAACCCTGTCAACAGGCCCTGGAAGCTCATATTTTAAAACAAAAAATGGCCTTCATGGAAAAGGAGCTGCAGAAACTCAGGAGTTCTTTCTCTTCACTGGAGAGACATTACAAGAAGAAGGACAAGGGGAGACATCGGGACTGGAACCAGTCTCCTTCATGCCAGTGACTACCCTCTGGAACTGCAGATACCAAGAAGCCTTCCCCCCCCCAGGGAAGCAACCCTCCCACCAAGTCTGCTTTTGCCACTGCGGATCAGAAGTTGGTACCCCTGCTGGATCTGGTCTCGGTTCTGGCGAGAGTCTCCAAGAAACCAGAGACACCTGCTACCCTTAGGCCCATACAAACCACTGAGTCTAAGATGAGTGAGTGGCAAGGCCCATAAGTTGACCGTCGGCTCCTCCTCCGACTGCCCAGCCATGACTGATAACTTGGACAGTGGCTCTGTTGGTGAACGCCCAATCCTGGCTAATAAGTCGAATGCCGGTCCATCCAGGGAATGCCAAGCCCCAGACCCTCTGTCAGGCCTCGACAACAGGCCTGACGTTGAGGCTCTGGACCAGCTGCTGCCTGTGCCGCAGCCTTCCCAGGAGGGTTCGCCCTCTCGGGACACTCCATCTCCACCTCCTGGGGTGGACCCTCTGGATTCCCCAGTACGCCTAGAACTGGAGGGCAGAGAGTGTCCACCTGTCGACACCACCTTGCTGGTGATGCCAGATTGCCTGATGTCAGAGCCTCTTCCAGGTCTGATGCCTACATCTAATGTCTCCCCCATCCAAACCTTATGTTCCCCAGACCCCGGGGGGACCTTTCAGCCCTTCAGGATCAATGCTGGACCTTCCCTCTGGAGGCCCAACACTGCGCGTCCCTTTGCCACCATCAAGCCCTCTGCCAGGCCCCCTGACACCACCATCAGGTCCTCAGCCAGGCCCCTCAGCCCCTCCGACGGGTCCTCCACTGAGCTACCCGACGCCTGGCTACCTGCTGCAACATTACCCTTCCCAAGGGTATCAGATGCCAGGATTTCTAACGCCAGGCTACCCGATGCGTGGGTACCCCATGCTGGGTTATCCTACACCTAAGTATCCCATGCCAGGATATCCTACACCGGGTTACCCATCGCCAGGATACCCAATGAATCAATACCCTGTGCGGGGTTACCCTTCGCCAGAGTATCCTCCTATCTGTCACCCACCTCCTACACCTCTGTGCCTCCCCAGCCTCAGGTGGATTTGCAGAAGATATTATACTCTTTGTGGAACGAAGCCAAGATGCAGTTGGCCTCTGAGCTAGACAGGCATTAGCCAGTAGCTACTCCTTCAATGATCCACTCAGAACCGACAATAAGGTCCCTTTCACCAGTAAAGTCTCACCCTTTGACCTCTGGTAGGTCAAACGAGACCCTTAATCTGACCCACCATCCCAGAGGACTCCCGGCAGCCATTGAAAACCCCCTGCCTAGGATCACACAACCTGACAGGAGTCCAACGTCAGAATCTGAATTAGACTCCTCTCCGTCGGACTCAGATTATGAGTCTCCTATACCAGATGACCCAAAACCTAAGGAATATCCTAAATCCCCTCCAGAGGAACCTTCTCTAATAGAGCTCCTCCAGAAGATTCAGGAGGCATACGATTGGAAGACAGAGGGACAAGATCCTCAATGTCAGAGACTTGCTGAACATCTCGATTTGACAGATCAGTCTACTAAACCTATCCCCCCATGAATAGGCCTTCATGAGGATCTGGCCTCCACAATCTGGAAACAGTTTTCTCTGGCTGCTGTAGCCAGAAAGGTTGACAGACTTTATCGCACACCTGAGGGCAAGGACCACCTTAGTGTCCATCTGAAGGTCAACTCAGTGGTCATCAATGCGGCCCACGACTGCTTGACCATGCCAAAGCACCTGGGCACCTCCCCTCTGGATAAGGAGTCGAGGCAATTTGATCAATTTGGACGTAAATTCTACTCGTCGTCTACACTAGCCATTCGAGCCCTTAACTATGTAGCTCATATGGTGGTTTATCACAAATCCCTTCTGAGTCACTTAGAATCAAAAATTTAGGCTTTACCTGACTTGGACTTGAAAGCAGACATAACTCAAATGATCAGAACAGTTAGGTCAGCCAGCCGTCATGCCCTAAGGGCCACCTATGATGTGGTGGATGTTTCAGCCCATGGTATGGCTACTGCAGCGAGCTTACGCAGACACTCATGGCTGAGAATTTCTTGCCTGGCACCAGAAGTTCAGTCTGCCATCCAAGATGCTCCTTTCAGGGGACCTGTTGTCTTTGGAGGGGTCATCAAAGACATCATCACTGACTTACAGGACAAAGGAAAAGCTTTGTGCTCTGTCCAGCTCATGTACAAGCCTCCTACTAAGCCTAAGCAACCATTTTGTAGGCAGCAAAAGCGTAAGCAAAAGCAACAACCCAATCGACGTCAGAACAAATGTCGGGCTCCCTCGATGGGTGAGGTCCCCCGGCCAAATCCCAGAGGGCCTCCGGAGCGGCTCCTACCAATTTCCCCTTCTGCCTCCTGACTCACGACTGCCCCTTCCACCTCCATCACCAGTTCAGGAGGAACTGGTAGGAGTCAGGTTTGCAAACCACCTACTGGGTTGGGAGGTGATCACCTTAGACCTGTGGATACTTCAGCTCATAGCCCAAGGTCACACAATATAGTTTCTAGAGAGACCTCCAACAAACCCTCCAGGTCACTCTTATTATCCTCTAGGACACATTCATCTTGTCAGGGAGGAAATAGACTCTCTACTAAGAAAAGCAGCCATAAAGCTTGTTCCTCAGAACCAGGCAGGCAGGGAATACTACTCCCACTTCTTCCTAGTGCCCAAAAAGATGGGTGATCTTTGACTGATCTTGGACCTGAGCAACCTAAACTTGTACATGGAGTATAAGAGGTTCTGTATGCTGACCTTTCCAGGCCTCCTTCCCTTGCTACACCAGGGACACTGGCTTTGTGCCCTGGATATACAGGATGCCTATCTACATATCCCTATTTTTCCATTCCACCACCACTTCCTCAGATTTACATTCCAGGGGGAGCATTTTCAATTCAAAGCCTTCCCCTTTGGCCTTTTGTCAGCATCCAGGGTGTTCATGAAGTGCCTAACAGCGGTGGCTGCAGTGTTGTGCCATCAGGGCATCCATGTTTTCCCGTACCTCGATGATTGACTCCTATCTGCCCTGTCGAGGGACAGTCTGATTACCTCCCTGTCTGCTACCCTAGACCTTTTCAACCAAGTGGGCATCATGGTCAGCTACCTCTAGTCCCACCTCTTACTGTCACAGTGCCTGCAACTCATTGGGACAGTGCTGGAGATGGTTGTGGGATGGGCATTCCTCCCCCAGAACAGGGCAGAAACCCTGAGAAGGCAAGCCAGCTTTGTGGCTTCCCAGAGTCAGACCTCAGCAAGGTTAGTTCTATGCCTAATGGGCCTCATGGCAGCAGCCATCCCAGCAGTTCACCTACCCCAGCTCCACATGTGGGTCACGCAGTGGACACAATGGGTACAGTGGGATCAGAGGTCAAACGACTTGGATCACATGGTCTTGGTCTCCAATCCCATAGCCTGAGATCTCCTTTGGTGGCAGAACCCAGACAACCTCAACAGAGGTGTCCTTTTTCAGCTGCATCCCACCACCCAAACCCCTAACAATGGATGCCTGGGGACTGGGTTGGAGAGCTCACTTAGGGTATCATAGGATGCAGGGGTCCTGATCTGAGAGAACTGCCTCTACACATCAATGTGCTGGAAATGAGAGTGGTCCTGTATGCCTTGCAGGCCTTCCAGACCCTCCTCAGACCGGGATCGCTCTTAATCCAGATGGACAATATGTGTGTGGTATGGTATATGAACAAGCATGGAGGCACACGCTCATATCCCCTATGTCAGGAAGTGATGCGTGTATGGTCCTGGGCAATCCAACACAGCCTTCATCTCACAGCAGTACACGTCCCAGGCATTCAAAACGTCCTAATGGACAGCCTCAGTTGCACACAAGCCAGGGCTCACAAGTGGAAACTGAGACAGTTAGTGGTAGAAGAAATCTTTGAACTTTGGGGCAGACCAGACCTCTATCTGTTTGCATCCCCATCCAACACAAAGCCACCCAGCTTCTGCACACTCGTTTCTGGGTGTGGTGTTTTCTGGCAAGATGCGTTGTTTCTCTGCTGGACAGGGAGGTTCTTATATGCCTTCCCTCCCTTCCCACTGTTGCAGAGAGTACTTCTGAAACTGCAGGCAGAAGGGACACACTTGATCCTGATCGCCCCCTACTGGCCACACCATGTTTGGTTCACTCTACTTCAGCAGTTCATGGTGGAAACCCTGGTTCCTCTGCCCATCTTCCAGGATCACTTGACTCAGGAGCAGGGCATTCTGATCCATCCAGGCCTCAAATCCCTTCACCTTCACGCGTGGCACCTGCTGACTTAGCGGCTTCACGTTTCGGAGTCTCTTCCAGGGTAGCTCAGGTATTAGTAGAGGCTAAAAACCCATTTACCAGATCCACTTATGCTATGAAATGGAAGAGCTTTTCCATCTGGGCCACAGCAAAGGGCTGGGATCCCTTTTCATGCCCTGTACCACAGGTCCTGGAGTATATGCCGTATCTATCCAAACTTGGGCTCAGCTATTCTACTCTAAAAGTCCACTTGTCTGCCATTTTGGCTTACCACACTCCAGTGGATGGCAAGACTTTGGCTCAGAGGTGTCCATAACCTTTCTGAAAGGGATCCTCCATTTAAAACACCTAGTTAGGAGCCCTGCCCCTCCCTGGGACCTAAATTTCATTCCTGACAAACTCACTCTGCCCCCATTTGAACTGGCTGCGAGTTGTGACATGTGCTACCTTTTTTGGAAATGCTCATTTGGTTGCTATTACTTTTGCTTAAAGGATTTCTGAGCTTTAGGCCCTGATGTGTAAGGAGCCTTATTTGATTTTCCACAGAGACAGGGTGGCTCTGTGCACAAATCCTAAGTTTTTACCAAAGGTGGTTTACTTTAAATCAGACCATAAACTTGCCATTGTATTACCCTGAACATTCTAATCAAGGGGAAGCAATTATACACACCCTAGATGTACATAGAATTTTGCATTACTACACTATCTGGATGAAGTCAGTACGCAAAATGGATCAGTTATTTCCTTTGCACCCCAAAGAGAGGGCATTGCTTTTTCTAAACAGTGTTTGTCCAAATGGTTGTCAAACTGCATCCTGTTTTGTTATCAGAGGTATAACAAGCCACTTCCAGGGGAAGTTATGGGACATTCAACCAGAGTCGTGGCTGCATCTACTGCTTGTTTCAGAAATGTCTCTGCCACTGACATACATGCGGCAGCCACTTGGAGTTCTGACCACACATTTACTAAGCATTACAGCTTGACATTGCGTCTAGACGTAGGACTGACTTTGGCCTAGCTGTCCTTCAAGGGCTTTTATCCTATGCACTGTCTATTGCAGACCTTTCCTTGCCTCCCATGTATCAGACTTGCTTGAATTTGACTGCTTGGGACTCTGTCCTAATGGTTATTAATTACTGCAAGAGCCCTCTTGAAGTAAGATAGTACAGTTACGTAAAATATTACCGTAACAGTAGCTCTTCGAGAGAGGCTCTTGCAGTAGATACTGCTTTCCCTCCCACCTTCCCCCAGAGGTTTTCTGTGTCATCTTCTTCTTACGTAGATTTTATTCTTGGTTCCAGGAGCCCACTCCTTCTCCTGTCACACCTTTCTGGATCTCCAGCAGAAGAACTGGAGGGTGGGCGTGGGGGCCACTCACTATATAGCGTGACGCTGATCCCGGTCATGTAACGTCGGGTGGACGGTCCCCCGACAGACACTGCTAGCTAAAATTTTCTGTGTTATCCTGGTGCCTGGCAGCTTAGTCCTAATGGTTATTACCTACTGCAAGAACCTCTCTCAAAGATCTACTGTTACGATAAGATTTTACGTAACTGTACTTTCTGGTAGCTGCTAGAAAACCATCTGCTAGACATACTTACTCCATGAAATGGAAGCAGTTTGCTTTCTAGGATTATCGGTCCCATTACGGACCCCTGTGGGACCCCACTAGTGACATTGGCCTGAGCTGACAAATAACCCTTTATAGTGACTGTTTCCTATCCCTTAACCAATTCACAACCCATCTTACAATGTGTTGGTCCAATCCATATTTATTTACCATCTCAACTGTTGCCCAATGTGAAACAAGGTTGAAGGCCTTACTAAGATCAAACAGAATAATGTCAGCTAATTTGCTATAGTACAATAGTTTATTTACCTTATCATAGAAGCATATCATATTTATAATGCATGATCTACCCTTCCCATTATTTTTCTCAATAAAAGCAAAATAAAAAATAAAAATTATTCACTATAACTATTTACAAAGGCCTACCTAGACTTTAACAAGGCATTTGACACAGTAGCACACAAAAGATTAATAAACAAATTAGCCAGCCTGGCAGTGGGTCACAGGGTGGTACCCTGGGTAAAACATTGGCTGGACAACAGGACACAGAGGGTAATAGTAAATGGAGTCCACTCCGAAGAAAGGGGGGTTACTAGTGGGGTACCGCAGGGTTCAGTACGGGGTCCAATCCTTTTTAATGTCTTCATAAGTGATATTGCAGAGGGACTGGAAGGAAAAGTATGCCTCTTTGCAGACAACACAAAGATATGCAGCAGGGTTGATACACAAGAGGGAGTGGAAAGGATGAGAAGGGAGGAATGGTCAAAAGTATGGCAGCCTATATATTTTTTTTTTACTTTCTATTTTATCCCCCCCCCACCACCACAGCATTTTCCTTCCCTCAGGGACTACCAATGCGTCGTGCCTGCCAGGTCTCCAGGATAAGAGCCCTTCATGCGTCCGCCCTGCCATCACCTTTGGATTACCCCCGAGTGGGGTGGGAGGCCTACCCCCAAGCCTCCTATCCATCATCTAAGTGTTGGCTGGACTCATGCGACCCCTCTCCGGTCCTGGTCTTGTGATGCCAGGGCCCGTCTACAGGCATCGCTGTGGGTGATTTTCTGCTTTTCTGGGAGAGTGGTGTGTGTCCAACGCCAAGGCATACCCGCCGATGTCTACTACTCCCAACCCTGTCTGTTTTTGCTCCGCACGCTTGCTGTACTTCTGGTCTCTTCCAGAGGTCAGACAAGCACCAAGATTGTGCCCCCCCTTCATCCTGGGAGAGGAGAGCTGTTCTCCGGATGCTCGATCCTCTCCCTCCCCTACCAACCCCTGACAATCCGGGCTCATTCCCGAACCCGGGTCATCAGCATGGTGGGAGGTGTGGCATCCAGTGCCTCAACCCTCAGCGCCACCGGGCTGGCCACAGCAGCTTAGATTCAATGCAAAGTAACACACCTGGGAAACAAAAACCCAGGGGAAGAGCACACTATGGGGGGGAGGTATTAACAACAACACAAATGGAAAGGGACCTGGGAGTAGTCATATCAGATGACCTAAATGTAAGCAAGCAATGTGAGAAGGCAGTAAGGATGGCTGGAGAGACACTGGGAGGTACAGGGAGAGGCATCACCAGTAGAAAACAGGAAGTTGTTATCCCTCTGTACAGACAGTTGGTGAGACCCCATCTGGAGTACTGCGTGCCGTTCTGGACACCCAATCTCCACAAGGACATAGACAGGATAGAGGCAGTCCAGAGGAGGGCAACTAAAATGGTGCAGGGTCTGCAGCAGAAGCCATACGAAGAGAGACTAAAGGAGCTTAATATGTATACCCTTGAAAAAAGGGGGGGGCATGACAGAAACTTTCAAGTACCTCAAGGGAATCAACAAAGTCCAAGAGGGTAGCATCTTTCAGAAAAAGAGATGTGCAAGAAGATAGAGGGCAGACAGTTCGGGGCAATTTGAGGAAGTATTTTTTCACAGAAAGGGTGGTGGACACATGGAAAGGCCTTCCTGAGGAGGTCATGGGGTCAAAAACAGTGGGGGAATTCAAGAATGCATGGGACAGACATAAGGCAATTCTGGTGGGTGATAGGAAGAAGTAGGCTGTTGGTTAACTAGGATCGGCAGCTTATCCAATTGGTAGGGAAATTGGCAGACTAGGTAGGCCAAGTGGTCCTTATCTGCTGTGAAAGTCTATGTTTCTATGTAAATGGCTGTAGTGCCAGGTACGACCTTGTAATTTTAGAATTTTTATCCTTCATTTGGTTAAGCCAACAAAGAGGATTGTGATCTGTTACAAGTACAAAGTCCATGCCTAGTAAGTAAAACTTAAGGGACTCCATGGCCCACTTTGCTGCATGGCATTCCTTTTTGGTGGTAGAGTACATTTTCTCTCTGTCTTGTAATTTCCTACTTATGTGTAGAATGGGATGGTCTGTCCCATCTATATTTTGACTGAGCACTGCACCTAGGCCTACCTCTGATGCATCAGTCTGTAACAGAAATTGTTTCTCGAAGTCTGGGCTTCTTAAAACAGGGGCTGAACATAATGCAGCCTTAATGGCCTGAAAAGCCTCATCACACTCTGGGATTCATTTCACATTATTCGGGAACCCTTTCTTTTGTGAGTTCAGTGAGGGGAGTAGCTAACTCGGCAAAGTTGGGAACACAGCACCGATAATAACCAGCCAGCCTAAAAATTACCTGACATGTTTCTTGGTTTTGGGGACAGGGCTGTTAGCTACAGCTTCTACCTTGGAAACCTCTGACTTGACTTCTCCGTTTCCCAAAACATAGCCCAAATATCTGGTTCCTGCATGCCCAATGCACACTTGTTAGGATTAATTATCAAACCTACCTTTTTGATTGATTGGATAACTGCTCGTAGGTGTTCTAGGTGGCTTTTCCAGTCTGAACTGTACAACATGACATGATCCAAGTACGCAGCACAATAACTATTGAGAGGGGATAACATTATATCCATGTACCACTGGAACATAGTGGGTGCGATATGTAAACCAAACTGCATGGTGGTGAACTGATAGAATCCAACAGGAGTTGTGAATGCAGTTTTGTCTCTGGATTCTTTAGCTAGGGGGATTTGCCAGTAACGCTTCATGAGATCTAGGGTACTGATATACTTGGCACTCCCCTGTCTGTCCACCAAATCGTCTATTCTGGGCATAGGATATCTGTCAAATTCTGACACTTGATTAATTTTCCTAAAATCAAGGCAGATTCTTACACCCCCTTCTTTTTTGTTTACATTCACCATTTGTGATGACCAAGCACTTCTCGACTCTTCTATGATACCCAATTCTTTCATTTTTGGTATTTCCTTAACCACGTCCGGTCTTAACTGCTCTGGTAATCTGTATGTCTTTTGTCTAATAGGGCGAGCATTCCTTGTCCTATTTCGTGCTTGACCCCTTTTGCTCGGCCTGGTACTGTGGTAAAAGTACTGTTAAATGTCTTTAGCAAGTTACAAATTTCTGCAGTTTGTTCGGAGGTTAAGGAAACTTCACCTTTAAGCATCAGCAGTTACAGTTTGCTCCAGTCTATCATAACCTACATCAATATCGTCTTTATCAGTTTCTGGTAAAACCCTCAAAACAGCTTTTGGTGTTTTTTCATCCCAATTCTTGCGAAAGTTAGCATGGTATATCTTAGTAGGATTTTTCCTATGAGAGGTTTCAGTCTCATAGTTAACTGCGCCAGTACATCTAAGCACTTTATAGGGCCCTTGCCACTTTATTAACAGTTTATTTTCTGTAGTGGGTAACAGTAGCAAATCATTTTCTCCTGGCTCAAAAACTACTGCTGGTTTTGGGCCTCTTCCTGATTACTATGGGCGATTTAAACATAATTTGCCAGTTTCTTTCTAAGAGCACACATATACTATAAGATGTAATAGATTGTTTCTGATGGGGATTATCTTCCCATGTTTCTTTTATAACATCTAGTGGCCCTCTAGATTGTCTACCATACAGCATTTCACATGGTAAAAAACAATTGATGCCAGTGGCACTTCTCTGTAAGCAAAAAGCAGGTAAGGTAAATATTGGTCCCAGTCTTTCCCTTCCCGTTTTACAAACCTTTTTAACATGCATTTTAGGGTTTGATTAAAATGCTCCACAAGATCGTCTGTCTGAGGGTGATAAGGTGAGGTTCTTATAGCAGTGATACCTAGTAGTCAGTACAGCTCCTTCAGTAATACAGCACCAAAATTACTACCCTGATCAGTAATAATCTCTTTAGGTATGCCCACCCTGCTGAAAATTTTGGCAAGCTCTGCTGCCACTTTTGGGTTGTGACAGTATGCATTGGAACTGCCTCTGGGTATCAAGTAGCATAGTCACATACTACCAGGATAAATCTATTACCCTTTTTACTTTTGTCTAAGGGGCCAACTACATCCATTGCAATTCTCTCAAAAGGCACATCTACCAAGGGTAGGGGCACCTTGTCTTTTTCAAAAGGTAGCAACATCTTCATGAATTCCAGGCCAGTAAAATCTGTACAGCAATCTGCCAAGGGTGCAATCCTTCCCCGAGTGACCAGCTATAGGACTATCATGTGCTATTTGTAACAACTCAGACCTATACTTTTGTGATATAACCAATTTTTTTTATCTGGTCCTGTGTCTGAGGTTTAATCCAAGCTCTGTACAGTAACCCATTACAATTTTTAGACATAAGTTCACCCTGTTTTGGTTTCACCTCCAGCTGCTTAAAATAAGCCTGGAGAGAAACAACATTAGCTTACTCTGAAAGAAAATCACAATCAATGATCAGTTTAGTTTCAGCATTGTCATATTTAAACCCCTTATGTTGCCACTGTTTCTGCAGGCATTTTCTTTCTTTCCTGAACTCCCAGATCTTGGAGCTGTGCTCAAACAAGTCTAAGTCAAAATCAACGAAAGGAAGAGGGTCCTCACCATCTGAGATTTTCTTTGCCTGAGCTCTTGTCACCACAACTGCTGAAACATCAGGATTTACTCCCTCTTTGATTAACTCAGTAAATCCTGGAAAGTAATTTCCAATAATCACAGGTACAGGTAGCTTAGGTACTACCTCCACTTTCATTTGGTGCGACACCCCATTTATAGTCAGAGTCACTTGACTGGTGGGACAGTATCGAGTGTCCCTGTGAATATTGATGACACCAGTACCTGGTCCATTTGCACAGTGTTTTCCCAGCACTTCAACATGCACTAGGGTCTGTCTACTTCCCAAATCGATAAGTCATTTCACAGTCTTATCTCCCACCTTCACATCTGTTAAGTACTTGCCCCAGTTTGCTAAGGACAAATCTGCTCCAGTTTCACTCTTCTTACTATGGCAATTTCTTGCAATATGACCTGGCTTATTACAGTTATAGCAAATAAAGTCTTTGGGTGCAGATTTGTTACCCCCGCCAGAGTTCTTATCAGACTTGAAGTTTAAATAGGAAAAAGAGTGTCTTAATGGTGCTTGGCTGATACCTCACTGCTGTGGTGTCTGTGTGACCAGTTGGTAGTTTTCAGCCAAAGAAACAGCCTTTTCTCTACTTTCTGATCTGTGTTCTACTACCCAAAGCTGTACATCTGTGGGTAGAATGTTGATGTCCATTAAAAATGTTTCGACAATCTGTGGGAGTGTTTTGCCCTCTGGTTGGAGCCATTTCATAAGGAGTTCTCTGAGTCGGGTGAAGGCTTCTCAAGGCTTGTCAACTGAGTTGTACTTCAGAGACTGACATCTCTGCCTGTAGGTCTCTCCTGAGATGTCATATCCTTTAAGGACCTCTCTTTTCACCAGGTCATAGTTTTCTGATTGTGCAATATCCATATTGCTATAGGCAAGTTGGGCTTTCCCTATCAGGTAAGGTACCAGTCTGAATGCCCATTGCTGCTTTGCCCACTGGCAGGCTGTGGCAACCCTTTCAGAAGTTGTCAGGTATGCTTTGATATCATCCGAGGGACACAACTTTGTAAGTTAAATATATTTTAAGTTGTTTGTGTCTTGTTGCTCTGCTGGACCAGTGCCAGATCCTCCAGCTTTGATAACTTGCAAGGCATCCATCCATTGCATCTCCTCTTCTTTACTGCTCCTATCGCTGCATCTCTTCTTTTCTCTGTGTCTCTAAACATTGAATCTCTTTCTCTCTGCTGCATCTCCTCTCTTCTCTGTTTCTCTGTCTCTGTTTTTTGTATAGCCCACCATTTGAAAAAGGCAGTCAGGCTTTCAGGTTCTGTCACTGCCTGTTTTTTATTTCCATTGCTGCTGCTGACTGCACAGTCTCAGCTTAGACTTTTGTTTCTGCTTCTAGTTTGGCTACATTTCTTCTGGTAATCACTCCAGGACTTGCTGCTGCAGAATCCATACCTTTCTGCTATGCTCTCCTGGTACCAGGTCTAGCACCCACACACAAAATGCCTGGCTTAGAGTATGCATGGTGTAAATCCCACTTCTCACACTGTCTGTCATTGAGGCACAGGTCAGGAAGCATAGGAAAACCAGAGGCAGTTTCAAAATTCGCTAATAGCATTTTATTTTTCTCATTAAAAGCAAAATAAAAAGTTCCAATTATTCAATATAACTATTTACAAAGGCAGTACAGAGAAAATTAAGTCCTTCTTCTGAAGGTATCTCAATTCCAAGTTTCACTCTCAGTTTCTCACTCTCCTTGTCGCTCTAGCAAAAGCATTGCTGCTCTTTTTATAAGTCTTTGGGAACTCATTAAGAGAGCCTTCTTCTCACAGAATGTTCTTGTAAATTTACAGAATGTTCTTGTCAGTTTTGATGCAGGTGCAGCAAAAAGAACATAGTGACCCAGAACTGACCTCTTGTTTACAGCTCTGTAAAAGGCTTATAAACTGCATCTCAGATTAACCCCTTGAGGTCCAAATAGCTTTGTAATCATTTCAACAGTGTAACTATATACAGTTTTAAACAATGGGATCCCAGTACCAGTAACATTTCCACATAAAGATTCACATATATTTTTATACCCGCAGATATACAAGGGGGAAGAAAAGACAGAGATGGTGAGAGGCGGAGAATTGCAAAACTGTTGGAGTGATCAGTTCCTAGATTTCACAAGAAAATGTGGTTGTGCAACCAGACAGAGAAGAGACAGAAAAGGAGAGGATAGAACAGACCCTTGTGTTTAAGCTCTTTCTGCATAACAAATGGGACAGGGCCTTATTCAACCCTGTCACACAACTCCCTTGCCTTTTCTTTAGCTATTGAATAATTTGGCTGCATAAAGGGGAAGCTTTGACATGTTCTTAGCATGCTAATAATTACCCTTAACCCACCCAATTACAAGTTTAATTTATTTATTTAGCTTTTGTTGACCGTGTAAGTGCACTAGACAAATTCTGCCTATTTTCAGGCATAACCCGGGGGAGGGGGATACAGATGAATGCCAACTGACTTTGAACTGGATTAAGCTGTTGGTGGTATTTTTAGTGAATGGTAAAGTACCAGTCAGCTATGGTAGCTTACTTACTTGTTAATCTTGACACTTGAATAAGCAGGTTCTAGAAAAGTAGATATGATTCATGTATCCACACATTGGCAGGTCTTCCTTAAGAGCTGATTCACCAGAATGTCTTTAAGCAAAGCTCCTCCCACCACTCTGGTGGTATATCCTTCGACTCTGCCCCATGGCGTCAGATCTTCCTTTCTGCAGAAAGATTTTGGTCTTTTCACAGTTCTGCACATTGTAGGGCCTAGTAAGTGCACCATGGGAAAACTTAGTAACTTCTTTTCTAACCCAGTTTGTATATTCCTTGGTCCTGCTGTAAACGTGGAACACGAGGACACAAAGCCTGCCCCTGGCTTCAGTGTGTCACATACCAGCAAAAGATGCTGCGGATGGATCCATACATGTTGTGCCTGTACTACCTGAGAACAACACACAACATTACTGTTTGTGTTCTCTGCCAAACAATGCTTCTGTCCTCGCATGAAGACAAGAAGGCTTGCCTTGTCATCAGCTGGCCAATTGCGATCCAAATTGTGGGCCAAGAGTGGTCACAAGGTGGCCTCCACTACAGCAAGGTCCAAGGCACTACTAGGAGCAATGGAAGAGGCAGCAGCTAAGGTCATACCAGGCACCTTTTCAGCCTCAGCACTTCTCCCAAATGGGGTAGCGTCGGAGCATCCTTCACAGGTATTTTCCATGATATGTGTCGGGTGCTCAAGATCTCCAAAGAGGGTCCTGCCCACCACAGTAAGGAGCACAAGAATAAGAAACACCACTGTCAGCTGTGGGACTGGGAGTAATCATGCTCCTCCTGCTCCCTCGACCACTCAAGGCTTGTCAAGCGCTCAACTTTGGCTGAGCCCCTTTTGGCAGCAGAAGAGGTCATTAGCTCCACGGTACCACCATCAGGCTTGCCGACCTAGACACCAGGCGGTTGAGATTTTTCTCAGCCCCATTGATGGAAGGGGTCGACAAGGAGTTGCTCTCCAAGACCCTGGTCATCATGGTCCTGCCCCAGGAGGACGTGGAGCAGTTGCTTTCTCTGGCCATCCTTGTTTGGAATTGGCCTCAACTGGTGGTTTTGCAGCCAAATCAGGTACCAGTGTATTACGCCGCACTCCCGGTCACATCTTCTCGACATCAGTCTCTGGGTAGACTGTCAAGGGACTCCTTAAATTCTCTATCCCATTCAATGGTGAGGCTTTGACGCTCCTTATCCTCTTCATCATCAGATGAGGGGAGGCTCTGCCAGCAGATGCAGTGGTGCTTTGAGGAGCTCCTCTGGCAGCAGTAGGCCTTGGCAGAGCTCTACCCTCAACCCCTATGGTCATCTAGCAGGTGCTGGTCAAGCCCATGCCTGTCCACCTGAGACAGTTGTTCCTGACACACTTGTCTCCACCATTGTTGGTGGAACCACCTCCACAGCAGCCCATGTGGGGAGCTCCTATGAAGGACTCTGGTCCGGGCACCAGCTTCCTAGGCCTGCTGTACCCACTCTGATTATTATAGCATGGTCCAAGGCAGTACGTGGCAGCAGGCCATCTTTGAAGAGTCCTTGGACAACTGTAATGCATCCTCCATGCAGTGCTCAAGGAGACCCACGCTCGACTGGGTATTGCTCGAGGAACTGACCATGGTCAGTGTCTTTTGTGGCACTTCTCCAGCTTATGTCAGAGTACATGTCTGTTCCTTTGTAGCTACTTCAGAAGAGAGCTAATTATGCCTTCAGTGACATCCTAGATAAGGATGAATCCATGGGAGTTGCATTTCCCATGGCTGAGGCTGTTCTGGGACCAGCTCTGGAGCTTTGGCAGTATTCAGCCTCCTGCCTAGCACACTCAGCTCATATGGTCCACAAGTATGCAGTCCCTACTGGCTCCTTGCCTAGATTTTCTGACCACCCCTTGACTGAGGGTCTAGTCTTTGATTCTGTTTTCTGGAAATCCTGCAAGATCAGGGTTGTGGATAAGCCCCCCAACAAGGAGTCAAAGAAGCTCGACCATGCGGCTAAGAAAGTCTACGCTGCATCCTCCCTCGGTCTCCATCAGGCGAGCTACACCTTGATGATGGCCCATTTCGGTCCCACCTTGCTGGGAGTGCTCGATAATGTCCTGCATTACCTGCCTGCTGACAAGCAACCACCACTAAAGGTCATCTGAGACAAAGGCAAGCGCTGGCTAAATAAACAGCTCTGTCATCTCAGACATTGGCAATTCCTGCACCTGTGTCATGGCAGCCACTGTAGAGATGTAACACAGGACCTGGCTGAGGATTTCCACCTTCACAGTGGACACTCAGCACAAGTTGGCAGATGTCCCCTTCTTGGGCACTAACCTCTTTGGCCCGGGGTGGATGGGCATCTCACAAGGATTGAGAAGTCTAATGCCATCTTATGAACATACAAACATACGAAATTGCCAGCAGAAACTGGCTATAATGGTCTATCAAGTCTGCTCCAGTGTGCAGCTCAGTTTAGTTCCCTGGAGCTGCCCCCCCGGAGTCATCCACCTCCACCCCATTACACTCCCTCTTCCAGTTCCCAGTGCTGATTCCTCCCATTCTAATTTTCTTTTTCACCCTGTCCCACTCCCCCCTTGAAACTGGCCACCATATTTACTTCAACTTCCTCCTCCAGCAACTCGTTCCACCCCATTACCACCCTTTTGGTGAAAAAGTGCCTCCTCATTTCCCTCTTAAATCTACCTCTTACCAGCTTCAGGCTATGCCCCCTTGTACCCTCATTTATTAAACTGAAGATGTCCTCCAATCCAACCCTGTTCATGCCTTTAAGGTATAAGATTTGAAGGTTTCTGTCTTGTCCCTCCTTTCTGTTCTGTCCTCCAGGAAGTACATGTTGAGCTCCCTCAGCTTCTCCTCATATGTTTTGTCCCCCATGCCCTGGATCATCTTGATTGCCCTCCACTGAACCCCCCTCCAGTAGTCTGATATCCTTCTTCAGGTAAGAGCACCAGAACTGAACACAGTATTCCAGGCATGGTCTCACCAGTGACCTGTACAGTAGCAGAATAACTTCCTCCCTACTAGAGGTGATTCCTATGGCAATGTAGCACAGCATTTTATTTGCTTTAGAAGCTGCCTAACAGCACTGCACAGAGTGCTTCATGTCACCCCTGACCAACACTCCAAGGTCCTTTTCCTCCTCTGAGACGGTCACCTGTATTGCCCTCAGCCAGTAGCTGGCTCCAGGTTCCTGGTTCCCAGGTGCATGACCTTGAATTTTTTGGCATTGAACCCCAACTGCCAGATGCCCGACCATTTCTCTAGCCTAACCAGATCTTCCTTTAATTCTTGTTTCCCCTCCACTGTGTCCACCCTCCCACAGAGTGTAGTACAATCTGCAAAAAGGCAGATCTTACTTTTGACTCCTCTGCTATGTCAGCAATAAAGATGTTGAGCAGCACAGGTTTGAGTACTCAGCCCTGTGGGACCCCACTGATTACAGGTCTAGGTTTGGATAGCTCCTGACCAACACCACCACCACTGCTCTCTGGTTCCTGTCCTGCAGTCAGCTCTTGACCCACCCCAGCAGTTTGCCCCCTATTCCCAGATCCTTCAGCTTGCTGATCAGCCTGCCATGTGGCACTGAATCGAACACCTTGCTGAAGTCCAGGTACAGGACATCCACTGTCTGTCCCCCAATCCAGTGACCTTGTAATCCAGTGGAAGAAGTCTATCATGTTTGACAGGATCTCCCCTTGACAAACCCATGCTGCCTGTCATCTTGGAGACCATTTACCTTAAGGAAGGACACCAGCCTTTCCTTTAGAATGGTCTCCATTAATTTCTCCACTATGGAGGTTAGGCTGATCATCCTGTAGTTACCCGGCTCATCCCTGGAACCACTCTTGTGTAGTGGTACCACATGTGCTGTCCCGCAGCATGCATCCCTTCTCCAGCAAAGTGTTAAACAGGTACATTGGGGGGCTGCTAGTACCTCCACCAGCTCCCTAAGGACCCTCAGGTGTACTCCATCTGGGCCAGGTGCCTTGTCCATCCACAGTTCCCTCAGTCCCCTTAAGACCCTGTTAACCCCAATCTCCCCATCATATTCCTCCCCACCCCAAGGCTCCCCCAAACATCCCCTGTTCACTAGTGAAGACAGAGCAAAAGTACTCATTCAGTGCCTCTGCTTGACCTTCACCATTTTCTGCCCATCTTCCTTTCCTCTTTATCCTCAAAATCCTGTCCCTTCTGGTTCTCTCTCCTTAATGTGTCAGAAGAAGTCATTTTCCCCTTCCTTAATCCCCTGCGCCAATCTTAGTTCTTTTGCAGCCTTGGCTATCCAGACCTCTCTCCCTGCCTCTCTAGTTTTCTCTGTGTATACCTCTCTGTCCTCCTCCCTCAAGGTATGCTTGTACCTCATTAAGGCAGCCTGCTTTTCCTTCTCTTTCTCTGCCACCTTCCTGCTAAACCAGCTAGGTCTCTTGGTCCTGGAGTTCTTTTTGCAAGCCTTTGTGTAAGTGTCTGTGGCCTCAATTAACCCCATCTTAATGACAGACCATTTCTGATCTGCATCCATTTCTGATTGGAGCTTTGCCAGGTGTCCCTCTAGTATGTTACCCATTCTATCGAAGTCCACCTTCTTGAAGTTCACCACTTTTGTGTTTGTCTTGGCTGCTTCTTTTGCCATGTTGATATAAAACCACACTGTGCAGTGGTCGCTGCCTGCAAGGAGATCCTTCATTTCTACCTCTTGGACATGTTCCCCGTCTGATAACACTAGGTCTAAAATGGCCTCTTCCCTTGTTGACTCTGTGACAACCCTGTGTCAGGAAATACTCCTCAAACACTCCTGGATAGCATCCAGGAGGACCTATTCCCTGCTGCAGGAGGTAGTCAGAGTACTCCAGTCTACTCCAGGTAGATTGAAGTCTCCTATTATTACAATGTTCCCTCTCCCTCTCCCTCCTACCCTCCTGTTCTGGTTCCCTAGATCCCTGTCCAACTCTGTGCCCTGTGAAGGTTGTCTGTACACCACCCCAAATTAATTCTTCTCCCACTAGTGCTCTGGAGTATTACCCATATGGCTTCTGCCAAGCCCTCCTCCCTGGTGCACATTATCCCTTCCCTTATGTACACCACCACTCCACCTCTCCTCTTTTCCTCTGTCCTTCCTGTGCAATTGGTACCCAGGGATCTTGAGGTCCCAGTCATTGTACAGGGTTGCCCAGGTCTCTGTGATGGCAGCTGTGTCCACCTACTCTTCCTCCATCATCGCCTGCAGGGCTGCTACCTGTTAGCCAAACTCCTTGCCACCTTCCAGCGCGACCCCTTTTCCTCTTTGCTCTTTGCCATCCTTCTGTATCTCTTCTCCTCCCCTGACCCTACTATCCCCTCCCCATGCCCCCTCCCTTCCTTTTGATTTCCTACTGGGGGGGAGCCTGGAGGCCCCCTCTGCTGAGTGCCTTGCCCTCTGCTGCCCCCCCTTTTCTGTTTGTCATCGAGGCACAGGTCAGGAAGCATAGGAAAACCAGGAGCAGTTGTAAAATTCGCAACAAGTGATTTATTATTAATAAAAGTAAAATAACATTGTTCAGTATAACTATTTACAAAGGCAGTCTAAATAAAGAAAGTCCATCTGGGTTTCTTCTCAATTTACAATCTCAGTCTCTGTGTTTTTGTGTCTCTCTTTTTTAAAACATTGAAGCTGCTTTTTATAAGTCTGTTCAGGAGCTCGTTAAGAAAATAGCATGCTTCCCACACAGTGTTCTTGTAAGTTTCAGCAAGTGCAGCAAAAAGAACACTGTGACCCAGAACTGACCTTTTGCTTACAGCTTCTCAGAGAGTTTGCAAACAGGTTAACCCCTTGAGTTCCAGTCAGCTTTTTACAATCATTTCAACAGTATAACTATATACATTTCAATGATAGAACTATATACATTTCTAAATAGAGGGATCCCAGTATCAGTTACATTTCCACATAATGATTCACATACGTTTTCATACCAGCAGATAAGCAAGGGAGAGAAAAGACAGAACAGCAAGAGAAGGTAGAGAGATAGTGAGAGGCAGAGAATTGCAAGACCATCGGGGTGATCAAGTTCTAGGTCTCACGAAAAAATCTGGTTGCGCAACCAGACATAGAAGAGACAGAAGAGGAGAGAATAGAACAGATCCTTGCAGTTAAACTCTTTCTCCATAACAACTGGGACAGGGCCTGTCATATACCCCCTCCTTAAGAGAGTACCTGTTATACAAAAACAGCTTTCCAAAACTTTCTAATATTTCTCCTTTAACATGACAGTAGCTTATAATCTTTATAGTTCAGTGCATATGCAGCATAACAAACAGAGAAGTTTCAACTCACATATTTATTTTTCAACCTTCGAAATTCTCAATTCCTGATCCATATCTAGACTGAAAATCAGCATTGACATTTTCTTTTCCAGATTTGTGCATCACTTTTAAATTTAAATGGCTGTAGTGCCAGGTACCACCATGTGATTCTAGAATTTTTATCCTTCATTTGGTTAAGCCAACAGAGAGGATTGTGATCTGTTACAAGTACAAAGTCAGTTTCTAGTAGGTAAAACTTGAGGGACTCCATGGCCTGCTTTGCTGCAAGACATTCTTTTTCAGTGGTGGAGTACTGTTTTTCTCTGTCGTGCAACTTCCTACTAATATAGAGAATAGGATGTTCTTTCCCATCTATATGCTGACTCAAGACTGCACCTAGGCCTACCTCTGATGCATCTGTTTGTAACAAAAATGGTTTCTCAAAGTCTGGGCTTCCCAAAACAGGGGCTGAACATAATGCAGCCTTAATATCCCGAAAAGCCTTGTCTCACTCTGGGGACCATTTCACATTATTTGGGTACAGTTTTTGTGTGAGTTCAGTGAGGGGAGTAGCTAGCTCAGCAAAGCTGGGAACAAATCTCCGATAATAACCAGCCAGCCCTAAAAATGACCTGACATGTTTCTTGGTTTTATGCACAGGGTTGTTAGCTACAGCTTCTATCTTAGAAACCTCTGGCTTGACTTCTCCATTTCCCAAAACATAGCCCAAATATCTTGTTTTCTGCATGCACAATGCACACTTGGTAGGATTAATTGTCAGACCTGCCTTTTTTTTTAATTATTCTTTATCGCTCCTCCTTGCCTGCCACTTCCGACCCTTCAAGGGAGACAAGTGGACATCCCACTACCTAGAACCCTACCCAGACAGACCTTCAAGCCCCATGGAGCCATGGTTTATCTCCCCAGGTGGGGATGAGGCAGGGACCCTAACACCCCGATACTTACATTTCGTCGGTCGGGGGCTGCTGGGTGAGTTCTGGCACATTGTGGGCACGGCCTCAGTTCCCCCATCTTCCTGGCTGTGGCAGGCATTTTTTCCATGCTTTTCACCCTCCCTGAGCAGCAAGTGGTTCCCTGACATCAAGGCGCTAACACCGACGTCCTTGCTGCTCATTGGCCACCCCTCTTTCTCCTGAGTTGGAGCTTGCATTTCCTCCAGCCTCCGCTCGGGGTCATGCAAGTGTCAGGCATTGGCCAAGTCCCTTCCCAGAGATGGCTAGCTGTTGTTGTACACTCAAGCCTGTCTCCCCCCAGCCGACCCACCGACAACCTGAGTCTGCTCTCAAACACGGGTCGCTGGTGTGGAGCAAGGTGTGGCGTCCAGAGCCTCAACCCTCAGCGCCACCGGGCCAGCCCAGACCTGCCTTTTTGATTGATTGGATAACTGCTCATAGGTGTTCCAGGTACCTATTCCAGTCTGGACTATACACCACAACATCATCCAGGTATGCAGCACAATTACCAGTGTGAGGGGACAAAATTACATCCATGTAATGCCAGAATGTAGTGGGAGCACCATGTAAACCAAAGAGCATGATGGTGAACTGATAGAATCCTAGGTGTGGCAAATACAGTTTTGTCTCTGGATTCTTTAGCTAGGGGGATTTGCCAGTAACCCTTGGTAAAATCAAGGGTACTAATATACTTGGTGCTCCCCAGTCTGTCCAGTCTGTCCACCAAATCATCTATTCTGGGCATAGGATAACTGTCAAATTCTGACACTTGATTAAGTTTACTAAAATCAAGGCAGATTCTTACACCCCCTTCTTTTTTGTTTATAGTCACTCACTCAGCATCCTCATGCCACCCAGGCCCATTCAAACCTCCCCAGTCCAACAGAGAAAATCTCCCTTTTTTTCTGTGGTTCACAGCATTTACCCCCCACACAGTAATTCTCACCAACCAGGGCTCGAAATAAGTGGCTGTCCACCTGTCCTGAACAGCCAATTTTCATGTGGGGCAGTCTGGGCCATAGCACTGTACCTTTAACTATGTTGTGCAGGCTTGCGGTGCTGCATTAGGACTCCGCAGAATCCATCTTCTGCCTGGAATCCTGATGTCCTGTGTTCAGCCCTGGCTCCACCCTCCCGAAGTGTAGCTCCGCCTGTCCTTTTGTCCGTGGGTCTGGTCAGGTGACTGCTGCAACTGTGTGTCACCTGATCTCCCTATGTAGACCCATGGGCAACACAGTAGATGAGTGGCAGCAGGTGGGAAGAGTCTGGCACAGTAACTGCTGATCACAGCAACTGTGCTTGCACAGGTCGTCATTGCACAAATGCAGTTGCCGTGTACCAGCTCACTTTCCTCATTTACATCCTATCTTTTGAAGTGATCGGATGTCAGCAGAGGAGAATAAGCTCTGTCTACTGGGTCTGGGTGGCATTGATCAATCGCCACCAGACAGTCCACCACTATATTCAACAGCCCTTTTCAGGGCTCTTTCTTTGTTTTCCCAAGCAAACCCCCCCAAATATACCTTTTGTGATTGGGGGGACACTTATGTAAAGTAAGGGCTGCTTGGAATTAAGGAAGAGGAGAGAGGAGTGGGACAGGAGTCTGGGACTTCAATAAAAGTCTAAGTGAGCGAAGAAAGAATCTATATAAAAAAAAGTTTTGGGGGCTTCAGGCTGGGATAGACAGGCAGACACAGTGCTGCACTGAGGACTCTGTGGGGATCTCTGCACATGGTTGGGAGTGAGAGAACACAGAAGGCAGTAGGTAGCAACATCAAGCAACTACTGTCTTTTCATTTTGTTTTACAAATAAACGAAACAAGTGAGGCATCACTGTTGTCTCCCTCCATTTAGTGTGCTGTGTGTGTGGCTGTGCAGAAGCCTATCCTAGGAGGGATATTTGCTTACTTGGGCACAACACAGTACAAAACAAAATCTGATCAGATCCACCATGAGTCACGACTGCATAATAAAGTTAGTGAGATTGTGTTGAATTGTGAAGGATACATGGAGAAACAACACAATGCTTTTTAACTAGTAAGATTTGTTTTATTTTCTATTCTAAGGAAGGCAGACACATTATTAGGAAAAGATATGGAAGTGTCGATTTTAATGGAAGGAATGGTAAGCAATAAAGGTTTTGTGTAACGATCATATACTCATAGCGATAGAAACAGACTGATTCAGAACCCTGGAACCCCACCATCAGAATCATTTAGGAATGCACATTTCATTATTCATATTGAGGCCAATCAAACCAAACATCATGACTCAATTTGCCTATACTTGCATGGCATGGCTAACCCCTATTCTTCAGATGCAGTATCAACCGCCCCAGAGGTCGATACTGGGGTCTTTAATTTTTTATATTTATATAAATTAATTTAAAATTGGTGGTGTGGATGTTGATGTTCATTTTTATGCTGACGACACAGTGATTTATGTTAGTGGGAATTCTATTAAGTTGGTTCAGGATAGGTTACAGGGATCCTTTACAGATATACAGAATTTTTTTTGAATTACAGTGTATGAAATTAAGTGTAAAAATAACACAAACAATCCTGTTTAGTAGGGCTAGTGACTATAAGAATTATGATCTAAAAATTAAAACTAAAACAGGAGATGAAGTAAAATCTACATCATCGTCTAAATATTTGGGAATGTGATTAGACGACCCCCTAAAATGGGATATACATATCCAATCATTAGTTGGAAATATTAATAAAAAAACCTGGAGCTTTACATAAAGTGAAAAGATATATTGACACTGAATCTAGACTTAAATTAGTCAATAGTACAATCATTCCAATTATAGATTACGGGGATTTTGTTATATGCAGGGACAACTAAAGCACTACTGGGCTCCACTGATTTGGTTTATAATAGATTAGCTCGCTATATCCTAGACGCACACTTCAAAACACACCACTGTTCAATGTACCAAAAATAAAACTGGTTAAGAATGAGTGAAAAAAGGGGGATTTAAATATATCTCTTTTTATAGTAAAAGTTTTGAGAGGAAAAGTTCCTCAATATATTATTGAGTTTTTCTCACTTAGGCTTATACCATCAAGCCTAAGGTCAGCTGCTTGATTAGAATTTAAAGTTCCTAAAACCAGATTGGATATAGGGAGATCTTCAGTTAGACATAGGGAAGGGGTAGTTTGGAATTCATTCCCCATTACAAAAAGGGAATCCATTACATTAAATAAAAAGAAACATATTAAGGCCTGGTTTAAGAACAGAAGTCAGTTGCCTGCTCTGTGTTGTTCTTTCACAACTGCATGGAAGTTTCCTTGAAGCTCCTTAGATTACATGTTAGTTTTTATATGAAATGTACTTATTTGTATTTTTTTGTATATATTATTTATGTATGTTGAAAGTGAGAAAGGAAACTGTGCGAATGTTTATATGGATCACCTTGAAAATTAGTTCACTCAGTGGTGTTTTTTATCCATTTCATGGCATATTTTTGAATAAAATGTATTACTACTACTACTACTTTACTGTTCTCTACATTAAGATGCAGCATTTTATTTATGGACTACTGATTGTTGCTTTGTGACTGACATCAGGACTGTGACACTTTCCTCTATGCACAATTAGAAAAAAAAATATTTAGGATAATACATACATTTTTCCCAGAAAACACAACGGTGCTCTTATTTCACATAGCAACACTTATTCCAGTTTCTGTTATACACAGACTTGTACCTAGGAATTATAGAGTTTGGATCAGTCCAATTTCAGATATTAGGCTACTGCTGTTTAATATATGACAATACATATGTCACCTTGGAATATTTCTATATTATCCTTTTTGGGGGGGTATTTTGCATAGAACAAACAGTGACACTTTTTTGGGGGGGGATTTTGCCTAGAACAAACAGTGACACTCATGATATCAGTCACAAAATTAGTATTCCATACTCATTACACTAAGATGTTCCATCCTACTGTAGAGAATAGGGACTGCATCTGTGAAGTGGGGGTTGACCATACCATGCAAAGATACCTCAACTTGTCGTCATGATGGTTGCCGAGGGATTGGAAGGAAAAGTATGCCTCTTTACAGACACAAAGATCTGCAACAGGGGAAAGTGGAAAGGATGAGAAGGGACTTGGCAAGGCTGGAGGAATGGTCAGAAGTATGGTAGCTTGGATTCAATGCAAAGAAGTGCAAAGTAATGCACCTGGGAAACAAAAACCCAGGGGAAGAGTACACAGTGGGGGAGAGGTAATAACAACATCAAAAATGGAAAGGGACCTGGGGGGGTAATCATATCAGATGACCTAAAGGTTAGCAAGCAATGTGAGAAGGCAGTAGGGAGGGCTGGGGGGATACTGGAATGTATAAGTAGAGGCATCACCAGTAGAAAACAAGAAGTTGTTATCCCTTTGTACAGACAGTTGGTGAGACCGTATTTGGAGTACTGCATCCAGTTATGGAGACCCCATCTCCACAAGGACATAGACAGAATGGGGACAGTCCAGAGGAGGGCAACTAAAATGGTGCAGGGTCTGCAACAGAAGCCATAGGAGGAGAGAGACTAAAGGAGCTTAATACGTATACCCTTAAGGGAAGGAGGGAGGGGAGACATAGAAACGTTTAAGTACCTCAAGGGAATCAACAAAGTCCAAGAGAGTGGCAAGAACAAGGGGACACAATTTGAAGACAGAGGGGGGATAGCTCAGGGGTAATGTGAGGAAGTATTTTTTCATAGAGAGGGTGGTGGACTCATGGAACAGCCTCTGTGAGGAGGTTGTGGGGTCAAAAATAGTGGGGGAATTCAAGAATGCATGGGACAGACATAAGGCAATTCTTGTGGGGGTTAGGAAGAAATAGACTCTTGGTTAACTAGGATCTGCAGCTTATCCAGTAGGTAGGGATATGGGCAGACTAGGTGGGCCAAGCGGTCCTGATCTGCTGTCAAAGTCTATGTTTCTATGATTTTTGTATTGCATCTTTTTTTTACTGTGCTTCATGAAATATGCATTCCCTATTGATTCAGATGGTGGGGTTCCAGGGTTTCACATCTTTGTGTTTCTTTCCTACCCCTATATGACTGGATATGAAAAAAACGTAAAACTATTTTTGAGCTTACTTTCAGTATATTACAAGTTGTTTTACAGGTCCTGTACCAATCTATTGTACTTAGTAGACTACATACATTTTAATTTTAATTTATTTATTTTTACACTTGTCATTTTTTAATCACAATTGGAGCACTTAGTAGCTGTGCACAACAGTAAGATAGGCCCTAGGATTTTCATAAAATACATGCATCATAAAATAATTTGGAACAAAAATACAAAAAATGATAATTTCTAGATACCAAACCAAGTCTGAATAATGTGATATCAGCATGACCACAATTAACATTTAAATGAACCAGTACTTTACAAGATACCCTTGTTAAATCTATATTTATAAAAGTAACATTTAATCTGAGAACAACTTGAATGCCTGACAGTCCATATTGAAGAAATTATTTTGACAGTTTGAGAGGAGACATGTGAAGGAGATAGCTTCAGTCAGAACCTTACTGGATTTATAAATGTCACAGTTTGCAGCCAACAGGTTTAAATGAAGATGTCAAACTGGACAGTTATTTATAGTTTTTGCATTTTTCAGTAGCTGTAACTTGTTTAGTGAAACAATCTATTTTCCAGGAACTGGGAGGAATCAGTATATATTTTCATTGGTTTTACTGTGTATATGATGTGTTTTTTATATGTCATTACTTGTGAGATATGTGCTTTGCACCCTTGTTTCTATGGTTACAAGCTTCATAAAACTACACTCACAAAAAAAGACAAAGAAAACCAAGTTGTGTTTAGCACCTCATTTACAAGGGGGTCTTCAGAAATCAATGCGATCATAATAAAGAAACTGAGATGTTACAGGTATTGAACCTTGTTATTCAAAGGGCAAAAACATTACAATTAAAAACTGATAAAGGTGTAAAGTTGTAAATAAGAATGAAACAACCACACTGGTATGCACACCACATACAGTAGTTCTTGAAATGATACAGATTGGGGACGGCTCAATTAACATTGTAAGTCCAGAAAAAAATATACATTGTCACCTCTTGCTGTACTGAAATGCTACAGCTGATGCAAAAAACAAAGAAATGTGGTGGAGGCAAGGTTGGAGGATGGGTGTGAATAACACCATACAGGGTTTAAAATAATTGATTAACATTTTTTTTTCCTGGGACAATACTAACTTTACAGAAAGTATTTATATAGGTTTTTTAGAAGTGTTATGTTTGTTAAACACAATGAGGCAAGTGCTATGCATTTTTACAATGTTTTAGCACTTTTATGAGCAAAACACTAATCAATTTTTAGAGTTAAATAAAACCCTGCCATATACGCAGCAGGAGGGACTTTACATCTCTCGGAATTTATTTGTGAAAATGAGTGATCAGGATAGGAATGTAAGCTGAGCCAAGGCTGGTTAAAAAAAAAAAAGTTGCTTAACTTGTAGACTTGAAATAATCGCATGTTTTCCTTTCTGTAACATCTTTCCATGCACAAACAGGCTTTGGCTTTGAAGCTAACTTGCTTAACTGTGTTTGGTAGATTTTACTTCTGATTTCTGTTTATGATAGGCAGTAAATATTCCTGCATGAAAAGTCTTTACCATTGAAGCACCTATAAACTGAGGAACTACACAGTGACATAAAAACATCACTTTATAGGAGCTTCAAAGGCAAAGTCTGTTCCAGGAATATTAACTGCCTGTCATGAAAATAAATCAAGAGTCAAATCTACAAAAAACAGTTCAGTAACTCACAGCTGCACTAGCAAATATGATTTACACTTTTACAAACATTTATCAAGTAAAAAGACACGCTTCAACTTATTCTAAAAACAGAGAAGCAAAACTCAGTAACTACACAGGCTCAGTACACACTGCATTTCCAACAAGTCACTGGCCTGCTGTAGGGGCTATTAGACATCAAACCAAAGGGCACTCTGGGAAGACTATCCTGGACAAGATGCAATAAAACAAACCTGAATGTCAGCCCTCAGAGGTCACAAAACACCCAGGGAAAGCAGAGAAAGTTAGAAAAAACTCCTCTCACAGTCAAGGCAGAAACAAAATACTGGGATCACTGTTTTGCAAAATGTATCCATTATAATTTGTTCTTATTTGCAAGACAGCATATATTTATCCTAATAAATCTGTCCTACTGCCACATTCAAAACAACATCCCCTCCCTACTTGTCACATATAAACTCAATTACAACACTGCTACACTTACAATACAAAACAGTCTTCAGCAAGGTTTTGTCGCTGTGGACAACTGGTTTAGTATGCATAAACTGGTCCTAAACCATAAAAAAACAAGGTTATGCTTTTTAGCAGCCCTCAAAATAAGCATAGGCATCACCCCCTCACCATAACAAGTAGCCTCGGAATCACCCTCGAGCAGGTGCAGTCATTTAAATAACTTGGGATATCTCTGGACCCAAATCTATCCTGTGGTTCCCACATTGACTGTGTTGCCAAAGCTGCAAATACACATTTAGGCTTACTATACCGGCACAGACAACATCTTGCATTGGAAGCCTTGAAGATTGCTGTCCAGAGCTCAGTGGTCTCTAAAATTGACTACAGCCTCATCTTCTACAGCTCTGCATCAGCTACTGTGCTCAGATGAATATTGACAACCCTCAATAAGGCCTGTCGGCTCATCTCTGGTGCCCACCACCTCACTCATACGTGTGACCTTTATGCACAAACTGGATGGCTTCAACTCTCCAACTGCATTAAGTATCTAACCTGCACAATGACAAAGAAAGTAACCATGGGCCTTGCCCCTCCTGGAGTACAAGCCCTACTGCGATCATGCCTGAATCCTCGTAACACCAGGGGATCTGAAACTCAGCTCCTCCAGGTTCCACACTGTCGCACCTCCCAGGGCCAAAGATCCTTTGCACAAAGGTGGCCTAGCTAGCTAAATGGTGTCAGCCCTGACATCTCCACTCCTAAACTTGGCCCATTCAAATCCAAGCTTCTCCGTCCTCTCACTGCCACTAGCTCCTGTGACTGCTACATATAACCAGCCCTACCATTCTTCAAACTAGCCTCTCTATGCTCCCCCTCACTAGTACTTATATCCTATCTTACCTCTTCTCCCACATTCCCTCCCCCTTCCTTGCCTTATCTCCCCCTCCCCTTCCCTCTGTTAGCACTTCCCCCATTTTGTTGACTATGACGCCCTCTGCTCCCCCCACTGTGATGACAATGCCTCTGGCTGCTCCTACCTCCCTCTGTGAACCCCCCCCTTGTGTCCCCTTGTATTTTTCCCTGGTCTTCTCCTATGTTATCTCACTCTAGTATAACTTATTCTGATTACAGCATTGTTTTTGTTTTCCTATTCTTAACATGTTATGATCCTTATGTTTCTGTATTGTACTGTATTTTAAGTGGAACCTTTTTAAAAAAGCCTAGGCTCAGAGGTATTTGTAATCCTAGACTTAATAAACAAATAAATAAATAATACATACTTCTCAAACTTAAAAGAAAAAAGACACTTTATTATCAAAGGGCTATGTTTACCAAGTACTGTGCCCATGATTAAAATAATTTGAACCCCCTCCCCAAAAAATGTGCCCTCACGTGAGACTGCATGTTTAACTGTAAAGACAATTAAAAAAATGTATTTCTAAATGCATTACCAACACCAGTGCTTTCAAAGTTTTGAAACTACTAAAAAGACAAACTATATATATAGTAAACAAATATTGTTAATCCCAAAAACTGAACTTTATGTTTTTAGTATATAAATGTTTAAGAAAAACCTGTGGCTCTTTCAACTTGAATCAGAACGCTGTGGGCCAGATATTCAAACTGCGCCATTGTGTGGCACAAGCCCCTGCGCCGCTCAAAAAAGTTGTGCAGGGGTGTGGCCAGGGTGATATTCAATGGAGTTGCACTATTGCGCAACCACTGTGCATGGTGCAGTGGAACTGTGCCACCACAAGTGGTCAGAGTGGAGCATTGAGATGCGGTGGTGCAAGTTCCATTGCGCCATGCGCAGCACCTGTGATATTCAAAAGGTGAAATGCAAATGGGGTCATAATTTATGCAAGGCACATGGGGGGCCATTTGCATCTAATTATGGCTCCATTTGCATGCCATTATCATGCAGGTGCGCCGATCCCCGACGACTTGCACCTGGCGCCCTGCCAGACAGCAGCCATTGAGGACCGACACCCCCTGCAGCCCGATCGCGGGCATAAAGTTAATGTCCCCCACTTAGCCCAATCACGGGCATTACGTTATTCTCCCCCCTTAGCCCGATTGCAGGCATTACGTTATTCTCCCTCCCCCCTTAGCCCGATCGTGGGCATTACGTTATTCTCCCTCCCCACTTAGCCCAATCGCGGGCATTTAGTTATCCCTCCTTAGCCCGATCGTGGGCATTAAGTCATCCCCAAAGTCCAAGATCCCTGGTGGTCCAGTGGACGAGAAGCCAGATCATGGGCAGCATCCTCACCCCAAGTATGTCATCCCTGGTGATCTAGCGGCCCCACCCACCACCACGGAGCCCCACCACCCCTCCCCCATCAGCCAGTGGGCAGCAGTCCACCTGCCTGCTGCCCCACCGCCCGTTGACTGACAGCTCAGTGAGTGCTGCATGCCCATTGGTGCAGAACATGAGCCAATGGTTGCAGCCCATACCACATACAAGGTAGTCCAGATATGTGAATGAATTCATTCACATATCTGGACTGCTACTGCAGTATAGGCTGCATGCCCGATGGCTCATGCTCTCACCAATGGTGCAACCTCACGCTGTCAGTCGGCGGCGGCGGGTCGGGCAGGTGGGTGCTCGCCCGCCAGCTGATGGGGAGGCGGGTGGTGGGGCTCCAGCGGTGGGTGGGTAGGCTGCTAAATCACCAGGGATGACATACTGGGAGTGAGATGCGCCTGCATCTGGCTTCCAGTCCACTGGACCACCAGGGATCTTGATCTTTGGGGAGATGACTTAATGCCCAAGATCAGCTAAGGGGGAGGAGACAATGTAATGCCCATGATTGGGCAAGGGGGACAACAACTTATGCCCACGATCAGGCTACTCTAGGTCCACTGGACCACCAGGGATATTGGACATTGGGGGGTCTGATGCCTGCAATCGGGCTATTGGGGGGGAATTCAGCCCATGATTGGGGCATGGAGGGGCGCTGCCAGGTGCAGCGGGAACGAGTGGAGGGCCACCCACAGGTGGCAGCTGCTGTGTTGCACCCTGCAATGCGGCAGCTCACCTATGGGTGGCCCTCAACTTGATCATTTTTTTTTGGCGTAAAGTTGTGCAGGCGCAGGTAGGGGGTTGCACCTGTATAACTCTGCATGGCCCGGCTGAATATCAGACTGTGCAGTTTACGCATGGGCACACTCCCCCACCTGTGCCTGCATACATTACTGATGCGCCCCAGCGCATTGGGATTTGTGCAGGTGCACTTTTCCTTTTTAAATATCACACTGGGGTGCATCAGTGGGTTGTGCATGGTGCAACACTGTTGCGCCATGCGCAACCCTTTTGAATATCTGGGCCTATGTCTGTTGTTTTCCTTGGGAGCTGTAGTTCAGGCACTCCTTAATTACTCTTTCCTTCTGAGTCCCCAGGTGGCTCTGATAATCATTTGTTCCAAGGGTTTTTAAGTCAATTTGAAGGTATTATGGATCCTCTGTTCTCCTAGTCCTTAATAAAATGCAGGGGCTCCACAACTCAGTCACTCCACAGACTTGTTCTGTTGCTTGTTCCAGGTCCCAAACTAGTGTCTCTTTTTCCAACCATGATAGATACACCTCATGCCCTTCCCACATGAATAAAAAAAAGGTGGGGGTGGATCTTTAGGAGCTTCCTGGGTGGAGATGGGAGTGGATCTTACTCCCCCAAAAAATGACTGCTGCCTCCCACTGCTCAGGTTTCAGTTCTTGTACCGCCTATTTAAGAAAGAAAATATTACCCTACAACAATTGACTAACATGAAAGCATATTTATTTGAGGACAGAAAACATTTCTTGGAGGAGGGTAAGGTGGAGAAGACTATTTACACCATCAGGCAGTTCCACGGACAGAAAACATGACATCACTCCTTTTGTTCATGCAAAACTTCTGCAGGCTCCACGTACTGCAGCTGTAAAAAGGAAATTAACTCCCATTAAGACAGACAGAGTAAGAAGAACGCAGGCTGCTGCTGTGCTCTTACCTGTCCGTAGCAAAATCAAGGCAGCTTGCCTTGAGTGTTGTTGTGGGCTGTGGCTGTCTCTCTGTATGTGCAGGAGAGTGAATAATTGGAGATAAGTGGAGAGTGAATAATTAAAACAAAAAAAGAACTAAGAAGTCTAGCTGTCTGAAACGCAAAACAGGCACTGTCAAGGGAAGGGGACTAAATATATTCTCTTTGATGTTCTCATTCTCTCTTTATCAAATTCTATGTAATCTGTTGCCTGCCCTGTAGCAACAACCAGACCTCCATAGTTTCTTGATGCAGCAAGCCTTTGTTTGCCTTCCGCTACCTATCAACTACCCCCTACTACTCATCCTAGTACTAAGTCTAACTAATAAGCAAAAGCCTTTCTTAAATATATATATATATAAAACATCTGTCAGACTCTGCCTTGTGGTCTGTGGGGGAGTGGGGGACTGATTGAAACTGAAAAACAAAATTGACTGGCAGACACTGTCAAACAGCATGAATTGCTGAAAGTCTTACCAAGGGGAAGAAGGAGGAGGAAAAAATTAAAAAAACTATTACAGGGGTCTTGTGGAAAAAATAAAATAATAAACCCCTTCAAAAGAAAAAGTACAATAGTAGGCTACTTTCAGTGAATAAAAAAAGTTGAGAGGATTGCCTTGAGAGCTGAAGTGTGGTCTGACCCCTCTGCATGTGGAGCGGTGAGGAGGGTTGGACTCAGGAGACTGAAATATTTAAAAAAAATTCAAGGCAAAGTGAAGTGATGTAAAGACACAAACAGTAACACAGGCAGAGGCAGTTATCCAGAGTACAGTGTTTTATAGTAGTTGTGAAAGTGAATCCTCCTGAAAAAGGAAAAAATAAATAAAAAGCAGTCCTTTTCAGGGTTTTTGTGGAATTTGGAAAGAGAAAAAAAGAATATAAAAAATAGTATAATATTATCCTATCAGGCTGCTTTTAGTGATATAAAAAAATTAAGGAGGACGGAATAAATAAAAACATTTAAAGAGTGAGTGTTGGAATTTTACTTGATATTGTGAAAAAAAATCCTAAACAAGAAGGGGGGGGGGGAACATATTACTAAAAATCTCTTTTCTGGTGTTTGACCTTACAAAAGTAAAAAAAGGAAATTAGTAAAAAAAATAAACATACAGAAAGGGAAAGATTAAGGAACTAGGAAGGCTAATAGGCTGTCTGTCTATATACACTAAGTACTCCATCTCCTAGCTAAGCACAAACCACCCACAGGGTAAAAAAATGTCTTTGTTATGGTTTTGATTTAAAAAAATAATTCAAATGCCTTCAAGCGAAGGGGGAGGAAAAGTTCTGATTCCTCTAGGTGCACTCCAGTAGTGTCAGTAACACTAGCTCATCCCAACACTGAGTCTGGTATCTCCCCAAATGGTAGTGCCCTTTCAAAGAAATAGACAGAAATGCAAACAGCACTTATCAAGCACTGTTGAATTTATTTTCACCACTTGTGGGAGCCCCTAGCACCTCAGCAAAGTGCCTTGAGCCCCTTGAAGGCACTTTGCCGAGGCGCTAGTGGCTCCCACAAGTGGTGAAAATAAATTCAACAGTGCTTGATAAGTGCTGTTTGCATTTCCATCTATTTCTTTAGAAGGGTGCTACCATTTGGAGAGACTTTGAGAGTTTAAGGTGATTCACCTTGGTAGCGAGCTCCTCCATGAGTGAGAGCGCAGTAATTTTGCTATTTGGAACTGAGTCTGGTATCACTGATGTGATCACAGCTGTGACAGGTGGTAGCAGTGCCACTGCCAGTGTTGCTATTCCACTAGCTACCACATCTCCACCGGTCATTACTGAAACTGGGACAAAAAGAAAAAGGAGCTTCCAAGACAGCTGGAAGAAAAATAGGGAGTGGCTACTGAATGCACCTGATGTGGGTATGACCTGCACCATTGACAAAAATACTTAAAAGAGACAAACACTTTTATGACCAGCTGTAAGAGCATGAGACTTGAAAATGTACATGCTCATGAACTACCCAAACCTCATAAATTAGCTGCAGAAAAACATACTGGCCCAGATATTCAAAAGGGTTGCACATGGCGCAACAGTGTTGCACCATGGGCAACCCACTGATGTGCCCCGGCGTGATATTCAAAAGGGAAAAGTGGGCGGCACAAATCCCGATGTGCCAGAGAGCATCAGTAATGTATGCAGGTACAGATAGGGGGGGGCGTGCCCATACATAACCTGCACAGCCCGATATTCAGCCCGGGATGTGCAGAGCCATGCATGTGCAACCGCACCTGTGCCAGCACAAAGTTACACCGAAAAAAAGGAACAACTGATGGCCACCCAGAGGTGAGCTGCTGCAATGCAGGGTGCTACACGGCAGCTGCCACCTGTGGGTGGCCACCCAAGTTCCAGCTACACCTGGCGGCGCCCCCCATGCCCGACCACGGGCATTTGTAAAATAAGACATTGTCCAATATCCCTGGTGGTCCAGTGGACTGCTTTCTGCCTGATCGCGGGCATCTGTTTTAATAAAAGCAAGCCCCCCCATCCAATATCCCTGGTGGTCCAGTGGACTGCACTCTTCCCGATCGCGGGCATCTCTTTTAATAAAAGACCCCCCCATCCAATATCCCTGGTGGTCCAGTGGACCACACTCTGCCTGACGCGGGCATCTGTTTTAATAAAAGAAACCCCTCCCATCCAATATCCCTGGTGGTCCAGTGGACCGCACTCTGCCCAATCGTGGGCATCTGTAGTAATAAAAGAAACCCCCCGTCCAATATCCGTGGTGGTCCAGTAGACCACTCTTTGCCCAATGGCAGGCATCTGTTTTAATAAAAGAACCCCCCCATCCAATATCCCTATGTTCCAGTGGACCAATGGGCATGCAGCCCAACCGAGCTGTCAGTCGGGCGGTCAGCGGGGCGGTAGGCGGGTGGGTGCTGCCGCCCGCCGCTGACCGGGGAGTGGGGTGGTGGGGCCCTGTGGGCAGGTGGGAGGGGCCACCACCAGACCACCAGGGATATTGGACGGGGGGTTCCTTTTATTACTACGGATGCCCGCGATCGGGCAGGGTGCGGTCCACTGGACCACCAGGGATATTGGATGGGGGGTTTCTTTTATTAAAACAGATGCCCGCGATCAGGCAGAGTGTGGTCCACTGGACCACCAGGGATATTGGACAGGGTTTTATTTTTATTCAAACAGATGCCTGCGATCAGGCAGAAAGCGGCCCACTGGACCACCAGGGATATTGGATGGGGTTTTTGTTTTATTCAAAAAGATGCCTGCGATCAGGCACAAAGCGATCCACTGGACCACCAGGGATATAGGATGGTTTTCTATTTTTACACAGATACCCGCGATTGGGCTGCAGGGGGCGTCGGTCCCCAATGGCTGCTGCCTGGCAGGGCACCAGGCGCAGTCATCGGGGATCGGCGCACCTACATGCAAATGGGGTCATAATGACATGCAAATGGCCCCATGTGCTCCTTGAATAAATTATGGCTCCATTTGCATGTCAACTTTTGAATATCGCGGGTGCTGTGCATGGCACAATGGAACTTGTGCTAGCGCATCTCCATGCTCCACTCTGGCCACTTGCACTGGCGCAGTGCCCCAATCACTTAGTCCACGCCCCTGCACAGCCAAGTTGAGCTGCACCCAAGCTTGCATCACAGCCTGGCGCAGTTTGAATATCTGGGCCACTGTGTCTAACACTGACCCTTGCAACTTAGCTATAGAAGGAGGTATCATACAAATGGAAAAAAATGAGGCGACACAAGTGGACCATTTGTTTAGAACAACTCTTTATTTGATTAATTCTGAATGCACATTCACAGATTTTCCAGGCATATTAGAACTACAACATATAAATGGTGCAAATGTTGGAGTCAGTTATAGAAGTAACAAACAGGCAGCTATGTTCATACATTTTATTTCAGAATCAATAAGGTTAAAGGAAGCAAACAATGGTTAATAGTGTGACGCTTCACCACCTGTGGGTTTTTATTTGTATCATATTTGAGATATAAATATATGTTTCTTTGAATTTCTGCTTGGAAAAATATGGCAGTCAGCACAAGAGCATTATGAGACCTGTGATTTTAAAAGTGTGGCTAGAAGAGATTGCACTCTAAGTGACCCAGTGGAAAATCTAATCAAGAGCTTCCTTTAGATACCAGGTTGTAACAGACTATAAAACACCCATTTATTGTAAATAGAGGAAACTGGCCATAAAACAGGCTGCATTTTATGATCTATTAGGAGGAAGCAACTTCTGACAGATACCTGTTACATTTCTCACCACTAGGAGAAATAGCTGTCAGGAAGTTCCCCTGAAGATCAAAGGGGTAATTCTAATCTGTCATAAAGCAGGCTCACTAATTAAAAAAAAAAAAATATATATATATATATATATATATATATATATATATATATATTTTTTGTGGGATGCTTAGCAATATGCAGATGCCTGAGACTAATTTGGTAGGCAGGAAGAGAGTGATCTCACAACCAGCATCACCACTGAGCTGTGACCTCACATGCTGGTGGGATCCTTGTTCCCTTTAGATGGTCAAAGCTAAGAGAAAATAGTGCTTTTGATTTCTGGACTCCTGAAAGAACACACTCTTGAGCACTTCTACTAAAGAGGTAATTCAGCCACCACTATTTACTAATTCAAACTGGAGTAGGATTAGTTACTTAGTAAAAAGGTGGTGTGTTTATACTTGTCCTTTTATTTTTATAACTGTACCATTAATGTTATATGTTCTGTGTTTCGTGTTTCATTTACTCTTTTTAATTTTAGTAAACTTTGTTTTCCTTGAAATCCTGCCTGAGCCTTTTTCTCATTTTGAGTGTGAATGCTGGGACATTGTTGATAATTCTGACAGCATCGTTAAGCGCTTACAGTGTGTTACCATATACACCAAGGTGAGAAAAGTACCTAGGTCTCAACTGAATCAAAAGGGAGATTGTGAACCAGGTTGTGTGTCCGCTGGGTTAAGTATTGCACTGCATTTCCCTGAAGAGGGTATGATATTTGAACCTGTTAACTGGGCACACTAGCGAAAAAGGGTTCATATTTGACCCCAGGACTTGAGACTGGTAGTTGTTCGGACCCAAAACAGACAAGAGGGTTACCCTGTTTGTCTCCTGTTCACATATTGCACTTCGAAGATTGGAACTGTGGGAGCAGACGGGTTGACTCCCGGAGTGCGTTTGTGACAAATAGTAACAACTTTATTTTGGTCCTTTGTGATTCAAGCACTGATGCATCAGTAATAAAAGAGGAAGCAGTCTATGTTAGGACAATGGAAAATTTCCGTCCAGTAAACACATTTGTTTCCCTTCAGCTAGTCTCTATTCCAAATGGTGAAAGCATTTATAAATCAATAGGTGATGCTTTAGAATTCATCTTGGACTGTAAAGACTGGAAGGAAATAATGGTTGCTTTTGGATCTGATGGGACACCTGTCATGTTAGGCAAAGTGACTGGGGTGTTTGGCAGGGTGGTGAAAGACATACCTCATTTGTTAGGGATTCAGTGCAGTGTTCACAAGTTGGAGCTTGCTATAAAACAATCAGCAACATTGATTCCTTACATGAATATAACAGATGAAATCTTAATGGGTATCTATAAAATATACCATAAGTCTCCCAAAACTGGGCCAGTCTGAAAGAATTAGCCAGTAATATTAGCTACACCATTCACAAACAAGTTAACGTGTCAGGAACCCACTGGGTTGCACACTGAGAGAGGGCTGTGTCTGTTATTCTGTCCAGTTACAAGGCCTTAGTTGCACATTTACAGCACATTGCTTCCACAGCAGGGCAAACAAAAGATCAGGCCAATGGGCTGTTCAAAACAATAAGTACTGTGAGATTTGTCCTCTTTACTCAGTTTCTGGCTGAATACCTTTCTGTCATGATGGCCTTCAGTCTAACTCTACAGAGGGATAGCTCAGCAATAGAAACAATAGTCAGTAAAGTTAAAGGCACAGTGCTCTGGCTAGAGAATGACCCTGTGCAGGATAAACTTGATAAATTCTGTAACTAATTGCTCTTGCTTCCTGACACAGCTGACAGTGACACTAGCGCAGCTCTGACGGGCTCAGCCAGTACTCAGGTTCAGTACCGTGGATCTGATATCTTCCTTAACTTTGAAAGAGGATATTCTCTAGATAGAACCAAGCAGGCAGTGTTACATGATGTTTCAGCTCTTCTCTCATCAACAATTGAAAATATCAACTCAATTTCCAAATTTTAAAACAAAGTCCTACGGGCATTCAGGATATTTAACCCATTACAGCTGCCAGATAACAGTGACCAGATAGCCCTTTATAGCAATTAGGAGGTCAGCACCCTCACAGAGCAGTACAGTGACTTACTCAAGAACCACAATCATTACGTAAACCTGATTGAAGCTCAATGGTTAGAGTTTAAACCACTTACTGTATGAGGAAAACACTGAATGAGTCTCCAAAATGTCACTATTTGGATTTCTGGCAAATAATTCTCCATAACGATTCACATGAGCAGCGATTCCCTGACATACTGGTCTTAGTCACTAAAGTTCTACTGATCCCAACCCAGACTACAGTGGTTGAGAGATACTCAGTTTGATGGGCAGAGTGAAGTCTGAATGGAGGTCCTGTCTGTCTGCTGCGACTAATTCTGAACTAATGCGTGTCAAGCTGTCAGATGCTAGTGTTGCTACATTTGACCTGCAGGATGCCATAACTCTATGGTTCAAATCTGGATAACAAAAGAGAAGACCTCATGTGAGACCATATGGCTGCAGACTAGACAGACAAAATTTACACCCAACCTGTCCCTCAGACAGACACCCCAAACAAATTTTTTCTAGCCCTGTCACCAACAATCCCCGAAAGTAAAAGTACACTTCCCTGAGGCCTCTTGCTTCGCCCTCTCGGCGGCTGGTCTACTGTATTGTATCTTGGACCCAAAGGGGTAGCATTCATAAGATCAAGCAGTTATGACTCCAAATATTTATGATTATCATCAAAGTCTTTTATTGCATATTTCATACAGGCAAAATTGCTCTACATTTTGCCTATCAATTATAGGCTTCCTCAGGAGATTTTTCCTTTCTAACCCGGGGAATTCTTCAGTATGATTAACTCTAGCAGTCAGCCTCCTGTGTTGAATTGCCTTGGAGAGAAATGAAACATATGCAAATGATGGAACATCTATTAGCTCGTGCCGCCATTCAAACTGCTGCCCTTACCAACTGCTGTGTTTTATAACGCTCCGATTCATTCTCCAGCTGCCTAATAAGATGCCTCGGAGACTGCTCCTCAGCGTAACTGAGTTACATTTATAGTATATAGTGGAGTGTTGTTCTGTATAGAATTCCATCCCTTTCAAAATGCTGTTCTACCACAGTTCCTAGGTCATGGAATGCTGTTCTACCCTACTGTGATAGAACAGCATTCTAGAACCTCTAGAGACTGCATGAGTCAGTTTCATTTTGAAAGCAAAAAAACTCACAAAACACATTTTTCACACGGTACTATACACTATAAAAAATACAGGGTGAGCAACTTTATGCACAACCAGTGTGTTTTGCTACCTCGGGGTTCTGATTCCCATGGACCTCTCAAGCTTTGCTGTCAAGGTCAGAGGGAATCAGAATCCCTCTATGGCAGAACACACTGGTTCTGCATAGTTGCCCATCCAGTATTCTCTATATTTTCACCAAAAATAAGTAACACATTTTTATTTCTTTATTAGTCTGCTTCCTTTACTTAGTTTTTATAATTAGCACTAGTTTTTAGTGTTATTTTACCTCAGTTAGCAGTTCCTCACCGGTTCTTTGAAACCGCAGAGGAACCAGTTATGTTTGCTTACTTCTTTTATTTTTATTTAATAATCTTTTTATAGAACTTAAGTCAGAACCTTCCTTAATTTATTTGGGGCTTCGGTTGAATTTAAACAGGTTAAGCAGGTTAGCAGTTTCTTTCTGGTTCAGGAACCACTTGCTCCTCTCTGTGAACTGCTTTGCTTTGCTATTACTGTTTTTTCATATGGTTGTACACCAAATTTAAGTTATTTTTCTTTATTTTTATTAACACTTGACTGTGGTTATGTCTGATAAGCCTAAGAAGAAAACAGGGCCTACCGGGTTTAAGAACTATACTAAGTGTGGGGAGGTATTCACAACAGCTGATAAACACGATTTGTGTTTATTTTGCCTAGGCTTTTATCATTTTCAAGCTGGTTGCAAAAATTTTTAAAACTTCCTGGTTAAAACTGTGGAAAAATGTTTACAACGTTTTAAAAATAGGATGGCCTCCCTATCGCAACCGAGTGATCCCACTTCAGATCAGCCTAAAGAAAAGGCTGAAGACACTGAACCCAACTGTCTCTGACAAAGACAAGCCATCTAAGCCTAAGAGGCTTGGGGAAACAGTGAAAGACATGGTTCTGGCTAAGAAAAAGCACAAAACCAAATATATGGAACCTCCTGCTGGAAAAGCAATGGGGCCCTCAGTTTCCAAGTCAGTTGTACCTACTGCAGAAGCAGTGACTCTGGCTTTACAAGTTTTGCAAGCCCTGCAGACTGCAGCTAACCAAGTTTTGCTACCGGTTCCCCAAAATCAGTACTAGCGGTTCCACTGGTTCCACCTATGGTTCCAGCCATGGTTACATCTGTGATTTAATGCTCAGTTCCAATGGCACAGGACCCCTCATATGAGAAATACGAGGAGAAAGATGATGAAGAGGAACCAATAGAACTGGAAGTTTCTCCTGATCAGAAGTTTGAATCCCCTCCTAGACTTCCAGAGAACTACTACTCCCATTACACCTTTATTAAACAAATGAAGGAAGCCCTCAACCTCACCACAGATGAGACTGTGGAAGAGGCAGAGTTTCTGGATATGATGAGGTTAGCCCCTATTAAGAGGCTCTTGCTCCCTATCAATAAATTCTTAAAAGAACATGTAGTGAAAGTCCTGGAGACACCAAACTCAGTAACCCCAGTAGATAAAAAGACTGATAAAAAGTATCAGCTTGACCAATCAGGGGCAGAGTTCCTCTTTTCTTGCCCTGATCATGAGAGGGTAGTGCAAACAGCAGCTTGTGATAAAGCCAGGGTGCCTCTGGCATCTCACCCACCGGAGAAGGATTCCAGAAGGATGGACAGCATGGCCAAGAAACGCTACCTAGTCGCATCTCTGGCTATCAGACAGGCCAATTACATGGCCTGTGCTGCCCAGTACCAGAAGACCTTCTGAAATTCTGTTATGGCCATGACAGACAAGGCCCTGGGTTGGCTGCTGATCTCACAGAGACAGTCAGATGAGCTTGGAGGCCACAAAATACTAATTCCATATGGCAGTAGATGCCAATGACACCACAGCCAGGTGGATGGCCTTGACAGTGGCCCTGAGAAGGTTTGCCTGGCTTAGATTCACAAACCTGACTCAAGATACTCAGGCTAAGGCCATGGACTTCACGGTAGAAAATAATTCCATGTTTGGGGACAAAACAGAGGCATACATCCAAAAGGTGGATGAGTACAAAACCACCTATAAGAGCAATGCTACAAAGGAAAAGGCCTCAGCCTCCTATTGGCTGCATGGAAGGGGAGGTAGAGGTAGGGGCTATGGCAGACCTTTCTTCCAGGCCCAAGCACCCCTGTCTACCAGTAACAGAGGCTACTTCAGGGGCAGGGGCAGAAGGGGCTCTAGATGAGGGGACCAGACCCCACAGGCTACAGCCCAAGCAAAGTAGACTCCCTGATATGTTAGGGTTGCCTTCCCATTACCAATAGGGGGCAGGCTGAATCACTACTTCCAGACTTGGAAAACCATCACCATAGACAAGTGGGTTCTGGAGGTGGTGAGTCAGGGCCTAGCCCTCAGCTTCAAACCTCTCCCCAAACTGAGATCAAGGTTTGTCAGACCATCGTCCCACACAGAAAGGGCACTCTTAGAAAAAGTGTCCAACCTTCTGGTAGCAAAAGCAGTGGAACCAGTTCCACTCTCCCAAAGAGGGAAAGGGTTCTACTCAAGATACTTCCTAACCGTAAAGAAAAACGGGGACTGGCAACCCATTTTAGATCTAAGAGCTTTGAACAAACACTTAGCAAAGCAAAAGTTCAGAATGGTGACTTTGGCAATGATCCTTCCCACTCTTCAGCAAGGAGACTAGCTGGCATCACTGGACCTAAAGGATGCCTACTTCCACATTCCCATCAGAGAATCCAACCGAAAATACCTCAGGTTCAGACTACCTTCAGGACATTATCAGTTCTCAGCCTTGCCATTCAGCCTAACCTCAACTCCCAGGGCATTCACAAAGTGCTTGGCAGTGGTGGTAGCACACCTAAGATGGCAGAACATCACGGTGTTCCCCTACCTGGATGATTGGCTAGTTGTGGGGCCAGTCACCACAGCAGATAAAAGAGGCTCTCAAGCTCACCCAAGACACACTGGATTTCCTCACCAATGTCCGAAACTCAGTACTCCAACCTGCTCAGGTACTAAATTTCATAGGGGCAGAGTTGGATACCCTGCAGATGAGGGCATTTCTCCCCCAGGACAGGGTAGACAATATCCTGCAGATTGCAGGATCCTTCAATCTCGACAAACCAAGGCCAGCAAGGCATTTCCAAAAGTTGCTGGGACACATAGCAGCAGGAACAGTATAAGGTTGCAGGTTTCAGATGAGAGACATCCAGTTTCACCTCAGAGCACACTGATGCCAAAGGAGAGATTCTCTCACAAAGATGGTCCCAGTGTCAGGAACGCTGTTGCAGGCCCTTCAATGGTGGCAAGACAGAAGCAATCTCAGAGGGGAGTCCCACTCAAGAAGGAGTCCCCCACTCTGGTACTCACAACAGGTACCTCCCTCCTAGGGTGGGGGCACACCTAGAAGAGCATACAGTGCATGGCACTTGGTCCCCTGCAGAGTCACTCTTGCACATAATTCTACTAGAGCTCAGGGCAGAGCTCCTTGCACTGCAGTCCTTCACATCCTGGTAAGGGACAAGGTGGTACAGGTCAGGACAGACAATAGCACCATAACGTATTACATCAACAAGCAAGGAGGGACAAGGTCCAACCTGCTGTGTGCAGAGGCAATAAAAATATGGAGTCTGGTGTACTACTTGCAGGTATCCCTGTTAGCCATCCACCTTCCAGGGAAGGACAATAACCTAGCAGATGTACTCAGCAGAATTAACTAAAACCACCACAAGTGGTCTCTCAACAGAAAGGTGCTGGAGAAGGTGTTTTGAAGGTGGGGCACCCCAGAGATAGCTATTTGTGCTTCAAAGGAGGCTCATCAGTTGCCCAAATTGTGCTGCAGGCCACCAGCAAAGGGCATAGTGCCCATGGATGCCCTGGTATTAGATTGGTCTGGGAGGAGCCAATATGCATTTCCTCCATTTCCTTTGTTGCTCAGGGTCCTGATCAAACTCAGGTCCCAACCGGGTTTCATGATTCTGATAGCGCCAAACTGGGCCAGGCAGCCGTGGTACTCACTACTGCTCTCCCTATCAGTGGCCCAACCCATACACCTCCCTCAGAAGCATAACCTCCTGGTCTTCTCACAGGGGAGGGTCCTTTACCCAAACCTCAGATCTCTCAGACTCAAAGCTTGGCTTCTGAAGACCTAGAATACGCTGACCTACCTCTGAAGGTGTACTTAGGGTTCTCAGGGGCTCTAAGAAGCCCTCAACCAAGAAAACCTATGCTTCTAAATGGAAAAGGTTTTCCATCTGGTGCAATGCTAACAACATAGTACCTTCCTAGGCAGGTTTGCCAGTCCTACTGGACTATCTCACCTACCTGCATTCACTGGGCCTACAGCCCACTGCCCTTAAGGTCCAACTGGCATCAGTCTCAGCCTATCTCTCGGCAGGCAAGGGTGTTTCTCTAGCTGCTAACCCTATTTTCAAAAAGTTCTTTAAAGGGCTAGCTCACCTGCACCCTCCTCACAGGGAACCGGTGCCCTCTTGGGACCTCGATGTCTGCATTGCCAGGCTCACGGAACCTCTATTTTAACCCATGGCTACAGCACATTTGAAGTTTGTCACTTGGAAAGCTATATTCCTTGTGACTATTACCTCAGCCAGAAGGATAAGTGAGTTACAAGCCCTACGTATACCACAAAATTACATCTCTTTCCACAGGGACAGAGTGGTGCTTAGAACGAACAGGAAATTCCTTCCAAAAGTAGTCTCTGGCTTCCATCTGAACCAGTCAATCACTTTACCAGTCTTCTTTACTGAACACTGTAGTTCAGGTGAACCCAGACTGCATAGCCTGGATGTCAAGAGAGCTCTTAGTTACTGCAGTATCTTGACCACATCAAGGCTCACAGGCAGGACAGACAGCAGCTGTTCCTGACCTATGGGGATGTGGGAAAGGGAAAGTCAGCTTCAAAAGGGACAGTTGCACGCTGGATAGTGGCATGCATCCAATTCTGTTAACAGTAAAGTTGGGAAGGAGCCCCCTGTAGGCCTGAGGACACACTCCACAAGGGTCACAGCTGCTACAATAGCAGCTGCCAGGGGTATTGCCCTGTTGGAGATCTGCAAAGCAGCTACGCGGAGAACAATACATTCCTTTACAAAGTATTGCAGTCTGGACACTCAATCCAGAAGTGATGCCAGGTTTGGCACAGTAGTGCTGCAGAGCTTGTTTCCTAAATAAGGTTCTGTGCCCACCTCCAAAGGTACTGCTTCGTAGTCTGCTAGAGGTAATCATATTGAAGTATTCCCGGGGTTAGAAGAAAAAATTACTCACCGTAGTAATCATGTTTCTTCCAAGGTATTCTTCAATATGATTAACTCTCCCAGCCTACCTCCCCTTCAAGAACCAGTTAACCTCTGCTTCACAGCTAGTACCTCTTGTTGTTAGGATAGTCATACACTGGTTATATTAGGTTTTTAAAACTAGATGGCTCCTGTTTTTCCTCTTGTTGGTCCTATCTGGCATTACCAGGGGACAGGTTAAAAAAGGTGGATTTGTTATTGAAATTTTCTTACCATAGTTAGAATAGCTTAGTTAATGGGTCTTACCCCACAGGCTTCAACAAATCTGAGCATTATAGAATGCAGCAGTTGGTAAGGGCAGCAGTTTGAATGGTGGCATGAGCCATTAGATGTTGCATTATTTGCATAAGTTCCATTTCTCTTCGCGGTAGTTCAACACAGGAGGCTGACTGCTGAAGTTAATCTTATTGAAGAATACCTTGGAAGAAACAAGGTTACTACAGTGATTTTTTTCTTTCAACCTATTGAAAAACATACACAAATTGATAAGTGTCTGCCTGCTTATACAGTTTTTACAGTAAACCAACACTTGTGTAAGTTACTTACAGCTTTTTAAAAGTCTTTGAATATTTTGTTATACTTTTCCATAATGTATTGTATCAGTTTATTTTGTAGCCTAAAAGCAATGAAAAATTATAAATTGAGAAAAACTTATTTCATTTATAATATCTTGCTATTCTCCTCATCATGCACCCTCCACCAGTGATGGAAAATGTATTTTTAACTTTAAAAGGCTGTTAGAAATTTGTTACAGAAATGTTTTTACCTCAGTGTCCAATATAAAGCATTTATACTGATGTTTTTGCTGTCCAATTGACCTGCTTCCTTAGATGCTATGGAGTGAAGAACATAGGAACCAATGAGTAATCTTATCTAAATTCTAATGCCACATGGATTCTGTGACTTCCTCCCAGAAGGATCAGAAAGGCAAAAAACAAAACTAGGCCTTTACATTTTTGCTCTTTCAGTCACAGCAGTCTGGGCAGCAATGGCCCTGGCCAGGGTAGTTCCAAACTTGGCACCTCAAAGCCAAGGTCTTACTTCAGGGAAGTTCTTACAGCAGGCCATCACTGGTAGGACTTAGCCACCAGGCACCAGGACCAAACAGAAACATTCTAGCTAGCAGTGTACTGCAGGGGGACTGCCTACCGCTGACTTTACCTTCTGACAGCCTATCCTGTAAAGGTGGCAGTCCCCACACCCTCCTCAGTTCTTTCCTGTCGTCAACCAGGCGTTGGACCACTGAAGCCACTGCAGCTACAATCAACTGCCATTACTCGTGCTTGCTGTGTTTTTTTTTTTGCAGTTTTATTTAGTTTAACATTGAGTTTTCGGTGTTACCGATGTCAGGTTTATGTCTCCTTCACCTGCCTCGTCTTCTGACCACTCCTCAAAGTATGCCTGCAGCAAACAAATTCCTGAAAAAGATGGTCACTCTGCTTGCATCCTGTGTCTAGGCCCTAGCCACGACACCGAAGCCTACCAAATCTGGCAGAAATTCAAACAGGCCACTCAGAGACGTCGTCTAAAAATCCTGGAGAGCCATCTGATCAAGCAGAAGCTCATCGAGATGGAAAAGGAGCTGCAGGTGAAGAGCTCTTTGGCTTCACCAGCCCAATCCTCCAGGGCTTCTTCTTCCTCTCAGTCCCAGGAAAAATCAAATGGGAAGCATAAACACTGAGACAAACACCAGGACCGGGACATGGCCTGGTCTGTTTCCCGCATGCAGTCCCCTCATAAATCCTCAACTGCATCTGGGTCTTCCTCCCATGAGGAGCTTGGTCCCTATGCCCCCGTCTGCCCTTACTCCTGCAGAGCTACCAGTGGCCCCACCACCCACCCTTATCTCAGTCACTGGCGGCGCACCTCGGGGCATGGGACTCTGTTCACAAATAGATGGCTAGCCAACATCCCTCTGGGTCCTGTTACTTTATTTCCCAGCCCATTGTGGCCTGGATGAGCCTCATGATGTCCATAAAGCAGGGATTATCAGGAGGGGACTTAGGGACCACCTTAACGGGTTGTTCGCCCTCAGATGAGTCCCCATGATGGGAGGAAGACTCAGAGTACTCACAGCCATCTTCATCCTCCTCATCCAACTCACTGTCAGCTGGCGGGCCCTGTTTTGGTGACCGCTGGAACCAGTGTTGGTCCTGGGCCTCAGAGTGTGTGAAGCACTGGGGCCCAGCTGCACGGGGTCCAGGGACGGAAGATCCCCAGCGGGCCACTGAGGGGATGCCAGGGTCAGGCCCTGATGGGTGGGGGATCTGCTTCTGCATGAAAGACCACCATGCGGTAAAGAGAGCATTATAGTCCACTGGTGCAGGGTAATTATAGACCGGTGGATGGGGACAGATTGACACCAGGTAAGGAAAGGGCAGTGTCAGGCTAGGTGGAAGTCCTGTAGGCACAGGCTGTGGAGCCAGTGCTGGGCCCGTGGGTTACAGCAGAAGCAATACAGATGCTGGCCCAGTGGGTGCTGACTGAGGAAGCCTGGGAGGGAAATCCACCAGCGCCAGGAAGGGAGAGACTGGAGCCAGGGTGGGAAAGGGACCTCCCTGGTGAAGGCAGAGGTGACATCGGGCTTTGGGAGGCACCGGTCACACCCATGCCAGCAGAGCCTCCTGGCTTAGAGTCCCATGAATGTCAGGGGCCTGAGCGTCAGGGGCTGGGGGGCAAGAGATGGATTCATCCCTGTCCAGGATTTCAGTGTGGGGGTATTTAGCCCACTTCTGAACCGGTTCTAGAGGGATTTCCATGGGCTCAGAGATCAATCTAAGCACAGCCCCAAAAGAGATTGGTCCACAGTTCATGGTCAGCTCTTCGGCCACATCACAGTCAAAACTAGGGGTCCTCCAGGACTGCATAGAGGACCTGTTGGAGTTATAAGAGGACTCCTCAAACATGGCCCCTTGACCATTTCTCACTGTGCAACACTTAGGACTTGTCCAAGTGGGAAATCTCCATGAACAACTGGCCTGGGAAGTCAGTAGCTGGATGGGAGTTTTTGGTTTAGGTTCCACGCAATGGCTGCCATGGCAGCAGTTCCACCCTGATCGGGGGAGAGATGGGTGTCAGTGACACATCTCTTGGCAGGACAGGAACAAGCTGGATCGGAGGCGACCAAGGGATCACCAGGGTCAAGGGTACAGTCTTACCCTGCCCAATCAAGGCCCATTGCTGCCACATCAGCTCTCCATAGTGCAAACACAACCTGAGACTGTGCCTCTCTTCATCAGTCAACAAGGAGGAAGAGGAGTGCCTGCGGCGTTGCCTTGCAGAAGATCGGGATTGGGAGTACAAGGAATCCCTCCAGTAGTATCTCCACTGAGACCAGGATCTCGACTGATGACTGGAACATCGATGGCGAAGAAAGGCAGGCATTGGAGCCATGTAAATCACACAGACCAGCTTCTGCTGCTGGACCATGGGTGGAGGGAGCTCTTGAGAAGAGATGGCCAGGTCCGACAGCTGCTCCTGACCCTCCTGAGAGAGAGAGAGCCAAAAGGACCGGAGTCCTAGAGATTGAGTCGTCCTCCACCCCTTCAGACAATGGGTTGACCAGATTGAGAAAAATCTGAAAGGCCTGGTCAGCCTGTGTCATGGCCAATAAGCCTGAAGTAGTTACCGTAAAGCTAGCAGCCTGGCCATCAACCAAAACAGGCTCAGCTGAAGCTGAGTGCTCAACAGCCATCAAGTGATTGAGGGAATCGCAGAGGCAGGAAGAGTGTGCTCGTTCTCTGCCTCACCACTGATGGCAGGATTTCTTTGCCTTTTTCTTGCTACTGTGGCAGGAGGGGCTCACCCCAAGGGTCTGGAGGGATTTATGTCATGTTGGCAACAGGCAGGCCAGTGATGCCGACCGCACTCCAATAGATCACATCAGAAAGCAGATCCACGCAGCTACATCTTGGACGAAAAGTGAAATTCGGCTGCGTCAACCACCTGGAAATGGATTGGAGGTGGATTTTGGGGTGACACCGGCAAGGGGGTTGTCAGAGAATGTAGGGGAAATTAACTCAGGCCAATTGCCACTAACCAGAAACTGCAAGAGTGTGGCATGATGCTAACTAGAATGCAACCAAAGTTTTTATTAAACATTCCTGAAGTAGAGGTCTTCAGGTACATGAAGGGGATAAACAGGGGAGGAGCAGTCAGGGTGCTCCGAAGGAAGGAGGGGGACAACTAGAGGGCATGGGTGGAAGCTGGAGGGGGGGGGAATTCAGGGGAGAAAGGAGGAGGTGCTACTTCCTGAGAGGGTGGTGGAACCATGGAATGCACTGCCCAGGGGGCTGGTGGAGTCAGAGATAGTGGAACAGTTCAAGAGGGGGTGGGACAGGTACAGGGGAAGGATTCTGGAAGCAAAGTCCTGTGCAGCGAGAATATCTGTGACTGGGAAGGAAGAAACCAGAGAGGGCGAGGGGGGCAGCAAGGTCAGCTCTCAGGGTGGGGGCTGACCAAACAAGCAGACACGAAAGACCGTTAGGCCTATTCTGCTGGCATTTTAGTATGTTAGTAAGTAATATCTGTACTAAGCATCTCAACTCTATTCATAACATGAACTAAAATCCTAACTCTCTAAATTTGTTCGTAACACTTTAAATTGGAAAATGACACAAACGTTATAGTCCAGCCACTACTGCGTGTATCCATTAAAGGGAAGGAAATTGGGTTGAGAGCCCCTTTGGATGTCCAGGCCAGTTAATTTCAAAGGATACCTGTTGTCTGCTTCAGGTCTTTCATAGACCACTGGTACTCATTACCCCTCCTGAGCTGAAAAATTGAATACAACTGAGGTGGTGAGGATCATCGGCAGAAGGTCACACACAGATCACTGAAATGGGTCACACCGTGAGGAAGAAGACAGAACAACTGAAAAAAGTTTCCAGCCTTTCAGACCACACCTGGGCCACTGGGATGCAAGGAATGATGAGGAATCGCCTGAAGGAACTGTCATGTACAAAGCTGGTCTGGAAGAACAGGGCTGGGACACACTGGGTGCTACCTGCAGACTGGAGTGGCAGCTTATTAAAGGACTCCAAAACATTTGTGGTGGTGGTTATTTAAATAGACATTACATGTCCAATCAGTTCACGTAGTTTGGAGCTCTGTCAATTGGGAAGTAGGGCTTTTAGGCAGTCTCTTGGTGGCACCCACACACACATAGGATAGCACAGTTCAGTTATAGGGGTCCCATAACACTAAACAGTCTTTTTTTTTTTTATATTCTATTTTCCCCCCAGGGTGCACCATAGGTGGCTTTCTCCGCCCTGTCCTACCACCCTGATCTGTCTGCTGCCTCTCCAGTATCTCCGAGCCTCACATCTCCCACATATTTCCCCCCGTTGTGGGGCCAGGAAGGGGAGGGTCATCCTCCCCCCACCCGACATTCACAATCCAGATGGGGGCTTTTAGCAACCGGTGATGGAGCATGACCAGGGCTGGCAGTCAGGACTTCACAGAGCCTACAGTCACCATTTTCCTCTGACTTTCTCCCTGGTTGTGGCCTTGTGAGCATAGCCATGCTCCTTGCTTCCCAAGCTCCGATGCTGCCACCCGGCCTCCACCAGGTGGCAGTCAAGGAATGGGACAGCAGATCCCCCACCCCAGGAGAGGAGAGCAGTCAGGCGGATGCTCGATCCTCTCTTTTCCCTGCTGATCCCCAGTAACCCAAGCGTGCTCCTGAACTTGGGTCGCTGAGGCTGGTGTGACATCCAGCGACTCAGCCCTTAGTGCCACTGGGCCGGCTCTACTAAATAGTCTTTTAAGTACTTTTCCTAAAGGCAGTCTTTAGATAAAGCTCCCTAGAAACAGGCAGGTTTTATCAGGTGCACTGTCTCTTTAAATATAGGGTTGCAGTGCCTTCATACATATTTAGTAGCTGATTTACATGTGCCCTGCCCCCTCCTGATATAGGCTTCTTTAGGGCTCTTCAAATCCCGCCCAGTGGGCAGTTCTGTGGATGGGGCTTGCCCACCCCCACAGTCTCTGGCTCGTACAAAGCTTTTTTTAGTCACGCCCCATGGGCAGTCATCTTTCTTTTCGGGGTCCGGTTTGCCCCCATGTGGCTGCACTGCCTCTGTTCATGCTGGGAGGTGCTAAAGTTTTTTTTCTTTAAATAAAACAGTTTCTTTTCCGGAGGCCAGCACCTGGCTGTGGTGCGGCCACCATTCACTGACTGGGCCAAGACTGCTGATGTTGGAGTCAGAAGGAGGCTTGAAGTGGAACCTGCCTCCTCTCATGGATGCTGCTACTGGCTGCTATGGGATGGAGGGGATGGACTTTCACTGCCACCCTCCATAACAGACTGTCACTGTCGCTGAAATCTGTGAACCACTGGACTGCAAAAGGAGGGAGGAGGAGCCACTGCTTTTCTGGACTGGCCAGGACATCAGGAGGGACACAGGAACAGTAGGTAAATCCCTCCATTTCTTGCCTTGCCCAGCCGGTTGCTCCCCCTGCTGTTGCTGCTCAATTAGCTCACTACTCTGGACTCAATGGCTCTTGCTGTTCAAAACAAGCTGAGGATTCCATTCCAGAATCCTCACAATTCCAGTCCTGCCTGCCTATCCACATGCTCAGGAACCATGAGAGCAGGTTCCCAGCACCTGGCAATGGGGGTGGGGAAGGGGGCTAAAACTCTGGCAGGCAGGAAGAGAAGGAGAACAAAAACAAAATACAAGCTGAGCTGGGGCTTCACATACTGGCTAGGGCACCTTTCCCCAGGGAGCCCTGGAACACCTGGATGCCCATTTCTAGAGGGCACCAGAAGCTCTGGTGCAGTACACTTACACATGTTCCAGAATGTCCCAGTCAAAGGCATCCTAATGGTGGTGCCAGCCAGGAGCAGCATGGAGGCTGATGAGACTCCCGCCGCTGTTTGGGCTGCCACCTCTTCCACTGCTGCAAACTGGGCCACTGAGCCCACTGCTGTGGAAGTTGCCTTGCGGGCATCTTTAGAACAAACTAGAAAGACCCGTTTGGCTGGCCAGCTGAGAAGATGTGTGTAGCGGTTCTCGAAGGATGGCAACAAAAGGGTTTGGCATAGGCTGCAGGTGGCAATGTCATGTTCTGCCCCGAGGCAGTAAATGCACGATGTGTGTGGGTACATCCTTAAAAACTTCTGGTTGCATTGAATGCAGTGCTTGAATCCTGGACTCAACCTGGCTTCCTCTTGATCCACTGTGGCGACTAGTGACAAAGCGAAATCCAAGAAGTACTTACTGAAAGTTTGAAGAAAACAATTTGCCAGTGGCACAGTAGAATAAGCCTACATCATCCATGCATGGGGCTGTGAAGGAGGAGACTAACTCTTCCAGCGGAAAGGAAGATCTGCCTTCATGGGATGGAGTCGAGGAATATACTACCCAGGTGAGTGGGAGAAGCTTAGCTTGAAGACGTTCCGGCAGACTTAAAGAGAAAGGAAGACTGACTGAGTGCGGATAGTGCACCATGTGCACCTCCCTAGTACAAATGTTTCCTCACATCAGCACCAGCATTCAGAGTTTGTATTGACTCCTGTTTAGTAGAACCCTTAGGCAGCACCTCAGCAGCAGCCTTAGCCTTCCTCCATAGGGTTTTCTAATATGGGTCTGGTAATTAGCAATACATAGGTCCAACGAATCAGAGGCATATCTACACTTGCCTAGGATATCCAACCTCCTGGATTCTCCTATCAGGAGGAAGGGATCTGAGGTGTCTAGGAGTTCTAGACCTATAATGGGCAGTTGTGATCACCCCAGAGTCAGTCTCAGGCTGGTTATAATTAAAGGGTTTTCCAGAAGGGGCAGAATACATTCTGTCTGCCTTTCTGGGCACAACAGGTATATTGTATAATGGCCTTTTCTACCTGGAGGCCATTATGGTAGAAGAGGGTCTAGACATTGTGGCTATAACAGAGACCTAGTGGTCAGAGTACCAATCTTGGGAAGTAGGTGTCCCAGGATACAGGCTTTTCAAAAGGGATAGGGCTGGCAGAAAAACGGGAGGGTAGCACTGTACGTCAAAGAAGACATTAGGGTGATGGAAGGGCAGGAGGTACAGGGGGAAGCGGAGGTCCTGTGGGCCACATTGGAAAAACGTTCTGGGGTATCATTAAGTCTGGGTGTGATTTACAGGCCTCCTACACAGGGGTAAGAAGGGGACAGACAGATGATACAGGCGGTACAATGAATGGCACATGGGGGAGAGCCTACTATTTGGGGACCTTAACCTCCCCGATGTGGACTGAGTAATCCCAATGGCAACATCTGCCAGGAGCAGAGAGGTACTTGGAGCACTCCAGTGAGTGTTCCTGCAACAGTTGGTTAGGGAGCCCCCGAGGGGGATAACATACTGGACATGCTCCTCACCAACAGGGATAGTGTGGAAGAAGTGGAAGTGAGAAACTGCCTTGGTATGAGCAACCACAATACAGTGATTTTCAGGATAAAAACAGGTAAGGAAACAAATCGAACCAACACGAAGGTTCTGAGCTTCCGGAGAATGGACTTGACAAGAATGAGGGAGATTTTCAGGGAGGGAAGGGGAAGGTAAGGAGCTAATAGGGGACGCAGAGGAATTATGGAAATGCATAAAGGGGGGGATACTGAAAGCCATTAAGCTCTGCATCATTAGGGTAGGGGAAAACAAAAAAAAGAAGGCCACTCTGGTTTACAAAGGAGGTGGTGGGGGCAATTAGGGAAAGAAGGATGGCTTTCAGAACATATAACAAGACCCAGAGGAGGGAGGACATGGAGATTTATAGAGAGAAGCTGAGGGTGGCATGGCAAAAGACTAGGAAGGCAAAAGCGAATATGGAAAATGGAATTGCTAGACAGGCCAAAAGGGGAGATAAAACTTTTTTTAGGTATGTGGGGGGAAAAGAGGGAGGCATAGCAGGGGATAGGGAGGGGGAGGGGGAGCACTAGTGGAGGGAGGCTTTGAGAAAGCAGAGGTGCTAAATATCTACTTTTGCTCTGTCTTTATGGTGGAAGGGGAGGGGAAGAGACCTGAGTCAAAGAAGAGAGGAGAGGATGACATAAGAGTGGATCCTAGCCCGTTCAGCCAGGACAGGGTAAAAGAAGAACTAGGAAGGTTGAAGGTAGACAAGGCAATGGGACCAGACAACTTGCATCCTAGGGTGCTCCAGAAACTGAGGAAGGAGCTGGCAGCACCTCTGGAGAGGCTGTTTAAATTGTACCTGGATACTGGATGGGTGCCAAGTGACTGAAAGACGGCAGACTTGGTGCCACTCCTTCATGGGGGGGGGGGCAGCAGGGAGGAGATGGGAAATTATCACCCAGTCAGCCTCACCTCGATGGTGGGGAAGGTGATGGAGGTGCTATTAAAGGAAAGAGTAGTAAACTACCTGATAGACAGCGGACTACTGAATGATAAGCAGCATGGCTTCACAATTGAGAGGTCAGGTCAGATGAACCTAATAGAGTTCTTTGATTGGGTGATGAAGGTGGTTGATCAGAGAGGGGCAGTGGACGTGGCCTATCTGGACTTCAGGAAGGCCTTCGACACTGTCCCTCACAGAAGGCTGGTGAATAAGATGGAAAGCTTGAGGGTAGGACAGAAAATAACTAGATGAGTAGAAAAGTGGTTGAAGGACAGAAGCCAGAGGGTGGTGGCTAATGGGGTACATTCCAGGGAGATGGGGGTGACGAGTTAGGTGCCCCAGGGGTTGGTACTGGGACCCCTCCTTTTCAATATCTATATCAGTGATATAGCGGACAGGCTGAAGGGGAGGCTGTGCCTATTTGCAGATGACATGAAGATCTGCAATAGGATGGACACCCAAGGGGAATGGAGGCCATGAGGGAGGACCTGGAGATTCTGACAGGGTGGTCGGAAACTTGGCAGCTGAAGTCAATGTCAAAAGTGTGCAGTGATGCACATGGGGCATAAAAAAACACTAACAGCTTACACTCGGGGGCGGGGGCATAATTAAGCCAACTGAGCAGAAGAGGGCTCCGGGGATTATAATATTAAGGAACCTTAAGGTAGGTAATCAACTAAGCAAAACTGTGGGAAAGGCAAATAGAATGTTGACGTGCATTGGGAGGGGCATAACAAGCAGAAGGAGGCAGGTACTGATGCCTCTTTATAGAACCATGGTGAGGCTGCACCTGGAGTATGGGGTCCAGTTCTGGAAACCATACCTATGCAAGGACATAAATGGGATTGAGAGGGTGCAGAGAAGGCAACCAAGATGGTGCATGGTATGCAGGGGAAGCCATGTGAGGAGAGGTGGAGGGAATTGGATCTGTACCCACTGGAGACTAGAAGAGAGAGGGGGAACATGATAGAAACATTTTAGTACATAAAGGGGATCAATAAGGTGAGGGAGGTGAACTTATTTAAAAGGAAGGTGGAGGTTAAAAGTAGAGGGCATAGTCTAAAATTAGAAGGAGGAAGATTTAGAGGCAATGTGAGGGTGCGTTACTTCACAGAGAGGGTGGTGGAGCCCTGGAATAAACTACTGGAGGAAGTGGTGGGGGTTGAAATGGTGGAGGGATTCAAGAGGGCATGGGACAGACATAAGGGGGTAGTAAGTAGGGGGAAGGGGACGTCCTATGACAGAGATGATGAGTAAGGGTTGGGGGCAGACTCGATGGGCCAGAGGGTCCTTTTCTGCCGTCAGATTTCTATTATTTTTTGGTCTACAACAGGCTGCATAAGTGGTATCCTCCAAGGCTGGAAACAGCAAAGGAATTATAGCAGAGGGAGATTCTGGCATCTCCAGAAAATTCATCAGATTCTATTTGGTAGAGTCCTGCTCCTCTAAGGTGAAGCACATGGCAGCTTGCATTTGCTGCATCATGTTGAAAAATGAGGGATCCTCTGGAGGTGATCTTTATGTATTCACAACAGAGCCCTTACTACGGGAGGATACCGTGGTTCTGGTGCCATGTCCATAGTGGCTATCAGCATAGTCTTCCTCCACCTCCTTATCCTCCTCTATTACGAGGTCAGGATTATATTTATATTCATTGTCAACTCTGTCAGCAGAAATGAATGACCTCAATGACAGCAGCAGAGGAGGTCTATTCTACAAGGTATTAGCTTGCTATGTTGATGGGGTAGATGTAGGAGTGCCCATCGATAGGCCCTCTGGAGCAGGTAGGCCTGGCAGTAAACACCATATCATGTCTGAAAATGATAGCAGTACTGCCTGTGCGTTGGCACCACGTTGGGTAGTAGGCATGACTGCAGTAGTCAATGGAGGTTGGTTCTCCATCGACGTACCAGCTATAATAGGCCTAGTGGTGCCTATCCCAAGCCCCGACCATGGTGTCTGGTTGATAGTTGGGGGGGGGAGTTGGTGCCACCGCTGGAGCAGACAACACTGAAGTAGAGGTTTACCTGTAGTCTGCAGGGATGACCTGGATCTCACTGGGGAAACCTTGTCCTTGTCCTGGTGTTGGTGGCTCCCTAATGAACATTTTTTCCCAGGATTTCAACGACCCGATTCAGTCAGTGGGGATGGTGACATGGATTTATCCATTGCTTTGATGGTTTCCTGGAGGAGGAGGAGGAGGAATTTCTCCAGAGCCCCCTTCTTGCCTCACCTGGTAGCAGAGTTGAACCCTTGGCAAATGGCTTTCACATTATGAGAGAGGCCTAGGCAGCAGACAAGCACGTCATGATTGTCATCCTTGTAGATCTTCTCTCTGCACTAACAGTACTGGAAAAGTTTAGAAGGATCCTTCGATGGCATACAGGTCACAAAATCACTGTAAAAAAGTGATTACTTTGGTATAAGGAAAAATAGAACAGCAGCTTTGAGCAACAATGTTTCAATGAGGGTCCAATGAGTCTGATCAACAGCGATAAAAGAACTGAGGAAAGGAGGGGCCACTCACATTTATGTAGATGCTGACACCTGACATCATCATTGTCAGCCCCTAGCTGACTTCTTGCAAAAGTTTCCATGTGGTTCTAGCTCTGATGTGGGTATGGTTCCAAAGGTATGGCCTAATGAAAGAGATAGCCTCGAAGAAGATCTACGGTTACATCTATTTGACATCACAATCTGTTGCTATGGGAGTAGCTGTGATGTCATAAGCAGTGCATTATGACCTCAGGCAGGGAGACTGCAACAGAAATAGATGACCTCTTTAGGAGGAAAAATCCTGTTTTCATGCAGTTGACCTCAGCAATAAATCATGGGAAGGAGGAATAAAGAACTAATGTGAAATACAAGCTGAACTTTATCTAAATATTATGTTTTGTTAAAGTTCTCTGGCATTGAAGGTAGACAAATCACCAGGCCCGGACAGAGTACATTCAAGGGTACTAAAGGAACTGGCTGAGGAGCTGGCAGGGCCACTGGCAGACCTATTTAATAGTTCACTAGAGTCAGGCATGGTACTGCAGGACTGGAGAACAGCGCATGTAATGCCCCTCCACAAAAGCGATCCCAAGGATGATCCAGGGAATTACAGACAAGTCAGTCTGACCTCTACTGTGGGCAGCTCATGGATACCATACTAAAGGAAAGGTTGGTGGAATATCTAGAGGAGCATGGTCTCCCGGATGAGAAGCAGTATGGGTTACTGGAGGGGGAGAGATCGCATCAAACAAATCTGATTGACTTCTTTGACTGTGTCACTAAGACAGTAGACAAGGGGCCAAGCGGTAGACATCCTCTATCTTGATTTCAGCAAGGCCTTTGATTCTGTGCCCCACAAAAGGTTGATCAGGAAGTTGGTGGATCTTGGAGTTGGGGAAAAGATTGCCAGATGGGTGGAAAACTGGCTGAGGGACAGAACCCAGAAGGTGGTTGTAGGGGAGAGTTATCTGGCACCAGAGAGGTAACCAGTGGGGTCGCACAGGGCTTGGTGCTGGGGCCGGTGTTGTTCAATGTCTTCATCAATGAAATTGGGGATGGCATTAAGGGCAAAATGTGCCTATTCACAGATGACACCAAGCTATTTGGGAGAGTGGACACAGCTGAAGGAATACAGGACCTACAGGAAGATCTAGAAAAACTGGGGAGGTGGTCCAGGATCTGGCAGCTTGGCTTCAACACCAAGAAATGCACAGTTATGCATATTGGAGCCAAGAATCCCAGGACAGACTATTACCTGGGTGGAGTCCAAGTATCTGCATCGTCGGAGGAGAAGGACCTGGGAGTGATGATCACTAGTGACCTGAAGCACTCTATGCAGTACAAAAAAGCAGCAGCAAAGGCAAACAAGATGCTGGGATGCATAGCTAGGGGGATCAGTAGTAGCAGACAGGAGGTTATACTGCCCTTGAACAGATCACTGGTTAGGCCGCATCTAGTGTATGGCATTCAATACTGGTGTCCACACCTCAAAAAGGACATTAACCTGCTGGAGAAGGTCCAGAGGAGGGCTACAAAGATGATAGCCGGTCAGCAGGGCAAGGCATACGAGGAGAGGTTGAGGGCACTGAACATGTACTCCCTGGAAGACAGGGGGAAGAGAGAGAGAGAGAGGGCATGATTTTGACCTTCAATTACTTGAAAGGGATAAATAAGGTTGATAAGGAGAGTCTCTTTAAGCTGAGTGGCAACCATAACACGAGGGAGTACAGTCTTAAGCTGGAGGGTGGGGGGTTTAGGAGGGAGATCAGGAAGCACTTCTTTACAGAGAGGGTGGTGGACACTTGGAATGCGCTGCCAGAAGAGGTCATCTCATTGAAAACAGTGGGCAGCTTTAAGAGAGGCTGGGATAGGCATGAGACGGGAAGGATCATGGGTAGGGAGGATGGGAGGTGGGGAGGGAGGAGGCAGGGACATTAGTTCAAGCTGTGGACCCTGCAATACAAGCAGACTTGATAGACCAAATGGCCTTCTGCTGGCTTCTTCGTATGTTCGTACGTATGTTCTCCTGAAGATGTCAGCTGCTCTTTAAGCTTATTTTTCCTTGTGGTTTTTAATCATTGTCATTTACTAATGCTAGCACAGGCACACACAGAGAGAGCCAGATATTCAAAACTTTGCGCTGGGCACAAACTGTTTGCACAGGATTTGTGCCAGGTTTGTGCAGGTCTGCTATATTCAAAAGGTCAAATAGCACGGGCAAACTGCATGAGCGCTGGGCAAATGTATAATGTATGCAAGGGGCAAAAAAGAGGGGGTGTGAACATGAATACAGGCGCAATGCTATATTCAGTGCTTTAGCACCACACAAAGTGTTTTTGCATGACTTAGCGTGACACTATGTGCAGTGCAAATTAACGCCCAGGAAAGGGTAGTCTTAAATCTGGGCAAACTAGCTTTGCGTGACTTTGTGGCTTTGGGCAGCTTTGCACGACATAGAATCATGGTTTATGGAACTCAGTAATTTACAAGTGTGAATAATGGAGTTTGCGAGGGTCTGCCAGTGGCGGTTTAAACCAGTAAATATTAAACATAGAAAGAAGCCAGATATGGAAGAAACATGCTGCACACGGATGACATCACCTATGTTGCCATTATTTGCCACCGGTCTCAGCCATGCCAGGCATTAAGGGGTGACCCAGCACCCAGTGGAATCCATGGCAGTGTGTCCATACAGCACACCTGCAGATCACCCTTTGGCGGACACCAACAGAATCCAGCACACACATGCAGAACTGGGGGTGTGGAGGGTGTTGTGGGGAGGGTGTACAGGTGGCTAGTCTGCACCACATACTGGGTTCTGCCACAAGGCTGGGACACTCCACGCAGTGCAAATGGTCCAGTGTAGAGAATACCTCAACACCAGTGTGCCTGTCTGATGGTATGTGCCCCCCCAGCCACATACCACACATCTGTACAGACACCACAGCACACACAGCCAGCCATGTATAAGTCACTGTGAGTATCCCATGCCAGTGGTGCAGCGTCTGTGGGTCGCACAACAACATAACAGTAATGTCCACTGTCAGTACACATCTGCAAGATGGGCCTGTCACTGTGTAACGTGCAGCAGTCATTGGTGCCCTACACACCATAGGCATTGCTGTGTCTCTCACACTACTGGCCCCCTTGTTACTGTAGTCTCTGCTGTGCACTGTAGCAAGAACTACAGTTTGACAATTGCATGCAGCACTACCACCTGTGCCTGTCCTGTGCAGTCCACTGGGGCACAATATTTTATGCGGTCCTGTACAAATTTTTATTTTTTTTATTTGTCTTTGGTAACTGGGTTATGCCCACTAGGCACAAGTGCCTGTTTTCAGGGGTGACCTGGGAGCACTGGGCCAGTTAAGTGACTTGCTCAGAGTCACACAGTATGCAAGTGGAGGTTGTGAGAATCTAACCCAGGTCTGGGCTGCTGGATGCACCAAGCTTGTTCACAGCTCATTACACTAACCTCTCTAGGCTATACTCAAAAGTAGCCTGCAGCTACCACCATGCACTTCCAGACTGACCAACAGGTGGCGTTGTGGATCCCTGCAATAGTGCTGGGCAAACTGCATGCAAATCAGGACATAATGAGATGCTAATCTGGATGTTTGCCCACAGACTGCCTAAGTAGGCTCATTTGCATGTCACTTTTGAATATAGCAAATCTTTTTCCAGGGCAAATGTTTGTGCCGCACAACCATTTTGGAAACATGGTACATTTCCGCAGAATTTCACATGCGCTGATGCTTGCAGCTTTACTAAATCCATTCTTTTGCTAGCACACAGATGGTTCACCTCTACCTTCCTTCATGTCTTTGTGCACAAGGCTGGTGCTGTGGTTTGCACTTCCTGGTTGTTATATTTAGAGCTGTCTTATTTCCTGGACTCTTTTTTGCACTGCACTTCCAGCCCAGTTTGCTCAGCTTCCTTAGCATGCTATATTCAGAAGGTTTAGCACCGGGGCTATCCCTTTTGAATATATTGGTTCCGGGCTAATTTAGCATGCTGGGCAGTGCTAATTTAGCCCCGGGGCAAAGTTTTGAATATCTGGCCCACAGGGTTTTAAAATGAAACCTCAGTTGGTTTATAGCTTTTCTCAGGGAGTGAACCTTCAAGTCAGTGTCATTTGACCTTGGGATAGCTTTCTTTTGATGGAACCTTTGCTATCTTTATATGGGTATATTGTTTTTTTTTTGAATGCAGTTTTAACCAATGGGGTCTTTAACAACTCTTCATCTGTTTTTTTTTCATATGATCAGGGTTTTGAGAAAGTACGTTCTACTAAAACAACTGCCAGTGTTTTCTGACGAAAGATTCTGTGTAATCCAAAAGCTAAAAGTGCCTGTGTTCTTTTGTAACAACTCTATTGGTTCAATAGAAGGTATCAAATAATCTGTTTCTGTGAATCTTGTGTTACAAGGACCAATATGGCAACAAGTTTTTCTGTGGTTTCACCGTTTCAGAAATGTTAGCAGGAACTTATCAGCACAGTGCCCATGGTTCTGAAATCATGAAGTGACATAGTCAAAACTCCAAATTATTGGTTCCATGAAAGGAACTGCACAGAATGTTGTCCAAAGAAAACAATACAAAACACAACTGACAGCTTCAGCTCTTATACAGGCTCCTTTAGAGGTATAAATAAGGGATATACAATGGTGAGCTGTCAGATAAGCGATTGATCTGCACAAGTGCTGTTTGACCTCGGGTAACCTCATGTGCGACATAAGCCACGAGTGAGGTGTCCGAGGTCAAACAGCACAAGTGCAGATAAATCATTTATCTGACAGCTCACTGTTGTATATTTCATTTATGCAATAGGAATGCTTTCTGTCGGTGCAGGGACATTTGCTTTTAACTGTTTTCCTTTTTTTTTTTTTTTTTATAATTTTTGGGACCATTTGTTAACTTTCCTAGTGTATGTCCAGCTAGTGTATTGGTTACTATTAAATGAAACACCACTTATTTTGTAGAAAACTTTGTGCTGAACAAATGGCATGCTCACAATACCATGCTACTTTTTTCATTGCAAAGTTATTTGCATTTGTTTGTCGAAAAATTAGATAAAAAATAAAATTTCTGCTGCTTTTTTACTAATTATAAAAACTAAAAAGTATCTATAAATGAAATACTACTCATTGTGTAGGTATTTTTGTGCTGAACAATTCTTATGCTATGCTATTATTTTATGTGTTTATACGTCCCACGGAGCCACTCGTTACTGAAAATGGGTGGTTTCATGCATGTACCTTCAGCTGAGTAAAGAACGGCGAAATGAAGTTGAGCTGTTCTAGCTCAAGCCGAAGTAATGAAACCACTGCTTTCAGCAAACGAGGGCGACAGGAGATGACATATTATTGATGAGTGATCACATATATGTATTTAAAAACCTTCCCCAAACCTGCCCATTTCCAGGGCATCTGCGCAACAGACACTCTTCACAGCATAAAAGTATCTCATGCTCGGAGGAAAGGAGCACTCTGATTTGTTGGGAGTGCTCCCTCGATCTATAATTCATTTTAAAGTTATTTGCATTTGTTTGTCAAAAAGTGAACAAAAAAAAATTAATTTTCTGCTGTTTTTTCCTACTTATAAATAAATCTATACGGTATCTATAAATGAAACACCACTCATTTTGTAGATAATTTTGTGCTGAACAACTTTCATGCTCACAGTATTATGCTATCTTTTTTCATTTTAAAGTTATTTGCATTTGAATATAGTTAGTACTGGTACTGAGGCCAAACATTCTAAATGAGTTCCAGAGTGATTGTGACATATCTACTATGGCCCAGATATTCAAACTGCACCCGGCTGTGGCGCAGCTTGGGCGCAGCTCAATTTGGCTGCGCAGTGGTGTGGACTAAGCGATATTCAAAGGAGCTGCGCCATGGCTCAGCAGCTTTGAATATTGCACCCTGGCCACCCCCAGTGTGCATGGTGCAGTGGCACTGTGCCAGCTCAAGTGGCCAGAGTGGAGCATGGAGATGTGCTAGTTCCATTGCGCCATGCACAGCAACCGCGATATTCAAAACTTGACATGCAAATGGGGCCATAATGTATGCAAGGTGCATATGGGGCCATTTGCGTAATCATAACTTCCATTTGCATGCAGGTGCCAATCCCGACAACTTGTGCCTGGCGCCTACCAGGCAGCAGCCGTCGGGGACCGATGCCCCTTGCAGCCCGATCGCAGGCATCTGTATCTAAAAATAAATTGTTCCAATATCCCTAGTGGTCCAGTGGAACTCTATCTGCCCGATTGTGGGCATTTGTGAAAAAACAGAATACTTCATCCAATATCCCTTGTGGTCCAGTGGACCGCTATCTGCCCGATCATGGGCATCTGTGTAAATATCAAACATTCCTATATCCCTGGTGGTCCAGTGGACCGCTATCTACCTGATCATGGGCATTAGTAAAAAAGAAGAGACCCACGTCCAATATCCCTGGTGGTCCAGTGGACCGTAATCTGCCCGATCAGGCATTTGTTAAAAAAATATGTCCAATATCCCTGGTGATCTAGTGGTACCCCCACCGCCCACTGAGCCCCCCGCCCCGCTCCCCAGTCAGCCGGTAGGCGGCAGTACCTCCCATGCGCCCGCCACCCGCCGACTGACACCTCAGTAGGGCTGCACGCCCATTGGTTCACAGCATGAACCAATGGATGTGCAGCCCCTACCATACTACACATTCCAGATATGTGAATTCACACCTCATTAATGCCTTTCTGGAATGTCAACATCTCAATCACCCCTCTCTCACTTCTAATCTCAAGAGAGTACATATTCAGATCCTTTAGATGCTCCTCGTACGAGAGGCCTTGGAGCCTTGAATCATCTTGGTCGCCCTTCTCTGCACAGCCTCCAACCTATCCATGTCCTTCTTAAGGTGAGAACTCCAGAACTGGACACAGTACTCCAGGTGAGGCCTCACCAGGGACCTGTATAGTGAGAGGATCATCTCTGTCCCTTCTGTCAAACCCTCTTCCTATACACCCTAGCATTTTATTTGCTTTACTGTAAGCTGTGTTGCACTGGCTCGCATGCTTTAGGGTGTCTGATATAATGATCCCGAGGTCCCTTTCTTCTTGAGAGGTACTGAGCTTGATCCCATTAAGACACTATTCCACCTTTGGGTTCCCTTTTCCCAATGCTTCACCTTGCATTTTTTTGCGTTGAACTTCAGTTGCCAAACATTTGACCGTCTTTCTAATCTCTGCAGGTGTTTTTGCAGGTCCTTCACTGCCTCCAAACTGTCAACCCTACCGCTTAGCTTAATGTCATCCATAGAGAGGGCAAGCTTGACTTGAATGCCTTCGCCAATGTCACTAATGAACATATTGAAAAGGACGGACCCAAGACTGACCCTTGGAGCACACCATTAGTGACCTCACCCTCACCTGACTTCACTCCACTAAGTACCACTCTCTGTCTTCTGTCGTTTAGCCAATTACTCACCCACCTGACTATGTTCTTGGCAATGCTCAGGTCCTCCAATTTCCTTAACAGGCATTTATGTGGCTCCAAATCAAAGGCCTTACTAAAACTGAAATAGAAGAGATCCACTGGGTAGCCCCTATCCACTTCCCAAGTCACCCAGTCAAAGAATGTAATGAGGTCCATTTGGCATATCCTACCTACCACAAACCCATGCTGCCTGGCATCCTGGAGACCATTCTTTTCCAGATATTCTACTAAGTCCTGTTTTTTTTTTTGCTCCCCCCAGTTCTGGGCTGGCCTCTCCATCAGGCCTTCCTATGCCCCTCACTGCCACACTGCCCCAATGCAGCCACCTATCACCCCACATTGCAGGCCTCCAGGTAACCCAGAAGTAATCCTTCACTGGGTGGGTCCCTCTCCTCCGAGGGGGAAGGCACCAGTGGGGCAGCCACGCATTTGTTGGCCTGGGTGCTGCTGAAGTGGTCCATAGACTGCCTATGGTCCCGTGGCAGGGGGAGCTGGTGACTGTCATCCGGTCGGCTGAGGTGCTCTTTTCCCGTTTTGCTCCCTGGGAGCGTGGTGTGCCACAAACATCATATGCCGATGTTCACCACGCCCCATTAGTCAGTGGGATCCAGTGCATTGCTGTACCCCCAGCCTCCACCAAGGGCCAGCAACTGCCTGGTCACTTCCTGCCTTCCCCCCCCGAGAGAAGGTGAGCAGTCATCCGACACTCGAGCCCTCTCTCCCCGGCTGGCTCTCCAGTACCTGGGTCCGTTCCTGAACCTAAGTCCTGTTTAATTAAGGTTTCCATTAATTTTCTAACTATAGATGTGAGGCTTACTGATCTGTAGTTCCCAGCCTCCTTCTTACTCTCTCTCTTGTGAAGAGGCACCACATCTGCTCCTCTGCAGTCACTTGGCACTATTCCCATCTGTAACGAGTGGTTAAACAAGTACACCAAGGGGTTGGCCAATTCATTGTCAAGCTCCCTCAGCACTCTTGGGTGCAGTCCATCAGGCCCCGGAGCTTTGTTCATCCTTAGGTGCACAAGAGCCTCTCTGTGGTGAATGTTGGTGTATCCATTTGTGGGATCCCCCTGTCAGCAGCCTTGATGCCGATTTCCAGAATTGGTCCATCATGTTCTTTTGTGAATGTCGAACAGAAGAAGTTGTTCAGAACAGTGGCCTGTCCATCATCTTCAATAATCCTATCACCATCCAAGAACTGAACTGTCCCCCCTTCTCCTCGTCTCTCAAATGTAATGAAAGAAGTGTTTATTCTCAGATTTGATACCTGCTGCAATCCAAAGCTCAGCTGCCTTTTTTGCTAGTCTCACTGCTTTCTTAGCTTCCCTGTTTTTCTGATTGTATTTGTCCCATTCACTATCCCCCTGGTTCCTCTCATATATGCAAAAAGCTTCCCATTTGCTCCTTAATGCTTTCTTGACCTGGTTGATGAACCATATAGGTCTTTTGAGCTTAATTCTTTTCATCATTGACCTTATGCACAGTTTCTTAGTTTCTAAGATTGCTTGTTTAACCCCTACCCAGATGTCATCTACCTCCAACCTTTCATGGATCCTAGACGGGTTTCCCCCTAACTAGATTTTTCATCCTTTCAAAGTTAGCTCCTCTAAAGCTCATGACCTCCATCCAGGATTGAGATTTTACATCCTATAGGGATAACTAGAACCAGACGGAATTGTTGTCCCTTTTAGCCTGCAGCTCCCCAACCATAACAGCACCAACTACCTCTGAGGTGGTGAGGACCACATTGAGGATGGCATACAGCCTAGTCAGAGTGCTAACTAGTTGAGTGAGTAGACAGTCTTGTAAGGCTTCTACCACGGTTTGATTTCTAGAGGATCTCTCTAATGGGATACCCCAGTCAACGTCAGGCATGTTCAGATCACCAGCTATCATTGTATCCCCTTTCTGTGTCCTATCCCTGATCTCTTCCAAAAGTATCTTGTCCCTTTCTTCTGCTTGACCTGGTGGCCTATATGCCACTGCGATGAAAATCTTCTTTCGGGATGCTGAGCTGAGTTGCATCCGCAGGGATTCTACACCTTCCTTTTTGCTCACGTTAGGTGGTGTGGCTCTTATCCCATCTCAAACATATAGTGCTAGCCCTCCCACCTGGCTCCCTTCCTATCCTGTCTATAAAGTGAATAGCCCAGGACCAAGAGATCCCAATCATTATTCTCTGTAGTCCATGTTTCCATTATAGCCATGAGGTCTAGCTGGGTGTATGCCATTACTGCCTGCAAGTCGCTTATTTTATTTCTCAGGTTCCTCGCGTTGAAGCACACCCCCTTCCAAATATCGGTAGAATCACTTCTCTTCCCTTCTTTTGGTTTCAACTGCTTAGTTTGGTTGCTTGGTCCCTTTTATGGCCCCCTCGGGACCTCTTATATCCCCTATGCTTGCCTCCAGATTACAGGACAGTGTTCCATGCTTGTGGGGGAGTGTTGACTAAGTTTCTATCTTCCATGCTGTGACTGATAGGTTTCCTTGCCACAAACTCCCCCTCCCCAAGTTTAAACATCCAACATATGCATCAAATGTCTGTCCAAGAGGTCTTACCTCTTCTTTGGTTAAGTGAAGTCCATTGAACCTGAAGAACTTCCTCTCCCAGGCCTTAACGAAGTGACAACCTTTTTCCAGACACCATTCTTGCAACCACTCATTGAATTCTTCAGTCTCCTTTTTCCTGATCCTGTTAGTATATTCCCCTTTGCCCCACAGTAGAGTACCTCAGAAAGAGCCAGGGAGGTTGAAAGAGCAGCCAACTGTTCACTCAGTTTAACAAAGTTTTGCTTGGCTTCCTCCACCATCTTATTCACGTGTGCTGTTTTTGGGCTCACTCTTATTGAGTCACCCAAATCAAGGACACTCTCTTGATGAGGAACTTATCCACCAAGAGTAGCTTTCATAACTGAGCTTGTAGGATATCCCAAAATGACTTCATTTTTTTCTAAATCCTCATTTAAAAAAAAAGATATGTTCTACTTGACAGTCCCCCTCTGGACCATTACTGGGCCACCTCCCAACCCCAACAATGCTTGCTTCAGACAAGTAACCCCACAGCTCAGCCCCATGCACTTTGAGAGGACAGGAGCAGGGACATCACCACTGGACTCAACTTACCATTACTGGACTGGTAGGGGTTGTGGGGTCCAAGAGTGCCCTAGTCCATACACTTGCCAACTGAGAGTTTTTTCCATGCTCTTTCTCCCCACCCCTTGAAGGTCACATGCTGAGAACCACAGGTATGTGCACCCACCTCAGCATGCCAACATGGGATCAGTTAGTATCCTCTTTATGCTACAGTCACGCACCTGTACTACAACCTGTGAACACCCAGGTGGCAGTGAAGCAGCAAAGCCTGGACCTCCCAAGTAGGAAAGTGTCTCCTGGCACCCTCAGCCCTCCTGTCAGCATCAGCAATCTTTGTTCAGGGTAAGAGCACGGGCCACCGTCTAATTCACCAGGTTGTTAGTTCTGAGATGAACCAGTACCCTGAGTCCTTTCCCCGCTCTGTCCACTATCCTCCCAGTGCATTCTGAGTCTCTCTTGGCTGAGGCTCCTGGGAGGCATTTGACTGTCACCTTTGTCTGTGCATCTTCACATAAGTGGCTCTCCCCTCCTCTCATCATTGACTCTCCTACAACAAGTATTTGCTTAAAATTTTTACTGCTGCAAATTTTCTTGCTATCACCGGATGCCTTCGCCCTGCTTTGCCTAGCATCCTTGGCTGACACGGCCCCCCCCTCCCCCACAGAGTCAGGATCCTGCATCTTCACCAGGGGTGCAAAACGGTTTGCAGTCGGGAGGGTATGGGGCTAAGTAGGGTTCACTTGGTTCATCCTTACATCTCCACCCCCCCCGCCCCATCACCTTCCACCCCCACTGGACCAGTGGGTCTCTGAAGGAGTGGATGTGGAGGGGGTGAGCTCCAGTACACCTGATGCTGCAGCCTGGCTATTTCCTTCCATGCTCCACTCACCTGAGTTCTAAGATCATTAAGAGTCTTACATATGGGGCAGTGACACTCCCCCTATAGAGAGGTCCCCCCCCATGGAGACATGTGCCGCCATCCATGGCAGCTTACCATGTCCATTATAAGTTTTGCTTTCGTGCTTACCTTGTAAAGGATAATGCCTGCATAGTCCTGTCAGGTAGCAAACTACCTTGTAGAGGATAATGCCTGCGTAGTCCGCTCTAGTAGATTCCCCGTTCTGTGGTCCTTTGCAATGAGGTCCCTATCTTGGTTCTTGAGAAGCCTCTGCTTGATGTAGGTATGCTTTAATAGTCTCTTAGTATTCTCTTTACTCCCTTCTCTGAGTGGTAGTGTTTGTAATCTCCTTCTTCCTTGCTCTGAGTCAGACCTCCACAGCTGGGTGGGAGGGAGGGCTACTCCTTTCAAGGAAGGCAACTCTAAGTGTCTTGGTGATTCCAGAATCCTGCCTCCAGACAGGAAGTTCCTGTTGTCTGGAGAGTTCAGTGCCTATAAAATGGAGCTGGCCACATGTGGCCAGGTGGAGGGTGGGTGGGAGGTTATTTCATCATCTAGTTTGTGGATATAGCACCAATTCCACACTGCTAAGGGCCGCTGGGCCCACTTAGCCTGCCCAATTGTGTTTTGTTTTCCCCTCAGACCCTGCTTAATCCACATCACAATCTCTTGTCCTCTCTACCTTACCACCACCACTATTCCCTTGTGCCTATCCCAGGCATTTTTTTAACCCGTTACTGTTTTCGCCCCCACCACCTCCTCTGGAAGGCTATTCGTTATCCACCCCACTTCTGTGAAAAAGTACTTCCTCGCATCCTTCCTGAATATACTCCTCTCCAGCTTCATATTATGCTCTTTGTTATACAGCACCTTTTTCTCTGAAAACACAAGCCTGTATGAGTACATTATGAGGTTTCTGAGTTTTTCTGACAACATAGTTGTTCCCCTTACCTAGAGAAAAACACTGTTTGTATACTGGTACATTCCCTATAGGGTTGCATGACCGGCTTTCTGGGTTTTGTTACTAAAGCTTCCTAACACTATGTTGCTTTCTTTACCTAGAATTGCAAGCTTGAGGCACATATAGCTCCGAAGTTTTGTTCCGATCAAGAGCATAAGATAGACATACGTATGTTACAGTAGTATGCACTGATCCAAATATGAACGGCAGCAAAAAAAATATCTAGCTGTTTATAGTTCTAACTTTTGTTTTGGGTCAGTGTAAAATGTTTGCAACAGCAGTACTTTCTTACCTAGACCTGTTAATTTGGTCCCTACCCTGAAGTGTTGTTGGTACTGAGATCACAGTGATATTATGCTTTATAAGCGGCGATTCACAGAGAGAGCTACATTGAGGTTCACACTTCAGTGGGTGTTTCAAACAACTCAGGAATATTTTTTTCTCCACATTTTGTCTCTGTCTAAATTAGCACTGCAAGTACAAACTAAATTATCCTGACAAAGTCAAAGGATGGGAGCTTGCTGCTAGAATTATTTGGACCCAGAACGTCTTGTAGCCCATTAAAGACCATTTGGATGTCCATCTGTATCTGACAGTCTGACCTGTACTGTACTCTTAGAACTGTACTGTCAGCAGACAAGATTCTAGTTATTGTTTATAAAGTGTGGGGGCATTCAATGAGGTACTGCATAGGGTTGGTTCTCTTAATAGTTTTCCTGGTGGACAGTACCTTGGCACATTTTGTTTTGGATGGATACTGTTGGGTAGAAGCGCGATGCTTAGATAAATTCTTTCAAGACCCCGGAGACAAACCTCAACCCCATGGCCTAAGTTGTAAAGGTATTCAGACATTTCATAACATCTGCTAGACTGTTCCAGTCCTCGTGGGCTAGATGCAAAATCAGAGGGAACCCCAAAAATCAGGGACATGAGTTTGGAGGGATGTGTGTACATGTGTAGTAACATAATATTGAGTAAAGCCCTATGTCTTCATGAGAGGGCTGCACCACTGCTGCCACCTGCTGAACAATGCCTAGTACTGCAGTCTCATCCTTTCCAAATGGGGACTTGAGATTTGTTGAAAACTTGCAACCCTGTCTCCTAACCGGTTCTATGTCATTTGGGTGACTCAATAAGAGTGAGCCCAAAAGCAGCACTCACATTTGAGTGAGGACATAAATGGCGACCATACATATGAGCGATTGCCGAAATGGCGACATGCCCCCCTCCTCCCCACACCCCTTACTTAAATAACAACCTCTGAGGTCATAGCAACTCAGGGAGGGAGAACAGCATTTGTCCCCATTTCAGCATTCACTCATATGTATGGTCGCGTTTTTGGGCTCGCTCTTATTGAGTCGCCCAAATCACTGGACACCCTTCTGATGAGGAACTTGTCCACCAACAGTAGCTTTCATAACTGAACTTGTAGGATATCCTAAAATGTTTTCATTTTTTTTCTAAATCCTCATTTATTTTAAATATATTCTACTTGACTGTCCCCCTCTGGACCATTTTTGGGCCACCTCCCAACCCCAACAATGCTTGCTTCAGACGAGTAACCTCACAGCTCAGCCCCACACACTTTCACAGGACAGGACCAGGGAGTTCCCCACTGGATTCAACTTACCATTACTGGTCTGGTAGGGGCTGTGTGGTCCAAGAGTGCCCTAGTCCATACACTTGCCAACTGAAAGGTTTTTCCATACTCTTTCTCCCCACCCCACAATGGTCACACACTGGGGACCACAGATATGTGCACCCACCTCAGCATGCCAACATGGGATCAGCTAGTATCCTTGTTATGCTACAGTCAGTCACCTGTACTACAGCCTGTGAACACCCAGGTGGTAGTGAAGCAGCAAAGCCTGGACCCCCCCACACACACACACACACACTCTCAGCCCTCCTGTCAGCACAGCAATCTTTGTTCGGGGCAAGAGCATGGGTCACCAGTGTTGTTGGTGGAAAAACTACTGCCATGCCGATAGGCAGACACTGAATGGCAGTCTTCATTGGTTAGCTGATGGGCAAGTGCCAGGTTGATTAGTGACTAAGTAAGCAATAGTATCCAATAGGGTGGGCAGTACTGGGCTACACCAGATCGTCCAGGGGTGTAATGAGGTCTGACACTACAGGCAGAGGGCCTTTAGCCCCTGGAAGGTCCAGTATAGCTCATACTGTCCACCCTGGAGGCTATTATTGCACTTATAAAATGGGTTTAATGAAACATTTTGTAAGAGTTAAAAACATGTTTAAAAAGCAAACAAAAAAAAGGTTAGAAAATTAATTGAAAGTTGCCTTTTTAGCAAAGTAGTCCACTTTCCACTAGTGGGCACTGTAATAGTTTACATTTGTTTTATTTCTTAGCACCACCACACACACACACACACACACACACACTCACTCTTGGCAGTGCTCCCTGTTGTTTCTATACTAGGGAGCGCAGGCAGGACTGAGTTGAGTGATCGGGCAGAAACCATGATTGGGAACAGAGCTTGACATCATGGCCAGCAGCCACCCTCCGCCCATGTGCACACACCTTTTACAAGAAGGGGACTGAGCTTGCACTCTGTGGCCCCGATTCTCAAAGGATCCGTCATGGCGTAAGGTGCTTGCGCCACAGAGAATAGTGCAAGGTGCACCTTACGCCAAAAGGTATGGCTAGGAGTGATTCAGAAAAGGCAGTCTGCATCAAGTGCAGGCTGCCTGCCCCAAATGGGGCTTGCATCACCCCGCGCCACAGAAGTAGCTGCGGCATGGCACAAGCTTCCACATCCCTTAAAACGGGATTCAGGAACAACACCATGATGACAAACTTTTAAGTACCCTTAGACCAGACAGGGATGGTCTAAGGTGCTCGCTCATCTATGGAACAGATGTCAATGCAGCTGTATGCTGCAGTCTCCTCAAATTGTGCCAGGCCTGTAAGAATAAATGTACAGGTCCCCTCTCGATCCCTGATGCCACCCCCTGATGTGAATGACATTCCCACCCCACGCTGCCCTGGTGTACACGGACAGGTGGCACACCCTCTCGAACCCCCATGTATCCCAGTTGTGTACAATGCCCCCATCCAATCCCCAATGCTGCCCAAATGTACAATTATCAACATGATCCCCCATACTCAAGTTACCAATACCTGGGTCAATGGACCCCACCCCCACCCAGCGGTGCCCATCAGCGGTGACTGGCTCAACCCACCACTCGCCGCGTGGCCGGGCTGTGATCTGAATTAGCGTTTACTGTATATATGCACTCAATGCATGACAGCAGCTGTCATTTGCTGAGCATATATACAGTACAAGCTAGATTTGGATCACAGTCGGCAACAACAGAGAATGATGGCGAAGTGAAACCATTCACCGGCGGATGAGCTTTCCACAGGTAATTGAAATCACTATTTTCAAACAGAGACTTTCGAGTAATGAAAAACAAACAGATAGTGCTGTTCAGACAACATCAGTGAGGGTGGACACTATCCCTTCGGTACAAGAGTACCAAGGATCATGTCCTGAGGATCAGGGCGGGAGAGTCAGCTTTAGCTTGATGCTGCACAGTTTGTGTCAGACACCTCCCATGTGCTAGTCGTTTGTCGCACGGGGAGGGTTACTGCAAGTGTGGGACTTAGGTGCCTGGACCCCTCCTGTACCAGAATCTGGTGCAAGGTCCCTGGTGCATGTGGTTTCTGCGCAAGCTGCTGTTTGCCGCAGCTTGCGCCGGATGCAGCCCCCTTTGAGAATAGGGCCCTATATCTAGAAATGAGGAGTATAAATAAGGTCACTTTCTTTTCCTTTTCTTTTGTGCTTTTCCGGAGTTTTATTTTTGGTCACTGAGGTGGCAATTGGAATACGGGGACCATTTCAAACTGCGCTCGCTCGGTCAGAAGTGAGAGTGGTTATGTAGAAGCCGAGTCTGTTCTGTTATTTGGTGGAGATTCAAGTGTAACAGGCACCTAAACAGGGATCAGGAGAGCTGTTCTGTTGCAGAGGGGACACAGAAAAAAAAATGGAATTACTTTATTCATTATTGGCAGTAAGCGGAAAGACTCAAGGGCAATGGGATGGGGGCACTATAGGTCACTTGCTAGATGAGAAAATATGACACTCGTTTTTTAAAGTTCTATAGGAGCACAGAGATCTTTATTGCAAAAAGGCAGGCTGGCTCAGAGACTGGTTATTTACTGGTCTCTGTTGCCTGATACCCGCCTGGGTAGAGGGTGCTGTCAGCCAATCAGAGAACAAGGTTTCTGCAACCCATTTTCTTTTTTTTTTAATTTACAGTCTATTAACTTTTTTTAGGAGCTTTACATACATTCATCTAATTTGCAGCCAATAATCTTTCAGCTGAGACACTACATTACATTCTTAGCAGGTGTTGTCATTCATTTTCTTATAATACATTCATGCATTAGGACATGCCCTTAACTGGCGGTGTCCCTTTAATATAGTTCAAATGTTCTGCTCAGATAATGCTGATTTTATTTTTTCATGGAATAATTCTGGTCTGTGATCCATAATCCACAACAACCATTTATTCCAGAAACCAGTGCAGCGAGTCATTTGGAGGTCAAGTCCTGCTGTCAATTTCTCTAGTGGATACATTTGTTGCATGATATCTTACCACTCTTTCTGTGTGGGAGCTTCAGTCTGCAGCCACTTTCTTGATATCACCTTCTTGGCAGCAGTCAGCATTATAGCTGGCACTGTTCGGGTGTGTCTGTTTTTTTTTTTTTTTTTATTTAACATTTTTTTGGGCCTGGCCCCATCCCTTGACAGGAACTCTGTTCCTGCCCAACACACCATCCCCATCATGCCCAAGTTTACCCCCCTGGTTGGGGCCACCAGGTGGGCAACCCCCTCCTAACGGTCATATGGGATCTTGCCCTGGCTTACCCCCAGCATGGGGCCTCCCCTCCAGGAGGACAACGGGGGTAATGGGGACAGAGGCTGAACAGGGCATCATGGCTGAGGCCAGAATTTTTTTGTGGATACTACAAGCACTGGAGGCGGGACATGCAATGACGTCCTCAGGACAAGCCTGTTTGCCTTGCTTCCAACAGAGTTAGGTGCTGGCTGTTGTGGAGCCTTAGGCTTCTGCCAGAGGCCGCTATTGTGCTGAACGCTCACTCGCCTCCCCCCCACAGAGAAGGAGAGCTGCCCCTTGGGCACTCGATCCTTCTCCCCTTGGCCATCCTTCTGACTCCCGGGTCCGTTTCCAAACCCCGGGATGTCAGCGTCACATGTGGATGCCTTGCCACTGCACCAGCGAGCCGGCCCCTGGGTGTGTCTGTTTTTGATATGAGCTGGGAGAAGAAGTAGGATTGCTATAGAAGGTGTTAAGTCTCCAACCTCTGGGAAGAGCTCCTGGATCACTCTTTCTATGGCCTGACAGTATGACTGTAGTCCCACACAGCTCAAAAAAATGTGCATATGCATGGCACATAGTTCTCCTAATCCTCTCCAACACCCTGTACCCCTAGTTGTGTCATAGTTCCATTATTTGTGGTGTTCGGAAAAACGAGCAACACATTTCTAGCCATACTCCCTCCGGATGTGAGAGGAGGTTATCTTATGTTGTATGGTGTATATATTTGTCCAGTCGTTGTCGGTGAGTGTAGTCTCTAATTCTGAGTGCCATCTCATTTGAGTTTTTTCTACTGTATGTTCCGTTTCAGTAGGAATGGTTTTATATGTTAGTGATATTATATGGTCAGGTATTTTCCTTGCTTGTGTTTTTATAATGATCTGGATTAAGGGATGGGCCTCCTTTATATTCCATCGCAAACTGAATCTCTCTCCGAAGGAATGACAACTTTGTAAATATCTGACATGATCTAGGGTCCTGAGTTGGAATTTTTGTTTTAGTGTCCGAAAAGTCTGAAAACTACCTTGATCATAGTATTGATAATTGTGTATCAGGCCTAGATGATGCCATCTTTTAAAACTAGAATCTATTTTGGCTGGGCCAAAGTTTGGATCAGTAGCCAGAGTTTCTAAGTAACGAGCTATAGGTCTAACACCTGGGGTATTCAATAGAGTTCTCCAGTTATTTAGGATGTGGGTGGTGTATTCTGATTCTGTCTCTTGGATGTCACGCCTTTGTGACATCTAGGCTTAACTATTGTAATGCTCACCTCTTTGGGGTCTCGGGGGGGGCCTCTGTCAGCTGCAGCTAGTGCAGAACGCGGCTGCTAGGCTGTTGACTGGACAGCCTAAGAATAGCCACATCACTCCGGTTTTGCATGAACTGCACTGGCTGCCGGTCAGGTGTAGGGTTCTCTTCAAGGTGAGATTGCTCACTGTTAAGGCCCTACACGGTCTTGGCCCTGGTTATTTGTCAGACCTTCTAACACCTGCTGTGCTGGTCCGCTCCCTTCATTCCTCCTCTAGGGGCCTCCTAGCAGTTCCCAGGACGAAATTAAAAACCGCCAGCGACAGAGCATTTAGTGTCACCGGACCTGTCCTGTGGAACTCGCTTCTTTCAGCTATTAGGAAGGCCCCTTCAGTTGAGGCTTTCAAAGCCCACCTTAAGACCCACCTGTTTAGTCAGGCCTTCCCAGTCCTACCTTTTTAGGCATTACTGTTAGCCTTTACTACCTGCTCAGGAGTTGCTGTATTTTAACTATTATTATTAGCCTGATGTTTGATATATTTGTTATTTTTATCTTGCTTTTATTTATTCTGTTTTGTTATTGTTTTTTCTGTTGTACTTTCTATCTGTACGGTGCACACAGCCTCCGTGATTGGGCACCTAAGAAATAAAATTTGCCTTGCCTTGCAGTTTCTTTTGTATTTGATAGGCTTTTGAAGAGCCATCCTTTAATTTGGTCTGTCTGTTCTGTCAACTGCAAGTTCTTCCAGTGTAGATCAGAGTCTTTGTTCAGCCAGTTTAATGCATGGGACATGAAAACCACTTGGCAGTATTTCTTAAGGTTAGGAAGTGCTAAGCCCCCTTTGTGTTTGGGAAATTGCAATGTTTTATAGCAGTTCTGGGTTTCCTTCCTGCCTTTATGAATCTGGTTATTAGTTTTTCCCATTGCTTAAATTCTGTCTGTGTGGGTAGCAGGGGAATGTTCTGAAATAGGTGTAAAAATCTTGGGAGAATATTCATCCTAATTATGTCTATTCTTTGTGTTGGGGAAGAGGTAAATGGCACCATCTTTGCAAGTCGTCTTGAATAGCTCCCTTTAGAGGGTCATAATTAATCCTATATAAGGTAATCAGGTCCTGGGGTAATGTAATTCCCAGGTGTCTAAATTTCTTACATTTCCATCTGAATGGAACAGCCTTTTTGACCTCTTGGTTAGGCATATAGTTAAATTGCAGGACTTCTGTTTTATTTTTGTTTAACTTATATCCTGCTAGCTCCTCCACTTCCATTAGGAGCCTGAAGAGAGCAGGTAAAGACACATCCAGGTCGGTCATTTATACCAAGAGGTTATCTGCATAAAATGTAACTTTATGTTCCTCTCCTAGGTGTGCCAGTCCTGTAATTTTGGAGTTCTCCATTATAGCCTGTACAAGGGGCTCAGCATATAGTGCAAACAATAAGGAGGGGGGGGCAGGGGACATCCTTGTCTGGTTCCTCTTGTCAGGGGGAAGCGGTCTGAAAATGTACCATTTAATTTACCTTGACTACTGCTTGGGGTGAATCATATAATGTCTGTCATTTGACAAAAGGCTTCTGGGAATTAGAACTGTTTCAAGGTATAGTGAAGGAACTTCCATGATATCCTGTCGAATGCCTTTCATGTGTCTATACTTATTTATTTTTATTTATTTATTTCAGTCTAGGATTACAACAATACCTTTGAGCCAAGGCTCTTTTACAAAGGTTCCACATCAGTGAGTACAGCATACAGTAAGTGTAACAGTAAAACAATTATTGACAAATTGACTAACAAGACATGCAATTGAGAGGAAATATAGTAGGCACAGAGGAAAGGGGGGAATAAGGACAGAGGTAGGTCTGGGAGGGTTGGTTAGGGGGAGAGAAGATTGCAGAGTGTTAGACGGTAGGTGAGGAAAAAGAAAAAAGGGTGAGGAGCTGGAAGATAAGGGGAGTGAGGGGGAGGAGGGGAGAAGCAGGTGGCAGAACGGAGGGGGTAAAACAGAGGGCGGAGGGCAAGGCAGCCTGGAGGCCTTGTCATGGACAGACAGGTGTAAGTGCCAACTTCAGGGCAGCATTGGTCAGAAGTGCTTGATGCGGAGGCATGGTCAGCAAGATGTGAGTGCTACTTGGACGAGCAGTCACAGGAGCTCGGGGCAAACAGAGCAAGGCGATGCTAGTCTTGAAGACACCGAGCGTAGGAGCGTCGGAGATGTCACTTCAGAGACAATTTAGCCAGCTGGGAGCCCTATAAGCAAATGATCTTTGTCCTTGCGTTGTGCGACAGTGGGGGATTTGCAGAGAGTGAGGTTTGGAACTCCTTGTATTGAAGTTGCTATATCTGGGTGTAAGGAGAGCACAGACTCCAGGCGGATCAAGTCCCATCCTTATTTTCTTGGCTGTGATGCAAGTTTGGTATTTTATTCGACTGCTGAGTTGCAGCCACCCAGTTTGAGAGTAGAGGTCACATGTGTGAGTGAGACAGTGGGATCCGGTGATGAGTCGACAGGCCGTATTTAGGGAGACAGTTACACGTTTGAGCATACCTCTCAACTGTCCCTGATTTTCAGGGACGTCCCTGATTTTGCCTCAAAATTTTACTCTGTCCCTCCTAAAAATGGTGTTTCCGTGACCAAACAGTGAGGGTTGTAGCTACAAAATAAAGTCAAAAATAAAAGTTACAGACTTGTTCTTCCTTAGAAAGTGTGTTTTACACCAAGGCCCTTATTCTAACAGCTTTCTGAGTGGATATCACTAATTTTAAAGATGTGTCCCTGATTTTAGTCCTTTGTCCCTGATTTTTTTAAGCCTTGTCCCTGATTTATGTGGCAGGAGGTTGAGAGGTATGCGTTTGAGAGAGGTGGCAGTGGCAGAGCCATAAATGATAAGTCTGTAATCAATAATACTAATGATAGACCTATGGACGGCGACTGACAAAGCTTCAAAGGTTAGGTGTTTCCTGTGCCAGAACAATAGGCCCAGCCGGATATTAGCAGCCTTCGCAACATTATTAATGTGGGCAGCACAGGAGAGATGGGAGTCAAGGGTGATGCCAAGGTACTTGAAGGATTGTGTTTGTCCAAGAGTGACTCCTAGCTTGGTTATAATGGAGAGGTGGTACTGCTTGTTCTTGTTGTGAGAGCTAGTGAAAATCATGGACTTTGTTTTTTCTGATTGAGGATCAGTTTATGATTTAGGAACCAGGTTTCGACTGATGAGAAACCCTGCTGGAGTTTTTTTTGCAGTAGTTTAGGGTCATGGTGTGAGGTTAGGATTACTGCATCATCAGCATAGAGTATGATTTGTTCAGGGCAGGAATCTGGTAGTGAGTTTAGGAATAGGCTAAAGAGGAGAGGTCCCAGGATGGAACACTGGGGGACACCTGAGCGGACAGGCCTGGCATCAGAGAGAGTATCAGCAATTCTTACACTTTGGGTCCGATTGTCTAGGTAGCTTTTGAACCAGCTAATAGAGTCAAGTGAGAGTCCAGTATTTTGGAGCTGGACTAGCAGGAGGCGGTGGTTAATGGTGTCAAAGGCTTTTGATAAGTCGATGAAAATGGAGCCAGTTTGTTGACCATTGTCCAGTGAGTTATGGATGGTGCAGGTGAATTCAAGTAGTGCCAAGGAGGTGCTGTGTCCTTTTCTGAATCCATGTTGTTCCCTGCACAGGATGTTGTGTTTATCCAGAAAGTCTGTAAGCTGGTTAGAGACAATACTTTCCAGCACCTTGGAGAGGGGAGGGAGGATGGAGATTGGTCTGAAATGCTCATGGGCAGTTTTGTCACCACTTTTGTGTACCAGGGTAACAGTGGCAGATTTCCACTTGTCAGGGAACTGGCTAAGGCTGAGAGAGAAAGGTTAAAAATCCTGGTCAGAGGCCTGAGTACCTCATCTAGGGTGAGGGACAGGGGTTTGAGGTCGAGGGAGTTGTTGCTGGGTCTGGATTTTCTAATGGCTTTCGTAACATGCTTGCGGACCTGGTACGTCTTGACCGCTTTACAGTAGGAAACGCAGTTGATTATTTGAGGTAGTGGTTGTTGGGAACATAGGAACATCATCTTCATTAAAGAAGTCAGGTGGTAGAACTGTGCTGAGGTCGGTGAAAGCTGTATTGAAAGTGTCAGCAATGATTTTAGGGTCAAGTGTAGTAACTCCATTTATGTTGAGCACGGATGGGGGGGATTTGAGCTGTTTCCAGGTGACTTCCATTACCCCAGGAGTTTGTAAGGGCATTCTTAAAATAGGCTGATTTCTTTCGCCAGATAGATTTGGTGCAGTCATTCCGTGCACATTTGTAGTTTAAGATATCAGCTTGCCTACCAAAGTTTCTGGACAGCTCCCAGAGGTGGTCCCTTATTTTTAGTTACTTAAGGCGGTCTCCTGTCTACTTAGGAGTAGTAGTGGCATATTCTTTTGTCTGGACTTTTCAGCAAGTGTAGCGTACAAGTAATATTGTCGGGTGTCTGTCTTTGGGAAATAAATCCAGCTTGATCCTTGTTAATCACAGTGGGAAGAATAATTTCTAATCTTTTAGCTGTTATACTCACACATAATTTATAATCTTGATATGTCACGACATGACTGATATGGGTCTGTAGGAGTCATAGGAAAGGGGATCTTTATTAGGTTTTAAGATGGTTTATATAGTGGCATACTGCCAGCTAGAAGGTGTGGGGTATCTCCCTCTTGGATGGCCCTAAAAATATTACTAAGGAGAGGAAGTAATTCCCCCTGGAGCGTTTTGTAGAATTCGGATGAAAATCCATCCGGTCCTGAACTTTTTCCTAATTTATCATTCTTTATAACTATCAGGACTTCTGTTGAGGCAATAGTTCTTAGTAATACCTCTTCTGTCAAGTGGGGTAACTTTATACATGTAAAAAAAAGTCTTAGTATTTGGTATCCTCTGGTTTTGGACCTTGAGTGAATAAAGTGGAGTTCTGCAACCCATTTTCTAACAGACTGTAAACTTGCTGGATGGCATTTGGTGAGAGGTTGCTGCTAGGTGACTGACATGCTTTGCATCAGCTAGCTAACTAAGTGGTCAGTCCATAGGGGGCTGCAAGCTTGCATCTGGTAGACTTGAGGCTTCTGGCCAGCTGCTTGGCACTTGGCTAGTGACTGCAGGTAGGCTGCAAGGTTGCTCGCTGGCTATTGATGACAGTCTGTTGGTTGACATGCAGCCTGGCTAGCTCGCTGGCATGTATTTCAGCATTGCTTCACTTTGTTATTTGGTGCTGCTGCTCTCTCCAGCTCATTCTTCCTCACAATGCATTTCTAGGCTGCTGCCACTTTGGTACACAACTGTTGTGCATACCCAGAACACCAATGGGATCATACAATGGCAAGACAAGTTAAAAAAAACACATGGAGACAAAACGGAGCCTAGAGTCTAAGGTTTAGCATGTGCTCAGAATGTGAAGGTCATTAAAGGGGACAGGAAATGTGTGCTAATGGGCTGCAGTTAGTACTGTTCTTAGTAAGAGAAATGAAAGACTTGACTCCAAATGAACCTCACTGAACTGTACCTGAATAAGTGAAAAACTGTGTTCTAACCCTAGGAATCACTCAGTATGATTAAACTCATGCAGTCAGCCTTCAGTGTTGAACTGCCCCGGAGAGAAGGAATTTATGCAAATGATGGAACTTTCATTTGCTCAAGCCAATTTCAAACTGCTGCCCCTAGTAACTGCTGCACTCTGAAGTGCTCAGATTCATTTCTCCGCCTGCAGTTCAGATGCCTCGGAGAACTCTCCTCTACTTACTTGTATACATTTTATTTGTTGATAAATAATGTTTTATTTACTTTTTATTTTACATTGCTGCCCAGTTCAGGTTAGTTTAGTTATTTGGGTTGATTTTGTTTATTTTTTCCGTTCCTCACCGGTTCCGCAGAACCACAAGGAACCGCTGTTTGTGAGTTTTTATTTTACTTTTTCTTTATTGATTTGTAAGAAAAACGTACAGTACAATTATACACAGGAGGATAGTCATATATGTAACTATACACAAAGGTTCACTTATAAAGTACTGGCGTAGGACACCCCTCTAGTGTTACATCATGGAGGAGTTACCCAAACTTTATTACCATTAAATAAAAGACATTATAACCGAGCATATAGCCATGAAGGCCAAAGGGGGAATCATTTCTGGCAGCATAGCCTAGAGGTTAGAGGAATGAGGTGTGAACGAGCTTGGTACATTCAGCAGACCAGACCTGAGTTTGATTCTCACAACCTCCACTTGCATACTGTTTGACTCTGAGCAAGTCACTTAACTGCCCAGTGCTCCCAGGTCGACCATGAAAACAGGTACTTGTGCCTAGTGGGCCTTACCCGGTTACCAAAAACTAAAATGAAAAAATTTCAAGGATATTAACACACCGTATACCATATTACCATGTTGACTAACGTCTGATCGATTCCCCCAATACAGTCCAAGTAACTTGTAAGGAAATTACAAAATTCCTAAGCTCCCAGGAACAAAAGCCAAAGGCTGTTCAACTAAATAAAAAAACAAAACAAAGCAAAACAAAAAAAAACCTTAGTTATGCATCCCTATCCAGATGTAGATTATAATAGAAGACATCAGAACTCTAAGTCCAAGGCAGTTCTTATTTCGGTCGTATAGATGAGGAAATGTATTTATATTATTGTAGCAACCAAATACCTGCTAAAAGATCAGCATGCCCCCAACCTATGTTGCCATATAAACCCCCAAAGAGAACTATGCATATAATTATAGTTAAGTCCATAGAAGACTCAGGTCCCATCAATAGTCCAGGAAAAGCAATCCTGCGGGCCTTACAGAACCCAAAGTACATTATCGGCCATGCTGGCCTCGTCAGTCCCCGTCTGAACAGGAACCAGCTTCGTCTTCAGCTACCTCTGACTCCATTCAGGTGAGCAACTTCTCTGCTTCCCTGGCTTCATTGAACAGGTACTGCTGGCCCTTTCAAACAATCCAAAGTTTGGCCGGCAGCAACAACTGGTGGGTGATCTTTAACAAATGTAACCTTCCCCTGAGACCATCAAAGGCCTTGCGTCTTTGGCAGGTGCTGTAAGACAAATCTGGGAACAATAAGAGAGAGTGCTCACCATACTTGAGGGCTCTTCGATGTCTTGCAACCATCAGAGCTCTATCCCGGTCCCCGATGCCCGTACAAACAATTAGAAATGTCCGTGCAGTTGTAGGATCGGCTGCGGCCCATCAGGGAGTGATCTGGTAGGCCTTCTGGAGAGAGAGTGGGGGGTCGCATTCTTCAAAGCCCAAAATAGCTGGGAGCAAGGATCTGGCAAAAATTAAAGGGCATCTCCCTCAGCTCCTTCCGACAAGCCCAGTATATGCAAGTTGTGTTCCCTGGTCTGATTCTCCACTGTTTGCAAGCGTTGATGAAGGAGCATAATTTCTTTTATCAACTTGGCAGTTGTGTCCACATATCTTAGTGCTGAGGCATCCGCTCTCTGAACAGTTGCCTTGCACTGTTCCATCCTTGTTTCCAGTGCTGCGACTCTAGGAGTTAACTTGTGAAACTTTTTATCTAAATTCGTGCACACTTTTCACCAATTGGTGCAAGGTGGATTGGATGGTAGTGAGGGATGCTGCCTTGGTTGGTTCAGGAACAGGGTCTGATGTAGCTCCACAATGCCTAGGCCTCTCCTCCCAATTCTGTCTCTTGGGAGTGAAGAAATCACCCGCTGCAGCTGCTGTTCCTTTATTTTTTCCCATCTTAAAGTTTTTCCAGCTAGATTAGGTTCCAGCACTCTTCAAACATTTCAATCCGAATTTGGGATGTAAAAAAGGTAATACTTTAGTACAAATTTAAATTTTCTCCTGGGAGCTCAAGATGAATGCTGCTTCCTATTAGGCTGCTCAGCCCCGCCCCAGTTTGTGAGTTTTTTACCGCAGAAAATACTTTATTACTAATGTAACCCCCTTTGGGGGTTTACCTGAATCGCCCATTATCTCCTGATCTTCCGGTATGCCTCCTGCTGCCTCCTGTTTCCAGCTGGTGTTCCAGCATTTCACACACTGTCACAGCCCAAGTCATCCGGTACCCCAAGATCTCCCAAACAGTCCCTATTCTTTATTTTAGTCCATTTTGGGCTTCAGGTGCTTGCCATAATCCACCACTGTTTTATTTTGCACTGCGGTGCTGAGGGTGATCGCGCAAGCACAAGGAGCCCCTTTGATTTACTGACCACCGGATTTGCGGTCGAACCAAGAGGTGCTTGGAGGTCGCAGTGCCCCTCCTCAGCTAAATGGGGACCGGTGACCTCAAGGATGTGAATGAGGAGATTCAATTATGTATATAAAGAAAGTTCTGAAATGGCATTTCAAGAGTTTATGAATATTTAAATGCACTCGTGAATATTGATTAGCTGTCACCTGCTGCCTGGGGGACTGTGTTTGGGTGGCAGCGACAGCAAAAGTATGGGGAATAAATGTGAGAAAGTGGGCTCATTTAAGAAGGCATAGTTGGGACTATAAGACTGTGGGGTTACTGTACATAAAAATCACTTTTCTTGGCTGCACCAGAGCTTAATTTGGGGACAACATAATTACTGCTATAAAACTGTATGGGAGCTGCCATGTTTGTGATGCTTTGACCCTTTTTATCAGCCAATCCAGTGACTGGGCACCCAGACACTGTGAGAAGGGACTCCTGGGAGAAAGTGTTAAGTTTTTCAAGCACCGAGAGTCACAGCCAATCAGAGGGTTCAACTAGCCATTGACTGTGCTTGATAATGAAGGATAGCAAATCAGAGGGCAGAACTCGGGGGGGGGGGGGGAGATCCCAGGGACCTTGGGGAGTTTGTTTCAGTCTTGGCCAGGCTCCTATTAAGTCAGAAGGGATCTGTGCTGAAAAAGCCATGTTTACTGAGGCCTTTCACAGGACTTAAGTATGGAATTGATGCTGAGAGAGAACAGTGAATCCTGTCTGAGACAGATACTGAGCTGGCGTGAGAACGCTCCAGGTATTTTGGACTGTGCTGTTTCTTTTGGGAGAGATTGTCTACTGCAGACATCCTGCACTGTTGCTGGGACCCTGAGAAGCTGTTTGGAGAGTTTGAAAGTTTCTGGAACTGGGAGTAAGCAGGCCTATGTGGAAGTTGTTCTGAGAACTGGACAAATTGCTGATAGTTGTGTGCCAACTAAAGCTGCTTTGGAAGCTGGTCTGACACTGAAAGACTGTGAGAGCAAAAGGTGAGCTGGGGTCTTCAGGCTTCCAACTCCTTGCTACTGCTGTGCATCCCCGTATGAATTGGAGTTGTGGAAAGCTCAGAAGACAGTGGCTCAACAGCACTGTGAAAAAAAAAAAAAAGTCAAAAATTGCCTGACTGCCCCTGAGATTACTGTATTGGTGCAGGAAAGGAGTGATCTCTACCAGTGCTAGGAGGCATTCTCCAGAGCCAGGGAGGGAACCTGCTAACCCCTTCCAAGTGGGGCCTGCTAGCCTGGGGGGGTCACCAGTACTTGCTGGGGTGCTAAGGCACCTGTGATCCATTGTGGGAGTCGGGCTGTGGAGCCACTCCCGAGTCTGGGCACTCTAGGGTTTGGTGGGTCCCACCCAGAGATCTGCCACAGGCCAGAAGAGGCCGAAGGTGACAAGCGGTCAGATCTTCAATCAAGGTGACAAGCTGCTAGACTGTCAATCAAGGTCAAGGCTTCAAGACATCTTTCTGCTGCCCAACATTGTGCACTCTGAGAACTGAGTCCATCACTCATGGACTAGTGGAGCCCTTTGAGTCAGAGACTTCTGAGAATCTTCAAACTGTGAGTACCCAGGACTTGCCCTGGAATCCAAGGGGAGTGTTCAGTTTACACTAAATATAACTTTTCAAGTTTTTAGGGCCCCAACAGCCTGACAACCCACGTCACTGTCCAGGCCTGCACCTTTTGGGTACCCAGGAGAATGTTTAGTTATAGCACTGATACCAGTGGGGTGGGCAACTATGGTGGTTTGGCCTACGGGCCCTGTTGCTACTACATGGCTTATTCCTACTAACAAGCTTTCCTTTCACAGTTATCCCTGGTCCCAGTACTCCCTTTCCTAACCCTTTCCCCCAATAAAGCTGTGATTTGTTGTTTAGAATTGCTGTGTGAGGAGTATTTTGTGACTGTCAATCACCAAGTGTTTATGGTTATTGGCATTGGGAAACTGTTGGACATCCAGTGTGTGGGGTGGTTGGTAGGGGAGGTGGGTAGGTGCAGCATCCCAGGGGGCTGTGCCAACCAGTCACCTGACCCACTTATAACTGATAAACCGTGAAGCGGGAGCATGAGGAAGGGCACCGTCCGTTACAGTGACACTTTCCTCGCACAATCCACTCACAGCAACCAATAGGTAGGGTGACCAGATGAGGGGGTGGGAAAACTAGGCGACAGGATGTCGCTATACGTATGCGTGCAGGGGAGTGGGAGTGAGCACGGCAAGCTGGGCTGGGAGAGGGTGGAGAGGCTGTAGGGGGTGGCATTGTGGTTGCTGGTCGAGCCATGTGTGGCGCTGTAGGGATTGGGCAAATGGCTGGGGTGGCGAAGTACTGGTTCGGGTCTGGGCGCTAGGCGATTTTTATTGCGCCCAGCCCAAACCTTTTATTTTTACTACTACCCTCGACATGCACCCCCCTGAGTTGAGAATCCTTAAGTGGGGGGTGCGGGGATCCTGGTGCCGTTGAAGCTGGTGCGCCAGGGTTGTCACAGTGCCGAAAATGTGTTCGACACTCTGACTGATCGATAATGGCGATTGCCTTTAGGCATTCGCAGTTATCACATAGACCCCTTATAACTTACTCTGGGTGGAGGCACCGTGCTATTTACCGTAACTTTGGGACAGAACCCCCGACCAGTACTGTAACAGGCCCCAGGCCCCTTAACCTGTTAGAGGATCAACAAGCACAGAAAGATCTGAATGGACTTTGCATTCCTGGTGTAAAGCGATTCCTCACACAAGAGCCTGAATCATCTGGGGCACCTGAGAACACTCAATGAAGGCTTTACAGCCTACTTCTGTGTGGATCAGCAGTGTCTTTGTTCTTGAACCTGCAGCTGGGATTCTACATTCTGTGACATCAGTGTGGCCCATCCCACCCACCCCATATACCGTCCCTAGCGCATCACTTCCTTTATACCCATAGCCTGTGACATCATACGGTACCAGCTAACTTCATACACATACTGTTAGACATCATATTTCAGTATACAACATGGCCACGCACCACACCCAGACGTAAATCTTGATACATTATACCACCAATGACTACTGACAGTACACAGCTGTAAAGTAAACAGGAAATAAAGAAGGAAAGAAACAAAAGGGGGCGTTTCTGTTGCTAGCAGGTGTCACTGAAACATCTGCAAAGGAGCTGTGACACTTTGGCTTTCTTCCAGGGCTAAATTTCTTCTATGCAAAGGTACTGTGGCATATTTTTCTTTCTAGAGCTAAATTTCTTCTGTGCTAAGGTACTGTGGCATGTTTTTGGGACTGCTCAAAACTTCAGAACTAAGATGTTGTGGCATTCTTGGAGCAGAATTGGGGTACTGTGGTATAACTGGGACTTCTCTGGTGCTCCTAATCCTCAAAAACTAAGGTCCTGTGACATTTATGGGGCTTCCATGGTTATAAATGGTTCTTCGAAACCAGGGGAAAATCATGTGAATTTCTGAAATCTAAAGCTCAAGTACTGTGTTTTTAGGGTACTGTTTATTTAGTTCTGCAGTACATAGAACTCAGAAGTTGATTCAGGGCTTGAAATCCTAGGTGCAGAGGGTTCAGGGTCTGGAATATCAAGCCAAAAGGGCTGGATACTGCTATATCGAGCAGGGGGAATTTTCACACTAGGGTCTGAAAACTAAAGCTGCGATAAGCCATAGGGAAAATGGAGGGGTGTACAAATTGGAGGGGTCAATGGAGCACGGTGGGGGCAGGTCCGAAGAATGGTCCTAAGGAAGAACAGGCAGGCATCTTTGGGAGGATGGTGGGCACTGGTTTTGGGTCGGCCATGGTACTGGATATAGTTTGGAAAGCGGGGTTTATAGCATATGCAGTTTAAGTAGCTGAGGGAGGAGGTGAGATGGAGGAGATGGATGCTAAACTGGTAAAGAGAAAGGGAGAGGAGTAGTATGGAGGACAGGAGGGGCTCTGCTGAAGGAAAATAGAGATTAGAGGGGGAGCTGTTGGGGGGGCAAAGAACAGTTAAAGGGGGAGCTGTAAGGGGGAACAAGAAGCAAATACCGAAATAAGTAGGGGAAGATGCGATAAGGACTGGAGGAAAACAAGGGAGTATGGAAGCAGGTTAGGAGGGGTAGGGGATGGCTCTAGTGGGGCTAAAGGAATCCCAGATAGAGGCAGCAAAGGACACAAGGTAAACCAGAGGGAATGGCAGGAGGTTAAGTATAAAGGTCCAAAGCTTGCACTGAGGACAAGGGAGGAGGAAGCAAGGTGTGGAGCCCCAGCCAGAGGGATACAGGCAGTGGGCTTGGAGCAGAAAAACAGATATGCCCCACTAGGGGCACTAAATTGGGCAGAAAATCAAGAAAGTGGAGTTGAGGAGTATCCTGGGGACATAGGAGAAGCAAGCATGAAGGAAGGAAGGTGAAAGAAAACTGGAAAAGGGGGACACCCTTTCGGGAAAGAAAAAAGAGGGTAGTAAACATAAGGATAGGGGTGCAGGGGTGAACACACCCCAGAAAGGGCAAACCCTAAAGGGGGGAACAGGGTGCTCAGGTTCAAAAGGGCTAGGGCTAGACAGGGCTGGGAAAGGGAAAGTTCTCTGTGGAATTCAAACGGGGCATGGCTAGGGGGGCAGATCAACGGGGAAGGAAAAAGCTTGTGGATGGGGGGCAGAGGCGGGCAGCCTAGCAGTAAACACCTGCAGAGGGCATGGAGCTAGGGGAGTGCAGGGGGAAGACAGTACACCGGGAGATGAAACGGGCAAAGGGGATAGTGAGAATAGGGTGGGAAATGAAATAGGAGCTTAGCCAATAAGATGGTGGAGTTGGAGGCCATCGTGGGGGACGAAGGACTAGATATAGTGGCTATAAGCGAGACCTGGTGGGCAGAGCTGCACACCTGGGAAATGACTATCCCAAGTTACAGACTGTTCAGGAGGGATAGGGAGGGTAAGAATGGGGGAGGAGTTGCTTTATATATCAGGGAAGGCATAAGTGTAACTGAAGGACAAGAGGAGGATGGGGAGACTGAGCTACTGTGGGTAATGCTAGGCAGGAGGACGGGAGAATCCTTGCAACTGGGGGCGGTATACAGGCCACCTATGCAAGGGGAGGAGGGTGATCAACAATTAATTCAGGTAGTCACAAGGCTGGCCCTGAAAGGAGAGCTACGGCTGGTAGGGGACCTAAACCTCCCAGATGTAGACTGGGAAATCCCGGATGCAGCATCATCAAGGAGCAGGGAGATCTTAGCTGCGCTGCAGGGAGTATTCCTTCAACAGCTAGTCAGGGAGCCAACAAGGGGCAACAACCTGCTGGATGTGGTCCTGACACATGGGGAGAGTGCAGAGGAGGTGCAGGTGGGAGAAGCCTTGGGCAACAGCGACCACAGCACGGTAAGGTTCAGACTCAGGGCAGGGAGGGAGACAAGTAAAACCAGTTCTACAGTCATGGACTTCAGACGCATGGACTTTGACAAGATGAGAAGGACAGTAAGGGAGACGATGGAGGGTATGGAGAATATAGGGGCAGTGGAGGAGTTATGGCAAGCTATCAAGGGAGGGATACTGAAAGCTGTGGAAATGTGCATAAAAAAGGTTAGGAAGAGCAAAAGGGGGAGGAGACCACTTAGGTTTACTAAGGAGGTAGCGGGGACAGTCAAGGAAAGGAGGAGGGCTTTCAGAAAATTAAAGAGGGCACTCAGTGAGGAAGATAAGGAAGAGTATAGGAAAAAGAGGAATCTGGCAGGGAAGAAGATCAGAAGTGTAAAAGCAGATACTAAGGAGAAAATAGCAAAAAAAGGCCAAAAGGGGGATAAAACCCTTTTTCAGATATGTGAGAGAGAGGAGAAGGGCAAGGCAGGGGATTACTAGGCTGGGGGGAGGGAGGAATAAAATTGGAAAGGGACTGTGACAAAATAAAGTTATTAAGTAAGTACTTAAGCTTGGTATTCATGGAAGAGGAGGATGGTAGGGGACCTGAGCTAAAGGGGAAGGAGGGCAAATGGGTGGATCTGAGCCCATTCACTGTGTATAGAGTTAGGGCAGAGCTAGATAGATTGAGAGTGGACAAGGTAATGGGGCCTGACGGGTTACACCCCAGGATGATCAGGGAATTGAATGAGGAGTTGGCGGCACCCTTGACAAGGCTCCTTAACTTGTCCCTGGATACAGGGAGAGTGCTGGGAGACTGGAAGAGGGCAGACATAGCGCCTTTACACAAGGGAGGTAGTAAGGAGGTGAAGGGGAACTATCGACCTGTCAGCCTCACGTCAGTGGTGGGGAAGGTAATGGAGGCATTAATCAAGGAGAGGGTGGTGGATTATCCGGAGGAGAGTGGCTTGCAGGACAGCAGACAGCATGGCTTCATGAAGGGGAAGTCTTGCCAGACAAACCTAATTCAGTTCTTTGATAGGGTGACTCAGGTGATTGACCGGGGCGGGGGACGTGGCCTATCTGGACTTCAGTAAGGCCTTTGACACCATACCCCATAGGAGGCTGATGAGCAAGATGGAAAGTCTGGGGTTGGGTGGGAAAATAACAAGCTGGGTGGAGGCCTGGCTGGCAGGAAGAACTCAGCGGGTGGTGCTAAACGGGGTGCACTCTGGGACAGTGAGGAAGACTGTAGTGCCACAGGGGTCAGTTTTGGATCCGCTTCTCTTCAACATCTACATCAGTGATATTGCGAAGGGTTTGAGGGGGAGGGTGTGCCTATTTGCTGACGATACAAAAATATGCAATAGGGTGGACACCCCGGGAGGGAGGACATGAGGGAGGACTTAGAGATGCTTGAAAAATCGTCTGGGATGTGGCAGCTGAAATTTAATGCCAAGAAGTGCGCTATGATGTACTTGGGGAGTAGGATCAGAAAAGCAGGGTTCACCCTAGGTGGGGAGGAAATCAAAGTAACAGAACAGGAGCGGGATCTGGGATCATAGTCTCCTCGAACCTTATGGTAGGAATCCAATGTAGCAGGGCGGTGGGAAAGGCCAATGGAATGTTGGCATGCATAGGTAGGGGCATTACTAGCAGAAGGAAGGAGGTAATAATGCCCCTTTACAAAGCCATGGTGAGGCTGCACCTAGAGTATGGGGTTCAGTTCTGAAGGCCACTTCTCCGCAAAGCTATAGATGCATTGGAGAGGGTTCAGTGAAGGCCAACTAAGATGGTACAGGGATGCAGGGAAAGCCATATGAGCAAAGGTGTAAGGAGCTAGGTCTGTACTCGCTGGAGACAAAGAGGGAAAGGGGAGACATGATTGAAACTTTTAAATATGTAAAGGGGCTCAATAAAGTGGGAGAAGAGGATTTACTTGAGAGGAAGGAAGAGGTCATGTCAGAACTAGAGGGCACAGCCTCAGACTGCAAGGAAAAAGATACAGGGGCAATGTGAGAGGACGTTTCTTCATGGATAGGGTGGTGGAGCCCTGGAACAGACTACCAGATGGAGTGGGGTGGGGGCTAAATCAGTGGAAGAATTTAAGAGGGCATGGGACAAGCATATGGGGCTGAGTATTGGGGGAGGGCAGGGACTGGCAGGGAAGGGGGAGGTGTAGGGGGAAAAAAGGGCAGACTAGATGGGACGATATGGTCCTTTTCTGCTGTCAAGCTTCTATGATTCTATGATACATCTTTGGAGGAACTGTGGGATCTCCTGTTTGCCAGCCACACCCACCATGGAGGACCCGACTGTACAGACTCCCATGGGGTCCCCTGCACCAAAGTCCGCCCCTTCCAGACCAAAACATAGGTCTAAGGAGAAAGATAAAGTAAAGTTGGTGGAATGGAGTGGGGGTATGAGGATGGACCCCTAGAAATCCCTTTTGTTGCTAGGAGTACCCCCAAAGTGGAGGAGGGAAAATAGAAAAACACATGTCCACTATAACATAACTGGGTAAAGAGAAAGTGCAAGGGCAGATGCTTGACTCAGGCACTGGAACTTTAACTGTGTTGATGGAATGTATTAATGCAATAGAGGCCGTGTGGGTACCCAAAGCATTAGAGGTAGAGGGTATGTCCGAGGCCTGGATGATAGTGACCATGTTCAGTATGGTTTTGTCAGGGGAAAGGGAGCCTGACTGATTATGGGTCCCTGTTCCTAACATAAGGCCTCGGCAAGGGTTATGTACCTGCCCCCATGGAATCTTATAGGAAATTGAGGGTGTTCTCGGTGGTAAAGCCTTCCCCTGTGGGGGAAGAGGATTATGAGTCCTGAATAAACTATGTGTTGTCATTGCTCCAAGACTGGTAGTGCAGCGAGGGGGAAAAATGGAAAAGGTTGATGGAGAGTTTGCGGGGTCCGGCCCTCAATGCCATTTGGTCCCCTTGGACCGCGGACCCTGAGGCCAAGGTAGAGGACTATATAGCTGCACTGGAGAGTGCTTTTGGCAGCACAGAAACAAGTGAAGACTTGTGCTGGGGGTTTAGAGCAACCTGCCAGCAGAAGGGGGAACCATTGTCTGAATATGTGCAGAGGCTGGAGAAGGCCCTGCAGAAGGTGCATAGAATACGGGGGGATACAGGCCTCTGACTTAAACAAGACCAGATTAGAGCACGTGTTGAGGGGCAGCAGGTATTCAGAGCTGCTACTGTTGAAGTTGGGCCTGAAAGGCAAAATGAGTAACCCCCCCTCCCATCTGGGTCCTGCTCAGGGAGGTGAGAGAGAAACATAGAAACATAGAATTTGACGGCAGATAAGGACCGCTTGGCCCACCCAGTCTGCCCATTTTCCTGCCTAACAGATAAGCTGCAGATCCTAATTAACCAACAGCTTACTTCCTCCTACCCCCCACTAGGACTGCCTTATGTCTGTCCCATGCATTCTTGAATTCCCCCACTGTTCTTGACTCCACGACCTCCTCAGAGAGGCTGTTCCATGCATCCACAACCCTCTCTGTGAAAAAATACTTCCTCACATTACCTCTGAGCCGTCCCCCCTCTATCTTCAAATTGTGCCCCCTTGTTCTTGCACATCTCTTTTTCTGAAAGATGCCACCCTCTTGGACTTTGTTGATTCCCTTGAGGTACTTGAAAGTTTCTATCATGTCCCCTCTCTCCCTCCTTTCCTCAAGGGTATACATATTAAGCTCCTTTAGTCTTTCTTCGTATGTCTTCTGGTGCAGACCCTGCACCATTTTGGTGGCCCTCCTCCGGACAGCCTCTACTCTGTCTATGTCTTTGCAGAGATGGGGTCTCCAGAACTGCACACAGTACTCCAGATGGGGTCTCACCAACTGTCTGTACAGAGGGATAACAACTTCCTGTTTTCTACTATTGATGCCTCTCCCTATGTATCCCAGTATCCCCCAGCCTTCCTTACTGCCTTCTCACATTGCTTGCCCACTTTTAGGTCATCTGATATAATTACCCCAGGTCCCTTTCCATTTTTACTGTTGTCAGTATCTCACTCCCCATTGTGTACTCTTGCCCTGGGTTTTTGTTTCCCAGGTGCATTACCTTGCACTTTTTTGCATTGAATCTGAGCTGCCATACATTTGACCATTCCTCCAACCTTGCCAAGTCCCTTCTCATCCTTTCCACTCCATCTGGTGTATCAACCCTGTTGCAGATCTTTGTGTCATCTACAAAGAGACATACTTTTCCTTCCAGTTCCTCTGCAATAGAAACATAGAAACATAGAATTTGACGGCAGATAAGGACCGCTTGGCCCACCCAGTCTGCCCATTTCCCTACCTACTGGATAAGCTGCAGATTCTAGTTAACCAGCAGCCTACTTCTTCTTCCTACCCCCACCCCCTAGAATGGCCTTATGACTGTCCCATGCATGCTTGAATTCCACCACTGTTTTTGACTCCACAACCTCCTCCGGAAGGCCGTTCCATGCATCCACAACCCTCTCTGAGAAAAATACTTCCTTAAATTACCTCTGAGCCGCCTCTCTATCTTCAAATTGTGCCCTTGTTCTTGCACTCTCTTTTTGAAAGATGTTACCCTCTTGGACTTTGTTGATTCCCTTGAGGTACTTGAAAGTTTCTATCATGTCCCCCTTCTCCCTCCTTTCCTCGAGGCTATACATATTAAGCTCCTTAAGTCTCTCTTCATATGTCTTCCGGTGCAGACCCTGCACCATTTTAGTTGCCCTCCTCAGGACAACTCCCATTCTGTCTATGTCTTTGTGGAGATTGGGTCTCCAGAACTGCACGCAGTACTCCAGATGGGGTCTCACCAGCTGTCTGTACAGAGGGATAATAACTTCCTGTTTTCTACTGGTGATACCTCTCCCTATGCATCCCAGTATCCCCCCCGCCAGCCCTCCTTGCTGCCCTCTCACATTGCTTGCCCACCTTTAGGTCATCTGATATGACTACCACCAGGTCCCTTTCCATTTTTGTTGTTGTTAGTATCTCACCCCCCATTGTGTACTCTTCCCTTGGGTTTTTGTTTCCCAGGTGCATTACCTTGCACTTCTTAGCATTGAATCTAAGCTGCCATACATTTGACCATTCCTCTAACCTTGCCAAGTCCCTTCTCATCTTTTCCACCCCACTCTGTTGCAGATCTTTGTGTCATCTGCAAAGAGACATACTTTTCCTTCCAGTCCCTCTGCAATGTCACTTATAAAGACATTGAAGATAACCGGTCCCAATACTGAACCCTGCGGTACCCCACTAGTAACCCCCCTTTCTTCAGAGTGGACTCCATTTACTGTTACTCTCTGTGTCCTATTCTCCAGCCAATTATTTACCCAGGCTGTCATCTTGGGACCCACTCCCAGGCTGGCTAACTTGTGTATTAATCTTTTGTGTGGGACTGTGTCAAATGCCTTGCTAAAGTCTAGGTAGGCCATGTCCACAGCCCCTCCCTGATCTACTACTTTGGTTACCCAGTCAAATAAATCTATCAGATTTGTCTGGCATGACCTTCCCACTGGGAATCCATGCTGCCTTGGGTCCTGTGCCCCTCTGGCCTCTAGATACTTGACAATTATTTCCTTCAGAAGTGATTCCATCATTTTCCCCATCACTGAGGTTAAACTAACAGGTCTGTAGTTTCCTGCTTCTGCCTTGCTCCCACTTTTGTGAAGGGGAATCACATCTGCCCTCCTCCAGTCCTGGGTACCACCCCATCCTCCCATGATTTGTTAAAGAGGGTAGTCAGTGGTGTCACTAGATCTACCCTTAGTTCTTTTAGAATTATGGGATGAATCCCATCAGGCCCCATTGATTTGTCCACCTTCAGTTTTAAGAGTTCTTTCATAACCCTTTCTTCTGTAAATGGGCTGGTATCAACTTCTGTATCCAGAGTGTTTCTACTGTTTGTTTTAGGTACCTCCCCCTCTTCATTTGTAAATACTGAGCAAAAATATTTGTTTAGTATCTCTGCCTTTTCATAGTCTCCCTCTGCCCACCCTTCCTCCCCTTTATTAAGCCTCACTATCCCTCCCTTGGTCTTCCTTCGCTCCCTAATGTACCTATAAAAGGTTTTATCCTCCTTCTTAACTGAGTTGGCTATCTTTTCCTCAGTTTGGGCCTTTGCTGTTCTGACTGCCTTCCCAGCTTCCTTTTGCTTTAACTGATACAGTTCTCTGTCCTGCTCCTTCTGTGATTCCTTGTACTTCCTGAATGCTTTCTTTTTCTCTTGAACCTTCACTGCCACTTCCTTTGAGAACCATAGTGGTTTCTTACATCGCTTTGGTTTGTTTATTTGCTTCACACAAAGGCTCGTTACCTCTGTGATGGCAGTTTTATTATTCCCCATTGTTCTTCCACCTCCTTCCTGCCCATTTGCTAGTGCATTCCTTAGGCACTCACCCATTTTGGCAAAGTCAGCCTCCTAAAGTCCAATGTCACTATAAAGACATTAAAAGGAGCGTCCCAGTACTGAACCCTGTGGTACCCCGCTAGTAACCCTCCTTTCTTCACTGTGGACTCCATTTACTACTACCCTTTGCGTCCTGTTGTCTAGCCAATTTTTTATCCAGGCTACCACCTTGGGGCCCACTCCAAGGCTGGCTAACTTGTGTATTAATCTTTTGTGTGGGACTGTATCAAATGCCTTGCTAAAATCTAGGTAGGCCATGTCCACAGCCCCTCCCTGGTCTACTACTTTGGTCACCCAGTCAAAGAAGTCTATTAGATTCATCTGACACGACCTTCCCATCGTGAATCCATGCTGCCTTGGGTCCTGTGCCCCACTGGCCTCTAGGTACTCAATAATTCTTTCCTTCAGAAGTGATTCCATCATTTTCCCTACCACTGAGGTCAAACTAACTGGTCTGTAGTTTCCTGCCTCTGTCCTGCTCCACTTTTGTGAAGAGGAATCACATCTGCCCTCCTCCAGTCCTCAGGTACTACCCCATCCTCCATGATTTGTTAAGAGAGAGTAGTCAGCGTGTCGTTAGTTCTACCTTTGTTCTTTTTAGAATTCTTGGTTGAATCCCATCAGGCCCCATTGCTTTGTCCACCTTCAATTTTATTAGTTCTTTCAGAACCCTTTCTTCTGTAAATGGACTGGTATCGACCTCGTCTTCAGAGTGTTTCTCTTGTTTGGTTTAGGTACCTCCTCCTCTTCCTTTGTGAATACTGAGCAGAAATATTCATTCAGTATCCTGCTTTTCATTGTCACCCTCTATCCATTCCTCCCTTTATTAAGCCTCAGTATCCCTCCTTTGGTCTTTCTTCGCTCCCTAATGTACCTATAAAAGGTCTTATCCCCCTTCTTAACAGTGTTGGCAATCCTTTCCTCGGTTTGGGCCTTTGCTATTCTGACTGCCTTCCCAGCCTCTTTCTGCTTTAACTGATAAAGTTCTCTGTACTTCTCCTTCTGTGTTTCCTTATATTTCCTGAATGCTATCCTTTTCTCCTTAACCTTCCCTGCCACCTCTTTTGAGAACCAAAGCATTTTTTTCCTTTGTTGTGTTTTGTTGATTTGCTTTACACAAAGGCTTGTTGCCTCTATGATGGCTGTTTTGATTAATCTCCATTGTTCCTCCACCACTTCTTCTTGCCTGTTTGCTAGTGCTTTTCTGAGGCACACTCTCATTTTCTCAAAGTCAGCCCTCCTAAAGTCCAGTAATCTTGCTTTTGTATGGCTTGATTGTATGGCTGTGTTTATCGTGAACCACACTGTTTGGTGGTTGCTTGTTCCCAGATGGCTACCCACTTCTAAATCTGAGATTCTTTCTCCGTCCCCATTTGAGAGTACCAGGTCTAAGATTGCTCCCTCCCAAGTGGGTTCCAATACTAGCTGTCTGAGGCATGCCCCCTGTAGGGCATCAAGAATGACCCTGCTCTTGGATGTGCCTGCAGCAAAGGTGCTCCAGTTAACATCTGGCATATTCAGGTCCCCCATCAACAATATCTCCCCTTTTTCTGCCATTCTAAGGAAGCCTTCTATCATTTCCTTGTCCATTCCCTCCCCCTGAGATGGGAGTCTGTAAACAACCCCCATGCAGATCGTGGTGCCATTTCCTGTCTCCAGGGTGACCCAGTGTCTCTCATCTGTTCCCGGTGTAACCCCCCTGCAAATGGGGGTTCCCAAAAGACTTCCAGGAGCTTGCTTGAATGCTCCAAGCCTGAATGGTGTTTGGCATTTAAGCCATTTATCAGTGAGTGTTTTTAGAGCCTCTGGTACTGTCTCTTTAAGAGCTGTCTGCTTGCAGACATAATTAGTTTGTATGGGGGGACTGTGTGCTTCTCTGAGTACCACTCGAGCTGCTGCCAATTCACTTCATTTTGCAGTCACTAGAGTGCAAAGGAACCTATCTGAAAGATGTAACTGTTTGCCAGAAATTATTTAGAGTAATAATGAAATTACAGTTTGTCTAACCTGCTTTCTTTGCAGTCAGAACTGTGTCTGCTAGTTCCCCATTCTAGTTTTGAACTGCTGAACTGGACCAATCAGTGTGGGGTAAGCTAACTCTAAAATGGTGCCTTGGACGAATCAGAGCTTGGACTCATAATCTGAGCCAGCCACAAGAGGATTGTATGGGCAGTGACTCTGGGAGATGTAGTTTAGACTTCAGTGCCTTTTTGGACCAACAGCAGCAGTCTATTGTAGTGACAGCCAATCCAGTCAAGAACTGGGAGGAACTCAAAGGAAGTGCCAGTTTTGTCGGTTGGAGTTTCAGTTGAGCTTTGGCAGTGAAGAAGGAAGGAGCCCTGTGCTTTTCAGTGTGCAGTTTAGTCAAAACGTGTGTAAGGCCCAGAGTTCAGGTCTGCAGCTTGTGTAACAGCTTGTTAGGACTGAATCTGTCCTGTGAAAAGAATCAAAGGATCTCTGAAGAGTAGAAACCAGGCTCACCCTGTAGAAGACTGGAGGAATTGCTGAAAATTGCACTCGGTCTGTCAGGAACTGAATCTGCTGTGTGTTCTCCCGGGTATTGTGCAGTAATTGCGATCGGGATACAGATGCAGCCTGCCTGGTATAGTGCTTTCTTTTATATGGATGTGTGAAGAGGTTTGTGTACCTCAAGTGAGCCCTGCTGACACTGAAGGACTCTATCTTATTTGGAGGTCGTGAGTACTAATTCAGGGAGCTCCTGTTGAATTGCCACATTAAATCCAAATGGAATTACTGTACTGCTGACTGTTTAATTCTCCTTTCTCTGTGTGAAAGGCCCCTACCAGCTGCCATGGTTTGGACTAGCCACTAGGGCTTGGGTACCCAGGGACAGTAACTGATAGGGATAGGCCTGTGCACAGAGCCATAAGTAGATTATTAGAGTGATAAGCTAATTAACCTGATTTCCCTGTCCTTGTTATATCCCCTAAATAAATCAGAGCTGCTTGTTTCAGCAAAGTTATACTGCCTGAGGTATTTGTCTATGTTAAAGTACTGTACTGTGATTGTTGCACTGTATCTATTTCACAGGAGGTCCCAGTGCCGGAACCAGACCTGGGGTAAGTGTATACTGTGAAGGTAATTCTGATATATTGTGTGGGCCACTAGTGGGAAGAAGGGGGTTGCAGTGTCCCAGAGGGCTGTGACCAAGTTAGTTTAACTATTGTAAACCCTGACCTCTGGGTGGAGGCACCCGCCATTGGATCCAGGCCCCTCAACCTGTTAGTGGCAAATCAGGCAGGGGTAGTAGCCCCTGGGATAGCGCCATCTAGGGGTTACACCTGTTTACTCTTTAGTTCTGTTGCTTTGATCCCTTCCCTTATATAAAGAGCTACTCCTCCTCCTCTTTTACCCTCCCTGTCCCTCCTGTGGATTGTGTATCCTGGCATGTTGACATCCCAGTCATGGTTCTCTGTGTACCATGTTTCTGTGACTGTCACAATATCCAGGCAACCCTCTTCCATCAAGGCCACTAGTTCAGGGAGCTTGTTACACAGACTACGGGCATTGGTACTCATCACCCTCCACTTTTTGATGGCCTTACCCCTTTTAGCCCCATTCCTGTCCTTAATGCCTTTGCCTTTTTTTACATTTACTTCTGTCCTGCTCCCTAATGACTTCTCTGCCTTGGTGTTTACCTCAATAATTACTGTTGTTTGTGAGGGGAGGCTGGGATTTCCCTGCTCCTTTTCAGTGCCTCCCTTGGCTAGTTTAAATGCTTGCCAATGAAGCATTTAAACCTCTCACCAAGGATCCTGGTTCCCTTGGACAGATGCAGACCATCGCACCAGTATAGGTCTGCATCCCTCCAGGTGGCTCCCCAGTCCCCAATGAAGCCAAAACCCTGAGCTCCACACCAGTTTTTCAACCATTCATTAAATTCCCTGGTGAGGAGTATCCTAGCATCACCCTTGTCATAGACAGGCAGCGCCTCCGAGAAGGTTACCGTATGTGCTACTTGTCTAAGGCTCCTCCCCAACTCTACAAACTCCTCTTGCACTGCTCTGATCCCATTCCTAGCCAGGTCATTTGTCCCTAGGTGGACAATGACATCCAGCTCCCTCCCTCGTGCAGCTGCTCCTACAATCCTGAGGATTCACTTCCTGTCCCTCCAAGCCGTGGCGCCAGGAAGGCACCTTACCTCCCTCTCCCCTTCCTCCCCATTTCTACCCCCCGTAATGATTGAGTCCCCCACCAGGAGTTGTTTCCTTCCCCTGTGGGGTCTCATGCCACACTCCTGTGGGTCTCCTTTGTGGAGGTTCCCAGCATCCTCCTTGGTCTCCACTGCAGGTGCCTCCGTAGAGGAACCACTATCCACCAGAAGAGCGAATGAATTGGGGAGAGGTACAGCTGGAGGGATGCAACTCTGTTCCACCACCCTCTCCCTCCCTGAGCCCACCCTGGTCCAGCCTCTCCTCTTTCTTGGCAACCTCTGAGGTAGTGGCATTGGCCTTGGTGGTCCCTGAGTGGGGGGAGGAGGTTTCACAAATCCTAGCCAGGTCAGCCTGGAGACAGGCAACCTCCTCCCTCAGACCAGAGAGGTGCCTGCAAATAGGGCAGCATCGCAGCCTCCAGAATGTCTCCCGGAACACTGCACCACTCCTATCATGTCTTATTTTGTGTCCCCTCTCCTGTTTCTCTGTATGCTTACTCTCTCCTCTCCTTACAACTCTCACCCTTCCTGTTCTGGGACAGTAACTTCCTATATTCTTCAGTAGCCTCCTTCTTCCTTGCTCAGTGTCAGCCCACCAACAGCTAGGGGGGAGAGTGAGTTACTTTTTTCCTTTAGGGTTGACAAAACCAATGTTTCTCTGTGATCCTTCCCTTCCTACTGTCAAACAGGAAGTTCCTGTTGACAGTCAAATCCAGTGGCTATAAAAGTAGAACTGTCTTAGGGTGGGTGGGTGAAGGGTGGGATGGAGGGCAATTAGTAAGAAAAAAAGGCTAGCAACAGGAAGTTGTAATTTGAGTCACCTGCTTTTATAGTGTCTAAGCCACACCCCCAATTAAGCTTTCTCTCCTCCTACTGGTTTAGCAAAGTAAACTGATACAGAGCCCTTCCCAGCACAGAACACACACTGGCTTTCTTTCTTTTCTTTCTTTTTTTTTAAACCCTAAATAAGACCCCTTCTACTTCTAATAAAGTATCTGTTTGCTTAATCTCAACAGACACTGACTCCTGCTAAGATATAAGTGTTAAATTAATAAGAAAATGTAGCTTCTTTTAGTTAGCTGCTTTCTGCTCTACAAGCAAGGCTAGCAACCAAAGAGAGGTGGAGGAAAAGGATACCCAATGGGGGGCCCAGCCCATTATGGTATCTACTGCCCAGGTTCAGGAAACCACTTCCCCTACTGAGGCTTCTGAGGTGAAGAAACGATTGCAAGAATGCTGGGAAATATTGGACAGAGTTAAGGTCGGTTCTACTATGACTCCTGAAGCTCCCGTGGGTCAATCTCCTCCAGCAACTGCGGCTGTCCTCCTAGTGATGGGCCTGTGGGCATCACCCCTACTGTCCACTATAGTTTCTCAGATTGAAGTCTGGTTGCAGGAACTGTGTCAGGCCGTTAGTGAGCTAAAGACCCATTGAGTGGTAAGGGCAGGGATCCTGAGCCAGTAGCCATGGCCCAAACCATTACACCAGTTTCTCCTCCTACCTCTTTAGTGTATTCAGGGCCCCCAAGCTATCTATAGCCCCAGATGACTCCTGCAGCCTACTACCCTAGACAACCTAAGAGAGAGATGACATAATTTGTTACCGGTGTGGAGGGAATGAACATTACTGGAGGAGGTGCCATTCTCAGGCGGACTCCCTTCGAGTGGCTAACAGATTGTTGGTGGGGTCTGGTAAGGGTGCATACCGAGGCCCCTCGCAGGTCCAGCTCCATAGCTCATGTGAAAGGCTCTTCCACCAAAAGCTACAACAATTGTACCCATTGATATACGCAGGCTTGTGGGACCCTCAACTGAAGCCCTCATCACCATAGATGGGGTCACTACCCATGCCATCCTGGACAGTGGCTCCTAGGTCACAATACCTGGTATGATAAATATTTGTCCCATCTTGAATTACAGCCTATGGAGGGACTACACGTGTGGGGGCTTAGTGAGAAGTCTTAACCCTACCTAGAGTATGTCAAAGTATGGATAACCTTCCTGACCAACATGGCTGGAGTGGGAGATGCAGTCAAAACCCTGGCTTTGATCTGTCCCAAGGCTGGTGTGTGTATGACGGGGTGCCTGTGCTAGTGGGCACGAATGCCCACATGTTTGGAAGACTTGCTCAGCTTTGTCAAGCCCGAGAAGCAGAACAGTAAGGAAAAAAATTATCCATCCACCCGGTGATCAAAGAGGCCTATAAGAGATAAGGGCAAACCCCCCCTGAAAATGTGCATGAATCTGTGGGCATAGTTTGTAGGAGAGATACAGAGGAGATTGTGTTGCCATCCAGCGTGGAATGTAATATCAACGGAGTAGTGCAGTTAAAAAGGAGGTAAAGAACAAAATATTAATGCTCGATGCCCCGAAGGAATATGGATTGCTGCCTGGATTACTAGTGAAGGCCAGTGTCTTACCGGCCCGGGTGCACACCTATGTTTGAAAAGTGACAGTGCATGTGAGGAATACAACTGACTGGGAAGTGGTTGTCAGAAGGGGCTGGACATTGGCCAGGGTTTACTGTGCCAACACAGCTATACAGCCTGCTGCTCCAGAAGGAGGTGACTTATGTGGCATTGATCCTGCTTTGTTTGATTTAAGTAGCTCCCCCAACCCAGAGGAGTGGAAGGAGCATGTCAGAAGAAGCTGGCACCCAAGACTTAGTTATTCTCTTTACATGAGTGGGATGTTGGATGCGTCATGGGGGAACAGCATCACATAAGGCTCACGGACCAGCGCCATTCAGAGAGAGAGATGCATCACCCCAGCTGATATTGATGATTAGAGGAGGCATCTTCAACAGATGCTAGCTGCAGGCATCATTCAGGAGTCCCAAAGCCCCAATGCATCATCTGTAGTGGTGGTGAGGAAGAAAAGTGGAGCCTTCAAGATGTGCATGGATTATTGCACGTTGAATAAGCACTCTGTGTCTGACCAATACACAATGCCATGGATACAGGATACTTTAAACTGCTTGAACAGCAGCCAGTGGTTTTCGGCATTGGATCTTAGTAGTGAGTACTGTCAAATTTGCACGGGGTCATGATGCTATATTACAAAACAGCGGCAGCAATGTACCGCGCTGTAAATATAGCAGATACATTGCTGCCACTGTACCAAAATGGCGAAACACAGTTCGGCGAAAAACTCCAGTAGGTTCTTTGTTTTTCCCCCTTACAGGGGTCTGTGCACCCCAACCCCCCCATTAATATAATCAACTCAAAGGGGGTTCAACATGGGGACGAGGGAAAACAATGATGGGGATTAAAAAAAGAAAACCGCACAATGCAGTTTCGCAAAAGTCTGGGACCGGGATTTGAGCCCTGGTCCACAGGCACATGGCTACCCTGTACTGCCATAGCTCATCCCACTGAGCTACCACCATGGTGGTAGCTCAGCAGACCACCTCCCCAGAAGAGGTCTTGACATCCATGTCACTCCTCCCCAACACCCATGCGCAACAGGGTACAAAACCACATGCAACATATGCACCTTGTGTGGTTTTGTACCCTGTCGCTGTTACTACACCATGCTGTATGTCCTATGCGATATTTCATGCATGGTTCTGTCTGCCCAATATTCACCCAATACCTATCAAATTCCCATGGCCACACCAGACCAGGAAAAAACAGTGTGTATATGCCCACTAGGATTCTCTGAATTTCTGAGGATGCCTCAGGGCATATCGGGCGCCCCTGTGATGTTTCAGTGTCTTATGGAAAGGGCAGTGGGGGACATGAATCTGCTGGAGTGCTTGGTTTACCTGGATGATATTATCGTCTTTGGGAAGACTTTGGAGGAACATGAGTCACGGCTACTTAAGGTGTTGGACCAGCTGGAAGAATTTGGCCTCAAGCTCTCCATAGACAAATACTAGTTCTTCCGGGCCTCGGTCAAGTATGTTGGACACATCGTCTCTGCCAAAGGCATTCAGACTGACTCCAGTAGAGCTGAGGTCCTCACCTCCTGGCCCAAGCCCAGAAACTTAAAAGAACTGCAATGGCTGCTTGGCTTCCGTGGGTATTACTAGAAATTCCTAAAGGACTACACAAGAGTAGTCAGAACCCTTTTTAGCTTATTACAGAGGTATCCTCCAACAAATAAGAGCTAGAAGACCCCTTCACCTGCAGCTCAAACTGAACAGCCTAAGTATTTTCGCCCATCTGAACCTTTTAGCTCTCGGTGGACCGAGGAGTGTGATAGAGCTTTCGAGGACATTATATACTGCCTGACTCATGCACTGGTGCTCGCTTATGCAGACCCACAGAAGCCCTATATCCTACATACAGACGCAAATTTTAATGGCCTAAGGGTGGTGTTGTGTCAAGAATATCCGGAGGGCTTGCATCCCATGGCCTATACAAGTTGGAGCCTAAATCCCTCAGAACAAAGGCACCCTGTCCACAATCTGAAATTCTTAGCACTGAAATGGGCTGTTGTGGACTAATTTCATGATTATTTGTATGAGGCAAAAATTACTGTGAAGACTGACAACAACCCGCTTGCTTACATGCAGACAACAGCAACGTTGGACACCACTGGCCATAGGTGGTTGTCAGCTTTGTCTACTTATGATTACTGCAAAGAATATCATCGCAGATTGAACAACATAGATGCAGATGCTTTGTCCCGACGTCCCTTGGCTCAGACAGCCGAGTACTCCAGCTGGGTAAAGATACAGTACCCAAACATGTGGTGAAAGTTTTGTGTAAGAAATTTGATGGGGAAGAGTCCCTCTCTTCCAAAGACGTCCCTTGTTTGGTGGACTGCTTAGGAGCATCTGGGAATTTCCTTCCTGTAGCTTACTACCATCTGGCCGTACTGGATATGAGGTCTTTGCCCCAGCTGACCACTCATGATTTAAATTCCGAATGATTTCCGGGTCGCACCTGGAAACAAGCTTTGGCTCAGTGTACCTTTTCCGCTCACCAATTTTAAATAAATAAATTTAAAAGAGAGCAGCAGATCAGTTCGATCATGGGAGAGATAATACAAGTCCTACAGAGAAAATGAGATCCAGCACAGGTAAAGGCTAGTGACCCTTTATCACCCTGATCCTAGGGGCGAGGGTGCTGGTTATAGGCAACAACAAACAGCAGGGTCTCTTCCAAACCTTGTGCCTGGCGGCTCAGAAAGAGATAATGGCTAACTGGTTAGACCCCTTCCCACCAACTATCACCTCCTGAAGGGCCACAGTAGAAAGTATCAAACATATGGAAGGACTGACTACTAAACTGAGGCTCAACGAAGACAAATATGGGGAGATATGGAGAAGATGGGACAACACAGCCCTACTGCAGCAGGTGGGGGATCTGGGGAGGAGATACAGAGGGATAAGATACAGAAGGTTCTGCAGGAAGCTATCCAGAGCACCACATACTGCCATGCTACGGGGGAGGAGGGGGACAGCAGCAATAACCTCCCTTGGGTGGAGAACCCCACCTTCTAGGGTTAAGTAAGGTATACAGCAACATGGTCTCTCCAGGTTCAATACATTGACTCCAGTTGAGTCCGTTTTCTTTCTGTTTTCATTCATACTGTAAGTTATAGCAGGACACAGAGGGCTAGACCCTAGGAGGGGGGCCGCATACTTACCACAAACTGTCACATCAGTTGAACTTTAGAATAGAAGAAACATAATAAGAAAAAGTACTGCACATGGGTAGTGACTGAATATATTGGGGACAGAAGGGTGTACCTAGATGCAGGGATTTAGCTGGATGGCTTGAACCCGGCAAATGTACATAAATTGTCTGTTAAGATGTACTCAGTGCAATATTGAAATTTTACACTCCCATGTAATGTGATTTTTTTCATGGCTACATTAAAGATGAGTTTAAAAAAAAAAGACTAGTGACCCACACACTAGGTTGCTACTGCAAGAGTGGCCGGAGTTGCGGCTTAAAGAAGGATTGCTCTATTGAGAGACACATGACCAGCAGGGGGCACCTTGAGTACCGTTAGTATTTCCTGACCATTTCAAGAACCTAGTGTTGAAGCTCTACATGATGATATGGGCCACCTGGGCAACGAATGTACCTTGCAGTTGGCGAAAAGCAGATTCTATTGGCCCAAAATGGGATCAGATATAGAATACTATTGCAAGACCTGTCATCGGTGCAGTCAAAGGAAGTCGCTGCCCCAAAAGGCTGCCCCACTAGTTAACAGCAGTACCAGCGGCTCCATGGAATTAGTTTGTATTGATTTCCTCACATTGGAACCAGACTCCAGGAATATCTCCAACATCTTGGTGGTTACTGATCACTTCACTCGGTACACTCAAGCTTACCCCACAAAGGATCAGAAGGTGTCCACTGTGGCCAAAGTATTAGCTGAGAAATTCTTTGTACATTATGGAGCACCTCAACAAATTCATTCAGACCAAGGTCGCGATTTCGAAAGCCGGCTGATTAAAGAGCTTTTGTCCTTGTGGGGTGTTAGAAAGTCATGAATCACGCCTTACCATCCTCAAGGTGACCCCCAGTCAGAAAGATTCAACAGAACTCTTCTAGACATGCTGGGCACCTTGGATCCTCGAGACAAGCATACTTGGAGCTAATGAGTGAGCACTTTGGTCCATGCATACAACTGCACCAAGAACAACACCACAGGTTTCTCTCCTTACCATCTTGTGTTTAGGAGGGAAGCCCACCTGCCCGTGGACCTGTGCTTTGGAGTGTCAGTGGATGGTGTCAAAGAAAATGAATATTTGCAGTATGTGAGGAAGTTGAAGCAACATTCCAACAATGCTTATCACTTAATCTCTGAGAGAGCCATCAAAAGAAATCAAACCAATAAAGAGAGGTATGATAAAAAAGTGCAAGCTCAAGATTTGGAACCAGGGGAAGACTGCCGATCAGTGGGGGAGCACACCGTATGTGGCGATAGAAAGACTGGAGGGGCTGCCTGTGTACAAGATTTGACCACAGAGAAAGACCCAAGGATGCAAAGTGATGCACAGAAATCATCTACTCCCCATCAGAGATAAGGTTGTTGGTCCAGAGACTGATTTAGTAGAGTTTCCCACGTCTCCAACCACTTGAGATGCTGCACGCAGACACCTAAGCAAGAAGTTAGCGATGCTACAGGGGCTGAACCTGTCCCGACAGATGAGATGTCAGAGGAGGAAGATTCAGTTGATGAATTGGATAAAGAGACTGATGGTACCCCTGTGTGTTTTTACCACACTTCTGAATTGGAGAGACTGTTTCGGGGCCCACCCCTGACCTTAGAGACTGGTTCTGAGATAGAATGGCTCACTGCAAGGGAACTTGAAGTTAAAGATGGTGATGGGCCTGGAGCAATGGATTTGGCTGTGCCTGAGGAACAGAATGCTGAAAGGGAGGCTGCTCCTTCCACGCCCCTTGAAGGGACCACTCTGAACGGTCCGGCTGAGCCTTTTGAGTGGTTCCAGAGCAGTCCCCCTGAAGAAACGCCTTTTGGAAAGCCCACCTCAGACTTGAATACTAGTTCAACTGGGTCCTCTGAATGGCCTCAAGACAGCACCCCTAGTCAGGGTGGTGCGATTGGTGAAGTGCTAGAGCACCCTGTCCCAGTGAAGGACGTAGGCACAGCCCAAAGGGAAAGTGATATGGACTCTGCCTCTGAACAGGAGGTATCCACTAGACCTGAGATGCAAGAAACCCCTAGGAGGTCAGGGAGGACTGTGAGGCCCCTACTTAAACTGATTTACGATGCAGCAGGGTTGTCCACTGACCTACCATTATTTGTAGTACACAAGGGGATATATGTCACTCCCAGGTCCCTCGTTATGGTGTCCATGTGCCCTGTTAATGCTAATTCCCCCAGGAAGATGGTCAAGAGGAAAAGAGGGAGGTGAAAGTATGAAAGGGGGGGGAAGTGGTTCAAGTAAACTATGAGGTACTAAAGTTCAGATGATTATAAAGGTTAAACATATGGGTGCCACATATTATGTGGCTTGTGAACTAGAGAGAGGGGAAATAACTTACTGAACTATATATAATGTTTTCTTGTTCTGAAGTGGTTACGGTATAATAGACAGGAACCTGGTGTATACTTAGAAATGTTGTGTGTTAATGTTAAAACTTAGCATTTTGCAATTTTTGTAGTACTTTACTCTTAGGCTTGGCATAGAAGCCAAGCATTTGTGGGGGAGTGTAACCCCTGGGGGCTTACCTGAATTGCTCCCCCAGAATTCCGCCTCCCGTATGCCTTCCTGCTGTCTCCCATTTCTGGCAGGTGTCCCCAGCGTTTCACTGCCACAGCCTGAGTCATCTGCTGAAATCCACAAAAAGTACAACGTAAACACAGAGACACCCCCTGATGAAGGCTTAACCGCTGAAGTGCTGGGGTCTGGTGTAGCTTGGTTCTGCCAGAATCAAATTTTGCATTCAGCAATCATATTTTTGTTCATGGCATTTATTTCTGTTGAGTGCAGTTTTTCTTGGACTGGAGTCATCTGGTGCCCTGAGATCCCCCAGACAGTCCCTATGCTTAATTTGAGCCCATTTTGGGCTTAAGGCACTTGCCGCGATCTGCTGCTGCTTTATTTTGCACTGCACAAGAAGCGCCTTTGATTTACCGACTGCCCTACTTGCGGTCGAACTGGAAGGTGTTTGGAGGTCTGGGTGCCCCTCTTCAGCTAAATAGGGACCAGTGACCTTGAGGAGGCAAATGAGGAGCCTCAATTATGTATATAAAGAGAGTTCTGAAATGGCATTTCAAGGGTTTATGAATATTTAAATGTCCTCATAAATATTAATTAGCTATTGCCTGCAGCCTAGGGGGACCGTGTTTTGGCGGCAGCGACAGCAAAAGTATGGGGAATAAATCTGACAGTGTGGGCTCATTTAAGAAGCCATAGTTGAGGCTATAAGACTGTGGGGCTACCGTACACAAAAAGCACTTTTCTTGGCTGCACCAGAGCTTAATTTGGGGACAACATGAGGACTGCTTATGGCATACATCCCAGGGTATTAAAGGAGCTAAGGATAGAACTAGCAGAGCCATTAGCAAAACTATTTAGTGAGTCTTGGAGCACAGGAGAGGTCCCAGGAGACTGGAGAAGGGCTCATGTGATCCCGCTCCACAAGAGTGGCAGCAGGCAGGAGGCAGGGAATTACAGACCTGTCAGTCTTACCTCAGTGGTGGGCAAGATTATGTAGGCACTCCTTAAGGAAAGGATAGTGCAACACCTGGAATCCATAGGAGCACAGGATTCAAGACAGCATGGGTTTACAAAAGGAAGGTCCTGTCAAACTAATCTCATAGATTTCTTTGACTGGGTAACCAGAGTGGTGGACCAAGGGGGTGCAGTAGATGTCGCCTACCTTGACTTCAGCAAAGCTTTCGATGCTTTTCCACATAGAAGATTAATAAGCTAGGTAGGCTCGGGGTGGGTCAGAAGTTGGTCAACTGGGTGACAAACTGGTTGGTGGGCAGAAAACAGAGAGTGGTGGTAAATGGTATACAGTCAAAAGAGATGCAAGTCACAAGCAGGGTACCTTAGGGATCAGTCCTGGGGCCAGTCCTCTTCAATATCTTCATCAGTGACATTGCAGATGGACTGGAGAAACATAACATAGAAACATAGATTTTGATGGCAGATAAGGACCGCTTGGCCCACCCAGTCTGCCCATTTCCCTACCTAATGGATAAGCTGCAGATCCTAGTTAACCAGCAGCCTACTTCTTCCTACCCCAACCCCCTAGAATTGCCTTATGACTGTCCCATGCATGCTTGAATTCCACCACTGTTTTTGACTCCACAACCTCCTCCGGAAGGCCGTTCCATGCATCCACAACCCTCTCTGAAAAAATACTTCCTTAAATTACCTCTGAGCCGCCCCCTTCTATCTTCAAATTGTGCCCCCTTGCTCTTGCACACTTTTTTTGAAAGATGCTACCCTCTTGGACTTTGTTGATTCCCTTGAGGTACTTGAAAGTTTCTATCATGTCCCCCCTCTCCCTCCTTTCCTCGAGGCTATACATATTCAGCTCCTTAAGTCTCTCTTCATATGTCTTCCGGTGCAGACCCTGCACCATTTTAGTTGTCCTCCTCTGGACAGCCTCCATCCTGTCTATGTCTTTGTGGAGATTGGGTCTCCAGAACTGCACGCAGTACTCCAGATGGGGTCTCACCAACTGTCTGTACAGAGGGATAATAACTTCCTGTTTTCTACTGGTGATACCTCTCCCTATGCATCCCAGTATCCCCCCAGCCCTCCTTAGGTAAGGTTTGCCTGTTTGCAGATGACATCAAGATCTGCAACAGAGTAGCTGATCCAGATGGGGTGGGCAGAATGAGAAGAGATCTGGAAAAACTGGCAAAATGGTTGGAAGAGTGGCAATTGGGGTTTAACGCAAAGAAGTGCAAGATCATGCACATAGGGAAGAGAAACCCTGAAGCTACCTATATGTTCGGAGGGGAGTTGCTGGCAATCACAAGGGAAGAAAGAGACTTGGGCATCATCATCACAAATGACCTGAAATCATGCAATCAGATCACTAAAGCAGTAGGTAAGGCTAGAGGGATGTTGCGATGTATTAGTAGGGGTATCACAGGTTGTAAGAGGGAGGTAATAATCCCTCTTTACAAGACACTAATTAGGCCCCATCTGGAGTACTGTGTGCAGTACTGGAAGCCGCACCTGCAGAAGGACATTAACAAAATGGAGGCAGTCCAAAGAAGGGCAACCAAAATGGTGCAGAAACAGCATCAGAAAACATATGAGGACAGATTAATGGAGCTCAATATGTATACCCTAGAGCCAAGGAGGGAGAGAGGTAATATGATCGAAACATTCAAACCACTTTAGGGCATTAACAAGGTGAAAGAGTCTAACATGTTTCAATATAAGAAAAATAGCAGGACAAGAGGACGCAGCATGACATTAGAGGGAGGCCGATTAAGGGGTAATGTGAGGAAGTTCTTTTTCACAGAAAGGGTGGTGGATGCATTGAACGGCCTACCTCAGGAAGTGGTGGATATGAATACACAACAGGGCTTCAAACAGGCATGGGATAGGCACAAGGGGGTAATACAGATGAGTATGAATAAATAGGCCATTGACAGAGTAAAGGCCTATGGTACATTCATAAAGTAGAAAAAAAGGGCAGACTGGATGGGCCTTGCAGTCCTTATCTGCTGTCAACTTCTATGTTTCTACGCTAAAAAATTGTATGGGAGCAGCCATGTTTATGATGCTTTGACCCTTTTTATCAGCCAGTCCAGTGACTGGGCACCCAGAGACTAAGAAGGGACTCCTGAGATAAGGTGTTTTCTTTTTTTAGGCACCAAGAGTCACAGCCAATCAGAGGCTCAACTAGCCATTAACTGTGATTGATAACGAAGGACAGCAAATCAGAGGGCAGACTCAGGGGAGAGATCCCTGGGACCTTGGGGAGTTTGTTTCAGTCTTGGCCAGTCTCCTATTAAGTCAGGAGGGATCTGTGCTGAGAAAGCCGCGTTTACTGAGGCCTTTCACAGGACTTAAGCGTGGAATTGATGCTGAGAGAGAAAAGTGAATCCTGTCTGAGAGACAGACTGAGCTGGTGTGAGAATGCTCCAGGTATTTTGGACTGTGCTGTTTCTTTTGGGAGAGATTGTCTACTGCAGACATCCTGCACTGTTGCTGGGACTTTGGGAAGCTGTTTGGAGAATTTGAAAGTTTCTGGAACTGGGAGTAAGCCAGACTGTGTGGAAGTTGTTCTGAGAACTGGACAAATTGCTGAGATCTTTGTGCCAGCTAAAGTTGCTTTGGAAGCTGGTCTGACACTGAAGGGCTGTGAGAGCAAAAGGTGAGCTGGGATCTTCAGACTTCCGACTCCTTGCTACTGCTGTGCATCCCAGTGTGAATTGGAGTTGTGGAAAGCTCAGAAGACAGTGGCCCAATGGCTCTGTGGAATGAAAGTCAAAAGTTGCCTGGCTGCCCCTGAAATTGCTGTATTGGTGCAGGAAAGGAGTGTTCTCTACCAGTGCTAACAGGCACTATCCAGAGCTGGGGGGAACCTGCTAACCCCTTCCAAGTGGGGCCTACTAGCCTTGGGGGTGTCACCGGTGCTTGCTGGGGTGCTAGGGCACCTGCAACCCATTGTGGGAGCTGAGCTATGGAGCCACTCCCTGGTCTGGGCACTCTTAGGTTTGGTGGGTCCTGTGCCAGAGCTCTGCAATGGGCCAAAAGAGGCTGAAGGTGACAAGCGGCCAGATCTTCAATCAAGGGGACAAACTGCTAGACCGTCAATCAACATCAAGGCTTCAAGACATCTTTGTGCTGCCCAACATTGTGCCTTCTGAGAAATGAGCCCATCACTCCCAGACTAGTGGAACTTTTTGAGTCAGAGACTTCTGAGAATCTTCAAACTGTGAATACCCAGGGCTTGCCCTGGAATCTGAGGGGAGTGTTCAGTTTACATTAAATACAACCTTTCAGCTTTTTGGGGCCTCAACAGCCAGCCAACCCATGGCACCATCCAGGCCTGCACCTTTTGGGTACCCAGGAGACTGTTTAGTTATAGCACTGATATCAGTGGGGGTGGGCAACTAGGGTGGTTTGGCCTACTGGTCCTGTTGTTATTACTTTGCTTATTCCTACTAACAAGCTTTCCTTCCACAGTTATCCCTGGTCCCGATACTACCTTTCCTAACCCTTTTCCCCCAATAAAGCTGTGATTTGTTGTTTGCAATTGCTGTGTGAGGGGTATTTTGTAACTGTTAATCACCAAGTGTTTATGGTTATTGATATTGGGAAACTGTTGGGCATCCAGTGTGTAGGGTGGTTGGTAGGAGAGGTGGGTAGGTGCAGTATCCCAGGGGGCTGTACTAATCAGTCACGTGACCCACTTATAACTTACTCTGGGTGGAGACACCGCTCTATTTACTGTAACTTTGGGATAGACCTCCCCCGACCACTACTATAGCAGGACCCAGGCCCCTTAACCTGTTAGAAGGTCAACAGGCAGGGGTAGTAGCCCACAGGCACATGGCGCCTGGGCTACACTAACATTCCAGTTCCTGTCAGGATCTGTAACGTTATTTAGTATTATTTTTTATTTACTTTAGCCATGGTTCCTTTTCCTGTCAGGAAATGAGCATCTCTAGATTCCCAGATTCTACAGGGAACCGATTATTTTGAATTTTCTATTTAAATTCTAGTTGGTTCCAGAACCGACTGTTCTGTTGGATTTGGAGTTTTTCTGTAAACCTGACATCCATGTCAGAAGCACCAAACAAAAGAAAAAGACAGGACTGACTGGGTTCAAGAACTGCATTAGCTGTGGCCAAATTGTAGCTAAGGCAGACAGGTACAATCTGTGCATTTTTGTTTGGGACCCAGTCACATATTTGCCAATTGTGAGATTTGCAAAACATTTTGCCCTAAAACATTAAAGAAAAGGGCTAAAAAAATGGAGGAAATGGACACTCATTCATCTCCTTCTAACCATTCTGAAGAGGCATCCTCATCTTTTACTTCAAAAATCCATGGAGAAAGCTGACTCCTCTAAAACTAAAAGGCCCGTGGAACTGGCTAGTGAACCGGTTCCAGTAAAAAGAAAGCAGAAAGAGAAACACATCGCTGTACCTCCTGTTGAAAAGGCAAAGGAGCGCTCAGATGACAGATCAGCAATGCCCTCCGCTGAGGACATTGCAGAGGCCCTGCAAATTCTGCAGGCATTACAGGCTGTGGTTCTAGTGACCACACCAGTTCCACCGGTTCCTGCTCAGGCTGCAATGGCCCAGGAACTGGTGTATGTTTATGATGATCAAGGAGAAGAAGTGGAAGGAGAACCCATAGAACCAGTTGTATCCCTAGAGCAGGACTTTGCCCCCCTCCCCGGATCTGAGGACTACACCTCTCATTATTTGTTTGTTAAGCAAATGGCTGATACCCTAAACCTCTCCATCCAGGAGACTGTGGAGTATGAGGAGGAAGCAGAGTTCCTTGATGTGATGGGGCTAGCCCCCACTAGAAGGCTCCTGCTTTCCATACATAAATCCTTAAGGAAGACTATCTTAAAGATTTTACAAACCCCTACCTCAATTCCAGGGGTGGATAAGAAAATAGACAAGAAATATCAGCTTGACAGAGCTAATTCTGCATTCCCGTTTAACCACCCTGACCATGAAGGGGTGGTCCAGGCTGCAGCATGTGACAAGGCCAGAATACCTTTGTCATCCCACCCTCCTGAAAAAGATTCCAGAAAGACTGACAGAATGGTGAAAAAGGGGTACCTGGCAGCTCCACTGTTAGTAAGACAAGCTAACTATATGACTTATGGAGCCCAATATCAGAAGGCATTATGGAATACAGTCTTGGCAATGACAGACAAAATGTCTGGAGAGGTGGCAGTGGACCTGGCAGAGACTGACAGGACTGCACTGGATGCCACCAAGTACCAGTTCCATATGGCTATGGATGTGAATGACACCGCAGCCAGACTCATGGCCCTTACAGTGTCAATGAGACAGTTTGCTTGCCCAGGGCCACAAACCTGTCTCAGGACGCTCAGACTAAATTAATGGATTTCCCCTGTGAGGGTAATTCCCTCTTTGGGGATAAGACAGAAGCATACATGAAAAAGGTGGAAGAGTACAAATCCACTTACAGAAGCAACTCTGCAAGGGATAAGCCTTCCACCTCATACAGGTCCCAGTACAGGGGAGGCAGGGCTAGGGGATGCCCTTTTTCTAAGCTCAAGCCATACCAGACTACCAGCAGGCTGGGGGTACTTTAGAGTTAGAGGCAGAAGGACCATGCGAAGGTCTTCCCAGGTACCTCAAGCCCAGGCTCAGCCCAAACAGAATCCCTGGCGGGCTGGTACAGGTTGCCTCCCCCTACCAGTAGGAGGCGGGCTGGCTCACTTCCTCCAGGCTTGGTACACTATCACCACAGACAAGTGGGTCTTGGAGGTAGTGAGCCAGGGACTGTCTCTAAGCTTCAAATCTCTTCCCAGACTAAAAAGCAGAAATTTTGCCCCAGCTATTCCTGCAGACAGAATTCTTCTGGAGGCAGAGGTGGTATACCTATTGTCCATCAGAGCAGTGGAGCCTGTCCCCCTACTGCAGAGGGGCAAAGGCTTCTACTCCAGATACTTACTCACCCAGGAGAAAAATGAGGACTGGTGATGCATTCTGGATCTGAGACTCCTGAACAAACATGTGTCAAAGCCAAAGTTCAAGATGGTCACTTTGGCCATGATTATACCTACACTGCAAAAAGGAGACTGGTTGGCATCTTTGGACCTAAAGGATACCTATTTCCACATCCCAGTCTGACCCAGCCACAGAAAGTACCTGAGGTTCAGATTGCCCTCAGGCCACTACCAGTTTGCAGCCCTGCCATTCGGCTCAACCTCAGCCCCCAGGGCATTCACAAAGTCTCTGACTGTAGCAGTGGCACACTTGAGAAGGCAGAGTGACTGTGTTCCCATACCTAGATAACTGGCTAGTCATAGGATAGTCTCTGCAACAAACCAGAGACTCCCTGACTCTCACATGGAGCACATTGGAGTCTGGGCTTCCTGGTAAATATCCAAAAGTCCCAGCTGGAGCCAGTCCAGGTCCTGGACTTCATAAGAGCAGAACTGGACACCAGCCAGGGAAGAGCCTTTCTTCCTTAGGACAGAGTAAGCAGTATACTGCAGCTGGCAGGATCATTCCAACTAAACAGACCCAGGCCAGCAAGACAGTACCTGTGGCTACTGGGCCACAATGCAGCTGCCACAGCAGTGGTGCCAGACTCCAGATGATAGACATTCAGTTCCACATGTGAGCTTACTGGTCTCGGAGAAGAGATTCCCTAGCCAAACTGGTGCGAGTCACAAACACCCTGTTACAGGCACTGCAATGGTGGTTAGACAGCAAGAACCTCAAGGAGGGAACCCCTTCCAAAAGGAGCATCCGTCAGTGGTGCGTACCACAGGTGCTTCCCTCCTGGGCTGGGGGGCATGCATGTTCAACCTAACAGCCAGTGGCACATGGTCCCCTCAGGAATCACTTCTGCACATAAACCTGTTAGAGCTCAGAGCAGTGTACCTGGCTTCTCAGGCATTTGCACTGCACCTAAAAAACAAGGTGGTACAGGTCAGAACAGACAACACTGCCACCATGTACTATATCAACAAACAACATAGAAACATGACAACAGATTTTGACGGCAGGTAAGGACAGCTTGGCCCACCCAGTCTGCCCATTTCCCTACCTAATGGATAAGCTGCAGATCCTAGTTAACCGATAGCCTACTTCCTCCTACCCCCAACCCCTAGAAGTGCCTTACATCTGTCCCATGCATTCTTGAATTCCCCCCCACTGTTTTTGACTCCACAACCTCCACAGAAAGGCCGTTCCATGAATCCACAACCCTCTCCATGAAAAAATACTTCCTCACATTACATCTGAGCCGTCCCCCTTCTATCTTCAAATTGTGCCCCCTTGTTCTTGCACATCTCTTTTTCTGAAAGAGGCTAACCTCATGGACTTTGCTGATTCCCTTGAAGTACTTGAAAGTTTCTATCATGTCCCCCCTCTCCCTCCTTTCCTTGAGGGTATACATATTAAGCTCCTTAAGTCTGTCTTCACATGTCTTCTGGTGCAGACCCTGCACCATTTTAGTTACCCTCCTCTGGACTGGCTCCATCCTGTCTATGTCCTAGGGAGACTAGGTCTCCAGAACTGCACGAAGTACTCCAGATGGGGTCTCACCAGCTGTCTGTACAGAGGGATAACAACTTCCTGTTTTCTACTGGTGATGCCTCTTCCTGTACATCCCAGTATCCCCCCAGCCCACCTTACTGCCCTCTCACATTGCTTGCCCACCTTTAGGTCATCTGATATGACCACCCCCAGGTTTCTTTCCATTTTTGTTGTTGTTAGTATCTCACCCCCCATAGTGTACTCTTCCCCTGGGTTTTTGTTTCTCAGGTGCATTAATTTGCACTTCTTAGCATTAAATCTAAGCTGCCATACATTTGACCATTCCTCCAACCTTGCCAAGTCCCTTCTCATCCTTTCCACACCACCTTATGTGTCAACCCTGTTCCAGATCTTTGTCGTCTGCAAAGAGACATACTTTTCCTTCCAGTCCCTCTGCAATGTCACTTATAAAGACATTGAAGAGGACCAGTCCTAGAACTAAACCCTGCACTACCCCACTAGTAAAACCCCTTTCTTCAGAGTGGACTCCATTTATTATTTCACTCTGTGTCCTGTTCTCCAGCTAATTTTTTACCCAAGCTACCATCTTGGGACCCACTCCCAGGCTGGCTAACTTGTATATTAATCTTTTGTGTGGGACTGTGTCAAATGCCTTGCTAAAGTCTAGGTTGGCCATGTCCACAGCCCCTCCCTGATCTACTACTTTGGTCACCCAGTCAAAGAAATCTATTAGGTTCATCTGACATGAACTTCCTGTTGTGAATCCATGCTGTCTTGGGCCTTGTGTCCATCTGGCCTCTAGGTACTCAACAATTCTTTCCTTCAAAAGTGATTCCATCATTTTCCCTATCACTGAGGGCAAACTAACAGGTATGTAGTTTCCTACCTCTGCCCTGCTTCCACTTTAGTGAAGTGGAATCACATCTGCCCTCCTCCAGTACTCAGGTACCACCCCATCCTCCCATGATTTGTTAAAGAGGGTAGTCAGTGGTGTCACTAGTTCTACCCTTAGTTCTTTTAGAATTCTGGGATGAATCTCATCAGGCCCCATTGCTTTGTCCACCTTCAGTTTTAAGAGTTCTTTCAGGACACTTTCTTCTGTGAATGGGCTGGTATCAACCCCCATCCAGAGTGTTTCTGTTCTTTGGTTTAGGTACCTCCCCTTCATCACTTGTGAATACTGAGCAGACATATTTGCTTAGTATCTCTGCCTTTTCACAGTCACCCTCTGCCCACCCCCTCCTCTTTATTAAGCCTCACTATCCCTCCCTTGGTCTTCCTTCGCTCCCTGATGTACCTATAAAAGGTTTTATACCCCCTTCTTAACTGAGTTGGCTATCGTTTCCTCGGTTTGGGTCTTTGCTGTTCTGACTGCCTTCCCTGCTTCCTTCTGCTTTAACTGATACAGTTCTCTGTCCTGCTCCATCTGTGATTCCTTGTACTTCCTAAATGTTATCTTTTTCTCCCTGACCTTCCCTGCCACCTCCTTTTGAGAACCATAGTAGTTTTTTAACATCGTTTTGTTTTATTTGCTTTACACAAAGGTTTGTTGCCTTAGTGATGGCAGTTTTGATTATTCCCCCTTGTTCTTCCACCCATCCTTCCTTCCCATTTGCTAGTGCATTCCTTAGGCACTCATGCATTTTGACAAAGTCAGCCCTCCTAAAGTCCAGGACCTTTGCCGTTGTATGACCTGACTCTACTACTGTGTTTATCATGAACCATACCGTTCTATGGTTGCTAGTTCCCAGATAGCTACCCACTTCTACATCTACCCACTTCTACATCTGTGATCCTCTCTCCATCTCCATTTGAGAGTACCAGGTCTAAGACTGCACCCTCCCGAGTGGGTTCCACTACTAGTTGTCTAAGGCATGCCCTCTGCAGGGCATCTAGAATGACCCCGCTCTTTGATGTGGCTGCAGCAAATGCACTCCAGTTAACATCTGGCATATCCAGATCCCCCATCAATAATATCTCCCCTTTTTCTGCCAAGGGGGGGAATCAGGTCCACCCCACTGTGCACACAGGCAATGAAGTTGTGGAGCCTGGCCTACTCCCTACAGGTGTCTCTATCTGCCATCCACCTACCAGGAAAGGACGTTGTGGTAGACTCCCTCAGCAGGATCAGTCAGGATCATCACTAGTGGTCCCTGAATACACAGGTACTTCAGTTAGTATTCAGATGGTGGAGCACCATAGAGACAGATCTTTTTGCCTCCACAGACAACCACCAGCTGCCACAGCTCTGTTGCAGGCCTCCAAGCAGGGGCACTGTTCCAGTGGATGCCTTAACACTAGACTGGTCAGGCAGATTCCTGTATGCCTTCCCTCCCTTTCCCCTGCTGTTCAGGAGTCTGATAGAGCACAGGTCACAACCAGTAACAATGATCCTGGTGTCCAGCCTGTTGGCGCAGTGGTTGGATTTTCACTTGCGACGCTGGTGACCTGGGTTCAGGAATGGACTTGGGTTGCTGGAGGGCCAGCCAGGGGAGTAAGCTGGAGCATCCAACGACTGCTCACCTTCTCCAGGGGGGAGGGTGGGGATCTGATCTGGTAACTGCTGACTGCCAGTGGAGACTGGGGGTACAGCACATCTGCCAACCGACTGACTATGGGGGGTGTGGTAGACGCCGGTGTATGCCTTGACATCATGGCATGTTGTGCCCCCAAGAGAAAAAGGGAAAAAGTTCTCCTCTGCTTGACTGGATGATGGCCATCTGGTCTCCTTTGCCACCACGAGTGCTCTGGTCAGGCCCCAGAAACCACCTCAGCAGCACCCGAGGGGCCACATAGTTGTGCTGGCCAGCCCCTCTTGCACCTTTCTCCTCGGAGGAGGAGGACCCATCCAGTGAAGGGTTACACTGGATTACCCCAAGGGTGGCTGCCATCTGAGGTGGGGAATGGTGGCTATGGGCAGAGGCGCAAGCGAGTGGCAGGAGGAAGAAAGACCATTGCTGGCCTGAAGGAGAGGCCAACAGGGGAGACAAGGAGGAGGAGGAGGCGAAAAAAAAACAAAAAAAGATCCTGGTGGCACCAGACTGGGTAATGCAGCCATGATACTCCCTCCTGCTGACCATATCTGCCTCACAGCCAATCCACCTGCCTCAGAGGCGCACAACCTACTGACCTCCTCTCAGGGCAGGATCCTGTACCCCAACCTCAGGTCCCTGCGGTTGAAGGCTTGACTCTTGAAGACCTAGAATTTGCTAGCCTAAACCTTTCCAAAGAGGTTTTGTGCTCATAGGCTCTAGGAAGTCATCAACCAAGAAAACTTATAATTCAAAGTGGAAAAGGCATTCTATTTGGTGCTCAGGAAGGGATATTAATTCCTCCAGGGCTGGTCTCCTTGTCCTCCTGGACTATTTGGCTCACCTCCATGCCACTCAATCTGGCTGCAACCTCTGCTTATATCTCGGCTGGTAAAGACAGGTCCATGGCCTCTCAAACTGTCTTTAGAAAGTTTTTCAAAGGTCTCAATCACCTTCACCTCCCTTTAGGGAGCCGATTCTGGCCTGGAATCTTAACATTTGTATTGCCAGGCTCATGGAGCCCCTTTTGAGCCAATGGCAACCACAGACTTGACAGATCTCCCTCTATGCAGATGATTCCCTCCTTTTCCTCACCTCCCCACAGACATCTCTCCCAGCCCTTCTGCAAGAATTAGACAGTTATGGACAAATTTCTGGCTATAAAATTAATCTTGATAAATCCGAAGTGATACAAATAGGCGGCCCCCTTCCAAGAGCAGTAATATAGAATTTCCCTTTCAAATGGGCCCCCAACAAGACCATTAGATATTTAGGAGTCAGAATTTTCCCACGCTTATCCACCCTTTTTAAATTGAATTATGAAACATTATGGACAGAAATACAATTCGACCTGTCCTGCTGGGAAATATTGCCCCTCTTTCTTATTGGTAGAATAGACACTATTAAAATGAACATTCTCCCCAGATTTCTTGTCTTGTTTCAAGCCGTTTCCATCCATATTCCTCAACATTTCTGGAAAAAAGGTAATCATATCCCTAATGACTTTCGTTTGGAATAAGGGCAGGAGTAGAGTCCAAAAGCACACACTGACACTATCCTGTAAACAGGGGGCCGGGGGGGGGGCTAGCTTTGCCAGACCTCAAGCTCCATTACGTCTCAGCTCAGTTAGTGCCAATAATTGCTTGGTTCAAACATAGGGGGACACAGGATTGTGGGAAATAGAGGCTGGCCACTCACTACTCATTCCCCTGTATACTCTCCCATATGCTCCTATTATCCAGGAGTTCTGGAGAAGTCTTCAAAATCCATGGAGCAAGCACACCCTGAAAGAGCTCATTAAAGCAAGAAATCTCACTGAAACTCCAAAAGGCATAGGACCTCTCACCTCAATAGTGGGCGACCCAAACTTTATACCCCCATGCACAGACATTGGCTTTGCTAGATGGAATAGATCCTCTCTAGTTTGGTTTCAGTCCCTGTTCCACAATAACAACATGGTCTCATTTAGGGATCTTCAAGGGCAGTGCACACTGCCCAGAGAAGATTTCCATCGATACTTCCAAGTCAGACATTATTTACAGTGGGATCAAATGAACACAAGGGTGAATAGGGATCTGATGTCACTGAAGAATTTCCTATACTAGACTGTCAGACTCAAGGGGAGGGTCAGACTAGTAGCTGGAGCATACAAGGTCATTCAGGGCTCAGATGACTAAACTCTGAAGACATTAAGGGTTAAGTGGGAAAATAAACTGGCAGTCCCAATACCACTAGAACAATGGAACCTGGCCTAGGCAAGGGGCTGAAGAATGACTGCTTCTCCAGGCTGGAAGGAGTTCAAGTGGAAACGTATGTCAAGGTTTTTCCATACCCCTACCATCACTAGACGTTTTAAGAGGGAAAATTCAGACCTGTGTGGGAAGGGGTGTGGACAGCTGGGTTCACACTACCATATATTCTGGGACTGCCCCAAGATTTCTGATTTCTAAGCTCGAATACACAGACAACTCAGTGAGCTCAGAGAAGCACAGATCCTTTTTCATTTTAATACCTTGGTTCTGGGTCTGAGGGTCAGGGGCATAGGCAGCCACAGACAACAGGCCCTCCTTCAGATGCTAAGTCTTGTAGTGCAAAAGAAAATTACAGCCAGCTGGCTACAGGAATCCTCTCCCTCCCCCTCCTTCAATTCATGGATCTCGAGGGTAGTAAACATGGAAAAAATGAAGGGACTGATGGCTAAATTAAGGTTAACTTCAGAAAAACACATAGAGTTTTGGAGTGGGTGGGTGGGTGAGGCTGGTCACCCCACAGATGCCATTAGAAGACCGGGAGTGAAAGGGAATCCCATACAGAGGGTATGGGTTGGAGTGCTTGCAGCCATCTTTTTGGTCCAACAGCCTGTCTCCCTTTCATGCCCCCCTTACTCCCCACACTTGTTTCATAATCAAACCTGTAAGCCACACAACTCTGGACTAGAAAAAAAAATGTTCTTTGTCTATAGAGGTGAAATATAATAAGGCACCCATGTGAATGGTTTGTGGTTTTGTGTTCTTATCCTCAACTCCTATTGAGTTGACAGTTTTGTTCCTAAAGGCAGATGTTGTTTTTCCTAAATTAACTCCTTTACTCAAGTGCTTAGTATAAAATGGAGTAGAAGCACAGCATGAATTATTTAAAGTCACTGGGAAGATACCTACTGTAACATTATACATAAACATAGTCATAGCTAAGGTTCATCTGCATTGCCTTATGTTTTTATGAATGAATGTATGTTACATGATGTACGCTGTAGATGAAATGTTGAAGGTTTCTAGGTAGTTGTCTGTGGCATGACCTAGAGGTGAAAGTTTTCTGTTTGTTTGACTTCCACAATACAAACTAAGTTTAAAAAAAAGAAGCTGTAGCTAACAGCCCAGTCCCTGAAATAAAGAAACATGTCAGTTAATTTTTGGGGCTGGCTGGTTACTATCAGAGATTTGTTCCCAACTTTGTCCAGTTAGCTACTCCCCTTGTTGAACGCATGAAAAAATGATACCTGAATAATGTGAAATGATCCCCAGAAAGTGATGAAGCTTTTCAGGCCATCAAGGCTGCATTATGTACAGCCCCTGTTTCAAGAAGTCCAGACTTTGAGAAACAATTTTTGTTATAGACAGATGCATCAGAGGTAGGCCTAGGTACAGTCCTGAGTCAGCATATAGATGGGAAAGAACATCCTATTCTGTACATAAGCAGGAAGTTGCATGACAGAGGGAAAAGGTACTTCACCATTGAAAAGGAATGCCTTGCAGCAAAATGGACCATGGAGTCCCTTAAGATTTATTTTTCTGTTCATATTCAGTGTCAGTGGCTCAGCAGGTAGCACACTTGCCTCTGAGGCTGGTAGATCAGAAGGCTGTGAGTTCTATCCCCACACCAGGCACTTGGGTTAAATCCCAGTACTGACATTATAGTGCAGCATGAGGGGGATGCTGCACTCCTGAGGTGCTGTCTTTTGGATGAGAAGTTAAACCAAGGTCCCATCTGCCTGTACTGGTGGTAGTTTAGGTGGATGTTAAAGATCCCATGTCATTTCTTGAAAAGAGTAGGGGAATTTCCCCGGTGCCCTGGCCAGATTTCCCCCATTCACTAAAATACCACCAACAGCTTAGTCTGGTTCAAGGTCAGTTGGCATTTACAGTATCTGCATCCCCACCCAACCAACTCCACCCCACTGGGTCATGCCTGAAAATAAGCAGAATTTGTCTAGTGCATGTACCCAGTCAACAAAAACTAAATAAAAAATAAATAATATCTGCAAGGAGCTGACTTTGTACTTATAACAGATCACAATCTTCTCTGTTGACTTAACCAATTGAAAGCTAAACATTTCAGAATCACAAGGTGGTACCTGGCACTACAGTCACTTAAATTTAACGTGATGCACAAATCTGGAAAAGAGAATGTTGATGCTGATTTTCTGTCAAGATATGGATCAGGAATTGAGAATTCTGAAGGCTGACAAAAATGTGAGAGTTTAAACTTCACTGTTTACTGCACTGTTTGTGAACTGTACAGGTTACAAGCTAATGTCAGAAGAGAATTAAGAGAAAATTTTGGAACCCTATGTTTTTTAAAAGGTTCCCTCTTAAAGAGGGGAATATGTGATAGGGTTGAATAAGGCCCTCTCCCATTTGTTATGCAGAAAGAGTTAATCATATGAATCTGTTCTATCCTCTCCTTTTCTGTCTCTTGTATGTCTGGTTGTGCAACCAACTGTTCTCATGAGACCTAGGAAATGATCACTCTGATGGTCTTGCGAGTTCTCCACCTCTTGCTTTCTCATTACCTTCGGTTGCTGTTTCTGTCTTTTCTTCCCCCTTGGATATCTGCGGTTATAAAAATACATGTGAAACTGTAAGTAATACTGGGATCTCTTTGTTTGAAACTGTACATAGTTATACTGTTGAAATGATTGCAAAAAGCTATTTGGAACTCAAGGGGTTAACCTGAGATGCAGTTTGACCTCCTCTCAGACTTGCTTGCAAACCTTTGCAGAGTTGTCAACAAGAGGTGAGTTCTGGGTCACCATGTTCTATTTACTGCACCTGCAAAGAAATTGACAAGAACATTTTGTTGGAAACAGGATGTCTCCTTAATGAGCTCAGGATAAAGAAGTGAATTACTAGGAAAAGACTGATTCTAAAAAAAAAAGCAGTATTATTTTTGCTGAGAGTCTTAGATTTGGAATTGAAAATACCCTCAGATGAAGGACTTTATTTTCTCTGTACTGCCTTTGTAAATAGTTATAGTGAGCAATTTTTATTTGTTATTTTACTGTAATTGATAATAACAAGCTACTTGTGAATGTTACAACTGCTCCTGGTCTTTCTATGCTTCCTGATCTATGCCTTGATGACACAGGGGGTGCTGTGGTAGGCACAGTAGACCGCTGTGGGGATGGTCCCTGGGGATGGGTAAGCCTAGCTTGCATGAAGTCCCACAGGGTATAAAGCATAGACTGGAAGTCCACCACTGCCGATGTCTGGCCCATCGACATCAGCTAAGGAAAAATGGGGCTGGAGTTGGCACTGGGGAGAGCAGCCAAACAGGCTAAGGCCTGTGTGGGGGAGGGTGTCTCCCGGACTTGGGTCATTGTTTCAGCGGGCAGTGATGACTGAGGCCTGGCCCAGGGCAACTCTGGAGAAAGGAAGGGCCCCAGGTATGAGGCAGTGGCCGAAGACACAGCTGAAGCTGGTGGTGGGGGAGAAGGCTGAACCCCCAGTGACTGCTGAGCCTGAGCTGGTTGATGTTGAACCAGCTGAGCCACATGACTGTGTGCCTGCCAAGAACAAGTGACTGAACAGCAGGGGCTGAGAAGTTGGTTGGGCACCAGAGCCCCTAGAACTGACACCCACCACCGAGATATTGGTGGAGGGAGCTTCTAATGGTAGCCCTGCAGGAGAAAGAGCACGCGGGGCAGAGGAGGCCACCCCTGATGAGGTGGAGGGCCCCACTGCAGTCACCCCCCAGAGTGACGACTGCGAGTGAGATGAGGAGGACCCAGCCTTAGGACGGTCTTTGTCCCAGTGTTTGTGCTTCCAGCTTGATTTGTCTCGGGCCTTGGAGGGCTGCAAACCTAAGGACGTTGAGGGGGAAGTGGAGGCACTTCTGGCCTGAAGGTCCTTCTCCATCTGGGTGACCTTCTGCTGCAGCAGAAATGTTTTTTGGGGCCTACTCTTTGTGTCACTTGGTAGCCTGCCCTTGAACGGGGCTGCTTCAGCTCCCATCATGGTCGGCAGGCACCCAGCCAGCCACTGACCGAGACCAGGACGTCCGCCTGCAGCTCCTTGGAAGCTGCCTGCCCTTGAACGGGGCTGCTTCAGCTCCCCCATGGTCAGCAGGCACCCATCCAGCCACCGACCAAGACCAGGACACCCACCTGCAGCTCCTTGGAAGCTGCCTGCCCTTGAACGGGGCTGCTTCAGCTCCCCCACGGTCTGCAGGCATCCAGCCAGCCACCGATGGAGACCAGGATGCCCACCTACAGCTCCTTGGAAGGTACGGCGACAACGCAGCCAATTGGAGCACAGGCACTTCCAGCAAACCCGCTCTGATTGGCCAGGATTTTTCCCCTGCTTTTGCCTCCTGGCACTTTTTACAAACAGATTTTAGATAGAACTAAGCACATTTCAATTGTCTAATAGAAGTTTTTCAACTGTATTAGCTGGTTTGTAATTTCTACTACTGTTTTAAAGTGCTTACAGCTCTTCTATTTCCTTACTTTTCCTGCACCCCCCATCCAAGCACTCTGCCTTGGCGCCAAAAAGTCTAACTCTCCTTTGTCTTGCTAAACTGCTCAATCTAAACCTCTCCTACCTCTATGCTATTTAAATCCTGCAATTTTTTCTTCTCTCCGGCTGCCTGCCCTTGAACGGGGCTGCTTCAGCTCCCCGACGGTCAGCAGGCACCCAGCCAGCCACCAACTGAGACCAGGACACCCACCCACCTGCAGCTCCTTAGAAGGTACGGCAACAGCACAGCCAATTGGAACACGGGCATGTCCAGCAAACCCGCTCTGATTGGCCAGGACTTTTCCCCTGCTTTTGCCACCTGGCACTTTTTACAAATAGATCTTAGATAGAATTAAGCACATTTCAAGTGTCTAATAGAAGTTTTTCAACTGTATTAGCTGGTTTGTAATTTCTACTACTCTTTTAAAGTGCTTACAGCTCTATTTCCTTGCTTTTCCTGATCCTGCACCCCCTCCATCCAAGCACTCTGCCTTGGTGCCGAAAAGTCTAACTCTCCTTTGTCTTGCTAAACTGCTCAATTTAAACCTATCCTACCTCTATGCTATTTAAACCCTGCAATATTTTCTTCTCTGTAGCTGCCTGCCCTTGAAAAGGGCTGCTTCAGCTCCCCCACGGTCAGCAGGCACCCAGCCAGCCATTGACCGAGACCAGGATGCCCGCCCACCCGCCTGTAGTTCCTTGGAAGGTACGGTGACAGTGCAGCCAATAGGAACACTGGCACTTACAGCAAACCCGCTCAGATTGGCCAGGACATTTCCCTTGCTTTTGCCACCTGGCACTTTTTACAAATAGATTTTAGATAGAACTAAGCACATTTCAAGTGTCTAATAGAAGTTTTTTTTTTTTAAGTGAATAAGAGGTAAGAAGTAAGAGGAATTCTTGTTCTTTCATTAAAAAAAAAAGTATACCTCCTGAAAGACACAGTCTCTGGCTGCCTGGCCTTCCTGTCTGTATCCTCAGTTCCCACTGATCGAGCTACTGTTCTTCTGCCCCCTTCTCCTAGCCCCGCCAGCCTGTCTTAACCTCCTCCTACCTCCACATACCCCGAATCCTACCTTAATCATGCACCTCCACCATTCTCTACCCCATTCTATTTCTTTTTGCCTGTCTTCCTCCCTTACTGCATGCTCCAAAAGCCTACTTTCCCTCCCTCCCCCACAACTTCCACATTCCTACATCCTTCCTCCACTTAGGCACGCTGCACACTGGTCACTGCCCCTTGCCCAGGGTCCATCCTATCACCATGAAACTGTCCCTACACCCACAGTAGTCCTAGCCCTCCACTCTGGTCCCCCGTCTATGCTTACCCTCACCCACTATCGTCGATGCTTGGCAATTTCCCGAGATGCTAGCAGGTGAAAGCATTCCCTTAAAGAAATACGCTGCAGCTCCTTGAGGCTAGTCCTCCTCCTCCTAATGTTGTCAGGCAACGTGCACCCAAACCCTGGCTCATTCTGCTCTAAAGCCATTAATCTGAGCAAGCCTTTGGGTGCCCTCTCATTCATATCAATCAACGTCTGCAGCCTCCTTCCTAAAATGGATGTCCTACAGGCCTTCACCAGCCAGAACTGCCCTGACATCCTGGCAGTTGTCGAAACCTGGTTCACGCCATAAGTACCGGACCATGCAATCAGTCTTCCTGGCTACAATGTCTTTAGGCTGTATCGCCTCTCCAAAAGAGGTGGGGCTATGCTCTCTACCTAAAAGACTCCATACAGGGGCACCACATCATTACCTCACTCCAACCCACAACTGCTCAGATACTGCCAGTGAGAATCCTCCTCAGAGCCCAAAACAAAACCCTCACTGTTGCCACCATCTACATCCCTCCCAAAGAACAGGGAACTGGTCTAACAGCTGTTCTTGACTTTGTAAAGTCACTCCCACCAGACACCAAATCCATCCTCCTAGGCGACTTCAACATCAACTGGCCTGTGGCCAATGCTGGTGCAGACAGGGATACCATTGCTGCGGCGAACCTCACACAAATGGTTAACTCACCAACCAGGAAAAATTACAGGACCGGCACAAGCACACTCTTGGACTGGATCCTTTCCAGTCACCCATCATGGATATCTAACACTAATGTCCTCCCCGACTCTCTCAGCGACCACTCCCCTGTTAGCTGCACCTGGTCAAATAAATTCATCAAACAACCATCAAAAACTATCACCAGCAGGGTTCTACCCAGTGGTCACGTCCTCGACTCAAATCCCACCTTCTCCATCAAGACTGGTCCTCTATCTTCAATGCAACCAAAGTAAACACTGCCCTTGACCACTTCATAAACATCTTCACTGTGGCCTGTGACACGTATGCTCCTGTTAAGAAACGCAAAGTCAAATCATTCAGTAACCCTTGGCTCACAGGTGACCTCCTCAGGATGCTAAAACAAGAGACCACCTATGGGAGCTGGCCAGAAACTCTGGAAGGCAAAACGACATCCAAAACTACAAACGTGCCCGCAATGACTGCACCAAAACCATCCGGCAAATGAAGTCCACCTACTATAAGCATGCCCTCACAAACTCCTGGGGCAATGGTCAGGAATTCTGGAAGAACATAAAGGAATTCACTGGGAATCCACCTAAAACCCCCCCATCAATACTCAACATCAACAGAACCCCAACCCTCAACCCAAAAACAATTGTGGATACCTTTAACAAAGCCTTTACCGACCTCAGCGCTGTCCTACCCCAGGACTACTTCAAAGATGGTGAAGCCCCTCTGTCCACAATGAACACTACTCCCACCAGCTCCCCTCGCTTCTACTTCAAAGCAGTCAAGGCTCACCAAGTACGCAAATATGTAACCAAAGCCCTTGGTAAATCAAGATTCAGTAATGACTCCCTCGATCTCAAAATCCTGTCTCTCATGCTTGATGAAGTGCTTAGTCCTCTGACCAGAATTTTCAATCTCTCCCTCAGCCTTAGCCAGTTCCCAGACAGATGGAAATCTGCCACTGTCACCCTAATCCATAAAAGTGGTGACAAAACTGCCCATGATAACTACAGCCCTATCTCCCTACTACCCCCACTCTCCAAGGCACTGGAACGCATCGTCTTGGACCAGCTCACAGAATACCTGGATACATACAACATCCTGTGCAAGCAACAACACGGATTCCGCAAAGGTCACAGCACCTCCACCGCCCTACTTGAATTCACCGGCACAATCCACAATGCACTTGACTCCGGTGAACTACTAGGCTCAATCTACATTGACTTAATTAAAGCCTTTGACACTGTCAATCACCGCCTCCTGCTTGTCCAGCTTAAGAACACTGGGCTGTCAACCGACTCCATTGGCTGGTTTAAGAGCTACCTTGAAGAATGGTCCCAAACAGTAAGAATCGCTGATACACTCTTGGACCCTAGACCGGTCCGCTCAGGAGTCCCCCAGGGCTCCATTCTGGGACCCCTCCTCTTCAGCCTATTCTTAAACTCACTACCGGACAGCTGCCCAGAACAAATAATTCTCTACACCGACGATGCTGTGATCCTCACCTTGGAGCCTGAACCAATCCAATTACAAAAAAAACTTCAGCAGCAGGCCTTCGCCTCCATTGAATCCTGGTTCCTAAATCATGAACTGCTTCTCAATCAAACAAAAAAACAAGTCTATAGTCTTCTGCAGCCCCCACAACAAAAACAAACAACTCCACCTGTCCATTGCAACCAAACAAGGAGCCATCCTAGAGCAAACACAATCGTTCAAGTACCTCAGTATCACCCTTGATCCCCACCTCTCATACGCTGTCCATATCAGCAATGTTGCAAAGTCTGCCAATGTGAGGTTAGGCATATTATTCCGGCACAGGAAACACCTAACCCCAGAAGCACTGTCAGTGGCCATCCAAAGCTCCATCGTCAGCATCATAGACTATGGTCTTATCATATATGGGTCTGCAACTACCACTGCTCTCAAACGTATCACAACCTCCCTGAATAAGACCTGTCATCTCATCACTGGCTCACATCGCCGTACCCACACATGTGACCTTTATTCCCAATATGGATGGCTTCAACTGGACAAATGCATAAAATACCAAACCTGCATCACGGCCAAGAAAATTATAATGGGGCTTGCCCCACCTGGTGTCTGTGTCTTCCTTAAACCTAAACATAGGAACGTCACTACAAGGAGATCCAATTCCTATCTACTACATATCCCACGATGTCGCACGACCCAAGGACAAAGATCATTCGCCTATCGGGCATCCAACTGGCTCAACTCTCTTGGCAGTGACATAGTGACCACTCCAACACTTGGCCTCTTCAAGGCCAAGCTGCGCCTCTCACTGCTTGTATCCTGCTATTGCCCATCTTAACATTTCCACCATTCCAGCTGCAAATGCCCCAGCACCCAGCACTTACAATCAGTCTTTGCACCCCTAGCACCTTACCTGTCATATTCCCTCTACAAGGTCCCCTGGCTGCATTGTCTCCCACCCTCACCCACCTCCCGTATTCCACTCCTGCCCCGCAACCACCTCCCATACTCCCCTTACCCCTGCACTTCCTCCCCTAGATCTCCTACCCTCCTTCCCCACCACCCCCCTTCCCTTGTCTTGCTCATTGCTCAAGTCTTTGTACTGGTTATTACATGTCTGTAAGTCAATGACTATATTTTTGTAACTAAAAATGATGACTGTTGCACACGCTGACGTGGAACCTTTGTAAAAGAGCCTTGGCTCAAAGGTATTGTAATCCTAGATTGAAATAAATAAATAAAATAATTATAGCCTGGTTAAAGCTGCAACAAATCATGCTGGCTTGGGTGTCGTGTTCTTGGCCTGGGCAGTGGATGCAGGCTTTGTGGTCATCCTTCTCTGGGATCTTCTTCCCGAAGGTACATGTCTTAAAAAGGATTCTGGAGATGGAGCTTGGCATAAATAAAATGAAAAATCCCTTTAAAAACTAAAGTGATACAAACTAGGGAGAGAAATACAATAAAAAAGGTTATAGAAGATTTGAAGAGATTCAACTAAGTGGCGGTCAACTGAAGCTGGTAGACCTCTGTGCAGTCTGACATGTGATGGTCGACAGCGGGAAAAGAACTGAGGAGGGTGTGGGGACCGCCCACTTATATAGCATTGGCTGAAGCTGGCATAGGATGTCAGAGTGAGCGACCCCCTGGTAGACTGCTAGCTAGAAAAGTTTCTGTGTGGTCCTAGCATCTGGCTGCTATAGCTCCATAGGTGTGGCCTGCTGCAAGAGATAAAGCTCAGATGGTCCACCACTTCCTGATTCAGGGACCAATCAATCAATTTTATTTGTATACTGGAGGGTATGTGAGCAAAAATGCCCATTTTCACAAACGTCCAATGGGAAAAATAACAGCGAATGTAAAAATACAAATAGAGTCAAGAAGTTACAACATGAATGCAAGGGTACAAATGCATTGCAATAAAATGGTAAACAGAGGCAAAACATTTCCAGGCTTAACATAGTGTTTGGGATGAGAGAAATGCATATTTTGAGAACAAAGAGAAAAGAAAAAAAAAAAAAAAGATGTGTAGAACAGAGGGAAACGAGTGGGGCAAAACCCCAAAAGTACTAGTCCTCTGGGGTTGGAAGCATTTAAGGAGTCTTCTGTCATTGCAGGACCCAAGCCAGACGGGGAAAAGGTGGAAACAGTCAGGGTGGGTGTATGGGGGATAGATATGGTGAGACTTGTTTGATGAGGGGAGAAGATGAAGGAGGGGATAGAGGAGTAGAGGGGTTCGAAGCAGGGAAATCGAGGCCGGGGTTAGTATGGGGGCCAGCCAGTGCAACTGCAGTTAGATGAGCTGAGGATGTGAGCCTTGAGGGAGAAGTTGAAAGAGCTGATGGACCTACAAGCCTGGATTATTGGAGGTAGTTTGTTGTACAGTTTTGTGCCCTTGAAAGAGATTAGGTTCCAAGCTTGTTTGGTCTGATAGAAAGGGGTGTTGAAAACCATACTGGAGGCACCTCTGGTCAGCCGTCCTGGGGCTGAGAGTGGGAATAGGGAGTTGACACTGGGAGGCATCAGTTTGAGGTAGATCTTGTGTAGGAAGAGCGCATTTTTAAATTAAGCCTTCCTTCAAGGGTGGGACAACTGAGGGAGAAGCAGAGGGTGTAGCGGTGAGATTTCCAGTGGAGGCTAATGATGAAACGAGTTATGCTGCTGTAAGTAGTCCTAAGTTTGGAGAAGAGTAGTGAGGAGGTAGATGAGAAGATGATGGATCCATAGACTAAAAGAAGGAGGAAGAGAAGACAGCTAGCTAGGCAGAGTCTGGAAGCGGGAATCAGAAACCTTCTAACCCTGTAGAGAAGATCGAGCCTCAGATGGATCTTCTTAATGAGGTTATTGATATGAACATTGAAGGAGAGGTGAGGGTCCAAGTAGAGACCGAGGTATTTGAATTCTGAAACCTGTTCTATGAGGTTTCCAGAGTTGTTGAGAAGTGTAAGGTCAGTGACTGGGGCTTTCCATGGTCCCAAGAAGATCATGAACTTGGTCTTCTTGGAATTGAGAACTATGCCATTCCCAGAGAACCAAGAGTGCAGCTTACTGCAATCTGACTGCAGATTGTGGAACATACAGGCAGGGTTTTTTTCACTGCAGAAAAGGGCTGCATAGTCAGCACATAGGACAAGTTGTGTGGCTCGGCAGATAGAGGGAAGGTTATTTATAAAAAGTGAGAAAAGAAGAGGGCCCAGGATAGAACTCTAGGGTACCCCATATTTAATTGGGCATTTAGCAGAGAGGTGACCTTCGATGGAGGTTTGATGGGATCTCCTTGAAAGGTAGTTTCCGACCCAATTAATTACATTATCTGAGAGCTGTAGACTTATAAGGGTGTCAAGGGGAAGTGGATGGTCCACAATGTCAAGTGCTTTGGGTAAGTCCACAAAGACAGAAGCAGTGTAAAGGCCTTTGTTGTTAATGATGTCCTCCATGAACCTGACAAGGGCTGTTTCAGTGCTGTGTCCAGGTCTAAACCCATGCTGGGCACTACAGAGTAAGTTGTAGGATTCAAGGCAGGCAGTGAGTTGAGAGTGAACAACTTTCTCGATAAGTTTTGAGGGTAGAGAGGAGGGAAATGGAGCAGTAGTTACTTACATCATTTCTGGACCCAGACTTCAGTAATGGTTTAATGGTGGTGGTTTTCCAGGTATTAGGGAAAGAACCAGAACAGAGGGAGCAGTTGAGTAGATTGGTGATGGGAAACGCTAGGGCATCAATGGACAGTTTAAGAATTTTGTAGTTAATACCATCGGCACCTTTGCTGGGTTTAGGGTTGTTCCTGCGAATTAGCTTGATAGTGTCAACTGGTTTCAGAGCCTTAAAGTAGAATTTTGGGAGGGGCCTGTCCGTAGTGCTGGGTGAGGGAACAGGTTAGCTGGGGGCAGGAGGGGGTAGGTTTGTATTTTTCGAGGTCGCCAAAAAAGATTTAAAGATGTTTGCCACTTCAGTTGGTTCATTGATTTGTCTACCGCCATGGAATAAGGTGATGGGCTCAGAGTTTTTGGTTTTAATGAGTAGCGAGTTGAAGGTACCCCAGAGCTGATGGGGGCACGAGGAATCCCCAAGTTGTTTATCATGTAGGAAATCTATTTCAGCTTTTCTTACAGTAGATTTGCAATTGTTATGAAGAAACCTGTAAAGGGAGAGCGGGACAGGGTCTTTGTGCTTCAACTATCAGGCTTAGGCTTTGCCCCTCATTCTCATTATCTTGATAATATCAGGGGTGTCCCAATCATTGATTTTGACCCGGTTCTAATCTTTTTGAGTGGAGCTTGTTTATCACAGATACTAACAAGAATGCTGGAAAATTTCTGTAGGATAACGTTGCACTCGCCAGACCCAACGGTCAACGACCAGTCAACTAGGCTAAGATCGAAGGAGATTAATTCAATGTTATGTTTGGTCAATCTCCTGGTATAAATAAATTTGTATGGGTGCTTGGGCAGACAAGCAGACCAAAGGCAATGGGTGGCACAATGATCACTGATAGAGTCTGGTAGGACTCCGGAGTCAGTGATGTGGGTGGCGTGAGAGACTATTATCCAGTCAATAAGTGTTTGAGATCCAGTTTTATAGTTATACCTAGTGGGTGAGGCTATAAGCTGGTGGAGACCTATATTTACGATATAGGACTTGGCGGTGTCAGCTTCGCTGGAGACCCAGTTGATGTTAAAGTACCCAAGGAGGATCCACTCTCTATTGAGTGGGAGAGAGTGTTTAAGGGCTAGTAGAGACTCAAGGTCTGACAGCGGGGTTCCCAGGGACAGATAGGCGGTGGTAAGGGTTTTATTTGGACCTAGCAGGAGGTGGACGGAGAGTGTTTCAAGAAGGGAGAAATGAACATTGGGGTTGCATTCAGTGAAGGAGAATTTGTTAGAGATAAAGAACATGCAATCCCCCCCTTTCTTTCTCAGTCTGTCTTTTCTGACAGAGGTGTAACCACTGAGCTTGATCTCCCCATCAGAAATCTTGTAAGAAGTGCCGGCCCGGTGGTGCTGAGGGCTGAGGCGCTCCATGCCGTACCTCACGCTACACCAGTGACCCATGTTCGGGAATGAGCACGGGCCACTGGGGGTTGGCAGGGGAGGAGAAGGATTGAGCATCCAATGGACTCTCTCCTTCTGGGGAGGGGGGTCTCAGTAGTAGTCAGCACCCGCTCACCCGCTGGTGAGGCTGGGGGATGGGTGCATGCTGCAGCACGTGGAGGACTTAGGTGATTCTTGGAGGGAGCACGTGCGGATGCATGCACGCTCCCCTCCGTCAGTGTCATTACATGCCCCAGCTCTGGAGTGAACACCGGAAAAAGGAGTTGCCATAGTACAAAGGTGGAGGATGCCTTGCAGGCTCTGCTCCAAGCCGGCCACGGCACTGGCCCACTGGATCTGGACTTCAGTGGGGGGTTGGGGAACCCTGCCAACCCTGACGGGGGGGCAAGCCCTGGGAGTTTGGGTCAGTGCCGGATGGTGGATGCCAGGGGATGGGACTGGGGTGCCCTCTGGAGAACAGCTGGCACAGGAGCAGAAAGTAATAGCAAAAAAAATAAAATAAATCTTGTGGGAGAGCCAGGTTTCAGAGAGAGCAATCACATCAAAATCATTCATGGATACCCAGGCTTGGAATGTGTCAGTTTTAGCTGGGAGACTCTGGATATTTAGGTGGACAAACTGATATTTTTATTTATTAAGGAGGGGCTGCTGGGTAGGTGTGTCGGGGGTTTCTTGGGCTGGGGTTGAGATGGCTGGTTCCAGAGAGGAGTAGGAGGAGGATGAGGGTCCTAGAGAAAGTCGAGATAACAGGGAGTGACTTGGGTTTATTAGATCTGCAACATTTATAGTAAAGACAGGTATGCACAGGGAGAGAAACCGGGGCTATAGTGGGAGAGGGAGTAGGTTAGGGAAGAAACAAGGTCATCCGGGTTGGGGGGGGCGCAGTCAGGAGGTTTGAGAGGAAGTGTGCTGGTACAGTGGCTGAGTGGGGGAGAGTCGGGGAGGTGGTGGGACCAGGGATCCTGAGCGGGTGAGAGCATGGGGGTGAGGACAAGAGGGGGACAGCAGACATAACAGGAGGAGGGGGAGGAGTGACATGGCAGGTAAAAGACCAGGTGGAAGGAGAGGGTGAACGACTACCAAGGGAGAGTAATAGAGGAATTCTGAGGTATTTTATAAGGTAGAATAAAGGGTTGATAAAAGTGTTAGTTAGTTAAGGCTTTCAGATAGCATAGTGGTTAGAGTCACTGCCTTTGAAGAACAGGGTGCAGAGTTTGAATCCTGAAGGGTGCTAAAGAGTAGAACCTAAAGGTGATTGGGGTACTGGAGGTGGACAGTAGAGGGCAGGGGTGAGTTTTGGGTCTGCCAGTACCTCAGAGGAGAAAGAAGTGGGGAAGGGGAAAGAGGGGTTAGCATTAGTGACTCCTAGTGGTTGAAAAGTATAAGGAAGTGAGGTGTTAGAAAAATCAGACTGAGGTCACGTGATCCACAGCACATAAGGGGGTGGGGCAGTCGGCATGTATCAGTGATGGGCTAGCACAGTGCTTACCTGTGTGCGACGGTTTGCTCCATTGGGAAAGGAAGGGAGGGCTCCAGGAGTTGCTCCACGCTGCAATGGCTTTCAGGGAGTTTGCCTGTGAGGAGAAGCCTACTGGATAAGTGAGACAGAGTGTTAGGGGAGGGGAAGAACAAGGCAGAACAAAGGACTAGGGAAGAGATGTGAGGAGAAGGCGGAAGGTGCAACAGACTGCACATCTGCAACCTGAGAAGGAACAATGGCACCAAGAGAGAAGGGGAATAATGGGCAAAGTACAAGGTAAGAGAGAAAACCCAAATAACAAGGCAAAACAGTCCAGAACACTTGTAGGGTAACACAGACCATCAGTGTAAGGCTTAATATAGCCACATAGCTAAGCACTACTACTACACTGAGAGCAGTAAGGCAAACACTGATCTAACTGCCCTTAAGGTAACACACAATACACAGCACAAATGCTGGCCTGGAGACAGCAATAATACAGGGTAGAAACTATCAGCCTGTTTAGCCGATTAAAAATGTCTAAATTAAGGCACAGGCAGGACTGTATGGTGAGCGCTATGATCAGGGTTCCGTATGCTGTTCCATTTTACAGTGCTCACCTGTGCTGCATGACGGCATGCTCCCTTGGGGAAGGGAGGGCTCCAGAAGTTGCTCCACACTGTGATGGCTCTCAGGGAGTGGGCCTGTGAAGAGCAGCCTGTGTTGTGCGATGGCTTGCTCTGTTGGAGAAGGGAGGGCTCCAGGAGGACTCATGCGACGTGTCTCCCACCTGACTGAGAGCATCTGTCAGCTGATTGTCTACACCAGTGACATGAATCACTAGGAGATCTGCACCCAGGCTGTGCATGTGGGACCAGGTGTGGAGGGCCTCATGACACAAGGAAGGCAATGCGTGCCACCCTGCCTGTTCAGGTAGAACATGGTCATGGTGTTGTCTGTCTGGACTTGCATGACCTGACCCCTGACTAAATGAGTAAATTCTGTCAGAGCTACCTGCACTGCTCGGATCTCCAGCCGGTCGATGTGGTGATGGGACTCCCTGGGTGACCAGAACCTGTGGGCACTGCTGTTCCCCAGGTGCAATCTCCAACCCATCAGAGATGTGTCCATCATGAGAGTGACAGTTGGCTCTAGGTGGACAAATGGGATTCCTTCCTCCAGATATTCTGGGATCAGCCAGCACTGGATGGCATCCCACATCAGCTGGGTCACTGTGACCAGATGATCCAAATGCCCTAGACACAGAACACTGACGGCCCAACTCCCACTGTAGGAGCTGCATCTGCCAGCAGGCCCACTGGACCACACTGGTGCAGGGTGTCATGTATCCCAGCACCTAGAGGAAGTCCTGGGCAGGATGCAAGTACCCAACCTGAAATGATCAGACAAAAGAGGTAAGATCCGGTGTCTGGTCAACAGGAAGGCTGATCTCGGCCTACAGGGAGTCTAACTCTGCCCGATGAAGTGAATCATCTGTGAGGGGATCAGTTTAGACTTAGCCAGGTTGACCAACAGGCTCAAGTCTCTGCAGGTCTGGATGGCAAGATCCCTGGACTACTCCATGGCCTCCTTGGACAGCCTGGCAATCAACCAATTATCCAGGTATGGATACACCCTGATGCAATTGTGCCACAAAAGGCTGCCACCACTGCCATACACTTGGTGAAGACACTGGTCATGGACAAAGGCCGAAGGGCATGACCTGGCACTGAACCCCTTCTGCATGGTACTGGCAATGAAACGGACAGACTAGGATGTGGAAGCACACATCCTGGAGGTCCAGGGTGCAGAAATAAAAATTACGTACTCATCCATAATTCTTGATCTTCCAGAATATCTTCATCATTCATTCATTCACACTTATGGGTCTGTTCTGCAGGCATTAGGACCCCATGGGAGCAAAGTCTTTTGCAGTCTGCAGCTTAGGGGACTGATGTAAATGCCTGTGCCACCAATGAGGTGGATAAAATGATGTGCTGCTAGTGGACTGGCCCAAAACCAACACCGGTCCCCTACCTTTCTAAGTTCTGTTCACCAGGAGAGAAATCAATGGGAGAGAAAAAACAAAGAGGGACCAAGAGTCCTAGCCCAAAGTGACAGGAAAAGAATATAAGATATAAAATCATAAAAAGAATAAAACCCGACTAGCAACTGATGCAGCGTGTGGGAATAAACTTCAGGCGAGGCAAATTTACAGGTTTAAAATACACCGTGGTGTGATATTTGTTTTTCAAAAGTTCGAAAAATAATAAAGGAAAACAAAGAAATTACAAAGAAAAATCACCACTTAACATCAGTACTTTCTCACATAATACAGTCCTGGATCTTAGAGCTCCTAAGACTCTTCTCATCTGCATTCAGCCACTTGTCTGTCTATCTCCTCCTCTCACAGGGATGAGCCCCACTGGACTGAACTGAAGTGAACTCAGTGAATAGGTTTTTATATCTTTTTGGTGGGGTCACCTGACTGAGCCCTTTTCTATTTACATGTCTGGTCATGCTGTTTCATATCTGAACATGTTGTTTCAAAACCAAAGGTGGGGGGTTGTTTCAGGGATTTCCTGGTTCAGTTAAAGGTGCAGCGTACATCTCCACAGATATTGACTCTCTATATCTCTGATCCACAGTGACTACGCACTTTTATAAAGTATACCACATTCTCATACTTAGAACATTATACAGTAACAGGTCTATAGTGTGAATGTATGAAAATACCTTAAGGATTTCTTATAACTGTACTAATCATGACATTAATATTGTTTTATATGACTTCTGAATCCTTTTTGTTTAAAAAGGCTTTATTAACTGTAAGCTTTCCTATTTAAAATGGTCTTCATGTTTTTTTGTACACAAAATGCACTTTACACAACACCTTTCCAGGTGTTTGGCATCATTCCAGGGACTGGATGAATGGAAATGGAAAAAGAATGAAAATAGAGAACTGGTAGGAAGTTTAGTAGGGACAGTAAAAACTCGCTTCTTAACTGGCCAACCTAGGGTGGGGGAAGCAAGAAAAGCGTTAACTGTTGCTAGGAAATAAGGAGAAAGAAAAGTGGTCCATCAGTCACAGCCTAACTTCGCCACACACCTCCCTCCTTAAGAAAAAAACAGTTCTCAAAACTATGCTGTTTTTTCAAGAACCTCCTCTCAGTCATACATATTCTACCAAAACAGTAGAATGCGGATTGGTTGAAACTTTCTGTCACCCACTATGAGAGCTTCACCCCAGAGTCCCTTAATATAGCTATTTTTAGTATTGTCCACCATACCAAGTTACTGCAATATGACAATACTTTCACATTACCCTGTGGCTGTCATACAGTTCATCACAGTACCCATCTATGCTCTCAGTAAACAGTTTCAGTCTGTAGTGACTTTCTCTTCCCTATTTCACTCTGGTTACTACAACTCAGACACTACTACAGACACTTCATATGTAATATCAGGCACCCATCAATAGGCATTGTTTCAGCACCCAACACTTGGCATCATTTCAGAACCCTGTGCACCAACTATTGTACCTTCATCAGTACATTAAAACAAGGAAGCAATACACAGCAGTTTTATGCTGACTTTGAGCTTCCTTCATACCCATCACTTGCCATAATTTCAGAATCCATCACTTGGCATTGTTTCAGCACCCATCACTTGGCATCTTTTCAGAACCCATCACTTAGCATTATTTCAAAACCATGTGCACCCACTATTGTACATTTATCAGTACATTAAAAAAGAGGAAGTACTACACAGCAGTTTTATACTGACTTCGAGCTTCCTCCATCTAGCTATCAATGTGGCCATACAGGCCTATGCTACAACTTTCTCCAGGTTGAGTTGTACCCAGCTCTAATCCAATTCTAACACATTGTTTCCACTCCAGGGCCCAATCATAGGTTCCACCCCATACCTAGATCTTCCATGACCCAAGGTTCCTCATTTTGTATCATAAGTATAGACATTTCTTTTATGTTCTACATTTCTTGTAATCATTTCATACATTTCCTTTATCCATTTCCCTTTCATAGATTTTCTGGTAGACAAAGATCCTTCTCATGTTGAACATCAACCAGCCAATTCCTAACTCCAAAACCTTTGGGATTTCCTTTCAACCCTTATCTGTACTATACCAGGGGTTTTCTTTCAACCCTTCCACCATTCTGGTACCCTCAACTGACTTTACTCAGCGCCAGCCTTAATGCTATATTCATTTTAAACATTATATGTTTCATACATTTCATACCATGTCATAGGGAGTTCAAAACATGTAAAAATCCATTCAACCACCATGGTGTCTTCCCTGTTGCTTGTAGTCTTCACCCCAGTATGCAAATGCCCTGAAACAATCTTACCAGGGGCCTTCATCTCATCATCCTCCAAGTAGCAGCAACCCTGAAAAATGGGCAACAGGATTTCAAAAGTGACTGGCAACAAAGGTTCCATCGGGGTCCGCCTCCTCTTCTAGAACCCAAGGATCCTGCTTCTCTGCTTTGGCCATGAAATCCTCTGGTTGGAAACCCTCCATCAGCACCTGGCAGCAGTTCTCTGCCTCTCTCTGGTACTGGTCCACCTCCGCATTCCATCGAACTCCAATCCAGGCAATAGCTCCTTTCCAGTTCTCCTCACCTGGGCTTTGGTATGCACACTGGTAAGCCCATCCTCCTTCAACAGATCCTTGGCATCAACGAGATCCTGGAGTTACGCCATCCTGCTCTTTGCCCCCTATGTCTGGATACCAGGGCTGGTATCTGGGTGCTGGTCTCCCACTTGTTTCTCTGGACAACCAGTACTATTCCACTTCTAACACCAAGTCTGTGGAGGGACTGTGGGATAACAGATGGATCAAACACCAAACCTCAAATTGAACACACAATCTCTGTGTGATGTTTATTCAAAATTCAGGGGATAACCTTCAGCAATGGCATATCCCTTCTTCAGTACACCAGTTTGTAGCAACAGACTATGCAAGTCTTTTCTCTACACTTAGCCAGTACCTACTGACTCACTAATCTCTGATCTAAACATTTTTAGTGAAAATCCTTCATCCCTATGTGAGTATTGCTTGCTTTGGTAATGGGGGCTAAAAAAGAAAAAAACAAAACAAGCTATAGAAAAAGAACCTTAATGCAGAATCACTAAAAAAAGGTTTACCCCAAAGGGCACTGGCAACAATCAAATTTCAAAGAAATACAACATCATACATACTTCCATAATGCAACGCATCATGGGATATATGCAAATCACCATGCAATTTCAGACTTGCTCAGTTTACAGCAATTTACATACATTTTAATTAGCACAACTAAATTAATTTCTGTAATAGTCACCTAGTACTTTTTACCATTATCAAAAACACCTAGTGCCATGGTATTTTCAGCATTTACAGGTTTCATAAACATAAGATGTATACATCAAGGTATTTTATGACATAGTGCTATTGCATACTAAATCCAACAACGATAAACATAACCTGTTTTACAAATGCTTGAAGGTCACCATAATAACCTCCCTGTATGAGGACCTGAGAGGGAAAAGGAAGATTAAGGAGGACACTATAGCATAGTCAAGAAAGGAAAGGGGGTGCACATAGGTGGTCAACCTTATGGACTAGGAATTGTAAAGGATAGATTAGGCTAAGAAATAGAAGAACTGTTGCAACATATTTAAGAAAGGTTTGGTCCTCAAGAGTGGCAGCAGCTCCCTGTCACACCAACTTAGAGAAAACTAAGATGTGGGCCTCAGTGGCACAGGCATTGTGGGTAAAAATGAGCTGAAGCCTACATGCCACCAGGACAGAATGGTGGAGAAGGGCAGCAGCCCTGGTATGGAGCGCAGGCTAACAGAAGAGACCAAACAGAATCTCTTGAGAGAGATAGAAAAGAAAGAAAAGGCCTGTATGACAAGTACAAAGATAGAAGAGGATAGATGGTATAGATAGAGACATTGAAATATCCTCCTGCCACTTCTCAAGGGGGAAAAAGAAAACAAATAATGGGATTCCTGGGAGTCCTCTCCTCCAGGATAAGGCTGGTGGTACTCAAGAAGGCTAAAATTGAAGGAGACGGAAGTGGAGCATTAAAGGTAGACACTCTAAGCTGCCATGCACTCGGTGGGCTGAGTGCATCTTATCAAGTTCACGGCATGCCAGACTCCAAAAAGTACACCATCTGGAACAAAAAGCTGAAGGAGGAGTAAGGACAAGGAAAGGTGGGAATGAAACATTCCCCGACATGCATGAAAAATCTCCACCTTTTTTGGGGAGGGAGAGGGACCTCAAAATGGGATCTTTCTCCTTTTAACCCCCTTTAAAAAAACCGGGCAGAAAGAGAAGGTCCCTGTAGAGCAGGGGTGTAAGCTAGAATTCCAAGGAAGTGGCAAGTGAATAATAAGAGAAGGAAAGCCACAGGATGTGCTGCCCAGAGGCTGTGGTTCCCAACTGAGCAGGGATGGGGTGGGGTGGTCGTGTGAATGAATGGCGAAGATATTCTGGGAGATCAAGAATTATGGTGAGTACATAATTTTCATATTTTCCAAGAATCAATCTTTACTCCTCATTCCCACTTATAAGTCAGAGTACCAAGCTTTCCACCCAAAAGGGTGCAGTTGGCGCACCCTGAGGGAAATAGTTGTTCCTTCAGCCCTCTGTGAGGCATAACCATAGAAGGGTAAGGTATCTGATGGCTCCAGCAGGACCTAAGGCTGGTCATCAAAAATGAGTCCTTTGGTACTGTGAGCTGAGCACCCTTTGCCAGGCCTGTGGTGGCAACCGAGAAGGTGAACCTAGCCGTCTGCTCAATGCAGACTGCAGTTCCCACCAGCCTAGAAGCTACCTCAGCATCATAAGATGCCCTTATTTGGTGCCTCGCCAGCTCAAAGCCCTGGTCAGAAAGGTGTATGGCCAGCCTGGTTGTCTCACTATCTGGCAAGGACACTAAGAGCTGAATTACAGTCACCCAGAGGCACTTGCCATAAGCCGCCTGGTGTGCCTGATGTGCAGAAATGCACGTTATGGTGCGTACCACTATAAAAAAAAAAAAGACATTAAACTCTGCAGAATCAGTGGCAGAGGGGCAGTCATGCACCAAGTGCCTAGGCTTAGAGGGGGTCTGCAGTACCAAAATCCCAGAAGAGGGATGAGACATGGACCCTGGAGAAGCTGTGGGAGTGCAGTATCTGCATTGGATGTCCCTTGGGTCTGGAGATGGGGAAGAGGGGATGGAGTCAGACATTCCTTGACACCTCTGTGAAAAGTAAAGGCCACAGAGGGATGACAGCAGTATCTCTGCTGTATCCCCCAAGGAATGAAAGCGCCAGGGTAGCAGTATTGTGACCAGAAAAATGCTAAAGGCTCAGCTCCTGCATCATCTCCCCCAGGAACTGCTGGCACCAAGTATACTCAGTGTTAGAGCAGAGGTAAACAGAGGTATACTCTTCCTCAGAGGAAGAAGTGGGAGAGGAGGAAGAGCTGGATTGAAGAGGCAGCAGGGCAGGGGCTTCAGGTTTAAAGATGGCCTGGTCAGCTCAGAGGTGGTACTGAAAAAAATACACCAGCCGTCATCCTGAACTGACCCTAGGTCACAGGCCCAAGAGGACTAACAATGTCGGGGGGGGGGGAGGAGATGGGGGGTGAAGAAGAGTCATGGGAGACCAGGCCAGGTCATTCTGCCAGGGGTGGGAGAGTGTTCAGGGGACCTCTGCCAGGGGAAGAGCCTGGCAAACTCACCCATCATCGACCGATTAACAACAGACCAGTTGAGATGGTGCCCATGGAGGAAGCCCCCAGCTGGGGAGAGCAGAGTCATGTACATCCCATGGGGCAGCCCTGATCATCACCAGTAATAAAGTTAGTTGGTTCTGGGGAGAAAGATGGGTCCACACTAGTGCTGCGACTCCTGCTAGAGCTACGACCTACTCTAAGCAGAAAGTAAGCCGCAGGTCCAGACTCCAAGATCCTCCCCTCACCAGAGCCAACCTTGCCCCTTTGGCCAGGAGCAGGCTCCAGGCTGGTGCCTTCAGGGGAGTGAGTGTCAGAAATGGTACTACAAATGGCACTGGCTCCATCCTGTTGCAAATGGTCAGTGAACCAACCAGGTTAGGGAATACCCTTGACCTTGTGCTGGCAAATGGGGACTTTGTGAGAGAACTTATAGTGGAGGAACCGCTGTCCGGGAGTGACCACCACTCAGTATGGCTCACATTGTATATGGGCAAGAAAGGAGTGGAATCTGGCACAATAGTGCTGGACTTCAGGAGGGCTGACTTTGGGAGGATAGGGGAAGTGGTAAAAGGGTACCTGGCCAGAATTCAATCTAGTATGGACACTAACCAGAGGTGGGAGCTCATAAAGCTGAGGATAGCGGAGGCAACCAAAACCTGCTGCAAAGCCCAGAGCAAGAAGGCTAGGGCTAAGAAACCGATCTGGTTGAGCAAGGAGGTCATGAAAAGGTAAGGAGAAAAAGAGCTGCCTTTAGGAAGTACAAGAAAACAGGGAGGGGGGAGGACAGGGAGGAGTACCTGACAGAATCGAAGGAGGTGACAAGGGCAGTAAGGGGAGCCAAAGCATCTACGGAACTCAGGCTGGCACAAGGCATAAGAAGGGGGAGAAGGACTTCTTTAAGTACATCAAGGAGAAAAGGAGCTGTAAGGACCACATAGTAAGGATTAGGAAGGAGGGGGGTTGGGTGGAAGCAGGGTGCGATAAGGCAGAAGCACTAAATGAGTACTTCTGCTCAGTATTTACTAAAGAGAAGAGGGGGGTGACACCCAAGGTGGGAGAAATGGCAGAAGCAGGGTGGGAAGTGGTAACAGATGGGGAAATCATGGAGAGCAGAGTTCGAGAGGGTTTGAAGGCACTGAGGGTGGACAAGGCACCAGGCCCAGATGGCATCCACCCCAGGGTACTGAGAAGGAGCTGGCAGAGGTTCTTGCAGGACCTTTGGCAGACCTATTTAATGCCTCACTACATTCAGGTGTGTACCTCAGGACTGGAGGATGGCTCATGGTGCCCCTCCACAAGAGTGGCCCCAAGGATGAACTGGGAAACTACAGACCAGTGAGCCTACATCCATCGTGGGTAAGCTAATGGAGACTATCCTGAAGGAGAGGCTGGTGCCCTCCTAGAGGCCAAAGGACTACAGGACAGCAGACAGCATGGCTTACACGTGGCAGATCCTGCCAAACCAACCTGGTCGAGCCTATGACTGGGTAACTAGGCAACTGGACAGGGGTCATGCAGTGGATGTCCTGTATCTGGAATTCAGTAAGGCATTCGACTCAATGTCACATGGAAGGCTGGGAAAAGAAGCTGTAGCCAGAGGCAGGTGCAAAGCTGGTGAGATGGGTGGAAAACTGGCAGGGAAGGCAACAGAGGGTGAGGGAGCTCACAATCGGGAAGTGTCACAGGGCTGGTGTTGGGACCAGTGTTGTTTGGGATATTCATTTGCAGACATATCATGGGACATCAAGAGCAAGATCAGTCTGTTTGCTGATGATACCAAGGTAGGCGCAGTGGTGGATGACCTAGGGGATGGCAGGGGTTGCAGGATGATCTGGCAAAGCTTGAAACCTGGTCAGACACCTGGCAACTGGGTTTAATGCCAAAAGTGCAAGGTGCTGCATTTTGGGATGAAGAACCCAAGGAGGAGTTACCAGCTGGGAGTGCAGCTAGCCCAGACAGAGGAGGAGAAGGATCTGGGTGTGCTCATTACAGGGTCAATGAACAACTCGGCACAATGCAGGAAGGCAGCTGCAAAGGCCAACAAAATGCTGGGTTGTATTGCAAGGGGTATATCCTCGAGGAGGGAGGAGGTGATTCTGCCACTGTATAGGCCATTAGATCACACCTGGAGTACTGCATGCAGTACTGGCGTCCGTATCTGAAGAGGGACATGAAGTTACTGGAGGGGGTGCAGCGCAGAGCGACAAAGATGATCAAGGGGCCGGGGGACTTATCATACGAGAGGAGGTTGAAGGAGTTGAACATGTACTCACTGGAGGAGAGGAGAGGAGAGACAGGGGTGACATGATTGAAACCTTTAAATACATGAAAGGAATAAACAAGACAAGTACAGAGGGGCTGTTCAAAGTAAGGGAGGGGAGGGACACCAGGGGCCATGATATGAGACTGGAGCGAGGAAGGTTCAGGAGGGAGATGAGGAGACACTTTTTTACAGAGAGGGTGGTGGCTGGGTGGAATGCATTACCTCCTGAAGTGGTATGCAGTAGAACAGTGGACTGCTTCAAACGAGGAAGGGACAGGACAATGGGGAGGGTTAATGAAGGGGAAGGGTGGAAGGGAGGGGCAGCTGCAGAATAAGGGGTGCTAGCTGCACATTCGAGCAGACTTGATAGACCTCTAGGCCTTTATCTGCTGGCAAATTTCATATGTTCATATGTTCGTATACCTGGAACTGAGGATGGCACCAGAAAGAGTGTTGGCACCTGGAACAGCAGTGGGATCCAAAGCAGCACAGCAAACAGTGCAAGAAGAGGGCCCCCACACCATCCCTGGTGCTGAGCACAGGCACCACTCCCTCAGAAGTGGGAATGAATGGCGAAGATTGATTCTTGGAAGATCCACGCTCCTTGCTGTGGGGATGCTATGATCTGGTTAAGGGTTACCATTCAGAACTTGTGCTTCCTCATGTACTGATTTAGAAAATGCAGATCCACTATGGAGCACCAGTCCCCCATCTATTTCAGGACCAAGAAGTACCTGGACACAAACCCCTGACATGCCAGGGTGTCTGGGAAATGGGAAATAGCTCTTTTCACAAGGAGCTGAGTGACATCCTCCCTGAGGGCGGACAGCGTGTCCTTCAACACTGAGGACTCCCTTGGAGCATGGGATAGGTAAGGTGGAAGAACCTCAAAATCTAGATGCAGTCCTCTGCCTACCACCTTGAGAACCCATTTTTCCAGGGTCATGATGGAACATTGTGGCCAGAAGTGGTAAAGCCACCCCCCCCGGGGGAGCTGGGTCGGGGACTGGATAGGTGGGAGGTTGATATCCCTGACCCATAACTGGGCAGCTTTGGAAAGGGGCACTGGTCACTGGGACCAGAAGGGCATTACTTCCTCTACTCCCTTTTATGCCCTTGGCCAGAGAACTTGGTCTTTGGGCACCAGGCTTGGTATTGCCCCTGCTGGGGCTGCTGCCAAGGCTGCTGTGGCTGAAAGGATCAACACTGAAATGTCTTCTGTTTCAGTTTCTGGGCCTTAGTGTCTTGCCGGGATGAAGGGGGTAGGAAGAAGTAGGCTGCTGGTTAACTAGGATCTGCAGCTTATCCATCAGGTAGGGAAATGGGCAGACTGGGTGGGCCAAGCGGTCCTTATCTGCCGTCAAATTCTATGTTTCTATGTTATGTTTCTATGAAGCCACAGAGTCCAGGGTGGCACTGGACTTCTTAATCTTGGTAATATGTCTTTCAACCCCTAGGCCAAAGAGGTTGGAGCCCAAGAATGGGACATCGGCCAGGTTGTGCTGAATGTCCACCATGAAAGTGTAAACTCTGAACAAGGCCCTGTAATGCATTGCGACTGCCACTGCCATGGAATGGGTGCAGGAATCGCCCATGTCTAAGGCCATCTGGAGCTGGTGTTTAGCCAGTGCTTGACCCTGGTCTCTGACCAACTTCACTGGCTGCTGCTTGCCAGCAAGTAGGTGAGACATGACATCATCCAGCACTCCCAACATGGAGTGACCAAAGTTGGACATCATCACGGCATAGCTTGCCTGACAGAGACCGAGAAAGGAAGCAGCGTAGATCTTTTTGGCCATGTGGTCAAGCTTCTTTGATTCCTTGTCTGGAGGACTGTCCATGTCCCCTTGGTGTCCGGTCTTCTGGAAAGCCGAGTCCACAACCAGACCCTCAGCATAGGGATGGTTAGTGAACCTGGAAATGGACCCAGAAGGAAGTGCATACTTGTGGATGATATGGGTGGAGGGTGCCAGGCAGAATACTGGATCCTTGGGCCAGTCCCAGTACGGCCTCAGCCATGGGAAAGGCAACCCCAAGGGATTTGTTCCTGTCAAGGATGTCTGTGAAAGGGTACTTAGCCCTTTTCTGAACAGGCTCCAAAGGGAAAGACATGGACTCAGAGACGAGTCAAAATAGAGCCCCAAATAACACTGGCTCGTGGTGGTAGTCAGATTCTCGATTAACACATGGTCAAAGGTATGTGTCCTCAACAACAACATGGATGAGCCATCCGAGTCTTCCGAAGACTTTTGAAAAATGGTCCTCAACTGTTTTCAGCTGTGGACCTCCTGAGGATAATCTGACTGGGTGATTTCCACCAAATACAGGAGTCCTTCATCAATGCTCCAACCAAAGGCTGAGGTGGAGGAGACTCCACCCCTAAAAGCAGTGAGACAGATGCTGGGGACATCTGCCAAGGATGGACCAGTGTGCGCATGACTGGCACCTGTCAGTCAACCACAGGTGTTGTCAGTAGAGTCCTGCCCCACAATGGTCCACTGCTGCCAGAGGAATTCCTCGTAACAATGCCGCATCTGGCAATTGTGTCTCTCCTCACCCCAGGATGAGGAGGTCAAGTAACATCAACAGTGATGCCTTCCAGTCAATCGAGAGTGAGAGCGGTGCCTTGACCAAGAGCCTGACCACAACTATTGACCCAAGGACCGGCACTGAGGAGAAGCAACCCAGGGTTCATTATAGACTACATGACGAGGTTCGAGGAGAAGCACCAGCTTTAGTGACATGACCAGTTCATGTCCTGATAAGTGAGGACCAACACCAGGGTCTTGGAGCTCAACTTCTCATAAAAATTCCCCCCCAACAGCTGGTTGACGGGGTCAAGAAAAATCTCAAACACTTGACCAGCTCGTGTCGAGGTTGATAAGCCCAACTGGGCACTGTGCAGCTTTCTACCTGGCCCTCAAACACAGAAAGCTTGACCCAAGTTGAGCACCTCAGCAGAGTTGAGCTGGCAGGGAAGTTCAGGGAGTGGGAAGACCTTGCTCTCTCCTGGTCCCATGACTGGCACCGGAGGCACTTTTGGTATTTCCTACCTTGGCGGGCAGCACTTCCCCGAACACATGGGGTCTGTCACATCTCCCAGAATTCACCAGTAAAGGATGCTCCAATGCTTGCCCCAGTTGGGAGAACCGTCATGCCCGATGAGGTGCCCACCACAGCAGAAGTCACTGCTTCTTCTGTGGCCACAAGCTAGGCAGCAGACTCTGCCACAGCAGAGGCCTTCTTGAGGCCATTCAGTAGAAGCGTCAGAACCCTATTAGCCGGCTGCATGATCCTCCTGCAAGGAAGGGAGCATCATCTGGCACAGGCAACAGCCCGAAAAAATGTGTGTAGCCCCCAAACAGTAAAGACAAGACACGTGGGTCCATCTGCAACATTTTCTGGTGCACATGAAGCAGAATTGGAAGCTGGGAGCTAGCTTGCTCTCTCTCTCTCTGGTTCCATGTTTCATCAATGAGGCTGAAGTCAAACCAAACACAAAAAGAAACAGGGGACTTCTGGAAGTCAAAGAAAAATAGCAGAAATCACCAATGGCGCTCTTCATAGCCTACAATGTGCAAAGTTGCAAAAGAGGAGACCAAACTCTTCCAGTGGAAAGGAAGATCTGATGTCACAGGGCGGAGCTGAGGGATGTACCAACTGGATGGTGGGAGGATCTTAGCTTTAAGACATCACAGAGAATCAGTCCTTTCCAGTGGAACTACCTATGTGTGCAAAAATGCTTTCAGGGTGGCAAAAAGTGAATATTGTAACTCTGCCCTGATTAGTTCTGCTAAGGACCTACGAAGGTTCTGGAGGAACATAAAAAACTTAGTCAGCGGCTCCTCCAGCTCTGGGGTTTCTGATATGATCATTGGTGGGTTAAAGTTGTAATAATCCACTTACGATTGCTAATGCTTTAAATTCCCACTTTTCTGACTTGTCTGCACTTACCTCCTTTTTCCCTGCTGTAGGGAATATTAGTGGCCCCTCGGCCGCTGTTCCTCAGGAGGCTCACTCCTCTCGCCCATTATTTTATCTCAGGGCTGTGTCTGTCATGGAGACACAGAGACTCCTCTCTGGTCTCTCCCCACACTCCAGCGCTTGCCATGATAACATGGAGCCCAAGCTTCTGAACCTTGGTGCTCCCCCATTGCCATCCCACTGGCACATATCTTCAACCTGTCCCTTACCACTGGTGTTATCCCTGGCATTTGGAAAGTAGCAAGGATTGTCCCCATTCCGAAGCAAGGTAAGCCCACAGTCCTGGACAGCTATCATGCAATTGCCATCCTATTGGCCATTAGTAAACTCTTAGAGAAAGCTGTGGCCAAACAGCTCACAGAGTATATTCAGGCTCATAAGTTGCAGTCCTCTGCACAGCATGGATATGGTAAAGGGTATGGCATGACCACTGCTCTTGTCTCTGTCTCTACCAGCATCAGAGCGGCCATGGACCAGGGCGAACTCTCTGGGGCTATATTCATAGACTTATCCAAGGCCTTTGACCTTGTGGACCATGCATTACTCTGCTCACAGATGCAGGCCCTAGGCCTGTACCCCCTGCCTTGAGTTGGCTGAGAAACTACCTCCAGGGCAGAATACAGCAGACTAAATTCAACAAGGTCCTCTCTTATCCCACTCCGGTGACCTCTGGTGTCCCACAGGGATCAGTTTTGGGGCCCCTTCTCTTTTCTGCATTTGTTAACAACGTCCGTGCTGCTGCTTCCAACTGTAGTGTCACCCTTTATGCAGATGATCTTGTCATCCTTGCACATTCCCGGGACATTGGGGTTCTTAACCTTCAGCTGAGTGAGGCCTTTAAGAATATTCAATCCTGGGTAACGTCTCACAAACTGGTCCTTAATCTGAAAAAAACTCAGGCCATGCTCTTTGGGTCAGCAGCCAAGATCAAGGCCTCTCCCCTCCTAACCATGTTTCAATAAAATACCTTGGGGTAACACTTGACCCCCAACTCGATCTGGGGAGCCACATCCTAAATGTTTGCAAAACCGTAAACTGTAAACTGGGTTTTGCCTACAGGGCAAAGAAAAATTTGACATCTGCAGCTTGCTTGGAGCTGGCCAGAGGTGTGCTGCTCCCTTCACTTAGCTATGGCCTTCTACTGTTCGCTGGCACCTCCAAGGTCCACCTTACCAGGTGGAACACAACCTACAACATCTGTCACTTTGCCCTGGCAGCCCCACGTCTCACCCACCATTGTAAATTATACGACAAACTGAGCTGGCTTCCCCCGGCAAATTACTTGAAATATGGGTTGGGCTGCTTTGTAGGAAAGGTGCTCAGAACTGGTACCCCATCGTGGCTTGCACAGCTTCCCAAGCCTGCTGAGTAATCCTCCTCCTACTCCCTTAGGTTTCAGGGTCCGGTGGTGCTCAAAGTTCCATATACTCGAACCCTGATGGGGGATAAGGACTTTGCTACATGTGCTCCGAGGCTATGGAACTCCCTTCCTGACCACGTACGTTCCTCCCCCTCCCAACTGTGTCTCCGGAATTCCCTGTGGGAGCACTTGAAACTGTCCTCGGTGTGTTGGTGTCCCAAACCACTCTAACCAGGTCTCCAAATTGGTCCCATCCGACCCATTGCCTACTGTCTTTTAACTCTGGGAAGCATGCTATTGATCGCCATCTGCTTATGAATTATGTGGCCCTGGTAAATAGGGTTACTCATACAATGTAATTACCATTGAATATCTTATTGTATTTATTCTGTATGTATATGTATATTTTACCTATTACTGCTCACTGTGGACTATCTATATTCATCTTACTCTCTTGATACTCTGTACATTGCCCCTCTTGTTGTTATGTACCTTGTTTGCACCTGTATTTTCACTGTACTCTCCCAGGTCATACCTGAAAATAGGCATACAGTTTGTCTAGTGTACCTACCAGGTCAACAAAAGCTAAATAAATAAATAAATGTGTGGATAATGCACTACATTCGTGCCCTTAGAAGAATGTAATTATAGTTTTGTGGTAGTCTCCCCCATCGGGACTATCAGGCTCTTTGCAGTTAGAAGGAAAAGTCACCACCGGAGGTCTGGAGGGAGGTGAAGGGGGTGCACAGTTGGCTGTTCTTGCCACTGCAAATGGAGAGACAGAGAGAGAGATGAGCTGCCCTATGTTACACAGATACAGACACTGTTGGCAGATGAGGGCCTATGGCCCACCCAGTCTGCTCATTTGAGCTTGTAAGTTCACTTTATGTTTTTCTAGAAGACTGTTGCCCCTTACCCCTGACCTCCAGAATTCCCTTATGTCTATCCCATGCATTCTTAAATCCTGTGATTGTTTCAGCCTCCACCATGTCCTCTGGCAGGGTGTTCCAGTTGTCCACCACCCGTTCTGTGAAGAAATTCTACTTCACGTTTCCTCTGAATTGCTCTCCCTCCAACTTCATCCCATGCCCTCTATCCTGGAACGTCTTTCTCACTGGAAAATAGTGTATTCACGCATCCTATTCCTCCCTGTAAAGGAATTGTATGTCTCTATCATATCCCCTGTCTCCCTCCTCTCCTCCAGGGAGTATATATTCAAGTCCTTCAACCTGCCCTCAAAGGACTTGTGATGCAATCCCTGTACCATCTTTGTTGCCCTCCTCTGAACCTTCTCTACCCTGTCTATGTCCTTCGGTAGGTAAGGTCTCCAGAACAGTACACTGTACTCCAGGTGGGGCCTCACTAGTGTCTTGCATAGTGGAATTATGACCTCACTTTTCCTGCTGGTGATGCCCCTGCCTATGCATCCCAGCATCTTATTTGCTTTACCTGCTGCCTTGTCGCACTGTTTCCCTACCTTGAGGTCATCAAAGATGATAACCCCAAGGTCCCGTTCCTGCTTGGTGCATGTATATCCTCACCCCCAACTGATATGTTGTTGCAGGGTTTTTGAGCTCCATATGCATTATCTTGCACTTCTTTGCATTGGATTTTAACTGCCAAACCCTTGACCATTCTTCAAGCTTCTGCAGGTCCCTCCTCATTCTGTCTACACCCTCTGTTGTGTCTACTCTGTTACGGAGCTTCATGTCATCAGCGAACAGGGAAATTCTGCTTTCTAGGTACTACGCAATGTCACTGGTGAAAACATTGAATAGGACCGGTTCCAGCACTGATCCTTGTGGTACCCCACTGGTCACTCTTTCTTCTATGGAGTGACAGCAATTAACCACCACCCTCTGTGTTCTGCCACCCAGCCAATTACCTACCCACCGCACTACTGTCCTGCCCACTCCCATATTCCCCAGTTTGTTTAATAGCCTTCTGTGTGGCACAGTGTCAAAGGCCTTGCTGAAGTCCAGATAGGCCACGTCCACTGCCCTCCCCTGATCCACCTCCCTTGTCACCCAGTTGAAAAATTCAATGAGGGTGGTCTGACATGACCTCCCCTTGTGAAACCATGCTGCCTTGGGTCCCGTAGTCCATTGGCAACCAGCTGTTCCACCAATCTCTCCTTCAGTAGTGCTTCCATGATCTTCCCCACTATTGAGGTCAGGCTGACTGGTCTGTAGTTCCCGGCTTCCTTTTTGCTCCCACTTTTGTATAAGGGAACTACATCTGCTGTCCTCCAGACTTTGGGTACCTCCTGTTTCCAGTGATCTGCTAAACAGGATTGCCAGTGGTTCAGCCATCACCTCTCTTAATTCCTTTAGAACCCTGGGGTGCACCCCATCTGGCCCCACTGCTTTATCAACTCTTATTCCTTCCAGTTCCTTTAGGACCCTTTCCCATGTAAAGGGACTTGCGTCCATTTCTGCACCATTCCCACCCCTTGTACTCCCTTCAGGCCCATTACCCTCCTCTTCCTTAGTAAAGACTGAGCAGAAATACCTGTTCAGTATGTCAGCTTTACTGTTGTCATCCTCCATGCGGCCTCCATCCTCCCCCTTCAGTCTCACTATTGCTCCCTTTGCCTTTCTTTTTTCACTTATGTACCTGTGAAAGGTTTTGTCCCCTCTACCCACTGATTTTGCAATGCGCTCTTCTGTCTGAGCTTTGGCTTCCCTTACTGATCTCCCTGCCTCCCTTTGCTTCTCCTGGTACTTCTTTCTATCCTCTTCTACCTGTGTCTTTTTGTATTGCCTGAATGCAATCTTTTTGGCTTTCACTTTCTCTGCTACCTCCTTGGAAAACCATAATGGCCTCTTACTTTTCCCCTTGCTAACTTGCTTAATGCATAATTCTGTTGCTCTCGAAATCCCCATTTTAAATATTACCCACTGTTCCTCAACCCCTGATTCCCGCCCCATTCCCATTAATGCCCTTTTCAAGCATCTCCCCATTTTCCCAAAGTCTGCCCCCCTAAAGTCCAGGATATGTGTTTTTGTGTGGTTTGGTTCTGCTCCTTCTGTGATTGCAAATCACAGTGACCGGTGATCACTGTTTCCCAGGTGCTCCCCCACTGTTACCCCATCATACTGTCCCTGTTCGTGAGCACAAGGTCCAGTATTGCCTTCTGCCAATTTGGTTCCATAACCAGTTGCTTAAGGAAGGCACCTTGAAAGGAGTACAGAATAAATCAGCTCCCGGCTGATGCTGCTGCTGCTAGGAGGCTTCAGTCCACATCTGGAATATTGAAGTCACCAACCAGCACCACCTAACCCTTGTCTTTCATCCTTCAGATGGCTAGCATCAGTTCCCTATCTGTTTCTTCCTCCTGGGCTGGTGGTCTGTAGACCACCCCTGTGCAGATGGATGACCCCATTTTCCTTTCCAGCTTAGCCCACAGTATCTCTTCCCCCATTTTGTTCCTCCTGGATCTCTGTGGCCTTTATGCCATATTTCACATACAATACCACTCTGGGGGGGGGCGCTAATGAGCAAGCTGGACTAAAGACGCATCTCTCTCTCTCTCACTCCCAACACCACCGCAAAATAAACGAGTGAAACTGCTTTTTCATGGAAAAGAAACCTTGCTAAAAGATAAGGAAGCTGTATAGGAGCTAGGAATGGATGAATGGATGAATATGTGGTGTCCACAGCACCGAAAGCTCACGAACTACGGGGAAAAATCTGAAAAAAACAACTGCCAACTTTACAGGTGGAAAGCACAGGCCACATCTCACTCTCGGCAGCGGAAGTCACTGCAGTAGGCTGCGAGGTCACTTAACAAGTGTTGGCTGCATTGGGACCTAAATTTACTAGCCTGGCAACCAATTTTGATAAAAAACTGCAGGACTTGTGGATTTAAATGCCACACATGCAACAAGGCTAAATGAAGCAGAGCAGCATATTTCGGATATAGAGGATGCCAAATCTCCTCTGCCAGAACAAATAATAGCCCTACAAAAGGAACTGGAGGACTTTAAAGAACATTTTGTCTATCAGGAAAATTACCAGTGCCGATTGAATCTACAGCTCCAGGGGCTACCAGAGGGAATGGAGGGTCTGAGCGCAGTTGACTTCTGTGCTAACATATTGCCTGAGCCCCTTGGCCTCTCACTGAAAAACGGCTGATTCAAGCTTGAGAGGGCACACAAGGCAGTTATGCCTAAACCTGCGCCAAATCAACCCCCAAGGCAGATAGTTAAGCGATTCCACAATTATTCTGACAGAGAGAGTGTCCTGAAGGCCTATAGAGAAAACCAGGGCTTACAATATAAAGGGCATAGACTGTTCCTATCCCAGGATTATTCTGCCAGGCTGTTGAAATGCCGTTGAGCCTTCAATCTGCTGATAACGCAGTTAAGAGAAGCTAAAGTGGAGTGCTATATGCTATATTCAGCCGCGCTTAAAATCAAGTATGAAGGGGCTCTCTTTTCATTTTGGGAGGTGTCAAAGGCAGAGGTGTTTGTCCATGACCTCAAAAAGAAAATGGGTTGAGGAGGCATATCTGAGGAGTACAGTAATCTCTCTGTATTGCTGACCTGGTTTTATCATGAAGGTTGTGTTGAAAACTGGAATAATAACTCCGACTAAGGTACTTTGGGGCGGTGAATAGAGCTGCTAGCTTTGCGGTCTGGTCTTCCCTTATTTTTGAACAATGACCAATGAGGCAAAATTGTTTTGTGCCATGTGATGAGACGGGGGAGATTTCTGAACAGACCCGAGGGTATTCGCATTAACAGGCCTCGGAAAGTTTACTTTTGTTTTTGTTTGTGGTGTTTCTGGACTCCCCCTTGTCTCTTTCTTTTCTGCAGTTTGATCACCTCCCCTCTTTTGGAGACTGGATATAATGATCGGGGGAGGGGGGATTTTTGGAGGGCTTTGTCCTGATTACAAAACTGCTAAGTATTTTGGTTATTCTTTTCCTATTATAGTGATAGCTATACTCTGATGGGTCTAAGCAGGGGTGGAGAAGTGGTAAGACTAGAGGGGCAGCTATGGGGAGGGGACATGGCACCTTGTAAACCTCGGCGCTTTGTGTTTCCCATTTGGGCTCGCTCTGTCCTGTGCCGAGAAGGCTCGATGAATGCCACTTTCCACAGGGTTATACTGAGGATAACAACAAGGTTTAATCCACATGGCTGAAGCGTGCTAAAGAGTTGAAGGTTTGATTTTTCCTTCTCTCTTATTGTACTGGGTAAGCTGTGTTTGTTTATGGCCAAATGATCTAGAGGAAGGGAAATGTTTTTGGTTTTTTTTCTTTTCGCAGTTTGAATATCCTCATTTATAAGAAAAAGGCGGCAGGAATGGGGGTGGGGGTGTCTTAGTCTCACGATGGGGAAAGGGTGTAAAATTTCTGCTATAGGCAGTTACTGTTACAAGGGGGGATGGGGAACAGGGTGGGAGGGAAAGGTATGTACATAGTTATTGTATGTTATTTTACAGTTGGTTGGTGTTTTCAAGATCCAAATACAGAGTTAATTGGAAAAAAAAGGTTTAACGAGACAAGAAATGGAAAGCTTGGGAAAGATTATGAGGTTTCATTGGCTGGGAGAGTTATATGGTGTAGTATATGGTTAGTCTGAGGGACCTGACAATAGTATCATGGAATGTTAGGGGAATAGCCACCCCAGTTAAACGTACAATGTTGCTGACTGCCTTGAAGCGGCAAAATACTCAGGTGGCTCTCCTTCAGGAGACTCACCTTACTGAGACAGAGCATGCTAAACTGAAACCAGAGCTGGGTGGTTGAATGCTATGTGGCCTCATTTAATTCCCACAAGCGTGGAGTGGCTGTTCTCTTGCACAGAAAATTGCCATTTCAGTTGGAGCGAGTGGTCAATGACCCAACTGAGGGACGGTATGTATTGGTTGTTGGGAGTATGCAAGGGGAATAAAATCACATTCGGAAGTGTATTTGCACCTGCTGTTCATGACACATTATATTATAGAGCTCTCCTAGATTTAACTGAAGAACAATTCCCAAACTTAATAATGGGGGGGTGATATGAATTGTCTGCTTAATCCAGTGATGGATCACTCGGAGGGTAAGGAGTCCCCTAAAAGGGCCACCAGGGACTGGCTGGAGGGTATGACTGATTTAGATCTTATTGACGGATGGCGAACAGCCAATCCCACTGCCAGGGAGTATACCTTTATTTCACAACCCCACCGTACTTGCTCCAGATTGGATTACATATTCTTACCAAGGAAGGGGTATTTTCTTATCACTTACATTAGACATAGCCCAATCCATATCTCCGACCATGCTATGGTCATAATGTCCCCGCGATGGGGGAGGGAAAAACAACCATAAGTGGAGTAGAAATTTCCTAATTATTTACTTGCAAAAAAGGAATTTAAAGATCACCTGCAGGAACAATGGAGGCAGTATGTGCAGGCTAACCTAGAGACAGCCCCCTCTAAGGCTATTTTTTGGGATGCGGGGAAAGCCTTCATGAGAGGGGCTATAATTAGCTATGTAGCACATTATAAAAAGAAAACTAGGGAATGCAGGATGAACCTGGAACAAAGGCTCAGAGTTTTAGAACAAAGGGGGGAAGGGGGAGATGGTGTACACCACCTGCTAGCAGGAACTTGGGAGGTGTTAAATAATCTATTATTGGAAGAGGCAAAGAAAACCTGCCTTTTTGTGCGCAAGCATTTTTATGAATGGGGCAACAAGCATGGGAATATGTTAGCTAATTTAATAAGGGGAAAGCATGGAACACATCTCATACACACCATTAAGGGTGAGGATGGTATACTCCTGAAAGATAAAAAATCTATTGGAGAGAGATTCAGGAGTTAGCCAGCCTGGGAGTGGGTCCCAAGATGACAGCCTGGGTAAAGAATTGGCTGCAGAATAGGACACAGAGAGTAATAGTAAACGGAGTCCACTCTGAAGAAAGGGGGGTTACTAGTGGGGTACCGCAGGGTTCAGTATTAGGACCGGTCCTCTTCAATGTCTTTGTAAGTGACATTGCAGAGGGACTGGAAGGAAAAGTATGTCTCTTTGCAGATGACACAAAGATCTGCAACAGAGTTGATGCACAAGGTGGGGTGGAAAGGATGAGAAGGGACATGGCAAGGTTAGAGGAATGGTTAAATGTATTGCAGCTTAGATTCAATGCTAAGAAGTGCAAGGTAATGCACCTGGGAAACAAAAACCCAGGGGAAGAGTACACAATGGGGGTTGAGATACTAACAACAACAAAAATGGAAAGGGAAGGGGGTAGTCATATCAGATGACCTAAAGGTGGGCAAGCAATGTGAGAGGGCAACAAGGAAGGCTGGGGGGATACTGTCTGGGATGCATAGGGAGAGGCATCACCAGTAGAAAACAGGAAGTTATTATCCCTATGCACAGACAGCTGGTGAGACCCCATCTGGAGTACTGCGTGCAGTTCTGGAGACCCAATCTCATCAAAGACATAGACAGGATGGAAGCTGTCCAGAGGAGGGCAATTAAAATGGTGCAGGGTCTGCACCAGAAGACATATGAAGAGAGACTTAAGGAGCTTAATATGTATAGCCTCGAGGAAAGGAGGGAGAGGGGGGACATGATAGAAACTTTCAAGTACCTCAAGGGAATCAACAAAGTCCAAGAGGGTAGCATCTTTCAAAAAAAAGGTGTGCAAGAACAAGGGGCACAATTTGAAGATAGAGGGGGGCAGCTCAGAGGTAATTTAAGGAAGTATTTTTTCACAGAGAGGGTTGTGGATGCATGGAATGGCCTTCCGGAGGAGGTTGTGGAGTCAAAAACAGTGGTGGAATTCAAGCATGCATGGGACAGCCATAAGGCAATTCTAGGGGGTGGGAGTAGGAAGAAGTAGGCTGCTGGTTAACTAGGATCTGCAGCTCATCCATTAGGTAGGGAAATGGGCAGACTGGGTGGACCAAGCGGTCCTTATCTGCTGTCAAATTCCATGTTTCTATGTTTCTATCAGGAACTATACTGCTCCCAGACTGAGACTGGGGAGAATGGAATGTCTGAATCTCTGAATAAATTGAAGTTACCCCAGATTACAGAGGCTCAAAGAAACTGGCTTGGGTCCGTAATTAAAAAGGAAGAGATAGGGGGTGCTATTGTAGCTCTTAAGAGAGGGAAGACAAGTGGGCCAGATGGCTTCCCAGCCGAGTATTATAACACCATGCGGGCTCATCTGGCTGAACATCTGGAGGCGGTATTTAGGGAGATTAGAGCAGAACCGGGAGAGCCGCCATGCTCCTGGGGGGAGGCAATTATTTGTCTAATCCTGAAGGTGGGAAAAAATTTAGATGAGTGCGCTTCTTTTAGACCAATATCTCTCAAACTGCAATTCTAAAATTATGGCCAAGATTATGGTTACGAGACTGGAAAAATTGTTGCCGGGGATCATCCACCCAGACCAGACTGGGTTTATAGAGACAGACACTCGTATCATTAACATGAGAACCCTCTTAAATGTGATATGGGGTGCCGGAAATGGACAAGGGCCGGTGAACATCATATCAATGGATGCAGTAAAAGTGTTTGATAGAGTGGCATGGCCATACTTGATGGAAGTCTTGGCCTGGTTTGGTCTGGGTGGAGAGTTTATTGATCTGGTCCGACACATATATGAGTCTCAGGGTGTGGGTTTTAGTTAACGGTACTGTCACCGAGAGTTTTGCATTGGGTAGGGGTACCCAACAGGGTTGCCCGCTCTCACCTCTTCTGCTTGGCCTGGTGCTCGAGCCCTTGGCCATTGCTATCCAAGCCAGCCCAGAAATTTCAGGAGTGGGGGGTAAGAGGGGGGGAGGTGTGTAAATTATCACTTTACCTGATGATATGTTGCTGTATGTAACAAAACTGTCACAGTCTATCCCCCGGTTAGTTGCACTGGTGAATGTTTTTTCCAGATTTTCTGGTTATAAGCTGAACTTAGAAAAATCCGAGGGGATGAGAATTGGGGAGGCTGGGGGCCTGGATACATCCCAGGGATCGGAGTGGGGGTTTAAGCCATCTCAGAGGGAGTTTACCTATCTGGGTATTAAAGTAGGATGCAGTATTGGTAGCCTGTATGGTTTGAACTATACTCACAATCTATAATAGCGGATCTGACTAGGTGGCACAAACTTCCCATATCATAGCTGGGAAGACTAAATCTAGTTAAAATGAACATCTTGCCTAGAATATTATATCCTCTCCAGATGTAGGCTGTGCAAGGCTGACGTTAAGAGAGTGGAAAAAGCTTTTTTGGACTTCATCTGGCAGGGCAAATGTCCGAGGGTGGACCTGGCTCTGCTAAAAGCTCCTACGGAAAAAGGAAGGCTCCAGTTCCCAGATCTGGGTGTTTATCATATGGCCATACAGTGTCGATATATCCAAGACTGGATTGGCTGGCCTAAAGAAGCTAGATGGCTTGATTTTGAGGAGAGAGGATGTCCAGGCAGAATATCAATGTATTCGTATTTGGAAAGTAGCAAGGATTGTCCCTGCTCCTAAGCAAGGTAACCCCAAAGTCCTGGATAACTATTGTCCAATTGCCATCCTGTCGGCCATTAGTAAACTCCTAGAGAAAACTGTGGCTGAACAGCTTACAGAGTATATTCAGACTCATCAGTTGCTGTCCCCTGCACAGCATGGATATCGAAAAGGGTACGGCATGACCACTGCCCTTGTCTCAATCTCTTCCAGCATCAGGGCAGCCATGGACAAGGACATATTCTCTGGGGCCATATTCATTGACTTATCCAAGGCCTTTGACCTTGTTGGCCATGCATTACTCTGCTCACAGATGCAGTCCTTAGGCCTGTCCCCCCCCGCCTTGAGTTGGTTGAGAAACTACCTTCAGGGCAGAACACAGCAGACTAAATTCAACAAGGTCCTCTCTGACCCCACTCCGGTGACCTCTGGTGTCCCACATGGATCAGTTTTGGGGCCCCTTCTCTTTTCCACATTTGTTAACAACCTCCCTACTGCTGCTTCCAACTGTAGTGCCACCCTTTATGCAGATGATCTTGTCATCTTTGCACATTCCCGAGACATTGGGGTTCTTAACCTTCAGCTGAGTGAGGCCTTTAAGAATACTCAAGCCTGGGTAACATCCCCCAAGCTGGTCCTCAATCTGAAAAAACTCAGGCCATGCTGTCTGGGTCAGCAGCCAAGATCAAGGCCTCCCCTGTCCCTCTATGTGTCAGTGGTGTGGATGTCTCTCCCCTCTTAATCAAATTTTCAATAAAATACCTTGGGGTTACACTTGACCCCCAACTCGACCTGGGGAGTCACATCCTAAATGTTTGTAGAACCATAAACTTCAAACTGGGACTTGCCTACAAGGCAAAGAAAAACTTGACATCTGCAGCTCGCTTGGCACTGGTCAGAGGTGTTCTGCTCCCTTCACTAAGCTATGGCCTTCTTCTGTTCGCTGGCACCTCCAAGGTCCACCTTGCCAGGTGAAACATGACCTATAACAACATCTGTCGCTTTGCCCTGGCTGTCCCACGTCTCACCCACCATTGTCAATTATACGACAAACTGAGCTGGCTTTCCCCGGCCAATCACTTGAAATACAGGTTGGGCTGCTTCGTAGGAAAGGTGCTCAGAACTGGCACCCCAGCGGGGCTTGCACAGCTTCTCCTGCTTGCGTATCCTCCTCCTACTCCCTCAGGTCTCAGGGTCTGGCGGTGCTCAAAGTTCCATATACTCAAACCCTAATGGGGGGATAGGGACTTTGCTACATGTGTTCCGAGGCTATGGAACTCCCTCCCTGACCATGTACATTTCTCCCCCTCCCAACTGTGTCTCTGGAATTCCCTGTGGGAGCACTTGAAACTGTCCTCGGTGTGTGGGTGTGCCAAGTCACCCTAACCAGGTCTCTAAATTGGCCCCTTTCTGATCCACTGCCTACTGTCCTTTAATCTCTGTGTAGCATGTGATTGATTGCTATCTGCTTATGTATTAAGTGGCCCTGGTAAATAGGGTCACTTATGCAATGTAATTACCATTGAATGTGTTAGTCAATCTATTCTGTATGTATATGTATATTTAACTATTACTGCTCACTGTATACTATCTCTGTTTATCTTGCTCTCTTGTTGTTATGTACCTTGCCCCTCTTGTTGTTAAATACCTTGTTTGAACCTGTATTTTCATTGTACTCTCCCAGGTCGTACCTGAAAATAGGCATACAGATTGTCTAGTGTACCTACCCGGTCAGCAAAAGCTAAATAAATAAATAATTATCTATTAGGAGTTGGCAGGCATATCTTAACTTACCAGACCCAAACCCTTTGACCAGAACTGTGATTGAAAGCTCAAAAAGGTTAAGTGGACAAAGGGGTCTGAGACAGGATGACACACTGTTATTACCCGTGGGGGGAAACCACTTTTTTTTACCAGGGTTGGAAGATGTGGCATATAGAGAATGGGGGAGAGGGATATTTTATGTTTGAAACATCTCTACACACAGACAAGGCTGGACTTCTTTGAAAATCTGCAGGTTAGGATGGGCCTGGGACATCATCATCATTTTCGATATCTTCAAGTTTGGGCATATTGTAAATCCCTAGGTAGACTCCGTGGGGCTTGCCCTGTATGGGATCAGTTGGAACATGCTATACTGGTGGGACAAAAAAACCCAAAGGGCACAATTCGTAGAATGGTTAAGGAGGGGAGAGATTTGCTCCCAGATAAAACAGGGAAGACCAAATAACTGTGTTGCCGACTGGACCTGCTGACGGCGTTTTGGGATTGGAGGAGTATACGCTAGTGAGAGATGGATGTGTTGCTACGCGCTCTCCATCCCTGTGGAGTAGGGCTGACAGCAGGGGGGATAATGCTAGACTTTCTTTTTGAAAAGGTATGCCACCGTTGCCTATAATTGTTTATCCCCTTTCCAGACCTTCTTATTGCTCACCTTCTGTCCAGTGGTAGTCTCCGGTGTGTTTTCTTTCTCCCCCCACTACAGCAGGAAAGTCTCCCAAAGGTGGCATTTGACAGTCCTTGTTGACCGTTTGCTGGGAGTTACCGGACCGCAGTGTATGGAGAAGACCCTTCGGAAAGGTCTGAGAAGCCAGCGTGAACCTGCTGAAAAGGACTGGATTACTCCCTGCTCTTCCCTTAAAGCTTGAAGCTCAGAATGTGGTATAGATTTTAAAAAGACTGAGAATAATAGATCACTCTGCAAAATACTTTGGGAGGAAAAAGGGACGTCTTTTTTTAATCGTGATTTTTTTTGTTTGTTTTTTAAATGGAAGGGTTATTTCTCTTGCTAGTTGTCAAGTCCTTCTATAATGTATTGTTTCTTGTTCATATCAAATTGTTTTGTCAGGTTTTAGTTTGGATTGTTTTAAATGAGCCTTTAAATTTTCCGCGCCATATGATAATTAGTTCATGTGTCAGATAAGTATTTACAGAAGCTAGGGTTGTGAGCTCACAGATCCATTCAGTTTTGGCTGCTGTGCTGGACCTGCTTGCTGTGGGAGCGTTTCCCCGCTATACGTTTGCAAGTTGCAGATTTGTAAGTTTTGCACCTTTGATTCTAGTCGCAAATCAGTAATTCAAGTTCCTATTTCAATCCTTTGGAAAGACACAGCTTTATGTGAGTTTCCTAGTGTCAGTTTATTTGGATTAATTTTCTGAATTGCGATTTCTTTTCCCCGATTCGCTTGAGTTGCTCAGAGCTTTTTGAATATTAGAGCATTAAGAGTATTAGAGCATTAGAACACCAGAATGTCTAAGTGTTTTCTGGCATTTCTAACTACTCTTGAGCACTCGTTTTGAAGTAATAAAGGGTATATATGTCCAATTTTTTCTCCAGTGCAGTAGTGAGTACCTGAATTTTTTGAATGTGATATATATGAGTACTGAGTATTGAGTGTTAGTATATATTATTTATTTTTATGGTTAAATTTAATACCCAGGTTTTGTTCGAATTTTTGCAGCAGTTCTAGTGTGTAAGATTTTAATGCTTTTAAACAAATACTAACTTAAATTTATCTATGCATAGGTAGAATATTGTACTCAAGGTGCTTCTGCTTCTGTATGTATATATGTCCATAAGCCCACAAACCTATAAGCCTGTCATAAAGTTCTCATATTGGGAATTTCTTCTCCCTTAATGGTTAACTTGCATAACTGCTGTGTTGATGTAGAACTTTTTCTTATAAAAAACTGAGTATACTGTGAGCATACTGTGTATGTTCTGGTCCATAGTAATTTAAATAATTAACTTTGTAGTTATTATATAGATTTACTTACTCTTTATCTCGTGTCTAGAACAATATGGTGAATACTAGAAGTAAAACAGTTGAAATGGCCGATTTAGATTGTATAGAAGGTTCAGAAAGATATCCTCAGATAAATTTAGTGATTCAGGAAACATCACCAAATTCAAATAAAATGAAAGTCAAAGAATAATCAAAACTTAAACAAATAAAAAACAAACAAACAAAAAAGTAGGAGGAAAAAAAATGGTTGGGGAAATTGATTTATAAACAGGTCTAAAGCAGTCCAAAATTAATGATCATTTGGTGAAAGAAAAAAATGTAAAAATGGATAAACTGACGAATAGTATAGCCAGTCTTGGAAGCCCTATTGGTCTTGTTGCCTCACTTGCTTCTGTACCTTTAGCGGCTACTTTAGAACAACCTGTCATGAATGGACTAGCTAAGGGTGGAACTGAACTATGGCATGATTGCTCTAGGCTTTCATCCACACCAAAGATTTTTTTGGATGCTAAAACCTCTCTTCTGAAAAAAAATAATTCATATCTGTCGTCTTATTTGGAAGACTCACTGAGTTCAATAAAAACACTCAAGAATGCCATCGTTAATAAGACCAAAGGAAGTAATAGCTCAAACAATATAAGTAATTCAAGTAACCTGAATAAGGGGACTTGTAATATACAAACTGAGTTTAGAGATGAAGCTTCTATTGCTTTATATTATGAGACCTCTGTAGATAGTTTGGAATTTTCCCCTGAACCCAAAAATATTAATTTAATTCAGGAGTTGAAATCGATCATCATGGACCTTCAGGATACGTTGATTAATATTAACAAAGAAAACCTTTTTTATGTTAAAAATAAAACTAATGATCCTGTTTTCACTTACCCCCGGGACTAAATGAAATTAGATGTTGGTCTGAAGAACTTTATGAAAGATCCATATGCAGCACATTTAGTGTTGATGGATCAAGAGGTAGCTGTTCATGATGAAACTGAAATTCTAAAAGGAATGGTAGCCTCAAATGGAGCATGTCTTGATAACATTCTAACCAGAATAACAAGATTAACTCCTGAAGTGAAATCCCCTTCTATAGTTATGGATGAGAGTTTTTCCCATAAAAGTATTGATTTATATGCCAGCGAGGTCCTTCCTATAAGGCATGATTTCCCACCCATCATAATTTCTGAGGATGCTAATTGTATTCAACAGGTAAGAAGAAAAGAAATAGTAAGAATAATGGAAAAAAGCAGGAAAAAAGGAAAAAAATAGAGATAAAAATATGGGGAATATAGGTAAATTAGCTATAAGGGAAGTGGAACCATCTGTGTTACAAATCAGATCTGATCCCATTTTAGAGGATCCTCTTCTTAATATTTCTAATTTAACAAATGAAATAATTAGTAATCAATGCAATTGTGAACAGAAGATGGGAAATGAAGTAAATATAGGACCCAAATTAATTATACTCCTACCAGTCAATCAATTTTTTCTCAATTATCTGACTTAAAGTTGGAATTGGAAAATTTTAAGAATGATTGGCAAAATTGGTCAAAAAACATTAAAGGTGTGATATTAGGAGATGGAAAAAATGTTTAAGCTCATCCAAAAGAATCACTAAATAGGGACATTGAACTGTCTACTAAGAAGTTGTATGACATTTCAGATTGTGCAATATTGATATTTTATGGACTTGAGATTAATCAAGATTTCTCTAAGTATAGATTTGATAAATTGGTAAATTTCCTAAGAGAAACTACAGGAGCTGAACTACTGGAATCGGATATTGTAAGTGTATGGAAAGACAAGGATGAGTTTAACCAGGATTGCATTTATGTTTTTTGCTCTGCTATTAGAATTGCAAACCAAATTTAGCTTAATAATAATCTGTTAAAATCCAGAGGATGTTCTGTTGAGTTTATTAATAGGGATCAATTAAATATGAAAACACGTGATAGCCTAAAATGCTTAAGCATATTTGGCTTAGCCAAAATTCCTTATGATAATTACCGGAAACTACGCAATGTCTTTCTTAACCTTTGTACACATGTCCTAAAAATCCCAGTAGATGAAAGTAACATAAAAAATATTTTTAGTCATCAATACTTATCTAAATCTCCTCAAGTGGATGTTTTAATTCAAGATACCAATGTTGTAAACACAATTCTGGCAATGGCTTCACTGTTAGATAAGGTTGGTGTTCATTTAAGTGATAGTGAAATACTTATATACCCTATGAAAAGTATTGATGAAAAAATGGTTATTGTTGAAAAATCTCCAGAAGACAAAACTCTATATCTATTTGGTCTAAATTGAAGTAGAAATGAAAACCCGAAAAGGCTAAAAAGGACTGTACTTAATCTAACTGAACAATGTTTACATATCTCAGTGGAAGTGAGGGATGCAATGGAGGTACATAGATTGGCTGATAGTCCAGACTGTGACCAAATTGAATTAATAATAAAGTATAGTAGCCTCTATGACAAATTAGTTGAAAACACATCCATTTTAGATTCAGTATGGTTATTCATTATGGAGCAGAATCCCGTCAAGAGTATGGATAATGAGGAAATGTCCCCTAGTGTCCCACATACACAGGTTCCTGTTACTCATGTTATTAACCCTCAGAAAGATTATAACGTCTCTGTATCAAACAGATTTGAAGTTTTGTCTACTCAGAGTGAATGACTGGAATAGGAAATAGTAAATAATAGCTCCATATTCCATGTAAATGGTGTTAATTTGGAATTATCTGCACATTTTGTCTCCTGGAATATTGCAGGTCTTTTTTCCAACTTAGTAGATCCTGATTGGGTAGAGTTTGTAACAGGGAAGGATATAATATTCCTTCAGGAAACTTGGGCTTATGAAAAAATACATTTGAATGGTTATCATCTAATCCACTCCCTTGCTGTTAAAAATATGAAGTATGGCAGAGCAAGTGGGGGGTTGGCAATATATATTAAAATAAAAAAATAATTATTTCAGAAACACTAAAAATCAATCAGTATTTTATAATACATAATATAATTTGGTGTTCTCTCCCTGTTACATTGATTAATGTGTATATACCCCCCCAGAATGGGAAGAAAAAATAATTCACATATTTGGAAACAGTTACAAGTAATGATGGAAGAAAGTCTTGTTAGATTTCCTTTGAATCATATTTTAGTTGCAGGGGATTTTAATGCAAGAATTGGTGTCAATGAACATAGAAACTATATACCTGATAGAACATCTCCAGAAATAATTATTACTAGAAAGAGCCAAGATGTGAAGAGTAATGTGCAGGGTAAGGATTTTATTGAATTTATTAAAGAACATGAGCTGGTTATACTAAATGGCAGAATACATGGAGAATTATTGGGAAATAATACTTACTTCTCTTCTTCTGGCCAGAGCACAACTGACTTTGTTTTGAGTGATACTGATTTAGTAAATTCAATTGTACACCTAAATATAAAGATGAGGCCTGAAAGTGATCATGCTCCAATCTGCTTGACAATTAGCTTTATTGATGAAGTTATACATGAGAATGTGTATATAAAGGATCTCTGCCAAACTGGTAAGAAGGTACTTAGAAGAAATAATATTCGATTGGGAAATGTTTTACAACAGGCCAGTATTGAACTTCAATCATTTTCTATAGAGTCTATGTTACCTGCTCAAATTCAACATTTTTTTAGATTATTTAAATCAAAATATTCGATCAACTATTTATAGTGATGCAATAGATGTACATTTTTCAACCCAAAACTGGTTTGATAAAGAATGTAGGAAAGCTAAATCTGAACTTAATAAACTAATTAGATGGACCAAACTAAGACCGTCTAAATTAATTTTTTACCATTTAAATAAAACAAGGAAATGTTATAGTAAATGGCTTAAAGAAAAAAAGAATATTATTTCAACAAAAATTATGGTCGGATATGTTTAATGTTATACAACAAAATGATATGTGTTCATTTTGGAAATTAGCAGCTAAAGGGGTAAAGGAATACAAACCTACCCTTCTATCCTATATTCCAAAGGATGCTTGGATCTCAGATTTCAAGCAAATCTTTTCTGGACCAGAAAATATTGACTGGCAACCCATAACAGAGTTGAATTTTTCCATAGGTGACCCTATTCTTTTCAGTGAGCTGGAAGTTGAACAAGCAATTTTAAAATTAAAAATTAAAAAAGCCCCAGGTGAGGATGGGATTCCTGCAGAAGTTGTTAAAGAATTTAAAGCTTTTTGGATACCTTTGCTGACCAATTATTTCAATTTATGTTTGAAATATAAATATATACCTAAAACATGGGTTACAACTATTATTGTACCTCTGTATAAAAAGGGCTCAGTTTGTGAACCCTCAAATTATCAACCAATTAGTCTACTTAATATAACTGCTAAAATATTTTCTAGTCTTCTATTGGATAGACTGATTGACTGGACTGAAATCAACTGTATCACATCTCCATTTCAGGCAGGTTTCCATAAAGGTTTCTCTACAATTGATAACTTATTTGTGTTCTCACACCTAACAGAGAAATATGTTAAATGCAGGAACATGAATCTATATGTAATTTTTATTGATTTTGCCTCTGCTTTTGATTCTTTAAATCGATATAAACTATGGTCAACTCTTTATTCCCTAAAATTGAACAATACATTGTTAATAATGATATATTTACTACACCATGGCACAGTATCTGCTGTTAGATATAACAATGGTAGCTTAACAGATTTCTTCTCAACCCAGAAGGGGGTAAAACAAGGGTGTTTACTTGCTCCACTTTTCTTTAATATACATGTTAATGATTTACTCATATTTAAAAAAGATAACACACGCGATGCCCCAAACATTAATGGTTTACTATTACACGCATTAGCCTATGCTGATGATATGGCATTATTTGCCCTATCAGTTAAAGGTCTTCAGAAAAAAATAGATATTTTCCACAAAAAAAAATATGTGAGATTCTGGAACTTTCTATAAATTTGAATAAACTAAACTAATGATCTTTAACAAGCATGGAAGGAGAAATATTAAGTCTAATTTTTTTCTCAATAAATAAGATTGAACTAGTAAATAATTATCAATATTTGGGGGTCAATCTAACAAAAACATTCAATTGGTCAGTTCACCAAAAAGAACAATATTTAAAAGCTAAAGGAATTGCCAAAGGTCTACTAATGTTTAATATGACCTATGGAGGTAATACTATCCTCCCTGCTCTTATAGCAGGTGACACAAAGATAAACTTAGTAACAACATATGTGGCTGAAATCTGGGGTTCCAACACTACCAAAGATACTGATAAAGCTCTATCCTATTATTATAAGTCCCTCTTGGGTATGCCAACTCCCACCCCCAATGTGCTAATAAGATCAGAGCTTGAGAAAATTCCATCTAGTATATTTGCCATTTTAAAATTACTGATTTACTGGTTAAAATTAATAAATAATAAACTTAATACACTTCTACACAAATGCTTTAAGGAGAAAATTAAGTGGGTAAAGGTTGGTCATACTTCCTGTTGGCTTAAAACATTAGAAAATCAGCTGACGCAATTAAGATGCATCTTTTAAATGACTATAAAAAGAGCATAAACATTGACTTAAGTTTTAGAAAATGGATAAAAAGTAAATTATTTTCTCTTACAAAACAACAAGAAATGTCAAAAGTAAGAGAATTAAAAGTCAATGTTTGGTTTAGAAACAATAAAATTGATTATAGTCTAGAAAATTATTTAACTCTCCCTATTTCATCTTCAGATAGGAAAGTGATCACATGGACTCATACTGGATTAATCAACTCAAGTTATTCATATTTTAATAAAGGGATATATATTGACAAGGGCCCCTGTTAACACATCCAATCTTTGTAGATGCATTTTAGCTCAAAATGAATCCTTAAGTTATATAATTAGGTTTTGTCCACTCTATTCTGGTCCTAGAAATAGACTGCTTGGAAACTTTTTGGGAAAATATAATAGTACTGAATATGATCCTGTTTTTATTCTATTACATCCTATCACCGTTGAAGATGCATCAATGATATCTGCATTTATTGCATCTGTAATTAAGATAAAAAAGAGATACACCAAATCTAAGATTACCTGACTCCCCAAGCCTTATAATTGAGATTCTTTAGTCCTTGCATGGAAAAAAGATTGGTCGAGAAAGTTGATATGTAATGACAAAACTATTCACGATCAGATATCTGACTTGCTAGTCTTTTAATTTAATTATAAGCTCTTGGATATGTAAATTCTTGAAATTAGTACTATGGATAAAGAAAATTATGCTAGAATTCTGATGGTTTTAGTTTAAATCATGTCAAACTTAAGAAAAATGCACTTTATGAAAATATTTGTCTTTTATGATGGACTAAGTTTTGAATTTGACAGAGCACCTTTTTAGATTACATATGTTGTTATTTATATTATATTTACTATCTGTGATATTTCCTTTTTGTAAAAATTCTGATTGTTAAATACAACAAAGTTGATCAATAAACTTAAACTAAACTAAACAACTCTGGGAGAGAGATTTTGGACACCCTATCTCAGAGGAGAACTGGACATTGATGTCCCAGCTACACCAGGGTATATTGATGTGCATCAAGTATAAGAAGTCTCATTATAAATTCTGTCACCGGTTGTACTATCCACCAATAGTGGTTCACAAATATAACCCTGCAGTGTCCCCATCTGTCCTAGATGTAACAACAACCCAGCAACCTATTACCACTACTTTGAGCATGCCCTGTTCTACAACATTTCTGGAAGGAAGTGCTAAATGAGCTGAGGGGTATTGTGGGAAGACAGCTCCCAACGTCTCCACTACTGCTCTTATTTGAGGTGGAAGATATGGGAGAAGAGGAATGGATACCTGTTCAGAGATGGTTACAGGTGGTACTGTTTATGGCAAGACACTGTATTCTTAACACTTGGGTATCCGCTATACAACCTATTATATCCCAGTGGAAAGCCCTAATCTTGCAGGCACTTACTTTGGAAAGATTGACATGTCATAAAAGAGAAGGAGGAGCAGTTCTATAGTACATGATAGCTCTACCCGGCATCTATGTCAGTAACAGATACTATAGTGTTAAAGAATCAGCATTTATATAGCACTTTTCATACAAAGTATCCCAAAGTGCTTTACAAGCAATGCTAGACTGGTAGTGAAATGACTGAATGTGTGGTGGCAGTCATATTGCACATCATCACAGACACACAGCCTGGATAATTGCATGAACTGGTTTTATGGGAAAGGGAATGTTAGCCAGGACAACGGGAATGTTCCCTGCTCTTTGCGAAGAGTGCCTTGGGTTCTTTTACTTCCACCTGGACACCAGGATGGGCAGAAGGGACCTCGGTTTAACGTCTCATCTGAAGGATGGCACACCCCAGCAGTACAGCACCCCTCAATACTGCACTTGGATGCCAGCGATTTTTAGGTGCAAGTCTATCCCGGTGTGGGATGAGAACTCACAACCTTCTGGTCCAGAGGCAGATGTGCTACCAACTGAGCCACGCTGACACCCTAAGTGTTGAGAGAAGGATGGGTTTGAGGTTATACCAGTATCCTCCCCAGAAGCTCACTGGTCTGGGAAGTGGGAGGTCCCCAATCCTTTTGATTAACTGGAGTATAATGTGACTAGTCTCATAAATGGTCTCTTCTGTTTGGTTTGATGTGTTGTTCCTTTTCTTTTTTTTTCTGTCTCTGTATTAATTTTTAATTAACTGACGGAAAAGGATCTTGCTGTATACAAGTTATAGAATGTTTGGTATGTATGTATTGTATGTCTAGTTTGTTTTGTAGTTTGGAAAAATTCAATAAAGAAATGATGCAAAAAAAAAAAGTACCACTCCTTCTCTCTTCCTGCCCTGTCTCTTCTGAATATGTTGTAGCCAGCTATGGTCATCTACCAGTCGTGGTTTTCATTACACCAGGTCTCTGTGATGGCAACAATGTCCAGGTCCGACTGCACCATGACAGCCTCCAGATCTTGTTGCTAAGGCTCCTGGCGTTGGCATACATGGCTTTCCATGATTTGAACTCCCTGGACTGTTTAGCTGTTCTACTCCAGCCCCCTCCCTGGTTTGCCTTTATCCCTGATTCTCCCTGCTGTCTGCTGTTCTGTTGAATTTTGCCCCCTTTCTGCCTATCTACCTCTTGAGTGCTTATCTCCATCTTTTGCACATTGCTTTGTAGAGATAGCGACTCCTCTTGTTCACTGGTTCCACTGTTAGCTGTGGGAGGTGGGCAATTAGGTACCCTCCTTGCTAGTTGGTTTTCAGCAGTAAGCTTGCGGCCTGCATCTTCTGCCTCATAGTGGTGTGTGACGAGTTGTCCCACCACAGTCTCTTGTGGCATGTGGCTGTTATTTGGTGCAGACTTGCTTCGAATTGAAGCTCTGACTCCCCATCACAGAAACATTAACATAGTACCATAACTGACAGCCAACATGTCATCCCCACAACCGTGAACCCCTCCATAAGAACCCCCATACTTACTGCTTGCTGACATGATGTGTAGGATTGACCTTTGCTCTGCAGGTTCTCATCTGAAGGACTGCAAAAAAGCTTTGATCTCAGTCAGTGCTGTATCTCAGTGGCAATTTCTGCTGCCATTTGCATTCTACTCCAGGAGTCCTTCTGCAGATTCTGCTGCTCCATGTTGTCTCCTGGTGGACATTTTGGGAGAGGAAATTCCATTACCCCATTTGGTTATATCCAGTGTTGCTTTCTCCAGAGTGTCATATGTCACCTTGCCCTCAGGATAACACACAGTGAGGTGGGTGGGGTATGGAGTTTGGAAGCAGAGCTTCTGTTCTTGTAGAATTTTAAAAAGGTTTGAGTAACCTTCTTTTCTGGAAAACTGAGGGTGAAAAGTCTTTATCAAAGTAGATCCTTATGCCTCTGTACGATACTTCTCTTTGTTTGCATGCTTGTTTAAGGATCTCCCGCTTGGAGAAGAATTTTGCAAATCTGAGCACAATGGATCTTGGTTGGCCATTTGGACCAATAGGTTTTGGCCCAGTTACCCTGTGTGCTCATTCTATGTCCATCACAAAGGCAGGACTGAGTGACAGGCTAGTGCAGCGGAGGCAGTCTTTCAGTAAGTCTGTCATGAGTGGGGCTTCCTCACCTTCTGGGATGTGATACATAGCTGTGGTGGCTTTCATTTTCCAGATCCTCACACATTTCTGCGCAGTGTTGTTGGTATCTCACGAGGTGGAGAACGACTGATCTGGAGTCTGCTTCACCAGATGTGGCTCTAATTGGGTAACATTTGATTCCAATGTAGTAATGCTTTGTTTCAGCTCTGTATGAATGGATCTGATCTTCATTACCTAGAAACACAGAATTTGATGGCAGATAAGGACCGCTTGGCTCACCCAGTCTGCCCATTTCCCTACCTACTGGATAAGCTGCAGATCCTAGTTAACCAGCAGCCTACTTCTTCCTATAAGTGTAAAACGAAGTGTGGCTGCCCATTTCCCTACCTACTGGATAAGTTGCAGATCCTAGTTAACCAGCAGCCATTGTAAGGTGCTGTAACTCCAACAGATTTGAGGACTGGGTTGGGCTTGTAGCTGACTCCATCTTGTGAGCTTCTGAGCAGGTTTCATTGCTCGAGCCCTCACCCCAAAATCGATCAAAATCTATTGCTGATTCAGCTTTTGGGTGACCCACTGCGTGTAGTATTTCCCACTGCACTGTTCTAGCTGTTCCTTTTTGAGAATGATCACTTTTAAGAGGCTTTTTTCTGGTAGTTAGGAGCAGAGCTCTGTCACTATCCCTCTATCCAAGTCAGTGACATCACTGGAAGTTTGCTTGAATGTTTTATCTGCACTAGCAATATATTGTTGAATCAAGTTTCAAGAAAACACTAAATGTTGACATGGTTGTGAACTCTGAGCTCATATCATTTACAATAGGTAACTGTGCTAGTTTCATTTTGGGGGTTCACTGGGCCAGCTATGCCCTTCGTTTTACACTTATAGTCGGGGATACTTGGGAATTCCACTCTTGAGCCTCTATTGAATATAAGAATTTTATCTTCACATTGCAGGTTTACATGGACTTAATCCCTGCATATGGCGGGGTGTGCTAGCCACACAAACTTCATTATCGGACTTTACAACATTTCAAATTACAGTCCATGGTTATTCTTATAATGGCTTAGAATATATCCTGAGTGTTATGTTACATATAATAGGAATGTCCCTGTACGTGTAGCTGAGGATGAACTGTTTAATATACTTGCTATGTAATTCCTTTAAATATCCATTTCTGTACTAGTAACCAAGTGTCATCAGTTTCACTCTACTTGCACTTTGAAGTGCATAAAAAAAAAAAAGACTCAAAAGCCTGCCACTGAAAATAACTCAAGTTTAATACAGTCTGCCTTCAGAATGGCTCATTGTTTTCTAGCAAATAAAAAGGCATTTGTAAAAGTTACACACTTGACTCTTCCATGACAGTCTGTATTGCATCTTTCCGTGATATTCATTTTACAGAAACTGAAGAAATTTTAGAAACAATAACATTTCTAATTCAGACATTTAGGCACGGTATCAAGTAACACTACAGTTGGAAGCCTCACATTACCCCTTCCCTGGACTACTCAGTTTCTGTTGCAAAGACAGCCTTTGTTCAAATGCTGTATTTTATTCCGAGGTACCTTAAAGATGATGTTCAGGGGTTTGCCAGACATTCTAATTCTCGGGGAAAATAGGCTAAAAACATGAGCAGCAAGTGAAACATTCAAAATCAGATTAAAGTGGTAACTAAGCAGCTCTGTGATTGGCTAAAAACAGTACCTGACCACTTTCTGTTTAATCAAGTATTTTACATGTAAAGAAATGAAACACTTTTAGTTCAAATCATTAAAAACAAATGACAATATATCATTGTTTTCTCATCTCAGCATTAAATAATTTACAACTAAAAATCTACAAATGTAAGAAGCAGCAACAGTTTTCATCACAATTTCAGTACACCACTGCTGTCTTTGCCCCTCCCCCCTTTCTGAAAATTCAGATTTTTCAGACATGTTCCGTCACTTGTGTGCTGTTAGCGGATTGCCACCTCAATAACAGTCTAAATAGGATAACATAACAATAAGGCATGTTCTGTAGTGAATGCTCAGTGTTTATCTGTAAAGATTATATAATATATATGTAAAAGGGCTCATCATTCTTATTTACATAAAAAATAAGGCTTGCGCAGTGAGCAAAACAGAATCAGGACATTCACAAACAAGGTCATTACAGTTACAAAAAGTGGTATTCTTTGTTTGTTTTTTTAAACCTTTTTTCCCAGTCACTGATGCTGTCCTTCCTCAGCCTGGCCACTTCCCATGTCTGTCACTTGTTTCTTTAGCTTTTGTTATTTTCAGTGGATGTGAAAAATTTAGCCAGGGCACCCCTGCTCTCTTTTTCTTTTAGTCTGATTACCTTTTTATGTTTGTTTTATTATTCTTGTTTTAATAAAGAATTCCCCTACTCTCTTTTCTTTTTTAGTCTGATTACCTTTTCATGTTTGTTTTATTATTCTTGTTTTAATAAAGAATTCCCCATCTCTCTTTGAGAAGTGCCATAGGATGTTCAATGTCAACGTGAACAACCACCAGAAAAGGAAAACAGGACCTTGGCGTAACACCTAATCTGAAGGACAGCACACTCCAACAGTACAGCACCCCCCTAGTACTGCACTCGGGTACCAGCATTTATGGTATAAGCCCAATCCTGGTTTGGGACTAACGACCACAGTTTTTTGGCCCAGAGAGGCGGAGATGCTACCAATTGATTATTAAGTCCCACCACTGGGGGCATTTCCCCCCGTGATGGGCTCCCTCTGGAGTACCATCAGCCATGGCATCTGTTGGGTATGGGAAACGGTGGGCAGTCAGGAGTGGTGGGGAATGAGATTGCTGGTGCTATTCTGCAGCATATTAGGGTTTTCCTAATTTCTGTGTGTCTCCATGGGGTTGCTGCTGGCTAGGGCTCCTCTGGTGACCTCACACTGGAGCCACACTGTGTTCCTCTCTCGCCTCGTCACTCTCCAGCTGCACCACCATCACCTGTGTTCACATGGGTGGTAGTGAGGTAGCAGAGAGTGCACCCCTCCCTCACTGGTGGAGAACATCCACTGGAATGTTCAATTCTACCCCCCCAGTTGGCCCTCAACATCCCAGACACTCCTCAACTCAGGTCACAGGTGTTGCAAGTGAAAGTGATACTGCTGTGCTCAGGCATCAGCCTCAAGATGGTATTCTGCCGTGGAACCTGAGAAACACTGGGATGCATTCCTGAGACACTAGATTGGCATCCTGGGATCAGCTGTTTTATAAGGTCACAGCATTCAACTGCATTGTACAATTACAGCCATAAAAACGACTGATTTGTGACGCACGTTGGCATCCTTAGCTGCTTTGGGGGCCGGGTAGCAAACATGTTACGACAGAGACCACTTACTGTTTCATTGTTTTGTGAGCACAATGACTGCCTCCAAGAAAGAAAAGGCGATGAAGCGTAAAGATCGTTGTAACCATATTGTAAGTATATTTTCAACTTTGTATTCAGCAAATGTTTATGCAATATTTGTTTCATTGAAGAAAATTTAATAACATCTCTATCATGAAAAAAATACATTTTCATAAGCCATTTGTTAAGTTAAAAAAGAATAGGAACTTTTTTTCAACCTAACAGTAAGGGGAGGAGTCTTTAAAATGTAAAAGATTTTTTTTTTTTTAAATAAAACAACATCTACCATTAGCGACTGCAATTGGATGTTTCCAAACAAAAGTTGCCTGCAAGGTAAAGAACCTTATTAAAATCTTTGAAAAGCTCACAATGCAACCTGAGGCCAAGACTGTCCCTTTGTAGACCCCCCAATTTGTTTAAAAAAATCAGCCCTTCACTGTGTTAGGTGGTATTTAGTTATCACAGCAGTAGCTTTCAGAAGAGATACTCAATTCACAAAAGCCCACAACAGCCGATTCTGCTCAGGCCTGCTATGCAGGCCCAAAGCCTTCTGCACCTCAAGAAATACAGACCAGTCCAGCCAGAGTGGTTCTCAGAAAGACCTATGAATTGGTACTGTCTGTCTCATGCAGGGCAATTCTGGCCTATTTAAACTAGAGTGAGAGATGCCTATTTTGCTCTAAAAACATAAACCCTGGCATACCATGTAAATACAGTGACTACTTTCAGCTGTGTTGGGCATGCTCCTAGCATGTAAGCAGTTCTGGCAGTGGGGTCTTAAACAACACTCTTCCTCCCACTTCAGTTTAAAAGGCCAAAGTCGGACTGTGTGTCTGAGGACAGAGAGGGTTGACAGTATCCCTAACAATTAGATGAGGAAACAAAGGTGTTCTTTTTTTTTCTGTTAACCTCCTGCTTCGGCCCCTGGGAGTGTCTCCTTTCAGGCACTCTCAGCCAATCCACTTCTCTGGGCCCCCCCCCCCGGACTCAGTATTGCTGACATTGTCTGCCATCTGTCCCCAAGTGGTATCCGTCTGGTTCCAGGGCTGGTTCTATCCCTCCCAGGGGCACCCCCCGCAGCATGCCGCAAAATCTAATCACCAGGAACTGTGGTTTGGGTAATCTGTGCATCATTGATGAGGGCCTGACTGTAAGGGGAACCAAGCATACAATGGCCAGCACCCAAGGGCACCCAGGATGGGCCATTTTCTGCCACTTTTCTCTCCTCCCCCTAGTCATGTGATAACCATGCTAATGGCTGGCCTGGTGGGGCTGCCAGATGAGACGTGGTAGCCTATGTCTCCAGAAGGAACTCCGCGGCACCACCCTCCAGGTGCCCTTACATTAGCTGTCCCACATCCTCACTACTGCCTGTAAGAGCATCTGCTCGTGCTATCTAGGGCTCAGGTGTAAACCCAGTTAAAGAATGTTCTTAAAGAGAGAAAGATGAATAAGAGCCGTGGCCTGTGAAAATCAACAGCAGGCCAGAAATAAGCCACAGTCATTTTTATGAATTTGTTTGTAGCGTCTTTATTCCTGCCTTAAGTGTTGTTATGCCTAGTTTTTTATTCAATGTTCCCCTGTAAATGTCTTAACTTTGAATATGAGCAGTCTCTTGCCAAACCTGTCCTCAAAAATGGAAACATTTTCTACAAAGGGAGGGGGCATTTGGATCTTGCCCCCAGTCTAACTATAGAAGTCTGGTTCTTTGAGTTGATATGCATATTCCTCAGGTTCGGAGACCCTTTTCCCTTCCCATTACCAGACTTTACAACATCAACTTTGAAGAATACCAATCCTGGTGCATTGAACAATTTGCATGATGCTTCCTTACATGTGTGGGAATTCAGTCCTTGTGGCTGATAAATTTTTAATACTTCCATTTTTAAAAGTGATTGAATTTGGGCTTGGAGGAACTGACTGTACGATCCCTTCCACTTCCTGGTATGCTGGCTTCGGCTCCCGCACGCAGACATTTTGTGACTTCTGTATAGTAGAAAACAATGGGGATGTGTTTTCATATGCTTTTTTAGATATTTTAGAGGTTGGTTTGATAAAAATCAAAGCCACCGCTTCACTAACAAGGCTCTTAAAACGTAACCCATCCAAAGCAATTGTGTGTGACAAAAAAAGCGTTGCAAACATGAATAAAATCACTGAACATGATAAATATAAAAGGAACTGTGCACTGGTACCAGCGGCACACCTTAGCAAATCATATCATTTCGATAAAAAAAGAACTGTACAAATAGTTCACATGAGGTTTCCTTTAAGCTCTTGGTACTGTAAATGGCTTTAAGACTAGGCGCTGCCTTCAGTAGTTGCCGGGACTGTTGCGCAGGTTTTTGACCTCTAGCTCCAGTTGTTTAATTCGGATTTCCCTTTGGGTCAGCATGTCGCGCAGCTTTCGGATTTCTTCCTGCTGTCGGTAGAACATCTGCAGGAGCTGTATGAAAAGGATAATAGAAAATTTATACTCTGCACTTAAAAAAAGCAGTAGCTGGGGAGGACTTGAGGATGTATTTCTCATTGAACTAGTTCATGTACAGTGCTCCCGTCTCAATAAAGAACCCATCTAGAACAAACTCTCTTTTTTTTTTATTTTACTCTTATTTTAGCCTCCTGCAGCCACTGACCTGCCAATCTCCAGTCGCTGCTCCACCTCCGCCACCGACCCCGGAGAGGGTCGTGCCCAGCTGGCATATGCAGCTGTACCCTCGAAGGGGACTTCTCATGTCCCCGCGCCAGGCCAGGATCCAATACTGGCACGCGACGGATCCAGGCATCGTTGGCTGGTGAAGTAGCGGCTATCAAGCTGCGCGAACAGTGCTGCCATTTTCCTCCATTTTTTCATCCCTCGGAGTGCAGGCGTGCAATGACATCAGGCACTGTGTGCCGACATCTGCTGCACTCCACCCCTTTCTGGCACCACTCTGACAGTACCCCCTGGTTGTCACCCGGGGCCGCTGCAGAGCGGTGGCACCCTGGAACCCTCCCTGGGATAGGAGAGCAGTCCTCCGGATGCTCAATCCTATCCCTCCCCGGCCGATCCCTGACAGCCTAGGCTCGCGTCCGAACCCAGGTCTCCACCGTGGTGCGAGGTGTGCCGTCTAGCGCCTTAACCCTCAGCGCCACAGAGCCGGCTAGAACAAACTTGCTCTTATAGTGAACACCTTTGCTGGCTCTCATTGTTCACTAAGTAGGCATATTAGCACCTCGCTATAGTGAACACCTATCTATAGTGAACACCTCAGCTGGCTCCAGAGGTGTTCACTATAGAGAAAGAGTATTTTGTTCCTCTAAAGGTGACCAGCAAGAGTATGTAGGACAGGGCTGCCCCTGAATTAATACTCACCCAGCCAACAGAGGTCTCCATGCAACAGCATTTCTTAATTTTTTTATTTTGTAATTCTTACAATATATATTTATAAAATGCTGAGTTTTGGCAAGTGCAGAAGTGGAGGCGCCTTCACAAAGAGCACAATCGAGTGTCACCTTGGGATTCTGGGAAAACTCCTGTTTAGTGACATGGATACCACTGTTGCTGTATTGAACACAGCAGGAAATGGGTATTAGTTCTAAGTTTTTATAGCATCAGCAAAAGGGTTAATGTTTAAAAGTAAACTTACAGCTAGGTTTAGACCTACACTAGCTGTAAATATACTTTTAAACATTAACCCTCTTACTGACACTATAAAAATTTAGAAGTAATAACTGCTCCCTGCCTCATTCAAGCAGTTGAAAAACCAAACTGCCTTCCTCTTCTCTATCTCTTCAGAACAGCACAATCTTCCTCTCCCCCTCCCGGACCAGAGGTGCTTCAGCTTTAAAAAGCAACAACTCTACCACTCACGTCAGCAGCACACAGGTGGGGATTAGCAGGCAATCTGAAGCACTAGCAGGTGCAGCGTTGCAGCTGCTTTTTAAAAGGACACATTGTACTATTATCTGATGGATAAAATAAATACTCACACTTGACTGGTTAACAGCCATGGGGGTATCCCTATATATACCCACAGTAAAAAAAAAAATGGAAGCCAACAGTCTTTTCCCTTACCTTCATAGTACATCATTCTCCCCTTTGCCCACATTTACTATGGCTGCCCTGGTGTGCATTCCTCACCACAGTATTTTACAAAAAAAGGGACCCGATTCAGCCAGGACAACCACTGCTGCACATTAGGGGTGCTCAGATTCTCTGGAATCAGTTCCGTTTGCATCTGCTGGAATTTCAGAGAATCCAGTTCTGACCTGAGTCCAATTAGGGCACTGGAATAAAATCAGAATTTCCGATTGCACATCCTAATACTTGCAGTGCAAAATCTTCCCCCATTCCAGAGTACAGAGTAGTACAATAAATACTACGTGTTACACCATTTTGTGTCCTGACCCTGCCTGTGACCTCCCCCCTTCCCCCCCTTGTGTCCCCCACTCTCCCTACCTTAAGCAGCTAGTGAATTCTGATGTTTTCTCTTAATATATAACTGGTGCACACTCTCATCCTGTTTGTTAACGTAAACATTAGTTCTTTGATTTTGTGCATGTACGTACGATTCGAAAATCTAGTCGGTGGCTGCATCGGCAGTATTTCTGTTGGTGAGTGGACAGCGGATGGTGGTCTCTGTGCCTGCCCGAAGTGATGTCTTGGGAAGGATGCATGATCATTTAGAAGCCTGTCATCATGCTGTGAATGCCGCACCATCTGACCTTCCGAGTCAGCATGTTTTAATTGGGCTGCAGCAAGTCTGACACTAAATAAACTGACTCATCCTGAAATCAGATGATGTGCATTGATTTTAAATCAGAAATGGTCTGTTTAACTTTACAGTGCACTTCCAAATATATTTTACACCTCCAGCGTTGTATACCTCCAATGTGTATTTCACACGTAACGGGACTTGATGTCTTAGTGGAAACTGTTTGTGTTTTCAAGGGGAACATGTCTGAGGAAGACTGAAGGCAAGCATATGGGATGTATTAGTAATTTATAAATGTTTTAATTGGAGCTCTATAAAAATTTAATTGGCACCAAGGCATCTTATTTTGAAGTTTTGTTTATTGCCAAAAAAATCAGAGCTTACATGTTTGCGTTCGTGCTTGCACAGAACTATAAAATGTGACTACATCATAAAGAAGGGTGCCAATTTAAGTTTGGTGTGTTCACCGTTACCTTTTCTGTGCTCTTTGCCTATGTTGCAGATACAAAGCAGAAGTACTAGTGCAGCATGCCCTACGGACTAGTCTCTGCCATCTTTGCAGCCAGCTTTCACAGGACTCCAAGGCTTGCCACTAGAGCCTACCTATCCTGGGCATACAGGGATACTCTGGTGGTGGTGGTGCAGTCACTGTACTGCTAAATATCAGGTTAATTCCAGAGCCCCATCCAGAAGTAATGAATCTTGTGTCTTGGTGAGTGACTATTTCTTGGGCAGAAGTAGACCCAGGCATTGCTGTCTTTTTTTGGGGGAGGGGCGGGTTGGGAGGTCTTGTTACCAAAGTGCAAGATATGTAATGTGCTCCTGCACACAATTGTGGACCAGGGTATCACAGGATATGCTGACATTTCACTTGTATAGTGTTGGTTGGTACTAACCCACTCCACCCAGCTTTTCAGTCCTACACTACTGTATTCTTGGACATATCAGAAGACTGACAAAAATTGTGGCACATATGCTGGCCAAGTAAAATAAAAAAAAAAAGTAAAAATTATTTGTAACCCTGATGGAAAATATGCTTTGTGAAAAACCAACATGGTTTACATTGAGAAAACAGTGTACTGACCGAGACTACTGATATTATAGGGCAACTGTATGACACCATGATAACTTGCTACAGCCTAAAATATCAATGCAGGGATGAAATGTTTATCAGTTTTTTGAATTGAGGTCATCACTGCAAAAAAAAAAACAAACCATTTTTCTAACATTCTCATTGAAACAACCCCTGTCAGAATTGGCCCTGGCATCACTCTAAATTCCATCTGTAGCAGTAGTGTTGTTCGTGGTGCGACACAGCTGCCCTATGATATCAGTGGTCTCGGTCATGCTGCAGAAGGCTCGACTTTCCCTCCATAGTGTCACTTCTGGTCCAGCAGCAAGGGATGGCACGGCACATTTCTCGAGGCAGCACACATTTGAAAAAGTAAAGAAAATAATGTAAGTCAAAGTCAGATAAGCAAAATGTAATGAAACAGGGAAAATGTATATCAATGATGGCCTATTATGTAGAAAGTACTAAACAAACTGTCCTTGATCCACTAGCTCTTTAAGCTGGCTGCTTTTGCTAAGAAATCCTATGCGGTCCCTCCATCTGGCTTGTTCTGGTCCAACTGCATGAGGCTATGCTGTAAATTCTTTAGGTCCAAAACTTGCAAGTCAAAGACCCCCTCTCAGCCTGTCACCTAACAAGTCACCAACTTGCAGTTGTTCCTTGCCCAGTACTAGGCTAACACTAGCCCAGCTTGTCACTCCAGTCACCAGCCAGTGCCACCACTGCATAAATGTGCATTACATACATGCCAGCCATACTTATCCCTCCAAAAAGCCACTGCCCCCAAGCAGCAGTCCCCCCTCACGACCTGGAAAAACAGATTACTCACCTACAACAGTAGTTCTAGTAGTGGTATATTTTGTTCATCTACACGTTCTGGTATGTCCTTTCCCCTTTAAGAATTGCCAGAAAGTCTTCAAGCTGGCTCCTCCCACCTACCCAGGTGGTATATCCCTTGGCTCTGCCCCATGACACCAGATCCTGCCCATCTGAAAGCAAAGTGTGAGCCCTGAAGCTGGGGAGGTCGGGTGGGTCCATGTGGATGAACAACATATACTACTCCTAGAACTACTGTTACAGGTGAGTAACCTGTTTTTCTGGGGATGTGGATATGTTGTTCTAGCCACGTGTTCTGGCAGAGTTCTCTGGAAGAAGAGAGGCAAGGCGCACACCCCCTACTTTGGGAACAGAGACTGGAGAACTGAGGCCCCAAAACCAGCAGCCCGGCATGATCCGAGGTCAGTGTGGTAATGGGAAATGAAGGTGTGTGCTGACTTCCAGGTAGCAGCCCTGCAGATTTCCTGGATAGGGATGTCCCTAGAAGCAGCCACCGATGCAGCATTATGGTGGGTGGAATGAGCTCTAAGCCCTGCAGGAGGCTCCCTACCCACCAACCTACAATAGAGATCAATGCAGGATGTGATGCACTTACTAATCGTCTGTTTGGCTGCAGGTGTGGCTTCAGCGTAGGTGACAAACAGCTGGTGAACCTCTCCCTGAACTCCGGCCGTGCGCTCTTTGTAATAGGTGAGTGCTCACCTCAAGTCCAAATTATGGAGCCGCCTGTATTCGGCATCCGAGGTGTGATTTGGGCAGAACACCGGAAGAGTCATCACCTGATCACCTTGATAGCTGTGAGGTTTAAATTACTTGTAGAAAGATCTAGTAAGTAGGGGGAGTGGCTTAGCTAGAAGGAAGCTACATTTAAAGACTGCCTTAGAAAGATTTTGCTAGTAGCTTGGCAGAAGATACCAGGAGAAAGGACTGCTGTGTGACTGGACTTCTCTACTGGGACTATATTGCCCTCCTTCTCTCCCTCCCACCCAAAGCTAGTTCTACTTTTATAGGCACATGATTTGACTGACAACAGGAACTTCCTGTTTGGGAGCAGGAAGTGAGTGATCACAGAGCCACCAAGGACCCACCATCCTAGAAGGGCAAGAGTAACTCTCCGGCCCTCTCTAGCTGCTGGAGGTCTGCCTCTGAGCAAGTAAGGGGTCTACTGAGAAACATAGGATATTCTTGTCTCAGAACAGGACAATCAGGAGCTTGAAGGGCACACAGGCAGAAAGAAAGGAGAGAGAGAGAGAAAAAAAAAAACAGAGGAAAGAGTAAGGATTGCAAACAGTTAAGGGGCCAGAAATAAGACATGATGGGAGTGGTGCAGTGCAGTGGCTGTGGAGCTGCAGTCTTCCGGGAGACGTTCTGGAGGATGCGGTGTTGTCCCATCTGCAGGCACCTCTCTGGGCTGAGGGAGGAGGTTGCTCATCTCCAGGCTGAGTTGGCCAGGATTTGTGGGACCTCCTCTTCCATCCAGGGACCACTAGTGCCACTGCCACTGCCTCAGAGGTTGCCAAGAAAGAGGAGCGGTTGGACCACAGTGGGCTCAGGGAGGGTGAGGGTGGTGGAACAGAGGCGCAACCCTCCAGTTGTACCTCTCCACAATTCCTATGCCATTCTGGCAAAGCATGGTTCCTCTATGGAGGCATCCGCAGTGGAGACCAAGGAGGATGCTGGGAACCTCCACAAAGGAGACCCACAGGAGGGTGGCAGGGGACCCCACAGGGGAAGGAAACAACTCCTGGTGGGGACTCCTGTTAGGAAGGTAGAACTGGGAGGAAGGGAGAAGGAGGTGGTGCCTGCCTGGCACCATGGCTTAGTGGGACAGGGCCGAATCTTCAGGATTGCCAGAGCAGCTGCACAGGGGAGGAGCCGGATGTCATTGTCCACCTAGGGACAAATGACCTGGCTAAAAAGGATTAGAGAAGTGCAGGAAGTTGTGGAATTGGGAGGGCTCAGACAAGTAGCAGCATGCACGGGTAACCTTCTCGGAGGTGCTGCCCATCTATGGCGGTAGGAGAGTCTAGGGTGTTCCACTCATGGGATTCAATCAGTGGTTGAAAAAACTGTGTGGAGCTCAGGAGTTAGGCTTCATTGGGGACTGGGGATCCACCTGGAGTGATGCAAGCCTATACTGGCATGATGGGCTGCATCTGTCCAGGAGGGGAACAAGGATAATAGGTGATAGGTTTAAATGCTTCATTGGCAAGCATTTAAACAAGCCAAGGGGTGAGGCACTGGAAAGGAGCAGGGAAATCCTAGCCCCCCCCCAAAAAAAATCATGGTAGTAAGTGCAGTAAACACCAACATAGAGGTGTCGATAGGGAGAAGGGCCGGGGTAAATGGAGAAAGTGACAAAAGCAAGAAGGTCAGGGATGGGGCAAAAAGGAGTAAGGCCATCAGGAAATGGAGGGTAATGAGTACCAATGGCCGTAGTCTGGGCAACAAGCTCCCTGAGCTGTTGGCCTTGATGGAAGAGAGATGCCTGGATATCATAGCAGTCACAGAAACATGGTACACAGAGAACCATGACTGGGATGTTAACATACCATGGTACATAACCTACAGGAGAGACAGGCAGGGGAGAAGAGGGGGAGGAGTAGCTCTCTATGTAAAGGAAGGGATAAAAGCAACTGAACAAAAGAGTAAACAGGGAGGAGAGGAGGCACTGTGGGTCACCTTGGAGACTGGAAAGTGCACCACAATCCACAATGGGGTTGTGTACAGACCCCCATGTCAGCGGTAGGGAATGGACAAAGATATGATAGAAGGCATTCTTCGAGTGGCAGAGATGAGGGAGATACTGTTGATGGGAAACCTGAATATGCCAGATGTTAACTGGAGCACATTTGCTGCAGCCACATCCAAGAGCAGGGCCATTCTTGATGCCCTACAGGTGGCAGGCCTCAGACAGCTAGTTTCGGAACCCACTCGTGAGGGAGCAATCTTAGACCTCGTACTCTCAAACGGGGGCAGTGACAGGATCTCAGATCTAGAAGTGGGTTGCCATCTGGGAACAAGTGACCATCAAACAGTGTGGTTCACGTTAAACTCAGCTACAGAGTCAAGCCACACAAAGTGAGGGTACTGGACTTCAGGAGGGCTGACTTTGGCAAGATGGAGTGCCTCAGAAAAGCACTAGCAAACAGGCTAGAAGGTGGTGTGCAGCAACAATGGGGAATCATCAAAACTGCCATCACAGAGACAACAAGCCTTTGTGTGAAGCAAATAAACAAATCAAAATGAAAGAAAAAGCCACTATGGTTCTCAAAAGAGGTGGCTGTGAAAGTCAGGAAGAAAAGATAGCATTCTGGAAGTATAAGGAAACACAGAAGGAGCAGGACAGAGAGCTGTACCAGTTAAGGCAGAAGGAAGCAGAGAGGGAAGTCAGAATAGCAAAGGTCCAAACTGAGGAAAAGATAGCCAACTCGGTTAAGAAGGGGGATAAAACATTTCATAGGTACATCAGCGAGCGTAGAAAGACAAAGGGAGGGATAGTGAAGCTGAATAGAATGAACGGTGGGTGGGCAGAGGGGGACTGTGAAAAAGCAGGGATACTGAATGAATAATTCTGCTCAGTATTCACAAAAGAGGAGGGGGAAGTGCCTAATCCAATTAACAGAAGCACTCTTGATAGGGGGGGGTCGATCCCAGTCCTTTCACAGAAGAAAAGGTTCTGCAAGAACTCCTAAAACTGAAGGTGGACAAAGCAATGGGGCCTGATGGGATTCACCCAGAATTCTAAAACAATAAGGGGAACTATTGAAACCACTGGCTACTCTTTTAATAAATCATGGGAGGATGGTGGTACCCAGGACTGGAGGAAGGCAGATGTGAGTCCCCTTCACAAAGTGGGACCAAGACAGAGGCAGGAAACTACAGACCTGTCAGTCTGACTCTGTGGTAGGGATAGTGATGGAGTCACTTCTGAAGGAAAGAACAGTTGAGTACCTAGAGGCCAGTGGGTACAGGACCCAAGGCAGCATGGGTTCACAGCGGGAAGGTCATGTCAGACGAATCTAATAGATTTCTTTGACTGGGTGACCAAAGTAGTAGACCAGGGAGGGGTTGTGGACATGGCCTACCTAGACTTTAGCAAGGCATCTGACACAGTCCCGCACAAAAGACTAATAGTCAAATTAACCAGCCTGGGAGTGGGTCCTAGGGTGGTAGCCTGGGTAAAACATTGGCTGGACAACAGGACACAGAAGGTAATTGTAAATGGAGTCCACTCTGAAGAAAGAGGGGTTACTAGTGGGGTACCGCAGGGTTCAGTATTGGGTCCAGTCCTTTTTAATGTCTTCATAAGTGACATTGCAGAGGGACTGGAAGGAAAAGTATGCCTCTTTGCAGATGACACAAAGATCTGCAGGGTTGATACACAAGGAGGCGTGGAAAGGATGAGAAGGGACTTGGCAAGGTTGGAGGAATGGTCAGAAGTATGGCAGCTAGGATTCAATACAAAGAAGTGCAAAATAATGCACCTGGGAAACAAGAACCCAGGGGAAGAATACACAATGGGGGGAGGTAGTAACAACAACAAAAAAGGAAAGGGACCTGGGGGTAATCATATCAGATGACCTTAAGGTTAGCAAGCGATGTGAGAAGGCAGTAGGGAGGGCAGGGGGTATACTGGGATGCATAGGGAGAGGCATCAGCAGCAGAAAACAGGAAATTGTTATCCCTCTGTACAGACAGTTGGTGAGACCCCATCTGGAGTACTGTGTCCAGTTCTGGAGACCCCATCTATGCAAGGACATAGACAGGATACAGCCAGTCCAGAGGAGGGCAACTAAAATGGTGCAGGGTCTGCAAGAGAAGCCGTGTGAGGAGAGACTAAAGGAGCTTAATATGTATACCCTTGAGGAAAGAAGGGAGAGGGGGGACATGATAGAAACTTTAGTACCTCAGTGGAATCAACAAAGTCCAAGAGGGTAGCATCTTTCAGAAAAAGAGACGTGCAAGAACAAGGGGACACAATTTAAAGATAGAGGGGGGCAGTTCAGGGGCAATGTGAGGAAGTATTATTTCACAGAGATGGTAGTGGATGCATGGAACAGCCTTCCTGAGGAGGCTGTGGGGTCTAAAACTGTGGGAGAATTCAAGAATGCATGGGACAGACATAAGGCAATTCTTGTTGGGGTTTAGGAAGAAATAGGCTGTTGGTTAACTAGGATCTGTGGCCTATCCTGTAGGTAGGGAAATAGGCAGAGTAGTGGCCAAGCGGTCCTTATCTGCCGTCAAAGTCTATGTTTCTATGATTCAGGTGAAACTCTGACACAACCTTTGGGAGGAACTTCAGGTGGGGCCACAGGACAACCTTTTCCCTGTGGAAGACCAGGTAAGGAGACTCGACTGAGAGCGCCTGGAGCTCCCCAGTCCTTCTGGCTGACGTAATGGCCACCAAGAAGGCAGTCTTCGATGACAAATGTGACATCTCACACTTGTGCATCAGTTTGAATGGCTTGCCCATGAGCTCTGCCAGTACCAGCAACAGATCCTATGGCGGTGGAGGTTCATGCACTGAAGGGGATATGTGATCTATGTGATGTAGACAGCCCGCTCTGAGTGCTGTGAGTTCTGTATTCATTTTTTTATTACATATTAAATATGTGATGGGAAGGTCAATTTGAGGAAACTACAGTCTTGCTGAACTGACACATCCAAAAAAAAACAATGATAGGTTCAAAGGACAGGAGGTATTTTAAACTACAGAGATCTGAGGTTCAATTAGCATGTTAAATTTGCTTTGATCCCAGGAAATGAAATTAGCCATTCATGGCATCCCAAGGGGAATCCCTTGATTTTGCTCTAGATGTCATATGGAAAGAGCATCCTTGTGTTATGAATCACCTTCCAGGAACCAGCTCATTTCATCAAAGAGGTTGATGGCTGGGCCAAACAGAACCCAGACGAATTTGGAAAGCCAAATATACATTCCCGGGGAACCCATGAATTACATCAGAAAGACCTTTGAGGTGTAGATTCCAAGGTCCAGACGGAATTAAAGAGGCAAATACACTTTTGATTTGAATACAGTGACTTAGATCAAAGAAACTTGTGAGATGTATGTGTAGCAGAGCACAAACCAGTTCTGACCAGTTAACCTGAGGAGAGGAAAATTGAGTATGTCACTTATTTTTTTTATAACTTGTTGAGACATCGTGTGCTTTAAAATATAACTTTTAATACTCCAAGGTGGAGTTTAATGACATGATGAGAAGGCTGGCTCAGAACTGTTTTAATTGCTGAAAGAACCTTGACAGACACACAAGACAATATTGCTGACTGAGAGAAAAGACACTCTCTCAAAGCACTGAAAGAAAGTAACATAGAAACATAGAAGTTGACGGCAGATAAGGACTGCAAGGCCCATCCAGTCTGCCCATTTCTTTTTCTACCTTATAAATGTGCCATCGGCCTTTGCTCTGTCAGTGGCCTATCTATTCATACTCATTTGTATTGCTCCCTTATGCCTATCCCATGCATGTTTGAAGCCCTGCACTGTATTCATAGCCACCACTTCTTGTGGTAAGCCATTCCATGCATTCACCACTCTTTCTGTGAAAAAGAATTTCCTCACATTCCCCCTTAATCGGCCCCCCTCTAATCTCATGCTGTGTCCTCCTGTCCTGCTATTCTTCTTATATTTAAGCATGTTAGACTCTTTCACCTTGTTAATGCCCTTAAGGTGTTTGAATGCCTCGATCATATCACCTCTCTCCCTCCTTTGCTCAAGGGTATACATATTGAGCTCTGTTAATCTGTCCTCATATGTCTTCTGATGCAGTCCCTGCATCATTTTGATTGCCTTCTCTGGACTGCCTCAATTTTGTTAATGTCCTTGTGAAGGTGTGGCCTCCAATACTGCATGCAGTACTCCAGGTGGGGCCTAACCAGTGTCTTGTAAAGAGGGATTATTACCTCCCTCTTGCGACTTGTGATACCCTACCAATACACTACTCTAGCCTTACCTACTGCTTTAGAGGTCTGTTTGGATGATTTCAGGTCATCAGTGATGATGATGCCCAAGTCTCTTTCTTCCTTTGTGACTGCTAGCAACTCCCCTCCCAGCCTATACATGGCTTCAGGGGTTCTCTTCCCTATGTGCATGATTTTGCACTTCTTTGCATTAAACCCCAATTGCAACTCTTCTGAACATTTTGCTAGTTTATCCAGATCTCTTCTCATTCTGCCCACCCCATCTGGATCATCTACTCTGTTGCAGATCTTGGTGTCATCTGCAAACAGACAAGCCTTACCCTCTAGTCCATCTGCAAGGTCACTAATGAAGATGTTGAAGAGGACTGGCCCCAGGACTGATCCCTGAGGTACCTCACTTGTGACTTGCATCTCTTCTGACTGTATACCATTTACCACCGCTCTCTGTTTTCTGTCCGTCAACCAGTTTGCCACCCAGTTGACCAACTTCTGACCCACCCCGAGCCTACCCAGCTTATTTATCAATCTTCTATGTGGAACAGTGTCAAAAGCTTTGCTGAAGTCAAGGTAGGCAACATCAACTGCTCCCCCTTGGTCCACCACTCTGGTTACCCAGTCAAAGAAATCTATGAGATTAGTTTGACAGGACCTTCCTTTTGTAAACCCATGCTGTCTTGGATCCTGTGCCCCTATGGATTCCAGGTGTTGCACTATCCTTTCCTTAAGGAGTGCCTCCATAATCTTGCCCACTACAGAGGTAAGACTGACTGGTCTGTAGTTCCCCGCCTCCTCCCTGCTACCATTCTTGTGGAGCGGGATCACATGAGCCCTTCTCCAGTCTTCTGGGACCTCTCCTGTGCTCAGAGACTCACTAAACGTGAGCACCAGCGAGAGGCAGAGGAGAAGAGAGAACGAGAACGCAGAGCTGCAGAGGAGAGGACAGGAGAGAGGAGCGCCAGTGGTAACACGAACTGGAGAAGCTACAACTCCAACCAGCGGCACCAGGGCAGGTAAGTGGCTTGGGTTTAACTGGGACTGCAGGACTGGGTTACAAATTGAACTCTAAATTAATAGCTGAGTTTAAGGACGGGGAGGACATAGATGCCTTTTTAAATTCTTTTGAAAAAGTTTGTAGTCAGGCTAAAATTCCTAGAGAGTCCTGGAGCTTCCAGCTATCCCCGCTACTTAACGGAAAAGCTCGGGATGCATTGGGTCAAATGGAGAATAAAGACAGTGATGATTACAGCAAGTTAAAAGCTGCACTACCTAAAAAGTTTGAATTAACTGCTGAATCATACAGAGCTATATTCCGTAAGCTCAGGAGAAGCCCTGATATGAGCTATGAGGAGCTAGCCATGAAACAACATCAGATTTTGAAACATTGGTGGGAAGGAATTGAGGCAAACACTGTTGATAAAATTGATAATTTGTGATTTTATTAGGACAGTTTTATTGGGCATGCCCAGCAGAGTTAAAAACCTGGCTAGAGGACCGAAATCCAAAAACAGTGCAAGAGGCTGCTGAACTCTCGGACCACTATGCCAAGAGCAGATTTGCTCTGAGAGCAAATGGGGCGAGTGTGGCAGCGCAGAAAGGGAGAAGCGCTCCTTCAGGGCAGCTAAAACCCTCACTGCCTCCACCGAAACCAGTTAGCCCCAGGTTTCAAAGAAAAGATTTCTCTTAAGTAAGAAATGTTTGTTGGTTATGTAAAGAAACTGGGCACATTGCCAGACAGTGGCCTAGAAGGGCAAGCAATAATATGCAAAGTAGTACCAGAAAGGAGGTGGGTTGTTTGTGTGTCCCTGGAAGCATGCCAGTGAACATGAGGGAACACATGTACCTAGTCATGGTAAATGGCGTACAGACGCAGGGGTTAAGGGACACAGGAGCATCCCTGACATTGGTAAAAGGGGATCTGGTACAGCCTGGTCAGCTTATACCCAATAAATACGGGACTGTACAGGACTTTGTGGGTGAAGCGAAAACATTGCCACTGGCCAGTGTTCTCCTGGACTGGGGTGAAACAGGGGGAACTGTGCAACAGGTGGCTGTAGCCAGCACATTAGCAGTGGATGTGATCCTGGGTAACAATCTCCAACAGGGGGTGGTATGTGCAGTTACCCGTAGTCAAGCGACCAGGGAAAATTGTAGTTCCCGGAGCCCCCCAGAAGCCATTGGGGAAGATACTGAGAGGCTGGTTCCCTAGCCTGTGTCTCCAGAGGGGGAGACTGAAAAAAAGAAGGTAGAAATTTCCCCAGTAGCAAGTAACCACATAGCTACAGAGGGTTACTCCGAAGAGGGAGGGTGACCTCTTGTAAGAGGGTTGGGATTGACAGTGATCCTGAGGGCCCTGACGCTAGTGCTAGGGACCCTAGTTTAGCAACTGAAGGGAACCTGTCCCATGCCTTGGGAAGGTGTGAGGGGTTCGCAACTGCTCAGAGAAGTGACCCTAGTTTAGAGAAGCTGAGGGCTTGGGCAGACTCGGACGGTGCACAGGGAGGTGACGGAAGACATAGGGTTTATTGGGAAAATGGACTTATGTATACACAGGCAGTACAGGCAGAGGGAGGGATGCTAGGCAGGCAACTTGTCATTCCCCAGGGATATCGTGAGCAGTTGCTCACGCTTGCTCATGATATTCCCTTGTCTGGTCATCTGGGAATCATGCGCACAACGCAGCGGTTGGCCCAGAATTTCTACTGGCCTAACGTCACCCAGCAGGTGGAGTACTGCAGGTCTTGTCACTGGTGCCAAGAAATAGGGAAGGTGGGCAAGAAAACCCAAGCCGCCCTGATCCCCTTGCCCATAGTGGAGGAGCCATTCCAGAGGGTGGGAATGGATATTGTGGGGCCTTTAAATACCCCCTCCCAGCTCCTCAGGGAAAAGGTGCATCCTAACTGTGGTGGATTATGCCACCCGGTACGCAGAGGCAGTCGCCCTTTCCTCACTGAGGACAGACAAAGTGGCAGATGCCTTGCTTGGGATTTTCTCCCGTGTTGGGTTCTTGCAGGAGGTAATCACCGATCGAGGGGGTTCCTTCATGTTGGACCTAAAGAAATGTTTATAGAAGAAGTGTGGGGTGGTGCAGAGGTGCACGATACTGTACCACCCCCAAGCCAATGGTCTTGTGGAATGCTTCACTGGTACCCTAAAGTCAATGCTCTGGGTGTTTGCTGAACAGCATGGGAGGGACTGGGAGAAATACCTTCCCCACCTGTTGTTCGCATACAGGGAGATGCCCCAAGAGTGGACAGGATCTTCCCTCTTCGAGCGCTTGTATGGACGCCGGGTACGTGGGCCCCTAGACTTGATCCGGGAGGACTGGGAAGGCAAGCATGCCACCCAGGGAACTCCTATTGTGGATTACATCCTAAGGTTTAGGGAAAGGCGGAAGGAGCTTATGGGGACAGCCCAGAGTAACCTGGCAGCTGCCCAGCAGCAACAAAAAGTATGGTACGACTGCAGAGCCACAGCTCGCTCGTACATGGTGGGTCAGGAAGTCATGGTCCATATTCCAGTCCAGAAAGACAAGCTGCAAGCTGAGTGGGTATGACCGTATAGAGTGGTTAGGAAGGTAAATGACGTAAACTACATTTTGGAATTACCTGACCATAGACAGAAAGGATGTACCATGTCAACATGATGAAGTTATATGCAAATAGGGCTGACATGGTGTTCGTAGTGTGTAGTCATGGGAAGGGGATGGACAAAGGAGACCCCCTTCTGGACTTGCTGGAAGACAGTAAGCGGGAGTCCTCTGTGGGGGCAGTAAAATTGTCTCCCCAGCTGACCCCGGACCAGATCCAGAAAGTGAGAGAGGTTTTAGCAGACTTTTCCCCCTTGTTTAGCGCCAATCCTGGACTAACCCCCTTAGCAACACACGATGTGGAGACAGGGACACAGACGCCCATATGATGGACAGCATATTGGGTGTCAGAGGCTGTCCAAAAGGACATTAGGAGGGAAGTAGAGGAGATGCTGGATTTAGGGGTAATCCAGAGATCCCACAGTCCCTGAGCCTCACCCGTAGTCCTTGTACCCAAGCCAGATGACTCGACTCATTTCTGTTTAGACTATCGTGGACTGAATGCAGTCATGAAGTCAGATGCCCACCCGATGCCCCGGATGGACGAACTCCTGGACAAGTTGGGGGGGCAACCTACCTCATGACCACTGACCTGACAAAGGGGTATTGGCAGGTAGAGTTGACGGACAGAGCTAGGGAGAGGTCAGCCTTCATCGCTCCAATAGGCTTATTTGAGTTCAAAGTAATGCCTTCCGGAATGAAGAACGCCCCGGCCACTTTCAAAAGGTTGGTGAACCAGGTGTTAAATGGTGCTGAGGAGTATGCCGTGGCGTACCTGGCTGACGCTGCCATATTCAGTACCAGCTGGGAGGAACACCTGTCACACCTTAGGGAAGTGCTGGGCAGAATACAGAAGGCCGGGCTCACTGTCAAAGCCTAGAAGTGCCAGGGGGCCATGGGGGAAGTGGCATACCTCGGGCATGTGGTAGACCAGCGACAGCTCTGTCCTAACCAAATCAAGATAGAGGTAATACAGGCATGGCCCAGACCAGAAACATAGAAGTAGGTCAGAAGTTTTCTCGGGAGAGCAGGGTACTACAGAAAGGTTGTACCTAATTACAGTGCCCTGGCTGCTCCCCTATCTGACCTGACAAAGAAAATAATGCCAAGGAAAATCACCTGGGGCACAGCCTGTGAGGAAGCCTTAACCAAACTGAAGGAGGCACTGTGCAGTGCTCCTGTCTTCACAAGTCCGGACTACAGCAAAACTTTTGTAGTTCAGACGGACGCCTCAGACATGGGTATTGGGGCAGTACTAAGCCAGACTTCCAGCGAAGGGAGGGACCACCCGATGTCCTACCTGAGCCGAAAGCTGCTCCCCAGGGAACAAGCATACTCCACGGTGGAAAAGGAGGGTTTGCCCTAGTGTGGGCCCTAAAAATAATTGGAGCCATACTTGTATGGGCAGCCTTTTGTGATGCAGACTGACCATAAACCTGGTTTGGTTGTCACAGATGGGGAAAAACAATGGCAGACTACTAAGATGGAGTCTTGCTTTACAAGGGTATGATTTGAAAATCGTACATATGGCCAGAGCCAAGAATAAGAACTCAGATGGACTGTCTAGGGCCTATGAGGAGTGAACTGATTTGGGAAGCTCATCCCATGTAGGGGACAGAGACCCCAAATTCAGTCTAGGTGGGGAGGAGTGTGACGTAGACAGCCCGCTCTGAGTGCTCTGAGTTCTGTATTCATTTTTTTATTACATATAAAATATGTGATGGGAAGATCAGTTTGAGGAAACTACAGTCTTGCTGAACTGACACATCCAAAAAACCCCAAGGATAGGTTCAAAGGACAGGAAGTATTTTAAACTACAGAAATCTGAGGTTCAGTTAGCATGCTGAATTTGCTTTGATCCCAGGAAATGAAATTAGCCATTCATGGCATCCCCAGGGGAATCCTTTGATTTTGCTCTAGGTGTCATATGGAAAGAGCATGCTTGTGTTATACATAACCTTCCAGGAACCAGCTCATTTCATCAAAAGGTTGATGGCTGGGCCAAACAGAACCCAGATGAATTTGGAAAGCCAAATACACATTCCAGGGGAACCCTTGAATTACATCAGAGAGACCTTTGAGGTGTGGATTCCAAGGTCCACACAGGATTAAAGAGGCAAATACACTTTTGCTTTGAATACAGTGACTTAGATCAAATAAACTTTTGAGATGTATGTGTAGCGGAGCACAAACCAGTTCTGACCAGTTAACCCGAGGAGAGGAAAATTGAGTATGTCACTTATTATTTTTTTTTTATCTTGTTGGGACATTCTGTGCTTTAAAATATAACTTTTAATACTTCATGGTGGAGTTTAATGACATCATGAGAAGGCTGGCTCAGAACTGTTTTAATTGCTGAAAGAACCCTGACAGACACACAAGACAATATCGCTGACTGAGAGAAGAGAGACTCTCAAAGCACTGAAAGAAAGTAAGCATTAGATAAGATTAGTCTGAAGTTAATAATTGTAGGAACTGTATTTTTACCTGTTTGTTTTAAGGCTGTATGTGTTGGGATATATATTTTGTTCTGTAATTGTTGTTCTGTTTTGATATTTTTAAAGTAAAGAGATATTTTTACAATGGAACTGTCTGTAGTGCCTTGACATTTATTTTATTTAAGTGAAGATTTTAAAGGTTACAAGTACACTGTGTATGGGCTTATTGTATACCAAACTGTGAAATGGATAGAGTTCTCTAAAGTCTTGCATAGAGTTCTAAGGGTTCATTTGAAAGACCTGGTTGGGTGCCCATAGGCAAAGATATCTGGTCCCCCCTAAGACAGAATTATCTGAGTCTGATAAATGGGTATGCTAACAAGAGGTTATCAGTTTGAATCCCTCCAGAGCTTGAGAATAAGGTGACTTGAACCCACAAAATAGACAAGACGGCTACCTTGTTCTGTTCACTGTACACAAATCATATGTTCAGAAGCTGGCACTTTGGGAGTAGAGGGCTGACTGGCTGAGTGAGTTTGTGACAATCTAAGCCTTTGAAAAAGTGCCAGACTACTGTCTCCTGCACCACCAAGTGCTGACCGGACTATGCCTGGTAAGCAGAGATGCTGCCAGATGCACCATAAGGGTTGTAGACCGAAGTCCCCCTTTAGAGAGAGACCACAGATAGTCCAAAATGCTGGCCACTGGACAGGTCAAGGGGTCCAGCCCTCTGCCCTGACACCAAATGGAGAATCTTCCATTTGAGGGCATAGCATTTTCTTGTCGACTCCTTCCAAGAGGCCTCCACGACAGTGAAGAACAGAATACTCACCTGTAACAGTAGTTCTAGGAGTGGTATATGTTGTTCATCCACACTTACTGGCATGTCCCTTTCCCCTTTAAATCTTGCTGGAAGACTTCAAGCTGGCTCCTCCCACCCACCCGGGTGGAATATACCTCAGTTCCGCCCCGTGACACCAGATCTTAGCCCACTGGAAGCCAGGTTGTGTGCATCCGCAGCCGGGGAGGTCGGGTAGGTCCGTGTGGATGAACAACATATTTAAAATATCTATAATTTATTCAAATATTTGTTTTATATCCCAAGATATAGTACAAAGTACTACAACATAGTACTGCGTAAACGTTTCGGAATAAACCTTCATCAGTACACAGAATTGAAAGATGTGGGTAACACTATGATTATAACTGGTAGAATACAAATGGCAGCTTATTGAGTTAGTGTAAAAATATTTAGAAGTTCACAAGATACTGTGCTAATGACTGTTGGAATCGTTTATTTTACGAAATATCTTTGGTTTAGTATGAGATTACTATAGCGAGAGACAAGGTTTTCATATTTTATACCCTAGAAGTAATACGAATTTACCACTATGTTTTTTGTTTCATTATTCAATTTAAAATGAATGGGACACCGTTTGAACATATGGTGCTGCTACAACAAGCAGGTCGGGCACATGGAGTCAATGCTGTGACTGTGTGGTTAGGAAGTCTACATGGTCACTAGCAAGGCTCTATGCTCGATTCCCATGCTACTAAGAAATGACGCATCACTTAGATAACGCAGTATCTCGTTTGTAGAATGAGCAAATACGAGATCTGTTTACATTAATACTGGTTAATTTATGCTTTACTGGGCAAGTAAATCATTATATGGCTAGCTGATGCGTAATTAACAATGATTTTCTTATGGTTGCTGTACAAAGAAGTGGTTTTATGTATATTAAAAATAAATTATATTTTCTTTAGGTGCATAAGGGTGCAGTAATAATCATTATGGATATATGTCATAATTCAAAAGTATGATTTATGGTAAGCTCAAATGATTGTAAGATGTTAAATCAATTAATATGGATTAATCTAATTGTTTTGGCATCATTCTTATATGACTGATAAAATGACATGTGTCCTTTTATTATTTTCAGACACAGTAATATGAAATACGGACATTTGTTAGAATCTGAAATAAAAAGTAATTGATTTGAGGTAAGCTCATACATTTGTGAGATAAAAATTCAACATTAATAATTATGAATTATGGGAATAATTTTAGTAGTGTTTGAATTGTTTGAGTTTTTTACATATAAAATGTTTTGTTTTGTAGGTAGAATTGGACAAATGGGATGTTTTATGTTTAAATCCAAATGTTAGGGGTTTGATAAGAGCCCTTATGGTGAGCAATTATTCTCAGTATATAATTATCATTATGAAAGGAATAGATTTATTCAAAGTGAATTTAATATGAGTCTTTACGTTGTATTTTACAGATACGGTACTGTACTGATGAAGGTTTATTCCGAAACGTTTACACAGTACTATGTAGTAGTACTTTGTACTATATCTTGGGATATAAAACAAATATTTACCTCAAGGGAATCAACAAAGTCCAAGAGGGTAGCATCTTTCAAAAAAAGAGGTGTGCAAGAACAAGGGGGCACAATTTGAAGATGGGGGGGGGCAGCTCAGAGGTAATTTAAGGAAGTATTTTTTCACAGAGAGGGTTGTGGATGCATGGAACGGCCTTCCGGAGGAGGTTGTGGAGTCAAAATAGTGGTGGAATTCAAGCATGCATGGGACAGTCATAAGGCAATTCTAGGGTGTGGGGGCAGGAAGAAGTAGGCTGCTGGTTAACTAGGGTCTGCAGCTTATCCATTAGGTAGGGAAATGGGCAGACTGGGTGGGCCAAGCGGTCCTTATCTGCCATCAAATTCTATGTTTCTATTTGAATAAATTATAGATATTTTAAATACATTGGGTGAGTGGGCCTCTTTTTACCAATCTGTGATTTTCTGATTATCTGTGTTGATTGGTATTGGCTACTCCTCAAAAAAAGTTTTGTGTTGTTTCTGAGGTGGCTGGGCTGGACTCGTGATTCTGATGAACAACATATACCACTCCTAGAACTACTGTTACAGGTGAGTAACTTGTTCTTCTAGGATCGTGGATATGTTGTTCATCCACACTTATTGGCAGACTCCTAGCAGTTCACTGGGAGGATGGAGGCAAGGTGCACACCCCCAACTTAGGGAACAGAGTTTGGAGAACTGAGGTCCCCAAACCAGCATCCTGATGTGACTCAAGGTCGATGTTGTAGTGGGTGATGAAGGTGTCTGCTGACTTCCAGGTAGCAGCCCGGAAGATTTCCTGGATAGGGATGTCTCTTGAAGCAGCCACCGATGCAGCAGTACGGCAGGTAGAATGATCTCTTATCCCTTTGGGAGGCTCCTTGCCTGCCTGCTCATAGCACAGACCTATGCATGATGTAATCCATCTTGCAATGGTCCATTTGGCTGCAGGTCTGCCAGAAGTGGCTTCAGCGTAGGTGATAAACAGCTGGCGAACCTCTCCATGAATTTCCGCCGTCCTCTCCTTATAATAGGAGAGAGCATGTCTCAGGTCTAAAGTATGGAGCCTGTACTCGGCCTCCGAGGTGTAATTAGGGTACTATACCGGCAGAGTCAACACCTTGTTAAGGTGAAACTCTGACACCACCATCAGAAGGAATTTCGGGTGAGGGCGCCGGAACAACTTGTCCCTGTGGAAGACCAGATAAAGGGAGTCCACCAAGAGCACCTGTAGCTCCCCTGTCCTTCTGGCAGATGTGATAGTCACCAGGAAGGCCATCTTCCACGACAAGTGTGACAGTTCACACTTGTGCACTAGTTTGAATGGCTTACCTATGAGCTTCGCCAATACCAGCAGTAGATCCCACGGAGGTGGAGGTTCACGCACCGAGGGGATATGTGATCCAGGCCATGGAGAAAGTGCCTGACCACTGTCTCCTGCGCCAATGTCAGCTGACCGGCCCATGCCCCATAAGCAGAAATGGCTGCCAGGTGCACCCTAAGGGTCGATGACCGCAGATCCTCTTTGGAGACAGACCAAAGGTAGTCGAGAATGTCAGCCACCAAACAGGATAAAGGGTCCAGGCCCTTACCCTGACACCAAATGGAAAACCTTTTCCATTTGAAGGCATAACACTTCCTTGTCTTTTCCTTTCTAGATGCCTCCACCATGGTGAGGACATCTTCGGAAAGACCCAAAGCATGGAACTCTAGCCGCTCAGGTACCAGGCTATGAGGTGCAGGGATTGAAGGTCCGGATGGAATACCTTCCCCTGATTGAGTGATATCAGGTCTGGGCATGTACAAAGCCGCTCCGAGGGCCTGCAGCTGAGGCTGAGGAGAGCTGGATACCAGAACTGACGCTGCCAGTCTGGGGCTACCAGAATCACCATAGCCTTGTCCCTCCTCACCTTGAGTAACATCTTGTGGATCAAGGGAAATGGAAGGAAGGCATAGAAGAGGCCTGGGGTCCACGGCCTCAAGAAAGCATCCCCCTGCACCGAGCGGGGCAGGCATGAAAAAGCCTCAGCTTGATGTTTTCCCTGGAGGCAAACAGGTCCACCATTGGTTTGTCCCAATGGGAGGACAGGCTGTAAGCTACCTCTGGATGGAGAGACCACTCATGGGATGTCTGGCCTATGTGGCTGAGAGCATCCGCCAGCTGGTTTGAGGCTCCTGCCACATGGATGGCTAGGAGATCCGCCTCCAACTGGCTCACAAAGGTCCAGATGCAGAGCACCTTCTTGCACAGCAGATGGGAGTGCGTGCATCCCTATTTGCTGAGGTAGTACATGGTCATGGTATTGTCCGTCTGGACTTGAACCCTGGAGCTGAGGCGCGAAAGCTAACAGTGCCAGTCTGACTGCTCTGAGCTTCCACAGGTTGATGTGGCATCGGGAGTCCTCGGGGGTCCAGAGCCCGTGGGCCCTGTTGTCCCTCATGTGGGCTCTCTACCCCATGAAAGAGGCATCGGTAGTGAGGACGACCATCAGCCTGAGGTGGACAAATGGGATCCCTTCCTGCAACCGGTCTGGGGCAGTCCACCATTGAAGTGTGTCCCACATCTTCTGGGTTATAGTGATCAGCTGGTCGAAATGGCCGTGGCACTGAGTCCACTGGGCCACCAGCTCCCATTGGAAGGGGCGCATGTGCAACAGGGCCCAACGGACCACTGAGGTGCACACCACCATGTAACCCAGAAGGCACTGAAAGTCCTGTGCAGGACGCAAGTACCCAACTAGAAATGGTCCACCAGGAGCCAAACTCTGGCTTGACAAGAGTCGAGCTCTGCCCCGATGAAGTCCATCACCTGAGAAGACATGAGTTCTGACATGGCCTCGTTGATCAGGAGGCTGAGTTGGGAGCAGGTTTGGAGGGCCAGATCCCTGGTCCTCTCCACCTCCTGTTGGGTGGAACCTGCAAGGAGCCAATCATTGAGGCAGGGGTCAATTCTGACCCCCTGACACCAGAGATGGGCCGCCACCACTGCAGTGTATTTGATAAAGTCCCGTGGGGCCAAGCCAATGACAGGCCGAACGGCATGGCTCGGAACTCGTACAGGTCCCTTCAACCCTGAAGCAGAGGAAATGCTGATGGGACGGCCAGACTGGGATGTGAAAGAACGCGTCCTGCAGATCCAGTGAACAGAACCACATGTTTTGCTCCAAGGATGGTATGATCTGGGACAGGGTGACCATTCAAAAGGTGCGTGACCTGAGATATTGATTCAAGTCATGCAGATCTAGAATGGGGCTCCAGCCCCCCGTTTGCTTGGGCACCAGGAAGTACCTGGAGACAAAGCCGGGGTCTGCTGAAGGATCCGCCATGAGAGCCACTGCCTCCTTGAGGAGGAGCTGAGCGATGTCGTCTCGAAGAGCTGACTGGGTGTGTGCGGAAGTCCATTCTTCCCGAGGGGTGCTGACTCGGGTGGGAGGGTACTGCTCGAATTCTAGAGGCAGTCCCTGACCGACCAATTAGAGAACCCACCTGTCCGTGGTGACAGAGGACCAGGCGGAAAGAAAGTGGTGGAGCAAGCCCCCCACAGGAAGACCCAAAGCTAACATGACGGGAATAGGGGTGGCAACCCCCACCCCATCACCGAGCAGGCTTGGAGGAGAAGGAAGCTACAGGACCCGAGCCTCGGCCTTCTCTGCGGGCCTGTTGGGGTCCAGGCTTGGGCCAAGGGTGCCAAGCTTGAGCCTGCTGCTGATGCTGATGGTGCTATCCCCCTTGGAAGGAGGACTGCTGAACTGCAGGGGAAGAGTGCCAAAAAGGCTTCTTCTTTTTCTTCTGCTGGTTCTTGCCCAAAGAACTCTTAGCAGAAGTGGCATCCAAGGTGGCATTGGACTGCTCTATACGCTGTAGGTGACCGGCCACTCCTGGAACGAACAAGTCAATCCCAAGGAAGGGCACATCAGCTAACTTGTGCTGAGTATCCACTGGGAAGGAGGAGAGCCTCAGCCAAGCCCTGTGGCGAGAGGCAACTGCGGTGGCCATCGAGCGGGCACAAGACTCTCCAATGTCCAGGGCCATCTGGAGCTTCTGTTTGGCAACAGCTCAGACCTGCTTAACCATGGTCTGCATCTCTGCAGGGAGATATGGAAGACTTTGTCAAATGACCCGAGGAGGGCATGAGAGAAGTGTGCCATGATGACGGACGAACTTGCCTGACGAAGGTCCAAGGAGGAAGCCACATAGACCTTCCCCGCCGAATGGCCCAAGAGCTTGGACTCTTTGTCGGGAGGTCGGGCAGTGTTGGCAGAACTGCCAGTAAGCATGAACACAGAGGCAGTCACCAGGCTCTTGGTCGAAGGGTGCTCTGTGAACCCTGCAAGGGACCACATGAGAACCACGTACTTGCGGGCCATGCAGGCAGACGGTGCTGGACATGAGGAAAGACACTGCCACAGTTCGAGTGCCGGACCAACAATGGCCTCGGCCACAGAAAAGGCCTCCGTCAGGGTATCCCCTCTCTTGAGGATGTCTGTGAGAGGGTACTCAGCCTTTTTCTGGATGGGTTCCAGGGGCATCCCTGTGGACTCAGAGATGAGGTGAAGAATCCCTTGGAAGGAGGAAGGGCCTTCCTCCATCCCTAGGCCAACAGATGACTCTGCCATCCCAGGATGAGAGTGAAGCCCGTGACGCCCCGAGTCCAAGAGTCGAGGTACAGTGGTCTGTTATCCAATCACCTCGCACCCACCAAGGGTGGTCCGGGGTGACCATGACCGACAGATGTCGGGGAAGCCCGGTGTCTGGTCAGTCCTCTTTGGAAGAAGCCCCTCCCACAGGCTGCTTAGGCAGTGGTTACACCACCATTGGTGGAGAGAGAGGCTCAGGCTGAACAGGCAGTGGCGCCAGCCCCACAGGCAGAGGAACCAAAGGTTTCGGCTCCGTGGGGGTCTGCTTCAGCCTAGGAGGCAAAAGCCAAGTAATGGACGGGGTAGGAGTCAAAGTCGGCTTGTGCCCGAACAATATCAGCTGTTGCCACATGAGGTCCTCGTAGCGCCGATGGAGTTTCAGACAGAGCCTTTCCTCATTCAAGTAGGACAAGGACAACCGATGGCATCGCCTCTTTTTGAAGGGCTTATGGCTCTTCCTCGGCCATCCAGATGAGGGGGTTCTAGACTTCGACCGAGATTGGGCAGGCCAACTCAGTCGCTTGGGAGACACCTGCGGGGCCGGGGTCTGGAACCGGTTCCTCAACAGGGACACCAGCAGGCTGAGTCTCCTCATTGGGTAAGACAAGGACTGGAGTCCTTTCCAAGGAGTCTTCGACTGGGGCTGGCGATAACGGGTCGATTGGCTCGAGAATAATCTCGTCCTCATCGACCATATCCTCAGTTGGTTGGCCTGACGGAAGATCCATGAAGCCTGTGGCCAAAGAAGCGATCTCAAACAAGGTGAAGATCCTGGGACTGAGACCTCTCTCGGTCCCAAGAGCGCCTTCGCCAAGACGAAGGCTTACTCAGTTCCTTCTCCTGCTTGCGAGAGATCGGGAGGAGTGCGAGCCCACGGGCGCCTCTCCCCGAGTGAGGAGAGACTGGCACAACTCCCTGAAGGAGCTTGAGAATGTGGAGCCCAAGTTGAGCGTAATGAAGAAGCTTCGAGTGTCCGAAGTGCGAGCAGCTTCTTCCTTGAATGCCTGCATATGTTCCAGCTGCTCAGCGGAAGCCGCAGCTGCGGAAACCGCCCACCTAGCCTCCTTGGACTTCACTGGAGGGTTCCTTTTCTCCAGTCTCCCCAGTTTGAGACATGCGAGGTGGTTGTCCAGGACATTGGGATGGAAGGCCAAACAGAAGCTGCAAGATGAGGTGTCATGGCCGACGCCGAGGCAGTAGATGCATGTGAGGTGGGGAGCGCTGCGTGACATTTTTTGGCCTCAAGAACAATGGTGAAATCCAGGGGAAGATTTCTCTTCCATGATCGATGATGCGAAAGCATGATCGCTAACCAAAGTTTTGAAAACCAGGCCTACGAAATGCGTGGGCATGAGGGAGGCAACCTGTATCTTCCAGCGGAAAGGAAGTTCTGGTGTCACGGGGTGGAGAAAAGATATATACCACCTGGGTGGGTGGGAGAAGCCAGCTCGAAAACTTCTGGCAAGATTTAAAGGGGAAAGGGACATGCCAATAAGTGTGGATGAGCAACATATCCATGATCCTAGAAGCCATGTTCAGAGACATCCAAAGCCTGGAACTCTAGCTGCTCAGGAACCAGGCTGTCAGGTGCAGGGACTGAAGGTCCGGGTGGAGTACCTTCCCCTGGTTTATGCATTTAGTTAGCTTTTGGTAATTGGGTAGGTGAACTAGGCATAGCAATGCCTATTTTCAGGCACGACCTGGGAGGATACAAGTGGACTGCATAACAACAAACAGTTTGAAAGCAGTACAACAATAGGTGAGACAAGGGTACAGGTCCAAATACAATTTTACGGTAACAATGTCAAAAGAAAAAATAACATGGTTGATGGAAAGCAGATCCAGGTGTGCTGGAAGATGCCTCGGGAGCCTGTTGCTGAGGAAGAGGAGATCCGGATACCAAAACTGGCAAGGCCAGTCTGGAGCCACCAGGATCACCTGTGCCTTGTCTCTCCTGACCTTCAGCAGCACTCTGTGGATCAAGGGATGTGGAGGGAAGGCATAGAAGAGGCCTGGGGTCCATGGCCTTGAGAAGGCATCAGCCTGCAGACAGCCTTGCTGAGGGGGGTGGGCACAATACAGCCTCAGCTTTGCGTTCTCTCTGGAGGCAAACAGGTCCACCTGAGTGGTGCCCCACTGGGAGAACAGACTGCAAACTACCTCCGGGTGGAGGGACCACTCGTGAGACACCTCGCCCACCCAACTAAGAGCATCTGTCAACTGACTGGAGGCTCCTGCAACATGGATGGCTAGGAGATCTGCCTACAGGCTGTGCACTAGGGTCCAAGTGCAGAGAGCTTCCTTGCACAATGGCAGGGAATACGTCCCTCCCTGCTTGTTGAGGTAGTACATAGTTGTGGTGTTGTCCATCTGGACTTGAACCACTTGACTCCAAACAAATGGAGCGAATGCAGTCAGCGCTAGCCGAACTGCTCAGAGCTCCAGCAGATTGATGTGGCATTGGGACTCCTTGGGTATCCAGTGTTCCCCTAGCTGGGCACCCCAGCCCATGAGAGAGACATCGGTCGTCAGGTTGATCATCGGCGCGGGGTGGACAAACGGGATCCCTTCCTGCAGATGTTCTGCGATGGTCCACCACTGGAGAGTGTCCCACATCCTCTGGGTCACCGTGACCAGCTGGTCGAAGTGATCTTTGCTCTGGGACCACTGACTGGCTATCTTCCACTGCAGGAAGCGCATATGCCACCGGGCCCAATGGACCACGGTTGTGCAGGCCACCACGTAACCCAGCTGGCGCAGGAAGTCCCAGGCAGGACGAAGGTGCCCAAGCAGAAATGGAGGAGAGAACCTCCGCTCTCTTTGCCAGGAGTCTGCTCTGGCTCAGCAAGAGTCGAGCTCTGCGCTGATGAAACTGATCACCTGCTTGGGTGTGAGTTCCGACTTGGCCTCGTTGATATGGGGGCCCAGGTCAATACAGGTCTGAAGGGCCAGATCCCTGGACCGCTCCACCTCCTGCCTGGAGGGATCTGCAATCAACCAGTCATCCAGGTAGGGGTACACCCGGACCCCTCGATGCCTTAGGTGGGCAGCCACCACTGCTATGCATGTGGTGAAGACCCTGGAGATTGAGGAGAGGCCAAATGGCATGGCCTGGAACCCGTATAGGGCTCCCTCTGCCCGCAAGCGGAGGAACCTTTGGTGAGGCAGATGGATCAGGATGTAAAAAAATGCATCCTGAAGATCCTGAGAGTAGGGAAGGCATCCCCTGGCAGCATCCCCTGCTGAGGGAGGCAGGCACAAAACAGCCTCAGCTTTGCGTTCTCCCTGGAAGCAAAAAGGTCCACCTGAGGCATGCCCCACTGGGACAACAGACTGTGTACTACCTCTGGGTGGAGAGACCACTCGTTTGATGCCTCACCGACCCCGCTAAGTGCATCCTCCAGCTGGCTGGAGGCCCCTGCCACATGCATGGCTAGGAGATCGGCCTCCAGGTTACACATGAGGATCCACACACGGAAAGCTTCCTTGCACAGTGGCAGAAAATGTGTCCAACCCTGTTTGTTGACGTAGCACATGGTCGTGGTGTTGTCCGTCTGTACATGAACCACCTGACCCTAGATATGCGGAGCAAATGCAGTCAGCACCAGCCAAACTGCTCAGAGTCCAGCAGGTGGCTGTCACATCAGGACTCCTCAGGGGTCCAGAGCCCGTGGACTCTGTGTTACCCAGGTGGGCACCCCAGTCCATAAGAGAGGCATCAGTCATCAGGATGACCATCGGCTCTGAGCGGACAAACAGGATCCCTTCCTGCAGATGCTCTGGGACTAACCACCACTGGAAGGCATCCCACATCCACTGGGTCACAGTAACCAGCTGGTCGAAGTGACCCCCTGCACTGAGACCACTGGCTGGCCAGCTCCCACTGCAGGGAGCACATTCTCCATCAGACCATGCTGGTGCAGGCCACCATGTAACCCAGCAGGCAGAGGAAGTCCTGGGCAGGGTGCAACTGCCCAACCCAAAATGATTGGGCAAAGGAGGAGAAAGCCTCTGCCCTGTCTGCTGAGAGCCGGGCTCTGCAAGAGTCGAGCTCCACCTTGATGAAGATGATCACCTGCGAAGGTACGAGTTCTGACTTGGCCTCATTAACCAGGAGGCCAAGGGAGATGCAGGTCTGGAGGGCCAGGACTCTGGACTGCTCCACCTCCTCTTGCCTGGAGAAACCTGCGATCAGCCAGTCATCCAGGTAGGGGTAAACTTGGACCCCTTGGTGCTTCAGGTAAGCTGCCGCCACTGCAGTTCACTTGGTGAAGACCCTGGGGGCCAAGGACAGGCCAAATGGCATGGCCTGGAACTCGTAGAGGGTTCCCTCCACTTAGAAGCAGAGGTACATTCAACGTGAGAGACAGACTGGGACGTGGAAGAACACATCCTGAAGATCCAAGGAGCAAAACCAGATGTCCTGCTCTAAAGATGGTATGATCTGAGACAGAGTTACCATCCTGAAGGTGCTCAACTTGAGAAACGTGTTCACGTCATGCAGATCTAGAATGGGGTGCCAGCCTCCCTGTCTGCTTTGGCACCAGGAAGTACCTGGAGACAAACCCTGGGTGTTCTAGGGGATCCATGACAGGAACCACAACCACCTTGTGGAGGAGCTGGGCTATGTTGTCTCTGGGAGCTGACAGAATGTCTGTGGATACCAAGTCCTCCCGTGGGGCATGGGCTTGACAAGGAGGGTACTGCTCGAATTCCAGAGGCAGACCCTGATCCACCACCTTGAAGACCTACATGTCCATGGTTACAGTGGACCAGGCAGAAAGGAAGTGGCAGAGATGGCCCCCCATGGGAGGACCCAGGGGAGGTGCGACAAGCATGAGGGAGGCACCCCTCATCCTGTCACTGTGCAGGCTTAGAGGCCACTGGAGCCTCTTCTCCCAGGCTTATGGATGACCGAGGTCACTGACTTCAGTCGAGGTCGCCAGGCCTGGGCCTGCTGACCCACCTGGGATTGGGCTGGTTTGGCTGCAGAAGTAGAGGTGGATCAAAATGGCTTCCTTTTCTGCCGCTGCTTGGAGCCCTTGGGGTCCTTTCGGGCAGATGTCGTGGAATCCAAGGAGGCAAAGGACTTCTCGATGTGGGTGAGGCAGACCCTCAACCCCGGACCCAAACAAGTCAGTGCCCAGGAAAGGAACACCTGCCAGCTTGTGCTGACTGTCTGCCATGAAGGTCGAGATCCTCAGCCAAGCCCTGCGGCACATGGCTACTGCAGCCACGACAGAGCGGGCACAGGAGTCCCCAATGTCCATGGCTGTCTAGAGCTATTGTTTTGCTACAGCCTGGCCCTGGTCCTGGACCTGTTTGATCATGATCTGAAGGTCCACTGGCAGATAAGGAAGCACCTCATCCAGGGTGCCCAGCAGGGCATGGAAGAAGTGGGCCATAAGGAGGACTGAACTGGCCTGGCGAAGTCCAAGCAAGGAGGCAGCGTAGACCTTTTTAACTGCATGATCCAACTTTTTGGACTCTTTGTTGGGTGGCTTGTCAACATCCCTAATGTTACCGGAGCACCCTCGGCTGAGGGGTGTTCTGTGAATCCTGAGAGGGAACTGGTAGGTACCGCACACTTGCAGGCCATCTGAGAAGAGGGTACAGGGCAGGAAGAAGGGTGCTGTCAAAGCTCCATGGCAGGGCCAAGAATGGCCTCTGCCACCGGGAAGGCCTCCGTAGGAGTATCTCCCCGATCGAGGATCTCGGTCAATAGGTAACAAGCCCGTTTCTGGATGGGCTCCATTTTCACATCTGTGGACTCAGAGATCAGGCAGAGAAGGCCCATAAAAGACTAAGGGTCTTTGTCCATCGAGCGATCCCCCACTGACACCATGTTGACTGGATGGGAGTGCAGGGAGGAACCCTCCGACTCAAAGGAGTCGATAAAGAGGGGTTGACCACCTGAGTCCCCCTGACCCTCTGCGGACAGTCAGGGGTGACCTTGACCGACAGCCAATGGGGAAGCCCTTAGACGGAGAAGAGGTTGGGCAGTCAGGCAAAAGCCAGGTGATGACCAGCATAGTAGCCAGAGCTGGCTTCAGGCTGGTGAGCATCAACTGCTGCCACGTGAGATCCTCATAGAGTTGATACAACTTGTGCCTAAGCCTCTCCTCACTCGAGGAGGATGAGGATGAAGAGTAGTGGTGGTGCTGCTTTCCGTTGTGCTGAGAGTGGGAGCGCTGATGTCAGCGGGAATCACTTGACCCACGGGAAGAAGACAGATTTGACCACTAGGGAGGCCGGCGTTGGGGCTCAGAGGTAGTTGGCGAGCACTGAGGCTCCTCTGAGTCTTGGTCGTCAACCAGAAGCGGCGGGTCAGTGGATTGATCCGTCCCTCCAACGATGTGAGTCAGGACCAGAGTCCTGGATAAGGAAGTGTAGGCCTCTTCAGTTGACAACTGGTCGACTAAGATCAACCAGCATCTCGGCCAACTGGCACGACAGGGTTACTGTGTAGCCAGGGGTCTGGGTCGAGGATTCGACCGAAGTCAGATCTGGAGAATTGCGGGACTCCGAAGCTCTCAACTGAGAGGACTCCCAATCCCATGAACGTCGACAAGATCATTTTTTGGACTTTTTCTTCGACTTGGATTTGTGCCCAGAGGGTCTCTGATTGAGGGTTGGCAAGGACTGGCACAATTCTTTGAAGGATCCCGTGAAAGTTGAACCCAGCTGGAGCAGCATGAAGGCAGCTGCCGAAGAGGAGTGGGAGGTGACCTGGGCCACAGCCTCCTGAAACGCCGCAACCTGTTCAGTGGATGTTGCAGACATGGAGCTCACCCAACGGGCATCCTTAGATTTAACTGGCTAGTTCCGTACACTTGGTCGGCCTAACTTGAGTCAGGCGAGACAGTCCTAGAGAATGGTAGGATGGAAAGTTCGACAAATTTTGCAGGCCTGGGGATCGTACTCATGCCCCAGGCAATAGATGCACGTGGCATGTGGATTTATTGGGGTCATCTTCTGCACACAAGGGCTTTGACGGAACTTGGGAGTGGACTTGTCCATTGCGGTCACAACTGATGATCGAGCTGAAGACACAAAGTATTAAATTTTTTAGGAAGTATATCCATCAATTTAGTCAGAAGGGCCTACTCAGCACAAGAGCGGTAAGGGGGGGAACCTTCTTCTTCCAGCGGAAAGGAAGATCTGGTGTCATGGGGCAGAGTTGAGGGAGTTACTACCCAGGTGGGTGGAAGGAGCCAGCTTGAAGACATTTCTGGCAAGTCTGAAAGTGAAAGGCAACTGCCAGAAGTGTGGATAGAACATCATATCCACGTCCCTAGAATCAGGGGCTATACCACCGGGAGGTTGGAGGAGCTTAACTTAAAGACATCTGGCAAATCAGATTGTTCCAGTGGAACTGCCAGATTGTGGATAGTGAACCATATCCATGCCCCTAGAACTCTGCATTCTGATTCTTCCGCCCACAAGGGCACTGATGGAACCCGGGAGTGGACTTGTCCATCGCAGTTGCAATCGATGATCGAGCTGAAGACACAAAGTATTAAACTTTTTAGGAAGTAAATCTGTAGATTTAGTCGCAATGGCCTACTCAGCGCAAGAGCGGTAAGGGGGGAACCTTCTTCTTTCAGCGGAAAGCTCTGGTGTCAAGGGGCGGAGCCAAGGGAGTTACCACCCGGGTGGGTGGGAGGAGCCAGCTTGAAGACATTTCTGGCAAGTCTTAAAGGGAAAGGCAACTGCCAGAAGTGTAGATAGAACATCATATCCACGTCCCTAGAATCAGGGGATATACCACTGGGTGGTTGGAGGAGCTTAACTTAAAGATGTCTGGCAAATCAGATTATTCCAGTGTAACTGCCAGAGTGTGGATAGTGAACCATATCCATGCCCCTAGAACTCTGCATTCTGATTGGCTAGGAAGGATATTTTCCTGTATAATACAAATTAAGTGCAAAGTCATGCACATGAGAAGAAATAACACCTGTTACCCATACGGCATTAAAGCTACCAGGCTCAGCCTTTTCCTCTCCAATTCTTCTACAACAGGGCACCAGACAACGCTGCCCCCCCTCTCTCTGTCCTTATTTGCCTTATACATAGACCCTTTAGCAGCGGCCCTGCATTTAGATCTCCATGTAGAGGAAATCCCCTAGAGACAAAAAACTTACAAGGTCTCCCTATTCGCGGATGATGTTCTTACCCTTCTCTCTCCAGAATCTTCTATAACCGCAACATGGGAAATCCTCCAGAAATATGAAAGATTAGCCAATTTTAAATTAAATGAATCTTAAACAGAAGCATTAATGCTTTATTACCAACCATCTTACACTTTAAGAGACTCCCTTCCCCTGAGGTGGAGATGTACCAAGATAAAATACCTTGGAATACATATCCCAATCAACATAATACACCTGGAATTAGTAAATTATGAACCTGTTTCTACTCAAATTCAGGAAGACCTCAATAAATGGGGACAGTTAAAACTGACCCTTTTCCAGCGTACAGAAACAATACGTATGAATATCCTCCCTAGACTACTATACTTTTTCCAGAATGTCCCAGTCTTCCCAGAAAATTATTATTTCAAATCTTGGAACAGTCATTTCTTCCTTCATTTGGGATGGCCAGACAGAGGGTATGTTTTTTTTTACTATGCCTATCTCTAGATTGGGGGTTAACCCTCCTAATCTGACTCTAGTCCACAACTCAATGTGCCTGGAAAGATACTGAATTCTTAATCAATGACTTATACGATATTGAAAAGATAGTCTTTGCCTCTAAAGAACGTTCCCCCCTCCTGTGGGATTACACTAAATTTACTGCTCAAATCTTAAAAATCTGGCATAGGATTAAACAACAAAAAGCGCAAAAACAGATATTCTTCTTTTTCACGCTTATATCGGCCGATGAAAACTTTTTTCCTGCTAACTTTGATACCACTTTCAATTCATGAAGGAGACTGGGCCTTAGCTATTTCTACCAGTTCCTTAAGAATTTGGATATTATTCCCTTCCCTGATTTACAAAATATCTTCTCTCTCCCTAGTAGAGATATGTTCCAATACACCCAGGTGAGAAATAACATTTTAAGACAGAGGGAGATCACATCCTGTCCTCCCTCGCCTTTTCCAACCCTATGGACTCTACTTAAAGATAATCTGGATGGCAATTCTTGGGGAAAACTAATTGGCTATATATATATAACTAAGGGACTCTCTGGGAGATACCACATTATCAGTTCTAGAAGCCTGAAACAAGGATCTGGATTTACAGGTTCCCTTCTCACTTTGGAAGGGGGCAATCCTGAAAGCTATTAAAATTACCTCCTCTGATATATGGAGGGAATGTACATTGAAATCCCGATCCCGATACTTTCAGTCCCCAGCGATAATAACAAAATACCTCCCTGCTTCTTATGGCTTATGTTGAAGGGGTGCAATTGTAATCTAGCTGATCTAGGCCACATCTTCTGGTTTTGTCCTAAATTAACACCATGTTGGTGCACTTTACAGCTTGAACTGGGAGAATGCCTGGGGGAGGACACTGAGCCAATAGCAGAAATAGTTGTCTCATCAATCTATCCCCCTCATAGACCATGTTGGGACTGCACTTTGCTTCCAGTGTATTTACTGGCAGCCAGAAAGGCTACGACAAGAAAATGGATGACTGACCAGGTTCCCTCAGTTGAAAATCGGCAACAAATAATTAGAGATTTACAATTCAGAACACTTAGCCAAACTACGTAACAATCTACCTCCCTTTGAAATAAAATGGCATAGATGGGTGCTCCACATGTCTTCAAAAGACCGAGACTTTGTCCCTTGAGGGGGTGGAGATTAAGGGGAGAGGGAATCCCAAAAGCTTTATAAGTTTGGAAAAGGAGTCAGCCGCCTGCCTTGAAGAAGAAATACAAGGGCAAGTTTAGATCAAATATAATACTGCCAAGTATGTAATGATGCGTGATATTAGAGAAGTCACTTAACATTTAACTGCAAACAGAACAATAGTAGTTAAGACACTGGAATAGGACTATGGTAATCCTCAACTTGTAAAAGCTGTCTCTTTAAATAAAAATAAATAAATAAAAAAAAGCTACCAGGCTCAACGTAAAAATAGGAAATATATCTAGGTATGGCAATTACAGACTATCCAACTCTGTGCACTGCAGTATTGTGGCTAACAAGGCAAAGAAACTACTTGGCTGTATTAAAAGAAACTGTGCATCTAGAAATAAGGACGTAATCGTTCCCCTTTACAGAAAGCAGATTAAGGCACTCCTGGACTACTGTTCCCAATTCCAGTCGCCATAGCTGGCCAAGGAAATATACGAACACATGAAAATTGCCAGCAGCAAAAGGCCATCATGGTCAATCTAGACTGCTCGAGATTGCAGCTAGCTTCCTATTCAGCAGCTGCCCCCCACCTCCCTTTACCCCCTCCCACCCCTTCTTGAAGCATTCCACAATGTCAGATCTGGAGAGAGTATTGAGAAGAACAACTAAGATCATATGGGGACTGGAAAATAAAACACATGAGGGAAGATTAAAAACTCTGAGCAGGATGAGCTTAGAAATCAGACTCCTGCAGACTGACCTGCTTATAATGTTTGACATTGTTAATGACAGCAAACCTCTGGCAGCCATGGGAATGACTACTAAAATGGAAATAAACACTAGAGCGCATACCAGCAAATAAAACCTAACTCTTTTAAGATATGCAAAAGAAAATATTTATTTACCCAAAGAATCATTGATGAATGTGTTACTAGAGAAAATATAAACAGTATTACTAAAATAGAGTTAATACCGGTGTTTAGTTCACATCTAGGCAGTTCCACTGGTGCAGATCAGTCCCCACTGAAGGGGGTGCATCTCCCAACAGGCCCAACAGTCCACGGCTATTGTGGACACCATGAACCCCAGTAGCCAGAGGAAATCCCCAGTGCAATTACTCACCCCAAAATGATTGGGCAAAGGAAGTAAGATCTTTCACTCAGTCTGAGGGTAAACTTACAGGCCTGGAAGGAGTCCGGTTCTGCTCCAATAAACAGAGATCACTTGCACTGATACCAGCTCTGATTTGGCCAGATTAATCAACAGGCCCAGATCTTGGAACGTCTAAATGGCCAGATCCATGGACCATTCAATGACCTCCCTCCTACTTGTCATGATGCACCAGTCATCCAGATATAAGAAATCCATGAGTCTCTACACTGGTGGAAGGCCGCCATGATGGAAAGGTACTAGGTCAACACCCTGGGTACCAATGACAGGCTGAAGAGCATTGTCTTAAACTGATACAGAGTGCAATCCACCTGATAGAGGAATAGATGGTAGGATAGATAGACTGGAATGTGGAACTATGAGTCCTGGAGGTCCAGGGAATAGAACCAAGCCCCAGCTCCAGACATAGTAAGATGTGATTTTAGGTGAGGATATGTAATTTTCACTTGTGTTCAGACTTGTTCAGGACACACAGGATAGAATGGGGCACCAGCACTCTGTCCACAAAAGTTAAAAAAAGTAAAGAGACACAAACCCCAGAGAGGCCAAAGCATCCAGGACAACCTTGATATCACTGCGCTCTAAGAGCTCAGTGACCTCGCTCTGTATTGTGGACAGAGGTCCTTGGACACCATAGACTCCAATGGCATGCTGAGTCAACAAGGTGGAAGAGTCTTTTTTCTTTGCATTATTTAATTTATCGCCCCCTGCGTCTGACCAGCCTCCCCTTCAGGCCTTCTGCCAAAGACTACCCCCCGTATCTCCATTCCAAACCCTCCCCGACGCCAGCTTCCACCGATCCCAGATTGCAGCCGACCAGGTTAGCCCGACGTAACCCTTTGTCGGACAGGTCCCCTCCTTCCAGAAGGAAACTGCCTTCAGGCATTTGTGCTCGTGGCCCTGATGCTGCTGGGATCGGTATTTCCCTGGCTCTTCAGGGGTTCCATGGAGGCGGGGGATCCAGGCGGCCGTCATCCAGTCGCTCGGATGCCATTTTTCTGCTTTTTGAGTTCCCCTGTCGTGCCGCTTCTTGTAGTGTCCCCAGTCTCCACCGGGGGCCGCTACAGAGCGAGGCATGGTCCTAACCCACCCCTGGGAAGGAGAGCAGTCCTTAGGATGCTCAATCCTCTCCCGTCCCCTGCCAACCCCCAGCGACCCGAGTCCGTTCCCGAACCCGGGTAGCCGGTGTGGTGGAAGAGTCTTTAATTTGACATACAGGCCCAACCCTAGACTCTCCAGAACTCACCTGTCCAAGATGATGGCAGACCACTGGGTCTGGAAGTGGGACAGTCAACCCTAGATTGGAAGCTGTAGCAGGGTTTGTGTGGGTGGGGAATAGCTCCCCTAGGTTTTATCCTTTGAGTTGGCTCCAGTGGGTTAGTTGTGTGAAGGAAGAGACCTGTTCTTTCTAGCAGAAAGAAGATCTGACATCAAGTAGGGCAGAGCTGGAGGATGACACCATGGGTGGTAGGAGGTGCCAACCTTGAAGACATCCTGTGACTGAATTACTCCCAGTGGAACTGCCTAAGTGTGGACAGTGAACTGAATCCAGGTAGTTAGAAACCTCTTTCAAGAATGGAACTGATAATCTGATCTTGTCAGGGAAATTAACAGGGTATCACCACTGAGCAGTATTTCCCTAGAAAATTTTGAAAGGATGAGGGCATTTGTCAAGCAACACAGGCATTATTTGTACAGTTCTCTTCCCTTTGATTATTCTCCCCATTTTTATCTAAGTCCATTTACTTTTCTTTTTTTTTCTGCATCTTTCTTCATGGCTCATGGTCACCTTTCTTTTACTGTTTTCTTCTGCGGGGCCCCCAAGTACTGTAATTGTAACAATATTGGGGACCAGGGCTCTTCTTTAAACATTGGGGAAGGTTATGCGTGTTGTGTTGCAAAAGGACAGGGGCTCAAAGTGGAAGGACTAGAGCAACCCTATGCAAAAATGCTTTTGGGGAACCCTCAGTGAGATAGTGGGACACAGACTTAATGGACCTATAGGTTTCTTTCTGCCTGCCATAACCTGAGTAGTCTTGAGTACTGGTTTGCCTAATAAGGGAGGAGATGACTGACGAGGTCTTCCTAAAATCAGACTGGTTAGGGCTGAAGAAAAAGAAGCAGTCAAGAAAGGGGAAACCTGGGAGAGCACCAATTTTTCTTGCAATCTCACCAGTGCTGGAGTGAGGGAGCTACACTACAGTTTGGTAGCTACCAGCAGCAGAGTGGCCATCACCCTTGTGAAGGGGAGAACGTTGGTCCCCTTTAGGATGAAGACCAAATAACCATGGTCTAATGTACACATAAACTAGTATTTGTACCATTATTATACATCTTTAGAAAAACATATATCTGTTTGGAAGGGCTGCTGTAAAGTATGTAGAAAGGTGATTTATAAAGTAAATGTGAATCAACTCCTTATTGGAGAGTACTGGCCATCTATTTGGCCTCCCAACTCTAAACTGCTTTCAATTCTCTGGGTTGCGTAGTTCGGCTCTTAGGTTTGCTGCTTTTCTTTAAATACTGTAACGTACTGTAACAAATACCCACCTCATTTTCAGTTTTGGGTGGTGCACACTGGGATAGGTCACAGCCATTGGAGAGCAGACTGTACCTCCGGTCCAGGAATCTGTCCCCTGTTCTCCTTGGTTCTCTATAAGAGAGCATACTGTGTCTCCGTTCCAGTACTTTCTCATCCCCTCTGCTCTGTTCTCCGTGTTCTTTGAGCTCACTGTGCTCTGGGATTTGTCCCACAGCCATCCGTTCCAGATGATCTGTATATTTTTTTGGTTCAACAGGGTACAATGTCTCTTTATCCTTTGACTGTGGAAGAGGCTGGGATATATCCAAACCAGGCTTTAAGGACAGCAACACAGGATCTACAGTTAAAAGCAAAATACAAATGAATCCATGTTTTAGCAAACAAAGCTCCCATATAAATATACACATGCTGCACATTAAACTTCAGTTCCAAAGCACAAGATAATTTATTTATGTCCCTAGAGTATAAGTGGAGATTTACAGTCTACGATAAGTGTGTGAAAGCACATCAGCACCAGCACAAAACTCCTTTAAGACTGGGCTGTCATGTAAATAAAAGCACTGTGAAGCCATATGTTACCAGGCAGATTGGGTGAATACAGATTTTAACAGGAAAATGACTGAACATGCTTTCAAAAAAAAACTGTAAGAAAAATTATGCAATAGACAAGGCAAGTTCATTGGTTTGGCGTTTTTTCCTGGGAAAAATTATTCAACAGGCAGGGCAAGTTCATTGGTTTGGTGCCCTTTCCTGGAGGGTCAGGGCCTCGTATGGGGATATGCAGCATAATAAACTTAAACAATAAATATATGTAAAATTACACATATCCCCACCATGCAAAGCATTGTGGGATGTATATGAAAATCACCATGAAAGAATTCAGACTTGTTTTGCTTTAAACTACAGAAAAACAAAAGCAATGCACTTTACCCTACAAAGCTCAAAAAAGCTGGGTGGCCCACTTACCACACTAAGTAACAAAAGTGACGTAATCAAACAGGTCACTACCTTTAAATACCTGGGATTATTCCTAGACAACACCCTTTCTTTCAACACCCATAATGACCATGTTGTGAAAACAGCCAACATCAGACTTGGACTCCTTTACCGACACAGAAACGCTATGACCACTGAGGCCCTCAGCCTTGTCACCAAAAGCTCAATACTGTCCATCGTTGACTATGGACTGACTATCTATAGTGCGGCCACTGAAACTGCTCTCAAAAGGCTTAAACTCCTGCTCAACAAAACCTGCAGACTTGTTCTAGGAGCTAATCGGTATTCCCACTCTTGCAGCCTCTACTCTGCAACTGGCTGGCTCCCATTACCTCTAAGGTCCCAGTACCAGGCATGTATCATAGGGGAAAAAAAGCCCTCCTAGGACTGGTCCCAGAATCAATTTTGAAGCTTTTCCAATGTTACACCAAAACTAAAACAACCCGAAGCTCTGCTAGAGAGGTACAGCATATGCCTTACAAATGAACCTCCTTCGCCTAGAGGTCCCTCTCCTCTCCTATCGAGGCCCTCTCTAGATGAACGACCTACCCCCCTCCCTTTTTCATATTAAGAAACTCGGTCAATTCAAAAAAGAACTCCATTGCTTCCTGGCAGAATCCCAAGAGTGCAACTGCTGTGCATAACGAAAGGAGTTCTAGCTCCTGCCCTAGACTTCCAACCCTTACTCCCCACCTTCTTAATCCTCTCGTCCCATGAGTCCTCACCCCCTCCCCTCGGTTTACACTTCCCTAGGCTGCCCCCGTGCATACAGCAGTTAGATTGTTCTCCCTCATCACCATACCCCCTTCTCCTATCCCCTAATAACATTATACAATATGCCTCCTCTGTATCTATGCCAATACTCTCCATATCTCCTCCTCCTCCCATTTTCTTTGACATGGCCAATTTTGGCTGCCAACTACAAGCAACCTGCACTTAGTAACTAGACCCATAGACATGAGATATTTCTGTAATAAAGGTATTTGTATTTGAGGTTCTACTCCACATTTATCTTGCTTGTAAAATAGTCTTGTCACTTGGCTATTGTATGTTCTTGTCATATGATGTAAATTGTACTGTTTTGTCTGTTCTTCTACTGACTTGGAGCCTTTGTAAAAGAGCCAGTTTGACTCAAAGATTGTATTTCCGAAACTGAAATAAATAAAAGGGGAAACAGTTTAACCAAGAAAGGCATACTAAGCCAATTAAGTCAGAGTCTATATTGATTTACATGTATGAGAAAGCAAACATCCCTGGGATGGAACATGTATTTGGGCAAGTTGATTGGGAGAAAGAACACGCAAATCTTCCCCTACAGGATTATTGGGAGTTAATCAGGGTTTGACAAATCCAATAGCCCGACGTCCCAGGCTACCAGATCATAGGCTGGGACAAGTAGATTGTGCAGTGGGCGCGTGTCCGAGGACAAGTACGGTTTTTAAAAAATAACCAAACTTTTTGTTCTGCAGTGCCAGATTTCTCCACTGGGGAGCTCACTGGTGATGTGGAAAACGTCCGTCTATCTCAGGGGTCATGTGACCCACAAGGAGCTCACTTATGTGATCTGTGGCAGGGGAGCATGAGCACCGAGTGCCGGGAGCAAGCGCGAGCAGTGGCAGAGGAGGAGGAGACAGTTATCCGACTGGCAGGCATGGAATCCAGTGACAGATCGGGGAGAACGGTAAGAGACATCCATTTGGCCGTGGCAGTGACTTGGCAGGGTAATTGGAGGCGCGTTCACTCAGTTTCTCTGCTCAGTGCAGCAAGGAGAAACAACGTGTCTGCTTATCCAAGTTGAACGGCATTTTATTTTAGTCCGGGACTGGCGCAGAAACCACTGCCTGCTACACTTAGTTGTTGTTGCCAACTTGACATTACAAAAAAGAAACTCATTTTGTAGCTGAAAAAAAGAGTAGAGAGATCGGGGGGGGGGGGAGAACAGCTGGGGACTAAGGAGGGTGAGACTTAGTAAGCAGATGTGTGGGAAAGAGCAGAAGCGGGAGCCACTACCACGAGTCAGGACAGACTGCTGACAACTGCCAGAGTGCCTGAGCTCAGCTCAGATCTCCCCCAAAAGACAGAAAGAAAAAACCAAAAAATTCAAAAGGGTTGGAGGACCGAGTAAATAAAATAGACTGAGTGACCGAGCAGCACTGCAGCAGAAAAGTAAAAGTAAAGGGGGAAGAGAAGAGCAGAGTGGTGAATTTACTGAATTGCCACCTAAACAGAACTGAGAGAAGACTAGTCTAGAAGCAGAGACTATAAAGCAGACAAAAGAGAGGCTGATTGGCTGGGGTACTAGGGGAGTACAAATAATAATTATTTAAGAAAGGAGGAGAAGAAGAGTGAAGTCTTGTTACAAGAGAAGACAGAGAACAAAAAAGGCAGTTGGAATCAGTTAAGAGAGACTCAAAACAGAAGGGCTTTAAATTGCAATTGATCAATGCCCTAAGAAAAATTAATAAAGGAGGGCCAAACAAAAGAAACTTGCACTGCATTTCCACTGCCCTAGACAGTCCTGAGTGGGTGAGTGCCTCTGCCTGCTGACTGCCTTCCCTTGTTTGCACAATCACAACTTTCAAGGGAGGCAGTATAGTACAGTGGTTTAAGGCTCTGGGCTACAACTCTGGAGACCTGGGTTTGAATCTCACAGCCCCCCACTTGCAAGTCACTTAACTTCCCTGTGCTTCCAGGTTGCACCTGTAAACAAGCTTTCAGCTTAGTGTGTCAGTCTCACCTGCTTAAACAATTTTTTTTTTTTTGGGGGGGGGGATACTGCAGAGAGCTGTTGAAAAAGGCTAAGCAAATAAGCAGTCATCATTACTAGTGTCACTATCTGTCTAACTCAGCCCTGACCCTCCCATCTAGTTCACACTACTCTGGCACCCATTGAAATACACACACCACATGGTAAAAAAGATTTATTAGTGTCTAAACAAAAAGTGTGCAACAATATGCAAAAGGGAGTAGTAAAAACAGCAGACTTTTTTCTCTCTGGTCACTTGCTGCTGCTAGTGCCTGTGCTCCTGCCGCCACTTGTACTACTGCCAGGGCTCCATCTTCCTGTTCTAGTCCTTGATGACAGTTTCAATTTAGCTTTTTTTGTTGACTGGGAAAGTGCACTATACAAATCCTGCCTATTTTCAGGCATGACCCGGGGAAGGGGGATACAGATGAATGCCAACTGACCTTGAACCAGAATAAGCTGTTGGTGGTATTTTTAGTGAATGAGGGAAATTTGGCCAGGACACCAGGAAAATTCCCCTACTCTGCTTCCTGTAAGCAGGGTGGTCCCATTTTCATGTGGGACCAAGATGGCTGCCTCTGGACATGCTGTGGAGGACATGGAGGTGTTGGAGGCAGTGGAGCTGGTCTCTTCCCCTGTCTCTGTTCTGAGAGAGACCCAATCTTCTATGCCTATTATGCTGCAATCTACTGAATATGGTTCTTCTGTGCCTTTGGACACTTCCCCTGCTGCTGTTGTGGATACTTGTGTGCAGTGTTTGCCTGTGGATCCTTCATTTATTCCTCAAACTGTGCTTACAATGTCTTCTAGCCCTGCTACTATGGATATACGTGAGTCTTCTCCTCCTGTTTCTATGGATGTAGATGTGTTACTTAAAATCGAGGAACAGCGTTATTTCACTGCTAGACAGCATTTGCTAGCCCTTAAGCCTCCAGTCTGGTTTTGTACCTGCTGCTACTGACTCACCGTCTGGGAAAGATTGTTTTACTGTCTCTTCACCGATTCTGACACTTCCGCATTCTTTGCCTGTTGCTCTGGACCCTCCTCACTCCCCTACCACCTGTACTGACTGCACCTCTTGCTCAGCTTTCTCCAGAAATGTCTTCTGTACAGGTGCCTGCTCTCTTCTCCCCTGATGCCTTGCACACGATGGACTGGTTTGTTGAGTCGGCCCTGGAAGCAGCTGGGTGGGAGAAGGATCCTACCGTTCGGACTTGGTGTTCTGGTTCTTCCCCGATCTGTACTAGGCCACCAGACACTGACAAACTGCTGGCCTCTCCTGTTTTGAAAGACTCTGCTGCTTCTCTTGATCTTTCTTTGCCAACTGAACTCCTTCTGACTCAGAACCCGACTTTGCAATTTGGTCCTGCTTCCTCGATGCCTCAAGAACAACGGACTCTTCGGGACCCTGTGTCTCGTCCAGTTCCTGCTACTTCTACTGCTTCGTCCCCTAAAACTTATGCTGCATGCTTTCAACCCCCTGTACATCAAGCTAAAAGACACATCACTGATCGGCTGCATTATTTCGGGGGCTTACCTGACTTTCCTGACCGATTTTTTGTAGGTCGCACTCTTTTGAAGGATTCTATGTAATTTGCTGCTTTTGAGATTCATGCCTTAATTCATGTTTCTTCAGAGTCTCATTTTGATATTAGTTTTAAAACTATCACTGGTTTAGAAAAGTTTTGGAGAAAATAGGAGCTTAAAACTTCTCCTTTATGGTCACTGTTTAATGCCATTCCCTTAACTAAACCTACTCAGAAAACTGTTACTATATTGTTTCGTAACGAAGGTGTCAGTCTTAATGATATTACTGTCTGGTTAAAGCAAAGATGTACTGTCCTTTCTGACCCAGAGGCTATCTTTGATTCTGAGAATATCTGGACAGGTGGGTGGAGAGCGAGGGTTATGCTTCGCACTTCGGAGGTTGGAATACAACATCTCCCCAACAGCTTTATGCTTGGGAAAGACAGGGGAGTTCTTTTTAACCCCGGCCAGCCTAAAGCTTGCTACAGTTGTGGCTCTCAGAATCATATAAGTAGTGTCTGTGACAAGATTAAATGCTCTGCTTGTGGTAACATTGGCCATGCAGGTTCCCAATGAGTGGATGAACCTCTTTGCGTCCTTTGTAACGAATTGGGGCACACTTTCCAGACTTGTACTTGGGCAGCTCACAACTCCCTGACTCTTGCTGATGGGGAAAAACAGCGTTTGATTATTACTGTCGCACAAAGACAGTTTATCTGACACTCTTTCTAGACCTCAACACGTACCCCTCCCTCACCCTGTTGTACCTGCTGTGGACCCCTCTTCCACTTTACATGAATGGTCTGCTCCTGTTTTGGAACCACAGACCTTTTCTACAGCTCTCCCTCCCCCTTCCTCTGATCTTGCTATTTCTACCTCGGAAGAGGTCCCTATTCCTGTCTTGCCTAGTATTTCTGGGTTTTCCATGGACCCCCCCCCCCGAACCTTTTGTTAGAGTTACACGAGGATCTAAGAAGGGGACTTCTTCTTCTAAGGGCCTGAAATCCTCTACTGTGACTCATATGAATAAATTTGAGGTTTTACGCCACCCTCAGGACAACACGGACTCTGATACGTCCTCTGTTCTTTCCTCCCACCCTGATGTGACTACGGACACTGAAGTACCCATTGATAATATTGGTTCTCAAAAAAGGAAAGCTAAGGCAAAACTGAAACATAGGAAAGGTACCCCTAGGAAAGGTAGGCTAAGGTGACTTTTGTGTTTTTGTTTTCACTTTCCGTTTCATGTCTACTGCTTTCTCAGTGCATACTGTTAATGTTAACAGTATAAAGAAGCATGCAAGAGAGGCAGTTTTTCCTTTTATCTGGCTTGACAGCTGGTCTCATCTATTTGCAAGATGTCGTTTCCATGCTCTTCAGAAATTTCCAGGGCCACTCGTGCCTGGACCTCTGGATTCTCTTTTTGGTCCTTTGGACAGGACTCTTGTTCTGGTTTGGATATTTTATTTAGTATACCTGATGTTACTGTTGTTAAACTGTTGGACGTCTACCCGGGTCGGCTTCTGTTGTTGGATATTTTGATTTCTTCTGTCCCTTTCCGGATTATTAATATTTACGCCCCTCAATTGAAATCCCACAAAATTGAACTACTGAAACTGATTCAACCCTATTTATACACTTCAATGCATGTGATTTTTGGGGGTGATTTCAATTGTGGGTTATCCACTAAAGATAAGTCTTCTATTTCAAAGACTACTAAGTTGTTTTGCGACACGAATTTTCTGAAACAATTGCTCCATTCCACAGGTTTACAGGATGCATATTTATCTTTTACGGGTCGGCATACTCCTACTTTTCACAAAGGCCCCCTTGCAACCCGTAGTGATTTTTTTTTTTATTTCTTCCCACCTCCAACTTTCTGATGCTGTAATTCAAGTTGCGGAATTTTCGGATCATAATTTATTATCTATTTCTTTAGGCCCTTCCTTGACATCTCGTTTTGGCCCTGGCATTTGGAAACTGAATGCTTCCCTGTTATCTGATTCACGTTTGTTAAGTCACTTAACTGAGTATATTCATAATTGAAAGACTGTATTTTTTTTTATATGATGCCCCCTGGGATTGGTGGCGGGATACGAAATCTGGACTCCGAACTTTATTTAAAATTTTTTAGTAAACATCATCATGATTCATTGTATTTCCTTTATCACACTAACAGATGACGACTTCAAAAATTACTTACTTTATCTCATGAAACTGGCCATGATTTTTCCACCCAAATAAGTACTCTTAAGGAGTGCATGATGGATTATCACCTTCTGAAGGTTACTTCTGTTCAGCATCAACAGCGTTTTGGGACCTCTGGTACCCATGACACAGTATGTCCATATGCTTCTATTATGGAACAGTAGAAGGTAAAACCTTTACTACGCTGTTTGATGACAGTTTCACCGAGCTCACTGATATTTTGGATATCAGGCACCGTGTTACCTGTTATACACAAAACTGTTTGGTCCCATGCCCCCATCTGCATCCATAATGGACTACTTTTCCTTTTTACAACTTCCTGATGTACCTTCTTCTGTTGTAGATATGTTAGATACTGAGATACAAGCACATGAAATTGAAGCAGTAATCAAGTCTTTACGTCCAAGAGTGACACCGGGCCTGGATGGTCTCTCCAGTGAGCTGTATAGATTGTTTTCTGCTGACCTGAGTTCTGAATTGGCTACAGTTTATAATTCTATTCTACAGTGCGAACATCTTCCTTTAGACTTTAACATGGGTTGTTTATTTTACTTACATAAAAAAGGGGATAGAAGATTGCTCTCCAATTGGAGACCTTTATGCCTCTTAAATACTGATTTTAAAATATTGACCAAAATTTTGGCCCTCAGAGTTTCTAAATTGGCCATATATATGATTTCTACCGCACAATCTTGCAGTGTCCCTGGGAGATGTATACAGGACCATCTAATTTTACTTAGAGAAATGACTGAACGTGGAAATTCTAATGTTTTACATGGTTTCATATTCTCACTGGACCAACGGCAGGCTTTTGATTCTGTACATCATGATTTTTTATGGTCTGCTCTTCGATATTATAAAGTACCTGATTATACCCTGACTAGACTCCGGTTGCTATATCGGTCTGCAACTGTTGTCCCACTGGTCAATGGATGGAAGGGCCCTATGTTTCTTCTACACAGAGGGTTTAGACAGGGTTGTCCCCTTAGTCCACTTTTATATGTTTTTTTTTATCCCTTACTTCGTTCTATTAATTCGGCTCCAACAATTATGCCACTTCCCTCAGCCCCATATTCCGTGTTGGCCTATGCAGACGATATGAGTCTCATGGTGGCTAATGTTGCCTCTGTGCGCTCTGCATTATGGCATTGTTCCAAGTTTGGGGCTGTTTCTGGCGCGGCCCTTAATCTTGATAAATGTAGGCCGAGATTAGGTTCCCTTTTGTAGATGAGTCTTCTGTTGACATTAGACTTTGTGATGACCCTATTAGGATTTTGGGCATTTTATATGGTAATGGTCCTTTAGATGTCCTTAACTGGACTCCCAAATTAGATTATGCTCAAACTATGGTTGCACGTTGGAATTCATGGTAGATGAATAAGAAAAAAAGGATTTACATGATTAAAACCTTTCTGCTTCCCCTTTTTCTCTTTCTGGCTTATATTTCCCCCCTTCCCGGTAATTTGAAACCAGATTGCTTAGTCTCTTTTTTCAAGCCCTATGGGGTAGCCGCCTGAACCCCATTAAAAGTCAGATCACCTATCTCCCTATTCGGGATGGAGGCCTAGCTATGGTCCAACCTGGTTTTTTTATACTAGTTTTTTCTTGTTTCATAATATTAGACCCCTGCTGGTTAACCAAGATCGAGGTTGGGAACCTTGGTTTCTTGAATCCTGTGGTCCTTGGTTTCATAAATGGGAACTTAACAAATTGACGGTTTTAACACATTCCCCCCAGATTTCTGCTTATGTTAGGGATAGTTTTTTTCATTTGAAACACTGGCAGATTACTAGCCATATGCTAACTGTCTCCAGAAAATCATTGTATAAGTATTTAGTGGACCGTGTATGTTTGGAGATTGTTGTTTTTCCCAAATGTCCTACGCAACACCTCCCTGCTTTGCTCACTTTACTTCGTAATTCTAGGGTTCCCCAAAAGATGTGGGACTTGCATTGGCTTAGCTGCCATGAACGCATCAATGTCAAATGTAACCATAAACACAAATCACTACAGGACAGATTTTGTTCCAGACCTGAATGTCAGCAACAAGAAGAAACTATTTCACACCTTTTTTTCATGTACATTTATTGTTTCTTTTTGGACTCTATTAGCTGCCAGATGGCGTGAACCCTTGTTTGCTCTCATTACTTATGACAATTTGATGTATGGTTTTTCCCCTCACTTGGTCTCATTGGAATAATAACGCTAAATTTGATTTTTGTAATAATCAAATGGCATGTGTGGAATGCTCGTTGTCTGTTTAATTTACAGAATCAGGATGTGCCTCTTCTTACCATTATTCGAAGGATCGAACATGATTTGAAGGCCATATATTTTTCAGAGGCAGAGCATTTGCCGTCTGACTCTTTGTTGGAATTATGGACACTATTACCTTGGATAACTGATTCTGATTTTCCCTGTTACATAATTATTTTGTGCTTTATTTTTCTCTGTATCATTTTCATTTTTCTTTTCTGTTCAGTTGATGTTCAATAAAAACGTCTCCTACTCTTTTCAATAAGTGCCATGGGATCTTTAACATCCACCTGAATTACCACCAATCCAGGCAGATGGGACCTCAGTTTAACGTCTCATCTGAAAGATGGCACCTCAGAAGTGCAGCACCCCTCTCATGCTGCACTACAATGTCAGTAATGGGATATTAACCCAAGTGTCAGATGTGGGAACTGAACCCACAGCCCTCTGATCTCAGCCTCGGAGGTGAGTGTGCTACCTACTGAGCCACTGACACTGACTAGTTGAGTTCAACGGCTTGTCCTTCTAACTAATTCTAACTATTCTCTTCCTAATACAGACTTTAGCCTGTTCTTAGTCTGTATTAACAGAAAAATATTGAAAATATATTGTTTTTCCTGATTTCTGAAGTTCTTCTACCTCTACATCCCATCATATGAAGTAACAATACAATACAACTCAGCCACACCATGTAATTTCTTTCTACGTAACTTGTTTTAAAATTTACATTGAAATGTACTGGACTACTACTCTGAACTCGGGGACTACCATTTTTGACAAGGCTAGTTGTCCTGGACTAGCATGCCATTTTGAAATTTGTCGATCCCTGGAGTTAATGTATAATACTTTAATATTAGTTAAATATGAATTTATACCATGTAAATCTAAACATATTAAAGGGAAATTACAGCCTAAATAGAAGACTAAATACATAAAGAAACTTATGAAGCAAAAGAACAGGAAATATATTAAATATCTTAAATCTAAGACTACCGACAATTGGGCTAAATATAAAAAGGTTAAAAACTATGTAAATCTGTTATAAAAAGAACAAAGATGAGATGGGAATATCATTTGGCAATTAATGCTACTAAGTCAAATAGTAAGCAATTCTTTTCTTATATAAATTCTTTAAAAAACCTTTGTGTAAGGTGAGTCCAAAACAAGTGGACAACCAAATTATCCAAGAATCAAAGGAAATGGCTGATTTATTTAATAAGGATTTCTGTAAACATTACATACCTTCGGACACTTCTGTACTTTGTCCAGTTGATAATAGTTCAGAACGCATACGTTTTAAGATAATTGGTATTGAAAATATAATCAAATTACAAAAAGGGAAAACAAGCATGGGACCAGATTACATTTTGGGACATTTATTGTTTCTACTTTCTGCTTGTCTACTGTTTCCCTTAAAATTACTTTTCGATTCTTGTCTGCTTAAGGGTTTTGTTCCTAAGCAGTGGAAAATTGCAAATGTTGACCCAATCTATAAAAAGGGTCTAAAATCGGACTGTTCCAATTATAGACCAATTATGTCACCTATTTGTAAGATATTTGAGAGTTTAATTAGAGATGTATTGAGTCCTATTTTGAACAATGCAGATTTGGAACAAAACGGTTTTAGAAAGGGAAGAGGCTGGCTGTCTAACTTGATGAGTTTTTATCAAAATATAAGTTCTTTCGTTGATAACCATATTCCTTGTGATGTCATCTTTTTGGACTTCAGTAAAGCATTTGATGCTATGCCACATTAGGCCTTAGAGGTAAAACTACAGAATTTAAAAATTAATCAGTATATCATTTCATGGATTAAAAACTGTTTGTCTAATTACACTCAAAGAGTGAGTATTAATGACACTTTATCCAACATTGGTTATGTCACTAGTGGTGTCCCACAGGGTTTAGTGCCCAGACCATGTTTATTTCAGACTTACGTCTCGGATTTAACCTCAAATTGCTTGTCATTTGCTATTAAATATGCAAATGACATTAAGATTGGTGGACCATGTACCAGTGCAACTGATTCTGATATTATACAGCAGGATTCAAACAAAATATTTGAATGGGTAACAGCATGGGGAATGAAGTTAAATAACTTCAAGCGTAAGGTAATGCATTTAGGAAATACTAATCCTTTAAAAACAAATATGTTGGGGCAATATTCACTTAGTGACACTACTGACGAAAGAGATCTGGGTATAACTGTCTCTAATAACATGGACTTTTCCTATCATATAAATGAATCTGTAAATAAAGCAAATACAGTTATTTGGTCTATTGAGCATAATATTACCTCAAAACATCCTGAGGTTTTAATGCCCTTGTACAAAGCATATGTTAGGCCTCATCTCAAATATGTGTCACAGCTCTGGTGTCCTTACAAGAAAGCTAACATATATCAACTAGAAAGAGTTCAGCATAGATTTACTAAACATCTTAAAGGTATGAATCATCTCTTATATGAAACTAGATTATGTGATCTTGGTTTGTTTTCTTTAGAAACTCATAGGTTACGTGGGGATTTACTGTTTCTTTGTGATATAATTCAGGACTCTGTTTTAATGGTAGATTTAGGATTGAATTTTAAGGAGTCATCCTACAATATTAGAGGTTACCCACTACAATTGATAAGTAAATCCTTTAATTATATCAGGAGGAAATACTTCTTTACTTTAAGAGTGATTAAATCGTGGAACAAGTTGCCGTTGCACATTGTTATAAGTAAGGATAAAGAACAATTTAAGGCTAGATTGGACAATTACTTATTGTCTGGTAAACAACTGACTTATTATTGAACTTGACTAGAATGTGAGCTTTTATGGGCTGTAAAACTTTCTTGCTCATCTCACACCTTAGTAGTATGTTCCCACGTGCAACCTGGGAGAACAAGGAAGTTAAGTGACTTGCTCAGGGTCACACAGTATACAAGTGAGGGCTGATGGGATTCAAACTCAGGTCTCCAGATTTGCAGCTCAGTGCCCTTAACCACTACACTATACTGCCTCTGCTCCTCTTAAACAAGAGAGTATGTGCCAAATGGCCTCTCACACACTCTGCAAAAGCTGAAAACAGAAGACAGAGACACATTTTTTGTCCTACACAGGACTCATCAGTGTGCCTCACTGGTAACCTCAGCACAAAAGCACTGATGTGAGGATTACCTGAAAAGGGCATAGACAATAAAGCCAGATTTCAAAGAAATGTAAAATTACACAGATTTCCACAATGCCAAGCATTGTGGAAGTATATGCAAGATAAAGTGTGTGAGAGGCCATTTGGCACTCTACACTCTTGCTTAATGCAGAACTAGTCTAAATTATTTCATAGTGAATGCATATACTTCCCAAGATGCTTTTACCACCACCTGCTCGGTCACCTTCCCCCAAAAGGAGAGATTCGAGTCAGGTCTCTAATCCAACAAAACACCAAAATCCAAAGACAGTTTCTTTAGAAGGGGCCTCAAAACCACCTTTTTAAGGGCAGCATGGAAAACACCCTACTTCAGAAAGGATCTGACAGTCTACAAAATAATTGAACTTAAGGTCTCCCCACAACAAACAGGCAGTCAGGTAGGGCCTGGATCCAATAAACAGCAGGTGGGTCACAGCCCAGAGATCACCCAGAACATCTCCCTATCTAAAACTGGACAGAACTCTTCCCAGGATGGCCAAACACCTAAGCTCATATTAGTAGAAGAGACCTGAAGGCTATTTTAAATGCCAGAATTGTAACATTTGACAGTATGCACACATCAGACAAAGAATTTCTGTTGCCCAGGAACAGAGACGATGGCTATGAGTAAGGATTTCATATTATGCACTACCAGTTTTGTGGTGCTCCAGTAACCTCTGTTATGCAGGACGTACTGTCCGCATGCTTAAAGAAAGGATTCAAGAGCATGTAAGGAAAATTATAAACAAAAATAAATGGATATACTGGTAGGCAGACAATTTACTGAAGTCCATGACAATGATCTGAGAAGTTTGAGATTTGTGGGGCTGGAAAGAGTAAAACCTCATAGAAGGGGTGGTGATAGGGTTAACCTACTCCTCAAAAAGAAGAGCCTTTGGATTTTTAGACTGGGAACAATGAGCGCCCTCAGTTTAAATATACAATGGGACTTGAAACCACTTTTGTGGGATATCTAAACAATTTTATTTAACCCCATTCAACCATTCCTTTTTTTGGCACCTCGGAGTAGTTCATAATCCCTCCAAAATTAATTATTGTAACAGGTCTTTGATAATCCTTTAGTTTTTTCGGTGTGTAAACAACCCCCCCAATCTGAGATACAGTTATAAGGCTCCCGTTTTCTTGAGAGATGTTTATTAAATGTAAGTGGGTGTAAGGATAGGATTTTATTTTATTTTGATAAGTTATTTTTGACCATTTCTGATTTTGTAATTTACTTGTTTCTGTTTTCAGATACTGTTTGTATGATGATGACCAGCCTTCCTACTTCAGCAACAGTACTAGTTAATAACATTACATTCATGTGGATCCTGTGATATGTCTTTTGCATTGTGTTTAGACATTGGTGATTGTGACAGGGTAGAATAGGACCCTGTCCCAGTTGTTATGGAAAGAGTTTGAATGCAGGTATCTGTTCTTTTCTCTCCTGTCTCTTCTCTGTCTGGTTGCAAAACCAAATTTTCCTGTGAGACCTAGGATTTGATCACCCTGACAGTCTCACAATTATTTGCCCCTCGCTATCCCTCAGTCTTTCCTTGTTGTTTGTCTTTTCCTCCCTTGTATATCTGCTGATAAAAAAAAATATGCAAATCATTATGTGGAAATGTAACTGATATCGGGATCCTTTTGTTTAGAAATTATATAGTGTTAATTTTTGAAATGTGTATAATTATAGTTTGAGATGACTGCAAAAAGCTTTTGGAAAATCAACAGGTTACCTCTGTGCAATTTTTAAGCCTTTTGCAGAAGAGTTGTGGAAAAGGGGCCTCAGCTCAGGCACGCTGTGTTCCTGCCAGCACCTGCCTTAAACATACACACTTTGGAAGATACTTGTTAAGAATGGGGGGTTGGAAGGACTTATAAGACAGAGCTGCAATTGCTTGCAAGATGGACACACAGAGATTGAAGAAAAACTCAGATGGACTTTTTCTGTTTATTTGGCCTTTGTAAAAAGTTATACTGAACAATTTTATTTTTTATGTTACTACAAGTAGAAATAAATACTCTTGTTGCGAATTTTACAACTGCTCCTGGTTTTTCCTATGCTTCCTGACCTGTTCCTCAATGACAGTGATCACGGAATGAATTTGAATTGTATCTGGTACTTTTTATTAAACAGGATGTACATAAGAAAGTACAATGAGCATCATTTCTGGTGATCTGTAATTGTAATGTTTTTAAAATCACTACCATTTTTTGAAAGTGGTGTTAGTAATTTCATTGGTGCAATATTATGTCATGTGATATATTAACATACTACTTAAGATGGGTATGTGGGATTAGTCTCCACCTCCAGATGAAGCCTTTTGAGGTGAAGCGCTGAGGTGTTTTGGCTGCTCTTTGTGTGCGACTTCACATTCTCTGTCATCAGGTCACATCTATGGAACTTAGCCATCAGGTGTCAGGATCCCATGGAAGCTTTTTCTGCAGCAGTCTACTAGAAGCTGCCCATGCCAATGTCAGGCTCTGATGTCACATGCCTTATATAAGTGTGGGTGGCCCCTCCTCCATTCTTTCCATAGCCAGAGGTCATGGGATTCAGGCATCCCACCAGGGAACTGAGGAGGGAGAGAGAGAGAGAGAGAAAGGTGTCCAGCTAGCAGAAAGGCTGCAGCAACAGGATAGCCGAGCTGTAGAGAGAGAGAGAGAGTAAGAAAGGGGGATTGAGAGAGTTATGGTATGACCTGATGACAGAGATTCCCTCAAAGATCTACTGTTATGGTAAGTTCTTACGTAACTGTTCTGTCTTCTTTGGGGATGTCTCTGTCATCAGGTTACACCTATGGAACACGTCCCAAGCATTGCTGAGAGCAAGGACAGTCTGGGTGGCAGGAGGCCAGAGGCCTAAGAAAGAAGGCCCTATAGCACAGCAAGGTCAAAGTCTGCTTCTTCAGGATGCAATGTCCAGACTGTATAGCTTGGTAAAAGTGTGGACAGCACTCTAAGTGGCAGCAGTGCAAATCTCGGCTGCAGACATGCCCCTGAAGCAGACAACTTAAGTGGCCATGCCCCTAGTGGAATGGCCCTTAACAACCCCAGGATGTTCCTTCCCATACTTTCTGTAACAAAAAATAATACATTTGGCAAACCATTTGGACAAGCACTGTTTTGAAACTGGAGCACCATCTCTGCCAGGGGCAAAAGAAACAAACAACTGAGAGAACTTCATGCAGTCCCCTGTACGGTGCAAATAATAATGCAAAATTCTACGCACATCCAATGTGTGGAGCAATGGTTCCCCTGGATTAGCATGCTCTGGATAATAAATGGGCAGGTGGATGGATTGATTTAGGGTAAACTCAGACACTACCTTAGGAAGAAACGTAGGGTTAGTACACAAAGAGAACCTGTCTGTGTGGAAAATCAAATAAGGCTACTCACACATGAGAGCCTGTAGCTCTGAAATTCTTTGAGCAGAAGTAATGGCAACTAAGAACTAACATTTTCTATGACAGAAAGCGTAGCTCGCAAGATGCAGCTGGCTTAAATGGAAGTAGGGTTAGCTTCTCCAAAACAAAATTCAGGTCCCAAGTCAGAACTAGGTTATGGAATGGAGGCTTCAAGAGGAGAATGCCTCTCAGAAAAGTATGGGCCATATGCAGCTGTGCCTCAGTACGGCCATCAATGGGCACATAAAAAGCTGATACAGCTGACAGGTGCACTTTAAGGGAGGAGTACTCTCTGAATCAGGGGAAGGGAGGGAATGCATAAAGAAACCTCCCTTTCCAGGAGAGGGACAATGTGTCTCACCAGAAAACTCTAGGCCCTGAATCTAGCAAGCAGGAATGTGTCAGTTTTGCATTAAGTGGGGGTGCAAAAAGGTTCGGCTCTGGATGACCCCACCTGTTGAACAGGTCTTCTGTGACTGAGGTCAACAGTTCCCACTTGTGCACTTTGGACTGTGACTGGCTGAGGCTATCTGCCAAGGCATTTTGGGCACCTGGTGCATGGATGGCTGACAGTTCTATACCATGATCTAGAACCCAGTACAAAACCCTCATGGTTTCCCGACACAGAAGGTAGGAATGGGTCCCCCCCTTGCTTGTTGCTGTAATAGCCACACTGAGATTGTCCAACTGCAGCAGCAGAGGGGGCTGGGGGAGAGATGGTTCTGGAAGGTCTGTAAGGCATACAGAACTGCCCTCATTTCTAAGGTGTTTATGTAGCGACAAGTCTCCCAGTGGGGCCAGAGGCCCTGGGTCTGATAATGACCTAGGTGGGATCCCCAACCCAGACCAGAAGCATCCGTGGTGAGGAGTGGGGATAAGAAAGGGGACCCCCCTTTAAGAGATTGGCCGGATCCATCCACCAGTGAAACACTCTGCATACTGGAGAGGAGACAGAGGAGACAAGGACCAGCTGATCTAGATCATCTGAGCATTGGTCCCACTGAACCCTGAGGGTCCACTGTGGAATCCTCATGCAACCTGGCCAGAAGAACTTTTCACAATGGCCATGGCCATAAGGCCTAGTAGCCTGAGGAATGTCCAGGTTAGGACATGCTGGCTTTGAGCCACCTCCTGGGTCTCGGCAATAAGGTGATCTGCAGAGCCTGCCTGGTGGCACTGAGGGTTGAGGCACTGGATGCCAACCTCGTGCTACGCTGGAGACCCAGGTTTGGGAACAGACTTGGGTCGCTGGGGGTCAGCAGGGGCAGGGGAGGAGAGGATCGAGTATCTGGAGGACTGCTCTCTCCTGGGGTGGGTTGGGGACATTACACTGCTCCTCAGCGGCCTCTGGTGGAAATTGGGGGCCCGGCATGGAGCAGTGCAGTAACAGGGGTGCAGCGATGGCGGACATCAGCACTACTGTGCGCAGACGTCACTGTATGTCCGTGCTCCACGGGAAACTGCCTACACTAGATAACACCGGCCACAGGGATAGGAGACAGCAGCCCCCTGCGCCTCATGCCCACCGCCAGGTTCGGTCTCCTGCTCTCCCGATCCCTCATCCAGTCCTGGCTTGGTGCATTAGATTGTAGATAGATCACCAGGGTGGACAGCAGCCCTGCCTCAGGGGGTTCAGAGCCGGGGGGGCCGTCGGGTCAGGCTGGACTGGGGGTATCTGTCCCAAGTTTCCTGGAGGCTGAACTTCAGACCGGGCAGTAGAAAAAAGCAGTGGTGCGGGGGTATGCCTGATAGAGTTCCCAGCTGGTGAAAAATAGAGTTAACAAAAAAATAAGGTGATCCGCCCTGTCTTGAAGGAGAAAGACCTTGCCCTGAGTACAGTCCAGCACAGACTTGGGCCGATTGACAGTGACACCCAACGACTGGAATAGTTGCAGGGTGTGATCTATAGTCAACAATAGGAGCTCCCTGAACTGGGCTTTCAGTAACCAGTCATCCAGGTATGGGAACACATAAAGGCCTTGCGCCGGAGGCTGCTGCTACAGCTGCTAAGCACTTGATAAATACCCATGGTGCAGAGGATAAGCCAAAGGGCAATGCCCTGAACTGGTAATACCACCCCTGGAACAGGAACCGTAGGAATCACCTGTGAGGGGGCGAACCACAATATGCAGATAGGCATCTTGCATATTGAGGGGGCACAGCCAGATGCCTTGCTTGAGCAGAGGAAGAAGGCCATGCAAAGTGACCATCCAGAACATTTTGAACTGGATAAAAAGATTCAGTTCCTTGAGGTCTAGAATGGGCCTCAAGTCCCCTATGCTTTTGGGGACCAGTAAGAACCTGGAGTAGAACCTCTTGTTCCTTTGCCGACTAGGCATTGGTTCCATGGCCCTCTTGTGCAGCAAAGTTAGGAACTCTTGCCTGAGCACCTCTGTGTGGCCTGGAGGATAAAAGGTGGGGAGTGGAGGAACATCTGGAGGCTGTTCTAGAAGTTCTAGAGCATGGACGTGTTTGTTTATGTGCAGGATCCAAGCATTTGTTCTGATGGTTCTCCATTGGGACAGATTGAGGGAGAACTGACCTCTGACCACCACCTCCTGGCATAGAACAAGTGGAGGAGGGTGCGTCAAGAAATCAGATGGAAGCAGAACCGGTGGCTGGAGCTGCACTGCCTCCTCTGGGTTGCTTGGTAGAAGATCCAGAGGTAGAGGAAAGGGCAGGCAAGGCAGAACTGGCTCTGCATTTACCCTGCAGCTTGGTTCCGGAACCCATTTTGTGAGAGACCTTACGGAAGGACAGCCTCGGTCTGCTCCTGGGCTGGGTAAGATACAGGGAGTGGACAGACTGAATAGCTCTGCCAGAGACCTGCAAGTTATTGATAATATCCTGCACGTCTGGTCCAAAGAGTTGTGGCTCACAAAAGGGGCATTTAACACGTTTTGTTGGACATCTGTCGCAAAGCCAGAGACCAACAGCCAGCAGTGCCTTCTGAGGCAAATGCCAGAGGCAGCTGCCTTGGCTGTAGTATTAGCAATATCATAGGTGGCTCTGAGAAGATGCCTACTGACATCTTCCGAGGCCTGGAGCACTCTGGTAAGCTCCTGTCTATAGGAATTCTAAGGGAGGGCCTTCGCAGCAGCTTTGCCCTTCCTCCAGAGTGTGGTTTGGTACTTAATCAGATGGGCCAAATAACTGGCAATCCTGAGGCCCACAGTGGCAGAAGTGAAAGTCCTCTTGCCCCAGAGGTCAAGCCTCCGGGACTCCCAGTCAGGGGGCGGGGAACTAAGGTGCTTAGGGGCCTTAGTCCTGTCATGAGCAGTCTTGATAACCACTAAGCCAGTTTCAGGCCAGACAGAATAAAACAGCAACCCCTGAGGTGCCTGCTAGAGCTTGTCAGTCTTTCTGGGCATAGCTGGAACCATGTTGGACCTGTGCCAGGCTGCAGTGGCAGCATCATTAAGTGCTGGCAGCAGAAGAGGAATAACCGGGGACTCAGGAATCTCCAGAAAGTCCACCAGATTCCTCCCGGTGTCATCCCCTTTCTCCATTTGAAACCCCATGGTGGAGGACAGCTGCTTCATAATATTGAAAAAGGAGTGGCCCGTGGGGAGTGGGGGGAGGACCTGGGGGTGTCTCTGACAGATTCCTCACTCCTGAAGGAGACAGTGGACCTATCAGAGGAGTCCACTTCAATACCTTCCCCCTCATCCTCTTTCTCAGAGAGGATGAGGTCAGGATGATATTCCTCTTCGATGCTGGCCTGCTGTGATGCAGGGACCACCAAGCAGAGTAACAACGTCTCTCTGGAAGGCACAGGGAGAGGGGGTCGGACTGCTGTCGACACCAAAGCAGCCCCCAACGGCGCAGGCGATGACAGCCTGGTCCATGGCACAAACTGTTGAATGACAGATGTGGTAATAGAAGAAATGATAGTATTGAGGTAGATGGCAGGATCTCGAATAGTCATCAACACAGGCATCGACGGAGGGGGCATGTAGTCCAGGTCCGATGAAAATGCACTGCTAGTGGAGGCCAAAGTGGTTGGGCCAGCGCCCGAGGATCTCAAGGATTTAGAGGTTTTGAGGGCAGGGGCTCTTGATGCAGAAGCAGACGCCCCCTCCACAGCCCTGTAATGGGTGGGAGAAGAGTCCTCTGTGGGGGGCCTGAGCAGAACAGAGGCCTGCACAGGGTGAGATGTTGATGCCAAAGCCATTGATGGGGCGATCTCTGGAGAATAGGAGGAGGAATCCCGCGGGGACCAGGATCGCCAACAGGGGGAATGATCCTTAGGCCAATCCTTGTCCCACTGAGAGTGTTTCCCCAAGGATTTGTCCTGGGCCATGGTGGGCTGAGAACCCGAAAAAGATGCCAATGACTGGACAGGAGGGGGGCTCCATGAGGAACTTCTGCAGGACTTTCCTGCATCAGTGCTGGGTGGTGACAATGAATTTTAGGCAGGACTCACAGTCAAGAACATTGTGGCTAGGCCCAAGACAGTAGATACAGAGTTCATACTAAGGATGTTTGAGGAGCAAGGAGACTGAGTGGCCCATAACTGTTCCTATGCTAATCAACTATATTATGAAAGATTGTATCCTGTGGAAATCAGGTTGTCTAGATGACATTTGAATAAGCTTTCTGTTTTGCTAATAACTACTTCAAGGGGCATATTATTCTAAGGATTGATAGTTCTAAGGGTTAAATAACATTTTCTGTTTGTATTTGCCCGAAAATTGCAACAGGTGGTCTCTAATGTTGTAGTTATTGCTTTTAAATTCTAGGCCAAGTTCAGAGATTAAGTAGGGGTCTTGAATGAGGACATAGAGAAAAAGTAAATCTCCTCTTATACGTCTTGTTGTTAAAGACATGAGATTTAAGGATGTTAGCCTGGAATTATATGTTTCATTATTTAACCCCTTAATATTTTGGTAAATTTTCGTTGCACCTTCTCTAATTTATCACAATCAGTTTTTTTAAATGGACACCAGAGCTGAGATGCATATTCCAGGTGGGGCCTGGCATATGCTCTGAACAGGGGCATCATGACGTGTGAACTTCTGGAATTTATGTTTTTTCTTCATGGACTATATGACCCGATTCGTTTTACTTGATGGTTTCATGCATATGTTTAGAATTGGTAAAGTCGTTTGATATAATGATTCCAAGATCCTTCTCATACTGTAAGTTGCAGTAATCAGTAACTGGCCACCTAATTTATAAGAAATGTTTGGGTTACGTTGTCCAAGATGCATGACTTTACATTTTGAGTTATTTAGCTCGAGTCCCCATAAATTTACCCAGTTTGTAATTATGTCCAAATCTTGCTGAATGCATGAAGCTTGATTGGGGTTTGAAAATGGTCCTCCAATTTTAATATCATCCACATATTTAACAGAGGGGGTGATGCAATTTAAAGTCATATCTGAAATAAATAACTGAAATAAACAAGGACCGAAGACCGAGCCCTGTGGAACACCGCTTGTAACATAGCCAGTGTCAGACAAGGTGCCATTTATCAGTACCTGTTGTGATCTGTTTTGAATCCAATTGCATATCCAGTCAATAAGTAGGGTATTTATTCCAGATTTTTGTAATTTAAATGTTAGTGCCCCATGTGGAAGAGCATCAAAAGCCCTACTAAAATCAATATAAACAATATTGCATGCAGTCCAATTGTCAAGGTGATGGCTAATATGTTCATAAAAGCATATTAGATTTGTTAAACAGCTTCGTCCTTTCTTAAACCTGTATTTTTCTGGATCCCGATTATCTAAAACAGGAGCGACGATATCTTTTGGTAGGCTCGCGAGAGTTTTACAGATGGATGATGTAAGACTGATTGGTCTATAATTTTCCCAGATGTTATTGGGCCCTTTTTTGTGTATCGGGATGACATTAGCCTTTTTCCAGTCATCAGGCACAAAATCGTTATTAATGCACCCTTCAAAGAGAAGTTTAAGAGGGCAAACGAAGCACTCTGATAAAAGAAATAGCAGGTGCCCTGCAATATTATCGGGTCACGGGCTAAATTTACCTTTTTGAAGGCGTAATTTACTAGTTATAAGTTCTTCTGAGAAACTAATGTCTGTACCAGTGGGACCAGAAGGCAAATATCTAGATGGATTGTTAATATTACCTAAATCAGAGTTAAAGATGTTGCAGAACTTCTGGTTGAGAACATCTGCCATACCTTTTGAGTCGTGGATTAACTGATTGTTTACTAACAAGGGACCGGCTTGAGACACAGGTTTTTTTAGGGAATTAATGCAGGAGAAAAAAACATTGCTGTTGCTTTTATTGGCTGAATTAGCCAAATTTAATTCCCACCTTTGTTTAGACTTTTTGATGTTATATTTGCTTTTTTGGATCTTTAGATAGGATTCTCAATTGGTTTTAGCTTTGTTTTCCAAAAAAAGTGTTATATGTTTTGTTCTTTCATTTAATTAGCCTTTTTATTGTATTATTATTATATCATTTTGGGGCATGTTTGCAATTCATTTTTTTTTGTCTGGATGGGATGTGCTTATTTCTTAAGGTAATAATTATATTTTTAAGGAAGTCCCAACTGTCCTGAACTGATTTGTTGTTAAATATGAGACTCCAATTTATTTTGCTAATTGCTTTGCCAATTGCAGTTAGGTTGGCTTTTTCATAACAGTATGTAGTTGTGAAATTAGGGTTTAAAGCATAAAAGTTTTGTAATTAAAACTCAGTAGAGTTGTGGTCTCTGTTTCCAATTGGGGACTCAATGTTGATGTTATTAAGTACAAGTTCATCACTGCTTAATACTAAATCAAATACTCTATCACCTCTAGTAGGTGCGGTAACATGTTGTTTTAATTGGAGTTCAGAACAAAATGAAGGAAATTTCTTTCCCCTGCTTGAAGGGGCTGTAAGAGTGTTCCAGCAGATTTCTCCACAGTTAAAGTTCCCCATTCATGTTCATCAGTTGAAGAAAACTTCTTTCCACAACAGAAGTGATGGAAAAGAGAGAACAAAGGATTAGTTCTTGACATACAAAGGACAAGGGAATCACTAAGCTAAAGTGATTCAAAGCTAAGTAAAAGAAAAGCGTAGGAATATTTTTGGTGGTCAGACAGAGCAATTAAGCTTCCACAGAGTCTGTGCTCAAATGGTCGATACCGGGAATGAACTGAGGAGGGAGTGGGGCCGCCCGTGCTTATATAGGGCATGTGACATTGAAGCCTGACATTGGCATGGGTGGCCCCTAGTAGACTGCTGCAGAAAAAGCTTCCATGGGATCCTGATGCCTGATGGTTAAGTTCCATAGGTGTGACCTGATGACAGAGATATTCCTGAAGAAGATTCCTTAATTCATTAAAAGTTGTGATACACTGCTAATTTTGGCTTTCTGAGTGTCCTTCCCAGTAACAGTGCTGCTTCTTGTTTGACCCATAAGCTCATACTAGGAATGGCACTAACAGCAACCGCCGACAACTATCAATTCAGGTTTAGGTTGGAGGTGCCCTCTCTCCTCCCCTTCCTATCCAGACTCAGACCTCCCAGGGTTCCATCCTAGGCCCTTCTTTTTTCCTTTTTTTTTTATTTTAACTATAATTTTTATTGATTTCAACTTATGAGACACGCAACATAATACATAGATTTTAGGATTGATTCATGGTGTATATACACTGGTATACAATATATTAGGTTACAAGGACAGAACTGCACTACATCTTCTGATATTTATTAAACGTATTCCTCTGCATATTAAAAGACATCCTCATAACACATAAATTCAAAGTATTTCTTCCATGCTAACAGTTACTGGGCCCTCTGCGGACCCACCTCCTCAGTGAGAGCAGCATCCCTCCATGAGCTGCAGGAAGTCCCTCAGAGGACAAAATCCGACTCAAGCTGTGCCATATACCACACCCACTTTTGCCACTTGACAGTAAAGGAATCCACTCTTTCATGAAGGGTAGTTGTTAGTTTTTCTAGATGATAAATGTTAATTACAATGGTTCTCCAATCAGCCACAGAGTAAACAGCTGGAGTCATCCACCTCCGGGTAATAGCCTTTTTGGCTGCCACCAAATATATGGGCAGTAAAGTACGTCCACACGATGGTCTATGACTTGGCATAATAGATAACAGTACCATCTCAGCCGTCAATTCTACTGTTCCCCCAAGCATTCCTGCAACTCAGTTTGCAAAGTACACCAATATGGTGTGAGTAACGGACAAAGCCAAAAAATATGTCCCAAATCAGCTACTTTGCATTTACAACCCCTCCAGCACTGTCCAAAAATTGAAGGCATAAATTTAATATGTATAGCAGGTGATCTGAAATATATGTAACAGCATTTCCATGTGTATTCCCTCCAAACAGAGGAGAGAACCACTTTAATTGCTAGCATGGCAAATTGTAGCCAATCTTCAGATGTAACTGATGTTTCAAGATCAGTATTCCATTTGTTTAGGACTGTTAATGTTGAGCCTCCTAGTGTATCCCTTATTATTCGGTACAATTGCCCTATAAAATGTCCTCTCGGGCTTCCATGAATACTGCACTTTCAATTAACAAAGTTAGTAGGGGTGGTTTGGGGTTAGGCAATTTCATCCTATCCTGGGTTTGACCCTGTATGTAGGCCGGTAATTGGAGAATTCTGAAGTGATCTCTATGAGATAACCTGTGTCCCCCTTGCAAGGCTTCAAAGGAGGTAATACCAGTATTTGTAACATGGCCAGAAAAGATACAGAGAATTCCAGAAACTGGATTGGCATAAACACACCACCTGGTACATTCTGAAGCAGGGATTAATTCTCAAGTAATGCCCGCCTCAGAATGTATCATCGTTTGCAGCCAGAATGGGAGCGAGGAACAGGTAAAAGTGGAGCAGTGTTGGCACCGTGAACGTGCCGTAGATATCCTGAGCAGGCTGGCCTGCTGGTGCATGAGTTGGTTCCGCTGCAATGCGGTGACCTGGGTTGGAGCGAGCTCCGGTCATTGGAGGGGCTGGCCGGGGAGAAGGATCGAGCATCCGACTGCTCTCCTTCTCCGGGGAGGCGGCGGGATGTCGCTGATGCATGGGGAACACCTGGTGGAGGCCGGGTACCTCGCGCAGGCAGCAAGGTTTCCAAGAGGCGGAGACCGGACGCCCAGGCGTCGTGCGTTCCGCCCCTCTAAAGGGAGAAAATCTCAGCCCACCTCTCGCCGCCTAAATGATGCCGCCCCTCGGGCTGCTATCGCCCCCAGGCCGACTCCCCCCTATTCTGTTGTTTGTGGCACCCAAAAAGAGGGGATAGGGCACGTCCCCTGGGGTAACCCAGGGGTCCCGGACTACGCTCATGTGGGGATGCCACAGCCGAGGGATCCGTGACTGGGCGGACGACCAGCGGAGAGAGGGGGGGGGCGCAAAAAGTATAAATAAAAAAAAAAAAGAAATCCTGAGCGAGCTCCGCATTCGAGCTGAAGACACCCATGGGGACCGCACTGCACAGCAAGCTATCACGGCGATCAGCATAGTTTCTTGGTAAGCGAGCAATTCTGAAGCATCCAAGGAATGCGGTAGAGTCATTGGTGCAGAGAGAGCTGAAGAAACATGCAGTGAGTGTTGTTTCCATACCTGAATGGCAATTACAGCTAACGGTTCTCACTTCCTAGAAAGCACTGCATTGTGGAGACATAGGAAAGATTTGCATACATTGGCACGGAGAACAAAGTAAAATGCTGGATATGCAAATATTCGGTATGTGCCCACAATGCACTACTCAAGTAGAAATGTAAAATAACGAAACGAGTGAAAGCAACCGTGTAGATATAAGAGAAAGTAATACTGTGCAGTCAGATGTGTCGCTAACGTGTTTTTAAGTATCATTACCTACAGTACATAAAGTGGCTGGCACAATATACCTGTAAATAGCCATTGATTTTCGAGCGTGCATGCGTCCAGTACAGATCGAGATGGATGGAAAAGTACACTGTAGAAGACCAGTTAAAACTGTAAAAAACAGTACTGTAACTTGCTGTAAATTTATATCCAACGTAGCAGTGACTTGTAACTTACTGTTTTTTGCACTTGCCATGTTATAAGCGCATTAAGCCACTCCGAAGGTGGGATCTAATGGGGAATTAATGCATGGTTGTTGGTTGTAGGCACTCTGCCTTCGGCCTCATGCAACAACCCCCCCAACCATGCATTAATTCCCCATTAGATGCCACCTTTGTTGTGGCTTAATGTTTACTAGTTAGTACTTGGAACGTGTAATGTATACCCAATTGGCACCATCTCCTAAATGCAGGTCCATTGAAGCTGGCCCAGAATTTTCATCAGCCGATAGCAGCCGCATAAAAAAAAATTTCCGAGAATTCTGGATGGTATCTCATCTGATTCCATATTTTCAGGATCCCCATTAGTGAATTTTGTGAAATTTTGTATGGGACTAGATTTCCCCTTTGTTGCAAACAGTATAGGTGCCAAGTCATAGAGATCATTTATTGTGTATTCTATATGCTTCCCAGGTGCAGAATATGTGAGTGTTAGCCACAGAAATATTATTTATTTTATTTATTTATTTAGATCTCAGATTGAACTCCTTTGAGCTATCAGCTCTTTTACAACGGTTCCACGTCAGTATGACAGACAAGTTACAGTGAAGAACAGATTACAATATCACGAGAGAAACAACATAAGGTGGTATTGTACAATGTATGTCAGATATTTAGAGTAATACAAGAATTGCAGACCGTTGGGACACAAAACAACAACTGTAAGATCAGCCCATGAGGCCTTATCTAGGAAGGATTCAGGTGGGAGGAGGGAGTGAAAGTTAGGGTAGGAGGTGAGGAAGTGGGGGGGGAGAGACAGAGGCAAGGTGTAGAGGTTGGGGGTGGGGTGGGGTGTAGAGTTTGAGAGAGGAAGTACACAGGACAGTGGCAGTAAAGGCAAGCTCCGAAAGCAGGTACTAAGTGCTAATTGGGGCCTATGAGAGGGGTAAGTAAATTTTAATGGAAGCAGTCGCAGCAGGCATTAGCTACTAGGTGCAGACGTAGCTTTAGTTTGTACAAGCCCAGTGTGGTTTGAGTGGAGACTTCATAATGTAAAGAGTTAAACCAGAAATGGGCTCTATAGGCAAATGATCTTTGTCCTGAGGAAGTGTGGCAGTGGGGGATCAGAAAGATCTGGTTGTCTGAGCCTCTGGTTCGACAAGGGTTGCTGTAAAGGCTAGGGAGCTTCTGAACCCCTGGGGACGAGACCTAGGCTAACCTTTTCTGCAAGCAGGCAAGTTTGGTAGGTGATTCTACCTTTTAAATGGAGCCAGTTGGCCTGAGGATAGAGCTCACAGGTGTGTGTAAGGCACGCGGATCCAGTGAGGAGTCTGCGGGCTTTGTTAAGCGCAGTTGCGATGCATCGGAGGGACGTGTCAGTGGCTGAACTATAGACAACCAGTTGATAATCTACCAGGGAAATGACAGAGTTGTGGATAGCCAAGTTCAGGGCTTCAGGGGCCAGGCTTTGTCTGTGCCTACAGAGGAGCCCAATGTGGGTGTGGACTGCTTTGGCAGTATTTTCTATGTGGTGAGCATATGACAGATTGCTGTCAGTGGTATCACCCAAGTATCTGAAGTACTGTATTAGCTCCAAGGGTGAGCCCGTACTATTAGTGATTATTAACCGGGAGGTTTTATGCTTGCTTTGGGTATTATTGAAGAGCATAATTTTTGTCTTTTTATAGTTAAAGATAAGCTTGTGTTCACTGAACCATTTTTCCACACTAGCAAAGCCATGCTGCAATTGGTCCTCTAGAAGTTTGCGGTCAGGATTGCTTGAGTAGATAACCGTGTCATCCATGTAAAGTAGGATATGTTCTTGGCATGAGGTTGGTAGTTTGTTTAGGAAGATACTAAACAGGAGAGGGCCAAAATGGACCCTTGTGAAACACTTGATTGAACACTTCTATCAGTGAGAACATCACCAATCTTGACTTGTTGGGACGGGTTTGACAGGTAGCTTTTAAACCAGTCTGCGGTGTCCTTGGATAGTCCTGTGCCAGATAGGTGATCAATCAATAATGCATGATTAACAGTGTCCAAGGCTTTTGTCAGATCTATGAATGCTGCTCCAACCAGGCGCCCTTGATTGAGTTATTAATAAAGCCTGTGAATTCCAGTAGAATTCTAGTATCTTAAGAAAAGCTGCTCCTGGCATACCAGTCAAAGTTAGGCAGATTTACCCCTCCTGAAGCTAATGATAAATTCAGGATTGAAAGACGAACCCTAGGGCATTGCCCCATGCCCCATATAAAGGTCAATATCATTTTGCTCCATTAGGAGAAATAGAAGCAGGGTGGCCAGACAGGTAGGTTTTGGAACAAGTATAGTAAGTGGGGCAAAATGTTCATTCTTATAATTTCCACTTTTGGAAAAAAGGACAAATTTAATCTACCCAATTTAATAAGATCCTGTTGTATTATAAGAGTTAAGGGTTCATAGTTCATAAGGTCCAAATTGTTAACATCTTGCGTTATATGAATACCTAAGTATTTAATATTAGTCCTCAGCCAACGTAAGGGAAACTCACTTTTTAAGCTGGCTAATGGGTAAAATTAGAAGTTAAAACTTCAGTTTTGGTGACATTTAACTTAAAACCCGCAGTTCTTTCAAATTTGCCTAGTATTTCCCATATTTTGGGGACTGAATCCTCTGGTGATAACACAGAGAGTAGGACATCACCAGCAAACGGTGACACTTAATGCTGTGTCTGCCCCAGAGGTACCCCCTCTATACCCTCCTCCCTTCGAAATGCAGTTCCCAGGGGTACCATGTATAAAGCAAAAAGAAGAGGAGAGAAAGGACATCCCTGTTGGGTGCCTCGCTGTAAAGAAATGGGAGGGGTCAAAGCTCCATTGACACAAATATATGCCTTTGGGTCTACATAAATGTTTTTTTTAACCATGCACGAAAAGATTCTAGGAAGCAAAAGGCGGACAGGGTGTCTCCCAGAGGAAGTCCCAGGACACCCTGTCAGCATTTAAATTTAGCAGGACTGCTGGGATCTTTCTTGTCTGCAGGTACTCCAACAACAATAAGGTCCGATGGATAATATCTGTCGTATTTCTGGCCTTAATGAAGTCTGACTGGTCCGGATGTGTAATGGTAGGTAGAATTTGTTCCTGGTGTGAGGCCCAAATAGCCATGTAAATTTCATAGTCAGCATTTAGTATAGAGATTGGGTGATGCGAGGAAGGTTCTGTTACATCTTTTACTGGTTTTGGTAAAGCTGCCAACACTGCATATGCCCAAGAGGTGCTCACCATTTGCCACCTCCTTGTACACCAGTAACAGAGTGGGGAGTAATAACCCCAAAAATGTTTTATACCACTCGGCACTGATGCCATCCGGACCAGGACACTTACGGGATTTAGCTGCTAAAATTCATGCACAACAGCTAAGTATATATTTCTATCCTGCACTGAACTGTGAGCTGTCATAGAACTGTTTTGGGCAACTAAATTGCTGTTTGTGCCAGAAGGTGTATCTTTTAGGGACTATGAGAGCTTGCTCTAGAAGCTGAAGCTGTAACACCTATTGTTGGAGTAAACCTGATATTGCACTATGGGAATGAAGTCCTGAACATTGTCAGAAGTGTGAAGCTGCTATAATTGCTGAAATAGTTGATGTCTGGGCTGCCTTTTAAAGTGTGCTGGAGAGTGTTATTTTAATTGTTGTGCCTGCCATTTAAAGAGTGCTATTGACTGTTCAGCTAAAGGTTTGACCAGCCTACAGTAAACTGCATATTGCTCACAATTCTTGTTGCCTAGCAACAGTATACGAGTCCCTTCGTGCTTAATCAGCACACCTGCCCACAGTTACCTGAACCCCTCGTGCCACACACCCATCCCTCCGATTGGTGGTGGCAGCCCAGTTGGTAGGAGGCTGGAGGTTTAAATTAGCCATCCCTGATTAGACGTGGCGGCGTCTATGGCGGCGGATCGTAGTGGGGAAGTGTGGGAAAGTGTTTTTGCAAAGGGAGTCAGTGGGAGGGTGGCAGACTCCACTGATCCCCCACAACATATCCAGAACCGTTGCTGAAACAAAGGACTGCAAAAACAAGCTGTGCGAGCAGTGATACCTAAAGTATAATGCTAAGTGACCTAAGTGCAATTGAGATCATGCATAACAGCTAAGTATATATTTCTATCCTGCACTGAACTGTGAGCTGTCATAGAACCGTTCTGGGTGACCGAATTGCTGTTCGTGCCAGAAGGTATATTGCTGAAATAGTTAATGTCTGGGCTGCCTTTTAAAGTGTGCTGGAGTGTGTCGTTTTAACTGTTGTGCCTGCCATTTAAAGACTCCTAGAGGGACAGAGGGCACTGAAGGTAGACAAGGCACCAGGGCCAGATGGTATCCACCCTAGGGTGCTGAGGGAGATGGTGGAGGTGTTGGCAGAGCCACTGGCAGATCTGCACAGCACCTCACTGTAGTCGGGATGTGTGCCACTGGACTGGAGGATGGCACATGCAGAACCATTACACAAGTGCGGGGCCAAGGAATGAACCGGATAATTATTGCCCAGTAAGTCTCACCTCCATTGTGTGCAAACTCATGGAAATGATACTAAAGGAAAGACTGGTGTCGTACCTGGAGGACAATGGCCTCCAGGATGTGAGGCAGCATGGGTCTGTTTCAGGGAAGTCTTGTCAAACCAACCTCATACAATATTATGACTGGGTGACAGGTGAGCTGGATAAGGGTCATGCAGTGGATGTTCTTTACTTGGACTTCAGCAAGGCCTTCGATTCAGTGCCTCATGGGCGGCTTGGGGGGAAGCTAACTGGTTAGGTGTAGGGGTAAAAATGATAAACTGGATTATAAGCTTTCTGCAACAGGTGGTGGTGAGAGGGGAGCTCTCAACTCCAAGGCCGGCTGATGACTGGGGTGCCACAGGGCTCTGTGTTGGGGCCAATATATTTGGGCTCTTCATATCAGACATTGCACACGGGGTGGTGAGCAAGGTAAGTCTGTTCACTGAAGACACCAAAATTGGAACAGTGGTGGATGGAGAGGAGGGATGGAAACAGCTGCAGGGGGACCTACGCAAGCTAGAGGAGTGGTCAGAGAGGTGGCAGCGGGGGTTCAATGCAAAGAAGTGTAAGGTTATGCACTTTGGGTGAAGATCCCAAGGAGAGAATACTGGCTGGGGGTTAAGCTAGGGATCACTGGGAGGAGGAGAAGGACCTAGGGTAATGATAACAGGGACCATGAACAACACTACCCAGTGCAGGAGGCGGCTGCAAAGCGAACAAAATGCTGGGGTGCATTGTGAGGGGTTTACGTCCAGGTGAAGAGGAGTCTTGCCCCTCTACAGAGTCGCTGGTAAGGCCACACTTAAGAGTATTGTGTGCAGTTTTGGAGGCCATACCTAAAGCATGATATCAGGCTACTGGAGAGGGTGCAGAGGAGGACAACAAAGATGATATGTGGAATGGAGGGAAAGACTATGACAGCAGGCTGGGAGACCTGAATATGTACACCCTGGAGGATAAAAGGGACAGGGGGACATGATAGAGACATTCAAGTATCTGAGGGGAATCTATAAGGATAGGGCAGATGGGGTCTTTAAGTTAAGGAGGGGGAGGGTCACCAGGGGGCACAGGCTAAGAATAGAGGGGGGAAGATTTAGGAAGGAAATGAAGAGACACTATTTCACAGAGAGGGTGGTAGCAAAATGGAATGCCCTACCAGAATGGGTGGTGTCATGTAAATCTGCGAACAGCTTCAAAAAGGCATGGGACAGGGAACAGGGGAGAGTGAGGGTGGGGTAGGTGGGGGTGGCAGTGGGATGACAAAGGGAAGGGGGTGGGGCAGCTGCAAACTAGGGGTGGTGGCTGCACACTCGAGCAGACTCAGATAGACTAGGTGGTCTGTTTCTGCTGGCACATTCGTATGTTCATATCTTTTATGGCCTGTGAGCGCTTGCTCTAGAAGTTGAAGCTGTAAAGCCTATTGTTGGAGTGACCCTGATATTACACTATAGGAACTAAGTCCCAAACATTGTCAGAAGTGTGAAGTTGCTATAATTGCTGAAATAGTTGATGTCTGGGCTGCCTTTTAAAGTGTGCTGGAGTGTTATTCTAACTGTTGTGCCTGCCATTTGCCTGCCATTTAAGTAAGCAATAATACCCAACAGGGTGGGCGGTACTGTGCTATACCGGACCGCCCAGGGGCATAATGAGGCCCGACGCCGCAGGCGGAGGGCCTTATAGCCCCTGGAAGGTCCGGTATAGCACAATACCGCCCACCCTGGAGGGTATTATTACGCTTAGAAAATGGGCATATGTGTACATTTTTGTTAGGTTGTGAAATAACTAATGAAATGACTGAACATAAATAGAAATATCAAATAATTAACTTTTGTTTCATAAAGTAGTCCCTCATTTTATGTGCTGTTCTATCTCATAACCCCCTCCCACACACACACACACACACACACACACACACTCATTCTGGTGACAGAGACATTCTGTTCTCCTACCTCCCCCCCCCATCATCTAAAATAAGACATCAAGTTTCCGAAACTGGAGAGGGAGAAACTGTGGTTTTACTGCAGGTTCAAAAAGGTGCCAGTAATAAGTGAGTACAAACGGGGATTGCTAATCCGGAGTATTGGGAGAGTGGTTTAGGTGCTTCACTTGGTAACAATCTGTTGTGTCCCCCAGTTGCATGGCACTATTACTTTTGTTTTATTTTTACTTTAGCGCAATGGTGAGCGTGCGTGTTTGTCACCTAAGCTGCTATACTGAGTGAGTTCGGCTGTTGTTTTCGGCAAGGACATGTTTTAGAGCCGCCGCTTTGTGCTTGTTTTGTCTCCCTAGCTGCTGGGCTCTCAGGGGTTTTGTAGGAGCTGTATGCGGTTTTTATTATCTTCTTGCCCGAGGAATGTGGATTGCTTTTCCGGATGGTGGACTTACAGTCGATGCCTTCAATCTCCTGGAGTGAGTCTTTGTCATTGTGATTGGTTTGGGGGTTGTTCAGGAAGGTGCCCATGTACACGCCTGGTTGTTTTCCTTTTCTGTTTGAAACCGGGCAGGAGTTGCTTGGTTTGGGGAGCGAAAGTTCTGGTGCTTCCCTTGGTCATCTCCGTGGTCTTGTGGTTCGGCACTTCTGTATAGGGTATTGGGGCTGGTTATGTTTCTAGTGTGCAGAAGAGTGTAAGCGGACAGTAGAAATGAGCTGGGAAGGAGGAAGGAAGTTTTGGTTTAGGTTTGGAAGGCATGCACGCTACTATGATTTCAAAACCGCACTGATTACAGAGGGTTCCATGAAGCTGATCGGTTGGACAGCTTTGCTTTTGTTGGTTTATTTTTTTTATGTGTGGCTAGTGTATGTTGTTTTTTATTTGAAAAGCTAACGGAAACTGAGAGATCGCTTGGGGGGGCTGTCTTGCTCAGTACCCAGTACAGTTTTCTCGTGTGAGTGAGAGGTAAGCTGGAGGGATAGCTCAGGTATTGAGAGTCACAGATAATTGCTTAAGAGGATACGGTACACAAGAAAAAAAAATGTGACTGAAAGGAGCCCCGCTGAGGTTGTGTGACAGATTGGTGCGGTACCTGGTAGTGAACTGCATAGCATTGAGGGCCAGTATCTCTCGCTAAGGGAGAGTAAAAATGGCGGTGATTTAAAATTAAATTGTGTGTTTTCAGCCAGTCAGGATGCAGACTGGGCACAGGAGTACATGAGTGGGTGATGGGGCACTAAGGCTGGTACTTTTTATTTCCTGGGCATCTATTGAAAGTTAATGTACCCCCTTGGCAAGGGCACCAGCCAATCAGATGCCAGGAAATAAAAAGCCCATTTTCTAAAGAGTACTACTGACTGTTCAGCTAAACGTTTGACCAGCCCACAGTAAACTGCATACTGCTCACAATACTTGTTGCCTTGCAACAGTATACAAGTCCCTTCATGCACACCTGCCCACAATTACCTGAACCCCTCATGCTGCACCCCCCCCTTCTGATTGGTGGTGGGAGCCCAGTTGATAGGAGGCTGAAGGTTTAAATTAGCCATCACTGCTTAGATGCGGCGGCGTCTATAGCAGCGGCTCATGATGGGGAAGTGTGGGAAAATATTTTTGCAAAGGGAGTCAGTGGGAGACTGTGGGAGTGTGAGTATATGTAAAGGCATTTACGTCTAGAAGTAGGGATGATGAATACGGACAGAAAATTCGTATTATTGGGATGGGTTTTCATACTGTTGGGAGGGTTACATGTGTGTGACAGCATAACATTATGTCATAGTAAACAACAGAAGGGAAATAAGTATGGTCCTCGAGAATATATTACATCATGTTTATTGTTGCAGGCTAGGGAACAGATGGTGTCAAGCCTGTTACTGCAACGTTATCCATATGCAGTAAGGGTTTGTGGTTTTTTGGGTTATCAAGGAGTGTATCATAATGGTTCTGTATTTATTAAGAAAATGATGCAGGGATTGAAACTGGCATTATTATTATTACAAGCTGGTGATATTGAGAGAAATCCTGGCCCATCAAACCATAGTGATGCTGGTGGTGTATCTTTAAATTGTTCTGCTTCCCTTTGTTCAGCTACACACAGCTTTAAAATACTACACTTAAATGTGAGAAGCCTGGTCCCAGGTTAGCTGAAATAGAACAAATAGTGGATCATTATAAGCCTGACATGTTGGCTTTATCTGAGACCTGGTTAAAGCCGGTGGTGCCAGATAATTTGTGTGCTATTTTGGGGTACAACCTTCTTAGAGTTAACAGGAAGGGTAAAAAGAAAGGGGGTGGAGTAGCTGTTTACTATAAAAATACTCTTCAGTTATTATAAAATATTTTAATGATGGCTCATCTGAATCGGATTGGCTATTGCTTTGGGTATTGTTGGGCGGTGTTAGGCACCTAATCGTAGGATGTCTTTATAATCCACCAAATTTTGGCGTTAAAGGGTTAACGCAATTTCTAGATGTTACTGTTCCCTATACTCAACAGCATGATTTTGTTTTAGTAGGGGACATTAATTTGAACTGGTCCCATAGATCCGAAATAGGATTAGAGCATTATTGGCTAATTATGAGCTATCTCAATGCATTGTTGAACCAACCCAGTTAAATGCTCATACATTAAACCATTCTGTCCTGGATTGGGTCATTACAAATAGGATAAGTCACTTAACGGCCTTGGGTGTTTTACCTGATGCAGTGAGCGACCATATGGCCATTTTTGCAGTGCTCAGTTTTGGCTATAAAAAGGTTCCCCCTCGACTGGTTCGAGTTCATTCATTTAAAAAAGTCAATTTAAATACTCTTTACGCTTACTTATCTCAAATTGATTGGTCCTACCTTGACTGCATCCCTGAGATAGATTCTGCAGTGGATTATTTCTATTATTAGCTTCTTCCGATTCAAAGTTTATAATTTCCATTGCGTACAATGAGATTTAGAGGGGTTCCTAATTTTTGGTTTACCCCTACCATTAAGGCCTTGATTAAAGAGCGCAATGCAGCATGGGCGACTTATAAAATTAACCCAACAACTCAACTTCTTAATAATTATCGTCATGTTAGAAATAAGGTTTCAAATTTGGTGCGTAAAACAAAAAAGGATTTTTATAGATAAAATTCCAGACAAACTGGGCGAATCCCAAACAATTTGGGAAAATATTAATTCTCTGCTTTCTCCAAAATCTGCATCTACTGTTCGACATTTGTTGGTAGATGATGTTGATGTTATTGATCCTGTTAAAATAGCTAATCTCTTAAACCAGAAGTTCTCTGATTTATGTAACTACAGAAGTGCTGGAATTCAGATGGGGGATGAGGGCTTAAAAGCAGTCCCGCTCATGCTGATGGACCACGTTTCAGGTTTAAGAAGATCTGAGACTGATGTCCTAAAACTATTAAATACTCTTTATGATCATTATAGTAACTGTGAAGGTGAGCTTGATGGAATATTCATAAGGTTGGCTATTCCATTTATAGTCAAACCCCTTTGTTGTCTTTTAAATTTTTCTTTAGAATTCAGCCAGTTTCCATTGGATTGGAAGTTGGCGAGAGCTGTGCCTATCCCTAAAAATGACAGGCAGTCTTACTGGAGGATTTTAGACCAATTTCGATTCTCAATCCTCTAAGTAAGATGCTTGAGAAGGTAGTAGCCAATCAAATTAATGATTATCTTGCCAGTTATGGTCTACTCTCACCACACCAACATGGTTTCCGTAAAAATTATGGAACAGGAACTGCCTTGGTTGGGTTCACAAACTCTGTCCTAAGGGACTTTGAAAAGGGCCTCTTGACTGGGGCGGTGTTTGTGGATCTGACCAAGGCATTTAACTTAATTGAGCATGATTTAGCATGCTCAAATTCGAGCGTTTTGGATTTTTCTGAAATAACAGTTTCTTGGATCAGAGATTATTTAACAAATTGCTCACAATATATTAGCATTGGTCCCTGTACTTCTGAAACATCATTGATCAGTTGTGGAGTTCCTCAGGGGGTCCATTTTGGGCCCCTTATTGTTCTAAATCTTTGTAAATGAACTTCCCTCAGTCTGCAAAAGTTGTAATATCATTCTCTTTGCAGATGACGTGATTTTTTTTTCCTCAAAGTGATTCTTCTATTGAATTAACAACAGTCTTAAAACGTGATTTTGAGACTATTTGTAATTGGTTCATGCATAATTTGATGGTTTTGAATTAAAAAAGACAAAATCAATGAAATGTGGCACTTAATCCATGCTTAGAGATAATCCTTCTTTATGTCTTCACGATTTGGATGGTTTGGTCATTGAACAGGTACATCTATTTAAGTATCTTGGTGTCCTATTGGACCCCGGATTGTCTTTTTCATCTCAGGTTCTTTCAGTTGCTCGTACTATTAATCAAAGGTTGGGACTTCTGTATAAATTTAAAAATTATTTTTCCCTAGAGGTTAGAAAATCTATTGTTGTAGGTTCTTTATTACCATATTCTGATTATGTTTTGTACATTTATTGGAATCTTGGGAGCAGAAAATTGCAATTGTTGAAAACTGTTTACAATAATATCTGCTGATTCGTCCTTTTGGTGCCTATGCGTACTCACCATTGTGCTTTGTATTCTCAGTTGGCTTGGTTTGCTCCAATGGCGAGAATAGAGTATTTTTTTGGTTGCTTAATCTTTAAATGTATCCTCCTAAAATTCCAGTTTCCATTATATAATCTTGTAAATTCACGAAATGTCCTCCCAAATTTACGTTCTTCAAATCGTATTTTAATGGACATTGTATTGCCTAAGCTTAAAGTTTCTTCTTGCGCTTTTTCTATCACTGGTCCAGTGTATTGGAATGCACTACATTTGGTGATACGTCAGGCTTCATTTATGAAAAAGTTTTAAAGAAAAATTGAAAGAACACTTATTACTGAAATATCTATGTAACTGTTTTTTGTAATTTATTGTTATTGTGTGTTATGTCAGTGGTGCTAAGTAATGTATGTTCAGTCATTGTCTTCCCGGGTCGGGCCTGAAAAAGGGCCAATGGTCCAGTGTCCTTATCTGGTTAACAAATGAATAAATAAATAAAAACATATGTTGTAGTATCTCCTCTTAGCTGACTGGTGCTTCCAACTTTTGTCTCTGTTCATCTGTTAATTGAGGTAGGCCCAAGGGTTCCAAGAATAACTGCCTTTCTTCTACTCGGCGGGGGTCAGTTTATGTAGAGACTGGTAGTAGCTGATAAAGATGGCCTGGATCTCCTCTTCCTTATGAACTAACCTATTTGTCGTGGGGTGTCTTAATTTAAGTATGATTGCTGTTTTTTTTACACATTCATACCCCATTCTTTTTTCCATCTTCCTTAACGACCTCCCCACTGCCAGTGTCAGCTCGCATATCCACATGTATGCGCAGATGACACAGTTATGTTTGCCTCTGGTCCCTCTGCAGAAGCTGTGGTAGACCTACTCCAGGAGGATTTCTGCAATGTTTTGCACTGATTTCAATCTAACCAACTCAGAGTCAACACTAAGAAGACAGTGACTATGACCTTTGGTTCCAATCAGAAACTGGCCAGACTCGCTGCCGCCATGGTCTTCACCACTCTGGATGGCTCCAATGTTGAAGAGGTTCAGTCCTTCAAGTACCTGGGAGTGTGACTTGACGGTACGCTTGACTTCTCAGCCCTCACTGATGCCATCCACATTAAGCTCCATCCCAAGCTTGGTGTCCTATATCATAACAAAGACTGCTTAATCTCTGCAGGTCCACAGGAAACTTGTTACAAAATGGTGCTCCCTGTTTTTGATTACACGGATGTGGTCTATGGTACTGCCTCTTCCACTTCCACTTCCACTTCCCTTGCCAGACTGGACACCCTCTTCAACTCCTTCTGCCATTTTGCTACTAGCTCCTCCCACGCACTCACCACTGCTTGCTGTATTCCTCCCTAGCCATCTTTCCCCTGTCTTCTCACCATCAGGCTCACTGTGCCTCCCTCATTTCCAAATGCTGGTTTGGCTCCCTTCCTTCTTACCTCTCCTCTCTCCTATCCCAACTTCCCCCCTGCTTCATGCTCCCTCCATTCCAGGGACCATCGCACTTTTGCCACTCCTCACCCCTGCTCCTGTGCTGGGCAATCTGCCTTCTGTCACCTTCCCTCACTCTGGAACAAACTCCCTTCCTTCCTCCATCACTCCTCATCACCTGGCTCCTTCAGATGGCAGCTGAAATTTCAACCCCTTCCCACCTGTTCCTTCCTTTCGTCTGGATATTTTAATGGCTGAACCTTTTTGCAGTCCAGATTACTGCTCCTATTCTATTATTGTTGGTGGAGGCCAGGTGTCAGAGCAGAGTCAGGGGCTGACATAACGAAGGGGAGGGTGGAAGGAGCTCTCGGCTTTCGGGAGTAAGAAGATGTTTGATATTCTGGATGTTACAAATAAAAAATATTTATTTATTTAAAGAAACTTTGGATGAGTGGGCCTGTTTTGTCCAATCTTCTTTGCTTACTCCTCTCATGTTTATTCTATATGCCTTAATAAAACAACAGGGGTCAATACCCTGCAGGAGTGGTATAGAATGTTCCAGATAGTCCAAAAGAAATTGCAGAAGGTCATCCCCTTCAACACTGTCTGGTATGCCCACGATCCAGATATGGGAGGCCCTGGCTGCATTTTCCAGGGCCTCCAAGCTGTTGCCTAGCTGGGTATTCTCTGTAGGAAGTGTAGCCACTGCAGTCAGGGTCTTCATAGAACAGGAGTCAGCGTCAGTCACTGTAGTAGTAAGTGTCTTTAACTGAGCATCTTGGCTTTCTAAACGCTGCAGTGTTTTTTCAGTTTTTACATCCACTGCCCTGACTGCCCCGAGTACAGTGTGCCAACGTGGCTCCATTCCTGCATCAGTAGGCTGTCCAGGACACGAGCTGGTGGAGGGCCCTTCCTGTGGCTATTGTTTTAGACCTCTGGCCGCCACAATCTTCAATGTTATCATGATGAGTTTAGGCTTAAAATGATCAGTAGAAGTTGGGCTATTCACTTTAGTAAGTTGTAGAATGTAAAAAAGAAAGCTGCCCAGTGTGTTTGCCAAAATATTATACCAACCAGCAGGAGACCATGTAAGAGCATGTTCTGCCAAGTCTCTGGCTCTCTAGCACCCCCCCCCTACACACACACAATATGTTTTCACTGTTTGGCTCCCTAGCTGCACCCTGACCTCCTTGGCTAATGAGCACATCTTTTTTTGTCAGTTTTATTTAACGTATCAGCAAAACAATGCAGTACATTGATTTATGCCATATAACAACTGTTCTTGACAAAGGGAGATACTTAACGTAGCACAGTGTTTTTCAAATCCTTGAATATCTCGTATTGTACCTCAGCATATTCATTAGAAAATATAATAGATCCACATTATATCCAATGGCCTGCTAATTGTGGCCTAGTATAAGGTGACAGGTGCATCCGTTTGTGGATTCTAAAGAGCCAACTGACATAAAAAAAAAAATAAAATAAAATAAACAGGTAATGTCCTACATCAGCTAGACTAAATTAGATCTCTAGTTCCTTTGGTTATACCTTTGAATGTTTTGGAACACCAAGGGGTCCTGTTAAAGGCAGTCAGAGAGTGGGCACCAGCCATTAGAACTTAGAAGGCAGGGAACCAAGGAAGGTGAATTACTGCCTCCAGGGGTCCCCATACCTGATTGTATTTGTCCTCTTGGTTCCCAGCAGATCCCACTTGTGCATTCTGGACTATGACCTGCTTCGTCTGTCTGTCAAGACATTTTGGGCACCTGGAACATGGACTGCTGACAGCTCTAGACTGTGGTCTAGAGCCCAGTACCAAACCCTCATCACTTCCCTGCACAGGGGGTATGAATGAGTTCCCCTTGCGTGTTTATGTAGTGCACAACGCTGACATCTGTCTGCACCAGACGAGGCCCCGGGGACATGTAATTCTGGAAGGCTTGCAGGCCATACAGAATGACCCTCATCTCTAGGACGTTTATGTGGAGGGAACTCTCCATTGCAGTCCATGTACCTTGGGTTTGGTAAGGCCCTAGATGCACCCCCAGCCTATCCCGGAATCATCCATGGTAAGGATCTGAAGTGGGGAAGGAATCAGGAAAGGAACCCCTTTGAGCAAATTGCTGGGTTCCATCCACCACTGAAGCACCTTCTTTACTGATGAAGAGACTAAACCCTCTGTTCTAGATCATCAGTGCGCTGCTCCCTTTGGACTCTTAATGTCCACTGGGGGATCCGCATGTGCAGCCTTTCCAGGGGAACCATGACAATGACTGCTACTGACAGACCCAGTAGCCGCAGGAATACCCTGGCTATGACGTACCAGTTGCTGTAAAGTAGCTGGGCCGGTGCAATGAGGTGTTCTGCCCTGTTTTGGGGAAAAGGCCACTCCTTGGGCAGTGTCCAGTATAGTTCCAATGTACTGGAGACAATGGCAAGGTCAAGACTGACTTGGGCAGATTGACCATGATCCCTAAAGCATTGAACAGTTCTCTGGTACAAGCTATGGTGTGAGACAGTTGCTCCTTGGACTGAGCTTTGAGCAACTAGTTGTCCAGATAGGCTCCTGAGGGCTGCTGCCACCACCACTAAATATTTGGTAAAGACCCATGGCACAGATGACACGCCACAGGGAAATACCCTGATCTGGCAGTGCTCCCCCTGATCCAGGTACCTGAGGTACTTCCTGTGGGGAGCACAAATCCTTATATGCAGGTATGTGTCCTGCATGTCAAGGGAGCATATCCAGTCTCCCTGACGTAGCAGGGGCAGCAGGCCTTGCAAAGTTACCACCCTGAACTTCTTGTACTGGATACAGAAGTTCAGATTCCTCAGGTCCAGGATGGGTCTCAAATCCCCTTTGGATTTGGGGACTAGAAAGAAGTGGGACTAGAACCCTCTGTTCCTCAGATCCCTGGGAACTGGCTCTATGGCCCGGTTCTGCAGCAGTGTGGAACTTCCTCCAGTAACACTGGTATGTGATCTGGAGGGTAGCTTGAATGAACTGGAGGTAGGGCTGGAGGCTACTCCAGAAGTTCTAGAGTGCGACCTTGTTCTATGAGCTACAGGACCCAAGCATCTGTTGTGGTCTCCCTCCACCTGTCCAGGTGGACGGAGAAATGACCCCCTACCATCACCTTCTAGAGTACTGGAGAGTGGGGGTCTAGTAAGGAGTCATGCTGAAGTAGAACCAGTGGCTGGGGTTGCACTTCCACCTCTAATGGCTTTTCCTGTGGTGCAAGTTGGCTGCACCCATTCTGTGCTTGCCCTGCTGTTTCGCCCCTGACTTGGGTCTGTAGGTGGCACAATGAAAGGGTACCCTCTGCCCACTTTTTGGTTGGGTGTGGTAAAAGGAGTGGACTGACCGCAGAGTCCTTCCCGAGGCCTGCAGGTCAGACAAGGTATCCTGCACATCTGCCCCAAACAGCTTGTACACACTGAAGGAGGAATTCAAAATAGATTGCTGGACATCACTAGGGAACCAAGACTCCCAAAGCCAAGCATATCTTTTGAGGCAGATGCCAGCCACAGCTGCCCTGGATGAGGCATTCAAAACATCATAGGCAGACCTCAAGAGGTGCTTACCCACATATGCCCCAGTCTGGAGGGCCTTCAGCATCTCCCTGCTTCTAAGGGCCCTCTGGAAGGGCCTCAGCAGCTGCTTTGGCCTTTTTTCCAGAGAGTGTTCAAGAATTTGACCATATAGACCTGGTAACTGGCAATTCTGAGGCCCAGCATGGTCGAAACAAATGTCATCTTCCCCATGAGGTCCAGTTTCCTCAACTCCTCATCTGGGGGAAGGAACTGAGGAGTTGAGGTCTGTTAGACCTATCGTGGGCTGCATTAATCACCACTCAATCCACCAGTGGTTGCCCTATGAAAAAGGCTTCCCTGAGGGAGCCTGGTACAGTTTATCTGCCTTTTTAGGCATGACAGAAAACATACTTGTCCTGTACCACGTGGCCATTGTGGCATCCTCTAATGCACCCAGCAGAGGAGGAACAATTGCAGGAGAGGTGGAGAATCTGGCAGTTCCAAAAATTCAGCCAGGTATCTCCTGGTAATATCTTGCTCCTCAGCATCAAACCCCATAGCTGCTTGGAGCTGCTCCATCATGGAGGTGAAGGAGGAGTCTTCAGACGGGGACTTCGGGGTATACCTGGTGGAGTCCCCACCTCCTGAGAAAATAGTGGAGCTAGACCTAGAGGGTCTCCTATCCCCATCTTTCTCCTCCTCCTCCTCATGTGGGATGAGGTCAGGATTGCACTCCACATACTCGTCGATAGACTCTGAGTAATGCAGAGAAGGCAACGAGGACATCGCGCCCTGGAGGGAGCAGGGCACGTTGATGTGACAGGTGTCACTGTGGGGGCTGGTCTGGTAGACTCTGGCATCATCCAGCCTGGAGGTGGAGCAAGGCGCTGAATGACCTCCATAAAGGAGGAGAACATGGTCAGGATGTTGACAGAGGTCGGCGTCGATGGGGGAAGCTGGGTTTCAGTGGGCTCCCTGAGGAATGTTTGTATCCGAAGCGCTGGGGCAGTGCACACTGTGTGATTTTATTACTTTGTTCCTGTACTGTTATTGGATTTAAAAGCAAATAAATCCACATTTATTCAGAAGGAACCTGGAGTCTGTTTTGTGTCAGAGGTTTGGGTGGCGCCAATCTCTCCTGGACTTAGGTCAGCTCTTAGCTGCCATGCCTCAAACTGAGTTAGGCAAGCCATTGGCCTTTCTGTTCAGTGCCAGGAGGTAGCTCCGCACCAGGCAGGAGCATCATATGATGCCAATGAGGTGGCCTCCAGATCTGCAGAAACTGCAGTCTACTTCAGTCAGATGGCATGGCTTCACCTTTCCCAGTTAGTACCTTTGGCCTTGCATAAAGTGCTGAACTCGCATTTCAAGGGAACTCATGTCTTCTTCCCCAGGGTCAGGAGGTAACTTTTGGGGCACCCTCCCATTACTGTGCTACAGGAGCCTCTGCCCGGGCCCTGACCAGTCTCAGGTCTCACTAGACCTATAAGGAGCCCTGCACCAGGTGTTCTGCCCCATACAGAGGGGCTGGGGGTATCTGCTACCCTCTCGGTGAACCAGCTCCTCCCTCAGAAGAAGGGACAGCTTGGTACTCTGATCCTTAAGTGGGAATCAGTAGTGAAGACTGATTCTTGGAAGATATGAAAATGACACACCTAGCATAACTGTTGATCTTCCAGAATATCTTCACCATTGATTATCATACCAGCCAACCATCCCCCACTCTAGCGGAGCCAGGGCCTCTGGGCAAGTTAGCCTGCTTGTGCTGGCTGGCAACATCCAGTGCCACATCTCTCCAGCTGCACTCCCTTGGAGTGGTTTTTAAAAAATCTATAAAAAGGGGTTGGGGGCTCACTGTTTGGTACCTTCCCCCACCTAAAAAAAGTTTAAAAAACCAGGGTGAGGGTCCTTTTAGGGCCTTCACACTGACCCAAATAAATAGATAAATTAAAAATGGGGGAAAGGGAAGGTAGCTCCCTTCCTCCTGCCTTGTTTTTTATCCTCCTTCTCTCTGCCTGAGATATAGCCCCTTCTGGGTATAGCTCTATTACTTGCTAAATGGTCTGGTAGTATAGCCTAAAAGTTAGAGGAATGAGCTGTGGATGAGCTTGGTACATCCAGCAAACCTGGGTTTGATTCCCACAACCTCCACTTGCATACTGTGTGACTCTGAGCAAGTCACTTAACCACCCTAGTGCTCCTGGGTCACCCTGGAAAACAGGCAGTTGTACCTAGTGGGCTTTACCCGGTTACCAAAAGAATAAAATAAAAATAAAAAAAATAAATGTAATCTGTGCCTCTGGGCAGTATCCAATCTAACTCCACCTGCACTGCTTGTGAGAGGTGCTTTGCACTGGGTTGAGGCAAATATACTAGAACTTACATGGGATACACCTCTGTGGCTGTAGGAGAAGCAGGTTATTTCCTCTGATATCTTCTTCTGACTAGGTCAGACTGTTTTTGGTTGATACACCCCTTTTCTCTTTCTTTATGCCAGCAGGGCTCTTAGCCCACTACCCTTAGGGATGCATGGGGAGATCAGCACATCACCAAATTCCTTTGGACAGCTTAGTTCAACAACTCCATGTGCACCTGGAAATTCCCTTTTCTTCTCTAGCAAGGGTAAAAAGGGACACAGTGACTGATTACCCAGTCAGTCCTCTATCTGGTAGCACTGGGCTGTTTTTTTTTTCTTTTCAGGAGTCTATGTATTTCACTCATATCCAGCAAATTATGTTATCTTGAATACAAGGGGATCCCAGTTCTGGGCATCCCCCCCCTCTTGCCTTCTGCCAGAGCTACATCCTTCTGTGCTGCTGCCTTTAGGATTACTATCCATCTCCTATCTGGCCTAGTGGTGTGAGGCTCTTGCTCATACCGAACTACCCCTTCATGCCACCTGTTGTGCCCTATTTCTCTATCTAAATGTAACCCCCCTACAAATGGGGGTTCCCGAAAAGTCTTCCTTGAGCTTGCCTAAATGCTCACTGCCAGGCTGGTGTCCTGTGTTTTAGCAGTTTAAACGTTATTGCCAGAGAGTGCCTGTATAGCCCCTGTGTACTGTCTCTTTAAGAGCTGCCTAGATTGCAGTTATAATTAATCTGGGGGGCTAGTGTTTCTATTCGAGTCCTGCCCAGGCTGTCAGACAATTGCTCCGTTCTGCCATCGCTATTTACGCAGAGGGAGCTCTGTTATAAGATGTACTTGTTTGCTGATCATTTATTAGAATAGTAATAATATTGCAGTTTGTCTAACCTGCCTTCTTTGCAGCATGGACATTCTGTTTATCTCCATCATCTTGGTCCTGGACTGCTGAAAGGGGCCAATCAGTGTCTTTGGAGACTCTAAAATAGAGTCTGTCCCCAGGGGCTTTGTGGGAGCAAAATTCTGTAGGAATTGTAGTTTTGGGTTTTTGGCGCCTAAATGAACCTGGAGGGAGAGCCCTTGTTGTGACTGACAGAGGAATGAACCAACCGAACCGTTTGGATCCTGGGGAAAGTCCCAGGCTGCTTGCAGCTAGCTTCAGATCTGAGTTGGGAGGTGAAGGAGTAACAGCTCAAGATAGTCGAGCAGCAATCCTGCGTGGATTAGCACGGGAGAACTGTGAAAGGGCTGAGTTTTGACCTGCCTGTCTGCCTGCTGTCCCTAAGAGGGAAAACAGAGTTGATTCGGACTGAATCCGAGTTGTGAGAATGATTTAAGCCACTGGACTGTGACCAGGCTTTAACCTGAAAAAGACCTAAGATCTGCTGAATGCGATTGGCCTTTCAGGACTTCCAGCCACCTCTGAACTCAAGAATTGTGCAGAGACTCTGTAACTGAGACCTGGGAGCCATTTGCCTGGTACAGTGGAATTTCCTTACATGTGAATGTGCTGTGTGCTGATAGTGGGTCGTGATTTGGTTCCCCACTGTGTGTCTGAACTGTGTTTTGCTTGCTGGAGGCTGCATCCAGCTCCACAGACTGAAATCCGTATTCATCTCCGTTTGGCCTGGGCCTTGCCACATTGGCCCAGCCAGAATACCCGCTACACAGAGAAAGTCATCGACGAGAGACCTGCCTGAGGATCTGCCCCCTGCTCAATGCTTTGAACAGGAACAACGCCTCAGTGATTCGTGTGGGCTCTGCTTCTCCTGGCACTCCAGCTCAACAACCTGCAGTCTTGATTTCGTCCTGCCTGTGTCCTGTATTGGGTATCGTGAGTAAACAACAGGGTAGCTCCCTGCAACAACAGCTAAATCTAAAGTGTTGTCATCTGATTATCTTGTTGCCTTTTCCTTCACGAACTGAACCCTCCAGCTCCAGATTACAAACAGTGTGTGCTGTGCATGTTGCTTTCTTCCATCACAGGGCCCCAAACAGCTGCGATGCTGGCCTACCCCAGGCAATGTTCCAGGCTAGCCCACCTCTTCCCCACCTGGGTACCCAGAGTGTGTGACTGGGTAGGGACTCTGAAGTGCATGCATGACTATTTGATTGATATCTCCTTTAAGTAAATCAACCTGATTACGCCCTTCCCTTGTTCAAGTCCCCTGAATAAATCAGATCCAACTTTTTTGCATTTAACCTGACTGTGGTTCCAGTTTGTGACAAAAGTACTGTACTGTTGCTATTTGCTGTGCATAGCCTTGTTTTACAGGGGGTCCCCAGGGTCGAGCTAGAAGAATTAGCCCTGGTGGTAAGTGCAAACAGTGTGGGTAATTGTATGGTGAATAAGGGTCATTGTGAAAGTGATTATTGTATATTGTTCAGGCCACTAGAAAGGAAAGAGGGGGGTTACAGTGTCCCAGAGGGCTGTGCCCAGGTTAGGTTGACCACTAACAACCTTGACCTCTGGGTGGAGGCACCTGTTTCAGTACCCAGGCCCCTTAACCCGCTACTAGCCAAGCAGACAGGGGTAATAGCCATTGGGATAGTGCCACCTAGGGGTTACATAAAGATTGGTAGTCAAGTTTTTTTTTTTTAATTAGTGTGATTTGTTGCTCCTACAGCAGATCAGCCCCAGTCGGTCCACCCCCTGCGCCCAACTCCGTCATCCACTTCCTGGGACTTACCTCTTATTCCCAAGGCACACTGGCTTGCCCCCCCCAGGGCAGGGCCACTGGGGACTCCCCCTTTCCCCAGCAGAGACTCAGTCAGTATGTCAGGAGCAAGTGCCATGGTCAGCAATGCAGGGCCTGCGACGCAGGGTGGACGTCCTAATGCCATGGTCAGACATTGTCCCATTTTTTTCCCATAGGATGGTGTGCGCATGCATGCAGAGACGTGCGCATGCACCGGAGAATCTCCAGTGTCCTCCCACCCTGATTGGACGGTGCCGGTTGTACCATCACCTGTGGTCACCCAGGTGGCGGTAGTGCACCGGCAGCTGTTCACTCATCTTCTCCAAGGTGAAGAGTGTCCATTTGGATGCTCAACACTCCCCCCAGCTGGCCCTCTGATGACCCAAGCTTGTTCCTGAACCTAGGTTGACAGCATTGCGGGTAGTAGCTCTACTGCTGCACTGGTGGGACAGGCTTGTTATTTATATTCTGATATCCTTTCCCTATCTCTGTGGGCTAGGATGCCATTTAGCTCTCTCTCTCTTGCCCCACTTTGTTTCTCTCCTGGGGAAAAGAACTGAGGTGCATGAGGGAACTGGCAGCGGTTAATGACTGGTGCATGACACCTTGTCAGGGGACCACAGACACAATGCTCAGTAGTTCACCAGCAGCTTCCCTGCAAAGATTTGCTCCATGAAATCCTGCCTCCAGCTCCAGAACCATAAGTGGTAAACAGTGGTGAAGATATTCTGGAAGATTAACAATTATGTTAAGTACGTGTTACCCCCCTTCGGAGCTATGTACCTTTAAGAGTGTCTGTTGACCTCTAGGTTATGCCTGTTTTCTATGCCCTTGGAGGACTGGGTCAGCTGGTCTGACTTGGCACTACAAAGGAAGAGTCAGTGGTCTGAGCCGAAGTGCACAAACTGGTGAGTCAGAGTTTGTGGGAGGTTGCACCTGGCACACAGTGCCAGCTTTCACTGTTCTGATGTTTCTCAGCAGAACCTAACTTTAAGTAAAATACTTATTTGTGGTGGCTGCCGTTGTAACACAGCCTCAAAAAAAGAGGTGTGCCCTCTCCAGCAGAAGGAAAAAAGAAAGAAAATAGAAAATTTAGCTCTATCTGGGAGAAAATCTATCCAGGAGTATGTTATAGGCAAAGAATCTAAGATGATGTTAAACCTTTGTATCAAGAAAAGTGACTGGGGATGTCATCCGTCAGTGCCCTCCCTCCCCAACTGAGGAGAAGTGACTAAACTATGAATTTTTGTCAGTAATTGGGAATTTACCTCAGAGTGTCTCCTGTAGCTTGACATTGCCCCAAAGGTCTGGAGATTGCCGGCTGGCAGCAGACAAATGCCCTCTGTGGGTGAAACTGTGGGAGTTTTAAAGTCCTGTGTCTGAGGGAGATTGTCAGTCAATAGACTTCTTGCCCTCCAGATGGAGGGATGCTCCCTGGCCCGCCTGCACCTGCAACTGCTGACCCCGGTATTTCCCCCTGCGGACTGCACCCCGTGGCAGGGCCAGGAAGGAGGCGGCATGCCACACCTAACCCCTGGAGACCCAATCCAGAAGCCAGGGTCAGCCCTCGGGTGCAGCGGCCATCATTGAGCACCTGCCAGGGCTCTCCTCATTTTCCGCTTTTATCCCATCCCCCCTCCATACCAAACTGTACTGTACTCTGGCTGCCACCAGGGGGCAGTTAGCAAGTGGGACGACAAACCTCCCTCCCCAAGAGAGGAGAGCAGTCCTCCAGATGCTCGATCTTCTCTCCTCCCCCGCCGACCCCAAGTGGCCTGAGTTCATTCCCAAACCCAGGTCGCAGGTGTGGCGCGAGGTGTGGTGTCCAGCACCTCAACCCTCAGTGCCACCAGGCTGGCAACCAGTCAACAGACTTCCATGGGAAGACAGATGTTGTTCAGTGTTTCTGTGACAGAATGCCTAATAGTGCTGCTCAGCTGCAAGCACTGGAGCTGTCTTATCTGCCAGATTTGGAGTAAAATGGGCTAGTATATGCCCAGGGTGTCCATCTCCATGCAGCCTGGGGTGATGGATTCCAACAGAACCTGTGTGCCCCCTCGGGGCCAGGAAAATGCAGTACATGTACCCCACCACAGCTGAAGCCAACCCAGGATTAATAGCCTGTTCACTCCATGGTGAAAATGTGTGGAAAGTGTGCCGGCTGAAATGAGAGAGGTCAGAGAGAACAGAGTTTCGGGCCAGTGCCTGTGAGCTCACGGCTGAGGAAAATAAAGGCTCCTGTTTAGTTTAATAACCAGTTTTCACATTTAACTTTATTACCTTCCAAGTTCTGCTAACCCCTTTATCTGCAGCTCCTATCACCCTGCTGAGTGCCAGTGGAGCCCTGAAGGTCGTCTCAGGCTCGAGTGGTCAAGTAACTGTGTTCTGGTATTCTATGTGGGCTCCTTCCCTTAAAATGAGGATCACCAAGGAGGTGGGCTTACATATGCAATTTCATTTTTTTGTCTGATGAATAACATTTTGAAGATCAATGAATCTGAACAGCTGCTGTGAGTGTCTTGTTCCAATACTTTAGTGTGAAGATTAAAATGGGGGGCTTCACAGAGGAAAGTCATGGCATGATGATCAGACCAAATGACCAGATCAGCTTTGATTTTGCAAACATCAAGACCAGATGAAAAAACAGATCTAATGCATGGCTGTGCTGGTAGGTGCCAGTGGAAACTACCTGTGCTGGGCCCAATGAGGGCATCATCACTGATCCAAGCACTGAAGTCCCCCAGAGCCAAAAGTCTGTGGGCATCTAAAACTTGGTTCAGCCATGAATTCAGAAGGAATTCATTCTCATGCGCGGAGGCCGATACATGAAAATGATCCTGCAACCTGCACCTGGTCCACCTCTGACAGTCCCTTATTCAAACAACCTGGTGGCTCCCATGGGGTATGCAATGAGTTGCAGAGTAGATTTAAAACACATGGCCATCCTATCTCCCCTGGGCTCCCACCTTGGGGAATGCAGCACTGAGCACCTGGCCAGGAGAGATGCCTCCAACTCTGGGCCTGTGTCACCCCCTAGTCAGGTCTCTGTGATGCACACTGGGTCAGTCGAGGAGTCTGTGACGAAATATGCCATCACTGCAGTTTTATTCCTCAGTGACCTTGTGCTGCAAAGAACAACCTGCAGGGGAAGAGCAGAGTCAGCTGGTCTAGTTACTCTATCTCATGTCTGTTGGCATACCCTTGGAAACAGGATCCAAGTAGGGAGAACCCCTATCCTGGTTCCAATTCCTCCCAGGGCATCTCCGTGATCTCAGAACCCCCATCCTCCTCCTCTCCTAAACGTCTACTCCCAGATGATACCTTTGGCTGCTGCCACGTCCCCTGAGGATTCCCAGATCCACACAGTGGCTCATGACCACTGTAGGCAGACAAACCGGGCACCCTAAAATGCAAAGCATCTGCTGCAGGTGGTCAAAGAAGTAGGCATGAATACAAGGAGTCTGAGAGAAGCACATGCTGCCTAACAGAAAAACAAAACTACACTGATCACCTACAACACCCTCAACCCCAACCCTATATAAATTACTTGTACCAAAGGCAGATTAAACCAGCACAGACATCCAGAAAAGGGGGAGGTGAAGTCCTAAAAGGGTGATAAATGTCCTGAGAATGAAATACAAATCCTTAACAACATACTAACATACTAAAATGCCAGCAGAATAGGCCTAACTATCTTTCGCGTCTGCTTGTTTGGTCAGCCCCCACCCTGGGAGTTGACCTTGCTGCCCCCCTCGCATTCTCTGGCTTCTCCCTTCCCAGTTCTGGATATTCTCGCTGCATTGGATTTTGCTTCCAGAACCCTTCCCCTGTACCTGGGGACACGAGAGTTTCCTCCTGAGTGGATGCATCTCCATGCAGCTCAGCACCTTGCGTTATTCAAAGCTAGTTCAAAATACTTTCAAAGACTGAATTTCAGCAATTTAAACCTCTCAATATATTGACTTTAACTTTAAGCTTCACTGTTTGAAAAATGGTGAGAGGCAATAAACTGGGAGCTGCAGGAGGTCCAAAACAAAGTTTGAACCATAAGGAGGTCACAGCCACATTGGGCACTAGCACCACAGACGACCCAGCCACATAGCCAAACTGGCAGACAGTCCTGGCCACCATGCGCTCCACAGACATAAAGATCGAGGCAATTCTACAAGGCCTAGGATCACAAGAGGCTCAGATCGGAGTGGCCATGGACTTAGCAAAAGTAGCCAATGACAGATCTGTTTAGGCTCCAGGCACAACAAAGAAGCCAGGACTTGGATATTGAAAAGGGCAGCCAAATTCCATCTAACAGAAGCTGAAGACTCAGACACTACTGCAGGCTAAATTACTTTGGTTTACTGGACACTAGATGCACACACTGTATGACCGTTTCACAGGCTATGTTCCAGTTTGGTAAAGTATTGCAGGCAACGGGAATTGTGGGGGCTCTGTTTAATGTGGGTAAAATGGATCCTCTAGGATGTGTTTTTTTATTACAGGGACCCCAGAAACTCTGTTTGCATTAGCCAGCCAGGGCAGTATGGTTGTCATGTGACAGGGAGCTCCTGCCACTCTTGAGGACCGACCTCTTCTTAAATCTGTTGCAACAGTTCTTCTATTTCCGACTTAGTCTAATCTCTCCTTTACAATTTCTAGTTCATAAGGTTGGCCACCTATGGGAACCCCCCTCCCCTTTCTTGACTATGCTATACCCCTTTCTTGACTATGCTATAGTGTCCTCTTTAATTCTCATCTTTCCTCTCTGGTCCTCGTACAGGGAGGTTATTGTGGTGACCTCCAAGTGTTTGTAAAACAGGTTGGGTTTATCATTGTCGGATTTAGTATGTAATAGCACTATGTCATAAAATACCTTGATGTATAAACCTTATGTTTATGAAACCTGTAAATGTTGAAAATACCATGGCACTAGGTGTTTTTGATAATGGTAAAAAGTACTAGGTGACTATTATAGAAATTAAGTTAGTTGTGCTATTTAAAATGCATGTAAATGACTGTAAACTGAACAAGTCTGAAATTCCATGGTGATTTGCATATGTCATATGATGCTTTGCATTATGGAAGTTTGTATGATGTTGTCTTTCTCTGAAACTTGATTTGTTGCCAATGACTTGGGGTAACCATTTTTTCAGTGATTCTGCACTGAGGTTCTTTGTCTTGTTTTTTTTTTTTTGAGCCCCACTACCCAAGCAAACATGGCCCACATAGGGATGAAAGGTTTTCACTAAAAATGTTTAGATCAGAGATCAGTGTCAGTAAGTGCTGGCTAAGTGCAAAGAAAGGACATATACAGTCTACTGCTGCAAACTGATGTACTGAAGAAGTAATATGCCATGCTAAAGGTTATTATCTGTATTTTGATTACACATCACACAGAGATTGTGTATTGAACTTGAAGTTCGGTGTCTGGTCCATCTGTTATCCCACAGCCCCTCCATATGTCACCATGAGGCTTAGAGCCCCATGTTTATGATTCCCGTTCACTCAGTACTTTTGTGGGAACAGCAAGTTTCAAATAAAATTTTTTTGATGTGGCTATCAGTTGTTTTGGTGTACCAACTAAATGTAAGGCTTACTACAGGAAAATGCTTGCTACACCTGCAATTAAAGGTCTGAACTGCTACAGTTTTAGAATATAAATCAGTGGGGGCTACATGGTGTAAATGCCTAGTAATATTTTTTCAATCTATTCTGTGTGCGGTTAAAATAGTATACAATGCTATGTTAGTAATCGGTGGAATACTATTCATTACCACAGCCTTGGATGAGTTAGCACATTTGTAAAAAAAAACAAAAAAACAACGCTGTAAGGTAATTGTTTTACCTTCCAATGCTGGAACATAACTTACGTGAGACTACCTGCACTAACATAATGCATATTTATGTAATTCTTGACTAACTGATGTGACCTATGCAACATGTATTTCTTGGTATTCTGCCTTTGAGAAACTAATAAAATATGCTACCAAAAAAAACATAGAAACATAGAAGTTGACGGCAGATGAGGACCACAAGGCCTTCCAGTCTGCCCATTTCTTTTTCTACCTTATACATGTGCCATCACCTTTGCTCTGTCAGTGGCCTATCTATTCATACTCATCTGCATTGCTCCTTATGCCTATCCCATGCTTGTTTGAAGCCCTGCATTGTATTCATAGCCACCACTTCCTGAGGTAGGCGTTCCATGCATCCACCCTTTCTGTGAAAAAGAACTTCCTCACATTACCATAATTGGCCTCCCTCTAATCTCATGCTGTGTCCTCTGTCCTGCTATTTTTATTATATTGAAACATGTTAGACTCTTTCACCTTGTTAATGCCCTTAAGGTGTTTGAATGTTTCAATCATATCACCTCTCTCCCTCCTTTGCTCTAGGGTATACATATTGAGCTCCATTATTCTGTCCTCATATGTTTTCTGATGCAGTCCCTGCACCATTTTGGTTGCCCTTCTCTGGACTGCCTCAATTTGGTTAATGTCCTTGTGAAGGTGTGGCCTCCAGTACTGCACACAGTACTCCAGATGGGGCCTAACCAGTGTCTTGTAAAGAGGGATTATTACCTCCCTCTTCCAACTTGTGATACCCCTACTAGTACACCCCAACATCCCCTAGCCTTACCTACTGCTTTAGTGGTCTGCTTGGATGATTTCAGGTCATCAGTGATGATGATGCCCAAGTCTCTTTCTTCCCTTGTGACTGCCAGCAACTCCACTCCCAGCCTATATGTGGCTTTAGGGGTTCTCTTCCCTGTGTGCATGATCTTGCACTTCTTTGAGTTAAACCCCAGTTGTCACTCTTCCGACCATTTTGCTAGTTTATCCGGATCTCTTCTCATTCTGCCCACCCCATCTGGATCATCTACTCTGTTGCAGATCTTGGTGTCATCTGCAAACAGACAAACCTTACCCTCCAGTCCATCTGTAATGTCACTGATGAAGATACTGAAGAGGACTGTGCAGTAAGTCTGAGGGAGAACTGTACTCCTGCTACCACCATGTGAGAATGCCCATAAAGAAGTTTAAGCTGGGCAGCCTAGAGTTGGGCAGTCAAACCTCCTCCACGGCATGGGAGGAAACTGACAAAGGAGCGAAAATGAGCAATCCAGCATAGAGTCCCCTGTACTGGATTTAACAACATCATACAGCCCAGTTAGTATACTGATGGTAATCTCTCACCTTCCCATCGTTCCATAAATGTAGCCAAACTGAAACAGCTAGAGCACAGTCCCCAAAACACATCCATAGCTCCTACAGCTCCTCTCCCTCACAGAGGCCTGGGCCAGTAATTATGGCCACCAATTCCAATCCATCATCAATATCTCACCAGCAGGTCCATGGGGGTTGTTGGACACACTAAGTCAGCCTGACATGGTTGGTTAAACATAGACTCCCTCCAGGGCAGTGCTGAGATAGAACGGTTCGACTAATTTTTCTCAGCCCTGTGTGTGTGTGTGTGTGTGTGTGTGTGTAGCCTGTAGCCTGCAAAGCAACACTGCCTCTGGTGTTCCAAGGAACAGAGGTTGGCAAGCTGGTAATTTTTTCACCTCCAGCCAAACCAGGAGCCAAGCTATGGCTGCTGCAAGCTGTTTTCTACCACACTGGCAGTGTCCCTTATCAGTTGCACACGAGCAAGTAAAGTTTCCCGACACTACTCTCTGTCAGGCTGCCATAAATGCTTTCTTAGATTATAACTGGCTCAGCTAGCCCTTGGCTCTCAGCTGCTCATAGAGATCACGCTGAGCCAGACGCTTTGCTTGGGCCAGGCTTGATCCTGCTTTGTCTTGCCTACATCTACCAAGGAGCAGGGTGCTGGCAGGCAGCCAAAAGACAGAGCATTAGGAGCTGGTCTCTACCTGGAGACAGGTATGGAATGGGAGAAGAATCAGGAGAAAAGAGTTTTTTGGGCAGATACGATCCCCTCATCCACTGACACTGCTCTACCCTTTCCATGAAGTGTGTTTTGCCTCCTCCCTCATGGAGCCCTGTCTCTGCTGGAATTGCAGAAAATCCCTGACTGACTTGCCTTACCTTTATTCAGTCCGCTCATCCATTCCTGAGCTGTCATTGCAGGCTGAGATGAAGCTGTCATTGGGTAGATATCGTCCTGGTATGCCTCAGACTGCAAACACGTAGGGAAACAAAATGTTAGCATCACTGCCTTTTGCTAGTTTTGCAACATAATATGTTCGGCCAGTCTCACACCCTAGTTTGAACTGCTGACATGTATCTATAGACTACTTACCTGTAACCAAAGTTCTATTACTGGTATACAGTTCACATACACACTTTGGCAGTTCTTCTGCAGACAGCTGAATTACTGGAAGTCTTCTAGATAAAGTTCGCCTACCAGCTGGGTGGTATATCCTTCAGCTGTGCCCCGTGATGTTAGATCTTTTGTATGCTGGAAGCAGGGATCCCTGGTGCCACTTGCTAGAGACCAGGTGGTTTGTGTGGATGTGAACTGTATACCATTAGTAGAGCTATGGTTACAGGTGAGTAACCTATATTTCTAATAATGTGGATACAGTTCACTATCCACACTCTGGCAGACTCCAAACAGTCCTTCAGAAGGAAGGGGCAAGGTGTGTACCCATATTTGTCGAACAGAAACTGGAGGACTGAGGATCCAAAAGCAGCAACCCAAACACTCATTATGTCAATTCTGTAATAGGAGAGGAAGGTGTGCACTTTACCCCAGGTTGTAGCCTTGCATATCTCTACAGTGGGGATATCCCTGGAATCAGCCACTGAGGCAGCGGTATGTCTGGTGAAATAAGCCCTAAGCCCCTTGGCGCCCCTACCACCCAATCTACAGTAGAGGTTGATGCAGGATGTAAGCCTTCTGACAATCATCTGCTCTGCTGCTAGGCTGACATGTGTGACTTCAGTGTATGTTACAAACAGCTGGCGAGCCTCACTCCAAACTCCAGCTGTGTGCTCCTTATAGTGAGTTTGTGCCCTCTGCAGATCTAAAGTATGGAGTCTGCAATCGGCCTCAGAGATCAGATTCCTAAAGTATACCGGTAAGATAATCACCTGGTTAAGGTGAAACTCCGATACAACCTTCGGAAGTAACTGAGTAGGGGCAAAGGAGGACATCGTCCTTGTGGATGACCAGGAAAAGAGACTGCTGAGAGCACCTGGTGCTCACTGATCCTTCTGGCTGACGTGCTGGCCACCAGGACAGCAACCTTCCATGAAAACTGTGGCATCTCACATCATGTATAGGATCAAATGGTTTGCCCATGAGCATTGCTAGCACCAGCAGTTGATCACATGGAGGTGGAAGTTTGCAAACTAGAGGGGAAAAGTGATCCAGGCCTTTGGAAATGTGCCCAACCACCTTCTCGTGGGCCACTGTTGGTATACTGACCCATGCCTGCTATGTAGGGATGGCTTCCAGGTATACTGTAAGGGTGTTGCTCACAGATCCAACTGAGACAGGGATCACATGCATTCGAGGATGCTCACTATGGGGCAGGAAAGTAGATCAAGCTCCCCTACCCTGGCACCAGACTGAGAACCTCTTCCACTTAAAAGCATAGCATTTACAAGTTGACGCCTTACAGGATGTCTCAAAAATGTGATGGACGTCTTCCGATAGGTCCAGAATCTGGACCACGGTTGAGCAGTTGGGAGAGTTGAATGAGTGGAAAGAAAAAATGACTTACCGCAGTAATGTTGTTTCTTCTCTGGGATCCATTGAGATTTGCTATATCATCATCCAACCCGAGTGTGATGCCCCAGAGTCCAGAGGCAGAACTTTATGTTAGTTAACAGAATTTAGAATACAAGTTCTAATCCACTAACTGCTCATGACAACTTGCCCCAGGTCACCTTGGCACAGCCCCTGTGATTTATGTCTACCCTCCCATGCAGTTAAGCAACCAGACGAGGCCCCTGGGCTGACTTACTTTCTCCCCTGCACCAGATCATCTATTGCTGCCACCACTGCTCTCTCTGTCATTACCCAATATTCTCACTCTCTGTAATTGCACTTAGTTAATGGACTTAATCTTTACAATGCCCTTAAGCCACCGTGCATTTTTACTGTATGTAATGACTTGTGCTCTTATGTAAATTTTAGCAGTGTGATAGTGTCATTCTAATCGCTGTATTGCCAATCTATTGGTGTCATTCCTTTGTTCGTGTTCTTGTTATTGTCTTGATTGTTGACATGGAACCTATGTAGAGCTTTTGCTCAAAGTTATTATCCAAATAAAGAATAAATACATTTATGCAATGGGGTGGGCTCAAAACTCATTGAATAAATCCATTTATCTTCACAGCCGTTGAATAAATAAAATGTATCCATATAGTTGCTATGTCACAATCACTCCGGAACTCATTTAGAATGTTCGGTCTCTGTAGCAGTACTACCCATATTCATATGTGAATAACTTTAAAACAAAAAAAGATATCATGGTACTGTGAGCATGAAAGTTGTTCAGCACAAAATTATCTACAAAATGAGTGGTGCTTCATTTACAGATACCTTATAGATTTTTTTTATAATTAGCAAAAACGAGCAGAAAATGCAATGTTTTGTTCACTTTTTTGATAAACATATGCAAAAAAAGATAAGCAATCAAAAATAAATGTCCCTGCACTGACAGAAAGCATCCCTATTGCATAAATGAAATATACAATGGTGAGCTGTCAGATAAATGATTTATCTACACTTGTGTTGTTTGACCTCGGACACCTCATTCGTGGCATACGCCACTCGTGAGGTTACCCAAGGTCAAACATCACTTGTGTAGATAAATCATTTATCTGACAGCTCTCCATTGTATATCCCATATAACTAAAATAAAATAAAAGTTCACTGGTGTCAGCAGCCATGTGGAACTGGTGTTTAGGGGCATGCAAGGCTGACTTTGCTGCGGAAGCAAGGTCCTGTGCCATCTCACCATCAACCTTTATCAGTCAGTGCTAACATCTCCATAGTACTTTCTGGCACTGAGTTGTATAAGCTGAATAAGCTGCCTGCCTCAGCAGCAGGGAAGCTGTTGTATACATTTTTTGGCCAGAGTATCCAGTTTCCCAGGGTCCTTTTCAGGAGGCTGTGCAGAGAAGGGAAGGGAACCTTGGCCTTCTCACATGCAGCTGCTTGGACCCCTCCTTCATGATCAGGATGGGCTTCAAGTACTACACCCCTGTCTGTCCACCTGACATTTCTTTTCAACTTTTTTAAATTTATTATTCAGAAAATACGTTTCAGCTGAAAGCTCGTTTACAAAGGTTCCATGTCAAACACAGAGCTTGGACATAGGTACAGAACATTCAGACAAAGATCAAAGTTCAAGTAGCAAATCAGATCAATTTACAATAAGCAGTTAAACAAATTCACCTTCTATATCACCTTAACATCATATGGTACATGGCTGAGCCCTATGGTGCACCTGGAGTAGCTGGGACACAGCATTGTCCGGTATGTTGCTATAATTGGAGAGCACAGGGGAGGGTATGTAGGGAAAGGAGGTAGGGAATATTAGAGGGAGGGGTGTGTGTGAAGAGAATTGTTAGGATTGAAAAGGGAGGGTATTGTGGTGTAGGAGCAGGGGAGGGAAATGGTGGGGGTAACTATTAAAGAAGAAGGGGGACTGGCTTCGATAATGGTAGAGTTAGAGGGCTAGGAGGAGGGCCCCTGGATTGCAAAGTGCAGAGTTGGGGAAAGTCAATTACTAGGGTAGATTAGTCTAATAGGGTAGGCCTTTTCAAATACTGTACTTTTAAGTGAGGAGAGGAGGGCACCAAGGAGGTGTTAGGTTCCACTGCGGCACTCACAGGAACCTAACACCTTTTTTTTATCAATACCAGCAGCTGAATTAGGTGCTGAAATTATTTTTGAAGTAGTTTTTTGGAGTGATTTGTGGATGGGTACTAGCAGCCTTTTTGTTGGGGCTAGCCCTTTCATATCCGTGAACACTGCTTCATTCTCATCCTCCTCTGTTTCATGAGAGGGATGCTGAGGGTGTTCACCATCACCGTAATGAACGTGGAGTAAAGGGTACAATCCTCTGTAGGCCATGGAGGTGAGTCAGACTCTTGATCGGGTGAACTGTCAGGCTCTATAGGTTCACCTTCCTCCTCCTCCTCCTTGTAATATATATCCACCTCCTTCGCTGTCAAATGGTCTGGGACCCAAGTCTAGGGTAAGGTGGCAGGCATATTGAGGAAGTCTCCAAACCTGAAAGGTTTGCAGAAACTGCCATGCTTTGGCCATGTCCTCTGATGAGGGTTATTTGTCTTTGGTCCACTGCCTGATCCTTTTCCTTTGCAGAAGGAGTGGCACAGACATGCTTTTCTTTTTGTTTTTTCTTTGCAAGCCCTGGTTCCATTACCTGCTCTGAGGCTCTTTTATTTGTATTTTTGCTATCACTGGACTCAGGGTTCCCCCTTTCAAACACCCTGGTATCTTTACCATACTTGTCTTATCACTGTGTAACCTGAGTGCCGTGTTGCAATGGGCTACTACCCCTGTCTGGTGAGCTCAAACCAGGTTGAGGGGCCTGGGCTCTGTCTGGATGGTACTGGGGGGGTTCTTTCCCAAGGATAAAATAAGTACCGTGGTGCCTCCACCCAGAGGAAAATACAGTGGGCCAATTGTTTGTAGGGTACAACCCCCTTCGATGCTGTACCTACCCACCTCCCCTTCCAGTCTCCCCACACACACACAATACCATACACCAAAGCAATGCTCTAAGTTGCACGCAACTAATAGCTTTAGCTAATAATATGCTCACAGGCAGTTTTAAACAGCAACAACAATAAAAGATTTATTAATGGGGTAAGGGGAATTTGGAAGGCAAAAACAGTAACAGTTAGATTATTTGATCAACTGGTAATACCATGAACAATAATAGCAATAGTGCCCACCCCCAACAGCAACACCATTAATAAGCCCATCTCTCCACTGGTACCAGTGTCCTCAAAAGTCTAACTGGGCACCCAGACAGAGAAGTAGTAGTCTTGTACGCTGCCACAGGTTGGCCGGTGTTGGTGCACTTGAAATTAGAAATAAGGAGCTTTAAAGAGCAACTATCCAGGTGCTCCGCCCCAAGAGGCATAACGAACCCTTACCTGGGCCAAAGTCATATGCTGCCAATATTTGTTTTCATAGTTGCCCCTATTTAGGAAGGGAAGAGATTATATTTTGGCTCCATGAAGCCCAGCCGTGCTGATCCCTTCCACTTCCTGGTACCTCTGCAGACTGCGATCCTACCTGATCCGCTCCCGTGCTAACATGTTTTGTGAAGTCACTATATGGAGAGTGGGGCACACTCCATAGACATGAATTGGCCAGTTTTTGAAAGTTAATTTTTCATAGTTTAGATGGCCATTCGGAACAAATCATGGCCACCGTTTAACTAACAAGGACCTAGTTACTTAGGCAGTGGCCATGGTTTGTTCTGAATGGCCATCTAAACTACAAAAAATTAACTTTAATAGCCCCCATTCTGTCTGTAGATGTGCTCATACTTCCATATAGTGACTCCACAAAACGCTAGCGTGGAGGTGGATCGAAGTGATCGCAGTCTGCAGAGGTACCAGGAAGAGGAAAGGATCAGCACGACTCGACTCCATGGAGCCAAAATACGATCCCTTCCCTTCCTAAATAGGGGCAACTATGAAAACAAATATTGGCAGCATATGACTCTGGGCCAGGTAAGAGTTCGTTATGCCTCTGGGGGAATTCTGAAAAAAAGCAAGTTAGTTGCTCTTTAAAAAATTCTGGTTGCTCCCCAGTTCAGGCAGGCCCTGTGTTTACTGACGGTTCTGAAGTTCAACTTCTTAGGGTTTGAACGGTTCAGCAGGTGTAGTCTGTTGAGCTAGGGCCTCAAACAGGGCAAACAGGATGCTGATTGTCTTGGGTGTAGAGAAGTCTAGCAGCTTGTTACCTTCAGGTTGTTGCAGGCTCCCTCAGATTGTCACCTTCAGGTCATTGCTCTGTAGATGCTGAATTTGGCCAGTCTTAGGGACCAGAGCCACACACCTGCCCCACACGTCCTGGCATTTAATTCCCAGGGGTAAGTGATGGGTACTGCCTAATATCAAAAATACCTGGCTGACAGACTCTCTTCTTGAGCTCTCGAGGTATATACAGTCTCCCACTTTCTGTAAGCAGCAAACACTGGCACCTCTATAGCAGACTGAATGAATCCCCCATATTGGTAAGGCAAACAGTCTCTCGGCAGGATTCCCACACTTTCGGTCTGCAATTCTCAATACCTTCTGGCTCCCCAGACAGTAGGAACTCAGTGGGCTCCTTCCGATGCTGGATTCAGTCACTAGTATGCATTCAGGCTGTATAAACTCAGTCCCAGCCCCATAATGACTAAGGGCTTTACTCAGGGTGCCAGACTGTCTTGTTTCAGCTGGAAATTGGAACTCTGGCTCTCCAAGGCAACAGAAGAAATCAACAAATCTCTACACAAGCAGCTGTGGAAGCCTTGGTTTGACTTCCCAAAAGCATCTCCTCTCTGCTCCCCTCTTTCTCAGAGAGCTTCAGCCCCAAACTGCCATGAGCAGCCTTCTCCCAAAACATCTCCGGGCAAGAAGAGCCACTTCACATTGAACACTTCAGCTACCCATTATAGAAATTACTATGTATTAGTACTATTCATTGACTCACTGGCTGGCACGAAAGGCACCAAGAACATTGTTCACACCCCCTATCCAGGAGCCATAGCTACTGTCCTATAATAATACTTACAGCAATGGCCTGTCCAGGTGTTGCTGTAAGTATTATTTTAGGTGTCAAGACCCCCGTGGAAGGAATAAAATAAGTATACTAAGTGCCAGCCACAGCTGCTACATTCAGAGCAGTGGTGTTATCCACGTCACAAAATGGGTAGAATACCCATGAAAACTTGCATGTGCTCAATCAGGACCCACATGGTGTTTCTGTGTTTGGCAAAAGGTTTCGGTATTGTTTTAAAACACACAGATTGCTCTAAAAATGTTCTTTGTAGCAGCCCTGGCTCCTGCGGCTATATTGAAAGGTATGTGGGGACGGGAGCAGGCTGCTACATATCTTTGCACGTCGCCTTTAAAGTCTTGTAGCAGGCAAATTTAACTGTTTTACCACATAACTGTCCATTGGGCCGATAGCTGTGTCCGTGTACTACTGTCTGCTTGTGGAATGGGCACTGACAAAGTCCTTATTTGTTTGTCGCTAGTGCAATAGCGTTAAATGCACTTATGGAGCTATCTGAACAGTCCTTAAAGCAACAGCATACACATAAACATTCAAACACTTATTCACATATTTCATATTCCCCTTTGTCTCCCAAAAGGTGCGTCTGAGCCCCTACATATGTTCTGGGATCCCAGGAGTTGGAACACCCTAAAAGGGCATGCTCTTTAGCCAGCATAGGCAGAAACAGCGGGAGCACAGTGGCTTCCCCAGCGTGAACTGCGCTATGTCACTAGATGGCAAAGCATAAATTATTTACATAGCTCCTCAACACCTCAGAGCAGGCAGGCTCAAGAGGGCTGGCAGGACCTTCTCAGGGTACCACAGACCCAGGGCTGGAAGGCTCAGACACCAGGAGGCAAGCTTAGGAGGCCCCACCCGTGGGGATTGGGGGGATAAACTGTGCAGCTGTATCTTTTTTGTCTGTCCACTTTGCCAGGGACTGCGGCTGTTTAAGAGGAGAAGAATCCTCTGATGCGTGCTTTCCACCATCATTAGGAACTCCCTCACAGCCTTTCTTATACTTAGCTGACACAGCGGCAGATTCAGAAGCGATAAGTTCTTCTCCTTTTTTAGTCCATTTCTTTTGGGTTTCAGGGCAAACGTTTTTATGGAGTTTGCATTTGATTAAATTGTGTTCTGGACCTAGGCACGTTTAACACAGCTCATAGCAATCTGCTTTTGCCGGCAGCTGAAAGTTCTGTAGAACTATCAAATTTTCGTGCAATGAAAATTTTATGTGTGTAGGCTGCTTCATGTAAATCAGTTTTCGTGCAATGCTCGGTTTACTGTTTTATATATATTTACTGTTTCTGCTCAACAAGATTGGCTTCCAGTCCGGATGACTGCTTGCAAGGATTCGAGCTGTCGGGCATCTCGAAGGTTCATATCAAATGTCTGCAGAACTCTGGTACATAAGCACACACATTACTCTACTGCAGTGATGTGCTCTAACTAGAAACTGTGATTTTTTTAGCCGTTCTCAGAGCACAATGGATACTGATGGAGAAACAGTGTGACCGGACTTGATCACAGCGTTTCTATGGGCATCTGCCTCTGTGAACTGTGACTTCTGTGATTAGATTTAGTAGATTAAGTCAGTGCCTTTCCCTTTCGATATCTGAATTTCAAAATTCATTAGTAAAGATTGTTGCACTGCACAAAGTTTGAGTGTATTTACTGCTGACGCTAAAAACACTATCACGTGGTCGATGATGTCATAACTATTAATTGCTGTCAAAATATTTTCATGAATACTGGCCCTATAGCGAATATAGCGAAAATATTTTGACAGTGATTATTTCTAGTTCTACAGTAAATTTTACAATTTTGAAACCTGTTGGTCCCATGCACTTTTGTAGTCTATCAGTCATGCCAAACACTGACACACCTGGTAAAATTAGCGTTGTTCAGTTCCAGTTACAATAAAGAAACAGTTTTTCCCCACATACATAGTGAGGAAGGGTTATTGGTGGTGTCTGAAGTTTTTTTTCAATTAAAAGAATGATCAGATTCCTAAAAATAGGAATCAGGTGTTGATTATAGTAAAAACTACCTGAATACTACAAAACCTGACAGTTTTATCAACGTTTTAATTTAAAATTAGCCAAATTCAGTTGGTTCCCTTCAGACGGAAACCTGGATGCAGAGCAACCTTCTCCCATTCCTGGAACTGATCAGGAACTGGAAAACAGAAAAAAAACCTAAAAACACAAATTTTACTTTAAAATCCCTGACGCAGAGTCAGCAAAAACTAACTCGAGTAATTAAATATTAAACCATTAGAAGAAAAATAATAAAATGAAGACGAGAAGGCTTGAGCTGTATTTCAGGTCAGCTGCTCTCTTCAGGCGGAAAAACAAATTTAACGTTACCTTGTTATTGGGTGTGCGACCACAGTGCAGAGTTTGAACTTGTATTCTAAATTCTGTTAATTAGCATAACATTCTCTCTCTAGGGCGGGATGATGGTGCTAATGTAAAGCATCATCGATGGATTCCTACTGTTTGAAGAGTGTGATCTTTCATGGTCCCATTACCTGCAACGGCGCTGCTTTTTGTTGTGGTGAAAAGGGCTCTTCCTGAAAGTCTGGAGGGTCATGCACATTTCTCTGAAACCATCAAAGAATGACCCTCCACGTAGGCCCCAGCCTGGAACAGTGCCAAGACTTATGAGGAACAAATTGCAATTGCCTCTTCTTCCATAACCACAAGCTGAGAAGGCGATCAGCAGCCGCCGAGGCCGTTTTGCGGTCTCTAGGCCAACCAAGGGCCAGTCTGGCCTTCTGGTCTTCTATGGACACTGACAGCATGGCCCGGCAATGACTGAATCTTGCAACTTCATGTTGAACGCCCAGGAAGTAGAGGCACATGTCATGCGGATCCCTGGCCGACGTATTCTGCCAGTACCAAGTGCAGAATTTGAACCTCAGTTTCTTGCATTCCATCATCAAATGTAAAGTGGAGCAGAGCCGGAAGAAATAAAAACAACTGTAATGCTGAACATGGACTGAAAAGTTAAAGATTCCCCTAAATAAAGTGCTAGAACAACTGAAGCCCTTCACAGCTGCAGAGCTACAAAGGAGGAGGAGACCTGCTCCTGCGAAGGAAGAGACCTGCTCCTTAGAAGAAAGAAAGATCTGACATCATGGGATGGAGCCAGAGCATATACCACATGGGTGGTGGTAGGAGCTTACCAAAAAGACTTCCAATGACTCGACTGTCTCCAGCAGAACTGCCAGAATGTGTATAGTGAACTGTAGCCACACTGTTAGAATATTACATCCACTTAACAAACTTAGGAAACCAAAATGAACTCATCATACTTCTTCAATTTTTTTGTTATGGATTCAAGAGTCTGTGCAAGCAGTGCACAAATCAGATTGATGGTTGCTGTCTGACAGTAAATAAGCAGATTAATTTTTAATGTACAAATGGAAGAATTATGCTTACTTTCCTAAACAAAGCCTCACTATCACACTGCAAGAAAGCCAAGGCACTCGGGAATTGCAAAATAAAGTCACCTTCTTTTTCCCTTCTTTATTTTTTTCACTTCATCAAAAATGGTTGGAAATGGAACAATCTGATTGGCTCACTGCATTCTTAAATAATTATGTTAATGGGCAGAAACCCTCGTGTGCAACAACACAATTACAATGTAAGTTATAACAACATTCATAAAAAAACAAAAAAAATGTTTTGCTGAATATTACAATTGAGATACTCTAGGGTTAGGGCTCCCTTAATTAAACTCCAGGGAGACAAGGCACTTGGATTCAGCTTACACCTTATGATCCCCTGAGGTTCCAGAACCAGATGATTGTGGTTGACTGGAAACTTGAAGTAAAATGTTCACTCCCAGCTTACAGTCCACTGATGTCTTCAGGTTCCAGAACCGACTGGTAATTAAAAACCCAAATATCAGGCAGTAACAACAAGGTACCCCAGAAATGGAAACCACAAGACAAAAGACACAGTTCAGTAGGGAGACTAAAACATACACACATGCCCAAACTGCCAATTATAAATGAGAACACCAGGTTTAATTGGTAATAATTAAGAGGACGTCTCTATAGTTCTGGACCACATACAAATTATTGCATGGTGAAATTATACATGTAGCAGGTCCATTCTTTTATTAGGCATTCATGTAAAGGGAATTTTTATGTTTGCACGTGCTCAAAGTGAAGATATTGCTATGATAGTGGGTCTGAGAAGTGTGTTACTGTCGGTCCAGTGTAGACCAGTCTGCAATGGGCTTGACCGTGTCAGACCAATTATCAGCCAGGCTGACTGATCGTGACACTGTTTTGGACTTGCTGGGAAGAAACTTTGTGAAGTTCAAAGAAAAGAGCCGCCTGAATCATGGGGCAGCTCTTCGCTTTGATCCGCATGATGCCGCTTTAGCAAACAGCTCCTGCGCTTAGCCCCCACCCCACAAAAATTTCTACATTGCCTTTTTTAAATATACTTTTTTATTCAGACATAGCTAAAATCTTACATCAATACATAGCTTCTGATAGTACATCTCACAATACATAGGTGGGATTAAATTATACATATCCAATATGCCTTTTAAAAGAAGGATAACATAATGCTTTTACAGGGTGTCTTCCTGATATAAATAAATTGGTTAGGGCTATATTGCTAACAAGGCAAGTATATATCCCTCAAGTTTTGAGAGAAGAGACTGTCAGTCCTGAGAGCCAATCAAAACCGGTAACCTAAGGGACAAAATCAGGGTACTTATTTAATTGATGCATAACCCACTTTCTCCATCTTAGTTCAAAAGCGTCTTTATTATCTAGGAGATTAGCCGAGATCTTTTCCAAAGCATATATCTCCCTCACTATTTTCACCCAAGCTGATTTGAGTGGGGATACTGGGACCACAAAGCCTGGTTAAGTTTTATGTGCAGCTGCCACTAACAGTCCCACTTGCTTAAAGGTAGTGGAGTCTATTTTAATCCCTGAAGGGGGAGTAAAAGTTAGGAAATATATTGGGTTGTCTAAACTACCTAAGTCATAAATTGCTCTAACTCCCCCCAGAATCTTTTGCCAATATGTGTGGATTCTAGGGCAGGACCACAACACATGTGTCTGCCCTGCACAGGCAGTACCACAGCCCTCAACATTCCCCCAGTGGGTCTTCCCGGTATCTAGAGGTCACCTTAGTCGTGCGAAAATACTGCATTCTTAGCTTCCAAATAAATTCCCACCAAAAGGGGGCTTGCATCACCCCTATAGCCCATCCTGCACCTCTGACCCATGTCTGTCCAGGTGTATATATTTTTGCAATTCACATATCCAGGATTTACGAACGGACTCTATGGTATCTCCAGGCCTTTCCCTTAGGGCTTTATACAATAAACTGATACAATGGGTCATCTCTGCCCCCTCCCCCCCAGTGTACTGGACTAATAACTGCACCAACGATGGCTTTTTTTCTGCTAGATCAGCCAAATTATTTTCATGAGGCGCCAAATAGGTCCTAAGTTGCATGTAGCCAAGGAAGGCCTTATTCTGAAGAGCATATGTGGCTTGGATTGTTACAAACGGTAGAAGGCCCGTGGGACCTACCATCTGGTGAATATACTTCGGTCCCCCCACACTTCATGCTGAAAACCCCCCTCCCACCCTATTAGGAGAAAGGCAGTATCTCCTATAATAGTTCTCAAGTATAAGGATTCTGTCTGGGAAAAATAATTTTTCAACACCCAAAAGCCATATGGAAAAAGGCACTCTGGTGTATGGGGAGAATTTACTCAAAGGATTACACTCAGCTGGTTGGCAAAAATATATCTGGCTGTATCTTCTATACCATTAAGTGTAATTTCTATGGACTTCCAGTGTGCTGAATACCTTGGATTAATCCAGCTCACCATTATACATAGTTGTGAGGCTCTGTGATAAGCCCTAAAGTTGGGCAAATTAAGGCCATCCTTCTCCCTTGGGAGCTGCAGGACAGTATAACGAATCCTGGGGGGCCTACCACCCCAAATATATCTGGATATTAGTCTATCCCATTCCCTAAAATAAGTGTCGGTCAGTGGTGGTGGCAGATTCTGCAGAAAAAATAATATTCTAGGCAGTATGTTTTGTTTTACGGTCTCAATTCTATGGAATAAGCCCATAGGAATCTGGGCCCATCTGGCCAAATCCTGTGTCAACTGCACAGTCAGGGGCTCATAATTCAAAAGATCAATAATCTCCAGGCGGGTAGCCAATTTAACTCCCAAATATCTCATCTCAATTTTATTCCATCTAAAGGGGCAAGCCAGTTTTAAATATGTACTCGGCCTATAATTATAGAGTAATGCCTCAGTCTTTTGTTCATTCACCTTTTACCCCGCCAGCTTTGCAAATCTCCCTAGTTGTTCCCATAAAGCAGGTATAGAGGTCTCTGGACTAGTAAGGGTGAGCAAAACATCGTCAGCAAAGAGGGAGAGAATACATTTTTTACCTCCCAAAGGAATCCCCTCCAAACTCGTGTTTTGCATGATTGCTGCCGCCAGGAGCTCCAGATACAGGACAAACAGCAAGGGAGAGGGGCACCCCTGACACGTTGCCTCTAGAAAGCCTGATGGGGTCAGAGAGGGCATCGTCTATCCTAACATATGCACTTGTAGATTTGTATACATTTTGGAGCTGATTAATCAATTGTAAGGGGAATCCAAATTTCGACAGGGTCTCCCACAAAAACAGCCAGGAGACCCTGTCAAAAGCTTTTTCAGCATCCAGTCCCAGGGTTACCAAGAGGATCTCTCAAGCCACCGCATACTCCACCAATAAGAAAGTGTGACGAATGGCACCCTGAGCTTGTCGGCCCTTAACAAATCCAACCTGATCAGGGTCCACTAAACTTGGGACCATATCGTCTATCCTATGTGCTAGGATAGATATATACATTTTATAATCATAATTCAACACACACTACCGGTCAAAAGTTTTAGAACACCCCAATTTTTCCAGTTTTTATTGAAATTTAAGCAATTCAAGTCCAGTGAATAACCTGAAATGGTACAAAGGTAAGCGGTAAACTGCTAGAGGTTAAAAAAAAAGTTTAGGTTAGCAAAAACTGCTGTAGAGAAATTGCAAAGAAAGTCAAGGTATCAGTGATTACAGTTTCCTACACCATCAAAAGGCACTTGGAAACTGGAGGAAACTCTGACAGGAAGAGGTCTGGCAGACCCAAAGCCACAACAGAATCAGAAGACAAGTTTCTGAGAGTCAACAGCTTGCGTGATAGGTGGCTCACAGGACAACAGCACAGAGTGACTGGCACCTCGAACAAAGAGCTACCACAGCATTTTGCAGCGCCATGCAATACCCTCTGGTCTACGCCTGGTTGGTCAGGGGTTCATCCTACAACAAGATAATGACCCAAAACATACCTCCAGGCTATGTCAGAACTACCTTCAAGGAAAAGAACAAGACAGTAGGCTTCAAATCATGGAATGGCCAGCAGAGTCTCAGACTTAAACCCCATCGAGCTGGTTTGGGATGAACTGGACAGAAGGGTGAAAGCAAAGCAACCTACAAGTGCAACACATTTGTGGGAACTTCTGCAACAGTGTTGGGAAGAACTTCCCGAACAATATTTGATGTCCATTGTAGGAAGAATGCCACGAGTGTGTTCGGCGGTTACAGTATATCTGCAAAAGGTGGCTACTTTGATGAGTCAAAAATTTAGATTAAATTTTGTTAAACAAAATGATTCTATGATTTCTTTTTTTATCTCCAATTGTTTATTTGTTCTATGCTTTAATTTCAGAGTACATTGAGACATTAACCTCGTAAATTTCAATAAAAACTGGAAAAATGGGGGTGTTCTAAAACTTTTGACCGGTAGTGTAGATATGGGCCTGTAGGATGCAGCTTGTCGAGGATCCTTATAAGGTTTGGGGACCACAGTTATTATTGCATACTGCCAAGAGGGCGGTGGGGCTTCCCCCTGTTGTACAGCATGAAGAGCCAGAAGGAGCACAGGAATCAGAGAATCCCTGAAGGCCTTGTAAAACTCCGCCGAGTATCCATCGGGTCCCGGTGCTTTTAATGTTTTAGCCTCTTTTAGGACCCTCTCCACTTCCGCTCCTTCTAATAGGGACTGTCAGGGCCTGCGCCTGTGCTTCTTTTAATCTAGGGAGGGGGAGAGCTTGCAGATAGTTAATGATCTCCTCCCGGGAGGGGGCACTGTCCTGTGTATAGAGGGTTTGATAATATTTAGCAAATATTTGCCTAATCTTTTGAGGGTGTGTTTGTACTTCCTTTGTGTCAGGGTCTAATATGGACCCTACTGAGGTTCATGCCCTCTGCTCACTCAATCTCCTGGCTAATCTTCGGGCACCTCTAGGACCTCCCTCATAATAATATTGCTTTAAAAAAAACAACTGCTGTTCTACTTGTTGATCAAGACATTTCTGGAGTTGTTGCTCAGTCTTTAAAATAAGAGGTTTAACTATGTGATCCCCCTGGTCCCACATCTGTTGGAGGGTATTCAATTCCCCTTTTAAACTTTTATATGTTTGTTCTGTGGCTTTTCTACGTTGCACAGAGGCTTTTATTATTTAACCTCTAAGGACTATCTTTAGGGTATCCCAGAGGATCCCTGGGGAGGTCTCCGGCTGATCATTCTCATTCACTATTTCAGGAATTAGTTCCAGAATCTCCTTTTTGAATTCTGAGTCCCTAAGATATGCCAGATTCAATCTCCAGTGATTATTCTTGTAACTTTTTCCCAAGCGTAGCTTTACACACACTGGGGAGTGATCTGAAAGCAATGGGACCCCGTGCCATACATCTAACACGCCTTCACAGTGTTCTATCGTAGTATAAAAATAATTCAGTCTAGCAGCCATTCCCATTCTGGCAGACACATGTGTGAAACTTCTAAGCGTAGGAAATGTGTGGCACCAAGTATCTACAAAACCCAAACTGGCCAGGGTTGATTTAGTATATTTCTGTACTGGGTTAACCCGATGGGGTAAATTCTTGGAAACATCTAACGATGGGTCCATGACCATGTTTAGGTCGCCCCCCCAGAACAAGCTGACCCCTATGGATGGAAAGTAATTCAGTAAAAATCTTTGGATAAATGGTTTTGGTGAACCGGGAAAATAAACCGAGGCCAAGGTGACCTCTCTATTACACAGGTAACCTGAGATTATAGCATAACGGCCCACAGGGTCTTCCCTCTGCTCAATCTCCTCCCATGTAGCTGCTTTTTGCCATAAGCAAAGCCACCCCCCTCCTACGTCCTGATCTGTGTGGGAGGAAGACGCTACCAGCACATATCCCTTACCCTGCAGCTTACCATGCTCTCCCTGGGACAAGTGGGTCCTGTAAAGCTACTATTTCGGTTTCTCTCTACGTAAATATTGATGTAGCCTAGCTCTCTCTTGACCGGGGAGTGAATTCCGTTAATATTTAGGGAAATTACCAGCGAGGAGACTGCCATTATGATATATCAGTGCGGGTATGGATATACATGAACCTCATAATATTCCAAACCATGGTCTCGACCTTGTCTCATGCATTCCCTTTAACTATCTTCCTACCTTCAGATCCAACCAATATTTTCTGCACCCCTAATCCCAACACCCCATAATAATTTCCATAAACTGTCCTATACCAGTAGCATGTAATCACAATCGGTAAATGTACATTTGCTATGTCATATTTTAAACACCAGCTTCTCAGCTGAAATATTACTAAAGTAAGAATTGTCATACAATACATTTTGAAAACATTTAACCACACCCCCTGTCTCAGGGGATAAACATGTGAGGTTACCAACCGGGCTACCCCCTTTAGTAACTGTAGAACACATATGGTCTGCATTCTAAAACTATGTTTGACTACCAAGGTGGAGAGGGTAAACCAACTTCCTCCTATTCCGCAAGTGGTGTACACAATCACCACTAGTGGGGGAGGTAATCCAGCTTGAGAACCAAGTCGGGCCTCCCAGGGGCCATCACCGCCCCCTAATTGAGGACAACCAAATATAGCTGCAGGTGGAAAATCCAACCTCCGGCAACATTTCAAATAAAAACAGAGCAGTGGCAAAAACAGAAATAAAATGAGCAGGAAATTAAATGCGTCATATTGACCCTTTTGTGCCCAGAAACGATGATCTTCCACTCATTCCAATAAATCAGGTTTAGGGGAGAAGATGAAAGAACAAACAACAAAAAGGGAAAAAAAAAACTGTCTGCCCATCACATTAAGATGCAGTGTCTACGAAATATCTCAGCAAAACTCACCCCCTTATTAAATTTCCAGCTCTCCCCTCAGTAAACGCAGACATCAATTACATTAAATGTACCCCCCCTCAAAGTTCCGAAGTCTGAATTGGAGTAAATAAGTGCTTCAGCATATAGAGATTATATAGTTCACTTCAACAGCCCAAAATAATCAGGCCCCAAACCTTCAACCACGGATACTATTTCCAAAAGTAGTATTCAGGGCACAAGGGTTGCCTCCTCATAGTTATGCGAGGCAGGATCTTCTGCTAACCCCTTGGGGGTTTACGATGATCAATGTAATTCAGGTCGCAGCAACCACCCATCTGAAAGAGGCAGGGTTTTTGCCAAGTGTTCAGTAAGTTCTGAGCCCTGTTATTCCTTCCTTTCTGCGGCCCTACCATTTTCCATCTCTCTGCTCTCTGTACAGCTCTATTCTCCTTCAGCTTCCTCCCGAATTGGATACCCCATTTTAAAACTCTGCTTTGGCCTCCTCCGACATCTCGAACTCCATCTTCCATCAGGAAACTGAATAATCATTCGGGCTGGATACGGCGTTGTAAACTTTATTTTCTGCTCCTTCAAGGCCCCAAACAGCAGCCGGTATTCTCTTCTAGTTCTCAGTGTAGCCGGGGCATAATCATTATCGATATAGATTATATCCTGACCATGAAATATTTTTGCTTCCTCCAGGGAGTAATCAGAATGAGCTCTTTTGTAGCGAACTTGAGGGAACCGTGCTATTATTGAGCGTGGTCTAGCTTCGATGCAATTGGCTTAGGGCCGAGGTCCTGTGGACTTTGAACTCCAGCTCTAGGTTATCGGGCAATTCAAGGGCTGCATGAGCACAACACTCAGAAATTCCATGATATTCTGGCCCCACTCCTTCCTGGATCCCATACAGTCTCAAATTCTTCCCTGGGCACGATTTTCAGCGCCTTCTGTCTCTGCTGAATCAAGAGCTGGTATCTTGTATTTGTTGCACCGCCATCTCTGTTACCACACGATTCTCTGCCACGGGAGAGTGGTCTGTCTGAGTCATTCACCCTCTGTTCAAGAAGCTCTACATCTTTTTAAGTTCTCCATAGAGCTTTTTCATTTCAGCTCTGAAACTAAGCAATTCCGTGTGAACCGTGTCAAACTTGATCTTTCCTGGAGTGTGAGCCGTCAAGTTGGGTTTATCTGTGGAGTCGAGGTTGACCAGTTTCCACTGAGGCCTGGGAGAGCTCAGAATTTAATGCCTCAGAACGCTAGTCCTCGCTTCTCAGGTACCATTTCAGTTATTTTTCCCATTATCTTCTGCCCTTTATATTTATTTCTTCGCATCGAGCTTTTTAGCTATATATTTTAATTTTTGTCAGAATTGAAGGTACTTTTGACTGTTCTGGGCACGGAGCCGTTAACCTAGGCTGCCTATTCGGGTTGATGATGCAACCAGAAAGCTTCACATTGCTTTTAATCTCCTCTCCTGTGTTTAGTCAAGGAAAGAACAAGAACTATAAGAGGGACAGCAAACATTTTTAGGAAATAGCAGAGACATATGTGAAAACACTTACAGTAACTGACCTCTCAGATCTTTCATCAACCTGTGCACACATGGCAACTGTTCTATGAATGATAAAACTTTGAGTCAGGAACACAGTGCAATTAAAATGTTATATCGTCCAGCCTGCCGTTGCAGTAGTAGCGCTACCACTTGCAACGCCAGTGACCCAGGTTCGTAGCGAGCCTGGGCTGCTGGAGGGCTGGGCTGGGAGGGGAAGGATCGAGCGCCGAGGGTTGTTCTCCTTCTGGGAGGGTGGGCTGCACTCCTGCTGCTATACCGCCACATGGGTGACCACAGGTGGAGGTGCAGTCGGGGAAGCAGAAGTCGCAGGGAGGGGCAGACATTGCCAGTGTCCGAGCGAAGGCACGCCTCAGCGTAGCTTTCGTCTCCTTGGCCCTCTTTTCGTGCTGGCGTCTGCAGGGGTGGGACTAGAAAATGTGGAAAAGCCCCATGCCTGCACCTGGAGACGAGCACCAGCACCAGTGATGGGGGGGGATCAGGGGAGACACTCTGTAGTGGCTGCTCCACTTGTAGTGAGGGGGCAGGGGGCCCCGCTCCACCCCACTGGGGGGGGGTAATCCGAGCACTTGAATGGACATAGGGGCAGACACATGGGAGTGGAAGTCCTCGGGCATAGCCTGTGCAGTTGCATTGGGGACCCTGAGGGAAGGTGCAGACATAAACAGAACGTAACAAAAAAAAAACGTTATATGAAAAACAAGTTAATTTCCTTGCATAACATTGGATGTCTTTTTGATCCGATTACAGTAGACACCTCTTAATAGGGACAACTGGGTGAATTTAATATTGTCCCATTTAAACAGGTGTACCTTTTAAAAGGAGTTCACCCATGTGATACAGAAAATGAGAGTCAGTCATCTCATAACTTGGTCTATAGGCCTATTAAATGAATAATTTTACTGTGTGTGGATTGCTGTGTCCTCCATTTATAGGACAAAATATGAATGATGGGGCTCTCTCCACTGTATATGGTAACTAATCTCAAACTATTATTGTTTACCTGCCACATAAATGGAGTTAGTGTGATGGTTCGTGGCCCACTGCACCACTTTGGCAAGGCCCATAAATGCTGTGTTTACTTTATTTTGACTCTTGGTTACTGGTTTCAAGAATTCTGTATCAGTCTTCTACTTTTGGGTTAAAAGTGTCTTACTAGGCTGGCCCGGTGATGTTAAGGGTTAAGGTGCTGGATGCCACACCTTGCGCCCACCAGTGACCCAGGCTTGGGAGCAAGCTCGGATTTGCCGGTGGTCAGCAGGAGAGGGAGAGGATTGTCTGACGGGCTGCTCTCCTCTCCTGGGGAGGGAGGGAGGGAGGGAAGGGTGGCTGTTCTGCTCCATTGCTGCCTCCTGGTGGAGGTCGGGTGGCAGTGCTAGGAGTTAGGAGAAAAGAACATGGCTATGTGGCATACACACACCTCCATGTGCGCTCCATGGCTGCAAGGGGAAGGGACTAAAATGGAAAAGGCATCCACAGGTTGCAAGCCCTGCCTGCCAGCCGGTGACCTGCTCCGCTGCTGGATTGCCGGAAATCCCGTTCTGGACTGAAAGTACTGGGTGGAGAGAGGACGGCCCTCCCCTTCCCAGCCCTGCCATGGGGTGGGGGGTGGGAGCCGTGTGGGAAATGGGGCTTGGCGGTAGCAGGCTAGAGGGTGATAGCTGCCTGTGGTCACTGAGGATGAGGGGGAAATAGAAGATGAAAAAAAGTGCCTTTACTAGGCACATTACTGTCCTTATTCGTATTTCCTCATGGCAAAAGCACTACTGTTTGGTTTTCAGGGATAAGGTCAACCAGTCGACTCAACAGAAAGTCAGCTGGAGCACTTGATCTCTGAAAACTAAATGATGCTGTAGTGAGAAAAAGCAGTATAATGCTGAACGCTGTCTTCAGTGGCAGAGTCTAATTACTGAAAGAGAGACATTAAAAAGGAAGTGTGGCATTCATGGGTCTGGACGAAAATGGTGCAGTGGGCCATGAAATGTCACATTAGTTCTATTTTTGTGACTGGTGAACAATAAAAATCTAAGAAGAGGTACCATATACAGTGGAGTGAGTGTCCCAGCTTATATATTTTGTTCCTGTGACTATAGGACACATCCATCCACGCACAGTAAATAATTGAATAGGCCTAGTCCTTCATCAGGTATTTACTTCTTCGGGCTCCAGCATACATTTTTCCACATAGGGTTAAGGGGTCAGAATGCCAGGCAAAATTCTATTTCACTAAAAACATGTAAGACAGACTGAAAAGCAAGAACAGGACTGAATCCTACCCGTCGAGGGACAATCATGGAGACTGGCTCTATAAGGTTTTTGGTTGTCACTAGTTTGTAAAATCGAAACACTTCGCAGGCGGACACATCTAAGCCTCTCTTTGGCATAACACCTGGGGAGAGTATAAAAAGCAAAAAGATCAGCATGGACGCACGCAGTCTTGGTTACTGTGTATATTAACAGTTTCTATTTGTCTTAAGGACAGTGGCTAACTTACATGTGAATGGGAAGGATCATCATAGATGCATAGATTTTTGATGGAAGAAAAGGACCATCTTGGCCCATTGAGTCTGCCCAATTCCCCCCCTTTACTTGCCCACGCCACCCCGCAGTCCCCCCTTTCACTAGACATCCCCTTGTGTCTATCCTATGCCGTGTAAATCCTCCCACTGTTCTGGCCCCTACCACCTCCTCTGGCAGATTCTTCCAGGGCTCTGCCACCTTCTGTGAAGAAAAGTCCTGTAGTGTTTCCCTTAAACCTATCCTCCATCCTCAATCCATGCCTCTAGTTTTGCGCCTACCTTTCCTGTGAATAAGCTCTCCCACTTTATTAATCCCCTTCACACACTTGAACTGCTCTATCATGTCCCCCCTCTCTCTTCGGGTCTCCAGCGGGTACAAATCTAGCACCCTCACCCTCTCTTCGTATGACTTTCCACCCAACCCACACACCATCTTAGTGGCCCTTCTCTGAACTCTCTCTATGCCATCTATGTCTTTGTGTAGGTGAGGTGTCCAGAACTGAACCCCGTACTCCAGGTGGGGTCTCACCATGGACTTAACAGTGACATCAGCTCCTCCTGCCTTCTGCTAGTTATTCCTGTCCCTACACATGCCAGCATTCTATTTGCTTTGGTCACCGCCTTGCTGCATTGGGTTCCCACTTTAAGATTGTGATTATGATGCCTAGATCCTTCTCTTGCTTTGTTGCTTTCATATTCCCTTCCCCCCAAGTGTGTACTTTGCTTGTGGGTTCTTCCTTCTCATGTGCATTACTGTGCATTTTTGCATTCAATTTTAACTGCCATGTTTCTGACCACCCTTCCCGCAACCTGAGATACTCCCTCATAGCCTCCACTCCCCCTGGGGTGTTTACCCTATTGCAGATCTTCATATCATCTGCAAAAAGGCAGACCTTCCCATGCAGGCCCTCTGCTATGTCGCTGATGTAGATATTAAACAGGATGGGCCCCAGCACCGACCCGTGAGGTGCCACACTTGTCACCCCTACCTCCATGGAATGCACCCCATTTACCACCACCCTCTGACTTCTGCTCGTCAGCCAGTTCTCCACCCACCTTGTTATTTTTTGTCCCACCTCTAAACTCCCCTGTTTATGAACCAGTCTTCTGTGGGCACAGTGTTGAAAGCCTTCCCAGAATCCAGATAGGCCACGTCCACTCCCCCCCATCAACCACTCTCGTCACCCAATCGAAGAACTTGATTAGGTTCGTCTGACACGACCTCCCCTGTGTGAAGCCATGCTGATGGATGTCCTGCGGCCTGCTAACTTCCACGGAGCCAACTACCCTTTCCTTCTAAATCGCCTCCATCACCTTACCCACCACCGTGAGGCTGACCAGGCGATAATTGCCCGCTTCCTCTCTACTGCCACTTTTGTAAAGTGGCACCATGTCTGCCTTCTTCCAATCCTCCAGTACCCACCCCATGTCCAGGGACAAGTTGAACAACCTTGTTGGCAGTGCTGCCAGTTCCTCCATAAGCTCCCAGAGCACTCCAGGATGCAGGGCATCTGGAGCCATAGCCTTGTGTACTTCAACTTCCCTACCTCCTTGATCCTGTCCTCACTGACTGGGCTATGATCCACCCCTAGGTTTACCCTTCCGCTCTTTCGTAACACTGACCCCTTCCTCTCCTCTATCGTGAAGACACAGCTGAAGTACTTATTCAGCACTCTGCCTCGAGTTCCCTTCCACTGTTGCTCCCCTCTCCTTTACCTTACTATCCCTGCCTTGCTTTCCGTTTCTCCCCTACATACTGAAAAAAAGTTTTAACGCCTTTGGCCTACGCGAGCAATCTTCTCCTCCATTTCTGCCTTTACCCTCCTAATAATAATATAATAATAAAAATTTATTTAATTAAGCCTTTCAAGGTTTTCAAAGTGCTGTACATCAAAACACAAACATAATCAGTACATACAATAAAACTACATAAACAAATATTACAAAACTAAGAACCTAGAAAAAACCTAATCCTCTGCCCCGTCACCCTCAGCTTTTCCCTATAAGTTTCCCTGTCCTCCTCCCTCTGCATCCTCCTATATTTTCTGAAAGCCCTTTTCTTCTCCCCTATTACCCCACTCACCTCCTTGTTGAACCAAAGCGGCCTCCTCCTTCTTTTGCTCTTCCTCACCTTCATTATGCAGTTCTCTGTGGCTTTTAATACCCCCCCCCGATCTCGCTCCATAGGTCCTCAACCCGTCCTATCATCTCTTTCCTCCATTTCATTCCAGAATATCTCCTCATTCTGGGAAAATCTGCCTGCCTGAAGTCTAGGACCTTGTGACAGTTCTACTCACTTCAGACTCTGTTCTAACCCTGATGCCCACTGTGTTATAGTCACTTGCTCCTAGGCTGACCCCCACCTCCACTCCTCCACACTATCCCCACTGGTGAGGACCATGTCATGTATGTTGTCCCCCTTGGTGGGTTCCCTGACCAGCTGCTGCAGGAAGGCTCCCAGAGGGACTCAAGGATCTCCCTACTCCTGGCCGACCTAGCCGATGGAATATCCTAGTCTATATCTGGAAGGTTAAAGTCCCCCACCAGCAGAATCTCCCCCCTTAGCACCATCTCCTGAATTGCCTGCAGCATCTGCATGTCTACTTCCTCCATCTGTGTTGGAGGTCTATAGACCACACCAAGTCTTAATGCTGCCCAACCTCTTCTCTGTAATGACCCACAAGATTTGGGCCCATCAGTTGGACTTATTATTTTTTCTAGACTAAGGCTGCACATTTTGTTTGTTTGTTTCTATCCTGTGATTCTCTCCTTGCTCACACTGAGGTGCTCTTTTCTTGTGTCCCCGTTCCAGCCCTGTCACCAACCTGATCCTAGACTTAACAGTACCTCACCACTTGTCTCCAACCTATATGATGGGAGGCTGGTGCATGCAGTAAGTGGAGCAGTACCTGCAGGGGTGACAGCATCACTCTGCGTGCTGGGGAGTTTTCCACCTAATATCTCCCTCTCCTCTCCTGGGACACTGCCGAGAGACATCCTTGCAGGTGCACACGCAGATGTACACTCTCATCGATGTCAGGCAATATCTCCCTGCCCTGCTCCAGCAGCAATACCACCTGAGTTTACCCAAGTGGCAGGCATGGTGCGAAGCATACTGCAAAACAGACCGCACACTCCAGTAGTAACTAAAGTTGCTACCCTCAAGACTATTAGCCCAAGACACAACAACAACGACGACAGGGCGCACACACTAAAAGTCAGATTTATTACTTTTCTATTTTAAAGCACTCCAGTGACCCAGAATGCCAAACACCACTAGGTAGTGTCTCTCGGGGAGGCTTCATCAGGAGGTCCCCTGATGAAACCTCCCCAAGAGGCGCTACCTAGGAGTGTTTGGCATTCTGGGTCACTACAGTGCTTTGAAATAAAAAAGTAATAAATGCAACCTTGTGTGCGCCCTTTCTGTTTTTCAATAGTGTGAGCATGTTCCTCCCTCCCAGAGGAGAGCTGTCCCTGGATGCTCAATCCTCTTCCCTGGGCTGAACCCCCCGACTTGAACTCACTCCTGAACTCTGGTCACTGGCTTAGCGAGCAGAAGCACTATCACTGTGCCAACAGGCTGCGAAGGCTGCACATTTTAAAGCTGTGGTGAAAACTGTTAAAATAATTTCAAAATTTAGCGGCACCTGCTTACATTTCATATATTGTCTTAAAGGAAAGGGACCTCTTTCTTGCAGTGTTTAGCATCCGGAGGCACCACCCCTGACTAGCAGTTCCTGGTATGGTTATAATGTGTGTGGTGCCCAGCTTGCTTAATATCTTTCATTTTGTGTACAATCTGAACAGAGAGTGTGCCTCACCACAGTTAAACGTAACTCACTGTTTCACCCACAGAACATAGAACATAGACTTTGACGGCAGATAAGGACCGCTGGCCCATCTAGTCTGCCCATTTCCCTACCTACAGGATAGGCCGCAGATCCTAGTTAACCAACAGCCTATTTCTTCCTACCCCTACAAGAATTGCCTTATGTCTGTCCCATGCATTCTTGAATTCTCCCACAGTTTTAGACCCCACAACCTCCTCAGGAGGGCTGTTCCATGCATCCACTACCCTCTCTGTGAAATAATACTTCCTCACATTGCCCTGAACCCCCTTCTATCTTTAAATTGTGTCCCCTTGTTCTTGCAAGTCTCTTTTTCTGAAAGATGCTACCCTCTTGGACTTTGTTAATTCCACTGAGGTACTTAAAAGTTTCTATCATGTCACCCTCTCCCTTCTTTCCTCAAGGGTATACATATTAAGCTCCTTTAGTCTCTCTTCATACAGCTTCTCTTGCAGATCCTGCACCATTTTAGTTGCCCTCCTCTGGACTACCTCTATCCTGTCTATGTCCTTGTGGAGATGTGGTCTCCAGAACTGGACACAGTACTCCAGATGGGGTCTCACCAACTGTCTGTACAGAGGGATAACAACTTCCTGTTTTCTGCTGCTGATGCCTCTCCCTATACATCCCAGTATACCCCCAGCCCTCCCTACTGTCTTCTCACATTGCTTGCTAACCTTAAGGTCATCTGATATGATTACCCCCAGGTCCCTTTCCTTTTTTGTTGTTACTACCTCCCCACCCATTGTGTATTCTTCCCCTGGGTTCTTGTTTCCCAGGTGCATTATTTTGCACTTCTTTGCATTGAATCCTAGCTGCCATACTTCTGACCATTCCTCCAACCTTGCCAAGTCCCTTTTCATCCTTTCCACACCTCCTTGTGTATCAACAATTACCTTCTGTGTCCTGTTGTGCAGCCAATGTTTTACCCAGGCTACCACCCTGGGACCCACTCCCAGGCTGGTTAATTTGACTATTAATCTTTGTGTGGGACTGTGTCAAATGCCTTGCTAAAGTCTAGGTAGGCCATGTCCACAGCCCCTCCTTGGTCTACTACTTTGGTCACCCAGTCAAAGAAATCTATTAGATCTGCCTGACATGACCTTCCCGCTGTGAACCCATGCTGCCTTGGGTCCTGTGCTCCACTGGCCTCTAGGTACTCAACTATTCTTTCCTTCAGAAGTGAGTCCATCACTTTCCTACCACAGAGGTCAGACTGACAGGTCTGTAGTTTCCTGCCTCTGTCTTGGTCCCACTTTTGTGAAGGGAATCATATCCGCTTCCTCCAGTCCTCGGGATACCACACCACCCTCCCATGATTTATTAAAAAGAGTAGCCAGTGGTTTCACTAGTTCCTCCCTTAATTCTTTTAGAATTCTGGGTGAATTCCATCAGGACCCATTGCTTTGTCCACCTTCAGTTTTAGGAGTTCTTGCAGAACCCTTTCTTCGTGAAAGGACTGGGATCGACCCCCTATCAAGAGTGCTTCTGTTATTTGGATTATGCACTTTCCTCCTCTTTAGGAATACTGAGCAGAAATATTCGTTCAGTATTCCTGCTTTTTCACTGTCCCCCTCTGCCCACCCACCGTTCATTCTATTCAGCCTCACTATCCCTCCCTTTGTCTTTCTACGCTCGCTGATGTACCTATAAAAGGTTTTATCCCCCTTCTTAACTGAGTTGGCTATCTTTTCTTCAGTTTGGGCCTTTGCTATTCTGACTTCCCTCCCTGCTTCCTTCTGCCTTAACTGGTACAGCTCTCTGTCCTGCTCCTGTGTTTCCTTATACTTCCGGAATGCTATCTTTTTCTTCGTTTCACAGCCACCTCTTTTGAGAACCATAGTGGCTTTTTCTTTTGTTTTGATTTGTTTATTTGCTTCACACAAAGGCTTGTTGCCTCTGTGATGGCAGTTTTGATGATTTCCATTGTTGCTCCACACCTCCTTCTAGCCTGTTTGCTTGTGCTTTTCTGAGGCACTCTCCATCTTGCCAAAGTCAGCCTCCTAAGTCCAGTACCCTCATTTTTGTATGGCTTGACTCTGTAGCTGAGTTTAACGTGAACCACACTGTTTGATGGTCACTTGTCCCCAGATGGCAACCCACTTCTAGATCTGAGATCCTCTCACTGCCCCGTTTGAGAGTACGAGGTCTAAGATTGCTCCCTCACGAGTGGGTTCCGAAACTAGCTGTCTAAGGCCTGCCACCTGTAGGGCATCAAGAATGGCCCTGCTCTTGGATGTGGCTGCAGCAAATGTGCTCCAGTTAACATCTGGCATATTCAGGTCTCCCATCAACAGTATCTCCCCTTTCTCTGCCATTCTAAGAATGCCTTCTATCATATCCGAACCACTGCAGTGCTGATGTCACAGTGTACTACAGTATCTCTGCAATGGGAGAAGGATGAAACAGGGTGGCAGACACAGCGAAACATTTGTGCCGAACATGACAGGTTAGGAATGGGCACATAGCAGCCATGCCCTGTCTCTACAAACATATTTTCCTCACCTGGCTGATTCGGACATGCTGCACACTTGTATATTACTTGCTGAAGGACTCTGTGCTGAGCAGACTGCCCTGCACTATCAGCACCACACCAGAGTAGAACAGTTCACTATGTGTAACTGTGGTGAAGCACACGCTCCAGTCAGGGTGCATCCCCTGATCATCCTAAGTCATAAAGGTGACATCATAGAACAGGTCTTCCATTTTCAAATATCTGGGTATCCACATTGATGACTCCCTCTCTTTTGCTACCCATACTGACCACGTCATAAAATCTGCAAATATCCGACTTGGAATCCTATACCGGCACTGAAAAGCTATGACCCCGGAGGCCCTCAATCTCGTCACATGGAGCTCCATATTGTCAATTATTGACTATAGCCTAGTCATATACAGTGCAGCTTCCAGGGCCTTGCTTAAACGAGTAAAACTTCTCCTCAATAAAGCCTGCCGGCTCATATTGGGGGCTGATCATCACACTCATACTTGCAGCCTCTATTCCTCGACAGGGTGGCTCCCCCTTTCCCTAAGGGCCAAATACCAAGCCTGTCTACTTGGGTAAAAAAACCCTACTAGGACAAATACCTGAATCATCATCTACACTTTTCCAACACAACCTAACTTACAAAAATACGAGAAGTTCAGTGAAGGGCCTCCTTCATGTACCATTTAAAAGAACCTCCCTGGCCCAGCGTTCCCTTTCGCATCGCGGCCCACAGTGACTGAATGACCTACCCTACACCATCTTGCAGCATGAAAACATTGGTCCATTTAAGAAAGCCCTATGTCTCCACCTGGCCGGTACCCACAACTGCGACTGTTATGCTTAGCGACTGACCCCATGCCTCTTCTCATGCCTTCTTCCCCAATTCATCTCCTACTCCCATCCACCTCCAAACCCACTGTAAGCCACTACCCCCATAGCTCAGGTGGTCCTCATACAGCTGCCCTCCTCAATCCCTCACCTCACTCCATCTTCTCAGCCATACCTGGCATTCACCCCCTCACACCCTCCCACCTCACCCGCCCCCACACACCCCTTTGGAATCCACCATGACAAAGCCACTTCTAGCTGCTATTTTTCCCATCTTCTGCACTTAGCAACTTACCTCTCAGCATTTAGCAACTGGTTTTGTTTTTATCTGTGATTTCTTTACTGGAGTTAAGTTACATACCCTGCTTGTTTCCAAGTCTGTATACGTTTTCTGTTTTTCATATGTCCCACTGATTTAATCCTAGCTACCTACCCTGACTATTATTGCCACTGTAAGTCTTCCTGTAATGTATTATTGATATGTACGTGACATGGAGCATTTGTAAAAGAGCCCCTTGGCTCAAAGATTGTAATTCCGAAGCTGAAATAAATAAAAATAAAATAAATAAAAACAGCAGGAAAAATATCAGACAATCTGGGCATCAGAATATTTGTAACAATATCTAGAACTTTCAGTGGGGGGAGGGCTCTTGTGTGGAGGCTACAGGTATGAGCCCTTTTCTTTAAGGAGCTACTACTGGTAATTTGGGAAACCATAACATTTTATCTAAATGTTGCCATTTCATTTCCCATCTCTTCCTCTTCCTCCTCCTCCTCATCATCATCAACATTACAGAAGGATGTCTGCAAGTACACAGGCTCTCTGGCCCTTACAATTAATCTGTTCACCCGTGTTTCTCTGCAATGATGGCACACAAACCATTAGGACTTCAGTAGGGAAAGCAGTCAGTGGAACTGGGGCAGATGAATTCCAAAGGATCTTGCAAGTAAACAAATCCTTCACAACAATGAGAGAGGAAAATATATGAGTAATAGTCTTCTAGGAGCAATTCTGCATGAGAGACTAAAGATTTTGTCTAGTTCTACATATTTTTTTTTAACTCTGCCCCCCCCATCACTGCGGTGGCCTGCTGCAGTATGGGTGACCTTCCAGCCCCACCTAGTCTTTCTGTGCCACTTACCCTGAATTTACCCATTAGGGGTTCTGTCCTTGGGGAGCTACCCCAAACCCTCCACTGAATGGTCACATTTCCAGGAGGTGGTGAAGAGTCAGATCGTCTGGGCCTTCGAGATGTCTGTTGTGCACAGTGTACATGTTTGAATTTGCTGTACACTTCTGTGAAAGCAATGTGGCAGTGTTACTGCTGCCCCCACTAGTGGTGTTGTTTTGGGGGCTGTGATCCAAACATGCAGATGCCTGTCTTGTGCTGTGGAACAGCCTTCTTGTGAGCAGTGCAGATTAATCCACGCTACACTTCAGCACATTGCATAGTGTAGGCCGTGTATCGGCATGCTGCTGACTTATGTGACTGGTTCACAAGTGACTATGCACTTCCATTGTGCAGTCGTGCAAGTCACCAGGAGCCTTTATGGAACAGGCACTATGCCAGTATGTTAAATGAGTTCTGAACCATGTGTATATAAGAAGACTAATGCACCCAGGGCCAGGGTTTCCTGTTATACTGAATATATCGGCATGTCTGTTGTTTGACAGCACTCTGCCAAGCCTCTATGCTTCATAATGCATGTGTCAGTGTATCTCAGCATTATTCTCTGACCTTTAGTATGCATTATTCCTGACATACACCACAAGAACTTCAGTATCAAATAAAGCTGGTTAATACTGCCATTTTATTAGCTTGTCTATTAAAACAACAGATGATGGAGTTGCATGTAGTAAACCTACCCATTCCTTTTCATGTGTAAGGATGAGCGTATTCAGCTAGATAGTGCATAAAAGGCTTCTCTGTGCTTATTTCATAGTAGTATCTAATATTTCCATCTCCTGCAAGTTTAAAAGAAAAACAGATGTGTATTAGTTTGAATACTTTCAGGAAATATTCTCTTTCTTCAGTCTCAATAAACAGTAAGCATGTCATCTTTGTAAAATTACAAATAAGGTTGCTTCTTATTTATTTACTGTGCTTTACAGGTGTCAGACCTCCCAGGGCTCAGCCCCGACTACCCCACCAGGACCACCCCGGAGCAGCAATCCACCTAGGCTTACCCCCCCTAGGTGAGGCTGTCAGGCAGATATGATCCCCCCCACCCCCGAGCACAGGGTCGGGCTGCACTGACAGAAACCCTAGCTCAGTCACCGGCCAAGCACCCCGAGGGGCAGCATGGAGCCGGAGGGATGGGGTGTCACTGATGGAGCTGGCAGCTAGATTTTTCAGTTATAGCTCCCCGGGAGGCATTGCATGCAATGATGTAGAGTGTTATGTGCAATGTCTAGCATGCCTCCCAAACAACTTCTGGCACCATCCTCTGGCCATCGAGGGAGTGGGTCACGTTGGTTATCACGCACGCCCTCCCCCTGGAAAAGGGAGCGGTCCCCTGGATGCTCAATCCTCCCCCCCACCAGCCCTCTGATGTCCCAAGTTCAGAATCGAACCCGGGACATCAGCATTGCAGACGGAAATCCAACCACTGCACCAGTGGGCCAGTCCTGGCTGCTTCTTATTTAAACACAGGCTAACAAACAAGCAAGGTATAGGAGTCTTAAACTCAAAGGGAATATTTTACAGTTTTTATTGTGAAAGTGAAACAGCTCTACCTCTGTGCCATTTGGTCAGTGGGTAGGAGTGTTCCCAAACTCAAACATAAAATCCAAACATCCCTCAAAAATGGGTGTTGCCTGGGATGCCATCTGGGGACAAGATTCCATTGGAACCTTTCAGATCCTCGCACACATTAGTGTGCTCATGCATGCCCTACTCTAGGTTTGCTTGCAAGCCATGTGTTCACTACAGTCAACACCCCATCAAAAGAAAGTATACCATGTCTAGGTCAGGGCTGAAGTGCATTATTGCACGGACTCACAGGAAGCAAGCACTGCAGCTGCCTGTGCTGAACCTGCCTATGGATTGGTATATGACTCCAGCCTCTCAGTGCTGCCAGGCTGCCAACCAGACACAAAAGGGTCATCCTAAGGAAACACTGAAAGCAGAAAATAGTTATTAACGGCTTTTCACCTATCAGGTCTTCTCCAGGACTCATCTGCCCACTTCCAAAACACTTGATGGATCCAGAATGAAAGTAACCTGCTGAGGGAGCACAGCTGAGCTCGTGTAAGTAACCACATCACATGCATCTAAGGGTGCTATACTACACAGATCATGCTAATGGAGGTAGAGGGTTAATGGTGGTACAGTCCACACAAGGAGGGACTGCAACATCCATTGCCAGAATTTACCTTGGGCGCAATGTACAGCATGTGGGTATCATGGTCGAGAACGGGAAAATAATGCCTGAAGCACCATCCAAGTCTTCCTGGTGTAAAGGCTCAGATAGGTCATCCTTAGAATTCTAGAAACAAAATACGAGAATTAGATATAATTTCAAAATTCCAAGATGGCTGTCACAAACAGTTCATAATTAAAGAAGTCCTTCCCAGAGAAGAGGCCCTATTACTATATCTCTCTTGTGGACATCATCGTAATAAGTTAAAGAGAAATGCCTGGGATGACCTGGCCCACTTTTGCTACATACTGCTTGGGAGACCTGGGTTTGATCCCCAAATCTGGCTTCATTCCAACCCTCCTGGATGTTGGGAGTTTCTGGTGCTTGAGCTCATGTCACCACTACCTAGTAAATAGTTTTGGACTGCATTGGTATCTGATGTGGCGACACTGAGCCAAGGGCAAGACAGCTGGACCTGGAGATGCACGGGGAGGCAGTAAAAATAAAAACATGAAATATAAGAAGGAAATGAGGAGAACAAGAAAGGTCAATTAGCCCGTTAAGGCACATGTCGTATTTTTGCTTTACTTCTTCCCCTTGTTGGCATCTATCTTTTGCCCCCAATGACAGTTTTTTGCTCTGCAGCCTACCCCAGTAAACTGTTCCATTCACTGGTAAGCACACTGGCACCCTTCAGACTGGAAAGCAGGAGACTGCAGGCTTAAATACCACCACAATAACAGGCTCCCTGTGAGGCTTTGAGCCAGTCACTTCATGTGCTTGTGCTTCAGTCCCTCCCCACTGTATAACTGTTTATAAAAGGTGTAAAAAAACAGAATAAGGATTTGTTTATAAGAAACAACTGTTCAGATTTTCCCAGATATGTGTGTGGAACTTTCCATAAATTTGCTGACATAAGAGAGCAGCTCTAAAAGAAAAACATTTATTTTATTTCATTTTTGTTAACCAGGTAGGTACACTATGCAGAAACTGCCTGTTTTCAGGTACAACCTGGGAGAGTTATAAGGGTGATACAACACCAGACAGTTTACAATTTACAGCAATATACAACATGTTCACATGTGAAGCTAACATCAAACAGGATACAGCAGATTATACAGCAATATATAACATGTTCACAGGTAAAAGTGACATCAAACAGGATACAGCAATATACTACATGTTCACAGGTAACAGTAACATCAAACAGGATACAGCAGACTATACAGCAATATACAACATGTTCACAGGTAACAGTAACGTCAAACAGGATACAGCAGATTATACAGCAATATACAACTTGTTCTCAGGTGAAAGTAACATTAAACAAGATACAGCAGATTATACAGCAATATACAACATGTTCACAAATGAAAGTAACATCAAACAGGATACAGCAGATTATACAGGAATATACAACATGTTCACAGGTGAAAGTAACATCAAACAGGATAAAGCAGACTATACAGCAATATACAACATGTTCACAGGTGAATCAAACAGGATACAGCAGACTATACAGCAATATACAACATGTTCACAGGTGAAAGTAACATCAAACAGGATACATCAGACTATACAGCAATATATAACATGTTCACAGGTAAAAGTGACATCAAACAGGATACAGCAATATACTACATGTTCACAGGTAACAGTAACATCAAACAGGATACAGCAGACTATACAGCAATATACAACATGTTCACAGGTAACAGTAACGTCAAACAGGATACAGCAGATTATACAGCAATATACAACTTGTTCTCAGGTGAAAGTAACATCAAACAAGATACAGCAGATTATACAGCAATATACAACATGTTCACAAATGAAAGTAACATCAAACAGGATACAGCAGATTATACAGGAATATACAACATGTTCACAGGTGAAAGTAACATCAAACAGGATAAAGCAGACTATACAGCAATATACAACATGTTCACAGGTGAATCAAACAGGATACAGCAGACTATACAGCAATATACAACATGTTCACAGGTGAAAGTAACATCAAACAGGATACAGCAGACTATACAGCAATATACAACTTGTTCATAGGTGAAAGTAAAATCAAACAGGATACAGCAGACTATACAGCAATATACAAATATGTTCACAGGTGAAAGTAACAACAAACAGGATACAACAGACTATACAGCAACATGCAACATGTTCACAGGTGAAAGTAACATCAAACAGGATACAGCAGACTATACAGCAATATCCAACATGTTCACAGGTGAAAGTAACATTAAACAGGATACAGCAGATCATAATCAGGTAGGCAAGGGTTGTGTACAGCTTGTATCACAACCAGTAGGCAAGTGCTAAATACAATAGGAAGAGAGTCATTTGGCAACAAAACATTTCTCTATACAAATAGTACAAAAGCAGTATTATCACCCGTGGGCAATAGGGAGAGAGTCGCAAGGCAGCAAGACATCATTCTCTATACACAAAGCACAAAAACAGTATCTGTGGGCAAAAGCAGCAGAATGCCAATTGACAAGCTGAATTGAGAGTGGGTTAGGAGCCTGACAGCCAGTTCCCTCTTGGGGAGCATTTACATGTAGGTGTGTCTAGGAGGTGTTTACGAAGGCATTGTTTGAAACTCCCTGCGGTGACACAAGCATGAATATCAGCTGGGATGTTCCACAATTTGGGAGCAAAGTACTGGAATGCTGCTGAACCAAGGTTAATTCTCAGTTTAGGGACCAGGAGCAAGCCACAGTTTGAGGATTTATTTATTTCTCAGAATTACAACACCTTATTTATTTAGTTTTTGTTGACCAGGAAAGGAGGACTAGGCAATTCTGCTTATTTTCAGCCTTGTCCCAGGGAAGGGGGATACAGATGGATGCCAACTGACATTGAACCAGATTAAGCTGTTGGTGGTATTTTTAGTGAATGGGGGAAATTTGGCCAGGACACCAGGGAAATTCCCCTATTCCTTCTGAGAAGTACCATGGATCTTTAACATCCACCTGAACTACCACCAGAGCAGGCAGATGGGACCTCAGTTTAACGCCCTCATCTGAAAGACAGATAAATGGACCTTTGAGCCAGAGACTCATTTACAAAGGGTTCCACATTAGGAATGAGGTAAACAAATTGACAATTACAAGGTACTAAAAGGAGATTGTTATACAATAATCATAACACAAAATAAGAGCTGTATAGTGCCAAATTTGATTGCAGTAGGTTACAGGCAGTAATACTAGAATGTGCAGTCAGTGAGATGACACTGTCATAGAGTTAGGATAGCCTTAGATGGCACAGATGATTACAGTAGGTTACAGGCAGTAATAGTATATATATGCAGTTAGTGGATAACGCTGTCCTAGACAGGGTTGGATAGACCCATTGTCAGGTGGTAAGAGAAGTAAACTAAGAGTAGGCCCAAGAGGTTCTGGGGAAAACAGGAGATTATCACTTAGGTTCAATCCTGAGGTTCAATGCTGCTGTGAGTAGGGTAATTAAGTGAAGAGAAAGATGGGGAGAGGAACTGGGGTTGCTGTGCCTGGGGCAATTTGGTCAGTGTTGGCTAGAAAGCACGGGATTACTTAGTGGATGAGGAGCATGTGATTGTGGCAGTGGGGCGGAAGTAGTTGCCTGGGATAAGGTGTGGGGGAGAGTTAGTTCAGGAGGGTTAGAGAGAACGGGGTTAGGTGAAAGAGAGAGGCACATGTGGCTAGGGTCGTGCAGGTGGGACTGGGTCTTAATGGATACGGGCTGTATTGTGGCTGAAGCCACTCAGCAGGTTGTTATGGTTGCTGTTTTCTTAATACATTGTAGACAATGCTTCCTAGGGCATGGTCTCTCAAGGCTTCGGGGGCAGCTAATTTAATTTCTCACATAATGTACAGTGGTGGACAAATCTGCTGTTGGGAAGCACAAAGCGACATATCCTATTATAACTGACATCCCACCTCCTCAGCACAAATTTAGATGTTGAGGGTGCATACTCTGCAATATTATACATAAGCTTAGTAAGCAGTATACCCCATGCAACCAACAGGCAGGCATGCATGGTGGGTGAGGTTGCATCTAATTCTGTCGGATAGGCCCAATCTAGTGTTACCAGCTTTACAGGTGTTTCATATGTGCAGGTTAAAGCCAAATGTGGGGTCCAAGGTAACACCAAGATAGTTGAAAGACTGTACCGTGTCCCATTTCCAATGCTGGCTAAACTCCTGAAGCAAATTGATGGCAAGCTGCAGTTCTTCGTGGATCCATTCAAAGTGGTATATTTTGTTGCCTCATTAAAATGGCTTGGTTTTAGGCTATGGAAAGGACAATATCATTTCTAATATTGAGGAGGTCGTGCAGTGAATTACAGACCCGTGTAGGGACTGACTGCTTTATTTCTGGTGAAGTCTTGAAACAGAGACTGGAAGACTTGCCTGGCTAGAAGTTTGGACATTATTTCTTTTTATTTGCAAGCAGGCATGGGGGACGTGGATAAGGCAGCTTGATATGACAGATGACCGGTGGACTTTATCCTGTGGTTTCTATTGACTTATGCCCCCTACAACTATTAGAACTGTTGGTTTACCTCTATTGCTGGAACTGGGGCTTGTGCTGTAACCTTAATGTGGTTTGACTTTCTTTTCTTTTTTTTTTCTTTAAATATAATTTTTTATTAAATGAAGCTTCATGTACATAGAGGTAGCAGATCAATACAAAATGAAATCAGCATTATATCCAACTGCAGTTGTTGGACACCACAATCATGTTTCAGACAATCAGAGTTCTAGTACTGCAGAAAGGTTCCACGTCATGTCAGTGACTGCAAAACAGCGCTGAACATGACAGCGAAGTGCAAGTTGCCAAAAACACCGCAATGGCGACTTGCACAACAGCAGAAGCAAAAAGAGCCAGGTTAGAGCGCATGGCATAAAATTATCAATTATGGCATTTTATTATAGGCACAGCCCTCACGAACTCCGGAAGAACAGGAGGCTTTGCCCCCTGCACCCCCAATTATTAATATAATCAACTCTGGGGAGGGGCTGACTTAGGGGAAAAGTGCAAAATAAAAAGCAACAAAATATTTTGCATGCCACAAGCTCCAAACCCACAGCCTTCTGCAGTAGTGGCATGCACCCTACCACTACACTAGATGGCCAGCTTGAAACTGTACTGCCAGACTGACAACCATATCCTGTTACTGCCCTCCCCCGTCCCAGATGCAGCCTGTTCCTACACTCGCTATTCTTGTTGCACATCCTCACTATTTCCCTACTAGCTATTCTTCCACACTTGCTTTTCTTACGGGCGGCCAAACTGAGTAGCTCATATTGAGTCGCTCAATTTGACCTTGCCCATGTCACTGGATACCCTGTAGGAAGCTGTATCCCTAAAATATAGAAACTTAGATCTTGGCTTCTAGTTATACTCCCACAGAACTACCAACATTAAAGGATTAAAAAGAACACGACTTACAGTATATCAGACATTGAAAATGTAGTGAAGAGCTCTTATTCTCCTCCAAGCTGTGAGGGTGCCCTGATAGCCCCGCTCCTCCCCTGACTAAGGTAAAAAGTGAGTGTCAATTTGTGCCATGTACCATATCCACAGTTGCCATTTATCCCTAAAAGAAACAAGCGTATCATAGATTGCTGCAGTCAGATTTTCAAGCCTATATATTTCCATGACAATTTGCCTCCAATCCAAAAGTGTGGGTATGGCAGTAGACATCCATTTACGTTACTGCTTTCTTAGCTGCTAAAATATAAGGCAACAAAGTTTTATGCCATGGAGGACGATGTTCAGTATAGATTGATAATACCATTTCAGCTGTCAATTCCACGTGGTCTGCCAGTTTTGCAACTCACCCTGTTAAGAGCACCAAAAAGGCATTAACATGGGGCACAGCCAAAAGATATGTCCAAAGTATGCCAATTGACATTTACATCCCCTCCAGCAGATTCTGTAGGAGACTGGGAGGTATTTTGCAAGAACTGCTGGGTAGCGAAAAATCTGTACCGACATTTCCATGCGAATTCTCTCCATATAATGGAGGAGGTGATTTTAATTGCTGTTAGGATTGTTTTCATCCAGGAGACACCAGATATTGAAACATCTAGGTTTCTGTTCTAACTATCCAAAATGGTCTGAGTTGTATCCCCCAGATATTCTCTCAAAATTTTGTATAGGAAGCCTATTAAGTGACCCCAAGGTTGGCATGCCACCAAGTCCCTTATTAGGTTAAGGGGGCCTAGCGGGGTAGGTAGCCACGAGATCTGTACGTGTTAACGAAAGATATAATCGTTAACTTGCAAATATCAGAAAAGGTCCCTGTCAGGAAGCCCATAATCCTATTGTAAAGTATCAAAAGGAATAATCCCACTGGGGGATAGAAACTGATGAATAAAATTAAGCCCCAATTGCTGCTATTGGGAGAAAAACAGATCAGGTTGAATCGGGGAAATATTCATCCTCTGATAATAGCCTGAAATAAAAAATATATCCTGAAGGCCAGGACGTGTTTTGAGGTAGTGCCATACCATTAGAATATTAGCAGTGAATTTGGTAAACATACAAAGTTATGGGGCTCTTCCCTAGTGGCAAACAGTATCTTTCTATGTCATACAAATCGTTAATAGAAAATTCAATGCATTTCCATGGGACTGAAAACAAGGAAGTCAGACAAAGTAGCAGAACTTTAAGAAAGTCCGCTTTAGCATAGAGTTCTAAATTGAGGAGATTAACTCTCCCCCAATGCCTTGGAAAGCTGAAGGAGTGAGACTTGCACCCTGGGTTCTGACCCCTCCATATGAAATCTGAAATGATTCTATTCCACGATTTAAAAGTAAAAGTTGGCTGGAAAAACTGGAATATTTTGAAATAAATATAGTAAACAGGGAAGAATGTTCATGCGGATTGTTTCTATTCGCTGGAAAAAGGTGAGACAGAGTTTTCCCCATTTAGTCAAATCATCTTATATTTGGTGCATTAAGGATTTATAATTAACCACATCAATAAGATTTACATCCTTAAGGTATGTGAATGCCTAAATACTTGCTTTTGGTACGTAGCCATTTCAGGGGATAATTTCTTTTTAATGCTTCCGATGGGATAAAACTGAATAAGAGAACTTCAGTTTTAGAAATATTGAGCTTAAAATCGACAGCCCTTTCAGATTTATGCAATATGTCCCAAATTGCTGGCATTGACATTTTAGGGGAGAGAACAGATAGAAGGACATCGTCTGCAAATAAGGAGATCTTATATTCTTGTTGTCCCAGAGGTACCCCTTGCACCCGACTCTCCTCCCACAGGGCCACCACAAGAACCTCCAATGAAGAGCAAACAGGAACGGGAAAGGGGACAACCCTGGCATTTACCTTGCTGCAAGGGTACTGGGGGGGGAGAGAGCACTACTGATACGAATGTAAGCTTGGGGACCTTGGTAGATATTCTTAATCCATTTTAAGAATGAATCCTGGAAATGAAAGGCTGTCAGGGTGCCCCAAAGAAAATCCCAGGACACCCTGTCAAATGCCTTCTCAGCATCCAGATCAAGTAGGGCAGCCAGGATTTGTCTAGTTTGGATATACTCTATTAATAGCAAGGTTCACCTGATGTTGTCCATAGTGTTTCCATGTCTTATAAAACTGACTTGGTCTGGATGTACAAGTAAGGGAAGAAGATGTTCTATTCGGGCGGCCCATATTGGTATGCAAATTTTATAATCAATATTTAAAATAAGAGATTGGGCGATAAGATGCCATTTCCATAATATCTTTATCTGGTTTGGGGACGGCGCCAGGACTACATAGGCCTGGGGAGGTTCACCTTCTAGTACTGCTCTGTAGGCTAAAAGCATGGTTGGGAGGAGTAACCTAGAAAAATTCTTGTACCACCCAACTATAAGCCGTCAGTCCAGGAATTTTTGTGTACTTGTGGCTTGAATCTGTTTCAGGACCTCCTCTGCTCTTATTGGGGCCACAAGACCATGGGCTGGGCTTCCGTACGTTTTGGAAGGTGTACTTGCGATAGAAAATTGCTTCTGTCTTCTGCATTTGTTGGGGCCAGCTTGGTATAAGGTTTGATAGAAAGATACAAAGGCAGATCAATCTACCCCTCCTGGTGTAATATTTGTTTGGTGACTGGCTGTTTAATTTTCAAGATAGTGGAATCCCGTTTATGCAACCTGAGTCTATGGGACAACATGTGGGTCCCCCTAGTCCCACCCTAGTAATTGGTTTATTTGAGATATATTAACAGTCTGTTGAACTTTTAAATCCATTATTTTTTGTAGTACTATTTTGGTTTCTCTGGTTTTCCTTTGTAGTTCATTATCCCCATCCCTATATACAAGTTGGAACGGTTGGAGTTGTTGAAATAGTCATATTGTGCCTCCAGATTACGCTTCTTTTGAGCAGAATAAGCTATTGTCTCACCCCTTATAATTGTTTTCAAAGTATCCCACAAGACTGTATCAGAAGCCTGAGAGGCATTATTATCCTGTAAAACATGTGGCATACGCTGTTGTATATGGCCAATATATTGCAGGTCATGTAAAAGAAGGGTTAAAATGCCATAGTGTCTGCTTTTAACTTTCCCCAGGTCACTTTTTAGGAGTAAAAAAGGAGTCTGGGGCCTATAGAAAATCTTGAACTGTGGAGAAGTGCCCACAGGTCATGAAAAAACAATCAATCTGGAGTACGTGTGATGGCACCCTGAGTAATCGGTATAGCCATTAGATAAAGGAAAATAACTTTCTCCAAATGTCCACTATACCCAAGTGTTCCAAGGTCCCTTTCAGACATCTTACAACATTAGTAGCCCTGTGGGCCTGTGGGTTAGAGGAGTCTAGTTGTGCTGAAAGGGCCATATTGAAATACACCCCCCCCCATTATTAAATGACTCTGGAGCATATCCAAGACCCTATGCATGAAATACCGAATCACAGGGAGTTTAGTCTGTTGTGGAAAGTAAATACTCACCAGCATGACTTCCTGAGAATAAAGCATGCCCTGGAGGATAATTTATCTCCCCTGTGGGTCAGCATAGGATTATTGGACATCCAAAGGTGTTCCGGAAGGCACTGGTATGACTGTATCCTCCTTTTGCCACTAGAACGTGAAGATGCGAACACCTATATCGCTGTCCCTTTTAACTTAAGGTGTTCAGCCCCTACAAGTGTGTCTCTCTGGACGAAATACAGATCAGCAGAATGTTTTTGTTTGACTTTATTTCAACAACCACAGAATATTACTATTTATAGGATTACTCCACTGCCTGCACCTTGGGTATTAAAACACTCACTGGGTGAATTTTAAGCTGCTTTGTGGAGATGCAGTAAGGTATTCCACTGGTGGACATTTTGGTTATGAAGCAGTTTTAGTTTACAGCACCGACTATGAATTTCACCGCTGGAATTTCTGTGAAATCTGGAATTTTACTTCTGAAAAAATGCACTTTGGCAACTTTCGTGGAAAGTCTGACTGTGAACGGCCGACAGAATGCATGAATTGCGGATTAATGTACTAAACTGCAGAAAGAAATTCTGCAGACCTGATCACAATTTCAGGAAATTTTGCATTATCTGTGAAATTTCTGAGAATTCGGAATTTGTAGTTTTCATCCAGCTCTAGCACAGACAGTCCGGTCCACTGTTGCGTTGGAGGAGAAGGAGGGAGCTGCTGGACCGTAGAGTTGTTGGGTTGTATTAAACTCACTAGTTCTCTAGGTCATATATATTTTTGGGCACAGGCAGTCCTCTGGCATTTTGTCTAAAATATATTGAATTTAACTAACTTATTTTCTCTTGGCACAGGTCATATGGGGGTGGGCAGCTGCCAACCTAATGGCCAGGGTGCTGACAGCTGGGGGCAGGATATTCCATGTCAGACAACATTTCACTGCAGCTTGCTAATTTTTAAGCAAGCATTTGGGATCACTGATTTACCTGATCTTGTCCTCTCTCGTCATGAGATGGCTAGGTAGAAAAGGGGGTGGATGTCCGAAGTGGGATACTATCTATTTCTAATATTGATGAGGTCCAGAAGTAGAGGAGCTAAGAAAAAATTACTTACCATAGTAATTGTGTTTCTTCGAAGGGAACCAATAATAAGTCTTACAAAAAATACATCACCACCATCCCGTGGTGTTGCCCTGGAGACAGAACAGAACTGTAATGGAGTTTAGAGTTCTGTTCAGACTCTACACTGTGGTCATGCCACCCCTGCTGGTCTAAAAATCTGATTTGTTTCTGGAAAGGAAGAGCAGAAATGACCACAAAACTATCTTACAAAAATTAAAAAATAACTCCAATTAAAAAGCAGCAGATGAAAAATGCTTTGAAAATAGAAATAACAAGCACTCATTTAACAACTGCAAAAAAAAAAAAACAAAGGTTCAAAACAACAAATGCTGAGGCAACAAAGAATTATTCAGGCTGATTCTTATGAGGACTCTTTTCAGGTTCTTAAAGGGGAGGCTGGGTCAGGGACTGTAAGACTCATTGTTGGATCCCTTGGAAGAAGCACAATTACTATATAGTGTATGGTGGAACACTGTTCTGCATGGAAATCCATGCCTGGAACAGTGTTGTTGTGCTGCACTCGGTGCGTCACGATCTTGTTGTGCTGCACCGAGTATGTCATTGGTGCAGCACAACAAGATCGAATGCATTTGAGCATGCGCAATTGGAGCTGCCCACGGCGACGCAGAAGGCATGCCACAGATTCCAAGTGTTTTGCTTTTTTCTGATAGACTTGTTTGGGGATCACGGAGTGCTGCTTATGGTTGCCCATACACTATAAGACTGTGTATGAGCAACCATACACAAACAAGGCAATTGTGAGATCTCGAGGTATCCATGGTTAACGGACCTCTCGAGCTGTGCTCTCGAGGTCTCTGGTTACCACAGAAACCTCTCGATCACAACTGCCTTGTTGTGTATGCTTGCTCATACACAATCCTCTATGGTAATTATTTCTTTTAACAACGGGAATTCAACAGTGTCAGACAAAACCTGCACACTCACTAGCAGTACCCTGAGAGGCTAGTTCTAGAATCTATTTAAGAAAAAGGTTTTGAAAGGCTGTAGTCCTAAACCTGGCCTCCATCTTGGACTGAATGTCCAAAGAAAAATACTTAGTAAAGACATGGACTGCACAAAGCTACCAACAGTCCCTATTTTCCCAGGACAGTCCCTATTTTAGGCAGCATGTCCCAGTGCCCCAACAAATTTAGCAAAATGTCACTTTTGTCCTGGTTTTTGCTTACTTGTCTCATTTTATTCCCTTTTGTTTTGCTGGCTGCTAATCCGTGAGTGACAGTTATTTCAGCACCACTGTGCTTGGGCTGGAAAGCAGTTTGCAACTTCAATCCCTGCGCCTGTGTTGCATTGCAAGCATGCCAGTGGGAGCACAGTAAAGCATGTTCCTTCCTGTTAGATTAGACTGGGTAGTAGTGCAAACAACCACATGTGAACATCTCCCTGTCAGCAGCTGAGAGGGACTCCAGACAGAGAAGAGACTAGCAGCAGTGAACTAAGGTATCTGAACCTGATCAACTGTAGGGAAGTGTGTGAAAACAATCTGGTGAGGTGGGAGTCACTGAAGTGAAGTTTGTTCAGCAAATGAGGATGGGTGTAAGCGGGTTGGATGGGACTGTCAGGAGGAGCAATACATGCAGCTTGAATGTCTGATCAGTGTGCATCATTGTCTGCGGCGGTGCCCATGGGAGTGATACGGGGTGCGGGGGAGGTCATGGGTCATGGTTAGGATGGACCATCACAGTTTTATACCTCAGAAAGGTGGTAGCTTTAGGACTGTAGCCCATGTAGCTGTTTTCTGGATCTCTGAAGGTGCCTTTAGTAGCTGCCACAGAGGCACAAGTGGCTCTAGTAGAGTGTACCCTTAGGCCTCTGGGATGCTCCTTACCTGCTTAGTCATAACAAAATTGAATACAGGATACTATCCAATAAGGAATAGCCTTTCTGGCTGCTGGTTTACCTTTACAAACATCACCATAAGTTACAAACAGTTCTGTGCTGGCAGTTCTGGTACCCTTTTTTCTGTCTAGGTAGTAACTCAGTGCCCTTTTAACATCAAGGCAGTGCAGAGACTGCTCACCTGGGCTGAACTGGTTGGGAAAAAGAACAGGCAGAGTAACAGATTGATTCAAATGGAATTCTAACACCACTTTAGGAAGAAATTTCCTATTTGCCCTCAGAACTATCTTGTCTCCATGAGCAATAATGTAGTTCGGGTCTGTGCAAAGAGCTTGTAGCTCACTAAACCTCCTGGCAGAGGTCACTGAACTGAAAAGACTGCTTTCAAAGTGACATATTTCATGTCTGCTTGGGGCTATTTGAAAGGAATTTTACCTTTCCTAGTCGTTTTTCAATGAGTTGCACTAAATTTAGTACCTACAATGATTGTTCTAACTTTGCTCTCATTGTCCCACGCAGTGCTGAAATCACCAATTAAGACCAATTTTTTATTTACATGTTCTGATATAACTTGAGCAAATTTGTCAAAGCAAGCCATTTTGATCTTTGGAGGGGAGCATATTACCCTAATTGACGATCTACTGTATATAAATATACCAACAGACATTCAATACCATCTATTTTATCAGAAAACAATATCTTGAAGTGACTGAGTGAATACTTTATATACAGTTGAACCCCCCCCACCCCTTGAGCCCCTATCCCTTCTATGGTAATAGTAATCTTGTAATTCAGCCTCCCCAGTATCAATATTCTTACTTAGCCAAGTTTTGGTTAATGTAATAATATCCGGTGCTTCTACCTCCACCCAAGTGTGAAGCAGGTCCATCTTCTTTACTAGACTTCGGGCATTATCATGCACTGAAACATTATCACTGAAAAAAGTCCAGAGAAAGTATACTAAACATATATCTGGACTGCATAACGAGTCCTATGAAAGCAGATATTAACTACTTAATTTAATGCCTCTGGAAATTCGCCGTCTCAGAGGAGATCTCATTTTTATGTTTGATCTCATACAGGACCCCCATTTAGTATCTGAACTGGGTTTCAAATTCAGAAATATCTCTCACTATACCATAAGTCACCCATTACAGTTCAGTAGGAAAAAGCTTAATTTTGTACCGAGAAAAAACTTCTTTACTCAAAGAATCATAAACCCTTGGAATTTATTTATTTATTTATTTGATATATCGGTTTACAACCTTTGAGCCAGAGGCTCATTTACAAAGGTACCTCGTCACATGTAAGACAGGTGGTAATACAGAAACACAGTATAACAACAATTACATTAAGCATGTTACACACATTTGTCACAGACATTATTTACAGTATTTGGATGTAGATATTTTCAGACATTATTTATATTATTTAGATGACGTTATTTACAACAAAACAGCAGAAGACATTATAAGCTTGAGAAAGCATCTAAACATAGTAGTCAGTCCTATTCATGGGTTTGATGTTACTGACGGAGGTTGCAATCCAATAATGGACTTTGTCAGAGAATTTGGATCAGAGTGGGTGAGTGAGATATTAGTAGCAGTTACAGGAGCGGCTATTGAAGAGGTGGTTATGTAGTTGTTTCAGTGGGCGATCTTGGGTGCACTAGTGATGATGCTTGGGAGTGCATTAAACCATGTGGGGCCCTGTGGTGCAAAGCTCTCTGGGCAAGGGAGGTTTTACCCTGGGCACAACCAGAGGTGCTTTCTCTGAGTTGCGGGTGAGGATAGTGGGGGTTGCAGGATGAAGAGAGGCGGTGACCCCAGGGGGGGAGAGCCCGAACAGTATTTTCTTGGACAGTAAGCAGATCTGGTAGCGGAGCCTTTCATCGAGGTTGAAAAGATTGGCAGAGGTATAGAGGGAGCAGGTGTGAGTGAGCCTAGGTGCGCCAGTTAGGAGCCTGCAGGCCTTGTTTAGGGAGGCCTGGATTTTCTGCAGTGCAGAGTTATCTGCTGGGAATACACTCCCCATTGAGATAATTGTGAGTAGGACAAAGGCTGAATTTAAACACTGTCTAGATAAACTCATTCTTTCAGGGTTCAATTTTTGCTACTATAACTAATATCTTTTAGGTGCAGCTATGGGCTGTACAAGCCTCCTAGTACCTTCTCCTGCCTTAGTATGATCCACAGTATGCATAATTTTCACCCTCTGTCTGTCTAGTGGACCTGGGTTTAATTCAACATCTCCATTCAGGGACAGAGATATCCAGAGCATAATTAGTTGGTTGTTTGCTTAAAAACAAGATTTAAGTTGTTTTATTTCTAATTGTTGTTTTATCCTGCCAAAGGGGTTTTTTTTTTGTCAACCTAATGACCTTATTGCCCCTTTGATTAGTTTCACATGTGCTCTGGTATATCTGGACCCTGTGTGATGAGAGGTTTGGTTTGGTAGGTGCACTCAATTGCATTTCTTGGGGATACTGTATAATGCATATCAGGCCAACCAATATCCCTCAAGAAATGTATCAGTAGTACTCTCGAGGGTTCCATACTAGAGGATGTCTCCTCCTTTAAATACCTTGAGTTCTGGCTCGACAGGAACCTCGACTGCTGGTCATGTGGACACTATCCACAGAAAGTTCCTTCCCAAACTAGGAGCTCTACATAGACACTGTAGCTGCCTTCCTGCCCGCCAAGAGGTCATCTAGAAGATGATCTTTCCAATCTTTGACTTTGGAGACATGGGGCTAGATTCCCAAAGTGGGTTTGGATCAGCGCAAGCTGCGGTAAACAGCAGCTTGTGCCGAAGCCTGGTGCACTAAGAACCCTGCACCTGATTTGCTACCTGGCAGTGTCCCAGCAGCTAAGTCCCACGGCTTGTGGCAACCATGGCTGTGCGCCAAATAGATGGTGCACTGGAAGGGTCTGCAGCAACCTGTGTGGTAGCCATGCGCCACTCTAGGCCATGGTGGTCTAGGGGTCCCCCCTCCCCGATCGCTGTTATTGCCCCCACAGGTATTCATTAACAAGCCCCCGGCCCTGGTGGTCTAGCAACCCCCCGATCCCTGATGTTGCCCCCACAGGTATTCATTAATAAGCCCTCTACCCTGGTGGTCTAGCAACCCCCGATCCCCAATGTTGCCCCACAAGTGTTCAGTAATAATCCCCTGCCTTGGTGGTAAGTGGCCCCTCCCCGATCCCCAATGTAGCCCTTTGTAAATGTATATGTGTGTGTATATATATATATATATATATATATATATATATATACACACACACACACACACACACACACACATATATGCTCCCATCCTTGGTGGTTTAGCGGTCCCCCCTCCCGATGCAACCTCTTGTTATAATACGTGTATTACATCCCTAGTGGTTTAGTGTCCCCACCAAACAGGTAGTGCCCTACCACGCCCCCCATCTCGGACCAGAGTCGGCACCAGCACAACTCTCCTCTCACCTCCATGGCCAGCGTGACTGAACTGTCACTGAGAGGTACTGTGAAGTGTATGCACTGAGCGGTACACTTTACATTACTGCTCAGTGACAGTTGAGTTGGTGTCGCTATGGAGGTGAGCTGAAGTTAAGTGATGCCGGCTCTGAGATTGGGATGAAATGAGTGGTGGACACTACCTGCTGGGGGGGGTGTCATTAAACCACCAGGGACAGGTCATTAATGTATATTATAACAAGAGATGGTATCGGGATTGGTGGAGGGGACTCTAAACCATCAGGGATGGGGCTTATATGTATATATATATATATCTATTATGCAAAGGGGTCATATCAGGGATTGGGGAGGGGTCACTTGCCACTCACGGCGGTGCTACAAAAACATATTAATAGGTGTCACATCAGATTTCGGATGGGGGGGACTGCTAGAACACCAGGGAAGGGACTAATATTATTTTATTGTACAATGGGTCACATGGGGTTCGGAAGGGGGAACTGCCTCCCACGGCACACTGCCACAAGCAGCAACTCTCCCAGAGTAGAATGTTCTAAGTACCCTTAAACCAGCCCAAATTTATCCCTCTGGGAGAGTTCTGAGAATCTCACATTCAGGGATGTGGCAGCTTGCATCTGCCACATGCCCCATAGCGCCATGTCGCAGCCCATATTCTGGCACACTGGTGGCGCAAGCCCCCTTTGGAGCAGGCAGCCTGCGGTTGATGCAGGCTGCTTTTGTGAATTGCTCAGGGGGCAGTTTTTGATGCAAGGTGCCATTTGTGCTATTTATATTTGACGCAGGCACTTTGCGTCAATCTCAGGGTTTTGAGACTCGAGCCCATAGTCTATAGCATTGTCCCCAAACCACCCTTACACTCTAATCAACTCCTTCTGTCACTTTTGCTCTTGCCTGTCCACCATATACACACCATTGTGACCTCTACTCACTCTGCCTCTCTCCTTCCCTCTTGGGACCAAACACCTTGCCCATGACGCTCATCAATTGGGAAGTTTTGGCTTGGCTCTTCTGCCACCCTCAATCAATGACTTCCTCTCCATCCCCTACCCGCTCCTACTGCCTCTGCAGCTCCACCTATAGGACTCTGGAGCCTCCTTCCCGTGCTTTCATTTCAGGGAGGCAGCCTTCTATCACTCCACAAATATTTGGAACTCCTTCCCTTAGATATCCATTCTGCTCCATGTGCTAGTTAGTTGTCCTAACTTCTTGACACTGCATTTACATCCTGCAACTGCACCTGACCCACCTCCCCCTCATTATTCCTCGCTGCCTTTTCTTTTGCTTCTATTCCACAGCTTTACTCCTTCCTACCACCCTTGGCATGCTGATAGCCTATCTTCTTCTATACTACATTTCTCCATCCTGCAAATTCACCTGACCACCTTCCCTCATTATTCCTCTCCGCCCTTTCTTCTGTTTCTATTCCATGGCTTTACCCCCTCTTACCCCTCCCTTGGCATGCTGATAGCCTATAGCACTAGCTGGGTTTACATTGAGTTGTGTTCATACCCTAGGGGTTCTGCTCCTGTAGGTAAAGCTTGCCTTCCCCCTCCCCTCATGCCGCCCACCTCCTCACTCCAATTCTACCCTTTTACCCTGCCAATCCCCTTGTGAGTGTGCATCACAGAGGAGTGAAGGCCCATTCTAATTCTCAAACCATCTCCCACTCCTTCTCCCCCATTCCTACCAAGTTTTCACTTACTACCCCAAGTGTTAAAAAAGCAAAATATATCTGTTTTGAAGTGTTTTGTGTGTGTGTATATGTTTATGCATATGTGTATTAATGTGCATGTGTAAATGAATAAAAACATATGTGTGTATATGCATAATGGATACATGTAAATAGACTTTATCTGATAGCATATGCTGCCTGCCTATCCCACAAAAATGTTTGTTATAGCCTAACTGTAGTTGGTTTTATGTACAGACTTTGCTCACTGTATATTTTTGTATTGTATTCCCTTTTCCCCTTTCCCCCAGGACACATCTGGAAACAAGCTATTGCAGCTCAGTATGCCTTTCCTGGTGACACTGTTCAAAACAAATAAATAAGAGCCAAGAGACTATCAAAGACTTTCTCTCCATCGAGGGAGGCCAGCACAGCCAGGGTTGCTGCCTCCCTCAACGCAGAGATTATAAGCTGGACTTTCCGGAGATGATCAGAAGAGTGTCTACCACTTTTAATCCAACTTGTTCTGGACTAATTAATTTCGCCCAGACTTTCTGAATCCTAGATGCAAGTGTTCTTGTTAAAATTTAAAAATCTATATATTTTTTGGTTAACTCTATTTTTGCTTCTCTTGATGGCCGGGCATGCTTGCCCCATGCTCTGCCCCACCAGCCAGCCTCTGCCATGGATGCATAGTGGGAAGGACCATGGCTTAACCCCCATGGAGGTCCCCCCCCCAGTGGGAGGCGGACCGGGGAGAGAGACCGCATCACCCTGGACCCCACCCTGACTTACTCCGGGCTTTGTTTGGCTGGGGAGAGGTCTCCCATCGTAGGCGTCATTGTACATGTCTTGAGGGGGATTTCTATCTTTTAGATTCCCCTAGGGCACGGATGTACATGACGTCCAGCGTGTGGCGAGCACGCTTCTATGCTCGCCCGCAGGACATCCACCACTGCCCGATCTCTGTTACGAGGCCCCCACTGCTGCACCCCTAGTCTCCACTGGGGTTGCTAGAGTGGTGGGCACACACCCCTGACCCTCCCCAGCAGAGGAGAGCAGTCCTCGGATGCTCAATCCTTCTCTCCCTGCTGACCCGAGTCCGTTCTTGAACCGGGTCGTCGGGTGGTGGAGGTGTGGTGTCCAGTGCCTCAACCCTCAGTGCCACTGGGCCAGCTTAAAAGCTATATTTAAAAGAGAAATGGGTCTATAATTGTTAACATTAGTGGAATGTTTATCAGGTTTTGGTATGACTGAAATAATAGCATCTTGCATAGAGTTATCTAAATCACCAAATGCATAGGCCTCGCCAAAACTTGAAGAAGCTGTGGTAATAACAGTTCTGTAAAAGTTTCATAAAATAACACCGTGAAGCCATCAGAGCCCTTGGCTTTATCTGTCGCTATTGAATTAAGTGTTGTGTGTAATTCAGAAACTGTAAAGGGGGGAAAGTAAGAATTCACAATCTGTGGAATCCAGCTGGGGTAGACAACATAAATCAGGGTAATCACCAATATCTTGAGAGTTGGAGCTTTGATTCCCTAATTTGTATAAAGCAGCATAAAACTTATCATCAGCTATTAATTTAGACTGCATTATAGATTATTGCTATACAGAATTATAAAAACATTTAATAGTACAAGAAGTTTCTTGCTGCTTGATACACATAGCCAAATGTTTACCTGGACGTTCCCCAAGAGAGGCATAATTTGTTTTGGACTGAAATATATTAAATTCTGTTTGCGCTCTGTTCAATTGGTGAGATTGCTCTCGATAATCTGTTATCGGCTTTATTAGACTGTCAGAGTAGTTGTGTGTTATTTGAGATTCTAAAGATCTAATAGAGTTCAAAAGCTCCTTCAATTTAGCCAATCTGTCATGTTTAACCTTGGAGGCCAGTCAAATGATTTCACTGCGAATTACACATTTATATGCCAACCAGAGTGTGAAATTATGTTCTACTGACCCAAGGTTTTCTCGAAAAAAACGAGTGGTAAAATTCCTAAGATGTGAAACTATCTGTTCATTTTTTAATAATGAATTGTTCATCCTCCAAACCTTATCAACCTGTGTTTGGGTGTTAGTCTGTAACACCAAGTATATAGGCAAGTGATCGGAAATCACTCGAGAAAGGATTAAAGCTTGCTCCAGGTCAGCAAGTAGAGAGTGGCTAATTATAAAATAGTCAGTCCTTGACTGAGAATTGTGAGGAAAGAAAAAAAGTATAATCCCTACCTTTTGGGTTTAATGTTCTCCAAGGGACTATTAGTGAATAAGAATCCACTAATTCTCTAAGTGCCTGTTGATTCGGAGAAAAAATAGCATTGGGGAAACCTGTGCTATCTAAATCATTATCAAAAACAACATTTCAATCTCCAGCTATTATATATGGAATATCTGGCCACTTAGCCAATTGTAGTGAAAACTCAGTAAAAAATTGTGTGTCATCCTTGTTAGGGCCATAAATTGAAGCTAACAGTATCTCCATATTATCTAACATACCCACAAGTATAATAAATCTGGTGTTTGAGTCAGTAACAGTTTGATTATGGGTAAAATTAGTATTTTTCGCCAAAAAAGTATTACGACCCCAGCTCTCTTTTTGTCCCTCCCAGTTATGTCTCAAAGAAGTAAATATCTGATTAATAAGTCAATGTCCTATAAGAATATTATTGCAGGATTACATTTCTTTGAGTGGGTAAAGATTTTTGCCCTTTTTAATGGTGAATTTGCTCCTTTAATATTCCACGAAATGAAAGAGTATCCTGTTATTCTAAACTGAAAGCACTATATCTCTGTAATGGTATTGCCCTATTAGTACATATCCTGGCAGAGTTAATGCTAATAGGTAAATAATATTCATAGTATTAGAATTTAAACAATCAGAAATAGACCTAATATCCCCCAAGTGCACATACAAAAAAATCCATGCTATAAATCTATCCAGTCCCCATCTTACAAGTTTAGTCTGTTCCAAGCAATTTAAATAATACACCCCCTTAATTTAAATATAATGTCTAAAGACAACACCAATAGAATAACACTCTCCCAAATCCAGCCCCCCACAATGCGACCAGAATAGCATCCTACAGGGCATCACAAGGCAGTTGATGGGTCACCTGTGACAGTAATGTTTCCTTCTATATGATAAAACAATAAAGAAAATGAAAGCCAGCTGTAATATATTTAGCCCAAAACCCTGGTTAGACAAACTTACAACAGAAAATTAAAAAAGTCAATATTGCCAACATTCTGCTTCTGTGAATAAATTATATTGACTTCATAAAAAAAGAAAAAGAACTCTGAACTTTAACCAGCGGAAAAAAAAAAACCCTATGTAATTATCAGCATTGTGTTTGTTAGTTAACATTCAACAGTAGTATTCATTGTTCTTAAAGAAAAAGACCAACAATCCTATATTTAATCCTCTATTATAATTACATGTCATAAACTCTTAAGAGTAAAACATACCCCAGCCTATACAGTCAAAAAAGTAGGCACTGTAAAGATATGATTACAGCTGTCTCCAGAAACGCGCCCAGTGAATGTGCGAGGTGGTAGCAATGATGCATCTAACAATTCTGCGATAGAGGAACTTCCATTTAACCGTCTGTTCATCTTAATGGTCATCTTGCCATTGGAATTAAAAATTAACAATTATATCCACCTCCTTAACAAACCAAACTTGTGTCTAAAACATCTATACAGCAAAAAAAAAAACACCTTTCTTGATTAGGACGAAAATATATCCGATTAACAGCCCGTGTACATTTATTTCATACTTGTTTGAAGCACAGTCCTACATCAGTTTATGTAATCCTTTTTTCTAACAGAAACCAACAAAATGCATGTTGAAGCCACTTTTAAACACCTTGAACCAAAAAACCCACAAATATTATAGTTACCTCAATGGTCCATTTGTTCTTGTAATGTGGATTTTTCTTGTTGTTTAGAAAATAAATCTGGGAGTAAACTCAGTAACTGTTATCTCGCCGACTCAGATGAATTGAAGATAAACACTCTGTCAGATAAAGTTACTACAAGTTTAGCAGGGAACTGAATTTGGAATTGAATTGATCTCTGATGTAGGCGCTTCTTAATGTCAGAATAAGCTCTTTGTTTTTCACGCACCGCTTGACTCACATCTTTAAAGATATAGAAACGATGCTGCTGTCAGTAAAGCACCAGCTGTGTTCGAGCAGCTCTCTGAATTTCAGTTTGTCTTGGAAATTTAAGAATTTACAAATCAGAGCCCTAGGGTGCTCACCTTGACCAGGTTTGGGTCGGAGAAACCAGTGTTTTCTTTCCAACACATAAGTGTGACCTGTCTCCAGTGGACCTGCAATTTGACAAAAAAGATTACTGATAAAGGTCAATGGATTTGGCAGTTTGGCCCCCTTGGGAATATCAATTAGCAGTAAGTTTATTCCTTCGTGACCTATTTTCTAGGTCATCCACTTTTTCCTCCAAAGCATATAGTTTGCAACAAAAAGTAAATTCTTGTTCTTCTGCATGAGCCTTGTCTTCAAGTGAGCTTTCTCTGGCTTCCACATCTGAAACCCGAATAGTCAGTGAATCCAGAGCAGATTTAATACCTTTGACATCCATGACCAGCTCCATCAGTATCACCTTAAATGAAGCCAGCTCCTGTAAGTAAGTGTCTTGTTCTTCTTCTTTGGTCTCGATAGCATTTGGAGTGTTGCCAGTCTTGGAGTCAGAGTTGTACCTTTTTGGCAGTTTCTGCTGCTCAGGACATTGCATCACAGTGGCTGATGTAGCGTTCTTAGTCTAATCGGGGTCCGTCAGTTTCCGATAAAATACAGATAAAGAAATCACTGTATGAACAAGTTTACAGCAGTCTCTAAACGCTATAATTTGAAGGAAAGCGTTAGCAAACTGGTAGCTAAAACTAGAAAATCACAAGTGACCCGTCGCAGAGATCACAGCCCAGTGACCACCATCACATTCGTCTTGCTGGACATCCAACCATATGCTTTTTTTAATGAAACTTAGCCAAAAGGACTGGAACAGGACTCCAGGGCATCTGAACTCTTCAATAGAGAAACAAATATGCCAATAGAACGGTGAGTGAAGCATGACCATAATGCAGAGTTTGAACTAACACATTCTTACTTCCATTTCTAGTGCATCAACTCAGGGATAAGATTATTGCAGACTGTACGACATCACTGGTAAACTCTTTTTGCTAGTATGTGGAAGTATGCCTCCTGGAGGTCCAGGGAGCACAACCAAGGTCCTGCCTCCAGGGCTGAAGTGATCTGATTTAGTGTAACCACGCAAAACATCTTCTTGTGAATTAACAGGTTAAGGATATGCAGGTCCAGAATGGCCCCACCCCCCACCACCATCCACTTGAGTATCCGAAAGTACCATGATGTAAACCCCTGCTGAGCTCAGTTTCTTGGGACAGAGTCTATCACATGCTGCTCCAGGAGCTGATGAACCTCGCTCTGTAGTGTAGGGAGAGACTCCAGCAAAGGTGCATCTTCCAGCAGTGCTCAGGACCAACTGGGGGTAAGGTTTCACACTCCAGAGACAATCCCAATCCCATTAGTTCCACAATACACTTGTATGAAGTAACAGTGGACCACTGGCATGAAGAGGGAGATGAAGTGAGAGAGCTGGCCCCCAAATGCGAGCTTCAGCAGACAGTGGGATGGAGAGGGAATAAGGCCCATCATTCTGTCATCTCTTGGCTTCAGAGGCAGCCCCTGATGGCTGGCTGGCCTCTGGAGGCCTCCCCATCCACAACCCTTGCACTGGCCTTGACCCCCAGACTCACTGAAGGGTTTATCTGGGCAGTCCTGCTGGAAATGCAGCCTGTTACTAATGTTGGCCCTGCAAGCCCAGTAGGTGCCAGAAGCCTTGTGACCAAGATTTGGACTGCTGCTTGGGTTAGTGACCCGATGTCACCGTATTCAGGGTCACACTGGATTTCTCAGTGCATGTGAGATGCTCCTGACCTCTAGTCCAAACAAATCCATCCTCATAAAGGGAATATCTACTACCCTTTGCTGGATTTCCTGAGTGATGTCTAGAGAGATGGGACAGCAAGCATAGTTTGGAATTTAATTTGGGAAACATTTTCTGTTATGCATCTGGGTAAAAAGAACATTAAGGCTGAATATATGCTTAACGGACACATTTTAAAGAAGGTAACTGAGGTAAAGGATTTGGGGGTAATAGTATCCAAAGACTTAAAAGTTCATGTCTTAGAGTAAGGTTGTGGCTAAAAGGGCTGAAGGAATACTGGGATGTATTAGGCGGCATACTGGAAGCAGAGATAAAAGAGTAATACTCCTGCTGTGTGCATCATTGGTTAGGCCACACCTCAAGTACTGTGCACAGTTTTCAGCACCAACACAAAGGCAGATATTAAGCTTCTGGAGGGCATACAACGTTGTGCCACAAAAATGATAACAACAGTAAAAAACATGCAATACAGGGACAGATGAGCTACACTGAATTTGTATTCATTAGGATTTTATTTATTGCTTTTGGTGACCGGGAAGTGCATTAGGCAATAACCCTATCTATTTTCAAACACGACCCAGGAGAGTACAAGATACAGTCATACAAACAAACTCAGAGTACATACAGTCCTTGAACGCTTACAGCAGAGATCCACAAAAGGACAGTCAGGGAATTAAACATACAAGCAGAAACTGTCCTCACAGGGATGAAAAGGATAGGCAAAGACAAGCCAGGCGATACACTTGGAGTTCAGAAAAACAATATTTCTAGGCAGAAAGAAGCAGGAACAGAGGGCCAAGCAAGGTTAGGTACAGTCACAAGTATCAAGTGCATATAGGTAAGAGAAAATTGCAGTCTTAAAGGAGGAGTGAGATAAGGAGCACTTGAAACTGGGAAGAAGGGAGCTCCAGAATTTGGGGGTGAAATGAGAGAATGCTTGCTCACCCATTTTTGTTGAGCAGTGCGGGACTGAGAGCAGTAGAGAGTTTGAAGACCTCAGAGGGTGAGAGTGAAGCACAGGGGTAAGCATAGCCCCAAGACAGTCAGGGCGGGGTTTCTAGTCATGAGTCGATGAAACAACCCAGAGAGCAGGAACGAAGGGAATTGGGAGATAGCCAGTGTTGGGTGGAGTAGAGGAGGCAATGGTGAGTAAGTCGAGGGCCCGATAGGGCAAATCTACAGATGTTGTAAGTGGTGTCCCATTTATGAAGAATATCAATATTGGTGTGGCAAAGGATAGGGAGGGCATTCAGTAGCCTAGGGAGCAAGAAACCTCTAGCCACAAATATCCTGGCAGCAGGGGTTAGGGGGTGACGCATGTGGTAGGTGGCACCAATCTTAATGTTATTGGATCTGCATACCTTGTTTATGTGAGAGGAGAAATCAAGTATGGGATCCAGCGTCACCCCAAGGTATTTGCAGTAGTCCGTGGACAAGACCGCTGACCCATCGCAGCAAAGCACACGAAGCTTGGGGGACTCGGCATAGACTTTTCTAGAGGACCCAAAGAACATAGCCTGAGTCTTTGGTAGATTGAGAGTCAGGAAGTTAGAGGAGAGCCAGGATTGAAGCTGTTGGAACACAGATGACAGATGAACATTAAGGTTAGTAACGGATCGAGAGGCAGAGTAGAGCACAGATCGTCTGCATACATGATGGAGCGACAGTGGGGAATGTCATTAACAAAAATGGAGAAGAGCAAGGGTCCCAGAATGGACCCTTGTGGGACCTACAGGAGATAGGAGATGGAGATGAAAGAACCTTACAGAAGGAGACAGATTGGGATTGGTTATCAAGGTAGCTGCTGATCCAGGATAAGATGGATCCAGAGGCACCAAGTGATTGCAGTTTTTCAAGAGAAGTGGATGATTAACTAAGTTAAAATCTTTGGTGAGGTCAATGAACACAGCACCAGTAAGTAGGCCTTTATCTATGTTGGACTTAACCTCACTGGTGAATAGGGTGAGAGCAGTAGTGGTGCTATGACCAGCCCTGAAACCATGTTGAACAAGGGACTGAAGTTTGAAATTAAGTAACTGAGCAGAGATCTGGTGCTAAATAAGTTTCTCCAATAGCTTGCTGAGGGTAGGCAGTAATGCAATAGGATGACAGTTAGACAGGATTTTGGGGTCACCTTTCTTGAACACCAGACTAATCCTGGCAGATTTCCAGGCTGAAGGCACCATGGAGGTACTGATGGACGGGTTAAAAGGCTGAGTAATGGGGTAGCTAGAAGAGGACAGCAAGTTTCAGGATCCTGGGTTAAAGACCATCCGCCGCGCTGCCATGAGAGGGAATGGTTTGTAGTAACCTAAGAACCTCCTGATGCATGATAAGGAAAGCACCAGTGTAGGAGGTGCACGAAGAGGAGCTGGAGGAGGGACTGGAGGCCTAAGATGCAGGAGGGAGATATGAGGAACCTTGGTAAAGAGAGTGTTAAAGGCATTGGCAATAGCGTGGAGTTATGCAAAGGGTATCATTAATTAGCATGTCCTTGGGAGTCTGTGGCTTGGTATTCCCCAAGATCTTGTTTATCTGGGTCAAGTATCTCTTTGGGTCAGAGGTAGAGGAATGAAAGAGTTCTCAGTAACAGTTGCTCTAGGCAACCTAAACCTCCTTCTTATAGGTATTGCGCATGGCACGATACTCATCAAAGTCAGCCTGAACAGAGGAGGATTTCCATTTTGACCAAAGTTTGTCACGTTGTTTGAGCAGTTGCAGTGGAGGCCGTTTCAGCCACTTGATTACCTTCCCTCTGACCCTACAAGTACAGAACGGAATGTGCTTGTTCTGTAGGGCAAGTAAAGTCATGTTGAAATAGTCAGTAGCCAGGTTGATGTCATTGGTAGTAAATAGGGAAGACCAGTCAGCATGTTTTAGATCATATAGGAACACAGCCGGGTCAAGTTTGGAAAAGTTAGCAAAGTATAAAACTCTGGAAGGATATGAGGAAGGGGAGGCACCCCTCATGCAGTAGACTGGGCAATGATCACTGACTGAGTCAGGTAAAACCCCAGCAAGGGAGTTCCTTACAGTTTATGAGGATCCAGCCTATCGGAGTATGGCTGAGACCATTCTGCAAGAGCCAAGTATGAGATGAGTTGAAAAAGGTTGGCCTTGCTGATGGTAGAAGCAAGGGAAAAGGAGTTAGGACCAAGCCAATCGAGGTTAAAATCACCCAGAGAGATCACCTCACTATTCTTGGACAAGGCAGGAATCAGTTCAGTAAGCTCCTCAAGCCTAAGCTTGCTATTTCGGGGTGGTATATATACACTGAAGATGTGCAGTTTCTTGGCACCACCAAGCAGTAGAAGTGAGTGTAATACCTCACTATTATTCAGAGGAAGGCTAGGCAGGAGAGAAGCATTCAGGTGAGACTTATAATACAGCGCCAAGCCTCCACCTCTTTTGGAGGAAGGTTGGTTGGCAATGACATGTTACAGCCTGGTAGTACAGTTAAGGTCTGAGACAGTGGGTTTCAACCAGGTTTCACATAGAACAAGGATATCAGGATTATTGACCTGAACCCAGGCCTCCAGTTCAGGAGACTGGCCATAAAGACTTGAGGTCAAACCCAGGGCCTGGGGCAAGAGATGGGTGAAGCAAGAATAAGTTTGGTTAGGACTGACCAAAGGGCCAGGGTTGGATTCAATGTCCCCAGCTAGGATGGGATAGGATAATCCATAGAATAGCAAGCGCAATAGCACAAGAGACGTTCGCAGGGGAGGTAAGTTTCCTGTGTACAATGTGCCTTAGTAGTGCCCTATGAGTCTATAGCTAAGGTAGACTGGAGGCACTGGTGTGGAGGAACTTTCAGCCAGCATGTTGGAGTAGGTGAAGTTACGGGGGCTGCCTCAGACAGGAGTGTGGGGGTCCCTGTAAAAAGGGATAGGGAGTCGAGGGCAAGTAGGACAAAAAATGTGTAAGGAAGATAGCACATAGTGAATCTAGCCATCCTAGCAGTAGAGACCCAGCAAGGGCTGGTAAAAAAATTAATGAGTAACTAGAGCAGGAGAAAAAGGTAAAATCTGAAAGTGGGAAGAGGGTCAGAGGGTGGTGAAGGGTTAGGACAGGGATAGATCAGCAGAATGGGTAGGACTCTAGATTAGGGCAGGATGAGCAACCAGAGCTCTTGAGGAAGCAGGATCCTGAAAATAACCAGGAGGTCAAGAATCACAACGGGAGACTGAAGCTGAATTCAGACAGGATGTGTGCTAGGCAGACTGGTATGATGGCGACATCTACTGGAGGAGTAGAATATCCTGCAGGTGAGACTATAGGCAGATAGAAAAGACACTACGTATCCCTCCCAAACATGTACTAGCCTGTACCTATATAAAGAAAGCCAGCTAAGGGTGGGAGGGTTTGGGCGGGCAAGGAGCAACTGCGTAGCAGCTGCAGGGGAAAGGAGCAGCTTGGAATAGCTCTGATAAATGTTAAACCGGAGTAAGAGCAGCCCAGAATAAGATTTAAAAGAAGCTCTGAAAAAGATTCAACTTAAATTAGAATTTCACTAAGAGTAGCTTTGGTAAGATTAAATGAGGCTCTGATAAGATTTAATTTGAATCGGAGTGAGAGCAGCTGAAAAAATTTCACTGCCACACAGAGTACTTAATTCAAACTGCAGCGAGGTTCCTTAAAATAGATTTAAATTGCCGAGCAGTACAGAAAGAAAAGTAAACGGTAAAATAGATTAAACTGCCCAGCTGCACAGAAATAAAAGTAAACAGCAGCAGTCAAAAAATACAATAAAGAGTGCAGCTTAAAGGGCATTCAGAAATGGCGCCAAATTGTTGCGTATCTAGAGGCCAGAGGGGCACAGGACCCAAGGCAGCATGGATTCTCAGCGGGAAGGTCATGCCAGACAAATCTGATAGATTTCTTTGACTGGGTGACCAAAGTAGTTGATCAGGGAGGGCTGTGGACATGGCCTACCTAGACTTTAGCAAGGCATTTGACACAGTCCCACACAAAAGATTAATATCAAGTTAGCCAGCCTGGGAGTGGGTCCCAAGATGACAGCCTGGGTAAAGATTGGCTGGAGAATAGGACACAGAGGTAATAGTAAATGGAGTCCACTCTGAAAAAGGGGGTTAGCAGTGGGGTACACATGAGGGTTCAGTATTAGGACCGGTCCTCTTCAATGTCTTTATAAGCGGCATTGCAGAGGGACTGGAAGGAAAAGTATGTCTCTTTGCAGATGACACAAAGATCTGCAACAGAGTTGATGCACAAGGTCGGGTGGAAAGGATGAGAAGGGACTTGGCAAGGTTAGAGGAATGGTCAAATGTATGGCAGCTTAGAGTCAATGCTAAGAAGTGCAAGGTAATACACCTGGGAAACAAAAACCCAGGGAAAGAGTACACAGTGGGGGGTGAGATACTAACAACAACAAAAATGGAAAGGGACCTGGGGGTAGTCATATCAGATGACCTAAAGGTGGGCAAGCAATGTGAGAGGGCAGCAAGGAGGGCTGGGGGATACTGGGATGCATAGGAGAGGCATCACCAGTAGAAAACAAGAATTATATCCCTCTGTACAGGCAGCTGGTGAGACCACATCTGGAGTACTGTGTGCAGTTCTGGAGCCAATCTCCATAAAGACATGAGATAGGATGGAAGCTGTCCAGAGGAGGGAACTAAAATGGTGCAGGGTCTGCACCGGAAGACATATGAAGAGAGAGACTTAAGGAGCTTAATATGTAGAGCCTTGAGGAAAGGAGGAGAGGGGGACATGATAGAAACTTTCAAATACCTCAAGGGAATCAACAAAGTCCAAGAGGGTGGCATCTTTCAAAAAAGGGTGTGCAAGAACAAGGGGCACAATTTGAAGATAGAGGGAGCTCAGAGGTAATTTAAGGAAGTATTTTTTCACAGAGAGGGTTGTGGATGTATGGAACAGCCTTCCAGAGGAGGTTGTGGAGTCAAAAACAGTGGTGGAGTTCAAGCATGCATGGGACAGTCATAAGGCAATTCTAGGGGGTGGGGGTAGGAAGAAGTAGGCTGCTGGGTAACTAGGATCTGCAGCTTATCCATCAGGTAGGGAAATGGGCAGACTGGGTGGGCCAAGCGGTCCTTATCTGCTGTCAAATTCTGTGTTTCCGTGTTTCTGTGTTAAAGGGCATTCAGAAATGGCGCCAAGTTACAATCCAGAGCAGAAGCTGAGCATTTTCTCCGTCAGCACTTTGTTCCATACCTTGCAACACGCCGGGAGGTCCCTAAGCAGCAGAATGCCCCGAGGAATTCAGGAGAGCTGTGGAGAGATAAATAGGGAGGTGAGAGAAGGATTACAAATGCAGTGGGAGGTAACAAGGGAGGGAACAGGGTTAGAAAAAAAATCGGGTTACAGGAGGGGGAGGTGGTAGCTAGTCTCAGGAGGAAGATCGTGGCAAGGAAGGCAGGGCAAACAGCTTGTTGGAAAAGAGGCACAGCCAGGGAGCAAAATGTGTTAGTGGCAGAGATAGAGGAGCCAGCAGGACAGGGCAAAAAGGAGCGCAGCAGGAGAAGTAGGTAGAAGTTAGAAAGAACGGAGGAAGAAGGTAGAAAGATCAGAAAATCGCAGTAAACAAGATAAATGCCTGTATAAAAGTAGCTGCACTAGCAGGACAAACCTAGGCTACTCCAATGTTACAGCTAACATTAGCTCATAAATAGTTTCTGTTTACACTGAGCTGCAGTAAGTGACTTTTAAAACCAACAATTGGGAGACCGTTATCGAATGTCTTAACAATAAGCAGCAGTGCTAGCAGGGCATAATCTTTGCTTTGCAAAGACAAAATAAATTTTCAGTTCCACTACAAGCACAAATTACTCTTATTTAGTTACTGGGCTAGGGAATTAATCAAGAGGCTCTGAAAAGAGAAGCAGCTTGGAATGGCTCTGATAAATGTTAAACTGGAGTAAGAGCAGCCCAGAATAAGATTTAAAAGAGGCTCTGAAAAAGATTCAGCTTAAATCAGGATTCCCCTAAGAGCAGCTCTGGTAAGATTTAAATGATGCTATGATAACATTTAATTTGAATCGGAATGAGAGCACCTCTGATAAAATTTCACAGCCCCACAGAGTACTTAAGCATGGGGCTCAGTACTGCTGGGGCAACGGGGAAGGCTACTGCTGGTGAGGGATCCCATTCCAGGATGTACAAAAGCAGCCATGTTTCCTTCTTCTAGACCTGCTCCAATGGAATGTCCACAGACATGAAAATGTACTCCAGGATGCTGCAAATGAAGCTTGGTCCCGGGGGGGTGGGGGCTGGCTGACATCCCATTGACGCACCATTGAGGGGACAAATAATGCATCCAAATCTGAAACTGGATAGAGCAGTGTTTACCACCAACATGAGGTATGGATTACTCTCTCCATCAGTGTAGCCACCGCTGACAGGAAATGTGGAAGTCTGGACTCTAGCTTACAGTCCTAAGTCTGAGCACCCACTGCCAGTTACAAAAGTCGGGGTTCCACCAGTTGAAAGAGAAGCAAGTGGTGCAGTGAGGTGCATGACTGGAGTTTACTTCGGAAGCAGCAGCCAAGGCTTGGTTGGGTCTACCACCACTGCTGATCGACCTCAACCTTGGGCAAACACTCCATATGCCCATTGCTGCCGGGCTGCTACTACCTGTGACAGGCTCATCATCAATGGCGGGAGTCAGATGACAATGAAGAAGAGCGCGATCATAACCATAAATGTGACCAAGAGCATCTGCCCAAAGGTAGTCATGGTGCAGGAGCCACTGGGTCTTCTTGTGCACTAGATGAACAGAAGGTTGCATCGGGTCAGGACAACCACTGGTAGATGAACTGGCAGAGGGCTACCAAGCTCTCGGTTGGTCCTGCCTCACCCATCTTGTGCTGGTCCATGGTCAGCATTGGAATGCAAGACAAAAAGGATTAATTTCCCTTGACAGACTTGTCCTTGATGAGGTCGAGGGGGACACTACCTGGCACTGACTCTTTTGGCTGCTTGGACAGTTCTGTGGACAAACTGACTGGCTCCACAGGTGGCTCAACCTCCTCAGAGGGAGACTTGGTTGTCGTGGGCCAGCACGGGAGGGGGATAGAAGAGGAGGATCGAACATCCCCATGAATGCTCTCCTCCTCCAGGGAGGGAGGGTAGCTGTCTTCACTCCTCTACCACCACCACCTGAGTGACCATGGGTGGCAGTGCAGCTGAGGACGCCAGGGGAGACATAGGCCAGAGGCTGGAGCAAAGTGCATGCTCAGTGTGAGCATGCCCCTTGGCCTCCCTAGAGTGCCTGCGTCTTGGGCTGGGAGAAATTAAGAAAAAGACCCTAGCCAGGCATGATGACTCCCTACCTCCGCTCACAGTCCTTGCACCACTGACTGTGACACCACTCCACTGACGCTGGCTTGAGTTACCTCGAAGGGACCAAGACCGTTCTAAGGACCTTTATGAAAGAGCCCCACTGTGAGGGGTAAGCCACGAGGGTGCAAGTGGAACCAGGGTAAGTGATGGGGCTGGGGCTAGAGGCGGGATGAAAGCAGCAGGCTAGTGCAAGGGGGCTTGAAAAACAGACAAGGAAAAAAAAAAAAAAAAACCACTGAGGAGTGCGGCGGAGATGAGGTGAGAACAGTAAGCTGAAAAAACAAAGCTATCTTAGACAATTTGTTCAAATTAGCCTAAAAAATTAAGCAGCCTCCTGATAAGAAAAGATTTGAGTACATTGGGGTCAGAGCTGGAGGACCACATGGTTGGGTGGCAGGAAGAGTCAAGCTTGAAGACTGTTCCAGTGACTGAGCATGCTCAGTGAAGACTGCCTAAGTGTTGCTAGTGAACTACATTTAGGTATATAAAACCAGTTTTATCACTGTTATGCTAGATTGTTCATGGTATGACATTTTCTGCAGTTGTTGCAATTCCCATGCCCACTGTGCCCTCCCCAGGTCACAACTGAAAACAAAATTTACTGTACTATCTTTGATTGCTTACCTGGATAAAATCAATAAATAAGGCTGGCCTGGTGGTGCTGAGGGTTGAGGCGCTGGACGCCACACCTCGCGCCATGCCGGTGACCCGAGTTCAGGAGAGAGCTTGGGCGCCGGCAGGGGAGGGAGAGGATTGAATGCCTGCTGGGCTGCTCTCCTCTCCTGGGGGGAAGACAGGGGATTGTCCGGCATTCCAGCGGCCCCCGGTGGGGGGTGGAGGTGCTGCAGAATGTGGACTGTACATCTGGTAGCGTGGCTGATGCTAGCACGGTTGCCGTGTGCCATGGTGTCAGGGGTTCGCCACGCATGGGAGGAGGGAGGACCTACTACAAGGGGAAAAAACCCTCCGGCCCAGATAGGCGATGGCCCCGTGGTGTCCACCTGCCACACACCCAACACTGGATCTCTACCTCCACCCCTTCGATCTCCTGGTGGGGCTTAAGGTCCCGGGGCTCTGCGGGAGAAAGTAACGTCTCTGAGGTAGGTGGAGGTCACAGCGGGCGGTAGAGCGGGGGACGAGTTTGGTCCTGAGAGAGTTCCGGTGCTCCGGAGGTGATAAACAGGGATGGAAAAAAAATCAATAAATAAATGTAGAACTACTCTCCCCCCCACCCCGTGATGTGACAGTATGTTCAGAGGATGTCCCATTGATGGGACAATCTGTTCAGAGGATGTCCTGACAGTCACTGCAGTGACCAGAAACAGTACTCTGGGCTGTGCACCAGCACTCTGACTTTCACTGTGTTTTACTCACCTGATCCCAAAGTGCAATTTGCCTGATGTTCCACCTAGAGGTCCCAGTAGACAGCAGCCTTCTCATATTCTCCCAGAAACAAGACTTTATTTGCCTTATGAACCTTACAGTCCGTCTCCTATAAAAAAAAATGTTTTAAGAAGGGTAATGTTATGTTATGTTATTGCAAGACTTTACAGAGGTCAAAGTTCAGGGTTACTTAGTGTCCCATAATAGTATATATGAAAGGACTACCTATACATCTGCAACTCCCCTGTCTCCAGAGGATTAATCAAGGGTTCAGGAATCCAAGGGTAGGAACTGCGTTACATGCGGTGCTGGGCCGGTGTGCACAGGTCAAAGGTGGCCAGCTCCAGGCTCAGAACAAAGTCAGGGTGTCTGTAGCACTGTCAGAGAGTAGACAAAGACTCAACCAAAACCTCATAAGCTAATATCAAAATACACTTTTTTTCAAAACATTTTTCAAACTCACAAGTTAAACAGGCTTACAAAAATTGTGGAGGTGCAGGTTATGTTGCAAGGAGCGAGTGGTGAAGCAGCATTTATACAACACTGTCATCGAGGCACAGGTCAGGAAGCACAGGAAAACCAGGAGCAGTTTCAAAATGCGCAAAATGTGTTTTATTATTCTCAATAACAGCAAATTATTCTGTATAACTATTTACAAAGGCAATACAAACAGAGAAAACAAAGTCCTTCTTCTAAGGTTGTCTCTTAATTCCAAGTTTCAGTCTCTCACTCTCCTTGTCTCTCTAGCAAAAGCACTGCTGCACTTGTTATGTCTTTGTCTGGGAACTGGTTAAGTCTGCTTCTCACAGAATGTTCTTGTTAGTTTACAAAATGTTCTTGTTAGTTTTGATGCAGGTGCAGCAAAACGAACACAGTGACCGAGAACTGACCTCTTGTTTACAGCTCTGCAAAAGGCTTAAAAACTGCACTTCAGGTTAACCCCTTGAGTTTCAAATAGCTTTTTGTAATCATTTCAACAGTACAACTGTATACAGTTTTAAACAAAGGGATCCCAGTTTCACATACAGTTTTACACAGAGATTCACATATTTTCTTATAACTGCAGATATGCAAGGGGGAAGAAAAGACAGAACAGCAAGTGAAGGCAGAGAGATTGTGAGAGGCGAAGAATTGCAAAACCGTCAACGTGATCAGTTCCTAGGTCTCACAAAAAATTTGGTTGCGCAACCAAACAGAGAAGAAACAGAAAAGGAGAGGATAGAGCAGACCCTTGCTTGCAGTTTAAACTCTTTCTGCATAACAAATGGGGTAGGGCCTTAGTCAACCCTGTCACAAACACCAGTAGTGATAAATTTTCCCTGATAAATTTATCTCACTGTCTTACCTCTAGATAAACATTTATCTGGAGGCTAGAGATGTCACAATGACTATCTTTAACCTAAGGACCAATCAGAAAGAAGCTTTCACAATGCTGATGACATCACAATAGCCTTGTCCTGCTCTGAAACTAGCTGCTGAATTCAAAGGGCAAAAGTTAAGTAAGCAATAATACCCAACAGGGTGGGCGGTATTGGGCAATACCGGACCGCCCAGGGGAGTAATGAGGCCCGACGCCGCAGGCAGAGGGCCTGATAGCCCCTGGAAGGTCCAGTATTGCCAATACTGCCCACCCTGAGGGTATTATTATGCTTTAGAAAATGGGTACTGTTGCAGTTTTATGTAGGGTTTAAAAAATTAAAGAAAAAGATTTTAAAATATATATTTACTATGACGTTTAATGTTTGTCTCTAAAGTAGTCCCTGTTACTGTGGTGTGCCATCACTTGTGTCCCCAGTATTCTGTTGCACTTATCTCCCCCACCAACTGCAGATGAAGACAAGGAGTTTGTAATAAAAGTCACTTATACTGAGTTGTGGCTTTGTGGACTTGCATTCTTTTTGTGTGCCATCTGTTCACTTTAGTTTAAATTCGTCGGGAAACTGTTTTCTAAGAAAGATGTGGCAGTTACTTCGCGGGTGCCCGATGACGTCAAACCTGGAAGTATGGAAGAAGAAGAGGAAGCATCGGCATGATAAATTCGTTTTTTTTTTTTTTTAAATGGAGATGTGGCTTTGTGATTTGGTATTCTTTCTTTTTTTGGGGGTGAGCCATCTGTTCAGTAAGCAAAAGCCCATTTTGTAATTTCAGCTTCGTTTTTGGCAGAGAGTGGCTGCTGAAGCAGGGAGGACCGAGAACACTGTCAGCTCTCCTAAATTCATTCTACTACCTCCCCACCCCTCAAAAAAAAAAGCGGCCCATGAGAGAAGAGGGTAATATAAGAACAAAAGAAACTGTTTCTGATACTCGGTTGGGGGCGGAGCAGAGCTGTAGAGACAGCGATGTAACTGGCGTCTTTGAGCAGGAGCGAGTAGTCAGGAGCCTGCTTGACATGTGGTGTTGCTAAATAAAATAAACAAAAAAAAGTTTGCCTGGGGACTGTGTCTGATACATGGTCATCAGTCCTTGTCTGTGTGTGTGTGGTAGGCTTACTTGTCACTCGCTAAACATTAAAAAAAATGGCGACAGTTTGAAATTGTGTGCCCAGCGCTTCAGCCAATGAGGAAGCAGGGTGCTGGGCACAAGGATACTTTGCTGGCTATCAGGAAGGTTTGAGCTGGGGCTTTTTATTTGGTGAGCATCTATTGTCTGATAGAAGCCCACCTAAATAAGTGTCTCAGCCAATCAGATGAGAGAATTTTCTTCACCCATTTTCTAACTCTATACAAACAGCTGATTTCAACAATATAACTTGTAAACTGATATTGTATAAATCAAATACACAATGGCCTTACTCAAAATATACAACTTATCTCCATTTGTGAGTGAGCAGAACTGCCATAACTCACTTGTGGTTCTGCAACTCATGAGTTATGGTCCTGCCCCCTCACTCATGAAGATAAATGGCATATTTTGAGTAAGGCCATTACGTATCGGATTCGCCTATATAACCTGCACCAGCACAATTTCTGTAAGCCCGTTTAACTTGTGATTTTGAAAATGTTTTTGAAAAAAAAGCATACTTTGATACTGGCTTATGAAATTTTAGCTGAGCCTCTGTTTGTTCCCTGAGAGTGCCACAGACACCCTGACTTTATTCAAGCATATAATCTGGAAACATTTCCTGACTCAGGGCAGGGAGGAACTTTCACACAAACCCACCTAAAACAGTAGAACACAAGTCATTGTCAGTAACTGAAATCACAGTCAAGGCAGTGCAACAAACTGATGCACATCTTAGTACGACGCCATCAACACTGTCAGCCGTTTACACAAGCAGCATATCTCCTAACCCTGACAAACTGTATCCACACATTCAATGTGAACTTTGCCTCAGACTTCAACTATGAACACATTTCCCTAGACAGCTATACTTGTTCAGATTGCTCCTAGATTTTATGCACACCAACAACTATGGATCTCATAAGGAAGGTGTCCCAGGAATAACATACACTCATCCTTCTGTTAAACAAACATTCCGATGACTTACATTACTCTGTGTCAGATTTCCACCATCTGTTTCCCATTGCCACCATGGACCCTAGGCAAGGTCCCTCCTCCTCTACTCTGATTTCCTGATCGCATTACTGTCCTCCACACGGTCTCTCAAAATAGGCAGACTGCAGGGACTGAGGCTCCCAGGCAAGGAGCCAGATAGAATGGGCACTACTTGTAGGCCCAGGGCTGAGGTGAAAGACAGGTGATCCTTCCCCAGCCCTTTGTAACTTTGTTGTAGGTACCTCAGGGTTACAGGTAATGCAACGCTTAGACAACCAGTGGCAGATGTATATCCACATGTAACCCCCTTGCACATAGGCGTTCCAAGAAATGCCTGCTTGGGTTTACCATAGCCCATTTTGCTCTGTTCTTCTCCTGCTGCCTCTCGGTCGTCTCCCGATTTGGCCCCTAATTTTTCTGGTTCCCCCAGGTCCTGCTTTGCTTTTCTGTGTACCCCAGCCTGCAGCCCAATTGAATCCAGCCCCTTGGGGCTTAAAATGCTGACCGCGACCTCCCACTGCAAAAATGCTGCCTCCAGAGCAGCGGGAGTCACACTGGCATGCAAAAGCACCTTTGATGTGGAGCCACTTGTTTTCACGGTCTCAGGGACTGTGCCGTGGGTCCCGAGTTCCTTCCACCAAATTGGGACCCAGTGACCACGGACAGCCTGCTGGGGGCCGCTCAGATGGGAATTAAAGGAGTTTTGACTGGAGCTCATTTGAGTATGCCTGAGAAGGGCCCCAGTCATCCGAATAAATAATAACAAAGTGTCTGGCTGCCTCCAGGGTAGCTATGTTCAGCCTCTGGCAAAAAAGTAAGAATTTAAATGTTTTAACTTGTTGGGAATATACTGTACATGTGTGGAAAGAGTTTAAAGTTACAATTAATACTTTTCCTGGCAATTCCAGTATTGTGTGACTCTTGTGTGTCAGCATGTCAACTGCTGCTGGGGGAGCTTGCATAAGTGCAGTAGCAACAGGGAACGCTAAAGGAGCCACCCCTTTCATCTGTGCAGCGACTGCAAGTACAGCCTTTAAGCTACATAACTGTGAGGCATTTGGGGCAAATAATTACTTCTTTCTGGCTGCACCAGGACATTATTCAGGACTGTATCTAATCTGCTATAAGTGACAGTGGGTTAAGCAGCCACTGCCAGCAGTCACAGCCAATTGGAATGCCAGAAATAAAATACCAGGACTTGTGGGACATTCACTGCACCTCATGGGTAAGCACCAAGTGCTTATGAGGGACTTACAGGACATTATTTTAGGTGCCAATTCCACAACCCAATTGTGCCTGTGTTCTGACTGACTGGTCCCTCAGCCACTTGGAGACCGTCACCCCATCTCTGCTGCCAATCAGGAGTCAAGCTAGAAGCTCTATAAAGAGACAGTGTTGCCAGTTTGTCTGGAGATTTGGAGACAGCAGGCAGGGCAGGTTCCAGCCTGCTGGGAGCCCCAACCATGCCACCAAGCCTGGGCCACATAATCCAAGCCCTACAGTCATCAGGGGCACTTATTTTCTTAAGTTAAAAGTTTACCAGTTACAGTAATTGTACTTTCTGCAACAGCTAGTCTGGAGGTTGTCAGTACTGTCCTCCAGAGGCTAGCCCTCCCTCCCACATTGCGGAAAGATGTGGACTGAAGATCAGATGTCCAGCAGTGGTAAGGCGCTAACCAGACCAGATGACATCATGCAGCGGTGAGAGTGCTGACCAAGTACCTCAGCAGTGAGAGAGCTGAAGAAGTCTTCAGGATGCCTTCAATTGCGGAAGAAACCTGTGGAGTACCTGAGTGAGTACCCTCGTAGCCCCAGTGTGAGGAAGAAGACTTAAAAGTAATCTTGGGGGCCTCAAGCCCTGCTAAGAAATGTGTGCTGTTAAGTCTGAAGTATTGAAGTTATTAGTCTGGGCTACTAACCCCATAAGAGACTGCCTAGTTCAAGTAAATGGATGCATCTTGTCTGTGGCCCAAATGGCTAAGTTGCAGGTGCAGCAACATGTCTGGCATAGTAAAGCATATAAATGTGTTGCAAGTTGTGTAGCTATGGGTTAGAATCCTGCCATCGTGGAGCAGACTGCCAGTCCGCGTTTGCCACTTCATGAGACAGGAGGCCCTAGAGCGTATTATTTCTAAGATACCCTGAAGAGAATGTACCTGTGTCTGCCCAGAATTTCATCTGAGAGTGCTTGGGATAAGTGTACAATGTCTAGACGTGCTGGATAGGACTCTGCTTGTGGATAATGTTCTTGGTATATAGAATGTACTGGATGTGACTGTCTGTAACTAAAGTATGGGATGCTTGATAAAAGTGTCGCTGTCAGCTTACTCTGGATGGATGCCTTTTGGTATATTAAGTACTGGATGTGACCTTGTTTAACGTAAATGTGGGATGCTTGACAAAGTAACATTCTCATTGCATTTGGATGGGACTTTCAAATATTGTGCTGAATGTTCTGGATGTGAGATCCACAGAGCTCGTCCTGGAAAGTTTGCAAGTCTGCAAAGGCAGAAGGCAATCCCTGCTATGCCTGCTAGAGTGTGGGGTAATCCCTGCTGTGGCTGTAAATAGTAATCTGTAAACATAAGAATCCATTTCCAAGTTGCCCCCACCCTGAAATCAATAACACCACCTCGACTAGCTGCAATTCCTCCAGGCCTGCAACATCTTGGACTGTGGTATCTATTTGACCAGTATGGTATGAGATTGCAGGGTTTCTGCTGTATCTGGGACTGGTACCAGTGTGGGTATTAATAATGATCATGTTTAACATCTGATTTGTCAGCAGCTAGATAGCCAGGGAGCTGGATGTCTTAAGTCAAATGGTAAAATGTGATTTATGTCTGCCTTTAATACATAGCCACCCAGCTGGAGGGTTCACCAGCAAAATCCAAATAATCTCTGTACATTTTGTAACTAGGATAAGATAACCTCTACTCCTTCTGTTTCCCTTTCCTAGCTCCTATATTGCCCCCAAAATAAATATCTTGTTATTTGTTGTTTAAAAGTCTGGTGTAAGCATACAGTATTATTAGAGAGAGCCTTTAATTCAAAATGTTGACATGTGAGGAATTGTGTATTGGGGCATGTCTGGGGAAGGTAAATGGTCACCGTGGGTGGTGTAGCAGCTCAGGGGGCTACACTCAGTACCATCTCACCCACATAAAGTACCCTGAGTCGAGGCACTGTGCAAAAGTTTTAAAAAAATGTTATTAGCCAGCCCCCTTAGCCTATGTCCAGGGTAGTGCTGCAGGGGTGTAACACTGGGGATAGCGCCACCCCCCTGTTACACACACACATTCCACCACCATTCAATGTGGGGTCCTGGCATCCAACAGTAACTTGATCCCAACTAACGCCAATGAAATACAACTCCTTCAACCTGACTCTAGGATCTTTCCCAGCAGAACAGGATGCACCAGTCCTACTTCCTTCTCATTGTGGTCGAGACCCCACTTGTGAGATTGCAGCAGGACCTGCAAGGGCACTAGGATACACCAAGGTTCAAAACTAACGTTTTCAGCCAATAGCCAGCAGGGCAAGTGGCTGCAAAAATCAACCAGCCCCACAGATGTTCACTAGTGCAGCAAAAAAAAAAAAAAAGAGACAATTAATTCAGTTTGCCCCAAAAACAAGGGGTATATTCCTGGATATAAAACAGGTGGTGGAATAGGCGGAGCACCATCTGATGAAAGAGCAAGGTGTTACACGTTTAAGGAAAAAGCTATTTATTAACAAAGCAGAGGTCTTAGGGACAAGTTACTAAGCCACTGACCTCAGGTGCTGAAGTTGCCTTGTCATGGCACTGAGCTTACCCATTAATTAAAAAATAAATAAATATTTATTTAACTCAAGGGAACAGAAGACTTGAAGTTTATATTTTTAACTAAAGTTTTTTAGTGAAACTTTAACCCTGGGCAAAAACTCCATATGCCAATTACTGCTAGGCTGCTCTCACCCATCTGTGAAAGGCTCAACATCAGTGGCGAGAGCTAGACCTCAGAGGGCAACTGACCACGAGGGCCCAGCAGCAATGATCAGTGATCTCACAACCAGCATCAACTTTTCTTCTTGTGCCTGTGGCACAGAAGTCATGGTGAGGGTCATGGTTGGGGCCATCAAACTGCTGTGGCACTGGGGGATTTACCCCATAGTTTCCCCCTTGATCACCTTTCTCTTCAAGGACGCTGGCACAAGGACATATGTCCAGGCTGGTGGCATGCTAAAGCACAACTCAGCAAAGTGCCTAACAGTGTCCTCTTCCCTACACCTCTAACTCTGAACTACCACCTGTGCATCCACAGGTTGCAGTGTCAGAATGGTGTGACAGCCCCTTCCCTCCCCCAAGAAGGAAGGCACCCCTGTGATGCTCAGTCCTCCTCCTCCTCTGGTTGGCCCCTCATGCCCCAGGCTCGTTCCCAAACCCAGGTCACCGACATCACGAGCGATATCACTGTGCTGACAGGACGGAAGCTCTGTGCTTCTCCTCCACTGACCACAAGTCCAGGATCAGAACATCCTCCCTGGCCTGAGGGTCCAGCACTTGGGACTACAGCTGTTTGTTTATTTATTTATTTAGATTTTGTTGACCGGAAAAGGAGGACTAGATAATTATGCTTATTTTCAGCCTCATCGGAGGGGGATACAGATCGATGCCAACTGACATTGAACCAGATTAAGCCATTGGTGGTGTATTTTTTTGTGAATGGGGGAAATTTGGCCAGGACTCCAGAGAAATTCCCCTACTCTTTCAGATGAGGGCGCTGTTGGCTCATCTGATGGAGGACTCAGTAGAGACTAAGCAGTGTGAGGGCGGCAGGCTGGGTGTTAGTCCTCCACCCCAGCTATGCAGCTAAGGGGCACACTACTGTTTGAACGTTGACATTTTGGACTCTGATACAGACGATTCGGGAGAGGAAGAATACACTGAGTGTGACACTGAGGTACAGGCAGGTGCTGGAGAGACCATCACGGAGGACACAGCGATGGCTGGAACCCAGCTCAAGAAGGAGCTGGATGCTAGACGGACAATCCTATTCAAGCTGCTTGTGGAGGATGAATAAAGATATTCTAGGAGGAAATTACTGGAGAAACGATTGGAGAGATGCGAGGTTTCAGAGTCTGTAATCGAATCCGATGAAACCAAGGAGATAGAGAGTGCAGCCACAGAAGATTGTCAGAAGAATGAAAGGGGGACTGGGACATGCCTCACGTCGGCACAGGAGCTTATCTGACAGGCATTTGGCACCACAGTTGAATCAGAGACAGAGCAGCAATGATCGGCCGAGCAAGCTTTAAGGAATGCAGGGTGGTGACAGGTTTCTACGGGGCAATGGCTCCCTGATTCTGACACAGCGTTCTTAGAATCAGATGACGGTCCTAGAGAACACAGCTGTAGACTGGAGGACAACCCTGTCAACTGACAGGTGTCACAGGTATAGGACATGGTTGAGGGAAGGTACTTTGGAGACTCATACAGCCCGGGGGGGAGACAGTCCAAGGCAATATTAGTTAATGATGCAGCCAACATACAGCAGAATTATAAGCCAACTGATCCAGACAATGTGTTACAGGATAAGGACGTTCTGCCTGCAGCAGGAGCTGTGACTGAGGGAAGGGGACCCTGAGACCTCAAGAAGAGGAAACCCTTCACGTATAGACCCAGGGAGGCCCAAACCAGGGAAAAATTCTTAGACGGGAGGGTTTGCACAACAGGAGGGACCACAGACCTCTGAACAAGAGGCACCAAACCCTTCCCATGACTTTCAGAATCAACGAGTCGGAAATCAAGTAGATTTGCCTAGGACCCCCCCCCCCCCGTGAGACACATAGGCCTCATTTTGAGGACCTTTTCACTTCTGCTGAACCAGCCCCAAGACGTAACACAGTGAGACTACGATATAGGGGAGGCTTAGCCACTGTACCAGACAGATATTATGTGGGCAACAATTGATAAAACACTCCATGCGCTTCCTGGTGTCAGAGGTGTATGCTTTAATTCATGTTTTAGTGGAGGAGAACTTTGACTTAAGTTGCAGGTCTCCCCATGTGTTGGAGAGGTTTTGGACAAAATATAACCAGCTCAAATTCTCCCTATTGTGGACTCCCTTTATATGTATACCCCTGACCAGACCTACTATCAAATATGTGACCATCAAGTTTCGTAATGAAGGTGTTCATGTGAGTAACATCATTCACTGGCTTCAGCAAAAGTGCAAGTTCTGAACTCTCCTGAGGCTGTTGTAGATGATGAATTCTTTTGGACAGGGGCATGGACGTTCAGGGTTAAACTACGATAGGGAACAGAGGGTACCATGTATCTTCCTAACAGTTTTTCATCGGAGAGACAGAGGGTTCTTTTCTATGTGGTGATAGAACACATCTGGCTAGCCTATATGATAAGGTACGCTGTGGCATCTGTAATGAAACTGGCCATATTAGCGTGCAGTGCGCCAACCATGCACGATGTAATCTGTGCAATGAGTATGGGCACATTATTCAGAACTGTCGGGGGCTGCCCATAACAAAGCATGGAAGATGGATCAGGATGATCTAATAAAAAGCCCAACAGATCGCAAACACGCTACGACTCCCCCAGCTCACCCTTTCCTGCATGACTCCCTCCCCGTATCCTCAGATCTGACGGAGATCCAAACAGGGACAAAGACGAGAACTGGATCAAAGGCCCCAAGTGACTGAAAGCTGGTAACCTCAGACCCATTATTCCAAGCCCAGCCTACAACACAGGGCATGGATGGGTGGAGAACCATCCTGGGAAACCCATATGGGGAACAAACTCACGGATCTAAGAAACAATAGAAAGAAGGGCCAGCCAACAGTCAGGACTCCCTTCTTCCCCAGAGTGGAAAACTCCTTATCCCTGGAGCAGGAGTCTGAGACTCCAGAAAGCGTCCTCAATGGAGGTGGACTTGGAAAATCCTTTTGAGGTTCTAGGGTCCTCAAGTGGGGGGGGGTCTATGGATTTGGGAGATCATGATTCAGATTCGTCTTCTACACAATCAATTCCCCCTGAGAAAGAGGTACATCTAAAGTAAAAAAAAAAAAAAAAAAAAAAAAAAAGAAAAGAAGAAGAGTTGAGGATTAATATGCTTTTGAACCTCTGCTATGTCTGCCTTTTCAATCTTGCCACTGAATGTGCATAATATAGTAAATGAGAGTAAAAGAAGAGCTGTCTTTGCCTACATGCATGATACTAATGTGGACACTTTCTTTTTACAGGAAACATGGTTTTCTACAGTACATTTAATATCTGCAGCCCGCAAGGTATGGGTTTGGGAACCCTCTTATTGGTCCATTGGGGAGGATAGGGATTGATGGGGTTGGCATCTTATTTGTAGGCTCTAACTTTCACTTTCAGAAAATTGTTGACCTGGTACCAGGCAAGAGTCCTGATTTTGGATGGGATTTGGCAGGGTAAATCCTGCAGATTCCTTGTAATTTATGGGCTGCAAACTAAAGCGGCCAGGGTACATATTTTGGAGGATCTACAGCCATATCTTGCTACAGCAAGAGATGTTTACCTTGCTGGGGACTTTAATTGTTCCCTGCATGTGTCCACACATACTGCACAAGGAAAAAAATGTGCTGCGATTCCACAGCTTTAAAAACATGCGTGGAGACTGCGGGTCTGATTGATTGCAGTGTGGATGCTAGGCCAGAGATAAAATATACCTTTGTTCGGGGACCTCTTACTTCAAAAATCAATTACATTTTCACCTCAAAACATATACGGGTGAAGAGTACTAGAGGGATACCAGTAGGCTTTTCTGAGCACCTTGCAGTGTATACTACTCTTGAACCGGGGTCTGGAGGCATTGTTACGCCTCACAGATGGAAAATGAACACAGAGGTTTTAGCACTGCCTGAGGTTTGAACAGGGGTACTGGACACTCTAATACATAAAATATCTGTTTTAGCACTATATGACGACCTGGGAAAATGGTGGATAGACACTAAGGCAGATGTACAACTCTGGTTGCAAAGATTTGGGAAACAACACACAAACACTAGGGGGTTACGGTATATTGCACTAAGGACACAACTGTATAATTGATTAACCATTACATATGAGCAGCGAATAGACTTAGGAGAGCAAATGAGGACTATCAAGCAGGAAATGTTGGAGGTACAGTACAATAGGGCTGCATCCCTGCAGGCTGTTAACTTTGGGGAAAAAAAAGACACTGTATAGTGACCCTTGTGCAGCCTGTAAGGAAAAGGTTAGAAACCGTAGTTTTCAGCACTCTTGGACGATGAGGGGGTGAGGCAAAAGGGGTTCAGGGGAATTATAAAGGTGGTGGAAACTCATTTAAAATTATTTACGCAACGTGATGAGTTAGACTTATATAGGATGGAAGCATATTTACAGGGCCTTGAAGTTTCAGAGGTAGATCAGGCTATTGTACACAACTTGGAAAGCTGATATATGGGACGAGGAGGTATTGCAGGCTAGTAATTCTTTGAAATTAAATGTAGCCCCAGGCGAGGATGGGATACCTAATGAGTGATATAAAGTGTATCCGGACATCATGGCAGCCTTACTTGGTAAAATCTTTAGATTTCTGTTGACTACAGATGCCCTCCCGGAAGTGTTTACTCAAGGTTTGGGGCTGTATTTATTTAAATCAGGAGATAGAGAACAAATAAGGAATTGGAAACCAATCTGCTTGTTAAATGCAGATTTCAAAATCCTTGACTTTATTACACAGAAACGTTTGAAAGAACTAGCTAAAGAACTTATCCATCCAATACAAACTTGTGCCTTACCTAGAAGGCACATCCAGAAATAACGTATGCATCATCATACGAGACATTTACGACTATTGTGAACAACAGGAGTAAGTGGGTTTTTAAATCATTAGATCAATGCAAAACATTTGATATGGTAAATCATAGTTTCATGTTTAAAGTTTTACAAGCATATGGCATTCCTCCAAGACTGATGCACTGGATACGCGTGCTATATAAAAATGCAGTGATTTCACCTATATTGGCAGGTTCGCGAGGGAAACGGATTTTGATACAAGGAGGGGTGAGACAGGGCTGTCCCTTGAGCCCACTACTGTATCTGTTTATACCTGATCCTTTCATCTGGAAAGTGATGCTGAATAGGGACATACAGGTATTGCGGTACATCAGAAAGGTCAGAGGTGAAGATAATAGCTTACGCAGATGATGTATTTGTTAAAACGAAGAAGGGGTAACATTTTTTCTACAGGAAATGCAAGAATTTGGGATGGTATTGTGAATTAGTTTAAACCTCCTGAAGAGTAAAGCCCTGCTATTAGGAAGTGGGGGGTCACTTCAACAAGAAGTACATGGCATCAAAACCTCAGAGGTACCCATTAAGATTTTAGGGGTATATTATGGGCCAGGGGATATGGTCAAACATAACTGGGAACAATCCCTAAAGCTGGGGGACAGAAAGGTTGACAGATGGAAGGGGTGGAAAATGTCAAAACTGAAAAGAATATATGTCATAAAACAGTTTTTGCTACCAGTTTTTCTATAGATCAGTGCTGTGTATCCCCTTCCGCTGTGCCTGGAAACATGGGTATTCATGCTTTCTTCCATTTCTTTTGGGGAGTTGCCTCAACCTCATTAAGAGGAGGTGGCGTGTTGTCTATACAGAAAGGCGAGTCGGAATGATTAACCCAATGTTTTCTTTCCATTGTTTGTTTGTGGGTTCTAACATTAAACCAATGTTCTAAGCAAAAACAAATTTGGTAAAGTTATGGCCATTACAGACTTTTAAAGGTGTTTTACCAACTTGGATAAATCAACCAATATGGGTGACGGAAGGGATAACAACTGCAGATTATTTAAAATGCACTTTTCATAGAATGTTTAAATGGAAGGTGTCAAACAGATGATATTACAGATGCCTCAAAGACAATTACACCAGGAGGTTTTGAATCTCCTGTGTCCGGAGAACCAGTTTTCAAGCACTGCCAGGAGGGGAGGCAGGTGGTGGTATATAAACAATTAACAGTTCTAGACTTCCAATATGGATGTGGGACATCCAGTGGTTGTGTGCTCATGGGAGGATAGGTGTGAGAGGGAATCACAAACACAAGGTGGTAGAGGATAGAAATTGTTTATACCCAGATTGTGAAAAGGAATTAGAAGCGCAGGAGCATTTTTTAACAAAATGTTCATATTCCACAGGTACATGATAATATTTAGCAGTCACGTGGTTGAAGCAGGTGACATATGAAATTTTAGTTTTGGGAGATTTTCCCCAGGTTTTGACAAGGTATGATCCAAGCCTGCTTAAAGTATTATCTCTGGCAAAGTAGATGCCAGTTTTTGTTCCAGCAAAAGATTATGGTATACCCAATGTTTTGTCTGTTATGCGAAAATTCATTGGGGGAAGTCTGTCACAAGGATTTGAATATTCATCCAACAGCATGTGTGCTGGTGTGGTGGAGGGAGTTTTCCTTTATTCAGAAGTACAGTTAAATTAGAGGCAATAAAATAAAATGAAATTTCATTGCATACAAATCATTGCTGTGGGTTTAAGTGATAGTTGGAATGACGGGAAATGGGGGTGACATGCACATTTTGTTTTGGGTGAAAGGTGATGGATTTGACAATATATTGTATTAATGTATAGAAACCTAGAATTTGACGGCAGATAAGGACCGCTTGGCCCACCTAGTCTGCCCATTTCCCTACCTAATGGATAAGCTACAGATTCTACTTAATCAACAGCTTACTTCCTCCTGTCCCCCACTAGAATTGCTTTATGCCTGTCCCATGCATTCTTGAATTCTCCCACTGTTCCTGACTCCACAACCTCCTCAGGAAGGCTGTTCCATGCATCCACAACCCTCTCTGTAAAAAAATATTTTCTAACATCACCTCTGAGCTGTCCCCCCTCTATCTTCAAATTGTGCCCCCTTGTTCTTGCACATCTCTTCTTCTGAAAGATACTACCCTCTTGTACTTTGTTAGTTCCCTTGAGATACTTGAAAGTTTCTATCATGTCCCCCTCTCCCTCCTTTCCTCAAGGGTCTACATATTAAGCTGCTTTAGTCTCTCCTTGTATGTCTTCTGGTGCAGACCCTGCACCATTTTGGTTGCCCTCCTCTGAACAGCCTCCACTCTGTCTATGTCTTTGCGGAGATGGGGTCTCCAGAATTGCATGCAGTACTCCAGATGGGGTCTCACTAACTGTTTGTACAGAGGCATAACAACTTCCTGTTTTCTACTGCTGATGCCTCTCCCTATGCATCCCAGTATCCCCCCAGCCCTCCTTACTGCCTTCTCACATTGCTTGCTCACCTTTAGGTCATCTGATATAATTACTCCTAGGTCTCTTTCGATTTTTGTTGTTGTTATTAACTCACCCCCATTGTTTACTCTTCCCCTGGGTTTTTGTTTCCCAGATGCATTACCTTGCACTTCTTTGCACTGAATCTGAGCTGCCACAAATTTGACCATTCCTCCAACCTTGCCAAGTCCCTTTTCATTCTTTCCACCCCACCTTGTGTATCAACCCTGTTGCAGATCTTTGTGTCATCTGCAAAGAGACATACCTTTCCTTCCAGGTGCTCTCCAATGTCACTTATAAAGACATTAAAGAGGACAGGTCCCAGTACCAAACCCTGCGGTACTCCGCTAGTTACCCTCCTTTGTTCACTGTGGACTCCGTTTACTATTACCCTTTACGTCCTGCTGTCCAGCCAGTTTTTTATCCAGGCTACCACCTTGGGACCCACTCCAAAGCTGGCTAACTTGTATATTAATCTTTTGTGTGAGACTGTTACGGATTTGTTTCAATAAAATTGCCCCTACTCTTTTTGAGAAGTGCCATGGGATCTTTAATATCCATGTGAACTATCAACAGAACAGGCAGATGGGAACTCAGTTTAATGCCTCATCTGAAAGATAGCACCCCCCTCATGCTGCACTACAGTGTCAGTACTGGGATTTAACCCAAGTGCCTGGTGTGGGGATAGAACCCACAGCCTTCTGATCTTCTGGCCTCAGAGGCGAGTGTGCAACCTGCTGAGCCACTGGCACTGCTATAGCCCACGCTGCCGCACCACACCCAAATGACTTCTTTGCAATACCCACAGCCCATAGTTGTCATGCCTGCGGCTACAGTGCCTGGCACTGGTGGCAATGCTCAACGTCATGGGAAATACCCAGGCAGTATGTGGAGGTAACATGTCTGTTCATGATGGACATGGTGAACCAGCGCACCATACACCTCTTCAATCATGTTCCCCTTCCCCTCCCCTCGGTTCCATCCAGAATGTCCGTGGAGCACCGAGGTGGACACAAGGTGAGAGTGACTAGTTGAAAAACTGAAGCAAGTTTAAAAATGTCTTCAGATTAGCCAATTAAACTAAGCAGAATCCAGATTCAACAGCAGAAGCTGTGAAGGAGGAAACCAGTTCCTTCCAGTGGAAGAAAAGATCTGAGTGCAGTGGGGGCCTAGCAGAAGGACCACATGGTTAAGCTAGGAGTCAAGCTTGAAGACTGTTCTGGCGATAAACTATGGGGAAAATTGTAAAACTACTAATTTAGAAAGTGACGGGAATGCATATTGAGGTGCTAGAAACCAGTGTAAAAAGATGATTAAACAGATGAAAGGACTGTATTATAAAACTAAAGTAACATTAGAATTAAGTAATTTAAAACCTTTGGCAATCTGTTGAAGACCAAGGATAATAATATCCTTAGTTGTTTACTTCTTCAGGGTTTAAAGGTAATGGATGAATCAATATTGGCCACATATTTAAATTAATGCTTTCAGGATTTTACTTTTTTTTGTGTGTAAATTTAATTTTTATTAAACTCATTTCAATGGTCAAACAGAGGTTGTCGTGAGTAGTTCCTAGCCTGTCTTCAAAATATATTTTCCTGTCCTGCAGCTTACATTAGAATAAATGGAACATTGTCTTCTCTGCTCTCATTGGGGCATGGCATGGCATGACGCAGGGGTGTCCATTGTCACCCTTGCTTTTTGCCATATGTATAGAACCCTTAGAGACCGCAATTAGACAGGCCCAGGAGGTTGAAAGGGTCCCATTAGGAGGTGAGATTTTTAAACTGTCACATTATGTGGATGATATATTTTTGACACTTTTGGTCCCAGAAAAAACTATCCCTGCTGTATGGGGACTCTTATAAGCCTTTAGTGTAATCCCAGGGTTTTTACTAAATGTCCCTAAAATAGAAGTTTTACCACTTAATTTTTTACCATCACCGGTTTTAAAATCCATGTTGCCCTTGAGATGGAGAAGTACAAAAATTAAAGTGAAAGTACCCTCAACCAATTTTCTGTGTACCTGTATAATTTGTAAGCATAAACAATGATCGCCTCTCTTGTATCCCCTAATGCCATCCTCATTTAAATATACAAGAGGTTGCTTCACTCTGTTTTGAGCTGGTGTGAAAACCAGTTTGTGTCCATTCCAAAGGTCATGACCCAATTCATGCAAGGCATCATGAGAGTTGATGATGCATACCTGCACAAGCCAGCAGAAGTTATACCCTCATTTAGTTCTGTTACATGTCTTGTGAAGTCTCTGTATTCTCTAAAAGCATTTTTTTCTTACTCAGATACACTTCAAACTACAGAAGACAGCAGGGCACTTAGTATGCCTTGAAAAGTTTTGTGGCCAGAATAAGACAAGAACATAGGGACTGCCAGGGGGCATTGCGGAGCAGTAAGATGGCGGCTGCATTTTAAAATGGCTCTGATCATTTCATTTTAAAACTGCTACTAAATACCTGATTTCCTACAGTAGCTAAGCAATACTAAATGTATACAGCTGGTCGTCGGAAGTGTCCCGCTACATAATGGGACCGAAAAAGGACTCTAAACATGCCTTGCAAAAACTAGATGTTTTTCTGTCGTCTTCGAGTTCCACTAAAGGGTCTGGGCAGACTGCCATGAGCAGAATGGCGGTGCCTGAACTACCATTGGTGCAAATCCTCACTATGCTCACCAAAATACAGGCTACTGGAGAGGAGACAAACAAAACACTGGCAGCAGTGGAAGCCAAACTTACGGAAAATGAAACCCATATTCAAGAAAATACTGCTGCTAAAGAAGCCAATGTTACAAAGCGGACTGTAATGCCACCTACGTGTGGGATTTCTCCTTTCTTAAGGCCAAAATAGAAAGCCTTGCAAAAGCATACGGCAAGCTAATGTCTGGATTGTTGGTTTTCCTCCCGGTTTCTTGAAATGACAGAAATCCTAATGCTGTTACCTGGCTGATCTTCCAGGAGCTTCAACTGTTGCCACTGGATTCTCATATTAAAGTCCAAAGCTTCTGCAATATCCCAAAGGCCTAGATCAAAGGAGACCTGACACAGATGCCATGTACAGCTACTGTCACCTTGCCATTGTTGGAGGAGAGGATTCCTTTTTACAAGCTGCCAGATCCAGAGAAGAAATAGTGTGGGAGGGAAGTCGGTTGGCCTTTTTCCCAGATCTATCGGCTCAGACACAGGTGAAAAGAAAGAGCTGCAAGTGATTAAGAAGGAGCTCCTGCAACATGGTGTAGAGGCACGGCTCAGCTACCCTGCGCGGCTGCAAATCTGACATAACTCAAAGACGCACATATTTGGGGATCCCGCCTCAGCAGCGGTTTTTGCAGAAAACATAATAGGACAGTTGAATGAGGGGTTCAACTGTCCAATTATCTGTTTCCAACAAGGAAGGGTGAAGTATTGTGCTCTCTGACTTTGTTTTACACATATGTTTGTTCAAGGAAGCTAGATTGTGCTCTGTTGGGATTCTGGCACCCAGTCTATAAAATACCTGTTACTCTGTTTACATGTCAAAGTTAACCTAGTTACAAAGTTACCGTTCTGCTGTTGGGCTGTTAGCTTAAACCTGATTGAGCTCAAATATGTAATGTTTGACAATCACCATCTACTTCATTCTGTCTTTTTGGACGAGGCAGCCAAATTGCTACTCCAATTAAATGGTTTTGTTTATTGCCAAAGTCCTGGGCTAGGACTGTATAAGTATTCAATGTGAGTGTCTAGGTACACCACTCAATTTGTGAACTTGAACAAGTTCCTATTGTTGTATTCTGAACCCCATACTGCAAGTTGCCATGCTTTGCCTTAGACTGTGGGGTTATAATATACATTAATTGAGTCCAGGCTGTCACTTTAATTGCCTATCTACAGTTATTAAGCCACTCTGTCCCTCCACAATAGCACTTTAGTTCTGCATGGAAACTAATATTCTGGTTTGCTAGGTTTATTTCAACTGTTGTTGGTGAGAGTGGCATTGTTCTACAGGATAATTTGATTGAACTTTACTTCTACGAACTAACTATTGGCAACCTGCCATACTGCTTGGACTTATGGACATACTTACTTCAAATTGTCCTTGAATAATACATACCTGTACAGTCAGTTTTGGAGGTCTGCAAACCTCATTGCTTTGATTTTGTGTATTACAGTATCTACTGTAAGATCATAAAATCTATTATGTATACATCAAGCACCGTCACGCCTGAGGCGTGCATGGCAAAATGCTTGTCCAGCTGCCTAACGATGTGGGGGTGGATCTGGCCCTACGCCCACCAGCACCTTGGCCTGAAGGATGGACCCCGACAGGATTTAAGGTATGGTTCAGGGTCAGGGGTTGAGGCTGGGGCCCCCTTCCCCACTTCGTCTCCACCTGGGGAGTAAACCACAACAGGATGGGGGGGGTCCTCCTGGGGCTTGAGGTGTCAGGTGGGTCAGTCGGGTGACAGTGCCAGAGTTGAGGTGACTATAAACAGAAATAGAAAAAAAAAGGAACATAGGGACTGCAGAGGACAGCAACAGCACTGTCTAATACAATTTAACAACTGCAGGCTTTACAAAAAAACATCATAAAAGTCCTGGATATGTTACACGAGTCAGGTCATCATGACCTTTGCAATGGAGTCATGCAGCTTTTCACACCAGACTGAAGTACCTTCATTTACATTTAAATCCTAATGAAATTAGGAAGGTGCAATAGAGGCAATCATTGTGCATGCCTACAAACTATGCAAGTAAACAGAATAAAAGGTTGAGGGGACTCTCCCATTAAATACCCTGGTATTCAGATCTCACGATCATCTTGCATTAGTTAACTATGAACCATTAGTGTAAACTAAAACACAGGACCTTTAGCCAGCCCGTCGGTGCAGCAGTTGGATTTCCGCTTGCGACGCCAGCGACCCGGCTTCAGGAACGGACTCGGGTTGTCGAAGGGTCAGCCAGGGAGAAGGATCGAGCGTCCCCAGGACTGCTCTCCTTCTCCGGGAGGGAGGGGCTGTGTGTCTGCACACAAGCGGGCACTCAGCAGAGGCTGAGTTCGGGCCACAATGCGCCGGCCAGCAAGACTTCAGGGTGGGGCGGACACAGGTCATCACTGCACGTCCCCGCCCCTGCTTACAGGGAAAAATTAGCCTCCGGTGCCAGTGCTCTCCCAACCAGATATTTGTACTGTGGAGCTGGTAGGGGAACAGCTCCGTAACCCCACCCTCTGGGGGGCAAGCCAGGGGAGACTGAGGAGAAGCCTGGTGATTGCCGGAGGTGGGGGTATAGAGGGGCCGTGACCAAGGGCTGAGTTACCGGCGACCCAGCAGGCAAAAAGCATACTCAATGAAAAAAAAAAAACACATAGGACCTTCATAAGTGGTCTCTAATCAATTTGTCCTTTCACGCATGGACAGACACAATTTGAGTGAACGTCTTACCCCGTCTTCTTTATTTCAGATGGTTCCCATAGTGCCCTTGATCTTTTACTTCTCCTCAAGGAATAAACTGCTTTCCAGATTTGTTTGGGGTGGGAAGAGACCCGTTTAGGTGGACAATATTACAACTACCCTGACACACGGCTTAAATCTTCCTAATTTGCTTAATTATTCCAGAGCATCTCATATGTGCATAGTAATGATCTGGCTTAACCTACAGCTTTACCCTGCTTGGAAACATATTGAATTCACCATAAATGACCTTTATGATACAGGTAAGATAATAATTGCTCACCTTACAGACCTCCGTGTCTAGGGAATTTCAGCTGTTTTATGGCACAAACCTTACATTACTGGTTCAAGATACATACCATCTCTCCCTTGGCCAATTCTTTTACTATCTGAGATTGTTGGCAGTGGAAAGTACAGTTACGTAGGAACTTCACGTAACATAGGTCTTCGAGAGGAACTCTTGCAGCAGGTAATACTAATAGGACTAAGCCACCAGGCAATGGGACCCCACAGAAAACTTCTAGCTAGCAGTTTATGGCGGGACATCCCACGATGTTGTTCGACCAGGCGTCCAGCTCTGGTATAAAGGGGCGGTCCCCTGGCACCACCTCAGTTCGCCCACCAGAGACCTGGCTGAGATGAAGATGGGGAACCGAGGAGGATCTCCTATCCCCCAAAGAGAAGAACAATTAGTAATCCCCAGGGGCAGGTGGGTGTGAAAGCCACCTGCTGCAAAAGCTCCTCTTGAAGATCTACTGTTACGGTAAGTTCCTATGTAACTGTACTATCTTACTTCGAGGGGGAGCTCTTGCAGCAGGTAATACCAATAGGACTGAGTCCAAAGCAGTACCCAAAAATAGGGGACCCAGGTCAGAAGGGTGGAGAAATGTCTAAGCCAAAGCCCTAGGCACCCTCAGGGGAGAAGTCCCTGAAAGACCGCTGGCGAGAACATGCTCTCCTTCAGAAGGTGGAGGACTGTCTAAGCCAAAGCTCCAGGCACCTCAAGAGAGAAGTTCCTGAAGAACCACTAGGCCGAAACCTGCTCTCCTTCTGGAAGCAATATCCAGACTGCAGTACCTAACGAAAGTGTGGACTGAACTCTTAAGTAGCAGCTGCACAGAGGTCCACTGACGAGACATTCCTGAGGACCACAAAGGATGTCACGACTCCTCTGGTGGAGTGACCCTTGACCAGTCCCAGCAAAGGTTTACTGTACTTCTGATAACAGAACATGATGCAACTGACCAGCCACTTGGTCAGTGTCTGTTTTGTGACTGGTGCCCCTACTGTCTTTTGGGCAAAAGAGACAAACAATTGGTCTGTCTCTCTGGAGGAACTGGTGAGATCCAGGTAGTAGTGAAGAATTCTATGAACATACAGAGTATGCAGCAAGGCCTCCCCTCAGTTGAGTACTCTAGTTAATAAACCAGTAGTTGTATGTCTTGGTTTAAAGTAAACTCAGACACTACCGTCGCGAAGAAACTTAGGATTTGTGTACAGGGCTACCTTGTCCCTGTGAAAAACGAGAGAAGGTTCTTTGCATATCAGAGCTTGCAGCTCAAAAATCCTCCCAGCGGAAGTAATGGCAACCAAAAATAATGCCGTCCAAGACAGAAGGTGTAGCTCGCAACTTGTGGCTGGCTCAAAGGGAGGTAAGGTAAGCTTTTCTAACACAAACAGGAGGTCCCAAGACAGAACGGGATCTCTCCTAGGAGGTTTAATATGCAAAATTCTTCTTAACAAAGTGTGACAGAGTCTTTCCATCCAGAGGTGCATGATATGCTGAAAGCACACAGAGATGCACCTTAACGGAGGAGTAGCTAAGGCCCAAGTAAGAAAGAGAAAGGAGATACTCCAGCACATATTCCACTGGACAGATGAAAGGTTCCAGAGAATGAGAGGTTGCCAACAAGCAGAAACATTTCCATTTCACAGCATATGTTGCCCTAGTAGAGGCTTTCTGCCCATGAAGACCTCTGCCACTCTGGGATACTCCAAACTTGTCCCTAGCTAAGTCTGCAGGAGCAATGCATGCAGATGCAGGGACCGGAGATCCGGATGAACCAGTGTCCTCTGCTCCTGGGACAGCAAGTGAGTGAACAGTGGTAATGAAATGGGTGGTTCCAATACCAGCTGCTGTAACAGTGGGAACCAAATCTGCCGAGGCCAGAAGGGCACGACCAGGATCATTTGGGCACCTTCTGCCTGCAACTTCAGCAGTATCCTCTGAAGAAGTGGGAAGGAGGAAGGCATACAGAAACCTCCCTGTCCAAGAGAGCAACAATACATCTCGCCAGCAAACACCAGGCCCTGGATCTAGCAAGCAGAAACTGGGCAGTTTGGCGCTGCACGGGGAAGCAAAGAGGTCCAGTTCTGGCCGACCCCACCTTCCAAAGAGGTTGTCTATGACCTCTTGCAGTAGTTCCCATTCATGACTATGAGAGCGAGAGCAGCCTAGGCTGTCTGCGAGGACATTTTGAATCCCTGGAACATGGACTGCTGTGAGGTCCAGGCTGTGATCCACTGCCCAGACCCAAACTCTCACTGCCTCACTGCATAGGGTGTAAGAATGAGTGCCCCTTGTTTGCTGAGAAGGAAGATTACTGGTGTATTGTCTGACTGGACCAGCAGGGGCCTGAGTAAGAGTACCCTTGAAATGCTTGTAAGGCATACAGAATGGTTCTCATCTCCACAATGTTTATGTGGAGACTGCTCCATGGAGCTCCAAGAGCCCCTATTCTGAGGAGTTGCCAGGTGTGCACTCCAACCAGTCCAGAGACATCTGTCGTCAAAATTTGTTGAGGACTAGGACATTGGAAGTGGACCCCCTTGTCTAGATGAGCCGGGGTGACCCACCAAACCAGGAACCGATGAACCGCACAGGAGACTCGGATTGGCTGATCAAGGTTGTCCATGCCTTGGTCCCATTGAACTCCGAGGTTCCACTGCTGGATCCCCATGTTCAAACAAGCAAGGGAACTGTGGCTATAGCTGCAGCCATATGACCAGGAGCTGCAGAATCACTTGTGCCGGGACCTGGTTCAAGGCCATCACCCTGTGAGCAACCTCCCTTAGCCTGACTGCTCGGTCTTCGGGAAGAAAGGCCTTTCCTTGGACAGTGTCTAGGACTGCTCCGTTGTACTGTAGTCTTTGGGTAGGCCAAGGGCATGACTTGGAAAGACTGAGAGTGATGCCCAAGATTTGAAACAGACTGAAAGTCTCCCCCAGCGTACGACGCAATTGATCTTCTGATGAAGCTGTGAGAAGCCAATCGTCCAGGTAGGGGTAGACATAATGGCCCTTTCTCCTGAGGGCTGCCACCACTACTGCCAGACACTTGGTAAAGACCGTTGGTGCTGATGAGAGGCCAAATGGAAGTGCCCTGAAGTGGTAGTGCTCTCCTTGGAAGGTGAAGTGCAGATACTTCCTGTGTGACGGGCAGGATCTTTATATGCATGTAAGCGTCCTGCATGTGCAGGGAGCACAGCCAGTCTCCTTGATGGAGCATGGGTAGCAGGCTTGCTAATATCACCATTCTGAACCTTCTGTATTCGATGAAGGTATTCAGCTGGCTTAGATCCAGAATTGGACAAGGTTCCCTGTCTTCTTCGGGACTAGGAAGAAGTGGGAGTAATACCCCTTGCCCTTTTGAGCTAGGAGTACCTCCTGAATAGCCCTCTTTTCTAGCAAGGCCTGCATCTCTGCTCGCAGGAGAGCCGCGTGGGAGAGGAAATAGTGGGAGGGGACTGGTGGGTTATCCGGTGGAATCTGGGTGGACTCCAGAGAGTACCCCCTTTCGACTATCTGGAGAACCCATTGATCTGTGGTAATGCAAGACCATCCTGATCGGTAAAGAGAGAGAACCTCCCTCCTAGAGCCTCCTCTTGTACCTCCGCTGGAGGAGAGTTCAGCAGGGAGTCATGCCCTAGAGGAGGGGGTGGGCAAAGGGGGTCTGGCCATCTTGGCAATTTTGGGGCCCAGGTTACCTGGAACAAGAGGAGGGACTCTTCTCTTGAATCCCCCTTTATGCTGCTGTTGGTGTCTGCCCTGTTGTCCTTGGTTCTTGCGAAAAGCGCATAACTGAGCTGCTGGTGGTTCTGACTTGTACATTTGGTGTATGTCAGACATCGCCTTGCCAGAATTCTGAAGCCCTGTTATGAGTTTCTCTGTGTCTGTGCCAAAAAGGACAGATAGACCCTTAAAAGGGTGTATCCAATATGGCATCCTGCAAGTCTTGACGGAAACCAGAGACCCGCAACCAGGCATGCCTCCTCATGCATACCCCTGTTGCTGCTGCCCTGGCTGCCGTGTCTGCCAAGTCATAAGAACTCCACAGTACATGCTTGTCCACGTCAATGCCCGACTGGATGACAGCCATGAACTGTGACTTGCTGTCCAAGTCTGGTTGGGCTTTCACCAGATCCATCACCTTACTCCAAGGGGTTTTTGGTACATGACTATGTGCGCTAAGAAATTCATTGACCTGACAGTGCAGCTGGCTGAAGAGTAGACCTTGCGGCCCATCTGGTCCAGCTTCTTCAATTCTGGATCTGAGGGCTGACAGCTCATGTGCCTTGGCTGCTGAACTCTGCCATGCGCTGCCATGAGCACCATAGAATCAGCCTTTGGCTGTTCACTTAGGTGGGGCTCCCCTTTGGGTGTTTTATAGAGCCGGTCCGCTTTTCTGGGTGCAGCTGTAGTGGTAGCGGGTTGCTTCCAAGCCACCTCTGTAATGTCCTGGAAGGGCTTGAAAAGTGGGGGGAACGACCAGGAGTTTCGGATCATTTGCGTCAAGGAATTTTGACAGGTGGTGACGTTCTGGGTCAAGCTTCTTTGTATCCCACTGGTTAAGGGATGTGTCTCATCACATCCAGGTGAGGGTAAGGGTAGCTCATCCTCTGAGGAATAGTCTGAGGTGAAGTCCCCTGCATCTTCCGCTGAGAAAGAGTGTGGATGTCCCATGGAGAAGGGAACGGACAAAGGATGCCTCCGCCGATCACTTGGAGCTGGCGACTGTCGGTCGTCATCCCTGGATGACGGGCAATCTGGTGTCGGGAGGGGGGATCGCCTGGGTCTCTAAAGCGATGACTCCCTGGATGGTACTGGAACTGGAGATGGCTCCCTTGGCCTTGGCAGTAAGTCCCCCTTGATAGTGTTCCACCATGCATTAAATAGAGACCATACTTCCACCAGCAGGATGACTGATGTCAGTGGCAATAGGGTAGGGACATTCTAGGGGCCTGGCGTCATACCGTGGTGTCTTGGGTGCCGACATCTGGTCCTAAGGCTCCTTGCCTTTGGGTGCCTTGGGCGTCAGTGGCAATGAGGCCTTATCCGGCGGTGCAGAGCCTTCTTGGGGTCTGGCAACCAGCTCCTTAGGAGGAGGAGGAGGGGGCAGCTGGTTGTCTGTAGGCCCGGGTGTCCTATCTTTTGGTGCGCTGGGCATTTGATCAGACACCTGCTCTTTTCGAGCAGACAGACACTTTTTAGGTGGTGACACCTGGTCCATTTCAGATGCAGAGTTGGAATGGCCTGTGGTCTGTCGACCCTCTGTGGCAGACATCACCCTGTCTTTGGGCAGAGGAGACGTTTGGCGTCTGATGACCTCCTGGCGTCTAGAGGAGTCATCTGACCCCTTGTGCCTGTCGGATGATCCTGAGGACTTTTGGGTGACAGTATCTGTTTTCTTGCCTGAGAGTGACACCTGTCCCTCTGGCGCCAACCCGTGCATATACTTGTAGGGCCTAAGCACCAGGGGCACTTGGGCAGATAAACGCCCATGGGCTGAAGACTCCTTGCCTTTGGAATGAGTGGAGACGGAAGTCTTCTTGGAGGAAGCCCCAGCAACAGCCGTAGAACCTGGGGGGAATGGATTTTGACCTCCCACCAGAGGTGGAAGAAGCAGAAGGCCTGTGAGAGGACCTAGGGCGGGACTCTGACCTGGCTCCCTCCTTATCCCTGTGGTGATGTTTTCCGCCCAATCTCTTCTCTGTAGGATAGGAGTCCCTGGGTGAAGAGGAAGAGCTGTGTCCTGAATGGGTCCTCTGCATGGCGGTCACTTGCTGCTCCAGCAGATAGGCTTTGAGTGTCTTTTGGTGGCGAATGCGGGTCTTGTTATTGAATTTCTGGCAGTGCGGGCAGTTGTCTGGCTAGTGGTCGGGGCCTCGCAGATCAGGCAGGCAGCATGGCCATCCATCACAGCGATCTGCTTACCGCACGTGCACTTCAACTTTCACCGCTGAGAAGACGAAGAAGACATGCACTGGAACTGGAGAAAATGGCTGGAAAAAAGATAACGAACGGTAACTGTGTGAGGCGTAGAAAACAGGAAGTTGTTATCCCTCTGTACAGACAGCTGGTCAGACCCCATCTGGAGTACTGTGTGCAGTTCTGGAGACCCAATCTCCGCAAGGACATAGACAAGATGGAAGCTGTCCAGAGGAGGGCAACTAAAATGGTGCAGGGTCTGCACCGGAAGACATATGAAGAGAGACTAAAGGAATTTAATATGTATAGCCTCGAGGAAAGGAGGGAGAGGGGGGACATGATAGAAACTTTCAAGTACCTCAGGAATCAACAAAGTCCAAGAGGGTAGCATCTTTCAAAAAAAGAGGTGTGCAAGAACAAGGGGGCACAATTTGAAGATGGGGGGGCGGCTCAGAGGTAATGTAAGGAAGTATTTTTTCACAGAGAGGGTTGTGGATGCATGGAACAGCCTTCCGGAGGAGGTTGTGGAGTCAAAAACAGTGACTGAATTTAAGCATGCATGGGACAGCCATAAGGCAATTCTAGGGGGTGGGGGTAGAAAGAAGTAGGTTGCTGGTTAACTAGGATCTGCAGCTTATCCATTAGGTAGGGAAATGGGCAGACTGGGTGGGCCAAATGGTCCTTATCTGCCGTCAAATTCTATGAGGCACAAAATGATGGTCAACTGTGAAAAAAGACGATCAGTGGAGCCGATGTTAGGAGCCGATGTTAGCAGGTCATTGGCGGAGAAAAGAACTGGGGTGGTACTGGGGACCTCCCCTTTATACCAGAGCTGTCGTCCGGGCGGAGCTGACATCAGGGCGATCCTCACCATAGACTGCTAGCTAGACATTTTCTGTTGGGTCCTAATACCTGGTGGCTTAGCCCTATAGGTATTACCTGCTGCAAACTCCCCTCAAGTAAGATATACATTTTCTTCAGCCTGCATAGATCATGCATTTGGAGATTGCATCAACTGTGTCTGTCCTACATTTTCAATTATTGGATCCAGGGAGTTTGACCCTATAAGTATCTACAGGCCCAATCGGGCTTAACAGAGAACATTTTGCTGTTTGCAAGTCTGTACCTTTTATTGCATAAGGGTACACAAAAGTCGCCTTGCAGAACCGCTCCCACTTCTTCAGTCCATAATCCTGGACGCTATAAAGGGCACCTTTGGCAGCATATCATAGGACACCTCTATAAGGGCCTAAAATAATTTTGGGAACTCCACATTCCATCCTGGATGCACGGAATGCAGAACTATCATCCAATGTTCCCTACAATATCTGTCTTACAAAACTACCCCATCCATAAAAGTGTCTTCAGCACCTTACTGGCACAGTTGCATGAAAATGTAGAAATCAATACTTTAATACCCCTGCCACCTTAACTACATTTCTTCCAGCACATTCAGGTCATTGATGGTGACAATGTGGGAATACCTTGGCTACACATACACGTTTTCTGGACGCACTCGGTGCTTGCCCATTTCTGGCAGCAAATAGGAGAATGCCTTGATAGATTAATAGGAGAACTTAGCTTGATAACTTCAGAAATTGTGCTCTTATCTAGCCCCCCTCTGGGGAGGAGAGTTCCAGTCTGATCCATGATATATGTTTACATTTTGGTAGCTAAAAAAGCAATAACTCAGTTGTGGAGACAACTGCAGCCCCCTATGGTTACTGCCTGGTATGAAATTATAAATGATCTGTACAGAATGGGGCAGATTACCGCTCAACATACGGGTCATGTATCTCAATCTGAATTAAAATGGAGAGCTGGGGTTTCTATCTCTCTGAGAAGGATGGGGCACTTGTCCCTTGATTTTCAATATACTCAGTAGAATGGAGGGATAGGGTTATCAGCCCTTGGGGAAATTGTTTGAGGGGGCACTGGAGCAGCCTGAACCTCGTCACTTGACAACTGACGGAATGTAGGAACATTCTAGAGCCATAGGTTAATAAGCCTGTTTTAGGGAAAGTGTTTTCCTACTGCTGTGAATGTAACTGTATAATATAAATATTGGACAGCACAATATCTACTGTCTTGTAATCCTGGTTGCAATGATGACTCCTTGGTTATTGTACCATTCTCTGTACTTTATAAATAAAGGATAAAAAAAAACAGGTTGTCAAGCAGTTCTTACACTGATATTGCATTGGTGTTACAGATTTAATATGGAAATATCACAGTATGGAGCGCAGTTCATCCATACTTTGGTACGTAGCAGTGAAGGGTTATCTCGCTCTGTGGCACAGTTTGAGTAGGAGTGCTTGTGTATGTACTAATACTATCAGAACTAACTGGGTATCTGGGATGACACTCTCCATTTGGTTAGACTTGTCAGCTGGGGGGGGTCAACCCTGCGGATGAAGAGAAAAGGAGGAGTGCGGAGGGGTATCCTGGAGGAATGCTGGGGTGGAATTTAAGAAATAAGGGTCATGAACCCCTTCACTGTATGGGGGATGTCTTTTTGGAGGCAGCTCAGATCTGTGAAAAATACTTCTTACATTGCCCCTGAGCCGCCCATCTTCAAATTGTGCCTCTTGTTCTTGCAATCTCTTTTCCTGAAAGATATTTCCTCTTGGACTTTGTTGATTCCCTTGAGGTACTTAAATGTTTCTATCATGTCCCCCCCTCTCCCTCCTTTCCTTGAGGGTATACATATTAAGCTCCTTTAGTCTCTCCTCATATGGCTTCTGGTGCAGACCCTGAACCATTTTAGTTGCTCTCCTCTGGACTGCCTCTATCCTGTCTATGTCTTTGCGGAGATGGGGTCTCCAGAACTGCAAGCAGTATTCCAAATGGGGTCTCACCAACTGTCTGTACAGAGGGATAACAACTTCCTGTTTTCTACTGGTGATGCCTCTCCCTATGCATCCCAGTATCCCCAGTCCTCCTTACTGCCCTCTCACATTGCTTGCCCACCTTTAAGTCATCTGATATAACTACCCCCAGGCCCCTTTCCATTTTTGTTGTTGCTAGTATCTCACCCCCATTGTGTATTCTTCCCTGGGTTTTGTTTCCCAGGTGCATTACCTACTTCTTAGCATTAAATCTAAGCTGCCATACATTTGACCATTCCTCTAACCTTGCCGGTCCCTTCTCATCCTTTCCACCCCACCTTGTGCATCAACTCTGTTGCAGATCTTTGTGTCATCTGCAAAGAGACATACTTTTCCTTCCAGTCCCTCTGCAATGTAACACAAAGACATTGAAGAGGACCCGATCCTAATACTGAACCCTGCAGCACCCCACTAGTAACCCCCTTTCTTCAGAGTGGACTCCATTTACTATTACACTCTGTGTCCTATTCTCCAGCCAATTCTTTACCCAGGCTATCATCTTGGGACCCACTCCCAGGCTGGCTAACTTTATATTAATCTTTTGTGGGACTGAGTCAAATGCCTTGCTAAAGTCTAGGTAGGCCATGTCCACAGCCCTCCCTGATCTACTACTTTGGTCACCAGTCAAAGAAATCTACTAGATTGGTCTGCGTGACCTTCCCGCTGTGAATCCATGCTGCCTTGGGTCCTGTGCCCTCTGGCCTCTAGGTACTGACAATTCTTTCCTTCAGAAGTGATTCCATCATTTTCCCTATCACTGAGGTTAAACTAACAGGTCTGTAGTTTCCTGCTTCTGCCCTGCTCCCACTTTTGTGAAGGGGAATCACATCTGCCCTCCTCCAGTCCTCAGGTACCACACCATCCTCCCATGATTTGTTAAAGAGGGTAGTCAGTGGTGTCACTAGTTCTACCCTTAGTTCTTTTAGAATTCTGGGATGAATCCCATCAGGCCCCATTGCTTTGTCCACCTTCAGTTTTAAGAGTTCTTTCAGAACCCTTTCTTCTGTAAATGGGCTGATATCAACTTCTGTATCCAGAGTGTTTCTGTTGTTTGTTTTAGGTACCTCCCTCTTCGTTTGTAAATACTGAGCAAAAATATTTGTTTAGTATCTCTGCCTTTTCACAGTGACCCTCTGCCCACCCCTCCCTTTATTAAGCCTCAGTATCCTCCCTTAGTCTTCCTTCAGCTCCTGATGTACCTAAAAAGGTTTTATCCCTTCTTAACTGAGTTGGCTATCTTTTCCTCAGTTCGGACCTTTGCTGTTCTGACTGCCTTCCCAGCTTCCTTTTGCTTTAACTGATACAATTCTCTGTCCTGCTCCTTCTGTGATTCCTTGTACTTTCTGAATGCTTTCTTTTTCTCTTGAACCTTCACTGCCACCTCCTTTGAGAACCATAGTGGTTTCTTACATCGTTTTGTTTTGTTTATTTGCTTCACACAAAGGCTTGTTACCTCTGTGATGGCAGTTTTTATTATTCCCCATTGTTCTTCCACCCCTCCTTCCTGCCCATTTGCTAGTGCATTCCTTAGGCACTCACCCATTTTGGCAAAGTCAGCCCTTCTGAAGTCCAGTACTTCTGCCTTTGTATGGCTTGACTCTATTGCTGTGTTTATTGTGAACCATACTGTTCGATGGTCGCTAGTTCCCAGATGGCTACCCACTTCTACATCTGTGATCCTCTCTCCATCTCCATTTGAGAGGACCAGGTCTAAGATTGCTCCCTCTCGAGTGGGTTCCAATACTAGTTGTCTAAGGCATGCCCCTTGTAGGGCATCTAGAATAACCCCACTCTTAGAAGTGGCTGCTGCAACTGCACTCCAGTTAACATCTGGCATATTCAGATCACCCATCAGCAATATCTCCCCTTTATCTGCCATTCTAAGTATACTTTCTATCATTTCCTTGTCCATTTCCTCCCCTGAGAGGGATCTGTATACAACCTGTGCGGATTGTGGTGCCATTGCCTGCCTCCAAATTGACCCACAGTGCTTCTTCTCCTCCCTGTTTACCCTTTTGTTCTGTTGCTTTGATTCCTTCTCTTATGTAGAGAGCTACTCCTCCTCCTCCTCCTCCTCCTCTTTTACCCTCCCTGTCCCTCCTGTAGATAGTGTATCCTGGTATGTTTACGTCCCAGTCATGGTTCTGTGTGTACCATGTTTCTGTGACTGCCACGATATCCAGATGTTCCTCCTCCATCAAGGCTACTAATTCAGGAAGCTTGTTACCCAGACTATGGGCATTGGTACTCATTGCTCTCCATTTTTTGATGGCTTTACCTTCTGTAGCAGCATCCCCCACTGACCTTTCTACCTTGGTCTTTTTCTCATTTAGTACCCTGTTTTGTAGGGGGAGGCTGGGATTTTCCTGCTGCTTATCAGTGCCTCCCCCTTGACTAGTTTAAAAGCTTGCCAATGAAGCATTTAAACCGATTGCCCAAAAGACTTGTTCCCTTCCTGGACAGATGCAGACCATCCTGCGGAACCCCAGTCCCCAATGAAGCCAAACCCTGTGCTCCACACCATTTTTCAACCATTCAGTTAAACTGCATGGTGCTGAAGTACCCTCGCCTCACCCATGCCACTGACAGGCAGCACCTCTGAGAAGGATACTGTGTGCTACTTGTCTTAAGCCCCTCCCAACTCTACAAAGTCCTTCTGCACTGCTCTAATCTCATGATGAGCCAAGTCATTTGTCCCTAGGTGGACAATGACGCCCAGCTCGAACTCCTGTGCAACTGTTCTTGTGATCCTAAGGATGCGCTTCCTGTCCCTCCAAGCCATGGCACCAGGCAGGCACCTTACTTCAGTTTTCCCGGCTCCCCCCAGTTCTATCCCCCTAATAACTGAGTCCCCCACCAGGAGCTGCTTCCTTTCCCTGTGGTGCCCTCTGCCTCCTTCCTGAGGGCCTCCCTTGTGACAGTTGTCTGCACCCTCCTTAGTCTCCACTGCGGGTGCATCCATAGGGGAACTATGCTCCCCCAGAATGGTGTATGGATTGTGGAGTGGAACAACTGATTGGGTGTGCCTCTGTTCCACCACCCTTACCCTCCCTGAGCCCACTGTGGTCCAACTGCTGTGCTTTCTTTGCAACCTCTGAGGTAGTGGTGGTGGCTCTGGTGCTCCCTGGATAGGGGAGGCTCCCTTGCTACTGTCCAGTGTGGCCTGAAGACGGGCAACTTCCTCCCTCAGGGCAGATAGTTGTCTGCAAACAGGGCAGCATCTCAGCCTCCAGAAAGACTCCCAGAAGACTGCTGCCCCACAGCCATTACAGTGCACTGCTCCCCACATAACTGTCTACCTTGTTTAGTTTTTTTTTTTGTGTGTGATTGGTTTGTTATATAGAAATATATGTGTATAATGTGATGCATATATTATCAGTGCAGTGTGCTAGAGAGGATATGACAGTGATATGCACCTTGCCCTCTTGAGGAAATGATGTCAGAACCCCAGGTATAAAGGAACTATTTCCAGAAGTCTAGAAGTGACTGAGGGGGTGCTGAAAAAGGAGAAATAGGGGAAAGGGGGTAAAGTTGTTGCCCACCCTGCACCATGGATCCTGCCTGCACAAGGCAGTGATCGAGCTCACAGGAGGGAGCTAGATTAATGATAGAGAAAGAAGGGTGAGGAACACTTTAGGAGGAGGGAGAGTAGGGAACAAGGAGGACCAGGGTGGTAGCCTGGGTAAAACATTGGCTGGACAACAGGGCACAGAAGGTAATTGAAAATGAAATCCACTCTGAAGAAAGAGGGGTTACTAGTGGGGTACCGCAGGGTTCAGTACTGGGTCCAGTCCTTTTTAATGTATTTATAAGTGACATTGCAGAGGGACTGGAAGGAAAAGTATGCCTCTTTGCAGATGACACAAAGATCTGCAACAGGGTTGATACACAAGGAGGCATGGAAACAATGAGAAGGGACTTGGCAAGGCTGCAGGAATGGTCAGAAGTATGGCAGCTTGGATTCAATGCAAAGAAGTGCAAAATAATGCACCTGGGAAACAAAAACCCAGGGGAAGATTACACAGTGGGGGAGGGAGGTAGTAACAACAACATAAATGGAAAGGGACCTGGGGGTAATCATATCAGATGGCCTAAGGTTGGCAATAATGTGAAGGCAGTAGGGCGGGGCTGGGGGATACTGGGATGTATAAGGAGAGGCATCACCAGCAGAAAACAGGAAGTTGTTATCCTCTGTACAGACAGTTGGTGAGACCCCATCTGGAGTACTGCATCCAGTTCTGGAGACCCCATCTCTGCAAGGACACAGACAGGATGGAGGCAGTCCAGAGGAGGGCAACTAAAATGGTGCAGGGTCTGCAAGAGAAGCCATACGAGGAGAGACTAAAGGAGCTTAATATGTATACCCTTGAGGAAAGGAGGGAGAGGGACATGATAGAAACTTTGAAGTACCTCAGTGGAATCAACAAAGTCCAAGAGGGTCGCATCTTTCAGAAAAAGAGATGTGCAAGAACAAGGGGACATAATTTGAAGATAGAGGGGGGACAGCTCAGGGGCAATATGAAGAAGTATTTTTTCACAGAGAGGGTGGTGGACACTTGGAACAGCCTTCCTGAGGAGGTCGTGGGGTCTAAAACTTTGGGAGAATTCAAGAATGCATGGGACAGACATAAGGCAAATTTTATGGGAGGTAGGAAGAAATAGGCTGTTGATTAACTAGGATCTGCAGCTTATCCTGTAGGTAGGGAAATGGGCAGACTGGGTGGGCCAAGCGGTCCTTATCTGCCGTCAAAGTCTATGTCAAAGTCTATGTTTCTATGTTCTCACAATCCTTTTTCTCCTTCCCCCCCCCAGGATGCATCTGGAACCAAGCTAATTGTCAGCTCAGTATGTCTTTCCTGGTGAATCTTTTGAAAATAAATAAAATAAAAATACTGTATTGATTCTAAAACTATGGCAGGAGGTTAATAAAACTTTGAATACCACTTTCCATGGAATACAAACCTGGTAAGACATGCTAAATCTGTGATGCATTAGTGTAACTACCCAGTGCCCTGGGGTTACTAAAATCCCATCAGTATTAGACCAGCAGTAGGGAGTTTTTAGAAAATCTCTACCACATTAACTCACTGTTTACCAAGCTAGGCTAGGCACAGAATGAGTGATGTCATTTAGAACTGTCACAGCAGCATAAGCCTTTTATCTCAGCTGCAGGGGAAGCAGTTTAGAATTTTGGGGCATTCAGAGTGTGTGTTACAGTCTGGAGAGTGAAGAGGAAGGAGCTCTCTGTCTAGCAGAGGGCAAGAGGTGCCTGCCAGCCTCCCTGGGCTGGGTGAAGAGCCTCTGGTCATCATTCTTCTCATGCTAGTGTGTGGAACAACAGTGTTGCCTAAAGAAGTGGTGGAGACCTGTGCCAGTGGAACCACAGTGGGTTCATTTTCACTCAAAATGTGGTAAGGGACTAAGAAATCAGTGGTTCTAAGGGGCAACCCCCTGATGGACTGAAGATTTTCACAGTTGTCCAGAGGAATGAGACTAAAAGAGTTTCTGTAAAAGCTATGGACTTTGAGGAAGCAATGTTTCCTGAAGTGTTGTCAAATGCCTGTAACAAAGGGAATACCAAACCATGAGTACAGTGAGCATTTGAGAGAGCCTTTTGGGTTGTCTGGTGTTGTATGTGCTCCTACGATGGCTAGATTACAGACATTCAGGACCCAGTTCACCACAGATATGTACTGTTAAAGTATAATGAAGATACGGATGCCTTTAGCAATCCAGGAGGGGTTGACGAATCCAGTTTTGTGTGTCCTAAACGTAATGGCAGAGTGACTGGGGCCAGGGTGGGCAGAACCTCACTTTTGGTCACGGTTCAGAGTTAACTGGTTACCAGATAGACACAGTTGCCTGAACCTGTTAATGGTCCATCTCGACCCGAAGGAACTGGAAGGGGAAAGGATCAGATCTGTTACAGTACAGTAGCTTCTTCTTGTTGTTTTTACATTGTTTCTTGTAGATTTTACTTGGTAAAAGGGTATTGTTTTGCGGTTGTTGGAATTTTGAAACCTGTTTTGGTGGCTATAAGTGGACTTGTTTGTTTGATGTTTCACTGTGTAGCAGGCTGCATTTGTAGAGGCCTATTTCTTCTGATTTAAAACCTATTTGGTATGATTTAACTGGGGCTGTTTCTTTGAATTGAGACCTATATCTTCTAATTTCAAGCCTATTTTGATGTGTTGTTGGTGAAGCTGTTTGAATTGGAAATCTGTTTCTTTCGGCAGCAAACCTATTTTGGGGCTTTAGTAGAACTGTGATTCATTTTGCTGGCTTCACTAGTTGCAAAATTTAGTGCATAATGGGGAAAGGTGCTAATGGTCTGACCGGGGCCTCAGCTACCTGATTGTTTCTGGAAGACTTGGGCTGGTCCACCCCCAACCCCTCACCCCACCGCTCCTGGTCCATGATTTCCTTTATACCAGGGGTTCTGACATCACTTTCTCAAGCGGGCAAAGGATATGCACCTGTCATAGCAGAAGCAGACATCCAGGAAAGGAACAGCAGCGAATGAACAGGTGAGTGCTATCTCAGTGGAAGGGAAGTAACTGCAAATCTAGGAGCTTTCATTGTTACTTGTTTGCATTGCTGTTGCATTGTGGAAAGGAGGAGTAGGAGTTTGAAGAAGGTTGTGCAATAGCTACTTAAAGTCTCTTTTTGAGCGTGGATAGGAAGGATAGGAATATAAAACGCAGTTGCTCAATCTATCTAAACGTGTACAACAAAGGGGGTAAGAGAAATTAGGAAAAAAAATGTTTTGCACTGATAGGGGAGAGGGGAAACTTGGGGGAGTGTTTGGTATCCTGCATCTGGAAGGGTAGGGGGGTTGCTGGTGGGCAACGACAGCAATGGGTAGGGTGGTAGGCTGCAACAACTGCGGTGCACTAATCTTTCTAAAAATTGCCTGGAGTGTGGGAGGATGTTTAGTGTGCAACCACACAGAGAAACTTAGAAGGGAGATTGAGGGTCTGCAGGAGGAACTAAGACAGGCAAGGCAGATTGGGGTGGGTTTAGCCCAATACTGGAGGGGAAGAAGGGAGATGAGGGAGGGTTTAAGTCAACAGTGGTGAGGAGAGGGTCAGAAGAAGAGAAGCAGAGACAAACTGGCCCAGGCCAGAAGAACGAGTTGCTGGGGAAACCAGGTCAGGAGACAAAAGACAAATGGAAGGGAGATGGGGACTTGTGAGGGGAGGCGAAGAAGTGGCAAAAGTCATGGAGTGGAAAGGAGAGAACAGATTACTATGAAGAGAGAGGAGCGGGCATTTGTGAAGGGTCTTCAGAAAATAGTTTTGCACTGCTAGAGAGGAAGAAGGTGGAGGAGGGAAATGATGAAATTAGAGGGTAACTGATAAATGCCTGGACCAAACCAGAGCGGGGGCGAACTTCTGCTGGGAGAATTGCAACAGGGAAAAGGGGAAAATAATGTGCAGGAGGAAGAACAGGAAATGAGAGAGGGAGATGAATGGAAGCAAGCAGGGAGTAAGAGGATGGAATCTTAGTGCTGGGAGACTCAATACTAAGAGGAGTCAGGTGAGGTAGTAAGGAGAGGCATAGTCGCATTTGGGTAGAGGCCATGCCAGGAATGACAGCGGAAAGGGTGGGACAATCTGTTCTGAAATATGCTAGAAGGGGTAGGGACAAGCCTAATTTAATTATACATCTTGGGACGAATGACCTGGCTGACAAGACAGTAGATATAGTCCAGAGGAGGTTTGAGGAACTAGGATAATTATGTGAGGGGCAGGAAGATCAGTAACTTTTTCAGAGATACTTCCAGTGCCCAAGGCAAGCACAACAAGAAAGCTGAGAATAGAGGAATTTAACGGATGGCTAAGAACCTGGTGTTGTGCTAAAGGGTATGGGCTGTTGGGGGTGGGAGGGACCTGGGAGGACAGTAGTCTCTATGCCAAGGACAGACTACACTTGAGTGAGGAGGGAAGAAAGTGTTGAACAAAGGATGGAGGAGTACATAGAGGAAGTTGGGAATTTAAACTAGGGCGGGGGTGGCAGTTGGGCAAGAGACATGCAGAGACCACAGGTTGGGAAACCATAGAGATTACCCTCCTTAACAGCGACAAAGGACAAATGGCAAGTACTATTGGTGATGACTAGGAAAGGAGGGCAGGATGGGGGAGGGTGGAAGGTGGTTACCCTTAAGGCTAGGAGCCTGGGAGGAAAACTACAGAGTTACAGGTGCTCATGGCAGAGGGAGAGGTGGATATTGCAGCCATCACAGAAACATGGGCCACCCAATACAATGACTGGGACCTGTCTGTACCAGGGTACAGGTTATTTCGTAGGGACAGGGTGATTGGGAAAGGAGGGTGTGGCACTATATGTGAAGGAAGGACTGAAGTGTGTAAGGAGGAAGGGAGGAGGGTAGTACAGAGTCACTTTGGATGCAAATCCAGGATTCCAAGACTAGGATTCTTAGAATAGGAGTGGTGTACAGGCTGCCATCTCAGACAGAGGAGTTAGACAGGGAACTAGCGGGACAGATAAGGAGGACCTGTGAGAAGGGCAGTGTAGTGATTGTGGAGGACTTCAACATGCCAGGAGTGGACTGGAGTACCTCAACAACCAGGAACAGAGGGAGCAGATACTGCTGGATGCCTTCCAGGACAGCTTCCTGCTGAAAATGGTCAGTGAATCAACCAGGTTAGGGAATACCCTTGACCTTGTGCTGGCAAATGGGGACTTTGTGAGAGAACTTACAGTGGAGGAACCGCTGTCAGGGAGTGACCACCACTCAGTATGGCTCACACTGGATATGGGCAAGCAAGGAGTGGAATCTGGCACAAGAGTGCTGGACTTCAGGATGGCCGACTTTGGGAGGATGGGGGAAGTGGTAAAAGGGTACCTGGCCAGAATTCAATCTAGTATGGACACTAACCAGAGGTGAGAGCTCATAAAGCTGGGGATAGTGGAGGCAACCAAAACCTGCTGCAAGGCCCAGAGCAAGAAGGCTAGGGCTAAGAAACCAAGCTGGTTGAGCAAGGAGGTCATGAAAAGGTAAGGAGGAAAGAGCTGCCTTTAGGAAGTACAAGAAAACAGGGAGGGGGGAGGACAGGAAGGAGTACTTGACGGAATCGAAGGAGGTGACAAGGGCAGTTAAGGGGAGCCAAGGCATTTATGGGACTCAGGCTGGCACAAGGCATTAAGAAGAGGGGGTGAAAGGACTCTTAGGGTACATCAGGGAGAAGTGGGCTGTAAGGACCACACAGTAAGGATTAGGAAGGAGGGTGGGTGGGAAGCAGAGTGCGATAAGGCAGAAGCACTAAATGAGTACTTCTGCTCAGTATTTACTAAAGAGAGAGGGGTGACACCCAAGGGGAAGAAATGGCAGAAACAAGGGGGGAGGGGGTGACAGATGGGGAAATCATGGAGGCAGAGTTCAGGAGGGTTTGAAGGCACTGAAGGTGGACAAGGCACCAGGTCCAGATGGCATCCACCCCAGGGTACTGAAGGAGCTGGCAGAGGTCCTTGCAGGGCCTTTGGCAGACCTATTTAATGCCTCACTACATTCGGGGTGTGTGCCTCAGGACTGGAGGATGGCTCAAGTGGTGCCCCTCTACAAGAGTGGCCCCAAGGATGAACTGGGAAACTACAGACCAGTGAGCCTCACATCCATCGTGGGTAAGCTAATGGAGACTATCCTGAAGGAGGGCTGGTGGCCCTCTTAGAGGCCAAGGACTACAGGACAGCAGACAGCATGGCTTCATACGGGCAGATCCTGCCAAACCAACCTGGTGGAGTTCTATAACTGCAATCTAGGGCAACTGGACAGGGGCCATGCAGTGGATGTCTTGTATCCGGACTTCAGTAAGGCAATCGACTTGGTGCCACATGGAAGGCTAGGAAGTAAGTTAGTAGGCACAGGGCGGATGCAAAGCTGGTGAGATAGGTAGGAACTAGCTTCAGGGAAGGCAACAGAGGGTGGTGGTGCGTGGGGAGCTCTTACACCCAAGGGTAGTGAAGAGTGGTGTTCCACAGGGCTCGGTGTTGGGACCAGTGTTGTTTGGGATATTCATTGCAGACATATCATTGGACAGCAAGAACAGTCTGTTTGCTGGTGATACCAAGGTAGGAGCGGTGGTGGATGACCTAGGGGGATGGCAGGGGCTGCAGGATGCTGGCAAAGCTTGAAACCTGGTCAGACATCTGGCAACTGGGGGTTTAATGCCAAAAAGTGCAAGGTGCTGCATTTTGGGATAAAGAACCCAAGGAGGAGTTACCAGCTGGGGGGGAGTGCAGCTAGCCCAGAGAGGCAGTAGAAGGATCTGGGGGTGCTCATTACAGGGTCAATGAACAACTCAGCACAATGTAGGAAGGCAGCTGCAAAGGCCAACAAAATGCTGGGTTGTATTGCAAGGGGTATATCTTCGAGGAGGGAGGAGGTGATTCTGCCACTGTATAGGTCATTAGTTAGACCGCACCTGGAGTACTGCATGCAGTACTGGCACCGGTATCTGAAGAGGGACATTAAGTTACTGGAGGGGGTGCAGCACAGGGCAACAAAGATGATCAAGGGACTGGGGGACTTATCATATGAGAGGTGGCTGAGAGAGTTGAACATGTACTCGCTGGAGGAGAGGAGGGACGGGGGGACATGATTGAAACCTTTAAGTACATGAAAGGAATAAACAAGACAGGTACAGAGGGGCTGTTCAAAGTAAGGGTGGGGAGGGACACCAGGGGCCATGACATGAGACTGGAGGGAGGAAGGTTCAGGAGGGAGATAAGGAGACACTTTTTTACAGAGAGGGTGGTGGCTGGGTGGAATGAGTTACCTGCAGAAGTGGTATCCAGTAGAACAGTGGACTACTTCAAAAGGGGATGGGACAGGACAAGCGGGAGGGTCAATGAAGGGGAAGGGTGGAAGGGAGGGGCAGCTGCAGAATAAGGGGTGCTAGCTGCACATTCGAGCAGACTTGATAGACCTCTAGGCCTTTATCTGCTGGCAAATTTCGTATGTTCATCTCGTCAGGAGTTCTAAGCTAAGTGTGTGGCAATTCCACTATATATACACTTGGCCACACATCCAGAGATCCCTAAGAAAAGGATAGACAGTTATTTTGTAAGAAAAGTTCTCTGTTGGAATGTATGGTACTGCCTGTGTTTCTGTGTGGAAAATGTTTCTTCGACTGCAAGTTGTGTCATCTGTCCTGGACAGTACAAACTTGGGGACCACCTAATTCTGCTTAACATCTTGTTAGAAAATAAAACCATACAATACAATCCCAATTTTTGGTTGTGGACAGTCCATCTGTGAGTCCAAATAAAATGTTACGGGCCCCCTCAGATAGGAGGCACAGCATAGCCCTGGCACCTCTCTCCCGACTCACAGTAAATATAAATGTTATTTTGTGCTCTAACCCCAACCTCTTAGATGTCTGAGCCAAGTATGTACCCTAATGCCAGGGGTGATACTTATTTCTGCCAGCTTGTGGTTTGTTGCCTTGTCTGTGTAAAGTCACAAACCCATTCAGCAGGTCAGGCTCTCACTCCCAAAGTGCCAACCTCCGAGTGCAGTCTTGTGAACAGGGAACAGTACAAGGTAACCCTCTTGTCTGTTTTGTGAGTTCAGATCAACCTGTGGTCTCAAGTTCTGGAGGGATTCAAACTGTTAACCTCCTGTTAGCATACCCAATGCACAGGCTCAGATATATCTGTCTTCAGGGGGCCAGATATCATTGCCTACGGACACCTAACCAGGTATACAGAGATGAACCCTTAAAACTTTAATAAAGACATCAGATTTAAAACGCTTCTCTTTCCAGTTTGGTATCACCATTCAAGCTTGTGTCTATTGTCTGCTATAACCATTTACTTTTCTTACAAATAAAAAGAAGTCAAAAGACAGACCAAGTAAGTTTTAGAAATAAGTTTACTATAATAGATAAGAATATGTAAAACACAACAATACAGAACTGTTATATCACAAGACATACAAATCTATTAAAAGAACAAGGTTTTAAACAATGCAAGTCCTACTACAGCACTTAGTCTCTAAATACTTGCTTAAAAGTGTTCCCAAGATGTTTTATGGTCAGAGTCTAGGTAAAAAATGCCTCTGTGAAGTAAAACAGACTAAATTAAAAGCTGGCTTTTACCCCACCTCTTTTCAGAAGGTCACCTAGCTCCTCCTGTCAGAATATATGAAAATATATATTTATACAAAAGTATTACATTCTGCAACTTCAGCATAATTCATGCCCTTCAAATGACACTTCGCTTGATCTTATGCTGTACCCTCCTCACACAGGCTTCACAGGGACATTTACAACCTTTCACCTGTGCAACATCCTAGCTTCCTTCTAATGTCATAAACCTTGTTTATGATTTCTCTCTTAATAAAATTAACTTAAACAAGTCTGTAATTAACTCAGAGAAACAGGATCCTTGATTAAAGTCTTCCATGTAACACATTGTCTCTAAAAACTGAGTGTGTGTGAACTCACATGCTGTCAGCATTTCTTCATGGCTTGCATCCTTCAGCTGAAATCTGGGGGGGGAGTGAGGTCATTCTAAGAACCTCAGATTTTTTTCATCAGAGACAGTCAGTAATACATTTTATATTAAAAAGAAATGATACAGCACTCAGAACAGGCTGTCTACGTCACATGTAACACGTAGGGGGGTCCTGGTTGCAAGATGCTGCTCTTGACCAGGGTAAGGGTTGCATCAAAAAAAGTCTAAAGCCATGTTATTTGGAACAAAATGAATAGTAAGGTAAATCAAGATAAATTTATAGTCTGCAGACGCAAAGAAACGGCTTGTCCAAGCTACGTTTCTGTCCTTAATTGACTATGCGGACTTCATATATAGTAGCTGCGCTGCCTCATACCTTGGAAAACTGGATACGCTTTACTACAGAGCTATACGCTTCATCACCGACCTCCTCCTCTCTACCCATCATTGTTTACTTTATGCCGCTATGAGCTGGACCTCCCTTCAATATAGGCGCAACATGAATGCGGCACTCTGGACACTCAGAGCCATTAGTGGCAAACTCCCCCAATACACAGCTGACTGTCTGGCTCCGATTGTGGCCAGAAACTATACCCTCAGAAGCTGCTCCCTGATCTTGCTATACATACCTAGGGCTCACACACGCTTCGGGAGAGCCGCCATTGCTTCTCACTCCCCTCACTCTGGAACAAAATCCAGAAATCCCTAAAGCTGAGGTCTCCAGTTAGTATTCGCTAGTTCAAAACTTTTTACCGTGATGACATACGGAAACCTGCAACTGTTTTGCTCGGCGCTAGCTAGCCACCTTCCCCTACATGGCAGCACCGCTATTTCTCTCTCTCTTGTGCTCCTGCCCCAAGTTATTCGTGATGTCCACCAATCCTCCTGTGGCCTCCACCACCAACCTGTTTCACCCCAACCGTCGCCAAGACAGCAACCCTGCAGCTCGCATTCTCTGATGTTGCAACAGGTATCAGTCAGCTGGTATTCTCTCCTGACAGTTCTCTGCTTGCCCCTCTTTCTTTCTACCCCAACCTTCAGCCCGCCTTACCCAATTCACCTTGACTACCTGCCCTCTGATATTATACAGTACCTGCCTCTTTATACCCTGAGTGCCTACCAATTCTTAACAAATCCTCTCATAATTGCACAGTTTTGGGCACGGATCCAGCACCAGCACTATACTGATGACTGTCTTCTGAATTATGTATGATGTCTATTAACTGTATATGCATATTATTACTGCAAAAGCTAGCAACTTTACTGCTTCGTATGACTGTAACTTGTCCAACTGTATTATTGTTTGTATGAATGCAGGTCCACCTTGTAAATGAGCTTGCTAAATGGTGTCCGCCTGGATAAATAAAGATTTGATTGATTGATAGTGACTGATAAACATGGTGTAGGTTTGTACTACCTTCAGATAGTTGGGGATCTGGTTGGATCCCACATTATCATTTGAATCTCATATTGCTATGGTCATAAAATACTTAATATTAGACTAGGTGTAATGTATAGACTAAAAGACGTTTGAGCAGGGAAGTGAGGACTAGAATTGCTCATGGACTATTATTGTTGGTTCTTAACTATGCAGGCTTTTTATCTGGATTTGAATCAAAGGAAACTCTGAAAAAAGTTTTGCTAAACAAAATTGCTAGATTTATTTTAAAGTCACATACATCTACCTGTCACTGTACCTTACTGAGAAAATCATCCCTTACTGTGTAAACTGGCTCCTAGTTGAGGCTTCTCTTGAATTTATGTGTCATGGTTTATAAGATCTAGATTCTGGGTTGCTGAATACGTTAAATCCTTTATTAACTGCAGAGTCTAGACTCAAAAATTGTGTTCTAGTATTCCTATCCTCTAATTTGTATCAAAGATGTGAAACACTATTGCCAATTGGCTGCCAAAACCTTGGGAGTTCTCTTCCTCAGTGTTAAAGAGAGACCAGAAATTTGGTTACGCTCAAATCCCAGATGTCTGGGTGACACGCGGTTCAATAACACCCTGAACTACCTATTATTTGTACTGACTAAATAACCAACTGTTAATGTTTGTACTTTACGTTGCATAAGCTACCAGAATACAGTAAGTGGTCAGGGCCAAACAGCTGAACACTTTTCAAGGGGGTGGGGTCAGACAGGCATATGGGCTTAGTCACAGATGGGGGGCAGAACTAAGGGACGGGATGGCCACTAGGGCCAGAGTAGAATAGTCAGGTAAGGTAGGCAGAGTGGATGGGCAAGTAGACCTTTATCTGCCGTCTCTGTCTGTGTATCTATCTATGTATGTATCGGTATATAAATACTGGTTAAGGCTGGTATCAACCTAAAACCAGTTGCTGTAAAACTCCATAACATGCTTCTAATATCACAAACATTTATTATGCAGCTTAGCACCACGATCAGCTCTCCACACTTACTAAAATGTCTCTTTTCTGAAACCAGTAATTATAAAAAATAAAGCAACTGACATCAGTGATGTTTGATTTTTAGATCACCAGACATGTTATGTGAGCAATAAGACACGATGGGGTGTATGGAACAGATTTTACCACACGCCCAGGGGAGTAGTGTGGCCTCGTGCCTTCAGCCGCTGGAAGTGCGGTAAAATCTGTTCCATGCACACCCCCGGCGTGTCTTATTGCGCTTATAAAAAGGCTCTTTTTTTTAAAACTTTTTACAGTTGAGAAATACATGCTTATATGTAGAAACAACAGATTTATTTGTGTGCATTATGATAAAATAGTCCTCCCACCCACTCCAAATGATGTCATTGTATTACTGCTGGACAAAGTTTGTCCTCTGCTGGCACCAAGATTCAAGATGTGGAATGTTTATCATGGAATACAGTGATTCAAAATTCTGCTTGGTTCCACTGGCAGAATGTTCCTCTCCAACATACTGTACACACATACAACAAAGGCCTCTTCCACAGCCAGAGACTCAAGTATCTCACTGTCAGGGCAAGCAGAAGAGATTTCCCTGATGAGCAGGTAAAGATAGAATGGGTATTTTTCATTGAGTAACCCCTTCCCTGGTGCCGTGGTCTAAAAAGGAAGGGCTACTACCCTGCCTTGTCAGCTAAGATAAGTTCAAACAAGATTGAGGGGCCTGGTATCAGTTTCTGGTGGGAAGAAGGTGTTTCTTTTTTCCAAAAGTTAGGTAAATAGTGCGGTGCCTCCACCCAGAGTAAAATTATAAAGTGGGTCAGATATTGTTTTAGCAGGACAGCCCCCTGGGATGCTGTACCTACCCACCTCCCCTTACAGTCATCCCGCACACATGGCATACCTGAAACCCCAAATCACATGTTCAATAACTTTGTAACTAGAGACTCCAGCTAATAATATGCTCACAAGTCAGAGATTGTTCCAAAACAGTAAAACATATTTATTTACATGGGGGAGGGTTACAAAAGGTAAATTGGAGTAGAAGGTTTCAACAACAGTTTCTCATTCATTTGGCATTTAGCAATTAGCATCAGAAACAATTAATCTGCAGTTTGCATTTAAAACACATTTTTAGATGAACCCCTCACCAACCTATCTAGGTTCAGAATTTGCTTTCTAATTAACCAGCTTCAGATGTTACCCATTACACCATCCCCCAACTGGTACCAGTACCCAATCAGACAAACCCAATCACATTATCCCTGGGTACCCATCACTAATGTTGCAGGCCTGTGATGCAGCTGGTTGGCTGGCAGTTACGCAAGGAACAAATCAAACATATTTGCTTTTACTTTAAAGCTTCTTCAGCTGTGGGCATAAACTTGAAAACAACTATATACAGTTCCCCAGAGGCAGGACAATCCCAGCATTTACTTACAGTTCTGCAGGCAAACTCTGGTGGCATTGAATCTGTAGCTCTGGAGTGGATGGAACAAGCAGAACCTGAATACCTGATAAGCTTGAGACGTGAAGCAGGCATCTTGCAGCTTGGAAAAACTGGCACCTTGCAGTTTCATTGTAGCCTTTAGCGGCTTGTCCCCTTCAGCCCACCGAGCAAGCCAGATGCGGAGTGCAGCGCAAGGTATCCCAGACCACAAGAAACCCAGACCCAGGAGTGACCTCACAGTCTGGCTCCCCACTGTGTGGATGTAAAGTGCCCTAGCACTCGGCCTGCACCCGTGGCTCCTTCTGGCCCAGTCTGCCCCACTTGATAGGGGTTGGCAGTTTCCTACCTGGCTCCAAGTTGCAGCAGTTTTGTTCTTTCACCTGCACTGAAATCTGCAGCAGTGCTTCCTTTAGGACAAGTGGCTGAAGCAAGAATTCACCGTCTCTTATAGCTTTACAGTCAGTTCTGTTACTTCACTTTAGAAGAAATCTGTAGTCACATCAGGTAACTGAAAAGTCATTTTCGACCACACTACCAGCATGGCAGCTGTGGCCCATTGCTTACAGCACACGGTCTCTGGACTCTCACTGGACAGGCAGTCCCAGTGAAATGTGGTACATTCGCAAAGCTGCTTGGACCCTGACCTTGGCAAACAGTCTCTGGATAACAGAAGATGCTTTTCTTTCTCACCGTGCAGGTGCTGATGAACCAGAAGAGCAACTCACTGATCAGGTGCTGTATCAGATTCACTTTCCATCACTGGAAATTTCAGGCAGGCTTCTCTTGGCATTTTTGGCTCTGCGAGCCCCAAGCAGGACCATCAGGCAGGCTTCCTTTGGGCATTCAGTGGCCGTGCAGGCACCCAAAAAGGCCTTCATACATTCTCAGACCTCACAGACATCCGGGCAATTTCCACTTCCTTCAGAAAACCCCAGCCGATGACCTCAATTCTGCTTCAGGCACAACATCTTTGTGCTGGAAACTTTCCTTCCCTTCAGTGGAAGACACTCCGCACCTCCTGGGCTGTGGGATGCAGACCCCCAGGCAGTCCTTTTCCTTTACTCAGAGAACATCAGGGAGAACTTCCTTTCTCTCTGAAACTGTCAGGCAACTTCCCTGCCTCAGACAAGTAAATTTGTTTTTTTTAACTGCAGCACCTTCCAAGAACTGGAACTCAGACTCCAACTGAAAACTCTCAGGCATCTTTCTTTTTGGCCCCCCACAGGATCAGGGAGCAGGAGCCCCTTCCCTCAGGAGGGGCTCCAGCCAACAGGCTGAATTCAAACTCACTTCACAACTGACTCAAATGTCTTTCTTCACGAGCTTCAAGAAACCAAACACAGCTCCAGATTGGTTGGGATAAACAATGAGGGAAATCTGTCAGCTGCTGATTGGCTGATGCCTGCTGTCAGTCAGAGAAAAGGCAGTAATGGGCTTACTCTACGCCCTATTGGCTGACTGTCTTGGTGGCAAAAGCTGGCACTTCCTCCTTTCCCCAGAAGCCTACACAGCAGCTCCTCAGGATTCTGGCTTCCTGGTTGGCTGTTAGCGGTCACCAGACTGGCAAACATGGCTGCCAGCATGACAGTTCACACAATGTCCCCACTTTCACTATACTGTTGGGATGTGTACCTTTAAGCCGCTGCTTAAACTTGCTTTGCAGACAAAGGACAAGCGCACTTGCTTTGCAGAATAATGGGCCCATCTCCTAAATAGGCTCTCTGCACTTATTGCTTCCTTGGTGGTGTATGTTCCATACTCTGTTGTTCTTCCTTCCCCGGTGGAGGGATCCTGTAATATATTTCTCTTTTCCTAACCTGCTTCTACACTAATCCTAAATACCTTCTACTTACTCCTTATTCTCTGCACCTTCATTTTCCCAATTTTGCCTATCCCTTTACTCTTCCACTGTTTTCTACCCTCCTCTTTCCCCTATTGTCTTGCTCTCTTGCCCCTCCCATACTCTTACACCTCATTCCAGCAACTTTTCCTGTTTTCCCACTCTTTTAAGTCTTAGTTTCCTTTCTGTAATTATTTTGAGTTGTACCTAGGTTCATAGGTGAGTACAAGTTCGAGGCACGCCTATTGAACTCGCCACCATTTACCCTAATGGTGGAATGAGAATTTTTTGTTCCCATGTGCAGATCAAGTCTGAGTTTGAATTGCTCGATATTAACACTGGAAATTACAGATAAGGGGGGAGAGTTCCATATTGGTGGGAGCCTTTGGGTAATAAAAATTATTTATTTTAACTGTTTTATTAAGACTGGCAACAAGTTTAAATTTGTGTGATCATGTATTATTGACTGATCCTTGTTTCTCAGAACAAATGGCTTCTAGTAGTGCAGGGTCATGTAAGGCCGTGTAAGCCAAACATAAATCTCCCCTAAGTGATCTGTATTCAAAAGAGTATAGTCCCAAGGAGTTTAATCTGGCAGCGTACTCAGTATTGGTCAGATTACTTATATTACTGGTGATTTTCCTCTGAATCTTTTCAACCAATACTTTCCCACCAAGAGTGGTGGGTGCACAGAAGGAGCAACAGTATTCTAGATGTGATCTAACCAGATTAGTATATAAGGGAATAACGACCTCCAGTTCACGACTCTTGACATGTTTAAGAATACAACCTATCATACCGTGGCATTTTCAAACTGTCTTATTAACGTGTATACAGAATTTTAAGTTGTTTGAAATAGTAACTCCTAGATCTTTTTCAGATGCCACAATTTGAAGCTGGGTGTCATTAAATGTATAATTAGCTAAGGTGTTATTCTCATCCAGATGCATCACTTTGCATTTTGTAACATTAAATGTCATTTTATGCTCGTGTGTCCAAATGGCTAGTCTGTCCAGGTTGTTCTGTAGTGATCTAATAGATTGATGATCATTCAACACGCAACCTATTTTGTTGTCATCAGTGTATTTATTCATCCAGACTCGCATTAGTGGTGTGCATGCTAGCCACCAAGATATTAAATAGGACTGGGCCCAGAACAGAGCCCTGGGGACCCCACTGGTGACATTACCCCAGGCTGATTTCTGCCCCTAATGCTGACCTGTTGTTCTCTATTTTTAAGCCATGATTCAATCCACAGATAATACTAGGTGGAGTTTAATCTTGATAACTGATCGATTAGAGTTTTTTATGGGAAACTGAATCAAATGCTTTCTCATAATCCAGGAATATTATATCTACTGGAAATCCCATATCAAGGGCCTGCTTACAGGTTCAAAAAAGTTGATTTGGTTAACCTGGCGTGATCTACCTTGTGTGAAAACATATTGGGTTATATCAAGTATACCAGTGTCCTTTAGGTGTTTGAGGATTTTATGTAGCAAGAGTCTTTCCATTAGTTTACCGATACATGAAGTGAGACTTATGGGTCTGTAATTAGCAATGTTTTGCTTAGATCCCTTTTATGTATAGGTATGATAGTTGCTACCTTCCACTCAGTTATAGCTACTCCCTTAGTAATAGATGCGTTAAATAATAGGAGTTAGAATTCCAGACATTTCACTAGACATGTTATTAATGAAACTAGGTGGTATACCATCTGGTCCAGCTGATGAGTCGGATTTAGTGATTTCAATAGCCTGCACAATATCTTTTTGATTAAATAATAGGGGTTCTTCCAAATTGCCTAAAGGGTCTGGGCAAATTTCTTCTTTTGATTTATAAACATTTAAAATGTTAATGTTTAATTCTTCAGCCATCTTGCCCTCATCAGTAATGAGCAGCTGGTCTTTAAAGGGATACATTCATGTACAGTGGCAGACATAGTTTGAAAGCCCATTAAAAGTTTTTTTAATTGAGGTATTGGGCATACCTGTAGCTGGAAGCAGTCCAGAGATATAGATGACTGAGTTTGTGCAATATAAATACTACATTAGAGCCACTCGTAGAACCTTGTGATGTTAGTGACGATCAAGCAGTGCTTAACTCAATGCAGTTTGGCACCGTTTGATCGTCACTGACATCACAAGGTTCTAAGAATGGCCCTAATGTAGTATTTATATTGCACAGACTCAGTCATCTATATCTCTGGACTGCTTCCAGCTACAAGTATGCCCAATACTTCTACTAAAAGAACTGTTTATGGACTTTCAAACTATATCTGCCACTGTACATAAATCTATCCCTTTAAGTAATGGACCAACACCACTAGGCTTACCTTTTATAGATCCTATGTAATTGAAATTGTTTTTCTTGTTGTCGTTAGTTTTAGTTGCCAGGTTGTACTCTAAAGTTTGTTTTGCAGATCGCATCAACTGTTTAGTTTTATTCGCCTTAGCTTTAAACTTCTGCCAATTGAGTTCCGTTGTGTTTTTATATATTTGTTAAATGCCTTTTTTTTGTTAGTAATGGTTCTTTTATGTTATTCCACCACAAGGAACTCTCTGTTTATTGTTGTTATATTCATACGCTCTGGTACCCACTTATTTATGCACCACTTAATTTTCTGTGGTATAACCTGCCACATGTTTATAGCATTCAGTTGTTTAAGTTCTCTTTGCCAGTTCCAAGTGTTGAGAAAATTTCTTTTACTGCGGTAGTCAGCTCTATTGAAATTTCTGAATCTAGTAAAGCCAGCTATTTCAGACTTGTAGCATCTTAGTATCCAGAATATCTTATTATGGTCACTATCAAGTAGTTCTAAAACTTTGAGGGGTATTCCTGTGCCTTTAATATTAATTCAAATTAAGTCCAAGATGATGTTGTTTTTTCTAGTTGGTATAGTTACAAGTTGCTCCAAATCATGTTGCAAGTAATTTCAACAAATTTGGCTTCAAGTCTGCCATTGCCTACAAGTGTTACCCAGTTAATGATAGGGAGGTTGAAGTCACCAATAAGAAGATGATCTTCAAATACTTCCATGTCACCTAAAGATTTCATAAAGGCCTCGTTACTTATGGAATCAAGACTGGGGAGCAGTAAGCAAGACCACCTGTTAGTGGACCTTCTGCACATTTAATTTTAGCCCATATAACCTCACTATCAACTATATATTTAGCATTATTTATTAGCTCATAACTGCTTAGTTTGTTGCATATATAGAGGGCAACTCACTTCTTTGTCTTCTTGCAGTTTTTAGAAATCTTGGTATATCCTGCTACATCAGTGCCCCAATCAGAATCCGAGAACCAAGTCTGAGTGACTCCACATATGTCTTTATTGTCCTTATGTAATATATAAGTTAGTTCATCAAGTTTATTTGTTAAGCTTCTGCATTAACAAATAGAATTCTTAAATCCGAGGAGTAATTGGTTGTTTTAGCTTTATCAGGTAAAGTGGAAGTAGCCATATCATATTTAGTACTACTATCTACAGTTGCAGGCACTTGGGCGTGCTCAACGGTTGTTACCCATGTACAATAAGGACTGGACAAGAGGAGGGTAGCATTGCTCCCCCCCCCCCCGTATCAGTTTAAATTCTTATTGACAAAGGTATTTGTGTGCTGTGCAAGCTGCGTAGAGCCCTGCTTACTAGGGTGGAGGCCGTCCCTACATATTAATTCTCTGTTGTCAACAAATTCCTCACAGTGGGTGATACACCTTATATTTTGTTTGTAGCACCATGTTCTCAGCCAGTTATTAATATGCTTGATTTTTTCTATTTGGTATTTGGTAGCTATGGCAACAGGGAGAATTTCAGAGAAGGCCATTTCACTTCCTATCTCGATAAGTGTGTTAGTAAGGCCAACAATTTCTTCTTTTATATGCTGTAATGCTTGATTCATAATATTATTAACCCCTGCATGTATTATGACGAGGACGCTTGCCACTTCCCCTTCAATATTTGTCTGGACATCCTGGTAATATCCAATATTTTAGACCCTCTGAAACAGGACAAGGTTCTATTTACATTGTCCTGATTACAGACTGCTCAGTCCAGGTGTTTAACTATAGAGTCCCCAAAACTAAGATTTGTTTGGGCTTGGGATAATACTAACATCCAAGTCCATAAGATTTTCGTTATTTGTCTGAGAATATTGTGTTGTAGTTTCATTAGAAGTCATCACTAGTGTTAATATATCTGAGCAACTGGAAGCCAGAGATTTCTGTGACATTGGAAGGGGGGGATTCATTAGTCTCTTCCAGATCAACTAGTGGGTCAGATCGGTTACGTACTGAGACCTGATAACAATTAGCCTTCCTACCCCTTTTCACAACTTTGGTACTTTGGATTTGATACTAGGTATCTTCGGCATCTTCAGAATCTACAACTTCTCTGGACCTTTTTTGTTAGGTGTACATGAGTCTGTTCTAACACATTTAGGCAGAATAGGTGTCCTTGACTCAGTGTGAGGATTTATTTGAATAGTATTTGGAAGATTTGGTGGGCAAGCAGGAGAGATAGCATTCAGGCTGGCATACTCGACGCCTCCTGTCCCACCTTCTGTACATGGTACACTCCCCAGCCCTAGATGACCCTGACTTGTGTGCCTACAACCAGAAATTCCCCTCACCCACCCACCCACAACCTGCTGCCCATCCTCTGTAGCTTGCCTCTCAATTACCTGACTCTGCAGAGTGGTACTTGTGACTTGTCCAGTAGCATTTGCTCCAGGCCCGGTACCACACTGTCTTCTACCTCTTGATCGAAATGCATGAGCCTGAAAGCTCTTCCTTGTACCTAGCTAGCTTGATGTTTGTTGTTATATACTTTTGTTTTTACTTCCATGCCTGTACCTATAGCTATTCTACCCCTTGCCCCAATGTCACTATGTCTCTTGCTTCTTTATGAACCCTGTCTGCCCAATGATAACAATGTACCCCTCAATGTAACCATTGTTTCAATGCTTTGTGTGCACCCTGTCTACCTGTTTACTCTGATTTGTACACCTGTAATCCTCCCGGGTCGCACCTGAAAATAGGCATGTGCTGTCTAGTGTGCTTACCTGGTTAACAAAAGCAAATAAATAAATAAATATTTATTCTCGTTGCTGTGTCTCTATGACTGCTTTCCAGGGCAGTTAGTCTAGAGTCAAAGAGGTATATTTCTAGTACCATTTCTTCATTTTGGAAGTATTTTATGCACTTGAATATCTTATCTGTTGGAATTGAAGAATTGGGGCAATAAATTTGACAGTTGCTACATCTGATACCACTCTGTCAGTCTGAGTGGTGATTAGTTCATTCATTATGAACAGATACAGAGACAACAATTACTATCTTTCACCAAGGGGGTTATAATGCTCAGTAAACCCATACCTTGGAGTGGGTTAATCCTCTTATAACATGGGCAATGTTTTGTTTGAGTTTTACCTAAAAAAACAGTGACATAAAGCCATGTGACCATGCAACTGTGGGTATATCAGACATTAATCCATGGTCAGGTGACCCGATTGGACCAATTAGAAGACGGGATTTTAGGAACCCATGTTATAAAATAAATTACAACAGCTATATGAGTGGTAGTATCGGAGGAAAGCTCCAAGAACTACAGCCTCTCTTCCTGCTTCCTGTCAGTTACAGGGCTCCAGTAAGTGCCAGCCAAGGTACAATAATTTGCAAAACTCTCTAAAATAATGCAGCAACTAAGCATCCATGTGCTGCAAACACCACATACACACAGAGAATGCTTAGCTGTGCTTGCACTCGCTGCAGGGCTTGTTTATATCGTTGCCTGTATCTGGAGGTGACCTGCAGGGTCACTGAGTGCTGAGGAGTTAAACTTTATTGTGCAGCTTAAAAATTAATTAAAACATCACTCATGCATGGTTTTCCAGCTAGCAGTACTGAGTTCAGGTGCCAGATATAATAAATTACAACAGCTATATGAGTGGTAGTCTCCGAGGAAAGCTCCAAGAACTACTGCCTCCTTCCTGATTCCTGTCAGTTACAGGGCTCCAGTAAGTGCCAGACAACAATGTGCAAACTCTAAAATAGCGCATCAACTAAGCCTCTGCACATTATCTGTCTCCACTTTGCACGGTTAGCACTGCTTTTTTGTACCTGCTGCCCTGATTTCTATGTATGGAACGTAAGTAAGCTGTACTTGCACATTACTTGTTTTGTACCACTGGCTTTGTTACTACTGTTGTTGAATTCGCCATTGTGGTTATTAATTCTATGTATGTTAGTCCTTCCAGGACCGCCTCACAAATGAGTTGTCTCAATGGTGTTATCCTGGTAAAAAATAAAACTGAATTGAAAAACTGAACTGAATTTCAGATTAAATTGCAGGCAAACAATAAATTTATACATTTATCTAAAAACACATAGCTGTGGATGCTTCTATACCCTATGCAGTGACTGCAGAATAAATTTCAATCAGGGCTTCATGTGCCTGTCGCTACCTTCATAGTGCTACCCCCCCAGGCACAAGCAGTGCTCATTAATATTCATGATCAGCCTTGGCTGCTCCTTAAACTGACAGGCACCCTGTTTACTTACCCAGCGCTTAAGAGCACTTCTAAAAAAACATTTGTTTATGCTCCCCCAAGTGCCTCTGGACCCCCTTTCACTTTCATTTACATTCGGGGCCTGGGGCACACACCAACAAGGCTGCTGCCGAGTCGCATGGAGCGCCTTTTACTTTCAAGTGCCGCAGTGCTTGCACGGTGTGAGAGGGAGGAAGAGAGCGAGAGCTGACCACAGCAGCTCACACAATGAGCTGCACAGCAATTGACAAACCTGCCGCATCGGGTGGTTTTACTTTTACTCTGCAGGTCCCCACAGCAGCACAGGACAACAGCGCTGACAGGAGCACTCAGGGACCACCACAGGATCGGGGACATGGTGGCACATTTACTGGGAGGTGTCATTAAGGTAAGCCCCACTGTGGGGGTACAACTGTCAGCAAAGAACCAGTTGTAATGAAAACTATAAAAATACTTAATGTGTCTAATTTGTTTATAGTGTAGGTAGATGCGATGATCAGGGAAACAACATTTAATGAATTTGTTTTATTTTTTATTTAAGGTAGTTTTATTTTTAGGGCCCAGCTGAAGTTTTTTTACAATGTAAAGGTAGCAGCCATGTTTGTGATGGAAGATCAATTCTGGTTGTAGGGGGACTGATGGAAGATAGTTCTGGTTGTAGGAGGACTGATTTGCTCATTGTGTGATGTGGTTTAGGACCAGGATGACTGCATATGAAACAGATTTCATTTTTGGGATGAGGGAGGTGTGACAGAATTATTTTACCCTACAACAGATGCTGAATGTCCAGTTTATTTTATTTATGAGATAACCACTTGCTGCTGTCTTGTATTTTCTATTTTCAGTTCATGATGTTAGACATTACGCACAGGCATGCATAACTGTATCGCTTTTGTTCTGTTTGCTATTTTATGCACATCCACCGTTTTTTTTTTTAAATGTAGCCCTACCTTGATGACTTTGGCCTTCTCAAAAACAAGCTGGAAACAGCTAAATTCATGCACCCTATACAAAGGGACTGTTTACACCCTCGGAGTGAGCATACTAGAGAGGCAGTCTGCAGCAGTGAGAAGTATGGGATCTGTAAAAGGGTGCTTGGAGAGAATAAATATCCAAATGATTTGGTTTTTGTACATCCCTCCAAACCATACCCTCATACTCTTAAGCATCATTCCCAGAGCAATGCATCATGGGCATGCAAATCCTTGTGCAAATCAGGCAGACAAAGCTTCACCAGAACAAAAATCGCCTTTTCAATAGACTTGTATGTCTGATCCAGCTCATTCTGAGAATGCAAAGTGCAGACACGTGTTTCATCCTCTCTTGAACTCCTCAGTGTACTGCAGTCATTATCTCAACCAGGCACCTTGTCAGACCCTTAGGCAAAGACCATTTAGAACAAAGGTCCATTCTGAACAAAGGCTGTAAATAATGACGGAAACCCATACAGTATTAGGCTATTGTTGGGGCCCATGTTTATCAGTACAAGATTTTACAAGACCCTTCTGAAGCCATGACTGCTGAGGGGTTGCCACTGAATGCTGCAGGATGTAGAAGCAACCTCTGGAGTGCCTTTTATGCTAGTATTAAAGTAAGGTGCTTGGAGTCTTTTTTCCTTTGTTTAAAAACTCGCATTGTTGTATTGTACACAACAGTTTTCAGACATTAACAGAAGTCTTTAGAATGAAGTCAAGCCAATCAGAATGCTGTTTCCAGCTGCTGTTTAATAATTCAGAGGTTTGCAGGAGATTTTTACTGCGCGTCACTTCCAGAATGCAATTAGTTATTGACTTCGTGCTTTGGTCTCACAAAGCACTCCTAAGAACTTGTATCATGTACGGAACAAACAGATGACAACACAAATCCATAAAGAAAGACACATGCCATAAAGGGGGCACTGGTTATTTCAACAGAAAGACATTTTTTGACAATATTCATCTTTACCTGCAGAATCTTTCCTACTCGGGGATCAATGACCCTGATTTTCCTATCCTTGCAGGCTGTTGCAAGCAGACTGCCGTCCATGTTAAATGACATGGAGAGGATGACGTCATCGTGAAAGCCAATAGACCTCACGGGGCTCCTGTTTACAAATTCCTGAGACTCCAAGTTCCAGATCAGGATCTGCAAAAGATCAAAGGAAATATGGAACAGTCCAACTCATTTTAGTAGTTTATAGTACAGAACAAGGGTCAACGTACATTATAAAGAATCACAGACTCTGTAACAAGTAGTAGGTTGTATTTATTTAATGCACTTTTGCAATTGCTTAAGCGGCAAGCTCAATCACAAAATTTAAACAGGAAAAATACCCATCCAGTTTACCCACCCTACCTAACTACTGTGTTCTGGGCCCTAGTGGCAGTCCCAACCCTTAGTCTCTGCCGGCCTTTATGACTAAGCTTGTAAGCCTGTGCCATTCCCCCTTAAAACTGCTACTGACTGGGCTTTTTCGGTAGCTTGTTCAATGTGTCCACCACTCTTCACACGACTAAGTGTTTCCAGACATCTCTCTTGAATCTCCCCTCTACTAGTTTGAGAGAATTCTCCCACATCACTATGTGCTTCTCCATTTAGTTTGGGCAGAATTGAGGATTCTAGTTGGTAAGTTTGTGACTGTGTGTTTGTAATTGGCTTGTCTGAACATTCAAGTCAAGTCAAGTCAAGTAATCTTTATTTAAGAACACTGTTCCAAAAGACCACAGCGTTTTACAAACAAGTACAGTATACAAACAGGGTACATATGAGGTAACATAGCAACAATGCATCAAACAGAGAAATTTGAGACAACAGAATATCTAAAAACAGTCTAACAATAACTATGTTCAGGATATGCTAAACTAAAAAGCTGGGTTTTTAAAGCAGACTTAAAGCTTTCCACAGTCAAGGTAGAGAATTTCACATGGTGGGGGAAACAAAAGCCAAAGGCACAGGCTCCAGAGTTCTTTAAGCGCACTCTGGGGACTTCTAGCAGTCCCTCATCAGCAGAATGGAGAGAGCGGAGGGGACAGTATGGGCAGAGGAGGTCTTGCAAATAGCTCGGCCCAGTCCATATAGGGTTTTAAAGGTTAATAATCTGACTTTGAAGATGATTTGCCAATGAACTGGCAGCCAGTGCAGTTCCTGAAGTGCCGCGTGATGTTACTTGATCTAGGTAAGCCAAGTAGCCTAGCAGCCACATTCTGCACTAACTGCAGTCGGCGAATATCAGACCCCGGTAATCCCAGATAAAGGGTATTGCAATAATCAAGGCGAGCGGTAACAAAGGCATGGACTAATGTTGGTAGATCATCAGGCGGGACAAGGAAGTCCGGCGAGCAAAGGCACAGAAGGCACTTCAAATAGCTGAAGGAATTAAGAAGGGGGAGAAGGCTTTCTTTCACTATATAAGTGAGAAAAGGGACAAGAAGGAAGGGATTGTTAGGCTTAAGAAAGGTGTGGAGTGGGTGGAGGATAATGGAGAAAAAGCAGAGATACTAAATGAATACTTCTGTTCTGTCTTCACCAGGGAGAAGGATGGACCAGTGCCTTCAGGAGGGAAAAGAGGAGCAGGGGGTAGGGGAACTCAGACATAGTGATAGAGGAGGACAGAGTGAGGGAGGGTCTGCTGGCACTGAAAGTGGACAAATCACCAGGCCCGGACAGAGTACCTCCAAAGGTACTAAAGGAACTTGCTGAGAAGCTGGCAGGGCCGCTAGCAGATCTATTTAATAGTTGACTAGAATGAGGCACAGTACCACAGGACTGGAGAACAGCACATGTAGTGCCCCTTCACAAAAGCGGACCCAAGGATGATCCAGGGAATTACAGACCAGTCAGTCTGACCTCCATTGTGGGCAAGCTGATGGAAACCATACTAAAGGAAAGGTTGGTGGAATATCTAGAGGAATATGGTCTCCAGGATGAGAGGCAGCATGGGTTCATGGGAGAAGATCATGATATAACAAATCTGATTGACTTTTGACTATGTCACTAAGACAGTAGACAGGGGCCAAGCGGTAGTCATCCTCTATCTTGATTTCAGCAAGGCCTTTGACTCTGTGCCCCACAAAAGGTTGATCAGGAAGTTGGTGGATCTTGGAGTTGGAGAAAAGATGGTCAGATGGGTGGAAAACTGGCTGAGGGACAGAACCCAGAGGGTGGTGGTGGGGGGAGTTATCTGGCACCAGAGAAGTAACCAGTGGGGTCCCACAGGGCTCTGTGCTGGGGCCGGTGTTGTTCAATGTCTTCACCAATGACATTGGGGATGGCATTAAAGGCAAAATGTGCCTATTCGCAGATGACATCAAGCTCTGTGGGAGAGTGGACACAGCTGAAGGGATAAGGGACCTACAGGAAGATCTGGAAAAGCTGGGGAGGTGGTCCAGGATCTGGCAACTTGGCTTCAATGCCAAGAAATGCAAAGTTATGCATATTGGAGCCAAGAATCCCAGGACAGAGTATTACCTGGGTGCAGTACGAGTATCTGCATCAGAGGAGGAGGAGGACCTGGGAGTGATGATCACTAGTGACCTGAAGCACTCCATGTAGTGCAAGAAAGCAGCAGCAAAGGCAAACAAGATGCTGGGATGCATAGGCAAGGGGATCAGTGGTAGGAGAGAGGAGGTTATACTGCCCTTGTACAGGTCACTGGTAAGGCCGCTTCTAGAGTATGGAGTGCAGTACTGGTGCCCACACCTCAAAAAGGACATTAACCTGCTGGAGAAGGTACAGAGGAGGGCTACAAAGATGATAGCCAGTCAGCAGGCCAAGGCATATGAGGAGAGGTTGAGGGCACTGAACATGTACTCCCTGGTAGACAGGAGAGAGAGAGGGGACATGACTGGGACATTCAAGTACTTGAAAGGGACAAATAAAGTTGATAAGGAGAGTCTCTTTAAGCTGAGTGGCAACCATATCACAAGGGAGCACAGTCTTAAGCTGGAGGGTGGAAGGTTTAGGAGGGAGGTCAGGAAGCACTTCTTCACAGAGAGGGTGGTGGACACTTGGAATGCGCTGCCAGAAGAGGTCATCTTGTTGAATACGGTGGGCAGCTTTAAGAGAGGCTGGGATAGGCATAGGGGGAAGGTAAGAATCATGGGTAGGGAGGATGGGAGGAGTGGGAAGGGAGGGAAGGACATTAGCTCAAGCTGTGGATCCTGCAATACGAGCAGACTTGATAGACCAAATGGCCTTCTTCTGCTGGCTTCTTCGTATGTTCGTATGTTCGTAAGATGCATAATCTGAGCAATGTTCTTCAGATGGAAGAAAAAAACAGGTTACTCACCTGTAACAGTAGTTCTAGGAGTGGTATATGTTGTTCATCCACACTGTTTGGCATGTCCCTTTCCCTTTAAGATCAGCCGGAAGTCTTCAAGCTAGCTCCTCCCACCCACCTGGGTAATATATACCTTGGCTCTGCCCCATGACACCAGACCTTAGCCTGCTGGAAGCCAGGCTGTGTGCGTCCGCAGCCGGGAAGGTCAGGTGGGTCCATGTGGATGAACAACATATACCACTCCTAGAACTACTGTTACAGGTGAGTAACCTGTTTTTCTAGGATCATGGATATGTTGTTCATCCACACTGTTTAGCAGACTCCTAGCAGTTCTCCGGGAGGAGGAAGGCAAGGCGCACACCCCCTACTTAGGGAACAGAGATTGGAGAACTGAGGTCCCAAAACCAGCATCCCGGCGTGACTCAAGGTCGATGTGGTGGTGGGTAATGAAGATGTTTGCTGACTTCCAGGTAGCAACCCAACAATTTCCTGGATAGGGATGACCCTGGAAGCAACCACGATGCAGCAGTATGGTGGGTAGAATGAGCTCTTATCCCTCTGGGAGGCTCCTTGCCCACCAACTCGTAGAAGCAGACCTCATGCATGATGTAATCCATCTTGCAATGGTCCGTTTGGCTGCAGATCTGCCAGAAATGGCTTCAGCGTGAGTGACAAACAGCTGGCGAACCTCTTCAAGAATTTCCGCGCTCCTCTCCTTATAACAGGAGACAGCACATCTCAGGTCCAAAGTATGGAGCCTGTACTTGGCCTCCGAGGTGTAATTAGGTAGCATACCGCAAAGTCAACACCTGGTTAAGGTGAAACTCTGACACCACCTTCGGAAGAAATTTTTGGGGGGCGCAGGACAACCTTGTCCCTGTGGAAAACCAGGTAAGGGAGTCCACCGATAGCACCTGGCACTCCCCTGTCCTTCTGGCAGACATGATAGCCACCAGGAAGCCGTTTCCACACAAGTGTGACAGCTCACACTTGTACATTGGTACGAATGGCTTGCCCATGAGCTTTGCCAGTACCAGCAGTAGATCCCACGGAGGTGGAGGTTCACGCACCGGAGGGGATATGTGATCCAGGCCTTTGAAAAAGCACCCAACTACTGTCTCCTGCACCAATGTCGTCTGACTGGCCCGTGGCTGGTAAGCAGAAATGGCTGCCAGGCGCACCCTAAGGGTCGATGACCATAGATCCCCTTTGGAGAGAGACCAAAGGTAGTCGAGAATGTTAGCCACAGAACAGGATAAGGGGTCCAGACCCTTACCCTGACACCAAATGGAGAACCTTTTCCATCTGAAGGCATAACATTTCCTGGTTGATTCCTTTCGAGATGCTTCCACCACGGTGTAGACATCTTCGGAAAGATCCAAAGCCTGGAACTCTAGCCGCTCAGGTATCAGGCTGTGAGGTGCAGGGATTGAAGTTCCAGATGGAAGACCTTCCCCCGGTTCAGAGATATCAGGTCCGGGATTGTACAAAGTCACTCCGGGGGCCTGTAGCTGAGGCTGAGGAGATCTGGATACCAGAACTGGCGCAGCCAGTCTGGGGCTACCAGAATTACCTTCGCTTTGTCCCTTCTCACCTTGAGTAACACCTTGTGGATCAAGGGAAATGGAGGGAAGGCACAGAGGAGGCCTGGGGTCCACGGCCTTGAGAAGGCATCCCCCTGCAGTGAGCCCTGCTGAGGGGGGTGGGCATGATACAGCCTCAGCTTGGTGTTTTCCCTAGAGGCAAACAGGTCCACCATCAGTTTGCCCCAAAAGGAGAACAGGCTGTAAGCTACCTCTGGATGGAGAGAACACTCATGGGATGTCTGGCCTATATGGCTGAGAGCATCCGCCAGTTGGTTCGAGTCTCCTGCCACAGGGATGGCTAGGAGATCTGCCTCCAACCGGCTTACGAGGGACCAGATGCAAAGCACCTCCTTGCCAGCAGACAGGAGTGCGTGCCACCCTGTTTGTTTAGGTAGTACATGGTCGTGGTATTGTCCATCATGACTTGAACCATTTGACCCCGGAGCTGAGGAGCGAAAGCTGACAGCACCAGTCTGACTGCTCTGAGCTCCAACAGGTTGATGTGGCATCGGGACTCCTCGGGGGCCAAGAACCCGTGGGTCCTGTTGTCCTCCATGTGGGCTACCCAGCCCATGAGAGAGGCATCAGTCGTAAGGACAACCGTCAGCTCGGGGAGAACAAATGGGATCCCTTCCTGCAACCAGTCTGGGGTGGTCCACCATTGGAGGGCGTCCCACATCTTCTGGGTTACAGTGATCAGCTGGTCGAACTGACCATGGCGCTGAGTCCACTGAGAGGCCAGCTCCCATTGGAGGGGGTGCATATGCAACCCGGCCCAACGGACCACTGAGGTGCACGCTGCCATGTAACCCAGAATGCGCAGAAAGTTCCGGGCAGGGCGCAAGTGCCCAACCAGAATGATTGAGCAAAGGAGGGAAATAACCTCCACCCTGTCTGCTGGGAGCCGAGCTCTGGATTGACAAGAGTCAAGCTCTGCCCCAATGAAGCCCATCACCTGAGAAGGCACGAGTTCTGACTTGGCCTTGTTGACCAGGAGGCCGAGTTGGGAGCAGGTTTGAGAGCCAGATCCCTGGATCTCTCCACCTTCCTGTCGGGTGGAACCTGCTAGGAACCAGTCGTCGAGGTAGGGGTAAATTCTGACCCCCGACACCGAAGATGGGCCGCCACCACTGCAATGCATTTGGTGAAGACCCATGGGGCCAATGACAGGCCGAACGGCATGGCTCGGAACTCGTACAGGGTCCCTTCAACCCTGGATTGGAGAAACCGCTGATGGGACGGATGGATTGGGATGTGAAAGAAAGCGTCCTGCAGATCCAGTGAACAGAACGACATGTTTCGCTCCAAGGATGATATGATCTGGGACAGAGTGACCATCCGAAAGGTGCGTGACCTGAGAAACTGATTCAGGTCGTGGAGATCTAGAATGGGGTGCCAGCCCCCATCCGCTTGGGCACCAGGAAATACCTGGAAGACAAAGCCTGGGTCTGCTGGAGGATCCACCACTGGAGCTAACACTTCCTTGAGGAGGAGCTGAGCAATGTCGTCTTGAAGAGCTGACCGAGTATGGATGGATACTCTTTCCTCCCAAGGGGTGCAGGCTTGGCTGGGAGGGTACTGCTCAATTTCCAGAGGCAGTCCCTAACCGACTACTTCGAGAACCCACCTATCCGTGGTTAATAGTGGACCAGGCGGAAAGGAAGCGATGGAGCCGGCCCCCCACGGGAGGACCCAGAGCAGGCATGATGGAGATAGGGGTGGCAGCCCCCATCCTGTCACTAAACAGGCTTGGAGGAGGAGGAGGCTCCAGGACCTGATCCTTGGCCCTCTTTGCAGGCCTGTTGGGGTCCAGGCTTGGGCTGAGGGTGCCAAGCTTGAGCCTGCTGCTGATGCTTCTGACCTCCTTCAAAGGAGGACTGCTGGACCACAGGGGAAGAGTGCTGAAAGGGCTTAGAAACATAGAATTTGACGGCAGATAAGGACCGCTTGGCCCACCTAGTCTGCCCATTTTCCTACCTAACAGATAAGCTGCAGATCCTAATTAACCAACAGCTTATTTCCTCCTACCCCCCACTAGGACTGCCTTATGTCTGTCCCATGCATTCTTGAATTCCCCACTGTTCTTGACTCCACGACTCTCTCAGGGAGGCTGTTCCATGCATCCACAACCCTCTCTGTGAAAAATACTTCTCACATTACCTCTGAGCCGTCCCCTCTATCTTTAAATTGTGCCCCTTGTTCTTGCACATCTCTTTTCTGAAAGATGCCACCCTCTTGGACTTTGTTGATTCCCTTGAGGTACTTGAACGTTTCTATCATGTCCCTCTCTCCCTCCTTTCCTCAAGGGTATACATATTAAGCTCTTTTAGTCTTTCTCCATATGTCTTCTGGTGCAGACCCTGCACCATTTTGGTTGCCCTCCTCTGGACAGCCTCCACTCTGTCTATGTCTTTGCGGAGATGGGGTCTCCAGAACTGCACACAGTACTCCAGATGGGGTCTCACCAACTGTCTGTACAGAGGGATAACAACTTCCTGTTTTCTACTACTGATGCCTCTCCCTATGCATCCAATATCCCCCAGCCTTCCTTACTGCCTTCTCACATTGCTTGCCAACCTTTAGGTCATCTGATATAATTACCCCAGGTCCCTTTCCATTTTACTGTTGTCAGTATCTCACCCCATTGTGTACTCTTGCCCTGGGTTTTGTTTCCCAGGTGCATTACCTTGCACTTCTTTGCATTGAATCTGAGCTGCACACATTTGACCATTCCTCCAACCTTGCCAAGTCCTCTCATCCTTTCCACTCCATCTTTTGTATCAACCCTGTTGCAGATCTTTGTGTCATCTGCAAAGAGACATACTTTTCCTTCCAGTTCCTCTGCAATGTCACTTATAAAGACATTAAAAGGACCGGTCCCAGTACTGAACCCTGCGGTACCCTCATTAGTAACCCTCCTTTCTTCACTGTGGACTCCATTTATTACTACCCTTTGCGTCCTGTTGTCTAGCCAATTTTTTATCCATGCTACCACCTTGGGACCCACTCCAAGGCTGGCTAACTTGTGTATTAATCTTTTGTATGGGACTGTATCAAATGTCTTGCTAAAATCTAGGTAAGCCATGTCCACAGCCCCTCCCTGGTCTACTACTTTGCTCATCCAGTCAAAGAAATCTATTAGATTCGTCTGACATGACCTTCCCATCGTGAATCCATGCTGCCTTGGGTCCTGTGCCCCACTGGCCTCTAGGTACTAGGCTTCTTCTTTTTCTTCTGCTGATCCTTGCCTGAAGAACTCTTGGCAGAAGTGGCATCCAAGATGGCACTGGACTGTTCAATGCTCTGTAGATGACCGGCCACTCCTGGGCCAAACAAGTCAGTCCCGAGGAAAGGCACACCAGCTAACTTATGCTGAGTATCCGCTGGGAAGGAGGATAACCTCAGCCAAGCCCCGCGGCAAGAGGCCACTGGCGGCTGCCATTGAGTGGGCACAAGAATCCCAATGTCCAGGGCATATCTGGAGCTGCTGTTTGGCAACAGCACGACCCTGGTCCTGGACTTGCTTAACCATGGTTTGCATATCCGCTGGGAGATGTGGGAGGACTTCATCTAATGACCCGAGAAGGGCATGAGAGAAGTGTGCCATAATGACGCTGAACTGGCCTGAAAGGCCCAAGGAGGAAGTCACACAGATTTTCCATGCCGAATGGTCCAAGAGCTTGGACTCCTTATCAGGGGGACGGTCAGTGTCGGCAGAACTGCCAGTACGCCTGAACACAGAGGCAGTCACCAGGCTCTCGGACGAAGGGTGCTCTGTGAACCCCACAAGGGACCCCATGGGCACCGCATACTTGCGCGCCATGCGGGCAGACAGTGCTGAACCTGAGGCAGAGCGCTATCAAAGTTCAAGTGCTGGGCCAACAATGGCCTCAGCCACAGGAAAGGCATCCGTCAGGGTTTCCCCTCTCTTCAGGATGTCCATGAGAGGGTACTCCACCTTTTTCTGGATGGGCTACAGGGGCATCCCTGTGGAATCAGAGATGAGATGGAGGATCCCTTGGAAGGAGGAAGGGCCTTCCTCCATCCCTTTGCCAACGGACAACCATTATCCCTGCATGTGAGTGGAGTCCGTGACGTCCGAGTCCGAGGAGATGGCATAAAGCTGTTTGTTGCCCAAATCACCCTCGACCCATCGAGGACGGTCGGGTGACTGTGACCAACAGACGCCGGGGAAGTCTGGTATCTGCTCGGTCCTCTTTGAAGGAGTGCCTCCCACAGGCTGCTTAGGCAGCGGCTCCACCACTATCAGTGGGGAGACCGCAAGGCCAAACCAGAAAACAGGCCTGCCCCGGGCGGGGAACCAAAGGCTCGTTCGAAAGGGTTGGCTTCAGCCCAGGAGGCGAAAGTTGGCACGACCGGGGTAGGCGCGGCGGAGCCACCTTCTATCCGTCAAAATCAGCTGTTGCCACATAAGGTCCTAGTAGTGTCGACGGAGTTTCCATTGGAGCCTCTCCTCATCCAAAGAGGACGAGGATTACCTGTGGCGCTGCCACTCTTGGAGTGCTTATGGCTCCTCCTTGCCCTTTTGGGACGAGGAGTTCTGGACCTCAACCGAGATCGGGCGGGCTGACTCAGTCGCCGGGAGACACCAGAGGGATCGGTGAAATCTGTGGGTCTGGAACTGGGACCTCGATGAGACACTGCTGGCTGGGTCTCCACAGCCGAGAGCATGGGACCGAGTCCTTTCAATGAGTCGCCAGCCCGCGACGTGACGAGAGGTCGATCAGGTTGAGAATGATCTCGACTTCATCAGGCACCTCCTCGGTCGCCTGGCCAGACAGAACATCCGTGAAGTCTGCGGGATTAGGAATGATCTCGACCGAGGTCGAGACCGCATGCTCCTGAGACTGAGATCTTTCTCGGTCCCAAGAGCGTCTTTGTCAAAATGAAGACAGGCCCTATTCTTTTTCTGTCTTCCGAGAGTGGGAGGAGTGCGAGCCCAAAGGTGCCTCACCCTGGATGGGGAGAGACTGGCACAACTCCTTGAACGAGCCTGTGAAGGTACAGCCCAGGTTGAGATGAACGAAGAAGCTTCGATTAGCCGAAGCCCTGGCAGCTTCTTCCTCAAACGCCTTCATGTGTTCCAGCTGCTCGGCGGAGCCCGCGGCCATGGAAACCACCCACCTAGCCTCCTTAGACTTCACCGGAGGGTTCCTTTTCTCTGGTCTCCCAACTTCAGGCACGCCAAGCGGTCTTCCAGGACGTTGCGATGGAAGGCCAGGCAGAAGCTGCAAGATGAGGTGCCATGGCTGACACCTAGGCAGTAGACGCAGGTGAAATGGGGATCGGTACGCAACTTCTTCTGGCCGCAAGGACACCAGCGAAATCCCAGGGAAGATTTCTCTTCCATGATCGAAGACGCAAAAGCGCGGTTGCTAACTTGAATGAGTTTTAGTTTTGGTAAAACCGAGGGTTTGAAAGCCAGAGCCTCTGAAATGCGTGAACATGAGGGAGGCAACCTGTATCTTCCAGCGGAAAGGAAGATCTGGCGCCATGGGGCAGAGCTGAGGTATATACTGCCTGGGTGAGTGGGAGGAGCTAGCTTGAAGACTTCCGGCTGATCTCAAAAGGAAAGGGACATGCCAAACAGTGTGGCTGAACAACATATCTATGATCCTAGAAAGGATTTTACAACAGCTGACACCTGAGATTTTAAGGTCAGGTTGCTATCAAGCATAACACCTAGATTTCGAGCTCGCTTGAAGTTAGCAATTGGTTCCGCCAACCAAGAGCCTGGAAGGTTGACCCACTAATGATCCAGAACCACGGCGTCCCAGCTCCATCACCAGTACCTCCATCTTGTCAGGGTTCAATCTCAGCCAATTAGCACTCATCCAGTTCTGGATCTCAGAGAGGCAGCTGTTAAAAACTGAAATCAGATCACTGCTCAGGAATAAAAGACATATAGATCTGAGTATCATCTGCATTACAGTGAAATTTCAACCCATATCATCTTATAATGTCTCCCAAAGGCAGCATGTAAACTGCAAACAACATGGGAGAAAGTGTGGGGCCCTCCCTGCAGCACCCCACATGACAGAGGGATGGCATCAGATGAAAAGATCCCAGAAACCACCCCTGAGATCTTTCGGTGAGAAAAGATCAAAACCATCTGAGTACCATTCCAGACAGTCCACATAGGGTCCACAAGTGCTCCAGAAGCCCCTGTGGTCTACAGTATCAAATGCTGCAGAGAGATCTAGAAGAACTAAGACAGAGCGGCCCCTGATCTCTCTCTCTAGAAGATCATTAGGCACCTAACAAGTACTGACTCGGTACTGTGTTTCTTCTGAAAGCCAGACTGGAGAGGATCATAGATTTCATGCATTGTCAAGCGGTCGACAATTGCATCGCAGCTACTTTTCTATAATCTTGCCTTCAAAGGACAAATCAGAGACCGGTCTATAGTTGACTAGGCAGTCAGGATCAAGGAAGGGTTTTTTAAGGAGGGGCACTACTACCACCTCCTTCAGGGAGTCTGGGAACACCACAGTCTCTAACAACCACCAGACTATCTCTGCAAGAGCTGTACCAATGATCTCAATACACCCTACTAGGAGACGTGTAGGTCCGAGGTACAAGCTACAAAAAGTAGGATGCATGCTCTTGACAACTTGCACAATGTCCTTGACTGCAACCCGACTGAAGGTGGACCAAGTAGAGCAGGAGCCTGTTACCTCATGCAAATTATGGCATAGTCTAGTAGAGGACAATGAAGTAATCTCAGATCTGATGGTGGCAAGCTTATCAGCAAACAAGCGAGCAAACTCACGTCGATTTGTCCTGTGAAAAAGCTCTCGTGGCTGAAGACAGGTTGATTACACAATCCGTCAACAGTCCAGAAGAGTTGAACAGGTCGATTCTTCACTGCAGCAATCTCCTTCGACAGAAATTCTACTTTTTACAGGAGATGGCTGACTGATATTCCTTATAATGCGCTATCAATCTAATATTGTCATCTAACAGGCAAAATTTTCACTAGCGCCTCTCAAACCTTTGGCCCTCATGTCTTTTCGCTTTCAAGGTCTCACAAACCAAGGTGACTTTGGGCGATGGAGAGGGGCAAACATGGATAGGGCTAGGGCATCAAGGGCAGCTGGCACAGCTCTATTATAAACAAGCACAAGCTCCTCTGGATCTCTGTTGCAAATTAACATACCAGATAGGTCCAACACTAACACAAGACTATCAGGAGTCAGACCCTTTAAAGGGCGGTAATGAACCAATTCTGTATGAGTAGGCCTAAAGGGAGAGCATCAACCCCAAACCTTACAATATGATAGTCAGACCAACTAACTGGTTCAACCACCAGGTCAGCGATCTCCATTTCCAAAATGAAGACCAGATCCAGTGCATGACCAAATTGTGGGTAGCAGAGGTAATTACCCATTTCAGACCCAATAAATGCATCAGTTAGAGGAAATCCTGCCCAAAACGCAAGGACTGATCATCAACCCAAGCACTGAAATCCTCAGAATCAGCCATCTGGGGAACCACAACACAACATCGGCAACCAGTTCTGCAAATTCATGCAACAATTCCATTTCACCTCGGTGGGCAATAGGTGAGAAGTACCTGCAACCCACGCCTGCACTCACTATGCATTCAAAGGACTGGATACCCACAGGAATTTCTATAAGATTTAGATTAGACTTATAACAGATAGCTACACCTCCGCCCCTATGATCCTGTCTCGGTGGTGTATCACTGAGTATCCAATAGGAATTGCTGACTCCAGTACTGGGCCAGCATTTTCATCTAACCAGGTCTGGGTGATAATAGCCAGGTCGGTTGAACTGATAAGATCTGCTATGATTGTGGACTTGTTTTTTATTGATCTGGCATTGCATAGAATGCTCGAGTAGGATGGGAGTGCGACATAGAACATTCGACCTGCCCGTCTGACGTGGCATCTTTGGGAATGGGTACCAGGCATGGAGGTCCCCTTACTAGAACCTGCCTTGCCACAGGGTGATCTCTTGTTCCTACAACTCCAATCCAACTATTCCATTCTAAACAACTATCAGGCCTAGCTCCCCTCCATCTTCTACACCTCCTGACTATCCCTAACGTTCGACAGAGATTATATACTTCAGCAGGCAGAGGTGGACAGTTGAAAGGGTGGAGGTCCTTGAGTCTAGTTGGGGAATAATGCCTGACTGTTTCAAACCCCTGCCAGCACATAATTCAAAGCTAGCTAAACCACAGTTGACAGAGAAAATAACACTTTAATGGCTAAATAATCACATCCACACACACCCACACACACACCTGCACTCAATTACTAATAAGTCGGTTAGATAAAAGCTTAAATTATAATATCCTAGCAACTGAGAATGTAGTTATTCTATAATAAAATAAAATGATAGGTGTCGCTAGGTAACAAGATAAGCAGATTCAATAATTACTCCAGGCAACAGCAATTCTAAAATAGAAGGCAGATAAATAAGAGTTAGGAAGAATAAGTAAGCAATAACACATGGCGAGATGTGGTTTATTCTAGATAAATGCATGCCTAGGGGCATAGTGAGGCACAAGGTGCAGCCAGTGCCTTAGTGCCCCTAGAAGTGTGTTTATCTAAAATAAACCACACTCGGAGTGTGTTATTGTGCTTATAAAATGGGTATCTGTTGAAAATTGCAATATAAAAACAAAAATTATTGTAAAATAAAAATATAACCCCTTGTTACCCGGGTTACTAGAATCCCAGTAAGACCTAGTGGTAGGCAGGGAAGGCAGCTTGTGAAACTCCAGTTAAATGGGTTTCACACTGTCTCACTCTGTTCTCAGTCTCAGCTGAGACTGAGGGATGACATCACCAACAGAACTTTCGGAGCTGCATAAGCCACATTGGAATCTGCAGCAAAGGGAGTTAGATAGAACGTTGGGAGTTTTCAGGAGAGTCTGCAGTTTGGCTTGAAGGAGTGAAGTTTGTACTCAAGTGGTGGAGACCGCTGTTTTCAGGTCTCAGTGCCCCTTCCCTCCGGGGATGTAAAGATTCCCAGCAGATTCCTGGGGCAATCCCCTTAATTCTGCTAGTGGAGGAAAAGCTGCCTGTTTAGTCCAGGATTTATTTTGGAAGATGGAAGATTTGTGAGTCACCTGTGGGGCACCTGCAACTTAAGGGTGAGTGTCTGCTCTGGCTAAAAGGGCATATGTTTTCTTCACCCTGGGACTTGTGTGAAAATCTAGGGATTGAACTACATATTGGGAAGCCTAGAGAAATGGGCCAAGCAAGTAAAAGTAGTGTCAAATCCCAGAGTTTTTTGGGATGCAATAATATGTAGAGGAGATGTGACAGACATCTACCCTTAATCTACATTTAAAAGTTCAGTAAAGGAATTGTTCAGTTTTCCAGAGAAATGGTCAGTGTATGGGCTGTGGGAGCTGGAGGTGGGTGGCCCTCCATCTTTAGTGACCAGGTCCACCTCTACGGATTTCTTCTGTGGTTGTTTACTTTGCCTCAGGCACTTGGCCAGTGATGGGGGAAGTACCCAGACGTGGGGTTGTAAGGAAAATTCTCTCTAAGAGTCGCAGACTCTAGTGTGGTGTGGGGAGCCACGACAGGATAATTGGTTCATTCGTCCAATGGACCACGGATCAAGTGGCCGGCGGGGGAGCCGGGCCAGTGGGGAAACCCATGTGTGCAAGTCGGGCTGTGTACCCAAAGCTGCGTGCAAGTCCGGGCTGTGTGCCTGGAGGGTTCAGAGCCTGAGGGCTGGAAATGGTGATAAAGTGTTCTGTAGTCTCTAATCTGCATTACAAGGAAATGTAGCCCCATGGGGGTCCGTCTATGCTTTGTTTGTTCTGCTAGTATGTGAATAAAAGTCACACTGAAGAATCCCATTCCTGGTTCTGGACATTACAGTTATTGCTTCCTGTGTTCGGATTTACTTGGGTGCTCCTGTGCAGAGTAGCCAAACCTAGGTCCCCCTGTGCCGAGTAACCTCATCCTCCCCGAACCCAGGTCCCCACCAGGTACTGCTGTCAACTTCAACAGCATGCCACCTGTCGTTTTGGCAAAAAGGCAGGGGTGAGGGGTTACAAAAATGGAGGCACCGCTTTGGATTTTGTTCTGGGAGGAAAGTGCTCAGGCAAGGGGGCTAGCGTTTTGGCTATCTGGCAGTGGGTAGCCCAAAAGCTGAAGCAATTTCCCTAGTGTGTTGCTGTGTGCTGTGGATCTTGTGCTGCTGTTTAAAACTGCCAACTGTTTACCAAGGAGCAGTAAAGCCAAAGAGTGTGCCCTTGTCCTGCATCAAATTGTTTACAGTGTTTTTGCCTGCTTTAAAAATGAACTGTGGTAAAGAAAGTGTGTGAGACTAGGGTAGCAACAGGAAAATTGTGCCCTGGACATTTGAAATGCTTTTAAAATGAACTGTAGTAAAGAAAAGTGTGGAAGACTAGGGGTAGCAACAGAAAAATTGTGCCCTGGACGTTTGAAATGCATTTAAAATGAACTGTAGTAAAGAAAAGTGTGGAAGACTAGGGGTAGCAACAGGAAAATTGTGCCCTGGATGTTGGAAATGCTTTTTGAATTAATTGAGAGACTGAATGTAATAGCTATGTTAAATGGCTGAAATGGGCTCCCAACGGAAGTCAGTTGGAAGAAAAAGTTGCATTCTACAGTTTAAACCTGTCTCCGCTCGACAATCGCCTTGAGGAGAAGAGCCCTCGTGGAGGAAGAAGAGGCTAATTTGCATGACGCCGGTGGTGGTTGGTCAGGCTGCAATCAGTCCCGCCCTCAGCCAGCTCTCACAGAGACTGCCCCAGCATTCGAGAGGAGTGTGAGTCGAGTCGTGTACTGGCAGAGGAGCGTCGCGAGTGTCAAAATCACTGTAAACCTTATAAAATTGACTTTCTGTTTAAAAATCGGCTCAACCCGCAATCGATCATCCAAATTGCTAAAGTGGTGGTCGAGAAGATGATCGCAGGACTGCCCGCCTGCTTTCTGTTCTGAGGACTCCAAGAACTGGCTGCAGGCTGTTTTCCCCATCGCAGCAAACTGCTACTGATAACAGTAGTAACCACCTTAAAACTGCTCAAACAGTGATTTTCAGCCTTGCATATAAATGTGTGTGCAGTAGTGCAGTCGCTTTGCAAGTAACGACTGTGTCAAGTCCTGCCAGCTAGTGCAAGTCTGTTAAGCCATTGACTGTGTGCATAGTAATGAATTTAGCCTCAGCTTAAAGTTTGCAGCCAGAGAGAGACTGTGGGTTGTAGCAAAGTGCAGCACTAGAAATACAGGCAATCCTATGCTAAAAACCTGAAGCTTTAAGGGACTGTGAATCAAATGAATGTTACCAACATGTAAAAAGTCCATGGAAAATCCTGTAAATGTGTTTAAAGCCAGAACAGAGCAAGTTGTGCAGTTTGAGCAAAAGTTATCAGTAGTTTGTGTAAATCGGGTGCGCAGTGGCTTGGCCCAGATTCTAAATGTTGATGAACAGGAGTGCCGCAGCCGCCATTACAGGGTGGGGTAGTAAAGTAAACACAGCAGCAGAGAAGTCATTTTACAACTGAAGAGTGTGTTCAATAAAGTGGGACTTTCAGTTACAGTGAACTTTTGTTTGTTTTTCTGCAGTTATGGCCTCAGGACCAGCTCGTTACCCGGATCATGCCCGGGTTGCAGTAACAGCAGCAGTAATTAGACTGAGGAATATTGAAAAGTAGTGCTATGGAGGGCAACTGCCTCATGTGGCGATTCCCAATTTTCCAGTGCATGTATGTCAAATATGCTTGAGAGCTGGAAGGACGTCTTCATGATTCCTCACTGTGCTGGATGCCTAGAAAAATATGGCTTGTATAAAGCACCTCCAATTCGTTTGGCTCCCACATGGACAAAAATTCAGGAATCTGCAGTTGGTAGCACACAGCACCAGGCGGAGCCTGTGGAGAAAGGCCCCTTGGGGGAGTGTGGCACAAAGCTAGAGGGTGCAGAGTTAGAGACAGAACCCGAAGTTGAAGTTTTGGATGCTGGATCCCAGAAGGAAAGTTTGGATAAAGCATCAATAGACCCCTGGAGGGGGGGCCTAGCCCAAGTCTCTCAGGCGAAGATGAGATGTGGGAGGCTTTTGAGTGGAAGGTGTCGACCTCCGCACCTAGTGATGAGTGGATAGTCTCAGGAGTGAGAACGACTGCTCACTCCTGGGCTCAGATCCTCAGTGAAGAGGAAGATGATGAGGGGAACCTATGGCCTTGTGAAAAGGAACGGGTACACAGCCTCAAGATCTCTGCCTCGAGGAATGTCATGGAAGAAAGTGGTGATGCCACTGCCCTGGCTTCTGCAAGCAGAAGAAGAAGTAAGGGACCATTTCTGTCCTATACGCGAGCTGAGGCAGAACCAGGACTGGCTACCCCCAAGCCAGGCCAGCAGTCTCAGATTGACCAAAGCAAGTAAAGAGAGAGACTGGTTCGTAGAAAGGCAAATGAGATCTATGGTATAACCTTTCTACCTTTCCCTCGAAAGTCTGGGAAGAGATTGAGAACTGCAGGAAATCCTGGATCTGGGATGAAGCAATGAAAAGTGTGCATCCTGGGGCCAACAAGCATGTAAAGAACAGACTGTTCCATGAAAAGTATACCCAGTGGAAGAGAGGCAGGACACTGTTTATAGACAGAGTAAGAATAGTGGATGGAGAGGGACGTGAAATCTCCCACTGTGTGAATTATGTGCGCCCAGACGGGGTAATAATTCAAGCTCCTGATCCCCGGTACTATTGGCCTCAGTGCAAGGACCTCCCAGCAAATATGCCCGTGCCTACAAAATGGAGAGCCGAGCAGTGGTAGTCAATACTGCCACACCAGACTGTGAAGTGCCTTACTGATCCGCCAATATGAATATCCGGGACTCAGGTGCCCCACATTCATCAGTCTACAGTGTACCGGCCTTTCCAGCATCCAACGACTGGCCCACCAGATGACTTCAGATCCAGAGAGACACTCAGCCCAGCTGTACCTCTGTTCATCGCCTGGTAATCGGATGACGCCGACCAGCTGTTTTCTTTTGTTCCTGTTATAAGGTTCCGCCTCCAGAGATGACATCAACCCAGCAGTTCCCAGATGTGCCCTCCTGTGGTTCCCCAGAAGATGTCCACCACCTGTATCGGAAGAAATGCTGCCAGAAGTCTTCGCCAGAGGTGCAGGTCGGTGCCTAATTTCGACTACAAGTGGCTGGTAAGTCCGAACTTTTCTATCTTTATGACATTGCAGTACACACCCTACACTAACAGACTTCAAAATGTGTGAACTACCCAAGAAGACTCCTCTCTCTCGACTTTGGCCTGTTAGAACTGTGCTTCACCGGCTCCGGCCCAGGATAGACTCTTTATTGGACTAGCTTTTGGAATTGCGGTCACTAGTTGGACTTTAGGCACCATCCCCCCAAATGTATTGTAAATAATGTCGTTGTTTTGTAATGTAAATACTGTTTTTCTACCTTCTTTTCTAAAAAAAAAAAAAAAAAAAAATCTTTTTGGGATTTTTTCAGTGTTTTGATGGTAGGGGTTTTAGGTAGACTGTGTATGCAGATTAGGAGAATGTGTGTTGTCTTTTTTCTTACAGGTGTTCCTGGAAGACAGAAGAGAAGACAAGAAGAGGAGGAGGGCTCATCGAGTTCTTCATCAGTGCTTTAGTGTGTAGAAATTTAAAGTGCTGTGGTGTTATTGTTATGGTTGCTGTATTAACCCTTCTTCCACAGGTGTGGTTGTGGGGTAGGGAGGAGACAGTAATATGGTATAATGTGGTATTTTACTGGTGTGTGGTTGCAGGTTGCCCAAGGTAGGGGAGGTCCCCGGGTTGTTTTTGTTTTGGGGGTATTAGGTTAAAGGCAGATAGGTTTTCCCTAGAGGGTTAGGGGGGATAGACAGGCTGTGGCCCTGACCTGCAGTAGGGACCGCAGTGCTGATCTATCAGGGCTATGCTCTGGATAGTTCTACCAGAGCCACTGGTGTCCATAGTAAGTGGATAGTGTGAGAGGCTGACATGTCAGCTAAAGGCCCTAGGCCCTTAATGTTGCCTGCCTGTGCTTGCAATGGTAGGAGGGGGCCTGATCACCCCTCCAGAGGTAGCACATAGGGTGGGATGGCCTAAGGTCGGTACAATGACTGCGGACAGTCATTTTCCTGGTCAGAGGTGAGTGTAACCCCTGTTACCCGAAGCGCTAGAATCCCAGTAAGACCTAGTGGTAGGCAGGGAAAGCAGCTTGTGAAACTCCAGTTAAATGGGTTTCACACTGTCTCACTCTGTTCTCAGTCTCAGCTGAGACTGAGGGATGACATCACCAATAGAACTTTCACAGCTGCATAAGCCACATTGGAATCTGGCAAAGGGAGTTAGATAGAACGCTGGGAGTTTTCAGGAGAGTCTGCAGTTTGGCTTGAAGGAGTGAAGTTTGTACTCAAGTCGGGAGACCGCTGTTTCAGGTTCAGTGCCCCTCTCCGGGGGTAAGATTCCCAGCAGATTCCTGGGGCAATCCCCTTAATTCTGCTAGTGGAGGAAAAGCTGCCTGTTTAGTCCAGGATTTATTTTGGAAGATGGAAGATTTGTGAGTCGCCTGTGGGGCACCTGCAACTTGAGGGTGAGTGTCTGCTCTGGCTAAAAGGGCATATGTTTTCTTCACCCTGGGACTTGTGTGAAAATCTAGGGATTGAACTACATATTGGGAAGCCTAGAGAAATGGGCCAAGCAAGTAAAAGTAGTGTCAAATCCCAGAGTTTTGTGAGATGCAAATAATATGTAGAGGAGATGTGACAGATGTCTACCCTTAACCTACATTTAAAAGTTCAGTAAAGGAATTGTTCAGTTTTCCAGAGAAATGGCCACGTATGGGCTGTGGGAGCTGGAGGTAGGTGGCCCCCTATCTTTACTGACCAGGTCCACCTCTACGGATTTCTTCTGTGTTTTTTTTACTTTGCCTCAGGCACTTGGCCAGTGATGGGGGAAGTACCCAGACGTGGGGTTGTAAGGAAAATTCTAAGAGTCGCAGACTCTAGTGTGGTGTGGGGAGCCACGACAGGATAATTGGTTCATTCGCCCAATGGACCACGGATCAAGTGGCCGGCAGGGGAGCCGGGCCAGTGGGGAAAACCCAAGTGTGTACAAGTCGGGCTGTGTGCCTGGAGGGTTCAGAGCCTGAGGGCTGGAAATGGTGAAAAAGTGTTCTGTAGTCTCTAATCTGCATTACAAGGAAATGTAGCCCCATGGGGGTCCGTCTATGCTTTGTTTGTTCAGCTAGTATGTGAATAAAAGCCACACTGAAGAATCCCATTCCTGGTTCTGGACATTACAGTTATTGCTTCCTGTGTTTGGATTTACTTGGGTGCCCCTGTGCAGAGTAGCCAAACCTAGGTCCCCTGTGCTGAGTAACCTCATCCTCCCCGAACCCAGGTCCCCACCAGGTACTGCTGTCAGCTTCAACAGCATGCCACCTGTCGTTTTGGCAAAAAGGCAGGGGTGAGGGGTTACAAAAAAACAATTCATCTTGATGCAAGATAATCCTTCTGCTTTCATTAGGTTGCTAGGGATGCTGTTGTGTGAAGTGCAGTCTCTAGGGCACTGAAGAGAGCCACTGAGTCGCTTAGGACAGGCCGCAGGCAAGACCGCGATTTGCTTTTTGGTCTTGCCTGCTGCAGGCTACCATTTAGATAGCAAGTTCTGAAAAAGTCCAGCTTTTGTAATGGATTCTGTCATAGTACCCCAGCCCTAATGTTTCGGCAGAGTCTCTCCCTGGTGGTCACAACAGAGCAAGACAGATTGCTGGTGAGTTGGGTGAGGACCATGTTCTTGAGGACGGCCGAACAGTAAGTTTTCCATAGTGCTGTTCCATGGGGAAAGAAGGTCAAATAAATAATAACTGGTGTGTGGACTGAGAGGGAGTGAGCTGAAGGACAGGCAGAAACAGAGCGGCTGTTTGAATAGGCTACCAGAGAGTCGGGTGAGGACCGCATTGCTGAGGACGGACTGGCAGGTGATGTTTTACAATGTGCTGTTCTGTGGGTGTGGGGAGAAACAAAAAATTGTGAAGTGAGGGACAGAGGGTGGCTGTTTGAACTGCTTGTTTTTTTTTCCTTTTTTGAGCAGACAGAAAGCTAGCGTTGAATGAACCACCCAAGTTTACTCACTGCACTTACTGCACTCTCTCTGTTTTGTGTTTGGCCACTGCCAGTTGGGAACTTAGGATCAGGATCTCCGAGATGGCAAGGCACCAGGATATCCTAAGTGGCTGTGTCACTTGTGGTGGCTCTTGTTTTTTGCCATGGTATATTCAAAATAAAAGACATAGCTGGCAAGGGGCGCCAGCCAATCAGGTTCTTTTAATGTCTCTACCCATTTTATAACTGAATTCTGAATATAAATCACGTTTTATCAAAACACTGTCCTCCTGTGAGCAATATCAAACCAAGTGTAGTTCCCAATAAAAGTCATAGAACCCACACAGAATTATTCCAAGATAATAATAAGCATGAACAGTAGGCCCAAAATCCAAATAAATATGGTGCCAGCTCCTCCTCCACGTTTCAGTTCACACTGCAAGGGAGGGATCGACGACTGACAATACAGGCCACAAAGAGACAAATTAAAAAACCCTTACCTAAAGCTAGTAAGAGGCATATCACAGATAGAAGTTAGGCGGTGAAATGAATATGTTTAAAAGAGTAATCACTCAAGTACTCAGTCCTCGATTTAGAGATCCTGTGGTCGGACAAGTTGAAATTCTGGGCCAGGTGCCACTGGACCTCCTTCCCAGCCAGATCAGGACCTGGAAAGACCACTGCTACCAAAGGGAGCTTCCAATCTCTCCCCAAGAAACAAGTTGCGTGACTGCACCACTTAAAGCCCCTCACCGCTAGTCGCTTCACTGTCCATCCAGATCGAAGGTTACAAAGACGCTTCAGTCACTCAGCATATGGCAGAAATCAATTCACCTCAGTACAGATAGGGCAGTTATAGCTGTCACTTCGTAAAATAATCGGACCACAAAGCAATGCTCATCACAGCTCCAGGACCAGATCAAAAGTTCAGCGGCTTCAGTGGGTTCAGAAAACTGACAAGTAGGAAGTTTCTCCACAGCTTCAACATTAAACTTGCCCTAACTATAAAATAAAAAAGCTAGCTCCTGTTCTAACTCACTTCTGTTCCTAGCTACTCTACCCAACCTATCCTAGATGCTAAGTCAAGACAAGAGAAATTAAAGTTAAAAAGAACAAAAATATTCCCCTCTTACAAGTGGCAGCCCAGCCTTGTCATATCTTGAATAAGGACAACTGTCCTTGAACCTTAAGTGCAGGCATCATATTACAGGGATTAGTGTAGTTTGAATTTAAAGTCTTTTCTTAACTGCCATTTCAGTGTGCTTCTCCATTTAAGTTTGGGCAGGATTGAGGTATTCTAGCTGGTAAGTTTGTGACTGTGTGTTGGTAATTGGCTGTGTCTAGACCACGGTGAGTGGAGTGAGGAGCCACTGCCAGAGGACTCCTTGGCTGATTGTTTTTGGATACAGCCTGTGGTGTACTCCCAGCTCACAACCCATCCACCCCAGGGCTTGCCCTACAGTTATAGGGTAGATCCCATAAGGACTTGCAACATCCTGTATCCTTACAGGAAGTAGCAAAGATAACAGATAGGCATCTTAAGCAGGCAGTAGACTGAGGAGGGAAACAGACATGATGGGAGTGGTGCAGCGTAGTGATTATAGAGCAGCAGTCTTCAGAGAGACATTCTGGAGGCTGCAATGCTACCCTATCTGCAGGCACCTCTCTGGGCTAAGGGAAGAGGTTGCCTGTCTCCGAGTAGAGCTGGCCAGGCTGCAGGTGGCATCCACCCCACCCATAGACCACCGGGTCCACAGCCTGAACCTCAAAGGATGCCCAGGAGGAAGAGTGACTGGACCACAGTGGGCTCGGGGAGGGTGGAGTGGTCGAAAGCACATCCCCCACCCAATCTTACTTAGTAACTCCTAGACTATTTTGGAGAAACGGGAAAGACCTGCTCAGGAACCAGAGGCTGGGCCAAGGGAGGATCGGTGGGTCCCCCAGGATGGAGCCCCAGGGAAGGGAAGCAATGGACCCCAGAGGGGGGAAGCTTCTTCTAGTGGGGGATTCTACTGTCCAGAGAGTGGAGTTAGGGACTCCTAGCAGGTGAGAGAGGGAGTTCAAGTGCATCCCAGGAAGTGCTGCAAGGAGGAATGGGAAGTGGATCCATAGGATTGCTACGACAATAGCTAGGAGGGAGCAGCTGGATGTCACTGTCCACCAGGGGACCAATGACCAGGCAGGGAGAAGGGTGGAGTTAGCCAGAGTCCAGGAGAATTTCAGGAAGCTGAAGGGAAACCTGAAACACACAGCACGCTCCGTCTCATTCTCGGAGGTGCTACCTGTCCAGGGCACAGGGAAGGACAGGGCACTCCACATCCGTACCTTCAACTCCTGGTAGAAGGATTGGTGTGGTAATGTGATACATAAGAACTGGCCCATCCTATTGGGGGACAATGTGGTGGGAGCATCTGTGGGATCTAAACCCAGGGTTAGCTTTAACAGAAGTGAGAATCTTAGGGATAAATTAGTACACAGTAGGGCTCATGCTCCACCTAAAAAAACTACTACATGGTTGCCAAGTCGTCCTAATGGCTACTACAGATGTAACCACTGTAATATTTGCAAATATGGTGTACCAACAAAAGAGTTTTTACATCCCCTATATATGAACATCAAAGCTGAAATTAGGGAACTTATTACATGTGATATCCCCTATGTTGTTTATGTATTGTGGTGTACTTGTAATTTGATTTATGTTGGTAACACTGTTAGATCACTAAAACAAAGGTTACAGGAACATATTCGTTCGATTGTAAATGTCAAACAAGACACTCCAGTTGGCACACATTTTTCAGATGTGCATAAGTCTAAACCAGATGTTTTGAAGTTTGTATGACTGGAACATGTGCCACAAATGAAGAATGGAGGTGACAGATCCAATCTTTTATTACAGCGTGAGAGCTTTTGGACTCACACTTTACACAGTGTCAAACCTCGGGGACTGAATGATAAATGGGATCTGAAACCCTTTCTAAAATAACAAGTCAAACTATCTATGCAAGGACTCTGATGGTATATTTTGCTGTGTATGTGCTTTTTTACAGACCTTTAAGTATAATGCAAGATGATGTATTGTAAGATATTGTAAATGAATGCTTTTTGTCTCTCCTTTTTTTCACAGGTTCATTTTCATTTCATCCGGCTTTCCTCCAGCTACCTGGTACTTAATCTCTAGGAGGCCCGCTACTATGGTTACGATACGAACATAAGAACATACAAAATTTGCCAGCAGATAAAGGCCTAGAGGTCTATCAAGTCTGCTCGAATGTGCAGCTAGCACCCCTTATTCTGCAGCTGCCCCTCCCTTCCACCCTTCCCCTTCATTGACCCTCCCCCTTGTCCTGTCCCATCTCCTTTTGAAGCAGTCCACTGTTCTACTGGATACCACTTCTGCAGGTAACATTCCACCCAGCCATCACCCCTCTCCTGTAAAATGCGTCTCCTCTCTCCTCCTGAACCTTCCTCCCTCCAGTCTCATATCATGGCCCCTGGTGTCCCTCCCTTCCCTTACTTTGAACAGCCCCTCTGTACCTATCTTGTTTATTCCTTTCATGTACTTAAAGGTTTCAATCATGTCACCCGTCTCTCCTCTCCTCCAGTGAGTACATGTTCAACTCCTTCAACCTCCTCTGGTATGATAAGTACCCCAGCCCCTTGATCATCTTTGTCGCCTTGCGCTGCACCCCCTCCAGTAACTTAATGTCCCTCTTCAGATACGGGTGCCAGTACTGCACGCAGTACTCCAGGTGTGGTCCAACTAATGACCTGTACAGTGGCAGAATCACCTCCTCCCTCCTCGAGGATATACCCCTTGCAATACAACCCAGCATTTTGTTGGCCTTTGCAGCTGCCTTCCTACATTGTGCCAAGTTGTTCACTGACCCTGTAATGAGCAACCCCAGATCCTTCTCCTCCTCTGTCTGGGCTAGCTGCACTCCCCCCCAGCTGGTAACTCCTCCTTGTTTTGTTTTGTTGGGTTTTTCATCCCAAAATGCAGCACCTTGCACTTTTTGGCATTAAACCCCAGTTGCCAGGTGTCTGACCAGGTTTCAAGCTTTGCCAGATCATCCTGCAACCCTTGCCATCCCCCTAGGTCATCCACCACTGCTCCTACCTTGATATCATCAGCAAACAGACTGATCTTGCTCTTGATGTCCAATGATATGTCTGCAATGAATATCCAAAACAACACTGGGCCCAACACCAAGCCCTGTGGAACACCACTGTCACTACCCTTGCGTGTGAGAGCTCCCCACCCACCACCACCCTCTGTTGCCTTCCGGAAGCCAGTTCCTCCATCTCACCAGCTTTGCACCCGCCCCTGTGCCTACTAACTGACTTCCTAGCCTTCCATGCGACACTGAATCGAATGCCTTACTGAAGTCCAGATACAAGACATCCACTGCATGGCCCCTGTCCAGTTGCCTAGTTACCCAATCATAGAACTCCACCAGGTTGGTTTGGCAGGATCTGCCCCGTATGAAGCCATGCTGTCTGCTGTCCTGTAGTCCTTTGGCCTCTAGGATGGCCACCAGCCTCTCCTTCAGGATAGTCTCCATTAGCTTACCCACGATGGATGTGAGGCTCACTGGTCTGTAGTTTCCCAGTTCATCCTTGGGGCCACTCTTGTGGAGGGGCACCACATGAGCCATCCTCCAGTCCTGAGGTACACACCCCGAATGTAGTGAGGCATTAAATAGGTCTGCCAAAGGTCCTGCAAGGACCTCTGCCAATTCCTTCAGTACCCTGGGGTGGATGCCATCTGGGCCTGGCGCATTATCCACCCTCAGTGCCTTCAAACCCTCCCGAACTCTGCCCTCCATGATTTCCCCATCTGTCACCCCTTCCCCCCCCCGTTTCTGCCATTTCTCCCCATCCCCCCTTGGGTGTCACCCCTCTTCTCTTTAGTAAATACTGAGCAGAAGTACTCATTTAGGGCTTGCCCTTATTGCACCCTGCTTCCACCAACCCCCTCCTTCCTAATCCTTACTATGTGGTCCTTACAGCCCTTTTCTCCCTGATGTACCTAAAGAAGTCTTTCTCCCCTTCTAATGCCTTGTGCCAGCCTGAGTTCAGAGATGCCTTGGCTCCCTTCCTGCCCTTGTCACCTCCTTTGATTCCATCAAGTACTCCTCCCTGTCCTCCCCTCTCCCGCTTTCTTGTACTTCCTAAAGGCAGCTCTTTTCCTCCTTACCTTTTCATGACCTCCTTGCTCAACCAGCTTGGTTTCTTAGCCCTAGCCTTCTTGCTCTGGGCCTTGCAGCAGGTTTTGTTGCCTCCACTATCCCCAGCTTTATGAGCTCCCATCTCTGGTTAGTGTCCATACTAGATTGAATTCTGGCCAGGTACCTTTACCACTTCCCCCATCCTCCCAAAGTCGGCCATCCTGAAGTCCAGCACTCTTGTGCCAGATTCCACTCTTCCTTGCCCATATCCAATGTGAGCCATACTGAGCGGTGGTCACTCCCTGACAGCGTTCCTCCACCAAGTTCCTCACAAAGTCCCCATTTGCCAGCACAAGGTCAAGGGTATTCTCTAACCTGGTTGGTTCACTGACCATTTGCAGCAGGAAGCTGTCCTGGAAGGCATCCAGCAGTACCTGCTCCTTCTGTTCCTGGTCGTTGGGGTACTCCAGTCCACTCCTGGCATGTTGAAGTCCCCCACAATCACCACACTACCATTCTCGCAGGTCCTCCTGATCTGTCCCGCTAGTTCCCTGTCTAACTCCTCCGTCTGAGAGGGTAGCCTGTACACCACTCCCATTCTAAGAATCCTATTCTTGGAATCCTGGATTTGCATCCAAAGTGACTCCGTACTACCCTCCTCCCCTTCCTCCCTTACACACTTCAGTTCTTCCTTCACATATAGTGCCACACCTCCTCCTTTCCCAATCACCCTGTCCCTCACGAAATAACCTGTACCCTGGTACAGACAGGACCCAATCATTATATTGGGTGGCCTATGTTTCTGTGATGGCTGCAAAGTCCACCTCTCCTCTGCCATGAGCTTGTAGCTCTACAGTTTTCCTCCCAAGGCTCCTAGCATTAAGGGTAACCACCTTCCCTCCCATCCTGCCCTCCTTTACTAGCATCACCAATAGTACTTTCCATTTGTCTTTTGTCACTCTTATGGGGGCTAAGCTCATATGGTTTCCCAACCTGTGGTCTCTGCATGTCTCTTGCCCAACTGCCACCCCCAGCTCCAAGTTTAAATTCTACCATAAATACCATGGTTGCCTTGCAGTTCATTTATGCTGTAACCAGGATTTGCTGGAGGTTTGGTCTATTCACTTTCATTCCATTCCATGTATCATTCATGTATTCATTTTGTCCATTATTTTCCATGTCAGTGCTTTCTGTTATTCATTACACATTAGTGGTTCATTTAAGATGTATGTGCTGTATTACAATAGCACCATCTAGTGACTTAGTACAGGAATTACACTGAATATAGCCTGGAGTGAAATGATGACTACATTTTCTCAAGTGTTGGGATTTGTGTATTATTGATTGATTGGTTAACTGCTTGTGTTCAATCAAATAGACTATATAAAGGCATTGTGCATATGTAACCTCTACCTCCTGATGAAGACTCATTTGTGAGTCAAGCGCCAAAGAGTTAGCGCTTTGTTTCATTTGAAGCCTATTGGTCCTTATGTTTATAATAAAGACTCAATTTTGCATTGTTTTGGATTGGACCTGAATCTATTACAGTACAGGCAAAAGTGCTGACCTTTCTCAGACTGGTTTAAACTTTCGGCTGGCTACCCTTATGATCAGCATCACCCCACTTTACTCCTGATCATGACACGCTTTGTTTGGTTTTCCTGTTTGGTGCAGAAGGGAGGGCTTTGGCTTCATAGAGGACTGGGGCCCGACCAGGACTGATGTGAGTTTATATAAGGAGGATGGCCTGCATCTCTCCGAGAAGGGTACCTTGGCCATTAGTGAGAAGTTGAAATGCTTCAGCTGCAAGCATTTAAACTGGCCAAGGGGGGAGAGCCAGAAGGGGCAGGAGGCTTAGGAACACCCCCATGGGAACATGCAGGAACATAAGTTGCCAACAGATACAGCTGAAGCAGGCAGGAAGGGAGGGGCAGGTAGGCAAAGAGTGTATAACAAGTGATGCATGGGAGTACACAGGAAAGAGACAGGGTGGGGAAGACACAGGAGAGGGAGGACAGGAGCAGAGGAGGCAGTCTGTAAAACATGGAAGGTCATGTTAACAAATGCGTAGCCTAGGAAATAAGGTTCCAGTCCTGGAAAGTCTTGTTTCACGGATGCAGACCTTGACATAGTAGCAATAACAGAGACGTGGTACTCTGCTGATCATGGCTGGGAAGTCAATGTACCAGACTATACACTGTTCAGGAGGGACAGGGAGGGTAAAAAGGGTGGAGGGTGGCCGTGTACATCAGAGATGGTATACAGGCTACAAAAGTTCAGGAAAGACAGGGGGAGGCCGAGGAAATGCGGGTCACCCTGGAGCCAGGGAATGGAACAGCAATATGTACTGGGGTGATCTACAGACTTCCCACACAGAGGGAGGAAGTTGACAAGGAACAAGTAGAGGACATACACAACATGGCAGCTAAAGGCAAAATCCTGCTATTTCAGTATGCTGGATGAGGATTGGACCACCCAAGTGGCTGCTTCCAGCCAGAAGCACAGCCATCCTAAAATCCCTGGAGGAGTTGGATTCAGGCAGCTGATGCATGAACCAACCAGGACAAGTTGATTCTGGACCTGGTATGGACCAATGGGAACAAAGTCAAAGAAATACAGGTTGAAGGGCAGCTGGGATCCAGTGACCACTGCATGGTGTGGTTCAGCATGGCAACATGGACTCAAGTATGCCACACAAGGGCAAAAGTATTAGATTTTAGGAGGTGGATTTCACTGAAATGGGTAGCTGTATACAAGCTGTCCTGGGGAAGGGAGAGGTAATAGAGGGGATGGAGGAACAATGGGAGAAACTGAAAGGAGCCATAGTGAGGATAACAAACCAGTGCATTGGGATAGTGGCCAAAGGGAAAAGCAGAAGGAAACCACTATGGTTCTCTAAGGAGGTGGGGGACAAAGTCAGGGCTAAAAGATTGAGTTTCAGGAAATATAAGGGGACCCAAAGGGTGGAGAACAGGGAGGTGTACCTTGAATGTCGAAGGGAAGGCTGTTAGGAGAGCTAAGGCACAGACAGAGGAGGGTTTAGCATGGTCTGTGAAAAGGGGGACAAGGCATTTTATAGGTACATCAGGAAAGAAGAAAAAACGGGTAGGATTGTGAGGCTCAAAGGGGAGGAGGGAGAGTGTAAGGAGGGGGATCTGGACAAGGCAGAAATAGTGAACAAATACTTCTGCTCAGTATTCACTAAGGAGAGGGTGGGTCAAGGACTACAGATAGGTAGCAGAGACAATGTGGAAGGAGAAGTGGACATCAGTCCATTCACAGTGGGAAGAGTTCTGGAAGAACTCACAAAGCTGAAGGTGGATAAAACACAACTGGATCTTTTACAACTGATGAATAACTATGTGGGCTCCCCAGACAAACATGACCTTATATGTCTCACCATGTAATCTATTCACTCACTCCACCAACCATGAGTTATTGTTAGAAAATGTCTAGATATTGTTGATGAAACCGAAGCCCCCCAACCCCAGCCTCACCAGAGAGGACTCTGTCCCTTGAAGGCCTAACAGCAGAAACAAAGCTCGAGACAGGGAGTAAGGGAACCCAGCACCACAAGCAGCATCAGTACCCCTCTCAGCACTTTAAATGGTGCTGAAATGCAGCTTGACACTGGAAGCTGCTACGGACCTCACCTGGCACGGAACTGGCACCACCATCCCTACCAGTGCTGGAATTGGCACCAGAGGCATCTCGGACACCACAAGCTGCACCATGGGTTGCAGGGAGGTCGCACCACAGCTGGCACTGGGAAGAGGACTTCAGACCACGCCAACACCAAAGGCTTAGAGCTAGGCCTAGAAGAGTTCCCATGATCACCAGAACTGGGGAGCCAGTCAGAGCATCCTGATCCTCAGCTTCCGGGTCGGAGGAGCAAGATCAGGTGGATCTTCGGCTGGGTTACCCCAGGGACCTATTCTGTCCCAATGCTGCGAACGGTAGCAGGGGACCCAACCACGTGGTTGGCATTGCCCCGCTCACCGGCACTGGCTTTAGTGCCAGGAGCCAAAGCAGCACCGGACCACGGTGCCAAGGGACTCACCACTGCATGCCCAGTGTATAGCTGCACCACTGCCATCGGGGTGTCCAGACCCCCGATGGGGTACCAGACTGGGAGGGGTGCACAACCACGCCCCCACCCGGAGAAGGCTGGCTGTCCCACAGACCCCTACTCCAGGTCTTCCATCTCAGCAAGATGAGACGAGGACTAACGGAGGCCTGCTCTCCCTCATTATGTATAGTGCCGGGAGAGGCTCAGGGAAGAGCCCAGGAACCTGACTCTGGGATACCGGGTGATGCGGCCTCCAAAGCTTGAGAGTGCAGAGGTCCATGTTGAAGCAGGCATCGAATGATGCATGTCGTGGTCCGCACTCAGGCAGGTATACATCGGCCATGGCAGTCGCGAATGGACATATTTTTCCCAAAGAGGCACCGATGCACTGGAAGGAAGATCCATTCCTTTCCCAGACTTCGTTTTAGTCCCTGGACTGGACAGACCAAATTGAAAGTGAAAAAATAAAGCCAGCTAAGCAGTTCCCAGTGCCGTACTGAAGGACTGTAGAATAAAGAAACTGCAATGCAATCGAATGAGGGTATGGTGTCGAGTAACGAGGATGGCAGAACTGTGATGTACTTTCAACGGAATACTCCCACAAGATGCAGCCTCTATGGTGTGTAAAACAGGACTGAGGGGGAGAGGGAGCCGGCATCGGTTACTGGCCAGTCCATGAGTGCCCCCTGTTACTAGAGTACCACAACCTGCCTTATAGTTGCACATTACTCCAAGAAAAATAACTAGGAGTAGAAGTTCCAACTTTGCAGAGAGCTAAGTCCATGCTGCCTACCTCTCCCCTGGTAAAACAGAAACTGAGGTAGCATTTGCAGATGGAATGTTGCATGTTCCCGGGGGTCTGTGCTGAGGTCATACTTTGGGGCTGTACCACCTGCCCCAGTGGTGGAGCACATTACCCATGTGTATAAACTACATTCCCCATTAACAACGTGGAGCGATGCAAAAAAAAGAGTGTTTTGGGGCCCATGTTCCAGATTGTGTAACTGTGAGTACGTTAGTACAGGTAACAACAGAGCTGGCTGCCTTCAGAATGTTTATTTCTTCACCCACGGGGCAGATCCAAGTAATGATCACTATATTGTAAATAGTGGAGAATAGCCATCATATTTCAGTACACAACACAGCCACACACCACATCCTGATGTACGTCTACATACCGTGATACATTACACCACTAACAATTATTGACAGTACATAACTGTAAAGTAAGCAGAGAATAAGAAGGAAGAAAAAAAGGGGGCAGACAAGTAAGGGAAAGGATAGGCTAAGGAAAATGATGCGCATCGTACAAAGCAGTAGTTGCGGGGCAGCGGTGTTCAGGAGGACCTTCTGGGCACTGCAGTGCTGCCCTAGCTGCAGGCATCTCTCCGTGTTGAGGGCGGAGGTTGCAGGACTCTGAGCAGAGTTAGTGAGGATCTGGGTAACCTCCCTCCCCACAGGGACTACCACGTCTGCCACCACTCCTCAGAGGATGCCAGTAAGGAGGATGGAGGGACTATGGTGGGCTCAGGGAGGTGGGAGTGGACAGAGGCACATCCCCCAGCCAGTTCCACTTCAAAACTCACACGCCATCTTGGCAGAGCAGGACGATCGCACTGCATCTCCAGAAGTGAACACTAAGGGGGATGAGCGGGTCATCCATGATGGAGCCCTGAGGACAAAGGGAAGGGGAATACACAGGAGGAGGAAGCAAATCCTGTTCGGAGACTCCATCGATTGAGGGATAGAGCTGGATGTGGGCAGCAACAGGGAGAGGGAGGTGGTGTGCCTGCCTGGAGGCACAGTTTGAAGGGAGGGCAGGCAGATCCTAGGGACCCCTATGGTGGTGGCAAGGAGGGGGGAGCTGGACGTCATTGTTCAGTGCCTTCAGGCGGGAAAAGAGGAGCACAGATGTAGTGATAGAGGAGGATACAGTGAGGGAGGGTCTGTTGGCATTGAAGGTGAACAAATCACTAGGCCCGGACAGAGTATATCCAAAGGTACTAAAGGAATTGGCTGAGGAGCTGGCAGGGCTACAGGCAGACCTATTTAATAGTTCACTAGTATCAGGCATGATACTGCAGGACTGGAGAACTGCACATGTAGTGCTCCTCCACAAAAGCGGTCCCAAGGATGATCCAGAGAATTATAGACCAGTAAGTCTGACCTCCATTTTGGGCAAGCTCATGGAGACCATACTAAAGGAAAGGTTGGTGGAATACCTAGAGGAGCATGGTCTCCAGGATGAGAGGCACATGGGTACATGGGGAGATCGTGTCAAACAAATCTGATTGACTTCTTTGATTGTGTCACTAAGGCAGTAGACAGGGGCCAAGCGGTAGAATCCTCCATCTTGATTTCAGCAAGGCCTTTGATTCTGTGCCCCATAAAAGGTTGCTCAGGAAGTTGGTGGATCTTGGAGTTGGGGAAAAGATGGCCAGATGGGTGGAAAACTGGCTAAGGGATAGAACCCAGAGGGTGGTTGTGGGAGAGAGTTATCTGGCACCAGAGAGGTAACCAGTGGGGTCTCACAGGGCTTGGTGCTGTGGGCCGGTGTCGCTCTAATGTCTCATCAATGACACTGGGGATGGCATTAACAGCAAGATGACACAGCTGAAGGGATACAGGACTTACAGGAAGATCTGGAAAAGCTGAGGAGGTGGTTCAGGATCTGGCAGTGTGGCTTCAATGCAAAGAAATGCAAACTTATGCATATTGGAGCCAATAATCTAAGGACAGAGTACTACCTGGGTGGAGTCTGTGTAGCTGCATCAGAGGAGTAGAAGGACCTGGGGGTGATGATCACTAGTGATCTGAAGCACTCCACGCAGTGCAAGAAAGCAGCAGCAAAGGCAAACGATGCTGGGATGCATATCTAGGAGGATCAGTAGGAGAGAGGAGGTTATACTGCCCTTGTACAGGTCATTGGTAAGGCCACATCTAGAGTATGGAGTTCAGTACCGATGCCCACACCTCAAAAAGGACATTAACCTGTTGGAGAAGGTCCAGAGGAGGGCTACAAAGATGATAGCCGGTCAGCAGGGCAAGGCATATGAGGAGAGGTTGAGGGCACTGAACATGTACTCCCTGGAAGACAGAAGAGAGAGAGGGGGCATGATTGGGACCTTCAAGTACTTGAAAGGGATAAACAAGGTTGATAAGGAGAGTCTCTTTAAGCCGAGTTGCAACCATAACATGAGGGGGCACAGTCTTAAGCTGGAGGGTGGGAGGTTTAGGAGGGAGGTCAGGAAGCTCTTCTTCATATAGAGGGTGGTAGACACTTGGAATGCGCTGCCAGAAGAGGTCATCTTATTTAAGACAGTGGGCAGCTTTAAGAGAGGCTGGGATAGGCATAGGGGGAAGGTAAGGATCATGGGTAGGGAGGATGGGAGGAGTGGGGAGGGAGGACAGGGACAGTGGTTCAAGCTGTGAACGCTGCAATATGAGCAAACCTGATAGACCAAATGGCCTTTTTCTGTTGGCTTCTTTGTATGTTCGTATGTCCACATGGGGACAAATGACCTGGCAGGTGAGGGAACAGATGTAGGAAAAATGCAGGAGGAATTTAGGTAACTGGGGCAGTGTCTTGAGCAAGCAGCGCACTCTGTTACCTTCTCGGAGGTTCTACCTGTCCACGGCAAGGGAGAGGGTTGAGACATCCACACCATGGAATTCAACATATGGCTGAAGAAATGATGCTGAGAGGAAGGGTATGGCTTCATTGGGGACTGGGATCTCACCTGGAGGAATGAAGGACTGTATTCACCAGACAGCCTACATCTATCGGGGGCAAAGGTATCCTCACTGAAAAGTTCAAATGCTTCCATGAGAATTTCAACTAGCAAAGGGGAGGCAATAAGTAGCCCCCAACATAACACATCTGAAATAAGGCAGAATCCAATTAGTAATGAGGGCAATATCAAACCCAATAAATAAATTAGATACAATTGTGGGGAGGATAGAAGATGGAACCCAAAAACATCACAGGGGCTGAAAAAGGAGGTGGGCACACAAGCTGGAAAGTAGTGTGCACAAATGCCCACAGTCCGGAGAACAAAATCTCAGACCTAATGGCATTAATGGAAGATGCAAACCTGGACGTAGTAACTATTACAGAAACATGGTACACAGGGAACCACGACTGGGATATAGCTATACCAGGATACACACTTTTTAAGAAGGATAGGTAAGGGAGAAGGTGAGGGGGGTAGCTATGCATGTGAAGGAGGGGATTAAAGCAACAAAGGCTTAAGGGTTACAAGAAGGAGCAGAGGCACTGTGGGTCACCCAGAGGTGGGAAAAAGGACAGCCATTCACACTGAATGATTTACAGGCCTCCGGCACGGGGGAGAGGAATCAAGATGAAGCTCTTGTGGAAAACATCCACAAAATGGCAGCCAAAGGGGAACTGCTACTAATGGGTGACTTTAACCCGCCTGCGGTAGAGTGGAGCACTCAGACTGCGAGTACAAGGGGCAGGGATTTCATGACTGCCGTGAATGGAGCAAACTTAAGACAGCTTGTAACAGAACCAACCCACGAGGAGGCTAGACTGGATCTGATCCTGACCAGCAGGGACAGGATCACAAATGTGGAAGTGGGCGGTCCCCTTGGTACCAGAGACCACAGGACAGTATGGTTTAAGGTAACCACAGTGGTGGAGGCAAGCCGTACAAGGATAAAGGTCCTACATTTCAGGAAGGCAACTTTAAGGAGATGGGTAGAAATCTCAAAGAGCCCTAGCAGTGGAAGGTACAGGGGGAGATGTGAAAAAACTGGTCTATACTCAAGTCATAACAGAAGTAACAGGTCATTGTGTCAAAATGCATAGCAAGGAAGCCGGTCCGGTGGCGCTGAGGGTTGAGGTTCTGGTCGCCGCACCTCACGCTACACCGGTGACCCGGGTTCGGAAGTGAGCCAGGATCGTCGGTGGCCGGCAAGGGGAGGAGAGAGAGGATGTTGAACAGCCGCCAGCTGGCAGCACTCCGCCTCAGGAGGAGGGTTTCAGCTCTCTTGGAACTTGGCTGCCCCCTGGTGGAGGCTGGAGAGACAGTGCCACTCATGAGGAGCTCTGATGTTAGGCCGACAGGGAGGGCAGAAGAGACCCGGTCTGGAGCTGCAATGTGCATGTGCGCCTCCATGCGCATGCACCGCCGCTTCTGGGGGTCCTGGGTAGTAGGGAGCTCACTAGAACAATGCAAATCACCCACTGGCTGGGGTAGACGCACTCACCCACCTCCAGAGCCGGATCCTGCCCACTGTGACCTTGACATCACCTCTGCCCATGGATGCACGGATGAAAGCGCCAAGGAGCAGAAGAAGCGCCCCATCACTGTGGGGGGTCTCGGGAGGGATGACTCCATGCGTGTGAGGTGCCTAGAACCAAGGTGCAGATAGGAGGACCTCAGGCAGGAGGGAATAAGGTAGGATGACCGAAGGGCCTCAGCCAGCGGTGACCAGAGGGAAATAGAATTGAAAAAAAAAATGCATAGCAAGAGTAAAAGAAAGAAAAGGCCATTATGGTTCTTGAAGGTGGTGGCCAAGAAAGTAAGGGAAAAGAAAAGAACCTTCAGATGATACAAGGAAACACAAAAGGATGAGGACAGAGAATAATATCTGGAGAAGCAGAGGGAGTCCTGGAAAATAATTAGAAGGGCTAAAGCACAGACAGAGGAAGGTTACAGCCCGGGCTATTAAGAAAGGTGACAAGACCTTCTTCAGATACATTAGAATGAGGAAAAAAACAGGAATGGGATCGTTAGGCTGAAGAAGGATAGAGGAGAAAAGGTGGAGGATGACCTAGAAAAGGCTGAGATACTGAACAAGTACTTTTACTCAGTATTCACCAGGGAAGGGGAGGGTGAGGGACCGAGACTCATTAAGAAGAGTATTCAGGGGAGGGAGGTAGACACCAGCCCATTCACGGTGGAAAAAGTCCTAGAAGAACTCAGGAAAATAAAAGCAGGTAAGGCAATGCGACCAGATGGGATCTACCCCAGAGTACTAAAGGAACTCAGGGAAGTGCTGGCAGAACCACTGGCTGCCCTTTTCAACACATCACTAGAGATGGGGGAGGTACCTGAGGACTGGGGGAGGGCAGATGTGGTCCCTCTCCACAAGAGTGGAAGTAGAGAGGCGGTAGTAAATTACAGGCCTGTAAGCTGACCTCAGCAGTGTGGAAACTAATGGAGTTCTTACTTAATGAGAGGATTGTGAAGTTTCTGGAGGAAAGCGGGGCACAGAATCCAAGGCAGCATGGATTCTCAGCAGGAAAGTCCTGTCAGACGAATCTTATAGATTTCTTTGACTAGGTAACCAGGGTGATAGATCAGGGAGGGGCAGTGGATGTGACCTACCTGGATTTCAGCAAGGCCTTCGACACTGTCCTGCACAGGAGATTGCTAAATAAATTGGGGAGCCTGGGAGTGGATCCTACGGTGGTAAAGTGGGTTGGGAACTGGCTAAGGGACAAGACTCAGAGGGTGGTGGTAAATAGCATAAAATCTGAGGAGAGAGAGGTGACCTGTTGGTGCCACAGGGGTCGGTGCTGGGGCCATCCCTACTCAACGTCTTCATTAGTGACATTGCAGAGCATCTGGAGGGAAAGGTGTGCCTCTTCACAGATGACACCAAGATCTGCAACACAGTGGACGCACCGGAGGGGGTGGAAAAAAATTAGAAAGGACCTAGGCCTATTAGAGGAGTGGTTGGGTATCTGGCAGTTAAGTTTCAATGCTAAAAAGTGCAAGATTATGCACCTGGGTCACACGAATCCAAGGGAGGAGTACAGGATGCAAACAACTAGGGCAGGACACATAATTGGTGCCTGTTCTTAAACATCCTATATATTTTTAATGGATTAAAAAAGTTAGACATAGGAATACATTACATCTAGTAAATTCCTTGTGTACAGAATTTGAAATTTATATTTACAACCCTTTCACCTGATTAACATTTTCTTATGTTACCTCTTATAAACTGAAGCTTGGATATGTATATTTTAATATCTATATCAGAAAAATAAGCTTCAATGAATGCTGTCTGGAGACTGGAGTATGAACTGAATGTAATATAGTTTTTATTTGATAGATGGATTTGAATGTTGCTGGTTATATGCTGCAAGGTGTTGTCTCTTTGTTCTATCTTTTTTTTTTTAAATTTGCATTTTTTCCACCTCCTCCTAGCTGCCGGCCACCCAATGTTCAGCCCGGTCACGGGCCAACGGCTTCCACTCCCTACATCGGCCTCGGGTCCTCCGATACCCGTAGCTACCCCCACGTGTGGGCTGCGGGATGGGAGAGCGAGACATCCCGCAGAGACCGTGAATTGGTCGGAGGACTGGCCTGGGGCTAATCAAAGCCGGCGGGTTTATGGAGGGCGGCCGCAGCGTCCATTTCCTCTTTTCCGGGAGGCGGGTCGCGTACATGACGCCCAGCATCGCCGCCTCCCTACAATCTTTTGAGCGCTGCAGCGTGGTGCTCCTGGCCTCCGCTTAGAGTCCCTATCGCTTCGATGCTACCCCATCTTCCCCGAGAAGGAGAGCAGTCCAACGGACGCTCAATCCTTCTCCCCGCCGGCCTCCGACGACTCGGGTCCGCTCGAAACCGGTCGCCATGCCGCAAGCGAAATCAACGGCTGCGACTGACGAGCCGCTGTCTCTTTGTTCTATCTTATCGCAGAACTCCTTCCTCTCCTTCTGTCTTTTTTGCTTATACTACATATGGAATACGGTACTTACTATTAAATCTGGCATTGATTACATTTATCCAGTTACAAGCATTTAGCATTCCAGCAGTTCTGTTATAAATGATCTTTTCTAGTTTATTTTTGTACTGGAACAACAGTTAGTTTACAATGGTGCCATTATTTTTGATGATTTAAATATATTTGTTTAATTAAGAACAGCTGTAAGCCGTCCCGGTGGCGTAGAGGGTTGAGGCACTGGCGCCTTACCTCAACCCATGCTGGCGACCGAGGTTCGGGAACGGACTCAGATCGTTGGGGGTCGGCAGGGGGACGATAGGATTAAGCGTCCAATGGACTGCTCTCCTATCCTGCGGTGGGTTAGGGACTGTCTTTGCTCATGCAGCGGCCCCCAATGGAGATTGGAGGCACTGCACAAAGCGACGCAAAAAGGGAACAAGAAAAACGGAAAAACGGAAAACGCTCTGGAAGTTAGCCGGATGATGGCTACCAGCCCCAGGCACCTCCAAAGATTCCCTGAGAGCCACAGAATACCTCAGCAGCTCCCGGGACCGAGAGAAATAGTGTGCTGGTTCCTCCCGCCGGTGCCTTCCCCTTCGGAGGAGTGGGGACCCACCCGGTGAAGGGTTACACCGAGCTACCCCACGGAAGGTTGCAGATGTGAGGTAGGTGGTTGGAAGGGGGATAGTAAGGGTAATGTCTGTGACCATGGCAGCCCGAAGGAGAGGCAGCTCTGGGGCACGTAGGGTGGTGGGTAAACAAATAATGCAAAAAAAAAAAAAAAAAGAACAGCTGTGTGGCATGACAGCAAATTAATGGTGTTGGTATAAAAATCATGTGCCCTGCTCTACTTGCCATGCCCACTATTGAAAGGCTAGGACCCATGGCACTGGGGCAACAAAGGTGGTGTGGTCACTACTGATTGTGCACACTCTTTACTTAAGCATTAAAGCTTTAAAATGGAATTGAGTGTGCCTTTGTTCTCTAGCTGAGGAGAGTGCCGTTTCATTGGCTTTGTGCTCATGTTGCGGGCTAGCTGCTTACTAACTGCACTCACCGTGTTTGGAGGAGTATCGCGGTCAGGCCTTTGGATTTTTAGGAGTACAGGATGGGTGAGGAAATTCTGGCCACCAAAAGTCAGGAGAGAGACCTGGGGGTTATCATATCTGATGACCTGAACGTGACTAAACAGTGTGTGAAAAGGCGGTGGGGAGAGGAAAGAGGTGGTGATGTCACTGTACAGATCACTGGTGAGACCTCGGCTGGAGCACTGTGTCCAGTTCTGGAGATCACATCTCCGGAAGGAAATTGACAAAGTAGACACAGTCCAGAGAAGGGCAATGAAGATGGTATATGGACTGTACCAGAAGCCCTATGAGGAAAGATTTAAGGACCTTAATATCTATTCACTGGAGGAAATAAGGGAGAGGGAAGATATGATAGAGACTTTCAAGTACTTTAGGGGAATAAACAGGGTACAGGTGCGAAGCATATTTTGGAGAAAATTCTGCACAAGAACAAGGGGGCATGATATGAGGCTGAAGGGTGGAAGGCTCAGGGGTAATGTTAGAAAGTAATTTTTCACTGAAAGGGTGATGGAGCCGTGGGACGGCCTTCCAGCAGAAGGGGGGTGGCGGAAACAATACGGGGGTTCAGGGTGCATGGAATAGACATAATGGTACCCTGGAAATGTGCAGAGCAGGAGAGCCACAGATCAAATAGGATCTGGGGCTGCAGCAGTGAGTAGGGAAATGGGCAGACTAGGTGGGCCGTATAGTCCTTTTCTGCTGACAGATTCTAAGTTTCTATGTGATGCCATGTATAGTTTGAAAAATAGTGAGTGACTGTACAGGGGAGGTCTCCAGCATGCAGACCACCATCAGCATAACCCTAGTCATGAAGAGTACCCCCTGGCACCATGCCCCACACCCTGGGTTCTGCCTGGCACTCAGAGAGGGTAATCACAGGGTGTCAGCCCTTGGCTGAAAGGAGGGAGAAGGCCATTCAACACTCCTGCAGCTGAGGGGGCTTTCAGGACTGCCTGCCATTTAGTCCAAGAGCAGGGAACCCAGAGGCAGCAAAGAGGAGTGTGTGTGTACGTCCAAATAAATTGTACACACTGTATCAGTTACCCAGATGAAGCCACAAATATGTACTGCGAGTTGTGACTACTCAACTGCCTTGAACAGAGCAATTCAAAAGGCAGAAACTTAAACAGAATCGATCAGCAAGTCAGGAACAACCCAAAATTCAACACTTAGAGCTGGATTCTGCAAGCAGATTTACATCCTCAAAGCATGAAGAATGTAATGGTTAGTGTTGCATTTACCTGTACTGACAGCACATAATTCCTGCCGACTGTGATCTGATTTTCAGTTTACAAAGCTTCCCCTTGTGTTTTTATACTGCAGCCACTCTGCATACACAAACCACTGTCAAAGTGTTATTACTGTTCTCAGTATTATACATTTTAAACCTTCAAAAGATCCTATTACAAGGTATTTGCAGTACCTGGCATAGTTCAGCTTTCACCCCAGTCTAGAAGGATAACAGTAACCTCACTGAGGAAAGGTCAGCTCTCCAGTCATTCTTGATTGTTATCCCCTCCCCCTCACACACTCCTAATATTGGGGCCTATGCTCCAACGGGTGGGAGTTTCGCACCCAAAGCGCATATATCGTCCACAGAGCTCTGTACTTGAGGACAGATGCATGTCACCGGTATTCCCCAATGGCCGCGACCTGTCCGCGGGCACCCCCCGATGCGCAGCACTTCATGGGAAGGCCAGAGACAGAGTCATGGACCCGGGCGGGCATCCAATCAGATGCCCGCCTGGGTCCAACAGTAGATCTGTTGCGTGGTGGGGTTGCGTTGGCTGCGCTCCCCTGTGGATGTCCGCACAGCCAGCGGCCGTGGAGGTGAGAGGTGGGTAGTGCTGCCAGCCATATCATCCCCCCAATCAGAAAGGGAGGTATGGGGGTGATGCCATGGTATGTGTGTGTGTGTGTGTGTGTGTGTGTGTGTAGGGTGTTGCATCAGCCTACCACACACCACCTTGTCGTGAGGCCGCAGAGGCAGGTGGGCGGGGGTTGCATGTGGTCCTGGGGCCAGTGCTCCCATATGTATGTGTGTGTGTGTGTGGAGGGGAGGGGTTGGCATGCACCAGGATGGTGGGGCTAGGCTGGGTGTTCGGTCGGCAGCCATGGGCGGCCACTGGACATGTTAGCAGTGGTCCCATTGGTGTGGGACGGCTGTGTGGGGCACGTAGGGGACTTATGGCAGGGTTTCCCTGGCATACGAGCTGCCCTTCTACACACCCTGGTGCGCAGCACTATGCGTCTTTGGCATGCCACGTAGTACTGGCATGCCTACTGCCCGCCCCCTGTGTGTTGCGGTTCGTGTGGGTGGGGATCGGGTGCGTGGGGCTGCATGTGCCCTGTGTGCACCCCATGCAGAGGGCGCAATGGGTGTGGCGTGTCTCTGTGCCTCACATACGTGGCTTGGAGGTGCTCCGCGCCTTCGAGCATAGGGGCCTTAAACTATAAAATCTGCAGACATGAAATGTTACCAAAAGGTTTCCTGTTGGGGGACTACCAGAAATTAACAAATGTTCAGATTTCTAGGTCCACTTAAAGAGCTCCTGACACCATTAGGAGAACTTTGAAAAAAGAAAGATTTATATTCAACTCCATCCCATTTTCTTTATTACTTCATATATTTTCAGTAATTAGTCCCCCATTTTCCTTATTACTGAAAACAGCTACATGAAAACAAGATCCTTGTCCCCTAGATTATATCTACTCTGGCTGTTTCTCTACGCAACATCACAATCCCCTGTTTATGGCATCATATTTATCTCCAAAGCAACATATTGTTGTCATAAACAGCATTATGTCAGGTGTAGGCAGGCAGCCAGAGCTAAAAGGGCAGAGATACCATATTTATGCACATCCTGTTAGTAATAAGGAAATAAGGGTGAGAATTACAGAATAAAATACAAAATATAAGCAACATTTATGCCTGAACTTTAAATTTTTTTGAAGCTGGCTCCACTGTGTCAGGAGCTCTTTAAAGCCTGAGGGCAAGAAGGGAGAAGGGTTCTTCAAACCACAGAATTAGGTAGGGAAGGAAAACTTAAAGCTGTTTTCAAGCGAACAGGAAATAATTCAATATTCAGAAACAATTCAAATGTATATGTTATTAACATCCAGTATCCAAATCCCTGATTCTTTATTACTGAGGTCATTACATGGAAACGTGACCTTTTCCCCATGTTTGTTTCATCCTCCCGCTTCTTCCATGATGAGGTCATCATTCTCTGGACACTAGAAAAAGTGCTTTAAATTTCTGAATGGACTCTCGGAGTGCAATACAAGAGTGACATGGTATTATTAAAGTGCAATGCTTTGAGAGAGCTTGACAAAGTTAGGGCTTCCCTCCCTAATGTTGTGGTATTACTATAACTCTAGTTCCGCCAAGGTTCACCCACCCAGATACTCTTGTGCTAAGTGAATAATCAGAGATGGTAAAATGAAGTTTCATGCAAAAAAAACAACTCTTTTTGTTTTTGAGTAACAACCTCAGGATTTCACATTGCCTACAATCCAGTAAAGTGTAACAGGGCCAGCAGGAAGACCCATAATTTCAGATATGGGGTCTGCTACTGATCATCGTTCTACCTTTGTGGACGATTTCATAAAACCATATGTTATGGGTTACTTTTGTTACTTGAGGAACACGGAACATTCCCTGGAACTCCTGCAGGAGCTTAATGCATTAAAATCGTACCTCAGCAGTCAGCAACACATTGTTAGTTACAGGTACCATGATGTTGTTGAGTTACACACTGTTGGATTTATGGATGCACTGTCAATAATGAATCAGCATAATATTTGAGTCAAGTTCTCTTTTTTGGATTGTATTAATTGATGGTCGTGAGATTTCTAGCTCCTTAAGATTATTTTTTTTTTTATTTTAATTTTCAGGACTATAGTGTTCCAGGTCTGAATAGACTGGGTTCACACCCTGAACCTAATGTGTCAAAAGCAGCAGCCAGTAGGGAGGAATTCAGGCTGTTCTCTGGACATTCTCCTCCTGGAAGGGTGAGTTGAGTTGTGCAGATCAAGAATGGCCCATAGTGGTGGCTTGGCAGTGCGTCCTAAATAGCATACCTGACCGCGCAACACCAGGCACACAACCAGGGCAATGTAATGTACATAACAGGTGGGAAGGCCCGCAGAACAGGGAAAATCATCTGGCTGCAAATCTAGATAAACGTCTTTGGTGTACTTCCAATGCAACCCAGCCCTGTAGCATGTCAGTCCCACCGCCCCCTTGCCCATCATCCCCCACCTAAAGGGCCCTTCTACCTAGTAGCAGAAGAGAAGCCCCCAGCAGGGTTTGTCATGCAACGTTGGTTGGGGAATCTAAGGGAGCCTGGAGGTGGTACATGAGAGTGGATGGTGAGCTCAGTGAGTAGCAGGGACCTTTGCTGGACTTCCCAATGGTGTGACTGGCAGTGGCCAAGAAGGACCATAAAAATAAGTATTAAAAAAAACAACTCAACAGACACTGCACTCTGCTTTACCTTGTAATCATAGCCAGCACTGAAGAGGATATTGTTAGCCGTGGGGTGCCACTCGATAAGCCCAACTCGTCGGGAATGGCCCTGGAGCTCCATCTTGGCAGTGCTGATATTTTTGGTGACTCCGTTCTTTGGAATATCCCATATTTTAACCTAGAGGCAAAGGCGGAGAACAAGTGTCATGAACCTTAGGCAAGAGCAAGGCGGATGATGCTTTGGTTATAATTTCTGCATACAAAGCAGGTATCCACTTCAATCTATTATCTGGATACTGTACGTACCTACTGAAGATCGTCTAAGGATTTACATCCATATTAATTCCCAGACATACTCTATTCAGTTATTCCAATTCTACTTGAGAACCTATTTTTAACATTTTACTGGAGTTCCAAGGTTTCTCAGTATGTTTCTGTTAATTTAAGTGGTGCCTGCCATGATCAGACATCTGATCCTGTGGAATTCTTTGGGAAGCAGCACAATTCAACTGTCAGCTGGCATGCAGGAAACTGACACACTGCGACACTGAATCTGATCCTAGTGGCCACCACTATATCAAAGTAATGCACCTGGGAAACAAAAACTCAGGGGAAGAGTACACAATGAGGGGTGAGATACTGACAATAATAAAAATGGAAAGGGACCTGGGGGTAGTCATATCAGATGACCTAAAGGTGGGCCAGCAATGTGAGAAGGCAGTAAGGAGGGCTGGGGGATACTGGGATGCATAGGGAGAGGCATCACCAGTAGAAAACAGGAAGTTGTTGGCCCTCTGTACAGACAGTTGGTAAGACCACATCTGGAGTACTGTGTGCAGTTCTGGAGACCACATCTCCACAAAGACATAGACAGAGTGGAGGCTGTCCAGAGGAGGGCAACAAAATGATGCAGGGTCTGCATCAGAAGACATATGAAAGACTAAAGGAACTAAAGATGTATAGCCTCGAGGTAAGGAGGAGAGGGCACATGATAGAAACTTTCAAATACCTCAAGGAATCAACAAAGTCAAGAGGCAGCATCTTTCAGAAAAAGAGATGTGCAAAAACAAGGGGGCACAATTTGAAGATAGAGGGGGGATGGCTCAGAGGTAATGTGAGGAAGTATTTCTTCAAAGAGAGGATTGTGGATACATGGAACAGCCCTCCTGAGGAGGTCGTAGATTCAAAAACAGTGGGGGAATTCAAGAATGCATGGGACAGACATAAGGCAATTCTAGTGGGGGATAGGAGGAAGTAGGCTGTTGGTTAACTAGGATCTGCAGCTTATCCCTTAGGTAGGGAAATGGGCAGACTAGGTAGGCCAAGCGGTCCTTATCTGCCATCAAATTCTATGTTTCTGTTTCTAAATCTGTATCAAAAGCCTTAATCAGGATTTCCAGACTTCGTTGTGTGGCTCGTATAACATATGGCCCAAAATTGAGATGCACAGTGCATTCCAGAAACTGTGTGGAACCAGGATATTCAAAAGGGAGAGATGTGTCATGCATTTCTGGATGCGTGATCGCGCAGATATAATGTATGCAGCGCAAAAAAAGTCGGGGTGTACATGAATATACCACGCATCCATATATTCAGCCTAAAATGTACAGCTCAACTGCCATACATCTCAAAAATGGTCCGCACAAAGTTAAGCATGTCAGGAGTTGGCCTAAATCGGCTGGCCGCCTACAGGCAGGCTGCAGAACTGAAGACAGGCGACCCTGAGACAGCCCTCGGAGGTGCACCAGGATGTGCTTCAGTCACCCATACACAACAATCATGTCAGGATGGATGTACCCAAAACCACAGGTGCCGGCACACCATGGGCACTGCCCAAAGAGCCAACCCCCACACCACTACCAGGATGTGGACACCCAGCTGCCACATGCCAGTGCTATCGGGTGCCCCCCAGGCACAGTAGCAGAGCAGATGGTCACGCCACAGTACATGTACCAGGGACCATGACCTGCACTCTTGTGACATGCAGAACACCACCCGGTGGTGGCATGCACCTGGAGTGATGTCTGGGGCAATGGTGCCCAGGTAGCCTGGTGGTACTAGTGGCAGCACGGCATGGACCAGGGACTGACCTGTAGCACACACCCACGGTGTTGCACCATAGGTACACACAGGTGGGACCCACCCACTCGGGTACCTGGCCACCTTCTGCACAATGCCATTCCCTACAGTTATCACTATGTTCCTGTCATACAGGGGTGCGTGGGGCACTGCAGGTGACTGTATGCTGCATATGGAGCTGGTGTATCAAATGCATGTGGTATGCTGATCAGACAGTGTCACCCTGTGCCCTCCCCTGTTACTTGTCCAGGTGGAACCCTGTGGCCACTGCCCAGGTGGGTCCCCTGTACCACAGTCTGACTCCGTACATGACTATGGTAATAGCACTGTACCCAGGGCAATGCAGTCCACCACCCACCCACCCACACACACAAACATTCCATCACACCTGCCTGCTATGCTGCAGTACCTCCTGTTCACCTTTGTTGAGTGGTGGGGTAGCCCTGCAAAGCTGGAACTGCACATGCCTTGGGTATGCAAATGGCCTGAATACATTCCAGTAATAAGCTGCACATGCGGGAAATGGACTTGGAATGTGCAATAAGATTATTTGCATATCCCGACTGAATATTGCAGTTTTACACACCGCACAAGTGGCTTTGCATCGCACACTTCCCTATGTTCTGCAAAGGTCCCAGGTCACCTGCTATGCTGTGCACTTCTCACTGCGCAATCACGCATGTTCAGGATATTCAGTATCTTCCGTCACAAGTTGTGAATATACCATTATTTTGTGCCGACGTATTTCAGTTGCGCAGTGCAGGCACTTGCGTGAGGGACCTGGGACTTTTGAATATGGGGCCCATAGTTCTTGCCATGACTATAAATTGTGAAACAGACCAATGAATAAGCACTTTTTACAGTGAAGTACTTATTTATTTTTTTTTCTAACCAGGAGAGACACACTAAGCTGAAGCTTGTTTACAGGTGCAACCTGGGAGCACAAGGACGTTAGGTGACTTGCTCAGGGTCACACAGTATGCAAGTGGGGGCTGTGGGATTCAAACCCAGGTCTTCAGATTTGCAGCTGAGAGCCTTAAACTACTGTGTTATACTGCCTCAAAGAATATGAAGTATTAAACGAGGATACTGGGACACAACCAAAAACATAAAAAACATTCAGTTTTAATAGTTAGAAATACTGTTTTTTAAACATTTTATTCTGGTAAAAAACCTGCACTTTAAATGGAAAATTGATTTAACTCCTTCGGACAAGAAGAGAAAGTCACTCACCAGTAACTGTGTTTCCTCTAGAGGTATTTATATACAGCCACACACGTTTCATCATTTTGGCTGCAGAAGCTGGCAGTCCAATCCAATCATGACCCTTATCCACTGTCCTAATAATCCAGTTAAAGAATACTATCAGGTTGATCTGACAAGACCTCCCTCCCTCCCATAAACCCATGCGGTTTTCTATCCTGGAGCACGTTTTTCTCCACCTAGTCCACTGGGTCCTCTTTGACTCCAGTGCCTCCATTAGTTTACCCACAACAGAGGTAAGACAGACATGACAGGTCTGTAGTTACCCGGCTGCTCTTTGCACCACCTTGTGAAGTGGAACTATATCCGCTACTCTCCAGTCTTTTGGAACCACCCCTGTCTGAACAAAGCTATTGAACAACCCTAGCAGGGATTCAGCTAATTTTAAAACGGTGTTCATGGATCTCTCCAAGGCCTTTGACACCACTGACCACAACATCTTGTAAGAAAGCATGTTGAGTTTGGGGATTGACAATGAAACTCTTCCTTGGTTCCAGTCATATTCAACGGAAAGGGAGCAGGAAGTCCAGATTGGAGATGTTCTTTCAAACCCAGGGATTATTAAAAGGGGAGTCCCACAAGGCTCTATTTTGGGCCCTCTATTATTTATAATGTATGTAAATAATGCTCCTAAACTAGTGAATTATCCAGCTTTACGAATGTATGCAGATGACATGGTTTTGTTGGTAAGTGGGAAATTACAGGTGTTGGAAGAATATCTTCAAAAAGACTTCAGTACTTTGGAAACCTGGTTGAGAAGGTCAACGTTAGTTTTAAACAGTAAAAACAAATAACATGATATTTTAAACCAAAGGGAATGAAAATTTAAATAGGTATTTTTTTTTATAAAAACATGTAATAATGAAATATTGACACAGGTTGAATCCTATAAATATCTGGGGGTTTATATGGACCAAAACTTAAAATTTGATGTCCATATTAAGGATTTGGTATGTAAAATAAATAAGTTGGGAGCATTTCGGAGATCTAATCATTGTATGAATCAGAAAATGAGAGGGGATGTTGTAAATCAACTAATTATCCCACGCATTGATTATGGTAGCCATATATATATGGTATGGCTAATAAAACAGAACTGAGACCTATAAAAGTGCTCTATAATAACTTGGCCAGATTTATATTAAATTATGATAGACATATGCATCATTGCGATATGTACTCACTATTACAATGGTCTCAACTAGAGCAGAAAAGGGATCAAAAATGGATTAGATTAATTCATGGGGTGGTCCATAAACAATCTCCCAGGTATTTAGCAGAAAACCTGATATATGTCACCCATGGACATCAATATAAACTCAGAAGAAATGAGGGGAAGTATTCTGTAATACCTAAAGCAATGAAGAGATATGGGAACATGACCTTTGGTTCTAAAGTGGCTGACTTGTGGGCTCCCATAGAGGCTGAAAAGCAAAAAATACAAAAATGTAAGCAGTTTAAGGATGTGATTGGAAATTACTTGAAAATGAAGTGTATATGTAATGATTAGAGTCTTTGATTGACTATTGTCAAGATAAGTGGGTATCTGACTGTATTTTGTCCTTATTAAGGCAGACTGTAGATGTTTTTTAAATTACGTTTCGTATTTACCAATGTAAATTATATGTATGTTTGTTGTATTTTTGATAAAGGATTATGTTACTGTATTTATTCCATAATGAAAGCTGATTTAGGTACATCTTGAAAATGGGATTTTTAACCCAATGATGTGTTACCATTTGTTACCTGTGTAAAAATAAACTTTTACATAATACCAGTTCCCTGAGCACACTTGGATGCACCCCATCCGGCCCAAGTGCCTCATCTATCTTCAGGGCTGCTAAAAATCTTTTGTCCCTTTCACCAGTAAATACCTGCTGCCTCATTTCTGGGGTCTCCTTTTGGCGGCTTTTATGCCCACTCTCTGGCAAAGGCCCTTTTGCCCGCCCTAGTGAATACTAAGCAGAAGTCATTCAGAATAGCTGCTTTCTGCACATCCTCTTCTGGTACCCTGTCTCCCACTGTGAGACTGTAAGCTCCCCCTCCTGTCTTACTTTTTTCCCCATATATACCTCAAGAAAAACTACTCACAATAGTAATGTTTCTTTTTAAGAGATGCATCGGTAATATTCACAAGCTGCATCTCAGGCCCCTGGACTGAGCTGCCTCGGAGAAAGAATTTATGCTAATCAAGGAATTTAGAATTAGAATGACATTCAAACTCTGCACTGTGGTCACCCTTCCCCTAACTGCCTTACTTCAGATTTACTTCTAAAGCTAGGTGGGAGCTGTGGCCACTAAGGCCCTGGACACACTACGGAATGGATCTGGTGGAAAACGACATTGTTATGTTTGGGAGCTCCCTGCAAGCTCAAGGATGTGAGTAAATCCGCCCCTTTTTTGTTGTGTCAGCATTAAAATGCCACAGAAGTGTGATGGCAATTGCCTTAAACCATATTACAGCACGGTATGCTTTCACACTACTGTTAACATGGTTTAAGGCAACCGTGTTGGTCTGAAAACGTGCTAAATTCCTGCTCCGATCAGGGTTTTAGCACGTTTTTTAAACACAGTTTGTGGAACGGTTTTACCCTGCTACAGTGTGAATGCAAGACTTTTAAATCATTTTAGCAGAGTAAAAATGGTTTAAAACTTGGTAAATGTGCTAATGTGCACAGGACCAATAGCTCAAGCCAATAAAAAAGAAATTGGCGACTTCCGGTGACATCAGCAGGCATGGAGGTCTGAGACCTTGAAAGCTCCCTGAGTCATCGCCTAGATTCCCCCTTCAAGTGTATTTAAAACTGGCATCCAAACTAAAACAAAGAAAATTAGAGGAGATGATGGCTACTACAAGGCAGAGACACAAAGAAAACCGAACAGAAATAGTGACAAATACCGAAAATGAGCACCCGACTCAGCCACCGCCTTCAGGCCGCAGATCCCTGCGATGCTCGATTTCTCCCAGCTCCAGATCCGCATCGAAAACCAGCTCAGACAAGGAGGCAGTATTTACAATAACCTCCAAAAAACTATATAAGGAACTAAAAAGACTTGGAGATACCCTCACTAAGATACAGGGGGACCTCTCCGAAATCAAAGAAGAGCAGAAATCACAGGGGTAAAAAATTGTGGATCTTGAAGAACATGCTACCGAAACCTCCAAATCCGTGGACTTACACAACGGAGCTATACTCCAACTCCACGACCAAGGGGTCTGGTTACAACAAAAAATTCAAGACCCAGAAAATCAGTCTAGGAGAGCGAACATACAGATTCACGGGCTTCCAGAACAGGCTGAATCAGGAGATATGATTAAATATATGGAGAGCCTGCTAAATGAACTCCTATCATTAGATGAGACCTACTGCCTCAACATTATTAGAGCTCACAGATCTCTAGGCCCCCCGCCCTCTAGACCCTACAGCAAGACCCAGGTCAGTGATCATTGCCTTTCTGGATTACAGAACAAAACAAGAAATTTTATACAAAGCGTGGGCTAAAAAAGAAGTACTGTTCGGAGATACCTGCTTGTTTTTCGAACATGATTATGCCCCCTATTAAAATGGACAGAAGGAGAAAAATGTTCCCTATCTTAAAGTTGTTATGGACCAAGGGAACTAAAGCGAAACTGGATTACCCTGCAACATTAAAAATCACTACAGACTCAGGGATCCACTCATTTCCGGCTATTTCTGAGGTGGCAACGTTTCAAAGCAGCATATCCATAGACACTCTACTAGATGTAGAAGCAATCAAAGAGCTAGAACACCGACGCTGGTACACCGTCAGGAATCCTAAATGAGCAAAATGTCCACAGCTATGTTGGCCCGAAGATGCAGGATCCTTGGGGCAACTGAATCTAGCCAGAAACGTAGCGCCCTTACCCAAATCCACTTTCCCCCCCTAAAGTCCACAGGACGGCAATGTGGTCGCACTACAGGGACAACACCACAGAAAGTAAACAGTGGGGCAACAGACACTTGAAGTCCTCGAGGAGCTCAAGATTGGAGACAGAAGCAGGTTCTGCGATTGGGAGAATTTGGGCTAACCACTTGGCCTTATGTAACATTTTTATTTTATCTTATAAGACTGTCTTTGGACCATTATAATATAGCTGAATGTAAAACTGATGAACATAGAGCTACGAGTGCCATAAATGTTTTTTTCTTTTCTTTTGTTACTTTGTGCTATTTTCCATTGGTTTAAAGAGGCCCTCTCATAGATCTGTAGCGGCATATCCCACCAGAGGAGGAGCCAGCAGACACAAATTTGGTACTAAATTCAAGACAGCACAAAACATAAGCCATTGAATTAAGGCTATACTTACACGTTGAACTTTTAAGATTATTTTGGATGCAATTTGATATAAGTGGGGGCGGGATGACACGGGAGAAGGGGGCATAAATTACATCGAAATCTCTTTTTTTTTTCTGTTTAATAGGAGATTTCTACCATTCCTAGCTGATGATAGACCTATTCTGAGATCAGATTGGTTCTCAGTTTGGTGCAGCCAAGATTAGCTGCATATTCCTTCCTGAATAGAGACCTCTGCTGGGAAGGTAAAGGTGCCACTTTTGGAAGAGGTTCAGTGTTGGTTATGGTTAAATGTTGATGTTATTTATCACTTGGAAATCTTGTTTATGCCTAGAGCAGTATGCAAGCTCTACCTAGCCCAGTTTTGGGGAGGGGGGCGAGAGGTCATGGGGAACTGGGAATTGACAAGACACTGAAACAGATCAGATATATTATAAAAGATGGACTTAAAGTTAATTACTTATAATGTTAAAGGCTTGAGTAGCCCTATTAAAAGAGCTTGTGCATTGTAAGAACTGGAGAAACATAAAGTAGATCCTGCATACATTCAAGAATCCCATCTAACAGAGGGAGAACATGTTAAATTAAAACGGTCTTGGGTGGGAGAGGTCCATGCGGCTACTTGGAAAGCTCACCCTCATCGCAGGGGCACAGTGATATTAATCAGGAAGGACTCCCCAATAAAGACAGTAGAATCTGAAAGCGACCCGGCAGGTCATTTTGTGAAACTGAAAGCCTATTACTATGGGATGCCTTGCATATTTCTAAATCTGCATGCCCTAAACAAGGACAGAGATAACCATTCCTTTCTCCGCACTTTAATCATGGAAGCAGTCACAGATATAGACTCATTGTACATAATTGGGGGAGATCTCAACAAAGTCATGTCATGGAAGCTAGACAGGTGAGGAGCTGCAGGCCCTAGATCAGGACAAGGGGATGATACCTTTCTCAAGAAAGTCACAGAAGAATCAGGGTTCCTCGAAGTCTGGTGATACTTCTGTCCTGAGAAGTTGGATTTCTCCTTCTTCTCACATAGATATAATAGCTATTCCCGGTTAGATATGTTTTTTCTCCCCATGGAGAGAAGCACATACTTTAGTCCTGTTCCATACATCCAATGACTTGGTCGGACCATGCCTCGGTATTCTTGCAACTTCAACTGATGCCCACCCCGAGAAATTAAAACTTGAGGTTGAATGTGGGGCTCCTGAACTCCATTGAGTTCAAGGATAGCGTCTTAGATCATGTTAAGGAGTTCTTGGCCATGAATGTATCAGGGGAACCTTCCCCTTCTCTTCTCTGGGATGCTCTGAAAGCCTCCCTGAGGGGTCACATAATATCCTTCAGCTCCAAAATGAAAAAAGAAAACCTCTCTCTGCGCCTATGAAGTCCATATCTTGAGCGTGCCTGACTTGAGGTGGGGTCCTTCTCACCTGGCCCATAGCTGGGAATGTTCTTGCTCCGGACCTGGCTTTAGCTGTTTGAGACTCAACAGCAGCTCCTGGTGTAGCATTTAAGACTGGCCATGAAGGGTAGTTACAGCAATCTCCTTTGGCTCTAGTATTCTACTAGCAAGGCACCTTCACCGCATTCTCCCTACAACTGCCTCTGGTTCACCTGGTTTGTTTTTAGGGCGGGTAGGCCAGGTGAGTGCCTCAGCAGTTGTTGCTCTCCCCCTCTTGCCTTGGTTGCCCCCGATGTTGCAGTGCACTCTCGCAACCTTCCACAGCATTCCTTCAGAGGGATTGAGCAAGAGCTTTCCTCCAAATTGGAATATTTTCCATCCCCCCTTTAATTGGGTTTCTAAATTGCAGCAGCAGAGCTGTCACTAAACAAAACATCCCAAACATGGAGGGAAAGTGACCTAGACCTTGGATCCCCAGAGATTTCCTCCTCAGACGTTTTTTTTCCTCTCCTCTGTGCCTCAGGTCATAAACATTAGTTAGCCATAGTTAGTGTTCCCTAGTTCCTTTAGGTAGGTTTCACTGTTGGAAGGAGGTGGATGGTGTCCCTACTTGCTGTTCCCCCTCCTCTCTCATTAGGAGGCCCCCTCAATTTCCAGCGTCCATCGTACTCATGCCAGTGCTAACCTGTGCATCTCATTACGTTATCAAGTTGCCTGGTTCCTAATCTACCATGCCTCACAGCTACTGATTTCTAACGTACTTTCGTACTACTACTTTTCTTTTTGGGGATGCTTCCTAAGCTACATTTAGCCATGGGAATCATCCCACAGCACCTCTAGTGGTGGAACCCTCTTCAAGGGTTCCTTGCCTTTGGTACCCCTACAGGGTGGTAATTCCTCTGAAATAGAGAGCGTGAATGGCCAAAACTAAGTAACACAGTTGCACAAGCATTCCATCATATTGGCTGCATAGGCTATTGAATTGGAAGGTTATGCCTGTGGTTCAATGGACAGTCAGCCACTCCCCCTTCCTGTGCTACATAAGCAGTTCCTCTGAGCCTGTCTCTCAAGCACTTTTTCTTTGCCCCACCATCCTCTCCTCCTCCTCCTCCAGCGGCTTCGCCTCTCTCCTTGGGATATTTCCTAAGGTACCTTTAGCCAAGGGAATCATCCCGCGGCACCTCTAGGGGATGGAACCCTTTTCGAGGGTTCCTTGCTTTTGGTCCCCCTACGGGGTGGTAATTCCTCTGGAATAGAGAGCGTGAATGGCCAGAACCAAGTAACACAGTTGCACAAGCATTACATCATGGCTGCATAGGCCATTGAAAACAGATAGATAGAGAGATAGAGAGATAGATAGATATGGACTGGATGGCAGATGAAGACCAAGTGGGCTGGCAAAATTTGCCCCAATGAGAGGAGATCAGTTTTAGTCATACAGACATCAACAAGATGAAGTCCTGGGAACAGATGAAGGTGGCGACTGCTCTTCTACACCGTACACATACTTCATGCACAACACACAAGGGTGGTGGCCAGGTTCACCGGAGCATACATGGGATCTTTATATCTTCCTTGGTACGTGGGAGACAATTAGTGGGTGCAAAACAGGCAGAGGAACAGTGTTCCCTATTTGTTGCCGGGACATGGGGTTAGTTCCTAAGCACATCCTGAAATGGGCTCCAGCCCCTCCCTCCTCCTCCATAGTATGGGATGGGATACACCATCTCTACAATACCAAACAAACAAAAAAAATCCTGCCCAGAAACTGAACAGCATGGTGCGTGGTTCATGTGGGCTGTAGGCCACCTTCCAAGGGGAACACAGCGAGAGGCAGTATGACCCCGGGGAGCCACCAATAGGACCACTATCCGCTAAATATCCTTTTGGAAGCTGAGGGTGGTCACTGGCCATTAGTGGTTTAGTGCTCAAGCGGGAAAGAGCTGAGCTGCAAGGAACTGCCCGGGCTTCCACTGGCCGGTGGAGAGAGCAAAACTGGGTGGCCACAGCATGCCCTACAAGGGTTGAGGAATGTTCACCCTCTAGCTGGGGTAGGTGCATAGAGAATACTCAGACAGCTTACAAAGGGCATGCAGGGTGAAGAGCAGCTGAATGCAATGGTCGTAGGGCTTCCCCCATGTAGGCTCATAGCCACAATGGGGCTTACCATCATGGAATTTCAGTCAGAGGGTATGAACAGGTTGTGCATTATCCCACAGCTTAGTCATGGGGAGGCTAGACTGGGTTATGCATCGGTTGTATAGTAGTGGTACCAGTTTTCTCCACATATTTAGCCCACTCTCTCACTGGTCAAAACACACACACAAAAAAAGGAACCGGGTGCAAGCAATATGCCAGGTAGCTTTATAGAACAGCAAGTCATCAGTTAGTGGAACCATGATCAAGCGTGGCACATTTCACAGGTGAGGCAAGCCTGGGGTAGATAAATTGGTAGGACAAAGTGCATCCATTAAGCACGCGGCTGCTTTCTTCCCATTCTTATACGGGGAGGGTTGAATCACTGGGTCATGATATGGCACCATAACGCTGTGGACAGCTGGTGCAGCATTTCTTTTGTGCAGCTGGTGGAAAGGTACATTCTTGGGATCGTTGAGATGTATGGGTGCTAATGTTTTTGATTGTTTTACAGGTTGGGCGGCCAAGCCAGAAAGTCAAAGTCCACCAGCCAAATACCCCATGTTAGAACAGCATGGTGGGGGCATTGTGCTCCATGTTGAGTGGGTGAAGATGAGGGGCATCATGCCACACGATTTGGGTGCACAGGTCAAGGAATCTGTCTGTCATCTGGGAGACATGATTCGTGCAACAATAGTACAGATCTGGTAAAAGTCTGGCATAGGGTATTCATCCTGGGGCATTGTTTTGGGAGATGCATAACGCATAAATCTGTTACCCATCTTATAGCAGACGATTCCAGCCTGACAGGAAAATACTGAGGTAAAAAGCAATGAGAGGGGGTGGCCCAGTGATGGCGCATTCCAGAATTGGTTGCATGTGTATTGGAACAAGCGACAGAGCGGGGGGCCGCGGGGGATGATGGCTGGGCAGATAAGGCCCTGTGAGGGCAGGGCTGCTCGGCTATGGCCTAGTGAGTCCAAATCCATCAGGTCAAGCTTATCAAGGGGTGTGGAAGGCCGAAACGGCTGAAAGGTGTTCCTTGAGGGAAGAGTATTGGAGATCTGAGTTCGACAGTGATATCAGGTAGTCCAGAATCTTGCTCACTGGACAAGTGAAAGGGTCCAGATTATGTTTGGTAGCCATATGGCAAACTTCTTGCACTTCATGGCATAAGTCGCTAAAGTGGAGGGTTTCCAAGCAGCCACAAGGATGTCCACCACCCTATGGGAAACCCCAAACCAGGTGATTGCTACATCCTCAGCAGCTAAGCATGCAGGTGGAGGGACTTGAGGTTGGGATGTACCAGGTTCTCCTGAGCCTGTGTCAGATTTCTGCAGAGGCAGAGAGGAATCGGAGGGTTACTCTGCCAGCTGTTGCGATAATGGGAACCTTATCTGGTGAGGCCAGAACGGAGCAAACAGGATCACACTAACTCCCTCCATCTGCAGCTTGGTTAGCACCTTCTGAATCAGAGGAAATGGAGGGAAGGTGTAAAGGAACCTCCCACTCCAGAAGAGGGACGCATCTCGGTAGAAAACTCCAGGCCCTGGATCAAGTGAGCAGAAACTGGGCAGTTTTGAGTTGAGCAGGGACGCAAAAAGGTCCAACTCTGGGTGACCCCATCTGTCGAACAGATCCCCTGCAATGGATGACAGAAGTTCCCACTCATGCATGCTGGACTGCCTCCTGCTGAAACTGTCCGCCAGAGTGTTTAGCACCCCGAGACGTGAACCACAGATAGACTTAGACTGTGGTCTAATGCCCAATATCACACTCTCATGGCTTCCCTGCACTGGGGATACAAATGTGTCCCATCCCCTTTGTTGATGTAATACACAACACTGAGGTGTTGGACTGAATCAACAGTTGACCTGGGAGGAGATGATTCTGAAAAGCTTGCAAGGCACACAGGACTGCCTGCATCTCCAGGACATTGATGTGCAGGGAGGTTTTGATTTAGGACCAAGAGCCCTGGGTTTGCAAAGGACCCAGGTGGCCCCCCAGCCCAGGCCGGAGGCATCTGTGGTGAGGATCTGCTGGGGGGAGGAGATCTGGATGGGGAACCCTTGCAGCAGATTCAGGGGTCCATCCACCATTTAAAAACCCTGTGGACAGGGGAAGGGACCAGCACTAACTGATATAATTCATCCGTGTGCTAATCCCACTGTACTCAAGAGAGCCCACTGGAGGACGCACATATGGAGCCTGGCCAGTGGAACAGTGGGGATGGCTGCAGCCATCAATCCCAACAGCCTCACGTACACTCTTGCAGGGATATAATGGCTGTGGGTGACTTCTTGAGCCTGGGCAATGAGGCACTCTGACCTGTTCTGAGGCAGGAAGGTCTTTCCCTGCACCGAGTCTAAAACTGCCTCCATATATTGCAGCCTTTGGGACAGGACTAGCACCAACTTGGGCAAGTTGACCATGATGCCAGGGAGAGAAACAGTTGAAAAGTTCTCTCAAATGTCCGTAGGAGCTGTTCCCTGGATAGGTACTTTAGGAGCCAGTCATCCAGATAAGGGAAAACATACAGTTCCCTCCCTTCTGAGAGTTTCAGCTACAGCTGCCAAGCATTTGGTAAAGACCTGTGCGCAGAGGTCAAGCCAAAGGGCAATACGTTGAACTGGTAATGTTCGCCCTGAAAAAACCTGGAGGAATCTCCTGTGGGGAGGAAACACTGAGATGTGTAGGTATGTGTCTTGCTCCAGAAACACAGCCAGTCACCTTGGTTGAGGAGGGGCAGCAAGCCTGGCAGAGTTACAATTTGGAACTTTTGTACTGGACATACAGATAGAGATCCTTGAGGTCTAAGATGGGCCTCAGGTGTCCGTTTCTTTTGGGGACCAGGAAACACCTGGAGTAAAACCCTTGTTTCTTTGGTGCCTAGGCACTAGCTTGATGGCCTTTTGTGCAGAAGAGACTGTACCTTCCTGGAGAACAGACACGTGGACTGGGGTTTGGTGTAGAGCACTGGAGGGGGTCTCTGGTGGCGGCTCAAGGAGCTCCACAGTGTGACCCCTTTCTATGATTTGAAGAATCCAAGCAACTGATGTGATGGTTCTTCACTGATTGAGAGGGAGGGAGAACCGACCTCTGACCACCCCTTTTGGTCAGGGACCAGAAGATGGGGGTCTGGCAAGGAGTCAACTAGAGGTGGGTGCAGCTGCTGGGTCTGGTCCGTCACCCCCGGGATGCTTGGCCATAGCTCCGGCAGAGCAGGGGATGGGCAAGGCGGCGGAGGCTCAGCGCTACCTTTGGGGCTGAGAGGCTATTCTGGACTTCTGGGGCATCTTACAAAAGGAAGGATGCTGTCTGCTCTTAGGCTGAATATAATAGAGCAAATGGACAGACTTGATAGCTCTTCCAGATGCCTGCAGCTCATTTATAATGTTCTGCACATCTGGACCAAACAACTTGGAGCCATTAAAAGGGGCATTAAGTATGTTCTATTGAACGACAACAGGAAAACCCGAGACCCTCAGCCAGGAGTGCCTACAAGGCAAATGCCAGTGGCAGTAGCCCTGGCACCAGTGTCCAAATATCATCAGGAGGGCTTCCACAAAAGGTGCTTGCTAATATCCTTCAGATTCTGCAAGCACTTAAGAACCTCTTGCTTTTGGGTAGAATCAAGAAGGGCCTGGACTGCGGCCTTGCCCTTCTTCCAAAGGGTATTCTGGTACTTAACTATATGAAAAAAGCAGTTTGCAATCCTCAGTACAAGGGTGGAGGAGGCATAAACCCTCTTACCCTAGAGATCGACCCTATGGGTCTCTCTGTCGGGGGAAGGGAGCTAAGGTGCTTGGGCGGCAGTGCTGTGCTGCTGTCTGCAAGCTCTCTGACAGAGCAACTTGCCTCCACTCCAGCCATCCTTTTTATCTATAATTTACTAAGAAGAGCTGCAATTTGATATTCTTGTTCTTGTGGTCACTAGTCCAACCCAAGAACCAAAACGCTTAGCTACTAAGCATTGTAGTTAAATTTAGTTTGGTGTTTTAGTTAGGGTCTTAGCGTAGGCAGGGCAGGGGAGTGAGTTAGTCTAGTAGCTAGTTTTATTTTTTAGTTTAGATTCCTGCAGACCTTATAAACATCTTACCTTTCTGAGTGCTTATCGATGATGAGAGCTGCTGCTGCCTGGTGACCCCTATAACCACCACTGGAAAATCTTCCATCATAGCAGCCGACTCACAGAGCGGCATCAGACCTGGTGCCCAGCCGGTACTAGGAGGTGCTCTTGTGAAGATCTGCGGGGGCTGACTGCTGTTGGGTGGATTCCTAATCCCTGGACAGATCGTGCTCCAAGTTATTAGTTCCTGAGAAGCTGCTGGTATCCAGGGCTCCAGTAATTACTGAGGGCCTCTTTTTCCATTGGACGAGAGGGCTGACTGTATTGCAGAGATCCAGTTTCAGTTTTTCGGCCAGGCCATCTTCTTGGGATAAATGCAGATGCAGAGGGTGTTGTTCACATTTCCACTTCCCAGGGTCAAAGGGACAGAACTTCTTGGAAGGACTATGGCACTGTCTGAACCAGCAATAATTCATCCACCAGTTTTAATTCCATTCGTATTGCCAGTTGCTTTGTTGGTTGGAACTTTCATCTACAAGCCTGAGAAACAACAGTTACGTAAGAACATACCACAACAGTAGATCTTCAAGAGAGGTTCCTGCAGTAGGTCTTCACATATAGGACTATGCCCCGACGTGTCAGGACTGCACGGCACACTTCTAGCTAGCAATCCAAAGAGGGGGGCCGCCCCCGTCGTCACATGATGGGACGTCAGCGTGACCATAAATAGGCGCCGGTCCCTACGCCCACTTTCCAGTACTCCTGCCGGAAGACCCTGGAAGGAGGAAATGGGAGAAAGGAGTAAAACTCCTGGAGCCCGGAGCTACTGAAAAAACAAAGCCCTGGGAAAGGAAAGGAGAGGAAACACAATAGCTGGGGTAAGGTGGGTGGAACGAGACCTACTGCAGGAACCTCTCTCGAAGATCTACTGTTACGGTAAGTTCTTACATAACTGTTATATCTTACTGCGAGAGGGTTCCTGCAGTAGGTCTTCACATACAGGACTGAATACCAAGCAGTCATCCTCAGTGAGACCACTGAAACAAGGGAGGAGGAAGGAACTCATCATACACGTTGGGGTGTGGTCCTTAATAATTTTTCAATGATGTTATTTGTTCGGCGGAAGTTATCTGGGGCTTGTCTGCCTACCACAAATCCTGTTTGATCCATGTGGACCAGGTGGATGATTATGTTATTGAGACAAGATGCTATAACAGCAGTGATTATCTTGTAGTCGGTATTTAGCAGTGAAATCGGCCAGTAGGAGCTGCATTCTGTAGGGTCTTTGCCCTCTTTATGTAGTACAGTGATGTTGGCATAATTACAGGAGGGTGGGACCCCTCCCTCTCCTGACCAGATCTCATTATAAGTGTCAACCAGAAGTGGGGGAATCTCCCCTATGAACTTCTTATAAATTGCCCCCCAAACCTGTCTGGTCCCGGACACTTCCCTGGCTTAATGTTTTTAATAGCTGCATTCACCTTGCCTAGGGTGATCGTGTGTGTCAAGGTCTGTCCTTGTTCAGTTGTTAGTTTCAACAGATTTAGGGTCTGTAGAAAATGAGACGTCTCCACTTGGGGGGATGAGGTTGATAAAGGGTTCTGTAGTAGGACACAAAGGCGTCCGCAGTCTGGTCTCCTTTATAGGTTATTTGTTCTGTTCTGGGATGTTTTATCTTGACAATGGTGATTTTGTTGTTTGCTGGAGGGATAAAAGCCAAGAACTTCATAGCTCTTGGTCCCCCCTCATAATAATTTTGTTTAAGATACTGTAAGGCTTTCTCTGTTTCTACTTTCTGGAGATTTTGCAGCCTGGCTTTAAGTTCTTGATTTCTTCTGCAGCCTGTCTGTCCCATCTCTGTTTTTATTGGTTTTCAGGGTCCTAAGTTGTGAGGTGAGTGCTTTATATTGTGCTCGCCTCTCCTTTGTTTGTAGGATGCAATAGATATTAATTTACCTCTAACTACAGTTTTCACCGTGTCCCATATGATTTGAGGGGAGTATTGGGGCCCCTGTTTAGTTCTACCGATTGTTTAATAGCTGTTTGAATTTTTGAGATTGTTTCTTTGTCTCTCAAGAGGGAGATCATTTTTGAGATTGTTTCTTTGTCTCTCAAGAGGGAGACATGAAGTCTCCACTGTGTTTTCTTAACTGGGAGTTTCAGGTCAACCTCAAGAAAAATGGGCTGATGGTCCGAGTGCGTTGCCATGCCGATCCACATGGATCCTGTGGATCTTTTGCATAAGCAAAAAACATATCTATGCTAGAATATGTTTTAAACCTTGGCGAAAAGCTTGTATATTCCTTTGCTTGTGGGTATTTTGCCCTCCACACGTCTGCCATGCCCATGTCCTCTTGTAGTCTGTTAAAGGTCTTGGCCATATTATTCCTGGGAGAGGGGATTTGTGAAGTGGAGCCCAGGGCACTGTTTAAAACCAGATTCCAATCACCCCAGGCCAGTACCATCCCCTTGGCCCTCTCTGCCAACAGCTTAACTAGGTCTGAATAAAAGGTGATGGGGGATCCCGGGGTGGGGGTACACATTAAGAAGAGTGATTGGGGAATCCTGGACCCTCCCCACAACCATTATATAGCGGGCTCCCTGGTCCACCAGCACCTCCTCCTCTTCAAATGGGAAACTGGCCAGCATTAGTATGACCAAGCCCCACCTCCTACCCTTTTGATGCGAGGGCCCCATACAATCTTGGGTAAGCCCTTGCTTTAAGGTTTTGTGTTTCATCTGGAGAAAGATGGCTCTCCTGAAGGAAACTGATGTTGCACCTCTGTTCCTTTATGAATTTCAAAATGTGCTTCCTCTTGATCGGACTATTGATACCGTTAATACTGTACGATAAGACCCTTGTATTAGTGGCAGTCGTTTTTGTGACTAAAATAACCCCTGGTCGTTGAAAACTTGCTCTGCCTTCGCCTACTGAGCAAATTCCCTCTGTAATTGTGCCCATATGACATTAACTTCAGTAACATTTCAAACCTGCACACTCCAACCTGTAACGTAAGGTTTCTCTTGAACATCTTCAATTAAACATGACCAAAACTGCCACTACTGGCGCTTCAAACAAGTTAACTCAATTGAAAAGTTCCAGCACAGGGCAAGCTGGATGACTGCCCTGCTCTGATCCTCCACGGTCAGACAGCTGGTGATAACTGTCTGGGTAGTGCCACCAGATTGGCACAAATTCCTCCTACCTTGACAGGGAAGTATCAGGTGGGTGGGTTATAAACCCTGAGACCCCCTGAATATCTGATGTTGGGTTAGAGGGCTGGTCACTATGACCTTACTGCCCCCTGAGCCCAAATTTGTAGTTTGTTTTCTGTTGCTTCAAGTTGGCTTAATTTTCAGTCCCTCCCCTTTTAGGTCGGAGTTGCCCTAAATGAGTGAGCCTTTTCTACTGGCTGAGGCCAGAATACTGCAAGAGGGGGAGCAAGTCATGTGAGGGGGGGCCCCAGATGTCCGGAATCATGGCATTGGGGGCCAATACTTATCATGTTTACTATTAAGTAGAGTTAGTCGAGTAGACAGGGCCTCGAGTCCCCCTCAGGGAGACCCTATCCAAGCCAGATTCCCCCCCCCCCCAGGATTCTCTAAAGCAATCTCTTGTCTTGTGTCCCTAATTTTATGGAGCCCCAACTATTTGGCTACATATCCACAAGAAATAAAATGCAGAGATTACACAATCAAAACATGCATATATATCCTCTGTCTATGACATCCATTGGGCTGTTAAGTTTTAAGTCTATATTCTGCCTGGGCAGTTTCTGAGCAGTTCCTGACCATCTTGGGCCGACAGGGGTGGGGTGGGGAGTCGAGCTATCCTCTAACGAGCCACAGAGGAGAAATACTCAGGACTCTGGACCACCCAACTATGAACTCCACAGGGCGCCCCCCCCCACCCCCAAAACCCAGGAAATATGTCTTACTTTTTAGCGCAAAGTTCAGTCCCAGCTTCAGGTGTCTGTTGAAGTTGATGCTCTTGTCTGGTGTCTCGAGGTGTCAGAAGCCAGATCTTGGGCAGCAGTATTGATGTCAGCCAGCAGTACTGGTGAGACAGAGGACTTCAACATCGCAAACACTTCTGCGTGCAGGGTAGCCCTTCTGCTGCTTTGTTGAGAATTCCTCTGCGGGGGGCCCCTCGTGCCACATCCCAAGCTGACTTCAGCACTTCCTTTTCTAGCCATTCCTTTGCCGAGACTGGGACCACAATACCCTGCTTCTCCTGAAACGAGGATGCCGCAAGTAAGTACTGATAGACTATGTTCCCTTTCTCTGTCTCAAAGCGGAGTCTTGACAGGTACAGCAATTGAGCCCCGATGTTTTTGGTGCGAAGCTGCTCTGCGGTTTCCTGGTATGCCATTGTGTAATCGTTGTCTATAGAAATTCTGTGCTTGCCAAAGTGAAAGTCTCTTTGCTTCCATGCCCAGTTGAGGATTTCTTTTTTGGAAGAGTAGGTGGTGAGTTTCAGGACAAATGAGCATGGCCGAGCACCTGCATTGGTCGGGTGTGGAGCCAGGGACCTGTGGGCCCGATCCATTCTCGGGTCAAAATCTTCCAGTAGTTTCAGTGCTTCCCTTAGAACCATTTGTAGAAATACAATAATATTTGGAGCGTCCGCTTCCAGTCCCTCTGGGATACCATAAATCTGCAGGTTTTGTCTTCTGCTATGACCTTCTAGGTCATCCAACTTATTTGTCAACTGTCTCTCCCAGGCCAGTAAATAAAGGACTAGATGATCGTGGCGGTCTGACTGTTCTGTAATGGATGTTAGCTCCAGCTCCAATTGATCAGCTCTGTGTTCAATTTTGTGCAGATCAGATCTAAGGTCAGACTGGTTTTTATCTATTTTATTTACTGTTTTTGCTGTTTGTAGAATAGACGAGATCAAGTCAGCTTCTGCCATGTCAGCAGGTTATGCGGCGGCCATATCTTCCTATCCTGCCACCGGGTCCATGGTCTGATGTATTTTCCCCTGCGCTAGAAGCTCTTTAAGTTTTTGTACCAGGGTCTCTGGATTTCTAGGCTGAAGAACCTTTGATTGGGTCACTTTGGGCAGTGAATTCATGCTGTTTTGAGGCAGATGGAGTTTGATTTCGTCCGGGGGTTTAGGGAGCCAGATAGTTAAGCTGCCATAGGTTTTCTGACTCACTGGAATGGCCTCATCTTATTGACTGAGCTCTGCAGGTCTGCTCTCCTTGAAATTTGAAATTCTAAGCGTCTAGCTTCCTTGTTCTCGTGTGTGTGTGTGTGTGTGTGTGTGTGTGTGTGTGTGTGCGCTGGGGGTCAGGGCTGAGGGGGAAAGGTGTTTTAATCTATTTAGTTTAATGTTTGATGTTGTGGTATGAATGTTTAGGCTCTTTTTGTATGTAGCTGTATATCTGGGAGAGGGCTTGGAATATTTAGCAGGCATTATTTGTTTGCCTGGGTTTAGCCTAGCTAGCCAGTCTGTGTCTTGGGATGTGCAAAGGTCAGGGGTGGGCTAGCATTATTTACGAGACGTCCCAACTACTCAATCTGTGGCCTTTCACCAACCTCCCTGTTTCCATCACTACAGCCTGTTGCTGTCAGAAGGCTGGAATCAGGAGGTGCCGCATTGATCAGTCATGGCGGGGCACCTCAGGCATGTCGGGGGGGAGACAGATGTGGTTAGGCGCAGAAGGCACTCTGGGGCTAGACGGGCCCTAGAGAGAGGCCAGATGTGTTTGGTTCCCATCCCCAGGGTTCTCACCAGACCGAGTGGGCAAGTAGCCAGAGAGGCTGCATTGCCTACCATTCCCCTGAGGGCAGTGCTTTGCAATGCAAGATCGATGAGAAACAAGACTGCAATTATAGCGCACTTTATTTCTACGGTCAGTCTAGCTTGCATTACTGAGACCTAGGTGGGTGATGATGCTGGTCCAGTTTTAGAGGCCGCCGTCCCCCCCACCCTGGGTACTCCGTGCTGCACTGCCCCAGAGTGGAGCGCAGGGGTAGGGGAGTGGCCATCTGTTTTAGATCTGACCTAGGCTTCACCATACACCCAGTGGGAACATCTGGTTCTTTCGAATGTGTGGCAGTTCAAGGGTGTCCGGGTGCAGGCTGCAGGCTCCTCCTGATCTACTGCCCCCCTGGTGCAATGGGAGAGTTCCTGTAGGAGGTAGCCAATTTCATTATCGGCGAAACATTGGAGGCCCCTAGATGTTTAGTACTGGGTGGCTTCAATGTTTGGGCCAATCACGAATCCTCTAGGCTAGGTTTTAACCTCCTCCAGACTATGTCATCTCTGGGCCTGTCACAAGAGATTTATTCCGTGACCCATCGGGGCGGCCACATGTTGGACCTGGTGTTCTCACTAAGGCTTGAGATTAATAACCTCAAAATTGACCAGGTCTTTTGGTCCGATAATTGCACGGTGGAGTTCTCCTTCAGGCCCACCCCCAGAGCCCTCCCCTTGCAGAGATGGTCAACTACGGCCCTTTGAGGGGATTGACCCCAGAAGGATTCTTGGCGGTGGATGTTCTATCTAGTATGAGTAATGCATGTGCAAGGTGGTTACCATAACAAGCAAGCAATGTCCAATGCGCCGACACCCTTGCACTGGACTGCAGGCTAATGTTCTTCACTTGAGATCCCCATGGTTTGATGGGGATCTCAAGGTGATGAAGATTGCGGGTCGGAAGTTAGAGTGCTACTGGCAGAAGACCAGGCTGGAGGTGGATAAACTGGTCCTGCATGCCTACTACAGTGAGTTTAAGAAGAGAGAGTTGCGGGGAGGTTCCACAGGAAATGAACACTTCTTTTATGTTTATGCTGCCATTCCCGATGTGTTGTTTACAAAAGATGTAGATCCCATTTCTGGGATAAAAAATAGGAAGCGCTCAAAAATTTAATTTGTAGACAGTCTTTTCGTATTCCAATAATCCTTTTATTCTATAAAAATGGCAAGCCTCAATGTTTCACCTCGCAGGTAGGCTTTATCAAGAGAAGCCCTTCTAAATAAATATATATGATTAAATAACTGTCCACAACCACATATATCAAAAATCCATAACACAATAATAAAAATAATAACAACCACTGATGCTACTTACTTGTTTTTATATTTATAACTCTATAATTCCCTTATTCAGTCATTATCTGAAATTCACAATCCTAAAAAATATATATAAAACATTAAGTCCTTGATCTTATTATATCTCTGTGATTGTTCTCACATAAAAAATGAAATGCTAAATGTGAGACCAGGGAACCCATCACCAATCACCACAAATTAGTGAGCCAAATGCTAAATAATTAAATACATACTCATTTATACCTGTATCTTCTGAGGTATTTATATGGCTTAATTTTTTACTTCTTGCAACCTTATGCTCTAACGAAATCGCCATATGCTTCTTTTCATCCACTTCATGGCTATAATTAAGCAAGGAGAACCATTCATAAACATCTCATAATCATATATTGACAGCATCAGCCTTAAAGGTCTGAAAATCTAATGTGTTAACATCATAAACACTTTAATATTTCCTTACAGAAAAAAAAGAAAAAAAGATTCTCTCTTGTTTGTAATTTACCACCACATACAGTGAAAAGCTTTTATGTTTACTTCCCATAAAGTTTTTATAATTGCACGTTGTTGAAAATCATTTAAAACATTAATGGTTCTGAAACAGAGACTTCATAATCATATATTAACAACATTAGCCTTAAAGATCTTAAATCTTATATATTAACAGAATGAACGCTTCATTATTTCCTTACAAAAAAGAGAAAAATCTCATATTTCTAATTTAGCACCACATGCGCTAAAAAGCGCTTTCATATTTACTTTCAAAAAGTTTTTTTACAGTCACATACTATTGAAAATCATGGAGCACATCAATGGTTTTAAAATAAAAATAAAAACGTCATATATTTCAGAATTTCAGAATTTTATCCCCACACAGGTAAATATAGTGTAAACCCATCTCGGCAGGCATATGTTTGTCCCTGATTGTTATAAACAATCATACACTATCATTCATTACAAGCTCATATTTCCAAAAAAACTTTTAAAATCACTTGCTACTAGGTGTCATTAGATACATGTATATTTCTAACATTAAATCAGCATATGCCTAAAGACTTCTAAAATTTCTTTTTTATCTCCAAACGGGGAAAAAAAGGGGGAGGGGGGGATAGACCCGTCTCTGTTAGCTTCAGTCGCGTGTTTATCCTTAATAGCTACAGGCATTCACTTACTGCTGTTAATCCCAAGCGTAAATGCTACCAGCAGCCCCATTACCCTCTCCTAGCGAACATCGTAAATCCTGAATCCATATTAATCATAATGGACTTACAATCTGAAAATCTCGGAATACTACTCATAATGTAAGAGTTTTCAAAACCTCTCAATATTATAGTTGTAAACAGATTGTCACTTGCTGGTGCTACCTATACACTTCGCATCTCAAAAAGCAGCCGCATTAAATCTCTCTCTCATTTCCAGACAAAGCCGCAATGAAATCAAGAAGTAAAAAAAGGGTTTACTAAAAATTCAAACCTTATCATTCTCCTTCTGTGTGCGTCAGATGCCAAACCGCATACCATCTAGATTTTTTTTTTTTTTTGAAATTACTCTTTATTCCTCCTCCCAGCCTGCCACCTCCGACCCTTCAGGGAGGACAACTGGACATCCCACTGCCTGGAACCCTACCCATACAGACCACCAGACCCCCATGGAGCCGTGGATTACCCACCGGGCAGGGACGAGGCGGGGGATCAAACCCCGTTACTTACGTTTCGTCGGTCTGTGGTCTGCTGGGCGGGCACAGGCAAATCGTGGGGCACGGCCACGGTCCTCCCATCTTCCCAGCTGAGGCAGGCTTGTTCCTCATTTTCTCCCTCCCCGAGCAGCCAACAACCTCCCCTGACGTCATGACGCACGCGCCGACGTCCGTGCTGCTCAAAGGCCAGCCATCCCCTAGTGGGGCTTGCAGTTCCTGGAGCCTCTGCTTGGGGTCATGCAAGTGTCGGGCATCGTCCGAATCCCTCCCCGGAGAAGGCGAGCTGTCGTTGGACGCTCAAGCCTGTCTCCCACCGACGACCTAGTCCGCCTCCTCAAACCCGGGGTCGCCGGGCGTGAGCAGGTGTGGGCGCCCAGCGCCAACCTCAGCGCCACTGGGCCGCCCCATCTAGATTTTTTGGCTGTCACTCTTGTGGGCCTTAAAAAGCGCTCTAATTATGACATAATCTCTTGTTTCTCTTAAAGACATAGTACCAGAAGGAATTTGGCTTTGAGTTATTTAAAACTACCTTTTAAATAAATCATAAATTTCTCTTTTCACGATGTCTGCATAAGTTTCTACAGCAGGACAACATCCAACTGGAGGATTATATGTAGATGTTACCCCCAAAGCACTCTTGATATCCTGTTTGTAATCTTTTACTTGTAATTGGTTACTGAATTGAGCTTTAAGACGTAATGACCTAAAAAATAATTGTAAATCACACTCTAATTCAAATAAGTTCAAACTTGTGGTTGGTGCAAACGATAGAACCCTAGCTAGTATTCCAAATTCTATATCATTCAAATGTCTTTTGCTTAAATTGAAAACAGGAACTACTTTTGATAATATCTCTGCTTGGGGCGAGTGTCTCCCCGTCCTCTGCCTGTTCCTGTTCCTCCTCCTATGCCGATTCGTCCCTGCTCTACACCCTCTTCCATTCCATTCCTGTTCCTCATGGCATACCTTGGTTCTCTCTGTTCCTCCATCCTTAGTTGACCCGATGAGTCTCTGTTCTCTATTTCCTGTGTAGAAAAATGTTCTCTCGTATGTATTTCTGAAATCTGTCTATTACCCGTATCTGCTCTATGTGTTATTCTGTTAGATGATCTTTCTATTTCCTGCGGTGTTTTAGCAGTAGAATGTATATTACCACTTGTCCTACTATAGCTGCTATCAATTTCAGATCCACTCTCTTCTTGTCTATTCTTATAGGTCCAATTTGTCCTTAAATTATTTCTCGTATGTGTATACACTCTGTTTTCTTTATAATCATTTGTATCCCGATTAAACTTCTTTAATTTTTTTTGTCTGAGATTTCTTTCATAGGTATCTATCTTTTGTTTAATTTGTTCTATAGTCTTGTTAAACTCTTCTAGTTGTAATTTGAGTTTTAAAGCCTCCTTATCAAGATTTATTTGCTCGGCTAATTTTCCCCTCTCCTGTATTATAGCCTCAATTAATGCATAAATGATCTCAACCGAGCATCTTGTTCTTATCCCATCCCACTCCATATCCAATTTAGGTTATTTAATTCCTATATTGTGTTCCACATATACTCTAAGACCTCTTGGTATTAGCATGCCAATCTAGGCGGCAGTCTCTAAATTCCTGATTTTCAATTCTATGAACAGCTTGTTTTGCATTATCGAATGTACCTGATGAAAAATTTCTGTCTCCTCTAATCTGTCCTAACAACTTTTCTTTTTCAGCATTTCCCCCTTTTATCCTTATTTCTCTTCCTCCTTTTTGTCAACATCCCCCCTTTCCCCCTTTCCCCAATTTTTTTTAGTGTTTCTTTAGGATGTATGAGGTAAATAACAAAAAATATTTTTCTTCCCTTTTCTGATCCATAAAAAATAATGAATGAGTAATATAGTATAAACACATGAAAATGTTCATATACGACTTCAAAATAATGTATTAAATATTGTGATGTTTGGAATAATGTTATTTGCATTGGATAACACAAACAAAATGATAGACAGGAGTGTATTTAAGTAATGAATAGGGTGATACAGGGCAAAACCAAATTCTTTCTGGTACTATATCTTTAAGACAAACAAGAGATTATGTCATAATTAGAGCGCTTTTTAAGGTCCACAAGAGCGACAGCCAAAAAATCTAGATGGTATGCGGTTTGGCATCTGACACAGACAGAAGGAGCATGATAAGGTTTGAATTTTAGTAAACCCTTTTTTTACTTCTTGGTTTCATTGCGGCTTTGTCTGGAAATGAGAGAGAGATTTTAATGCAGCTGCTTTTTGAGATGCGAAGTGTATAGGTAGCGCCAGCAAGTGACACTCTGTTTACAACTATAACATTGAGAGGTTTTGAAAACTCTTACATTATGAATAGTATTCCGAGATTTTCAGATTGTAAATCCGATTCAGGATTTACGATGTTCGCTAGGAGAGGGTAATGGGGCTGCTGGTAGCATTTACGCTTGGGATTAACAGCAGTAAGTGAATGCCTGTAGCTATTAAGGATAAACACGCGACTGAAGCCAACAGAGATGGGTCTATCCCCCCTCCCCCTTTTTTTCCCCGTTTGGAGATAAAAAAGAAATTTTAGAAGTCTTTAGGCATATGCTGATTTAATGTTAGAAATATACATGTATCTAATGACACATAGTAGCAAGTGATTTTAAAAGTTTTTTTGGAAATATGAGCTTGTAATGAATGATAGTGTATGATTGTTTATAACAATCAGGGACAAACATATGCCTGCCGAGATGGGTTTACACTATATTTACCTGTGTGGGGATAAAATTCTGAAATATATGACGTTTTTATTTTTATTTTAAAACCATCGATGTGCTCCATGATTTTCAATAGTATGTGACTGTAAAAACCTTTTTGAAAGTAAACATGAAAGCGCTTTTTAGCGCATGTGGTGCTAAATTAGAAATATGAGATTTTTCTCTTTTTTATAAGGAAACAATGAAGCGTTCATTCTGTTAATATATAAGATTTAAGATCTTTAAGGCTGATGTTGTTAATATATGATTATGAAGTCTCTATTTCAGAACCTTTAATGTTTTAAATGATTTTCAACAACGTGCAATTATAAAAACGTTATGGGAAGTAAACATAAAAGCGTTTCACTGTATGTGGTGGTAAATTACAAACAAGAGAGAATCTTTTTTTCTTTTTTTTCTGTAAGGAAATACTGAAGTGTTTCTGATGTTAACACATTAGATTTTCAGACCTTTAAGGCGGATGCTGTCAATATATGATTATGAGATGTTCATGAATGGTTCCCCTTGCTTAATTATAGCCATGAATTGGATGAAAAGAAGCATATGGCGAATTCATTAGAGCATAAGGTTGCAAGAAGTAAAAAATTAAGCCATATAAATACCTCAGAAGATACAGGTATAAATGAGTAGGTATTTAATTATTTAGCATTTGGCTCACTAATTTGTGGTGATTGGTGATGGGTTCCCTGGTCTCACATTTAGCATTTCATTTTTTATGTGAGAACAATCACAGAGATATAATAAGATCAAGGACTTAATGTTTTATATATATTTTTTAGGATTGTGAATTTCAGATAATGACTGAATAAGGGAATTATAGAGTTATAAATATAAAAACAAGTAAGTAGCATCAGTGTTTGTTTATTATTATTTTTATTATTGTGTTACGGATTTTTGATATATGTGGTTGTGGACAGTTATTTAATCATATATATTTATATATTTATTTAGAGGGGCATCTCTTGATAAAGCCTACCTGCTAGGTGAAACGTTGAGGCTTGCCATTTTTATGGAATAAAAGAATTATTGGAATACGAAAAGACTGTCTACAAATTTAATTTTTGAGCGCCTCCTATTTTTTGTCCCAGAAATGGGATCTACATCGTTTACTACAGTGCGTACCAGGGGGCAATCAACCATAAGAAGGCAGAGTTCCTATCCAGAGAGATTACTGCAGGGAAGAATTAACCAACTGTGCTCTTTCAGACTGTAGATCGGCTACTATAGCCAGTCTGTCTACAGCTGAAAAAAGCCTTTTCCACTGCCTTATGCAAGGAGTTTGCTGAGTTCATCTCTGACAGGGTGTCCACCATCCGGTGCAGAAGTGAGCCAGAATATGGCCGACAGCAGTTGCCTTGGGCATTGAAGGGGTACGCCGCCTGTTTGGGGCAAGTTTAAACTGGTGAAGGTGGCTGAGGTCACTTGAGGTTGCTTCCAAGCTGAAGCACACATATTGTGAACTGGACCCGGTGCCAACATGTTTCTTAATAGGATGTATCGACTCCGTTGGCTTGCTGTTTGCCTTGATTGTCCGGTGCTTTTTATCAGGGGGTGGGGGTCCCAGATTCCTTGAAAGAGGCACTGGTTAGACCCCTTCTGAAGAAACCATTTTTAGACCCTGACATCAAGGCGAATTACCGACCTATCTCCAACCTTCCTTTTTTAGGAAAGGTTGTTGAAAAGACTATGGTGCAGCAGCTTGAGAAGCACCTTGTGACCTTTTATCTATATGAGCCACTCCAGTCTGGGTTTCATGCGAGACATAGCACAGAAACTGAGTTAGTTTGGGTACACAATGACCTCCTCAGGGCAAGAGATCGAGGGAAGGGGTCAGTTCTCATTCTCCTCAATCTCTCCTCAGCATTTGACACAGTGGACCACTTGTGTGTTACTCGACTGCCCGAGAGAGTACTGTGGACTTGACAGCACTATCTGCTGGTTTGAGTCCTACCTCACTAACAGGAGGCAACGAGTGGTGATGGGGAACTTCTCCTCCTACCCGAGCCTCCTGTCTTGCGGGTGCCTCAGGGTTCGGTCCTGTCACCAGTGTTGTGAGACGTGTACATGCTGCCCTGGGTGAGCTCATTAGGAAGTACAGCTTGGGTTTTCATTGCTATGCAGATGACACCCAGCTGTATCTCTCCTTTGCCCCGGGACATCCAATGCAGTGGAAGTGCTAAATAATTGCCTTGCCGAGATCAGTAACTGGATGGCCTCCAGCTGGTTGCGACTGAACCCTGATAAGACGGGAGGTACTGGTGGTGGAGTCAAACAGAAGGCATGATAGGATGGCCTCTGGTGTGGCAACAGGTTTATTCCTGGGGCCTACACAACTGAAGGCCTCCTCTAGGGTGTGTGATCTGGGCGTTATCCTCAACGACGGGCTGACATTTGAATCCCAGGTGTCGTCTGTTGTCTGAACCAGTTTTTATCATCTGAGGAATATCACTAGGATCAAACCCCTAGTTCTGCCTAAGGACCTCCCCACTTTAGTGCATGCCTTTGTGACGTCCAGGCTGGATTACTGTAATGCGCTCTACTTTGGGGTCTCTGGGGACACCCTGTGCCAGCTGTAGTTAGTGCAGAATGCAGCCGCTAGGCTGCTGACTGGGCAGTCTAAATATAATCATATCACTCCAGTACTGCGTGAACTGCACTGGCTGCCGGTTAGGTGGAGGGTTCTCTTTAAGGTGGGCTTACTCACCTTTAAGGCCCTAAGTGGACCTGGCCCTGGCTACCTGATTGACCTTCTAACACCTGATGCACCGGTCTGCTCCCTCCGTTCTTCTTCTAGGGGCCTCCTTGCAAGTAACAGGACGAGATTAAAAACTACCGGCGTCAGAGCTTTTAGTGCCGCTGGCCCCATCCTCTGGAATTTGCGTCCTCCAGCTATAAGGGAGGGCCCCTTCAGTTGACGGATTCAAAGCCCACCTCAAGACCTATTTATTCACTCAGGCATTCCCAGACACTGCCTTTTAATGACAGTTCTAATTTACGGTTTCTATCTTGCAGGCAGCTGTTTTATCTTTATTATAGGCCTGCTGTCTTATTATATTCTATTTAAGTTATTTGAAAGGCTATGCTTGTAGTTCAGTGTTCAAGCAGCCAGCCACTCCCCCTTCCTGAGCTATATAAGCAGTTCCTCCCAGCCTCTTTCTGAAACACTTTTTTCTTTGCCCCACCATCCTCCCCTCCTCCTCCAATGGCTTGCTTCTGTCCTCCGGGGATTTTTCATAAGGTACCCTTAGCCAAGGGAACATTCCCAAGGCACCTCTAGGGGTGGAACCCTCTTCAAGTGCTCCCTGCCTTCGGTACCCCTACAGGGTGGAAATTCCTAATGGAATAGAGAGTGCGAACGGCCAAAGCAAAGTAGCACAGTTGCACAAGCATAACACTACTGGTTGTGTAGGCCACTTAATTATATTTATGCATGTTTCCTTTTTTTTTTTGTACTTGTTTTATCTTTTATATTTTATATTTTTACTTGTACAGTGCCCAGAGCCTCCAGGATTGTAGTAGTAGTAAAAATGTTATTCATCTGTAATGAATTGGGTAACTCATCTGAGACAAGCTAATTTCAAGTAAGGTCCATTGTACAGAATTGCAAGCAGTTTAAATAATTAGGCAATTTTAAACAAAGTTACAAATAATTTAAACAAAGACACAGATAGGATTGGGTGCCTTAGAAATAAAATTTGCCTTGCCCTAGATCTATCATGGGCTGCCTTAATAAAGTACAGTTACGTAAGAACTTACCATAACGGTAGATCTTCGAGAGAGGTTCCTGCAGTAGGTCATAACATATAGGACTGTGCCCCTTGGTGTTAGGACCGCACAGCAAACTTTTGCTAGTAATGTCTGGCGGGGGACCGCCCACCCTACGTCAGGTGACTGACTTCAGCGTGACCCTATAAAGTGGGCAGTCCCCACGTCCACCTTCCAGTTCTTGAGACCCAAAAGGGTATGACAGGAGAAAGGATGGACATCCTGCAGCCCAATCCAGAACAGCCTGTAAGAACAAGCAGAAAGCTGGGGAAAGGAGGGAGGGAAAGTATGATCTACTGCAGGAACCTCTCTCGAAGATCTACCATTACAGTAAGTTCTTATGTAACAGTACTATCTTACTTCAAGAGGATTCCTGCAGTAGGTCATAACATATAGGACTGAATCCCAAGCAGTCACCCTCAGTGAGACCACTGAAACAAGGGAGGAGGAAGGAAAATGCATTGACCACAGCAGGTCTAAGACAACAGACCCTGCAGAACAGCTAGGCCAAATCCGGCCCTACGCCTAGAGGCAATGTCCAAACTGTAATGCTTCGTGAAAGTATGGACTGAACTCCAGGTTGCTACGGCACAAATCTCAGCTGCAGAAACATTTTTCAGGGAAGCTGTGGAAGCAGTCCTCCCCCTAGTGGAGTGACCTCTGACCTCCCCCGGAAGAGACTTATCGTACTTCTGATAACAGAAACGGATGCAGTTAGCCTGAAGCTCAGAAATCCTTCGAGCAGAAGTAACCGCAACTAAAAAGAGTGCTTTCCAAGACAGGAAGTGTATCTCACAGCTTACCGCTGGTTCAAAAGGAGGCAACCTAAGCTTTTCTAAAATAAAATTCAAATCCCAAGGTGGGGTAGGGTTATGGATAGGGGGCTTCAAGTGGAGGATCCCTTTCAAAAAGGTTTTGGAGATCTCCAGTTGTGCAACAGTTTTCCTGTCCACCAAAGTATTATAGGCAGAAATAGCAGACAGGTGGACCTTCAGTGAGGAATAGCTTAGACCAGAGTCAGACAGGTGCAAAAGGTACTCCATAACCTGGGGCACCAAGCAGGAAAAGGGGTCTCTACCTTTGCCGACTGCCCAAATGGAAAAACGCTTCCATTTCATAGCATAGGTACACCTAGTTGAAAGCTTTCTAGCTTCCACTAGAACTTGAGCAACCCAATGGGAGACTCCAAAACGCGACACAATTATGTCTGAAGGAGCCACGCATGAAGATGTAGGGACCTGAGTCCTGAGTGCACTAGTCTGCCCTGTTCCTGTGTCAACAGATTGTGCTGAAGCGGGAGGGGTACTGGGGATTCCACGGCCAGCTGTTGCAGGAGTGGAAACCAAATCTGCCTGGGCCAGAGGGGGGCTATCAGAAGCATCTAAGTGCCCTCTGCCTGAAGCTTCAATAGGACACACTGTAGACTGGGAAAAGGAGGGAAAGAGTACAAGTACTTCCCTATCCAGCAGAGAGACAACGCGTCTTGCCAGATAACACCAGGCCCTTGAACGAGCAAGCAAAAACTGGGTAGTTCTGCACTGGATGGGGAGGTGAAGAGATCTATCTCTGGCCATCCCCAACGATGGAACAGAAGTTCTGCTCCATTCTGATGAAGTTCCCATTCTTGAGTTCATGTCGTTGTTCGGCTAAGGCTGTCCACCAGGACACTGTGGACACCTGGTACATGTATGGCCATGAGGAACAGGTTGTGCTGGACTGCCCAGTACTACACCCGCATTGCCTCCTGGCAAAGGGGGTACAACTGGGTGCCTTCCTGCTTGTTGATGTACCAGACCACTGACATGTTGTCTGTCTATACTAGCACTGTTCCCACAAACAGAAGGGGCCGAAAGGCCTGAAGGGCCTAATGAACCCCCCTCATCTCCAGGATGTTTATATGGAGAGATGCTTCCAGCTGGGACCACGTCCCTTGTGTCTGATGATCCCCCAGGTGGGCCCCCCAACCCAGACCCGAGGTGTCTGTGGTGAGGGTCCAGGAGGGAAGGGGTGTTCTGAAAGGCAACCCTCAAGACAGGTTTTGAAGATCCTGCCACCATAAGAGGTCTTTCTTGAGCATGCTGGACTCGAAGACAGGAAGATTTAGATTGTCTGAACGCTAATGCCATTGGACTCTTAAAAGTCCATTGGGCGATCCTCATATGTAACCTGGCCAAGGGGACCACAGAAATGGTCACTGCCATCAAACCAAGAAGGTGTAAGAATGCCCTGGCAGGAATATGCCTGGAGGAGACTAACAGTTTGACTTGCTCCAGCAGAGTATCCGCTCTGTCCAAGGGTAAGAAGGCCCCGCCCTGGACCATGTCCAATACCACCCCAATGAATTGGAGGTGTTGAGAGAGAACCAGGGATGACTTGGGGTAGTTGACAGTAATCCCCGGTTGAGTAAAAAGATCCAGGGTGAAGGACAAAGACTTCTCTAGGCTGCTCCTGGACAAAGCTGCCAAGAGCTAATTGCCCAAATATGGGAACACTGCAATGCCCAGACGGCGAAGAGCCGCTGCCACCACCGCCAGGCACTTGGTAAAGACCCTGGGTGCCGAGAAAAGGCCAAAGGGGAGGGCTTTGAATTGGAAGTGCTCCTCTAGAAAAGGAAATGCAGGAAACGGTGGTGGCTGGGGAACACTGGGATATGCAGGTAGGCATCCTGCATGTCCAGTGCACAGAGCCAATGGTCTGTCTGTAGCAAGGGCAGAAGACCCTATACATTCAGCATGCAGAACCTTTTGTATTCCACGAAAAGGTTCAGTTGGCTGAGGTCCAGGATGGGCCTGAGGTCACCCGTCTTTTTTGGGACGAGGAAGAAATGGGAGTAAAACCCTCCCCGTGTCCAAGGGACTGGTTCTATGGCACACTTCAGTAAGGCCAGTATCTCTTCCTCGACCAGAGATGCCCGGATCGGGGAGTAGCGGGATCGAGCTGGAGGAGACTTTGGAGGTCTTTCCAGAAAGTCGATGGTGTGGCCTCTTGACACTAGTTGCAAGACCCATGACTCTGATATTATGCCCTGCTGTTCCTTTAGGTGAAGGACAAACCTTCCTCCCACATGCTCCACAGTGCTGGGAGGTGGAGGAGGGGGAGGAGTGAATGAGTCAGGAGGCAGAGGGACAGGAAGGGAGGGATCCCCCAGCTGTTCTCTGGGTTTTGGAGGCAGGGGTGAGGTGATGGCTGACCCCGGCGCTCTCCTTTTATTCTGATGCCTGGCAAAGGGTTGCTTACCTTGCCGCTTGTGCTGGTGCAGAAAGGGCTGTTTTGGTTTGAAGCCCACCTTGTACAAGGATTTTATGGATCTTAGGGCTTGTTCATTGTCCTGAAGACCCATAATGATGTCCTTAGTGTCCCCTCCAAAGAGAACTGATCCTCAAAAGGGAGAATCCTGGATGGCTGCCTGTACATCAGGGGAAAGCCTGGAGATACGCAGCCAAGCATGAAGCCAGAAGCATACGACCTTGGCGAAGAACGAGCCACTGCATCCACTGAGTCATAAGCAGCTCTAAGCGCATGCCTGCAAGATATCTTGGACAAACGCAGGTCCTTAGTGAGTTCTGCCTTGAGATCCAAGTCCTCCAGAGTCTGAAGATGAGCTTCCAGTTTAGCCATAGTGGCATTCTGGAAGGAGACCATGTGTACTATGTAGTTGAGCAAACGAAGAGCACAGGTGGAGGAGGCATAGAATTTTAGCCCAAACTGGTCTAGCTGCCTTGATTCTTTATCGGGGGGGAGGTACTCATGTGTTTTGGCTTGGCAGTACAGTCGTGAGCTGCAGCTATTACGATGGAATCTGCCTTGTGTTGGGTATCTAGAAAGGAAACGCACTCTGGCGTATGGTAAATCCAGTCTGCCTTTTTCGGGATGGCTGGAATAGAATGGGGCAACTTCCAAATGGTGGTAGTGAGATCCTCATGGGGAGCGGTCCAAGGAGGAATAGGAATTGGAGATACCTCTTCTAGGTCTAGGTGTTCAGCTAGACGCTTATGTTTGGAGTCTTGTTCTTCCACGTTCCATCCATTAGTGTGCTGTATGATGTGGAGAAGTTCTGTGAAGGAGGGGTCTTTGGGAGGTGATTTTGGCGACTCCTTGCCCTTAGCTCCTGTGGTTCCGGACAGTCCGGAAAAAGAATCAGAGGTTCTAACACCTGGTAAGCTGATCTCCTGAGTGGCACCTCCGGATATGTGCACCGTGGTTGACTGAAAAGAACCCATGGGTGACAAGGAGTGGGGGTTGGGGGTAGCCACCGGGGCTGGCATCCTTTTATCCAGGTTGGAAACCAGCTGAGATCTGGCTTCCTGCCACCAGGACTGAATCATAGACTGAAAGTCCTGTTGTGGACTTCCGGTTCCACCCCTGCATCGCATGGCTGCTTAGTCTATTGCTCTGTGATCTCCCCCCCCGAGCAAAAAACATCCACCAAGCACGTTTAGCGATCCAGATTAAGTTTAAAAATTAATAAAACAGGAAAAGAGGGGATATCAGTAGAAAATTTGAAGTTTGGTCCAAACTGGTAAGAGAGATGGACAGCGGAAGGGAATGGTCTGAATCGGAGGACTCCGGCCTAGATAATAAGCAATCCGTTACAAACTCTGCCCCTCGCAAGTCAGCACAGAAAAGTTCTCGATCAACAGCTAGACCTAAGGCAAAAAAGGCGAAACTCGACCTTATATACCAAGAACTATTATCTTTTAGAGCAGAAATTAAACAATTATATGGAGAACTCCGTAGAGATGTAATGGTACTGGAGCAAAGGGCAGATGATACGGAGAGGCAACTAACAGCAACAGAAAATAGAGTAGATGACTTGGAAATACAGCTACAACAAATGCAACAACAACAGGAAATAATAGAAGCCAGACAAGAGGACGCTGAAAACAGGGCAAGGAGAGAAAATGTTCGCTTATACTGTAGAAGGCTCCAATATTAAAGAGTTTGTGGACACTCTGCTACACACAGCCCTAGAGCTGCCTGAGGGGTTCCAGCTAAATTTAGAGAGGGTTCACCGGGCCCTGGCTCCGAAACCAACTGACCCTGCTGCTCCTCCAAGATCTATAATTGCTAGATTTAACAGTTTTGCCACTAAGGAACAAATACTAATGATGGCTTGGCGCAAACAAAAAATTTATTATGGTCAAAAGCGTTTTTACCTGGACCATGACTATGCACCGAAAACAATGAGGCAACGCAGAGCTTATTTACCCCTGTTGCCGGTGATCAGAGCAGCAGGACACAGGTTCTCGACCCCTGACCCTTCCCACTTGATAGGTCACCTGCTGAACTGTAAGAAGGAATATGCAACAGCTCTAGAAGCAAGGCAAGATCTCTCGAAACTGGGTCTCCATTTTCCTGATCATAAGAAAGAAATGGCGGAATTTACTCCACGACCTCCATGATGGCAAAAATTCCCACAGAAAACAAAGAAGGGACAAGAGATAACGCAGGACCCGAAGAAAGCATTGGCAGCTTTTAATCGCACAGAACATACAGCAGAAAATCTGCAGACCTGAATAGACTGCCGAACTCTAGAAGCCAGAAGTTGATAAATCGGGAGGTAGGTGGGTGGCGGGGGTGGGGGTGAGGGATTTGTCCCAGGGAATCCTTGATCCTCGACTGCCCTGACTCTAGGCCCAGTAAATACAAATTGAAAACCTGAAGTGACAGGCTGGGTCATCTGCCGAGGCGGCGATGGTATCGGATCCATTCCCCCCCCTTTTTTCTCCACCCCCCCGAGCCCCTTTCTCCTCTATCTTCCCCCTCCTAAGGAAGGAAGATGGTCTGGGAACTTAAGATAAAGCCGATGGGCTCTAGAGGCTAGTCGGAGTGAAAACATCAAAAAATACTACAGGTCTCTCATGGCTTGGAAAAGGATATACCAGAACATTTTCTTTATAGTGGTTGGGACCAAACAAGTTTTTTCTGTTGTATTCTTTCTCTCCTTATTATTTAAAGGGGGAGATAGAAACTCACGGGGGAAATGCGATGTACATAGCAACAAAAGCAGGGGCGATGACATATTTAATCTTGTTATGTGTTTTTACGATCATAATAAGGTATGATGGGACTTTCAGTTGCTCCCAGGAGGCCCCAGGCTTTTCAGCCCTGGGTCTTACCTCCACTCCTATTGGATTTGTGATTCCATCGTTATATCCCACTGGGAACATAGGGAGGAAGAGATTATACTCCCCCACCTTAGAAGTAACCAAATTTAGGGTGTATATATGTTTTAAACAGTTTTTGAACTGTCAGTAATGTTTGTTAAGGTTAAAGTTGAGAACCCATACAGTATGGGAATTAGAGAATTTAAAGGTATCTCAATTAAAGTTTTGGATAAGACAGATAAGAAGTACAGAAGGTAAACAACAAATAATGGGTACACGGCAAGAGGAAGAAAATGAGGGAAATATTTTGAATAGCTTTATAGTTAGTAATTTGAAAGAAAAGACAACTGTAATTCAAGATGGATAGCGACAGTGGCAAAACAAAATAGACAGGATAGAATGGGAAGAATTAAGCACTTTCTACAGAATTAAGCAGTCTTCAAAAGGTATAAACGATGGCTAATTCAATATGTGCAGTCTTATAGATTAACATAAACGGAATTAATAGCCCTATAAAGCGTTCTCAATTACAGCAATTTATTAAACGACAGGCCCCAGATATTATATATATACAGGAGACACACCTGACACAGGTAGAACATGTGAAGTTGGGGGCGGGGAGTAGATATAGGGTATATTCGGCCTCTAGCAAAATGGGATGGAGAAGAGGGGTTGTTATTCTTCTTCCAGCTGCCTTACCTTTTGAGGTGGAGGTGGATTATACAGACCATACTGGTTGCTTTGTCATAGTACAGGGCAAATTATATGGCAGGGACATAACCCTAGTGAATGTATATCTCCCACCAGCCTCCCCACAGGCGAGGTTACGCCAACTGTTTAATAAAGTGATGGATCTACAAAGAGGCATTTTAATAATGGGGGGTTAATGTCACTGAATCGGGTTTGGACACTACTAATCCTCTGGCATATAGAAAGTCTCCGACTCAAAGTGCTTTGTCTCTCAGACTAAAGCGTTAGGATTTTAGATATATGGAGACACTTTTACCCTAGAGGAAGGGATATCATGATGAGTCACCACGGTTTAGAACAAAGTCCAGAATAGATGACTTCTTTACCTCAGTAGAACACTTAGATGTTTTAAGAGACTTTTCTTTATTAGGAAAGTTTTTGTCAGATCATACTCAATGCTTCTTAAATTAGATTTGGGAAGCCACAGAAGCAGACATTCTGAGACTTAATTTATCCTTTCTTAAAGACCAAGAACTAAAGGATGTTTTGGCAACCAGAATACCACAGATTATAAAGGAGAATACTACCCCAGGAACCTCGGCAGGATAATTTAGAATACATTAAAAGTAGTCATATGGGGATAATTGATAGCCTATTGTGCTAAGAAACAAAACAAAGCGATATAAGATATAAACAACTGCAAGCTAGACGGGGCCTACCTCCAACAGAGAGGAGACCAAGTAGGGAAAATCTGGTACTAGATTGATGAGACGCCGGTGGGAGCTCCAGGCCACTACAGATCATCAGGTGCCCAGCAAAATGCAACAGTTAAAGAGATATTATTACGAAGGGGGACCAAAGGGAGCCCAACATTTAGCTAAAAGAATGAGGGGCTCAAAGCAAACAGCTACAATAATGAAACTCAAAGATCTAACTTCTGGAGTGGTGAAGGGAAGCACCCCCGAAATCCTCGAAATTTTTCATAAATACTATACAGATCTCTACTCTAACGTAGCCCCCCATCAGAAAATGACATTGCTCGGTTTTTGGCACCTTTATCTTTCAGGAAATTAACCTGCTCGCAAATAGAACAACTCAAGCTGCCACTGACAGAGGCAGAAATTAGTGGGCAGGTAAGCAAGCAGCGACATAAATCACCAGGCCCAGATGGTTTCCACAGGAATGGTACAACAGCACTTCCCTATTAATTAGCCTAATGAAACAAGTTTTTATAGAAGTGCAGGTAGGGGAACTACCCCCACTCCATCCTGGGCATCGCAGTAATTTCAACAATCCTAAACCAGGCGAGACCACGACACCCTGAATCTTATAGGCTAATCTCAATTTTAAACTGCGATTTAAGCTGTATATGGCAATATGGGCCAAGAGAATGGAGGATATTCTCCCCAAATTGATACATCAGGATCGATCCGGGTTTTTAAAGAATTGCCAGACATCAGATAATACTATCAGAGCCTTCCATCTGCTTTCGTACGTTACTAGCACATCTTTGCCAACGGTGATGGTGAGCTTGGATGCATACAAAGCATTCGACTGGGTACGATGGAGTTATTTATGGTTGGTTCTGAGGGCCTTTGACTTTCCGGTGGAAATGGTTAAGTGGATAAGCAATCTCTACGTTAACCCTAAGGCCTACGTAAAAGTAAATGGATCCTTGTCCTCACCACTTACACTGAAAGGGGACAAGACAGGGATGCCCCTGTCGCCTTTACTATTTGCACTCTATATAGAGCCATTAACATTGGCACTCAGGAGGCTAAAGACATCAGGGGTTAAAATAGGAAGAGACATATACACTATGTCATTATATGCAGATGATGTGCTTCTAACATTAACAGATCCAGAAATATCATTAACCTGGCCTGACCTGGCTGGCAAGTATTGATGGATTTTACCTCGGTTTCTGGATATGTTATTAATTCATTAAAGATGGTAGTCTTGGCTCTCAATTTTTCCCTCATCTCAGTTAAAACAATCAATCCCATTTAGGTGGAGATCCACAAAATTAAATATCTAGGCATACAGCTCCCCTGGTGGTGTCTCATGAATCTTAGTAAATTAAGAACCCACATACAGCAATAGAGTCAGATCTGCAAAATGGGCACAGATGAAGTTTCCCATGTATACTAGAATAGAAATAATTCGGTCCAATATTTACCTAGACTATTATATTTATCTCAAACAATTCCATTAACCCGTCAAAAGGAATATTTTGACGCAAGGAACAAAATGCTATCTAGATTTGTGGGAGGGCGCAAACCACGGATCAGATGGTCATTACTACAACTGCCAAAAGATAAAGGGGCTTAAATGTGCCGGACCTGAAACAATATGCATTCTCGGTTGGGGTATCTTGTATATTAGCATGGTTAAACCCTAAGGTTCATCTACCTTGAAAACTCTGGAATGTGTCATCAATGACTTACAAGACCCAAAGAAAATAGTTTTTGCTCCATTAGCTAATCTCCCAAAATTAACAGAGTTAGAAGAGGGGGCAAGACAGGTATTACAAAGCTGGTATAGATTTAGAGATAATTCGGTTTTAGAATTAGTGTTCTATTTTTACGATTACTCATTACGGAGACTGACTTCTTGCCAAACCAATTTGACCCAACGTTTTGGAATTGGCATAGAAAAGGTTTAACATTTCTCTTCCAATTTATGGATGCGCGGGGTGCTTCCCTTTGCACAGATGCAAAAAGAGTTTGCATTAGACCATAGGGACCACTTCAGATACTTACAGGTTAGAGAGTTTCTTTTAAACAAAGGTCAACAGAGAAGTTGTTTACCAACTCCCATGCTTCTCTTCTTGAGCTTGATTGTTAAAAATATTCGGGGATCTGACCAAGCCCATATATAGGGATGATATATAGAGCAATAAGGGAGCTGGTGACCGACACGTCCCAGTCAATTTTAGATGAATGGAATAAGGAGCTGCCAGAGGCAATGACTTACCAGCTGTGGATTCAATATGCTCGTCCATCCCTGGGAGTTTCTTTGGCACCTTATTGGCGAGAGTTCGCTTGAGTCTCACATGATAGATATTTAATACCCTTGGCTAAAGTATCTAAGGTCTCCAATTTAATTAATGCGGAGTGTTGGAGACAGTGCGGAGCACCATTAGCCGATCAGATACATACATTTTGGAGCTGCCAGATACTACATAATTATTGGCAGAAAGTAGAGGAAGCCTTACAGGAAATATATTCCCCAGACGTAAAGTTAACTCCACAGTGGGTATTACTTTCAATTCCCCCCACAGGGTATAAGAAACCAAAAGGGTCGCTTATACCAGCCTTTTTTATTATAGCCAAGAAGGCAGTCACTAGGGTATGGAAGCAGGTCAGATCCCCTGCAATAGAGACATGGCATGATATGATAGTGAAACACTATTTATTAGAGAGATTAATTGCGGGAGCTCGGGGACAAAATGCAAAGTTTGAAATAAGGTGACGATCTTGGGTTGTTTATAATTCAGTGAGAGATCCTACTTTTGTTCCATAATGACATGGATAAAATTACAAAACAATGATATACATAAGCTTTATATGGAGAATTACTTGGGGATAGTAAACATGTTGGCAATTGAAAGGGGCAATTAATCTATGGTGAAGATATATATAATTGTAATGGCCCAAGATTACAAGTGAAGGAGAAAGTGCTGTGTATATTTGTATGTTTACTCTTGCTACAGTGTTACTACGCCTGTCATAAAAACATGTTTTTTATCGCTGTATGACCTGAAATGTATGAAAGAATCTGTATTGATAAAATATACAAAATAAACATAAAGTTAAAAAAAAATGAAAGTCCTCTTGTGGTGGAGGAGGAGGAGGAGGAAGCTGATAGTAGTGGGTGCCCATCCCTGGGTACTGAGGAGAGTATCCATGTGGTTGAGTAAAAGGTGTGGTATAGCCTTCATACCCAGGATAATACCCCGAGGAATAAGGGGCCATCGTTGGCCCGATAGTGGAAAAAACAGACGTCGGAAAACCTGGATAAGGGTGATAGCCTGACGGATGGCCTTGACCCAAAGGAGGCTTTGAAGGGTCTGGAAGATTATCTGGCACCAGGAAAGCTGACGTCAGAGGGTCTGGCATCGGGTTGGCTGGCATCAGGGGCAGTCGTAATAGCCCTCACGGTGACTCCGACGGTAGGTTAGCAAAAAGATCCGGCGGCACACCAGGTGTTAGGTGCACGGTGCACAATGGAGGGCCCTCTGGTGGTGGAGCTAACAAAAGGCCCGTCAGAAGTGAAAAGTTCCCTGGAGCTGGTGTCAGAATCAGTTCCAATGTCAGAGTCCCAGGGAGAGTATCCGAGGGGATGATGTAGGGTATCACCACTGGAGTGGGATAAAGTGGAGCCACATCCAGATGACCCTCTTCCTTTCTGTCCCAGTCATAATATCTGGGGCTAGAGGTTCCACCAGGGAGGGCAGAGGGGAAGACTCCTGCCCAGGGGGGACCTGGGAGGAGGACTGACCAGCAGGGGTCAGCGAGCTCGACCAGACGTTGGGTGTGTCGGCGTCAGCCCCCGACGGGTGGGCTTCGATCAGATGGTCACCAGAGATCCCGGAGGCTGACTTATCAGTCGAAGGAGCAGCCAGGCGGACGGGGGGCGAGATCCCGACCAGCTTATCGGCAGGCATCATGCGGATTCCCTCTTGGCGGAAATCTGTCTTACTGACTACCGGGCAGGCTCTGGGGGGACCCGGAGTCCAACTTGCCAGTAATAACCGGGTGACAATTTTCTTACTAATTTAACACTTTTTTATCAGCAGAAATCAGTGTCTGTTGAGATTAAGCAAACAGATACTTTATTAGAAGTAGAAGGGGTCTTATTTAGGTTTAAAAAAAAAAAGAAAGAAAGTCAGTGTGTGTGTTCTGTTCTGTGAAGGGTACTGTATCAACTTACTTTGCTAAATTAGTAGGAGGGGAGAGAGAGAGAGAGAGAGAGAGAGAGAGAGCTTAATTGGGGGTGTGGCTTAGACCATATAAAAGCAGATGACTCCAATTACAACTTCCTGTTGCTAGCCTTTTTTCTTACACATTGCCCTCTACCCACCCACCCTAAGCCAGTTCTACTTTTATAGCCACTGGATTTGACTGACAACAGGAACTTCCTGTTTGGCAGTAGGAAGGGAAGGATCATAGAGAAACATTAGTTTTGTCAACCCTAAAGGAAAAAAGTAGCTCGCTTTCCCCCCCTAGCTGCTGGTGGTCTGACATTGAGCAAGGAAGAAGGAGGCTACTGAAGAATATAGGAAGTTGCTGTCCCAGAACAGGAAGGGAAGGGTGAGAGTTGTAAGGAGAGGAGAGAGTAAGCATACAGAGAAACAGGAGAGGGGACACAAAATAAGACATGATAGGAGTGGTGCAGTGCAATGGCTGTGGGGCAGCAGTGTTCCGGGAGACATTCTGGAGGCTGCGATGCTGCCCTATTTGTAGGCACCTCTCTGGTCTGAGGGAGGAGGTTGCCCGTCTCCAGGCAGACCTGGCTAGGATTCGTGAAACCTCCTCCCCCACCCAGGGACCACCAGGGCCAATGCCACTACAACAGCTTCATCACATTAAAGAAAGTGGGGTCCTCTGGAGGAGACCTAGGAGTATGCTTGATAGAGTCATTACTGACTGAGGAAGTCATGGATCTGTCAGAGGAGAGTCACTTCCTCTTCCTCCTCCTCATCTGGAAGGATGGGATCCAGATGGTACTCCTCCTATCGCCGACTGTTCCAACTACTGAGGTACCAATGATGGCCATGAGTGGTGTCGATGATGACAACGGGGTCACTGAAGGCACAAGTGATGTAGGCCTATATGTGCCTAACTGGTGGATCAAAACTGTTATGAATTTGATCAGAATGTTGTTAAGGTTGACGACAGTAGATTACTGCATCGAAATAAGTGGAGTTGACAGCAAAGGCTGTGATGACCCGCCAGACTGGCCTTGAGAGCCTGAACAGCCCGCAGCCCGAGGGCCTGGGGAAGCATCAGGCCTCGATGGGAGGGCCACCAATGATGGGCCCATCGGCAATGGAGAGGGGGCTGACAACCCAGTGGTCAACTGCCGTCTACCTTGCATGTTAGGTGGAGGTGCTGGTGGTAGGTGTCTGGTATAGACAGAGACCTGGACAGCAGGCTTAGGTCTTGGAGCAGCCTCAGATGACAGGGCACCCCTGGATGAAGAAGAAGACGCCGCCAGGGAGCGGGACTGCTGATGGGGGAGCGATCCCAATCTTGGTCCTTTTTATGACTTTTCCTGAGGAGTTGTCTCGGGCCTTAGAAGGCCGCTCAATGGCCCTACCGGTGTCTGAACAGAAGGGACCCCTGCCCAGAACTGGCTACCTGTTGCTCCATGAGGAATTATTTGACAGTCTTTTTGCATCACCTGAGGGTGGCTTGATTAAACTTCTGGTAGAGCTCACAGTCCAAGGCGTCGTGGTCAGGCCCCAGACAGCAGACACAGAGTGAGTGTTCATCTAAAGAAGCAATCTTCTTTCCACAGCGGCAGCGATGGAAGAGAGAAGTCAAAGGATTAACTCTCAACATAAAAAAGGTAAATGAATCTCTTTAGAAAAAGAGATTTTAAAAGTTTAATGTTAGAAAAGCCGTGGGCAACAAAAAAGGCACAAACTGCATTGGAGCTTTTGCAGAGACCCATATGACTGAGTCAACAGAGGAAAAGAACTGAGGAGGGATGGGGCCACTCACTCCTTTATAGTGTTGATGACATTGGCAGGGGGCGTCGGCATGGGCAGCCCCTGTTGTACTGCTGAAAAACATCCGTGGATGCTGCTTCACTGATGGTGATGTTCCATCTGTGGAACCTGATGACTGAGATACCCCCAAAGAAGATCCTTCTCTGCTGTGTCTGCCTGCAGCTGCTTTGCAACCTGCAACTCCAGCAAAAACCTTTTCACTGGGGTAGGAGGTTTGAAACTTCTGCGGACCTGTAACTTGGGAAATCTTTTGAACTGAAGAGTGGGCCCCTGTCTCACCACCTCTAGGACCTACCTGTCTGTGGTAATGTTCACCCTAAGCCAGCCTTTCTCTCACTAGCAGTGGGTGGATGACCTGAGCCGAACCATCAGGAGTTCTGTTTGGGCTGTGCCTCAGGGGATGGTGTTGGGTCAGCCCATTTGGAAGCTCACATGCTCCTACCTCTCAAGAAACCTCTCATTTGAGAGCAGTCATAGGACATGGGCAAAGGTATGAAAGCCCAAGGTTAGTAACCCATGCCCGTACCTCCCTTTCCTTGAGGCTTGAAGAAAGTGGAGGCCTTTTTCTTAGCAGAATTGCTCTTGTAGGTGGTTTTGAACTCCTCCACATTCTTCATATATGCCTCTGTCTTATCACCAAAGAGGGAGTTATTCTCGCAAGGGAAATCAACACCTTTGCCTGGGTGTACTGTAACAGATTAGTAGTCCACAGGCAGGCGAATCTGCTTAAAGTACCTTTCATGATCTGGATGCGAGTTGAGATACTAGGATTAGTGCTATCCAGCAGGAACTTCTGCTTCACCTTATCAACCCCTGGTCTGCAACAGCTGTTGGGTCACTTTCCTGAGGGAGTTGTGGACAGGCAGAAGCAGTCACTGGTAGGGGTCTGTCCATGATATTTAATAATTCAGCTTCTTCCTCATCCTCCACCAATTCCTAAGTGGTGTTGTTGAGGATATTACCATTTGCTTTATGAAGGCATACAGCGAGGAAAATTCTCTGGAACTCTGGCAGAGAAAATTAATTTCTGATCAGTGGAACCATCAGGCTCACTAGATTCCCCTTCATCTTCCCACTCTACAAAATAAAGTAAGCTCCCCGGTTCCAGGGACCCAGTGGAACAACTGATATACCCATAAAGGTACCCATGGTCTGAAAAGCCTGGAAACTACCAAGGCTTAGTTGTGTCCTCGGGGGGAGGGCATTTCTGTTTTGTCCACTGGCGGCTCCTGATTCTACAGCAGGAGTGACAGCGACATGTATTTTTTGTTTGTTAGCAGGAAACCAGTCTGGAACTTGCTCCGATAATCTTTATGCTTAGCCATTTCTTTGTCCACTGACGTCTCCTTTTGTCTTTCAGTAGGAGGGGCAGCGACTTTTTTTTTGTATTAGCAGGAACCAAATCTGGAACCTGCTTAGATTATCCTTTATGCTTAGCCATTTCTTTGTCCACTGGTGTCTCCTTTCTCCTTTAAGCAGGAGGGGCAGTTATACATCCCCCTCTCCAAGGAACCAAATCTGGAGCCAGCTCTGATGGTCTGTAGTATCTTAACCCTTCAGGGTTCCCTTTATCAAAACTAGAATCACATGAATGTTCGAGGGGTCTTTCCTTTTGCAAATCTCATTTCAAATAAAATACGTTGAGGACCTAGGCAACAAGACAACTCATGGCAATCTGCCAAGTGTTTAAAACTACACAATTTTTTAACGACCAGTAGGACCTGTATTTCTTTTGGGTCTGTCTGAGTGCCAATAAACAGACAGACCTGAGAAATGGTTCCCATGAATGAAATAAGCAGAAATGTGGTCCGCTTCTACAGGAATAGCAGGACCACTATTAAAAAAGGCTAACACTTTGATTCTTTTTTTTTTTACTCCCAGTAAAGCCCAGAAGAAGCAAACGGCTCGATTCAAGGATATCAGGGACCGAGGCACTACACAATAACTTACAGCAGACAAGCAAAATAAGAGAAGCCGGCCCGGTGGCGCTGAGGGTTGAGGCGCTGGACGCCACACCTCATGTCATGCCGGCGACCCGAGTTCGGGAACAAGCTCGGACTGTTGGGGGTCGACAGGGGAGGGAAGGGATCGAGTGTCCGGAGGACTGCTCTCCCTTCCCAGGGAGGGTTCTGGGGACTGTGCCACTCCTGAGCGACCTCTGGCATCAGTCAGCGGCATCGCCTGCATATCTTGAGGCTAGGCGTATGCTGGGGGGGGGCTCGGAGGACATCATTGCACATCCACGCTCTGGGGAGGGAGCACAATGAAGAAAAACCCGGAGCACTGAGGAGTTGACGAGAGCCTCAGGAGCCATCCCCGCACATCCCCAATGCCAGACTGCAACCAGTGATCTCCAGGTGCCACCCATGAGAGACGGACCCTCTAACTTCACAAAGACGCCGCCAAGGTAGGAGTGGTGGGCTCTCCCCCGGAGGGTGGATGGGGGGAGGCTGGGAAGTCTCCGTGTGAGGGGATTACTGGGTGGGAGTCTTAAGGGAAGTAGGCAGGAGATGAGCTGAGTAGGCACTCTGAGAGATGCCTCAGACCAACGGAGAATAAAAATAGTTCTTAAAAAAATAAATAAATAAGAGAAAAGTTTGTGTAAAATGCAGTTAAAAACAAAACCGCTCAAGCAAAAAAAATGAGGATTTGTCCAGTTCCTGGGACTACAGGGGAACCAGAGAAGATGAAATAAACTCTAGACTCACCATTAAAAACAAAGTAAGAGCAGAAGAACAAAGGAAAGAAGCAGAAAAGCAATAACAACTTTTCCGGATATTAAATCAAAAAGTCAGAACGGAGCAGGAGAGAGCTCTCGGGGCAACTTGCTCACTGAGACGGAGAAAATAATCTGGTGTTGTCCAGCGCCAGTGCCATGTCAGAGTTTGAACAGCATTCCACATTTGTCTAATTTGCATAAATTCCATTTCCTCCAGGGCACTTCAACCTGCCAGGCTGAATGCACAAGTTAAGCATAATGAGCAATTCCTGGGGTTTGTATATTAATGTTTTCATGAAATGTGTTTACATCTGCTTATAAATTTGTGTTTTTCTCTGTTTATTCACAATTATACAATGGCTTTAAAAATACTGGCTCTTGATTGGCTGGCTGGCATGATTTACAACGTGTAAATCATAGTATGACCCAACTGGTAGAGGTGCCGGCTGCAAGTCAGCCCCATCAGGAAAACCCACCGGAATCACTCCGAGCCCCCCAAAAACAGAAATGGAAAAGCCCTTTGTTCTGTAAAGCTTACTCCTACATGCTCATACACTCCTTGAATGTAGTCGTTCTCTAGCAATCCCTGTAATCTCCCCATCAAAAAAAAAAAGAAAGAAAAACACAGAGTGGGAAACTCGTGAACTGAAAGTGTCTCTAGATAAAAAAAGTATGCCTTGAAGTTTTACAAATCACTACCAAAAGGGCCAGCCTGGTGGCGCTGAGGGTTAAGTGCTGGACACCACACCTGCGCCAAGCCAATGACCCGGTTCAGGAGCAGGCCAGGGTTGGGATGGGGAGACGGGAGATGGATTGAGCACAGCCATAAGACTTGTGGTGTGGTTTACTCACTCGCCTGTGGCCCGTGACCGAACCACACCAGGGGTGGGTAAATCCTAGCATCACCCAAAACTTGTCATGGTATATTGCTTAATTCTGTCACAGGGTTCACCAACTATTATGTCACTATTAAGCCTGATGGAATTGTCTGCTCACAGATAGACAGGGAGACATATATAAACATGCACATAATCTTTCCTTCACTAGCTTGGACGCACTAAAAGGCAATCGTGGAGGGCTATGGACCAGACTATGGACCAGTGTAACTAATGTAGCATTGCACAGTGATATCCTATCTGCACTGCTTCAAGTTAGCTGGTATGGCTGCAGTGTTTCTTTGATCAATCTGTTCAAGTGGGGGACTCTTCCCACCACACCATCATTTTAAATAAAAAACATGTGGGGGATGTGGAGGGGCAGAGTTCCCCAGCTCAAACAAACTGACAAAAGAAACATCACAGCCATAGCAGCTAACCCTAAGTAGTGCAACTAGCGTTACCATACCGCACTGTGCTACTTACACTGGTCCACAGTCCTCCACCAATGCCCAATAAAAATGGACTAAGGTGATGTGTTATACCACTCAGCCCTTAAAGCCACACTGAAAATGCTGGAAGATGGGTACAATAGGCTCTGTAGGTTTGTCCCTGAAAGTGGATCAAGGATGCACTGCTGCCTGTTGTACCCCTAACTTGGTTGGCGAAATGCCGCTGTCAACAGGGATTGCCACTGGTACACACCTCCATAAGTGCATCTATTCCCCAGCTTACACTACCTCACACCTCTTCACTCCTGCACTCTTGCCGTTTTCTAGAGTAAACCAAGGCAGCTAGCTGTATGGTACCCACATTCTGAAGAGACTTCAACAGACGGGCATTTTCCTCCTCAGGCCTGAAAGATTGGAACAGTCTACCAGCCAACCACTGACAAACGCCTAACCTGTCCATTTTGCAATGGATGTTATTTGAGCAGCATAAAGATCCATGAAAAATGCCCTGCCAGCTGAACGCTCCCACCCTGTTATCTACACCACCAGTACGTACTGAGCGGTGTGGAATGCAACTAGCTGTAACATCTTTCTTCCCCTCAATTCTTCGCAGTGCCTGTGTGTATAAAGCAGCAACCCACAACACATAATTATCATCTGTGGCTGTCATCTCCTTTTCAGCGCTGTGAGTACTGGGTCTATGTTGCTGTCACAAATGTTCTTGTACATTGTTCAGTAACTTGTATTGGTGTATTCTTTCAGAACTAGCACTAGTGTATTCTACCGTATTGCAGTACAAAGTATTTTGGTACCCTGCTATAATAAGGCACTTGCTACAGCAGTTAGATATTGTATTTCACAGCCATCCTGACTGATAAAATTTAAACTAAATACAAAAATCAAATGAAAATGTATTTGTATTACATATTAACATTAAGGATAAAAACTTTCTTTTTTAATACCCTTTCTTCATCTTTGCAAACTATATAAAATCCAGACACTTACAGTAGTATCTTCGGAGCAGGAAGCTATTATGTAGTCATCAAAGGGATTCCACTTGATGTCCAGCACATTCTTTTTGTGGCCACAGACCCTTGGGTTATGGGGATCAATCTTCCCTGTCTGAAGAAAAACATTTAAAAATAAACTTTTTAATGAAACAACTATTTTTAATGTATTTTGCTTATACAGTGGATTCCTGATGTATCCACATGCCCAGGACAAGCTAAATTTGTGCATACAACCAGAACGCCATAGAAATAAATGGGTGCATATTGAAATCAATGGCGACCCATTTACAAATGGGACTCACATGCTCACAAATACAGCCAAGCCATCTTAAATGCTGTTAAATGTTATTTTAAGCAATACGAGATGTGACAGCCTTTACCATAGCACATAATTTTTTTTTTGCTAAACTGAACAATCACGGATACTGATTCACTTTCGCTACAGCAAGAGAGAGTGAAACCCTGTCCACACTAGGGCTCCTGTAACATTACCGGCATACAAAACCATTACAAGAGCCCCTAAACACGGTTCATGTCCACACTGGTAACGTTTTCAAACCATGTTTGAAAATCGTTTTCAAAACCTAATAGTAACAGGTTTTTAGCATGGTTTTCAATAATGGTTTGAAATTGAGCACGGTTACCTGACCAGTGTGGATGGGAGTCAGTACTGTGTTCACCAGGTACAGCAATTATTGATCCTCCAGCCTGGTTCTGAAACCATGTTTCCCGCCACAGAATCTCGCCCGTGTGGACGGACTGTAGTCATTTTTAAAATGGTTCGCTGCAGTGCGGATGCAATAGCACGATAAGCCTTGAACTTTTTTAAAACATTATAACAACACTATGCTCAGTATGGACAGGGTCTTCATGCAGCTTTCAGTGAGTAGCTCGAGTCTGGAAGTCAGATCCTTTGCCATCAGTCCATCACTCTCTGTGAGGTCATCAAAACTGAAAACTAACAGGAATCACTATCACTATGGTGCAGGGGGGACAGGTTTAACTGGGCTCTGGCATTTGTCAGGTGATTAGTAGATTAGCTACAGCAGGGGTGTGCAAATCCTATTGTCCCCCGTCTGGGGGCAAGTAAATTTCCTTGAAGGGCAAGTACAAATTGAAAGCTAATTTCATTATAATGAATAGGGGCAAGTGAAAATTTAGCTACAGTCATGGCTGGGCAAGTCCTAAAAGTTTTGATTTGAACACCCCTGGCTATGGCGGACAATCTAGTGGCTGCAAGGAAATGACAACTGACAACTGAATGCAACTGTCAAAGAGGTAACAAAGACCTTCTGGGGACCTGTTGGGGATCATGTCAAGATGAAAAAAGTGCATATAACCAAAAAACTGTGTGCATACAAACAAAATAATTAACACTGCTGGAATAGGGCAAGAATCAGGACTTCAGCTTTTTGTGCATACATCCAGAATGTGCACACAAGTGGAATCCACTGTACCTCCATTTTCTCTGCTGGAACAAGGTCTTCCTAGTTTTATGCCTGCCAAGGTAACAGTCTTGTCTAGGTGCCATTTATGTCCATGTCTATTTCCTGGCCAATGTCTACACCCCCCACCACCACCACCACCACACACAAAAAAAGTGTCTTAGCAACTATCTTACACACTCCCTCATCATTGGGATGTGCAATGTCCATGAAAGTGTAGTCACTGTGTAGTAACTCCTCCTCCCAGTACCAATGAGGGTAAGTAAACTCCTCCTCATCAGCCAATTGATCTAAACAAGTGAGCTCTTCTGGTCCAGGATGGTGTGGTCAGAAGCTAGGATTATTCTATGTGGCATGATGGAGGAGCAGCTATATTATCTGCCAAAATCCACCTACTATGCAATCCTCTCCAGTGCTCTGGAGATGTTCTTAAAGGCATGACTTGGTGCCACTTGTAGCCTATAGCGTGCTTGTGTCCAGTTCTGCTGCTCTGTTACGTGTCCCCTTGGGTATTAGGGAGTGAGTATTGAGAGATGTAGTGTCCCTCCCTAGCCCATAGCTGGACAGTCTCCTCTGGGAAGCTTACACTAGCCTCTGCCAGTCTGCAACATCCCTTGCATTAAATGTGAACCTAGTTCTCTGGTATGAGAAGCAGCTCCACAACTACAGTGCTGTTGGGTCAGCTAAAAAAAGTCTTAAAAAAAACCCATTATAGACCACCTTTTCTGGCACTCAGAACAGAAATTCTGCAAGTGTCTTACATGCCCCAAAGTTCACTGGAGCCCAAATTACAGTTTTTCTGTAGCCAGAATTTGGGATAAAAGGAATTGTAATTTGGCTCCATGGAGCTGAAAGCCCAGTCCCTTCTACTTCACGATTTGAAGACACGCCCCCATTTCATGATGTAATACTATGGAGAGCATGAGGGTGCACTCCATAGAGCTGCACAGGGACTCATTTCTAAGTTCTTTTTTAAACATTTTAGAGTGCCAAATTCAACAAATTAGGCCACCGCTCGACTAACAAGGACCTTGTTAGGATTTCAACAAATCAGGCCACAGCTCAACTAACAAGATCCTTGTTTGGATTTCAACAAATCAGGCCACTGCTCAACTAACAAGGTCCTTGTTTGGATTTCAACAAATCAGGCCACTGCTCATCTAACAAGGACCTTGTCAGGATTTCAACAAATCAGGCCACTGCTCAACTAAACAAGGATCATGTTAGGATTTCAATTAATTTAGCCACTGGTCAGCTATCAAGCAATCAATCAATCAGTCTTTATTTATCCAGGCGAAACACCATTGAGACAACTCATTTACAAGGTGGACCTGGTCAGGTACAAACAATTACAGTACAATTTGGAAAAAGACATGTGCACAAGGCAATCAGTTACAGAATGAATGGAAACAGTTATTCATATACTAATATGTTATACATTTAAGATCAATTCAATGGAACTGGGTTCTGTAAGAGGGTAACCATTTAAAAGAGAGAATAGTTTGCAATTTTTTTTTTAATACAAATAGTACAGCATCAGTTGGACAATAATTTATGTGGAAGAGGAAGAAAGGATGAAGGGGAGAGGAAAAGATAAGTAAGGAGAAGCAGCCAGAGTCAGTAAGGTGCAAGGGTAGAGTGTTGTTAGCGAAAACAGTTGCACGTTTCTTTGAAGGCCTGCCCAAAAAGTTTTTTAAAGAGGGTTAACTTCGCCGGAAGCTCAGTTTTCAATGTTTTTTTGCACATTGTTCCAGAGCACAGGGAGAGAGTGACTTATAGCCGCTCTACCAAATCGTGTTCTGACTTGAGACAAGGAGGAGGTATATGAAAACTGTAGGGTTCCCTGCAGGGCAGACAGGGATGCAATCGGAGATATATTGCAGAAGCATATTTGATAAGGCTCTGAAGGTCCAGAGAACTGCATTTCTCTGACGTCTGAGGCTGAGAGAGCTCCATCCTAACATAGTGTAAAGGGTGCAGTGGTGGGAGGAGTATGGTGCACCAGTTATGAACCTGATAGCCGATGGTAAAGAGTATCAAATTTCACTAGGGCTGAATTTAGGGACTGCCCATATAGTATGTCACCATAGTCTAAAAGTGGCAGGAAGGTGGTTTGCACTAAACGTGTCTTGGCCTCCTATGAAAGTAGATGCTCTATCCGGTAGAATATACCAAGTCTCTGTTTTAACTTTTTTGATAGCTCCTCAACATGTTCTGTGAAGGATAGCCTGTCATCAACCCAAACCCCCAGGTATCTGAATTTTGATACGATTTCCAGAGGCTCACCTAGCAGTGATAGCAATTGGGGGTGGAGCTTGTGGCGCTATGCTTGGGTGCAATAGGTGAGGGAGTGAAAATCATTACTTTAGTTTTTTTTGCATTTAATAAAAGTTCTAAATGCAACAGGTTTTTCTGTAGGAGGTTGAAGTCATTCTAGAGGTCTTTATAAGCTAATTCCGTGGTAGGTCTATTTATGTACAACACTGTATTGTCAGCAAATAGGTGGATGCTTGATGACCTGATACCAGTGTTCAGATAATTAATATAGATGGCAAACAATAGTGGGCCTAGGATGGAACCTTGAGGCACACTCCTTTGGAGGGTTTTCATTGTAGATAGATTGCCCTCTGTTTTGACTTGTTGGCACTGCTCAGTGAGATAATTGGTGAACCATTTTAATGCCAGATGATCTGCACCATTGATGCATAGGGTGTCAAGAAGCAGTTCATGGTCCACTGTGTCAAAGGCTTTTCTTAAATCCAGGAACAATGAGTAAACATAGTTTTGGAATCCAATGCTGTCTGCCAGTCATTAGAGACCTTAGCGAAGTGCGAGATAGTGCTATGGTGGGATCTAAACCCAGATTGGTCCGATTTAGAAGGTTATACTTCTCAAATGCTGTCTGAGTTGTAAGTTCACTACCTTTCCTGAAGTTTTGACAATACAGGAAGTAAGGAGATTGGTCAGTAGTTATTTAGATCACTGGTGTCTCCAGATTTGAATAGTGGGATAACATGAGCTGTTTTTCACAGGGCAGGGAGCAAGCCTTGCATAAGGGACATATTAAACAGATGGGTGATCAGGGTGCCAGAACATAATATCCTAACTTTAGATAGTAGGGTTCAATCAGGTCCGCCGCACTTTTCCTAATATCTAAGGTCAGTAGGAGGTCCTCAACATGCTTCACTGTGACATGGCAGAAGGAGAATGTTGCAACAAGGTTTGGTGGACTTGATCTGAGCCATTCAGGTTTTCTGGTCACATGACTGAGCCCAGAGGTTACTGGCTGGCGAACAGTCGAAAGCAAGACCTGCTGTGGCAAAGTGATTATTAAAGAGCTCTAAAATCATTTGTTTGTTGGTAGTAGTACTGCCAGATGTGGAGATTTTATGAGGGAGAGAATTGGGTGGAGAGTAACCTTCCAGATCCTTTAATGCTTTCCAAAATTTGTTTGCATTCTTTGAAGAGGACTCGATTTCTGACTGGAAATATTTTGCTTTTCCGGTTCTAGTTAGCTTGGTGCACTGGTTCCTAGCTGCTCTAAAGGATGTCAATCACACTGGAGATATTCTGATGAGGGTAGAGGGATGTCCTCGCCCACTGAATTGATTGGATGCAGTGCATCAACCTATAGGATGGATGAGGAATACGGGATATTCCTTGTCCATCCTATAGGTTGATGCATGATCCAATCAATTCAAAGGCGGGCGAGGACATCCTCTACCTCATCAGAATATCTCCAGTGTGAGTCTTCCATAGCTTATACAGTGAGAGAGAAAAGAGAAAATGCAAGCCAGAAATATGCTAAGTCCAAGGTAGGCTCAGTGAGCCTCCTAGAGTGCTGGGCCCTGAGATTATTGCCTGGGAGCCATTACTTATACTATATTATGGGATGGAACATAGTCAGGAGTTGCATTTCACCCATCACCTTTATTGTAGTAAATTCTCATGTACAGAAACATATATATACAGTTTGACATATACTGTTACATTCTATGTCATCGTATCTTTGCATAAAATCGTTAGTGACTCTGGCCTTAGCTTCACCTGTCCCCTATGAGGGTAGCTCTTCTGCTGACCCGCCCAAGGGTAATCTGCCATCTGTGGGCCTATGAGTACTATAAAGGGTACTCAGATAATCACCTTACCAGGTGAGTAAATCCCATTATATTTCATACCCTTTATAGTACTCTGCAATCCAACACCAGTGGGACATAGTAACAGTGTACTATTGGAATGAAATGCGCTTCGGGTGGGTAAGGAGAAGGCAGGTTAGTTCAGGTCTAATATCATAGGCCTCTGCCTCCAGAACTGACTTGGCAAAAGTAGTCCTTCGGCAGATGCTATGTCTAACCTGTAACGCTTTAGTGAAGGTGTGTATTGATGACCAGGTAGCTGCTGAACAAATGTCTTGTGTAGACACATTTTCCCTTTCTGCCCAAGATGTTGCTGCTGCCCTGGTAGAGTGTGCTTTGAGGCCTTCTGGTGGCGTCTGCCCCACTGCCCTATAGGCCTCGTGATGGTCTGCTTGATCCATCTGGCTATGGTGTCTTTGGAGGCTGCCTGCCCTACTCTGTGCCCTTTGGTTAGGATGAATAACCTGTCTGACTTCCGGATATCCCTAGTGATACTGAGGTACTTTTCCAACTGGCAGCCCACATCTGGGGGTGGCAGGTCAATGTGTCTTGAGGGTTACTCGGAGATAGGTAGGGTAAAAGGACATCCTGGTCCTTGTTGTATTGTGTTGCCACCTTGGGCAGAAAGGATGATACTGTTCTCAGAATTACCCTGTCACTATGAAATGTGATAAAAGGTTTCCTGCATGAGAGGGCCTGAAGCTCTCCTATTCTCCTGGCAGAACAAGTTGCCACAAGGAAGGCTGTCTTAATAGTGCACCAGTGTAAAGCGTCTTGCTGGAGGGTAACTGTAGTGCATCTAGTACTGTGTTAAGTTGCCATGGTGGGCATCTCTGCCTCACCCTTGGTGCTATTAATGGAACTGCCTTAAGCAGTCGGATGGTGTCAGGTGAGAATCAATGACCTATCCCGGTAGTGGGCCCCTAATGGAGGAAATAGCTGATGCCTGCACTTTGAATATGGCTGGACTTAGACCCTTGTTCGCCCTTCATTGAGGAAGTCCAAAATTTGTGGTAACCCTGCCACTGAAGGTGAGGTACCCATTTACCTGTACCATATGTGGAAGATTTGCCATTGTCTGAGGTAAGTCTTATTTGTAGACTGTTTCCTGGATTGTAGCAGACGATTCACAACCCTGGTATGGTAGCCTTGGTTTAACATTCTTTCCTTTCAATAGTGATGCTGTCAGATTCAGGCTGGCTGGATTTGGATGAAGAATTGGTCCCTGTGACAGTAGGTTGGGCCAAGGTGGTAGGATCATCAGAGGCTCACTGACATGTCTTGGATGAGTGAGTACCACGGCTGTCTCAGCCAATTGGGGCCACCAGGACCACTGACGCCCTGCAAGGCGAATCTTGTGGAGCAATTTTGGGTATCATTGGCAGCGTGGAATATGTAGGCTTGTGTGAAGTCCCAAGGGGCTGACAGCATATTGATCTCCTGAGCTTGGGGGTCTGAGAATCTGGAGTGGTAGTTGGGTAGTTGCGTGTTTGTCCATGACGCCATTAGGTTGACTTGCAAGGGCCCCCATCTGGACAGTAGTCTCTGAAAGATGGACCTGTGGAGTTCCATTCTGACTGGCTGACGGTGACCCTGCTTAGCCAGTCCACCTCTGTGTTGGCTCTCCTGCATATATTGCGGTTAGTGACAGTAGATTCCGCTCTGCCCAGCAGAATAGTTGTGAAACTCCTTTATCATCGCTTTGTTCAGTGTACCTCCTTGTTTGTTTATGTATGCTACTGTCACTTGGTTGTCGCGACGGACTAGGACTGGCCTGCTGGTGAGTAGGGGTGCAAGAAGAGTAGGGCCAGGCAAACGGCCTCATTTCTAAGATATTGATGGGTAGAGAGGACTCCTTCTGAGTCCACAGGCCTTGGGTTACATGATTGTTGTATGTTGCCCCCAACCCGACAGACTGGCATCTGTGGTGATTACCTCCAGTGCTACTTGTAGTCAGTATTGTGTCCCGCAGTAAGTGTGGTTTCAGAGTTCACCATCGTAGCCTGGCTAACAGCTGGGGTGGGGGTGTGACCCGGAATTTGAAGTTTTGGATTGTCTGGTCCCATGAGTCTATTAGGAACCTCTGAAGTGTTCGCATGTGTACCCTGGACCATAGAACCACGTCGATTAGTGCTGCCATGACAAGCTGACAAGGACCTTGTCAAGATTTCAACAAATCAGGCCACCGTTCGACTAACAAGATCTTGTTTGGATTTCAACAAATCAGGCCACCACTCAACTAATAAGGACCTTGTTAGTTGAGCTGTGACCCAGATTTTGAAATTGGTACTCTAAAATGTTTAAAAAATTTATTGAATATGAGTCCTATTCAAATCTATTGAGCGCACTCCCATGCTTCCACAGTATTACATTATGGAGCGGAAGGTTCTCAAATCGAAGTGGAATGGAGCAGGCTCTTGGCTCTATGGAGTCAAATTACGATCCTTCCATCCCGAATTCTGGCTACAGAAAATTTTTTATTTGGGCTCCAGTGGACTTTGGGGAATGTAAGGCACCTATAGTGTTTCTGTGAGGAAATTTATAAAAAGCCAGGAAAGGTGCTCTTTACAGACTCAGACTAATAGTGAAAGGCGGATGTTCTGTTAATTTTTTTCTCTCACTATGCCAACTGTTATCTAAAACCAAGGAATAATTAACTTGAAATAATTCTCATGCACAATACGGTACTTGGAGAACCAGGAGAATATGCTACATAAAATTTAAATGAACGCCCTGTAAATTAATATTTAAGCAGCACAACACATCCTAACAAGGTGGATGCTGTTATCCAAACCTGCTTTTATAAACATGAATAATCCATGTGGATAACTGATGGTTCAGACAATGAATTTCACCGAGTTTCCGTGACCCATAGTAAGGGTTCCAGAACCCTTCATTCGTGCTTGGGACTCTTGATCAGAGAAGCAGGGGGTCCAATAATACACTTTTTAAAATGTGTTTTCTTACTTATCACTTTCACACAAACAAGACATTTTAACAGATGGGGCACCTCAGCTGTGAGTGGAGGACCCCATACCTACGACAGTCCAAGGTTCTTCAAACAAGTTATCTACCAAAAGCTTTGATCATTCCTAATTAAATAAGCAGGGAATAATGTCCTCTGAGGTTGGTTAAGAGTTTCTATTTCAGGTCCTAAAAATCCTGAACAACTCGGCAGTAACACCCTCTCAGGACTCGGGACTACTACTGTACAGGATGCATAATGGGTTACAGTGGGACATATTTATTCCTATTCAGATATGAGGACAAGACCCATGGCTCATGAAAGGGCAGAGTGTGTTATGGAGGATGCATCCTCACTAATGGGGATCAATGTGTAATCCTACTGTGACCATCTCACATCCTTTAATATATCACATCAGTTTGGTAAGCAAACTGTAAAAGGACAGCGTGTGTGCACTCATTTGGTCTTAGCGGTAACCTGTGATATGGGTGAGCAGCGTAACAGCAAGCCCACATTATGGCGACTATATTATGGCGAGGACAGTAATGGCAAAATGCTTTTCTCCCTCTCCAAAGTGCTATGACCTCGGAGGTGGGTGTGGGGCATAGCCCCTGCAAAAAGCATGTTTGCTGTTTCGCCTCGCCATAATGTATTCGACATATGGGCTTACTGTTATGCATTTGCCCATATCATATGGTGCCCTTACATCTTGCTGTACTTCAGTATTTTAGTTATTTATTTAAAAGTTGCTGACCAGGAAAGGCACCATGAGCAGAAGCTCGTTTTCAGGTGTGACCCAGGGGAGGGGGTACAAAAGCAAAAATACCTCATTGACAATAGAGGTGTACCAAAATAGAGAAATTATACATAATAAAAAAAGGGAGAGAATGCTGTTTACAATAGAGAAATATCTAATAAATACAACACTATATACATAGTTATATACGATGAGTTGCAAATACAAAAACATATACAAAGTTATGAACAATGAGTTGCAGAAGAAGGGAAGGGGACAACAAAACTGAGGTAAATGAGTTCTAGGAGGCAGAACAGATACAAGAGGTGGCAGGGATTGGCTTGAGTAAGCTCCTGAAGGCAGGGAAGGATGAAGAAAGATTTGGAGGGGAATGCTGTTCCAGAGGGAGGGAAGTCTATAGTGGAAGGAAAGTTTGCTGGCTGATGTGCGTACACGTGGGAGAGAGAGAGAAAGTGTGAGCACAGTTCGACCCCGAGTTGTGCGGCAAGGGATTAGCCGGATTGAGGAGAGAGTACAGCAGACAGGTTCCAAACCAGCATTTAGCGATGAAGGTGGAGCAGTGTGAGAAGTGTCTCTGAGCGAGGGATTAGAGGGAAAGGGAGGAGTATAGGTCACAGTGGTGTTAAAGAGGGGGAGTTAGAGGCAAACCTACAGAAGGCATGAAACAGAACATCAGGTTTGGCAAGGGAAGTGGCTGGGGTAGCACTGTAAACTATGTCTATGTAATCAAAGGCTGGGAGGCTCCATTTAACTACGAGATCACGTCTTACGGGAAGGGAGAGACTGGTCTTGTGGTGATACAGTAGCCCTAATTTGGGGGCGCTGCTTGGAGTGTGGAGCACAAAAGTGGGAGGAGAAATCGAGGAAGGGATTGAGCCAGACTCCTAGGTATTTGTAGGTGGGGACATTGTCTAGAGGGGTGTTAGCTGCAGAGAAGAAGACTGGTAGGGTGGGAAGCCTGGCGAGTTTTTGTTTAGATCCAAGGGCCATGGCAACTTTTTTTTATATTCAGTTTTAGACAGTTGTCATGGAACCATGCTGTGACCGCTGTGAGGTCACTTTGCAGGGGGTCGGATGGCTTGGACGGATGAGCTGGACAGGAAAAGTACGGTGTCATTCGCATACATGTGAATACTGGCATGGGTGCATACTGAGGGGAGGTTGTTAATAAAGAGGGGGAAAAAGAACAGGCCTAAGGGATAGATCCCTGAGCCATGCCTGCGAGGATGGGGAGGAAGGGGTAGGACACTGTTAATAGAGACTGCCTGGGTGCAGCCAGTTGAGACAGGAGCTGAACCAGGACACTGAAGCAGGGATAGGCCACTGAGGCACAGTTTATTTGGTAGGAGCAGGTGGGAAACAGAGTCAAAGGCCTTGGCCAGGTCAATAAAGATAGCAGAGGTGATCTGGCCAAGGTCTATGGCAGAGTGGATGGCATCAGTAGAGCATAAGAGGGAGGAGGTGGCAGAGTGGAATTTCCTGAAGCCTGGTTGAAACAGGGAGAGGGTGTTGGAAGCAAGAAGAAATTCATTGAGCTGAGAGAGAATTAGGGTCTCTTGGACTTTAGTGTGGGAAGGGAGATGGGACGGTAATATCCAGGGATGGTGGGGTCACCGCCTTTGAAGAGGGGGAGAACTGTGGCAGACTTTCAGGCTGTAGGGACAGTAGCTGTGGAGATCGAGAAATTTAAGATGAAGGCTAAAGAGGTAACAACAGAGGGGACTGAGATTTTGAGAAGCCGTGGGTGCAGGCCATCGGGGCTTGACTTAGAGGGGTTAAGTGAGGCAAGAGCTCTAGTATTTCAAGGTGAAATAGGCGAGTTGAAAACTGGAAAACTATGAGGGGATTGCAGGTGCAGGATGGGGAGTGGGGGCCCTGGGGAATGGCACAGGAAGTGAAAACTTATTAAGGGCCTTGGCAACAAGTGAGGGATCAGAGATAAGTGAACCTGCCTCACAGATAGAGGGAGGAGGGATTCAGCAGGAGGGTACAGGAGTGAGCAAAGATTCTGCAAAAAGGAAGAGGGAGTACTATTTGAGGGGTGCAAACATGATGACTTAAAGAAGTCAGATTTGTCACGGCAGATACTGGTAGTACAACTGTTATGGAGGACGCGAAAGGCTTGTAGGGAGGTCTGGTCACCTGAGGTTTTAAAACGGCGCCAAGCAAGATCGCAAGCTCTGTATATGGTTAAAATATCAGGGGTGATCCAGGGGTGGTGGCTGTGTTTAATGCAGATAGTTAACGGGGCGTGGGCATTTCAGACTTTTAGGAAGATAGATATGAAGTGAGCGAGAGCAGTGTCGACTGAGAGGAAGGAGAGGACTGGAGACCAGTTTGCCAGGGCCAGGTCGTGAAGCAGTTTACTCACATCAAATGATTTGAGGGGGTGGTACTGGAGTATTTTGGGGGAATGGGAGAAGGGCAAGAGTTCCTAATACAAAAGGTAGGGCAATGATCGCTAAGCACATTGGGTAAAATGACTGCAGAGCAGATACGGTGGAGGTGGGTTGAGAGCATCCAGTCCAGTAAGGAATGAGGCTGAGATCTAGGATTGGGATGGGTAGGCTCTTTGATCAGTTGGGTAAGGTTTAAAGCTTCAGTCTGTTGACATGAGTTAAATGACAACGGGGAGAGCTAGTCAAGATTAAAATCACCAAATAGGATTGGTTTACCTGAAGACGCAGGCGGAGGTTGCAGTGATGCAAGATATATGGGATGAGGGAGAAAGTTTCGGGAGGTATATAAACCCTCACGAAAAGGGGTGAGGAAGATGGGAAAGCTAGATTTGCTAAGAGGAGTTCATGGGAGCAAGGGATTGCTTCACAGTGGGAGATAGTGCACTTTAGGGAGCTGCGGGAGTAAATAGCCATGCTGCCTCCTCATTTTCCATGGTCTTGCCAACAGAGGTTATAGTCTGGGAGGGCTAGTTGAGAGTCGGGGATACAAGAGGACAACCAAGTTTCTGATATGCAAAGTATATCAGGGGAGTGCTGTGTGACTCACACTTTTAGTTCGGTCAATTTGGGGAGTAGGCTACATGTGTTTATGTGGAAAATCCGAAAGCCTTTGAGAGGGCCTGTGGGGGAAGGGGAGGTGGTAGGCGCACAAGGGAAAGGATTAGGCTTGACATCCCCTGCTAGGGAGAAGTAAAAAAGGACGAAGAGGTGTAGGGAGGGGCAAGACGCTATGCTCGATTCTGTAAACTTGAATGGGGACATGCAAGGAGGTTTGAGGATGTAACTGGTGAATGGCCATAGACTTTAAGCAGCCCCGGTGGATTAAGATGTGGAGGTAGGAAGTGTAGGGAGAGGGAGGTGAGAGGTGGCATCGGAGTAGATAAACTGCAGAGTGGGCAGAGTGCAAAGAGGAAAGGGTTGGAGTAGGATGGGGCATTTATAGAGGGGGCTAAGGGAGTGAGGAAAAAGAGGACTAGGAAAGAAAGGAGGAGAACACAAAGTTTAGCGTGTTTGGAAAGGGCAGAGGGCAGACAATGGATCACACAGGGTAAGGCAGTGACATACTGTATTCTTCTGAGTAGGCATTCATGTGGTACAGAGAAAGAATAATGTGATTTGACTTCTCATTGCAATTTGTGTTTTGAATGCTTAGCAGTAGCTAATACTGCACCAATACTGACGCAGGCATTCTGATACAGAATGAGAAAATCATAAGCATAGCAGATGGTTGTTCGTTCACTGAAGACCCTGGCTTTTGTTGTAGTATTGTTCAATAACTGTGTCCAGGCACACTTGTCATCTTTGTTGAAGACTGACTGAAGTACTTTGTCGAGGTCCACCGTACACATCCTTTTGGTTTTAAGTTAGATTTTGTTTATCCAGCACTGTTCTGTGGACCAAGAGTGCCTTAAAACTTCAGACAGAATGGTACAACTATAAATCAATCAATGAATAAATCAACATGTAATACAACATAAAATAGATCCAGATAACAGAGAAATTCCCTCATCACCAACTTAAGAAAATTGTTGATGGGGCCTGAGTATGGTAGGATGAGGAACCATGTTCTGACTTTGGCCTTAAAGTGTTTCTCTTGTGATCAAGGACAGTAGTATGGGGAGAGCTGATAGGGGGTGGTGAGCTGCTCAGCAACACTCCAAATTTGGGCAGGCTCCAACTTCTGACCTACAGTACCAAAAGACTTTCTTGAACTAAAGATTGTTAATTATTATTCTGGAGAAGCAATTTGTTCTGAGACTCCAAACTTGGTTCGACAAGCCTGCCAGATGCAAAAGGCAAGGAGAACCTAAAAATTATTAGAGAAGGTAAATCTCATTGTGATGTGACACATCATCACTCAAACCCCCAAAAATCTGCATAGCCACTCACTGGACAGTGACTATATCCACCACTCCAGAAACATAATGTGAACAGTAGATCAGAGAGATGATTATCTGGATTAACCACCAGAGGGACCCGTCACCCATATTCCAACGTCTGAGTTTGCGCCTTGCCAAGGCCCTGTACTGAGTGCACATTAGTACAAGGCCCAAAATGTTCTATTTTCAAACAAGTTATAAACACAGTGCCCTAAATTTGTTTAAATACAGCCCCTAGAGTGCAGCCTTAAAGGAGCACTACACCCTCATATTTTGTAAATTCAGTTTCAGTTTATTTATTATACTGGACAAGCATGTGAGAAAAGTTGCCCATTTTCACATGCGTCCAGTTGTGGACAGAATATAATAAGGGGTTACATGGATTAGAGGCAATACAGCCAAAGATACAAATTTAACAGGAGTACAAGAAGAATAAGAAAAACTACAGTAAATACATACAAAAAAAAAATTTCAGGTACAATGTCGAAGCTATAAAGTTTATGTAACTAAGACAAACACATAAACCAAACAAGTGCAATGGCAAAAGAAAGTGCTTGAAAATGTCTTGGACCTAGTAACCCTGCTGCCATAAAGGAAAGGGCAAGGTTTACTGAACGATAGGGGGGAGACATCCCTGAGTGGGGAAATCATGAATGGCAGCTTGGGAGAGGTGCAGCTTTAGATTGTTTTTAAAGGAAGCCGTGGAGGGGCACTGGATGATATCAAGGGGAAGACTGTTGAAGAGTTTGGTGCCCTTGTAAGAGAGGGTGTTTTGGCCTTGGGTGGTCCAATGGAATGGGATGGAGAAGGAGAGGGTGAAGGACCATCTAGTGGACCGTGAAAGGGCAGACCTGGGGAAGAGTGATGAGACGCTGTCGGGGAGGAGGCCTTGGGATAGTTTGTGGAAGAAGATGAGGATGTTGCTGTTGAGTCTGTCCTAGAGAGAGGTCCAACTGGAGAGTCTGTACAGGTTACAGTGGTGGGTGCATCTTGGGAGACCCAATTCCCGATTGTTTAACCAGGAGAGACACACTAAGCTGAAAGCTTGTTTACAGGTGCGACCTGGGAACACAGGGAAGTTAAGTGACTTGCTCAGGGTCACATGGTATGCAAGTAGGGGCTGTGGGATTCAAACCCAGGTCTCCAGATTTGCAGCTCAGAGCCTTAAACCACTGCACTATACTGCCTCCCAGAGACAAAGTGGATGATGTTGTGATAGGTGAACTGGAGCGTGCTGAGGTTATAGTACGTTAGGGGCAGGAAATAAATTAGCGCACCATAGTCGAATAGAGGGACCAGGAAACTACACGCAAGCAGGGATGTGGACTCGGGGGTTAGGAAACGCTTTACTCTGTATAGAAGGCTAAGACACTGGTGTGCTTTCCTGATTAGCTGATTTACATGATAATCAAAGTTGAGGTGGTTGTTGAGGCGCAGGCCAAGGTACTTGAATTTGCTGACTCTTTCAGTTGGGTTCCCATCATTGTCTGTGAGTGTGAATTTGAAAGAGGCAGGTTTCTGAGGGCTGGAGAAAATTATGTTTTTTTTTTTTTTTTTCACATTGAGAACAAGCCTTGTGGCTGAACACCAGGAGTACAGGCTACTAAAGTCTCTTTGTAGTTTAAGTAGTGTGGAGGGGTCTCTATCACTGCTGAAGAGGGCAGCATCGTTGGCACACAGGACAAGTTCAGTATCCCTGCAGATTTTAGGAAGTGAATTTACTATCAGGGAGAAGAGAAGGGTTCCTAGAATGGATCCCTTGGGTACCTTAAAGTTTATGGGGCATGGGTTTGAAACGACCCCATTGATGACAGATTCAGGAGACCTGAACCTCAGGTAGTTACAGAACCAATTAGTAACTTCGGTGAGAAGTGTATATCGAAAGGGTGGAGAGGACAACATTGTGGTCAACAAGGTCAAACACTTCTGTAAAGTCCACAAAACCAAAACCTGTACAGACCATCGCCATTTGCTCTATTAATATGACTTGTGAATTTAATGAGGATGGTCTCTGTGTTATGCCCAGCTCTAAAACCGTGCTGCTCATCGGTCTGAAGTATATGAACCATGAGAAATTCAGTGGTTTGTTTGTGAATGATTTTCTCCAGAATTTTGGATAGGGAAGCCAAAAGGGAGATGGGTCTATAGTTGGAAACGTCATCCTTTTGACCAGTTTCGTGTGGATGGGTCTGATGGTGAATGTTATTTGTTTCCTTGTTACAGATAATGGGAAATATGTGCGTGCTTTAGTTTGTTTTTACTATTCATGCCAGCCCCTGTAACTAGCCTGGGGGGTCTCCACTTTCTGGTATATCCCCAACAACTACACAAAAATAGTTATCTTTTAACAAGGAAACAAATAACATTTACAAGATATGAGGGTGTAGTACTCCTTTAAAGAAGGCACCAACTGGTGCACTTGGCACAAAGAGGTTATGTGCTTATTATGAACATAGAGTCTTTTAAGGAGCAAATGTAGGAGGCTCTTGCACTACTTTGCTATATTCAGAAGTGGTAGCCCATTAGTGCGGCGACTGAGTTTTGGCACTGCAATTAGGGTGCCGCAACAAGAGCAAGAGTGACAAGGGCACTCTTGATTTTTGATCGCCCCACACTCACTTCGTCTTTTGGGCACTCAGAATTTTCCCTCTTTTTCTGGTCATGCCCACCCTGGAGTTTGTTATATTCCATTTTTTTTTGGGGGGGGGGGTTTGATGGGGACAAAGTCCCCCTCAAAACAGGAATGTTTCCTCGTACAGTGCTTTGGTGCTGTGACTCCAGGGAGCCGTGATGTCTGGCACTGCAGAGCCAGGCAGTGCATTGCCTGCATCCATATTGGTGTCGAAAAAATGACTCACACCAATAGGGGTGAACCTTCAAAAGTTACTACACCAGTAACCTCTTCGCCATACAAGGGTGCTGCTAACAGGTCATTTGCATCTTATTATGGCCTCCTTCCCAGCGAGGTACAAGCATTTACTCCTTGGAAAGTGTCAACGGCTGACCCTTCTGTTTTGTGTGGGCCTGCCCCATCCTGGCAAGAACAACTGGTACCGTTACTGTGAACAAACAAAAAATGTCCCTATTAATCTAGTGGTTCCCCATCCCACCCAACCACAGCACCAGTATTTGATTAGAACAATTTCCCTGCTCAGCTGTCCACTGGCAGCTCCCCATTGCCAAGTGTCCCCCTTCCACACCAGGTAGTAGTTGGCACAATCCTATATTCGACTTCACGGCTAGCCATAGTCTGCCCCACAAGTCCAGTATATTGATATAAACAGACCACGCATCTAGTGTATATCGATGCAGAACATGTGGGATGGCCCTTCCAGTGCATTCTGATGTACTGATATATGCTAGATGCGTGGTCTAGGTACTAGTATATAGACATACTTGACTTGCAGGGCAGACTGCAGTCGTCATAGAAGTGAGGAGAGGGTTGTACTGACTACCTACCCTGGGTGGAGGGGTGGTGGGCACTTGGGGGGGTACCAGTGGTCACTAGGGAAATTAATTAAATACTTGTACTGAGAGTGGGCAGGAAGGTCACCCTGGGACTACCAGGGAGTGGGGACCGGGTGCCGGTGGTTGGGATCGACACCACAGTTCATGTTTTAATTTGTTAAAACATAGTTCTTGGAAGCATTACCTAGCACAGTGCTTGCAGCCTGATAGTGCTTCCAGGAACAACTGAAAATACCAGTGTTCCCTGTACGCATTGATGCACGCCTCACTTGCCCAGGCACCTGGTCTCCATTAGCACTCATGTATTAATAGATCAGTGACATGCTAGGTGTGTGCTTTTGAATGAAGAAGCAGCAGCAGTAGCACTAAAAGGCTGTCAGACACACTATTTACACACAGTGCAACACTAATCTTGTTAGCACCATGCTACTACTCCGAATATGGGGCCACCTGAGTTGAAAATGGGGTATAAAATCTAACACATTTATCTGCTAACACTGCATACCCTAATTGTTACAAAACATAAAGTGGTTTATAACTGCAAGTGCCAGGAAAGAATAATACACTTCCAGTGTTTCTAACTCACTTGGAATCCTTTAAGTGCATTTTACAGAGCAGTTGCTAATGTGGTTTGCTACCATACAAACCCTACTAAATAAAACATTGAAGCTTTAGCACTGACACATTCTTCCCCCTCCAGCTCTACAGGAAAAGTTAAAACTGGTATCTTCACATTCCATGCAAATGACTAGCAACAAACTTCATGTAAAAAAAACAACAGATATCTAACAGATTAGAAAACATACTTAATTCAGTGGCGGAGTGTCACGTACTGCATGTTTCACAAGTATCCCCCATTTTGATTCTTTCAGCTATTTACAATTAAATCTGGACTCTGTTACAGGTACAGCCAGAACAGAAGTAGGGATGGAGGCAGCATGGTAGGTGACGCATGTTAGTCAGGAGATATCCAGAAGATTAAAGGGTACAGCTTTGAGTTTTTAGATCTTGGCTGGGACAGGTTCAGCATATGGGAGGGGGATAAGAGGAAGGCAGGTGTCAGATATGGTAAATACACCCTCATAATACTTAAACAGAGCATCATTAAACCTGTCACTTATGAAGGCCCAAATGTCCTCTGATTTTATAGTGGATTATGAAGATTAAAGATTTTTTTAGCAGTTCTCAGTACATAGTTTCCATATGACTGAGGCCATTGTGGCACAGTTTTATAATTGCAAATACTGAATTCTGCCCCTCTAGCTATCATTTTTCATAAACACTTCCAGCAGTAAGTGCAGTACTTAATAGCTGAGGAGGCTGGTAACTGTATATACAGCATATACATTTTATCCAACTCTAACTTGTCTGGCAAACATTCCGCAGAGAGCGACACAAAAAGGGATCTGCACCCTACTGAATACAGTTCTGCTGTGTATGTAACAATCCCCCTTCTGCCAGTAGGAGGGGTTACTAAAATGCCAGGCCTGGACCTATGGCTTAAGGTAGGAGACATGCCTCTACTGAATACAGGAGTTCCTGAGCCGAGGTAGGTACCAGATAAACTGCCTCTGGTAGGGGTCGGGGTGATTGCCAGCAATTGCCAGAGGGCACGCTGGAAGACATGCTGCTGCACTGTGCCCGGGAAACCTGCTGGTGATGGTGCTGATGCTGATATGAGGCACCTGTGCATGTTATGACCCAGTTTTAGTCACCCAAACCCCACACTTGGAAGCCAAATGTATGGGGAGGCAACCTGATTTACTTTATGTAAGATCAAGAGCAAATCTTAATTCCTGGGTAGTGGACCTCACATAAATCCCACAAAGTTGTGAAATGACAGGCTTCAGCCATTTAGGAGATACAGAAAATGGAGGCTGCCTTGAGAAATACTTTGAAGGGGAAGGAGAGATGGGGGGGTGGAGATACAATGGAATAGAATAAAGGAGGAATAGCTAAGGCAATAGCAAGCTGTTGAAAAGGTAATAAGCAAGAGTAAGAGGAGAAAGAGGCCACTGTGGTTTCTCAAATGAGGAGGCTAAGGTGGTAAGGCAGAAAAAACAAAACAGCTTTCAGGAAGTACAAGGACACCGAAATGGAGGTGGACAGAAAGGTATATCTAGAGAAACAAAGGCAGGAAGGAGGGTAAGGACACCAAAGCGCACTAGGTTAGAAGAGGAAAGCGATAATAGCACGGGTCAACACCACGTTGTAACAATAGGGAAATTCAAAACAGCTACAGGGATAGAATAGCCTAGGTCAGGTTAGCACTATTCTTGTAGCTGTACTGCTGTCTGGGAGAGGAAGGGAAAGGGATGAAACTTTGCTGGGAGGGGTTCCGTTGAGCAGCAGCCGTGGCTCAGAGGACAGAGCCACAGGCAGTGAGGATGGAGGCATGTTGGTGGCCCAATATTCGATTCCTGGGATGTCTGCATTTTGTTTGTTATCTTCCCCGGCTCCACATCTTGTTGATTCCCTTCCCTAGTCAACTCCCCCAAGGTTCTTTGTTTTGAAGTTGCCTCCCAGAGGTAGTTATTCTTAATGGGTGGGTCTGCAAAACTCTGTAATGGGGTGTGAGGCACAGCCCCCCGCAAAAAATGAAATTACTGTGTGTTTTGTTTTGTCATGATAATGGTCCCTGTGTTCGTGGACCGCTACCGTTTCGCAGTATTTTTGTGGTCGCTGTTGTGAGGTGGGTGCTGTTGTTGAAAGTGCCATTTTGGTCTCACTGTTATGTATGGCACTGTGTTGTTTTTGCTATACTGACCTAGTACCCAGCAAAGGCTCAAACTGAGGAAAGGATCGCCTAGGTCAAGAATGGGATAAGACTTTCTTCAGTTACATGAGCAAAAAGAGGAAGGCAAGGTGTGTTACAGTAAAGATCAGGAAGACCAAGAAAAAGCTAAAATTTTAAATGACTACTTCTGTTCCGACATGAGTTAACAAGCCCAGGGGAGAGTGGGGAGTTAATTCAAGTTCATTTATAGAAAAGAGTCTGCTGGGAGTTGGAAGCCCTAAAGGAAAACAAGGCGATAGGGCTGGACAGGATTTCACCCAAGGGTACTTAAGGAACTGAGAACAGTGATAGTCGCCCCCTGGCAACACTATTTAGCACATCTTTGGAGATGGGGTAGTTCCAGAGGAATGAAGGAGGGAAGTGTAGTCCCTCTGCCCAAGAGAGGCAGCAGGGAGGAGGCTAGCATTTACAGAGCAGTCAGTCTCACATCAATGGTGGTGGGGAAGAGGATAAAAGTCTCTGCTGAAGGAGAGACTGATTAAGTACCTGGAGACACTTGGGCTGCAGGACCACCAGCAACACGGCTTCATAGGGGGGAGGTCATATCAAATGAACCTCATAGATTTCTTTGACTGGGTAACTAGGGAGGTGGATCGGGAAGGGCAGTGGATGTGGCCTATCTGGACTTCAGTAAGGCCTTTGACACTGTTACCACACAGGAGGCTGGCGTTTGTGTGCCTTGTGCAATCTGGCTGTCTATGGTGGCATGTAATAAACACTACAGATTGGGAGTGCTGGCTTTTGGTGTTGTTTTTACTAAGTATTTAGAGCCAAGCACCCAAGTGTGGCTTGAGCGGTCATTTGTTACTATTTTTAACAGGGTGGACATGCAGGAGGGTGTGAAGAGAATGCAAAGGGATCTGGGAAACTAGAGGAGTGGTTTAGGGTGTGGCAGCTGGAGTTCAATGCCAAGGTGCAAAGTCATGCACCTGGGTTGGGGAAACCGGGGGCTGTGTATATGATGTGGGGAGATACTTACAGTTATCAAGCCAGAGAGGAACCTTACGGTGACCATATCTGATGATCCCAAGGTCGCAAGGCAGTGCGACAGGGCAGTAGGCAAGGTGAGCCGGATGCTGGGGCACATAGGAGGAGGAGGATCTCTACCAGGAGAAGGGAGGTGGTGTTGCCTCTGTATTGCTGCCTTGTAAGACCTCACCTGGAGTACTGTGTACAGTTCTGGAGGCCATACCTCCACAAAGACATCAACGAGGTGGAAGTGGTCCAAAGGAGGGCTACTAAAATGGTGCAGGGGTTACATGAGAAACTATGCAAGGAGAGACTGCAGGAGCTTGACATGTACTCCCAGGAGGAGAGGAGAGTGAGAGGGGACAGGATTGAGACCTATAAATACATCACAGGGGTGAAAAAGGTGCAGGAGAGGAGTCTCTCTCACAGGAGGAGGAGCACCAGAACAGGGGTGCATGTCATAAAGCTTGAAGGGGAACATTTAAGAAGGGTATGAGGACATATTTCTTCACAGAAAGGGTGGTGGACACCTGGAACAGCCTGCCAGAAGAGGTGGTAGGAGCAAATACAGTGAGGAGCTTCAAACACGCTTGAGATAGGCACATGGGTATAATAATTAGAGTTAAGGGAGGAGGGAGGAACACCTGTGACCAAATAGAGTCCAGGGTGTAGTGTTAGGCAGGGAATTCAAGGCAGATTAGATGGGCCTACCAATCCTTTTCTGCTGACACATTCTATGTTTCTATATGTAGAACAATAGTTGAAATAGTATTACTTCCGTTACAGGTGAACAAGGCCTATAATTCAAGTTCAGACTTGACCATACGCCCTGCAAAGAGGTAGTACAAGGGCTCCATAGGGAAGACTGTCCAGGACAGAGCTATGGCCTTCAGGACCAAGGTATCCCATGGATACAATCAGCGAACAGAAGTCAAGAGTAAAGTCCCTACAGCGGTGAAGCTTCCTGCACCACCTGCTGACCAGGCACTATGGTGTCCCTCTGTGTAAAATGTGGAAATCAAAGTGTATAGCATGGTGGGAAAAACTGGTTAAGCTGTGCAGAGTAGAATGGGCTCTAGCCAGAGGTAGAACCACACCAACTGGTGTTTGAAAAGGGAATAAGAGGGATTGTGTGGCTCCTGAGGTGGCTGGAGGGTACAACCTATACAATGAGATGCTAAGGTCCTGACTCAGTCCAGGGCAGGCATCGCACCTGCTGGTACAGTTCTAACCAGGAGAGTTTTCAAAGGCTGGGTTCCTGTATGTGTAACTGTGAATAAGTTCAGTAAAGAATTTTTTTAATTTTTATTTAAAACTGCAATTACAACTGGTCACAACAAGGACCTGTTGACGTACACTACAAGCGTTATATATAAAGTACAGAATTTACATATAAAACCCACACATATATTATAAAAGGAAATACAGATCTTACTTCAAGAGGGCTCTTGCAGTAAGTAATAACCTTGAGGACAGCGCCCCCTGGTGTCAGGACCACACAGAAACTTTAGCTAGCAGTGTCTGACAAGGCACCGCCCACCAATGTCACATGACCGATGTCAGCGTGACACTATATAGTGGCTGGTCCCCACGCCCACCTTCCAGTTCCTTCCGTGCGTGCGACCTGGAGCATGTCAGACCTCGCAGAGATCGTTTGCAGTCTGACCGCTTTTTCTTCAGATGAATATCCATTTTTTCTTTCTTTAGTGTCATAATCTTATTTTGTGCATTGTCTTCACGCATACCTCTCAACACCTCCTGCCTCATAAATCAGGGACAAGGCTTACAAAAATCAGGGACAAAGGACAAAAATCAGGGACACATCTTCAAAATTAGAGCTATCCACCCAGAAAGCTAGTAGAATATGGGGCTTAGTGCTAAATGAATTTTCTAAAGAAGAACATGTCTGTAACTTTAATGCTTGACATTGTTTTGTGCTTATAATCCCACTGTTTAGCCACAAAACACAAATTTTAGGAGGGACAGAGTAAAATTTTGAGGCAAAATCAGGGACATCCCTGAAAATCAGGGACACTTGAGAGGTATGCAAGTTCACCGCCTTCTGCCGAGTCGCATAAAAATAAGTGCAGTTCATGCAACACGCTGCCGCGACAAAGACTCTCACTCCCACTGCCTCTACTGCTTAGGCCTGGAGCACAAGGTCAAGGATTGTGAGGCCTGTTCCAGGATCAACCAGGCCACATGGAAGCATCGCCAGCAGGCCCTCGAGGCCTATTTACTGAAGCAAAAATGGCCACAATGGAAAAAGAGCTCCAGAAACTCAGAAGCACTTCCTCCCCTCCCACGAACTCACATAAGCACAAGAAAAAGAGGGATAAAGAGAAGCACCAGGACCAGGACAGGTTCCCCTCTCACCCGCAGCCTCCTTTGGGCCCCTCGGGTGATCAGTGGCCTTCTTCCTCCAGTAAGCCTGCTGCTGCCTCCAAGCCTGCCCTGTCTTCCCAGAAGCAGCCCTTGGATCCCCTGCTGCCACTAGTTACAATGGTTGCAAGCGCCTCAGCAGAGTCCGAGGCTTCTGCTGCTCTTAGGCCCCTTTCAATTGGAGGGTCTAAGCAGTCTGGCAGGGCCAATAAGCCACTCTTCGGGTCCTCTGATGAACGCCTGGCCCAGGCTGTGAAGTCGGTCTCCAGTGTCTGCCTGGCCACGGTCGATAAGCTGGTCATCGGTCCACCCGATGTCCACCCAACCGATCAGCTCATGTTGGGGTCCGGTGCAGGCCCAGACGATGTCCAGTTGCTGGATTTAACACATCTTTCTCCGGTTGGGTCTCCCCACTGGGTCACTCCCTCCTCTCCTCTGGAACGGCCTCCTTCGCTCTCCCCAGATTAAGGTGTGCAGAGGATGGAGGTCGTCCATCAGGTGACACCTTCCCTAGTTCACCTCCGGACCTGACGGCGGATCTCCCAGGTAACCCTCTGGGCTCCTTCCCACTGGATCCTCTGGTGGGGACGCTGGCACCAATGCCAGGCTTGCCTCCCGCCAGTCCAGCATCCGACCCGGTTTTCCAGGGTCCCTCTGGGTCAGGTTTCAGACCTCCTCAGCGTCTTCAGTGGTTATAAATTATGCAGTACAACTCTGAAGCAATACACATATTTCATTTCAGCACCCTTCATGTTAAATAGCGCATAAACAAATAATTTTCATATTTTCTTGTTCTAACCTTATGTTTTCCCACGCTACTTGGGTTCTCAGACAGTATTCAGGGTTTACCTTCTTTTCCTTCGAGAGAGAGAGTGTAATCGGTGGCATGGTGCAGAAATTTCCAAAAAAATTCTCTAGGCTTCCTCATCACTGACTGAACTGCTCCCCCTGCAGCCACCAATATTTCAGCATAACTTACTTCAAACCCAAAATGATCCTCAAAGCTCTCTTTTGCAGTCTCTCAATATTCATCGGACTCTGCCATAGTTAGTCTACCATGCCACACCATCGCCAGTATTCTAGTGTAACCCATAGGCGGCGCTATCCCTCAGGGCTACTACCCCCTGCCTGCTTTGGCTAGTAGCAGGTTAAGGGGCCTAGGTAATGAAGCGGGTGCCTCAACCTGGAAGTCAGGGTTGTTAGTGGTCAAGCTAACCTGGGCACATCCCTCAGGACACTGTAACCCCTCTTTCCTTCTAGTGGCCTGAACAATATACAATAATTACTTTCACAAAGACCCTTATTCACCAGGCAATTACCTACACTGTTTGCACTTACCACCTGGGCTGGTTCCTCCACTTGACTCTGGGGACCCCCTGTAAAACAAGGTTAAGCACAGCAAATAGCAACAGTACAATACTTTTGGCACAAACTGGAACCACAGTCAGATTAAATGTAAACAAAGTTAAATCTGATTTATTCAGGGGAGTTGAACAAGGGTGGGGCGTAATCAGGTTGATTTGCTTAAAAGCTATGTTAATCAGACAGTTATGCATGCAGTTCAGAGTCCCCACACAGTCAGACACTCTGGGTACCCAGGTAGGAAAACGGTGGGCTAGCCAGGAACGTTGCAGCTGGTTGAGGCCCTGTGATGGAAGAAAGCAACATGCTCAACACACACTATTTGTAATCCGGAGCCGGAGGGCTCAGTTCGTGAAAAGAAAAGGCAACAAGACAATCAGATGACAACACTTTTAGATTTAGCTGTTGTTGCAGGGAGCTACCCTGATGTCTACTCACGATACCCAATACTGGACACAGGCAGGACAAAATCGAGACTGTAGGCTGTTGAGTTGGAGTGCCTGGAGCAGCAGGGCCCACACGAATCACCGAGGCATTGTTCCTGTTCAAGGTGTTGAGCAGGGGGCTGATCCCCAGGGGTCTCTTGTCGATGACTTTCTCTGCATAGCAGGTATTCTGACTGGCCAGTGTAGCAGGGCCCAGGCAAACAGAAATGGATATGGATTCAGTCCATGGAGCTGGATACAGCCTCCAGCAAGCAAAACACAGTTCAGACATACAGTGGGGAACCAAATCACAACCCACTATAAGCACACAGCATATTCACATGTAAGGAAATTCCACTGTACCAGGAAAATGGCTCTCCGGTCACAATTACAGAGTCTCTGCACAATCCGGGAGTTCAGAGATAGCTGGAAGTCCTGACTGGCCGATCGCATTCAGCAAATCTTCGGTCTTCTTCAGGTTAAGGCCTGGTCACAATTCAGTGGCTTAATTCACTCTCCAAATTCGGATTCAGTCCGAAAAAAGCACAAGTTCCCTCTCAGGAACAGCAGGCAGGCATGCAGGCCAAACTCGGGCCTTTCCACAGTTCTCCCCGCACAAACCACTATGGATTGCTGCTCGAACTATATCTCGAGCTGTTACTTCTTCACTTCCCAACTCAGATCTAACTGAAACTGCAAGCAGTGTGGGACTTTCCCAAGATCCAAAAGGTTGTTGGCTGATCTGTCTGTCAGTCACAACAAGGGCTCCCTCCAGGTTATTTTAGGTGCCAAAGCCCAAAACTACAATTCCTACAAGTTTTGGCCCCACCAAACCCCTAGACAGGCTCCATTTTAGAGTCCCAAATGTACTGATTGGCCCATTCTGACAGTCCAGGACCAAGATGATGGAAACAAACAGAACTGTCCATGCTGCAAAGAAGGCAGGTTAGAACAAACTGCAATATTATTACTACCTAACAAATGATCAGCAAACAAGTACATCTTCTAACAGAGCTCCTCTCAGATTAATTATGACTGGAATCAGGCAGCTCTTAAGAGACAGTACACAGAGGCTACAGGCACTCTCTGGCTATACATTTAAACTGCTAAAATGCAGGACAACAGCCTGGCAGTAAGCATTTACAGCAAGCTCAAGGAAGACTTTTCGGGAACCCTCATTTGCAGGGGGTTACACTAGTACTAATCTGATCACAGTGAAGAAAAATAAATCAAATCTGATTGACTTAAAGGCGTCCACCATCTAAAATCGGGCCCCACTTCAGTGCAAAGGCACGGCCCAATTAATGTTCGCTGTTTTTTTTTTTTTTTTGTTTGTTTTTTAAACTTACAGTGCTCATCTTCTTCTGTCATGAATACAAGAGCCCCTGGTGGCACATGCCCACAACTTCTCATTGGTCCTGAGAATGACATATGATGCAGGGGTAGCCATGGAAGTGTGCATAGGCTTACTGTACAGTTAGAGCTTTGAATTGCTCCGGCTTGGAATATACATGTCCTGGTGCTATATCGAGATCAGGTACACACTGGCAGTCGACTGCCAGTCTATATCTGGTCTCAGTATAGCACGGAGACATGTACATTCCAAACCAGAACTATTAAAAGCTCTAACTATACAGTAACACTATGCACACTCCTACAGCTGTTCCCCGCATTATACAGTATGTCATTCTTGGGATAGCTGTGAGAGGTTGTGGGCACGCCACTACGGGCTCTTGTATTCACAATGCCGGTGAGAGGAACATAGCATGAACCAGATAAAATCTAAATAACTGAAGGCACTGTAAGAAAAAAAAATAGTTGAGAAAATGCTAATTGGGCCCTGCCTCACACTGAAGTGGGGCCCGATTTTAGGGGGATGTTTCCCTTTAAACCACCTCTTCTAAGAGTAACCAAAACATTATAATCTGGTATTATTTTTTTTGTTTGTTTTTACCGTGCTTTCTACATGTGAGACCATGAGAAATTTCCCTGCAAATAAAAACCTAAGAACTTTACACTTTCTAGAATAGTCACCTCCTGGCCACCGAAGATCAAAGCTGGTACATTCCAGTTGGAACTTTTGTCATGTCACGGTGTGGGACTGCAGTAAAGGATGCCAAGGTTTGAAGCAATGTTTATAGGCAGTGTGCACTGCATTTATTACAAAGAAAATAAAACAAATAACAAAAAAAATGGACGAACTCACAAACGTGACAAAACAAAATTTAATCGAACAAAGAATAAAATGGGACCATGAGCAGCCAAAGGAGTATCAGGAGAGGGAACCCTTCAGGAATCTAAGCCAGCAGAGCACAGACAGCAGCTCCTTCCCCATCACTATCCCAAAGTAATCTAACCTGAAACCAAACTAGGAGCCTTTCTGTACCTAGCTGCTGTCCTAGTGGCTGCTTCTCTTGCCTATCGAGCAGTCATGCATATTAATGAACTCCAAATACATTTACTTTGTACCCAGCAATTTAAATTAGACAAAACATTCCAGTAAAACAAATACATATATACATCCTGTTTCTACTGCTGGCACATTTCAACGTTATTATATTTCATGCCATTGCACTAAGGCCCATATACAGAACTGAACATGAATTTCATTGATATTTATAGTGGGGAACCTCCAGTGCTTCCCATTCTGACAGCTGCCTGTGCTCCAGATATTCCCTAAGTACACAGTGGAGATGGAAAGCCAGCCCTATGGAAGAAAAGGAGGAATAAGCAAGAGTAGCAGGAGAGGGACTTCGGAATGGGAAAGGCCCTTGTACCCACAAGAAACAAAAATAAAATAGCTGTGCCAACTTTATAATACAGCATTGCAACAGTTATATACAGGCACGGACTCAAAATAATAAAAAAAAACATAGGAGTACTCTGTTTGCACTGTGTTCAGTCAGACTTAGAACACTGTAAACCAGGGTTTTTATCTAAGTGTGCTGTGATTCAGGTGCAGGCAAGCGTAGTAACAAGGGAAAAAAAGGAATGTGTTTACAAGATGTTACAGCACAGGCTGATGCTGTATATCTCTGTTTGCTTGTACAAGAACGTCTGCCGCCAAGCCTGTGTAAAATAGTTTTACAAGTGCTGGTAAGCACTCTACTGGCAGTGTTTCAAAAGTGCTGGCAACAATAGGCACTTAGTGTCAGTTGTGCGACCGTAGCCTTCTTAAAGCCCTAATGCAGGCATGCATTGCCTATTCCCCTGCAACAGCTATGCATGGCTATGCCATAGTCATGGTCAAATGCATGGTCATTTGCAAACACAGCTATGATCCGCTTCTATGTGCAGCGTGGTGGCACTGTTGCTGGGGTCACTTTCCCAAAGCCATACTACCTGAACTGTATCTCTCTTAACTCAGGCACTGAACTGCACACATGAAAAAGGAAAAAAAGGAAAATAAAGAAAAGCAAAAAGAGATAACAGAAGAGAAACAGCAAGTGAGAGAATGAGAAGGGCCAGCCCTCCCATTTATATGTCTGGCCAGCCAGAGAAAAGGAAATGGAAAAGAAATAGCAAGCAAACGGTGAGGGGGGGGGGGGAGGCAGCCCCTTAGTAACATACCAAAATGAAGTTCCATAGTTTTTACAGGATTAATCTCCATTTTGTCCCTATATAACCATTCCTCTATTCTTGCACTGTACTGTTGGCCTCTGTGTCAAAAACGCTGATGACTATAGTGTCATCGACGTACTTGACACAAAGTCCACCAGTAGTCAAGTCATTTATCATTAATAAAAACAGAACAAGCAAAGGTATTCGCTGGGCATGCTGCTGACCTGGGTTCATGTCCCAAGCCTTGGTGTCAGGAGTGGAGTCCAGCAGAGAGGGAGTTCAGAGCATACCTCTGATGCTTCCCTACCAGAGGAGGAGATGGGTGGGCCAAGGACCGCTGTCTGGCATCCCCCAAGGGTGACTTGGTGTGACGTTCTTGGCAGCATGAGGCCTCGACATGCCGCCGAATGCCCCCGCTCCCAGGTAGCCGCCGCAGCTGGCCCATTGTTGGTGGGTGTGGGCGGGCAGGGAGAAAAGCGGAAAATCTCCCTTGGCAGGCCAAGAAGATAGACGCCGGTTCCCGTCACCACGGTAGCCCGGGGGTGTCCGTGCCGACACTGTCATGGCTGGGATGCGTACTTAGATGCCTTCAGGTGTTTCTCCTCCCCCAGTAGGGCCCACGGGAGAGAGGCCCACCCAAAGATGGGTTACGGGGGGACTACTCTGTTAATGGCATTTCTGATTGCTTTATCCCATCTATCTCAACCCACCAGGACTTTCCCTGTAAAATGCCATGGGTCATCTAATCAGGCAACAGTGAATGCTGTACTTCTCCATCTTTCCTAGCAACATTCTGTGGTCAATTAGATAAAGGCTTTTTGACAGTCAACAAGCACAATCTCTGCATGATGTCCTCTATCCCACGTTTGTACACAGACCTCTAACAACTTCAATTTTTAATTTTTTTTTGTACTTGCTATTTTTCCGCCTTCCCCTGCCCCCTACGCTCCGCTTCTTCGGGAGTGCCTGGCATCTGCCTCGGTTCCTTCACGTGCCTGAAGCTCCAGTCCCCATGTAGCCTTGCATTTCCACCAGGCGGGGGCGGTGAGGCCCCAAACACCCCGAACTAACGTCCCTTCGTCGGTGCCGCCGCATGGGACAGGCAGGGGACCATGAGGTCTGTGCTGGCGCTCTGTCTACCCGGAGCGATGGAGATGTTTTTCCCGTTCTCTGGGCGTGCCATGTGTCCAGACATCAAGGCGGAGCTCCGCCGATGTCTGGCACGCCCAACCCTCCTGGACTGGCCAGGCACTTGCTGTACCCCAGGCCTCCGCCTGGGGTCAGTCAAGCACCGAACCTTGTCCCCCTTCCCTCCCTGGAGAAGGCGAGCAGTCCACAGATGCTCAGCCTTCTCCCCCTGGCCAGCCCTCCAGCTTCCCGGGCTCGTTCCCGAGCCCGGGTAACCAACGTCACGAGCGGTAGCACTACCACTGCACCGACGGGCAGGCTTAACAACTTCAATTTTACAATAGTGGTACAGCACCCTTCCTGAAACCCAGACTGGCTTGGGTCTATTTTCAGTCTGCGCACAGGCTATAAGTCACTTGAAGCCTTCACGTAAGTTTGCAATTAGCACGTAAGAGAGGTAGGCTGAAAATCTTTCCTTATATCTTCTGGTACACCAACCTTAAAGGAGTAGTCCCCCCAGAATTTACAAAAAAACATATGTTATGCAGAGTGTTTTGATATGTATGTTAAGTCCTAGTGTGTCCTTTTCTCTGTCTGCTGTTAGGAGTTTTTCCTAAATTTGCCTGCTAGCTGTATGGTAGTTTTATGACCCCTGTGGATCTCCATCACAAATAGGTTTATTGGCTTTCTTTCTCCTATGATGCACACTGTCTCGCGTGATAATGATGTAGCCATGCCCTTAGATTCAGACTGTGCACTACTTTAAAATCAGTTTAAAGGGAAACTCTGATTGAGTCCTTCAGTGCAGCAGCGGCTGCAGAAACATCTGATTAGGGCTTTCAACATGAAAGAACATTTTTTTTACTACCTGGTGCCCTGGAGTGTTAATAAAAAACATCCGCTCACTCCATCATGGCGACAGACCCACAGGCGGACATCTCGCAAACCTCGGGTGACTTCCGCTGTGAAGGTTATGCTAATGAGGGCTACCAACATCTGCCATTTGTTGGTAGCCCTCATTAGCATAACCTTCGTGGCGGAAGTCACCTGAGGTGCGCAAGATGTCCTCTTGTGGGTCTGTCGCCATGATGGAGTGAGCGGATCTTTTTTATTAATACTCCAGGGCACCAGGTAGTAAAAAATTCTTTCCTGTTGAAAGCCCAAATCGGGCATTTCTGCAGCCGCTGCTGCACTGAGGGACTCAATCGGAGTTTCCCTTTAAAATCACTTCACAACAACAGAGCTTTGTAACTATTCTTATTCAGGGAGCACAAATGGCATCAGTTACAGTTTAGCAGATACCTGAGAGCAAGCTAACGGAGGTTTCTGTAAGACAACAGCTACTAAATAGCTCTAATTCACTATTTTTGTTTTCTATGTGCATCACGTCTAGCTAGCAGGAGTGTTTTAATTTTAAAACTTTAATTTTATCAAACTATACACAACCATAAAAGCATATAAACTGCCCAGACCATCAATACCATAATTAATAAAGACTCTAGCTGTTTTCTTACAGAAACCCCGCTCAGATGTCAGATATTTGCTAAACTGTAAATGCAGGTATCAGCATTCTATTAGCAGTTAGTGCTGATTTTGCTGTGTGACAAGATTTTCATGTTTTTATTTTATTTTTATTTATTTTTTTACAAATGAAGTGTACGGTATGAAGCTGCAGACTAGAAACTGCAAAATACTTTAAAGTCACTTTTTCTCCTGTGTATGGTATGGCATGAAAGCAACAGGATGACAGTGACTATTTCAGCTACACATTTGATTCCATACTGTATTACAATGGTTCACTGCACTACACATTTAGTGTATCACACTTTTTCAAATAATACAACAAATATTCTCCAAACTAAATAACTCACACATACATATTTTTATACTTTACTACAAAGACACTTCACATTTATAACAAAAAACAAACACAAAAATAAATAAATGAAAGTGATGTCACAGAGCAAAGTCAGCCCTAACTCTCAGTTCCTTCTAGCAGAATGATGGTACCTACATGTATGGTTTAACAAATACTTGAGAGCTGAGTAGGTTTTCTGTAAGATAACAGCTACCGTCTTTACTAATTATAGCATTGATGATCTGGGGCAATTTCTGTGCTTTTTATTGGTGTGTGTAGTTTGATGAAATAACATTTTAATATGAAAACACTTACTACTGCTAGCTAGACCTGACACACATCAAAAACACAAATAATGAATTAGAGCTATTTAGCAGCTGTTTTCTTACAGAAATCCATGTTAGCTTGCTCTCGGGTATCTGCTAAACTGTAACTGATGCCATTTGTGCTCCCTGGATAAGAACAGTTACAAAGCTCTGCTGTTGTGAACTAATTTTAAAGCAGTACACATGCTAAATCTAAGGGCATGGCTACATCACTGTCACATGAGACAGGGTGCATCATACGAGAAAGAAAGCCAATAAACCTATTTGTGATGGAGATCCCCAGGGGTCGTAAAACTACCATACAGCTAGCAGGCTACTTTAGGAAAAACTCCTAATAGCAGACAGAGGGAAGGACACACTAGGACTTAACATACATATCAAAACACTCTGCATATGTTTTTTGCAAATTCTAGGTGGACCCCTCTTTTAACAATGGGTATCACCTTAGCTTATTTCTGCTGTTATGGGAACTGGCCATAAATCACCATTTTATTAAAAATATTGCATACCCACAGGGCCAACACAGCACCCTCCTGCCACACCCAATTTGGGATTTCATCTGGCCCCATAGCTTTCTCCACCTTTATTTTCTTTAATTCTTTTGCAATGCCCTCCACATCCATTAACAAATTACTGGGTCTGTCCCATTCCATAACCTGTTTTCTTGTCAAAGGACTTAAAGGGGACAGGAAATCTGTGGTAACTGGCAGCAGCTAGTACTGTTCCTAGTAAGAGAAATGAAAGACCTATCTCCAAATGAACCATACTTAACTCTACCTTAATAAATACTGATGTGAAAAGTTGTGTTTTCAATTGTTTCCTTGTCATGGATAACATTCTGCACAGTTCTCTTCATGGGAACAGTAATTTGGAATGTTTACTATGTCACAGTTTGTGCACAGAATGCTAAACATGAGCTATCGTCTGATCAGAACCACGTTTAGAGTTCTGTGCACAAACCATGACATAGATAAAACTCCAGATTACTGGTTCCGTGAAGAGAATTTAAACAGAATGCTGCCCATAAAAACAAAACAATGCAAAACACAGTTTTTCCTATCACTTTTTATTAATGTACAGTACTATATGGATCATTTAGGCTTAAGGACATAATTTCTGTAAATGGGAACATTATAAACAGCTACCAACTAGAAATAATTTCCTGTCCTCCTTAATTTCTTAACTCACGTTGCAAAGTGCCACATTCATAGAATTAAATCATCTGTCCCATCCAATTTATGTTTCTCACCATTACTACTGACAATGTCATCTACCTGTAACCATTCCTCCCCATCAGAATCTTTGTCTCACCCACCTTTTTATCTTAAAACAATTTCAGTGAAAGAAACCAACAAGCTTCTCGCTGACCTTTCTCCTCATATGAGTGCTGGTCACGATGACCTTGAACCAAAACTCATAAAGATTGGGTCCTCTTTGCTTGTGCTCCCAATATCCCATATTCTTAACCTTTCCTCACCACTGGAATTGTTCCAGCAATCTGGAAAGTAGCAAAGGTTGTTCCTGTTTTCAAGCAGGGTGACCGGAAATGCATAGAAAACTACCGTCCTATAGCCATCCTGTCTGCTGTTAGCAAGATACTGGAAAAGGTGGTGGAAGTGCAGCTGACAGACTACCTGTCTAAACACATCTTATTGTCACCCAAACAGCATGGATTTCGTAAAGGGCATAACGCTGGTATAGCCCTTGCTAAAATTACATCTGATATAAGGATTGCCATGGACCAGGGTATGCTGACTGGGGCTATCTTCATGGACCCCTCAAAGGCCTTTGATCTAGTGAATCACTCCCTACTCTGTTCCAAGCTTCACTCCCTTGGTGCTGCTGGTCCAGCCTTAAACTGGTTTTCCAGCCATCTCACTGGCAGACTACAGCTTGTTAAGTACAACAGAGCTTTATCGGAACCTGTTCCTATCACTATTGGTGTCCCTCAGGGATCTATTCTGGGCCCTATCCTATTTTCTCTTTTCATCAATGACTCCCCAATGGTCCCTACCAATAGCACCACAACCCTATATGCGGATGATCTGGTCCTCCTAGCTAGCTCAGGAGATGTCCGTGCCATAAATCACAACCTACAAGCTGACTTCAGTAAACTGCAACATTTACTCCTGACAAATGAGCACGTACTGAACTTAAAGAAAACTCAACTCATGCTCTTCGGCTCCTCTCCCAAACTCAGACAGTGTCCTGTCCCACTCAATGTCTTAAGCCTTGATGGCATCCTAGTTAGAACTACATGCTCCTTTAGATACCTGGGAGTTACTCTTGACCCCCAGTTAGACCTGTCTCTACACATTTAAAATGTCTGCAGGGTAACAAATATGAAGCTTGCACTTGCATACCGAGCTTGTGGGTCCCTTACTCCTGCTGTTGCACGGCTTGCCCTTGCTAAAGGTTTATTCCTTCCCTCTCTCAATTATGGGCTGACAATATTTACCCTCACTGCAAAAACTAGCCTTGCTAAATGGAATGTGGCATATAATAATATTTGCCGCTTTGCCCTCGCCGCCCCTCGACTTACGCATCGCTGTGATTTATACAATCAACTATACTGGTTTTCCCCAGATAATGATCGCTCATTTGTCTTGGGCTGCTTCACAGACAAAATCGTCTGCAATGCCACCCCACCTGCCCTGTCCAAACTCCTTTGGCCGGCTCTACCATCGTACTGGCTAAGGTCAGCTGACTTGCAACCCCTCCTTGTCCCAAAAACATGTACACTGTCAGGTGACTGTGCCTTTCCTGTTTGTGCCCTCGATTCTAGAATACCCTACCTGCAACTATTAGATGTATCCCCAACCATCCCATCTTTAAGAGCTCCCTCTGGTTGCACCTGAAGTCTGCCTCAGCCTGTAACTGTTCCAAGGCTGCTTGATATCCCCTACCCCTGCTTGGACCCTGTTGTGCACCCTCCACTTCCCTGGTTCCCCTACTCCCTCTGAGCTCCAGTAAGGGGAATTATCTACTGTACATGCCCTTCACCTTAGCACTTACCATCCTCAAAATAGGACAAATTGCACTTGTATTATTTCCACAGAATGTAACTGTTTGCTTGTTCTTACCTTTGATGTATATGCTTATCTGTTAATACTGTACCTGTTTATTTGTATCACCCTGCTCATTGCTTGTATTTCGCATTGTTGTAACTCCCTTGCACTGTTCTGTAAGCCATGCTCTTGTAATCTCCTGGATCATACCTGAAAATAGGCATTCATTGTCTAGTGTGCTAACCCGGTGAGCGAAAGCTAATAAATAAATAAATAATTTATCAATACTTTAGTCATTTTTTTTTCTAATCCTAAAAATGTTTTTGTCTTTCTCCACCAATTTCGTGGGTCAGAGCTCCTCAAATCTGCAATTTTATTTTGACAGTCTGTTCTTCATATTCTTTTGCCCTCCCTGACTACTTTGTTCCTCCGCTACTTAAATCTTACTGTGTCATTTTGTTTTAGAGCAACTTGCGTCTAGTGAATTAATTCTTTAAACTCATCCATTATCCATGGCTTGTACCCCCTAATTACTTTCACAACAGGTGCTACACTACTCATTACTTCATTAATTTTCCCTGTAACTTTATTCCAAGTCTCGTTCAGATCATTCCCTGAAAACCAATCAGTATCCAGTTCATTGGTCAAATAATTTTAGAACCCTACCTTTCTTCTCAGCTTTCCATTTCCTATACGTATGAACGTCCTTTTCACTACGTTTTACCTGTCCTCTTAAAAAGCTTTGAACAATGAAAACAGTTTTGTGGTCAGAGGCTCTGATCTGTGTTAAACTCCTAGAGGAATCAAACCATTTATACATGTTAGTAACAATATCTAACACAGGCCCAGATATTCAAAGCTTTGCGCGGTGTGCAAACTGTTTGCATGGGTTTAGCGCAGGTCTGCTATATTCAAAAGGCCAAATAGCACACGCAAACTAAATTAGCAATGAGCAAACCATAAGTATATGCAAGGGGCAAACTGAACATGAATACAGGCGCTATGGGATATTCAGCGACTAGCGCCGCGCTAAGGTGTTTAGTGGACTTAGACGACCCTTTGCATGGTACAAATTACCACCCAGGAAAAAATGGTCTTAACTCTGGGCAAACAGCTTTGCACGACATTGTGGCCTTGCGTGGCATTAGTGCGCTTGCGCGACCCTATTAAAGGATTATAACACAGAGAAAAAGCCAGACGTGGAGGAAACATGCTGCTCACTGACAGCACCACAATGATGCCAGCTGCTGCCACCAGTCCCAGCCATGCCAGGCAGTATGTGGTGACCCGGCCCCCAGGGGCCACCACGGTAGTGTGGCCATACAGCACACACCTGCAGACCATACATCTGTGGTGACCAACAGATGCCAGCACACACATGCATCACTGTGGTCATGGTGGGTGCTGCGAGGAGGGTATACGGGTGGCCAGGCCACAAACTGGGTGCATCCACAAGGCTAGGACTCGGCACGCAGTGCATATGGGTCAGTATTGGAAATACCCCAATACCAGTGTGCCTGGCCGATCGTACATGCCCCCCCCCAGTCACATACCGCATAGCTGTACATACAGCACAGCACACACAGCTGGACATGCTTATGTCACTATGAGCATCCCATGCCAGAGGTGCAGCATCTGTGGGTCACACAACAGTGTGACAGTAATGTCCACTGGCAGTATTCACCTGCAAGGTGGGCTTGTCACTGTGTACAGTGCAGTGGTCTTCACTTCCCTACACACCATAGGCATTGCTGTGTCCCTCACACTACTGGCCCCCTTGCTATTGTGGTGTCCGCTGTGCACTGTAGTATGCCCTACAGTGTGACAGTTGCATGCAGCACCACCACCACCTGTGCCTATGTTGTGTTGTCCCCTGGGGTACACACTGCTATGCTGTACTGTATACCTGTAGCCTGCAGCAAACATCATGCACTGTTAGACTGACCTACAGGTGGAGCTGCGGGACCCTGCAGTAACGCTGGGCAAACTGCATGCAAATCAGGACATAAAGAGATGCTAATCTGGATGTTTGCCCAGAGACTACCTAAGTAGGCTCATCTGCATGTCACTTTTGAATATGGCAAAACTTAGCACTGGGCAATCGGCTTAGCACAGCGCTAAAGCCATGCTAATGTGTTAGTGCGACGCTAATGGTTCGGAAACTATTATATCGTTTTGAACACTGTTCTTTCACATCCGCTGCTGCCTGCAGCTGTACTGGGTCCATGCATTTGCTGGCACATACACTGGCCACATAGTTCACCTCTACCTACCCTCACATCTCTGTGGACTGTGTTGTTGTTGTGATTTGCACTTCCTGGTTGCTATATTCAGTGCTGTCTTATTCCAGGGCTATGTTTGCCCTGCACTCCCAGTCCAGTTTGCATGGCCTCATTTCCATGCTATATTCAGAAGCTGTTTGCCCTGGGCTATTCCTTTTGAATATAGTTTGCTTTGTGCTCTGGGCTATGTTTGCATGCCAGGCAGTGCTAACTTAGCCCAGGGGCAAAGTTTTGAATATCTGGCCCATACTATTTAACCTGGTTCCTTTGGTTACCATTTGTTTTAAATGTTTCCCTGCATCACTTTATTCAGCAGTAACTCATTTGCATCCTTCATGACTATTAAGCCACAGTCTGGATCTTTCTGAAACACAGTATCAATACACTCATTCAAATACCCATACATGTCTTGTTTACAATTTCAAGGGGGATGATAGAAACATCCCAATATACAGGGCCTACATCCACCGACATCCTATTGACAAGATCTGCATTTTAACATCAAGCCACATTTTACATTTTCTTTCTAATTTAGTAAAGCGATTATATGACACACTCTCATACAGGTAGCATGCAATGCCCCCACCCCTACCCCTTTTCTGGCCAACCTGACCCAATCTCTCAATGCTGTAATTTTCCATGTGGATAGCTTTGCAGGGGACAAGGGGTTGAATTTTTAAACACCCCAGGAACTGGCATGGGTGTGAGAAGAACTTGCGCAAGTAGGTCTTCACTTGTGGAGCTGAAGTTTTAACACATGCACTGGATTTTTAAAGATGGAGCAATTTTATGGCTGGCTCCATGATTTATGGCAGCTTACAGCCAGTTTTTGGTGCAGCTTTGCCAAAATGCTACACCTGGTTGGACCAGGCAGATCATCCTCTACGGCTGCGCATGCAGAGCATGGGCTGAAAACATGACTGTCTGCTGGTGCTGAGGTTTTGTCCGCACTTGCAGACAGTAGCATGGGAATTAGTCCCTCGTCCATTTGAAAATTTAGAAAATACTTCCCCAAGCAGACCATGCCAGAATCTTAGGGCTCCCTGAAGGTGTCAATGGAGAAAATCCCAAAATGTGTATTGCCAGTTTCTTTCGAGAACCCCTACAAGTGGAGGACTCGATCACAACTTAAAACCATACTGCATTAGCCAAAAAGGAGGGGGAGAAGTTGCACAGCCATGAACAAACTTCCACCACGTACTCTTCTTGTGGTGTTGGGCACTATTTTGGACAGAAGCTTATCGTGACTCAAGCCAAAAAGCGTGGTCCTTTGGATTAGCAGGACAATACAGTTCATCTCATCCCAGACTTGAGCTATGCGACCAGGCAGTGCCAGAAAAATGTTTATATGGTGTGCAAGCTCAGCTGCGGCAGTTTGGGGTATCATATTCTTTTAATGCCAGCCAGCCTGCATACTGCATACGGGGAAAGGTTGTACCAGTTTGTGGATGCTGGAGAGGCTGCAAAGATTGACAAAGAGAGAAGGAGTTTCAGGCCAAAGCTGAAGATTCCGATTCAGACTTTGGGGACAGTGAGTAACTCTTTCTGGGACACAAGTACAATGCTTGTACAAAGAATAGTACAGTTACGTAAGAACTTACTGTAACAATAGATCTTTGAGAGAATCTCTTGCAGAAGGCCATCAGTGGTATGACTAAGCCATCAGGTGCCAGGATCACATGAAAACCTTTCTAGCTAACAGTCTACCAGAGGGGGCCTCCCACCTCTGACATCAGTGCCTGATGTCAGCCAATCCTATAAAAGGTTGATGGCCCCCCACACCCTCCTCAGTTCTCCTGTCGGAGACCATAAGTAGGATCCCGGAAGGGGGGGGAACTGAGGAGGACTCTGAGGTATCCCAATAACCAAGAAAAGGTAAAGACAGAAGGCTCACCCCAATGGAAGGGGAGAGAGAGAGACACACACAGGAGAAGGAGGGAGGGAAAGCAGGGCCTGCTGCAAGAGATCCTCTCGAAGATCTACTGTTACGGTAAGTTCTTACATAATTGTACTACCTTACTTCGAGGGTATCTCTTGCTGCAGTTCGTCACCAGTAGGGCTGAGTCCCAAGTAGTTCTGGCACTACAGTCAGACAGCCCAGGTGGTACACAAAAGAAATAACAGCCTAAGAAAGGAGGCCTTGGAGAACAGCTAGGCCAAAGTTGGCCGTGCACTGAAAGGTGATGTCCAGACTGTAATAGTTGCTGAAAGTGTGGACAGTGCTCCAGGTGGCAGCAGCACAGATGTCAGCAGCTGACACATTACAGAAACAAGCCACTGATGCGGCCATACCTCTTTTGGAATGGCCTTTGATCCCTCCAGGAAGTACCTTGCCCTACTTCTGGTAACAATAGACAATGCAATTGACTAACCATTTAGACAAACACTGTTTGGACACTGGGGCATCCTCTTTCCCAGGGGCGAATGAAACAAACAACTGACTGGGCTTACGGGAGTCCTTGGTTTGGTATGTATAATAATTCAGGATTTCAGGATTCTATGCTTATCTAAGGTATGAAGCAATGCCTCCCTTTGATTGGAATGCTCCAGAAAATAGGCAGGTGGATGGGTTGATTCAAAGTAAACTCCAACACCACCTTAGGTAGAAACTTAGGATTTGTACGCAAAAACACCCTGTCTTTGTGAAAAACCAAATAAGGCTCCTTACACATGAGGGTCTGAAGCTCTGAAATCCTTCCAGTAGAAGTAATGGCAACTAAAAACAATGCTTTCTATAATAGAAAGCATAGCTTGCAAGATGTGACCAGTTCAAATGGGAGCCAGCGTAAACTTTCCAACCAAAAATTAAGGTCCTAAGGCAGGACAGGGTCCCTGATTGGGGGTTTAAATGCAGGATGGCCTGCAAGAATGTGTGGAAGACATCAAGCTGGGCCACTGAGCACCCATCCACAGGTACATGGCATGCAGCGGTGGCAGAGAGATGTACCGTAATAGAGGAGTACCGCAGACCCAAGTCTGAGAGGGACAGAAGGTACTCCAAAACCTGATCCACTAGACAGGTGAAGGGATCCAAATGGTGTGATGCAGCCCAAAGAGCAAAGCGCTTCCATTTCATAGAATAAGTGGCCCTGATAAAAGGCTTCCTGGCTGCCACCAGGACATCTGCTACTCTAGGGAGTCCCAAAATCTGGCAATGGCTATGTTCTCAGAAGCCACGCATGAAGCTGGAGAGATTTAAGGTCCTGATGGACCAGGGTACCCTATTTCTGGGACAGCAAGCCTGTGCACAAGGGCAGGGACAGCGGAGGTTCCACTGCCAGTTGCTTCAGCAGGGGAACCAAATTTGATGAGGCCAGAAAGAGCGATGAGGATCATTGTAGCCCCCTCCATATGAACTTTGATCAGAACTCATTGAAGGAGAGGGGAGGCATAAAGAAACATCCCTGTCCAGAAGAGGGACAATGTGCCTCACCAGAAAACACCAGGCCTTGGATTTAGCAAGCAGAAAAGCAGTAGTTTTGTACTGTGTGGGAACGCAAAAAGGCCCAACTCGGGTCGACCCCATCTATCGAAGTGGTCTGCTACCACTGAGGTCAGAAGTTCCCACTCGTGGGCTCTTGGCCACGACTGGTGTAGCCTATCCACAGGAAGTTTTATTTACCAGAAACACGGACGGCCAAGAGTTCCAGGCTGTGTTCGGTGGCTCAGTACCAGACTCTTACTGCTTCCCTGCACAGGGGATACCCCCTTGCTTGTTTATGTAATAAACTACATACATGTTGTCCATCTGAATCAGGGAGAGCTGTCTGGAAGGCCTGCAGGGCATACAGAACTGCCCACATCTCCAGGATACTGATCTGGGTATCCCTCGCAATCTCAGACCAAGTCCCTTTAGTTTGGTGGGTCCCCATGTAGGCTCCCCAACCGAGGCCAGAAGCATCCATCATGAGGATCTGCTGAGGGGGAGATATAGAAAAGGGAACTTCCCAAAATAGGTTGTTGGGCTTAAGCCATCACAACAGTACCTTCTCGATGGGACCCAACACCAGTTCTGGTTGGTCCAGGGTGTCTATGTACTGGTCCCAGTGGACGCGGTGTCCACTGGAGGGATTCACATATGCAGCCTGGCCAAGGGAACTGTGGTAATGGCTGTGGCCATGAGGCCTAAAAGTCTCAAAAAGACCCTCACCGGAATGTGATGGCTGGAGTAAAGGAAACGGGCCTGGTCCATCAAGTGTTCTGCTCTGTCTAGGGGTAAGAAGGCTTTCCCTTGGATGGTGTCCAACACTGCCCCTATGTACAGGAGGCACTGGCACAGGGTCAGGAAAGACCCTGGGAGTTTGATAGTAATGCCCAAAGCTTGGAAAATGCTGCAGGTGTGAGAAAAGGATCGAAGGAGCCGGTCCCTGGATGGGACTGCTAACAGCCAATCATCCAGGTAGGGAAAAATGTAGAACCCCTGCTGTCTCAAGGCAGCTGCCACCACCGCCAGGCATTTGGGAAAATACCCTGGGGGCTGAGGACAAACCAAAGGGCAGAGCTCTGAACTGGTAGTGCACTCCCTGGAAGTGGACATGAGGGAAGCACCGGTGGGAGGCAAAAACCTTGATATGTAGGTAGGCATCTTGCATATCCAGGGAATAAAGCCAGTCCTCTTGATGTAGCAGGGGCAGTAAAACCTGAAGGGTGACCATCCTGAACCATTTGTATTCTATAAACAGTTTTAGCTGGCTTAGGCCCAGGATAGGCCGAAGGTCTCCCGTCCGCTTGGGGACCAGAAAGAAGTGGCAGTAGAACACCTTTCCCTGCTAACTCTGTGGGACTGGCTCGATGGCCTTTTTGCAGAGCAGGACCTGAATTTCCTCCTGGGTGAGAAGGATGTGGCCAAGAGGATATGAGGAGTTGCCCATAGGGTTTTCTGGAGGCCATTCTATGAACTTGAGAGTGTGGCAAGCTTGATGAGCTGCAGCACCCAGTTGTCTGTGGTGATTAAAAGCGACCCCGATGACCTCCTCCAGTGGAATGACTGGAAGGGGGGTCTGGCAAGAATTCAGGAGGTGGGAGCAGCAGCTGCTGGGCTTGCTGCACCTCTGGCACTACAAGTGGTGGCAGCAGAAGGAGTGGGGAGAACTGCCTCCACTCTGCACTTGCCCTGGGCTTTGGGAGGGGGAAGGGCTTGTCTTCGGAAGGAGTGGCGAAAAGGAGCCTGCTGTCCCAATTTTGACCGGGTATGGATACAATGGGCAGATTTAAGAACCTGTCCTGAGGTCTAGAGTTTGGAAATGATATCTTGGACATCTCCCCCAAAAAGTTTGAGCCCCTTGAAGGGTGCATCCATAATGTTTCACTGGACATCCTGCGCAAAGCCAGAGACCTGAAGCCAGGAATGGTGCCTCATACAGATGTCGACAGCCACTGCCCAGCCTGAGGCATCCATTGCATCACAGGCAGCCCTGAAGACATAGGTACCGCTATCCGAGCCCGGTTTGAGGGCCTGGAGGGTCTGCTGTTTGGAGGGGTCGTCCAGCATGTCTAGGACAGCCTTACTAGCCCGATTCCAGAGCAAGTTCCGGAACTGTACAATACGGGCCAGGTAATTTATGGCCCTGATGGCCAGAGTGGCAGAAGCGAAAGCCTGCTTGCCACTCTGGTCCAGCTGACAGGACTCCCTATCTGGAGGAAGGGATCTTAGGTGCTCTGGCCTTTTGTTGCGGTCGTGGGCCACAATGATAACTGAATCGGCCTTGGGCTGCTCGTCAAAGTACGGCTTGACAGTCAGGGCATGGTAAAGCCTGTCAGCCTTTTTGTAGACTACCGGTACTGGTACTGTATTGGGGAGGTTCCAGTCATCTCAGGTAATGTCCTCATAGGAGTCAATCATGGGAGGGACCACCAGTGGAGGGGTGTTGGGCTGATTTAAGTATACGGCAAGCTGCTGCTGCTCTTGGTCCTGTTCCTCTGTCTCTCACCCCGTGGTGGCCTGAATGTGCCTCACGATGGCCATAAATATTGGGTCATCTGGGGGGACTTAGGGATGTTGTTGGGTGCCTCTTCCGCTTCTGAGGAATCTGGTCCCAAGGAGGAGGACTTGCTGCTAAAGCTCTGGTCAGCATCATCCGCATCGTCATCTCCGCTCTCCTCAGGCCAATGCTCATCTGAGCCCCTGGCTGAGCTGGCATCAAGCCTATCCCTGGGTGTGTGAGGAACACTAGGGCTCAGCTGAACAGGGGCCAGGGATGTGGGCCCCAAGGGAGGCTCTTGAGGGGTGGTCAGGGCCGGAGCCCTCAGAGCCAGGACCTACATCTCCATAAAGCACAGAAATCGGCCCATGATAATCCAAAGGAGCCGACGTCAGTTCCACAGGGATAAGGAGGGACCGGCAACAGTCCCACAGGGACCAGGTATGGGTAGCCCAGCACAGGGCCTGCTGGCACCGAATAGGGGTACACAGTTGCCAGACATGTAGGAGCCAGCATTGGGTACCCAGGCATAGGTCCTGCGGGTATAGGATGGGCAGAAGACCCACCAGGGTGGGTGGCAGGAGAATGGGTGATAGGCCGACAGACTCCGGCTGAGGGAGCGGGACTGGCACAGGACCTGCAGACTGCGGCAGAGGGAGGATGGATGCAGGCCCTGCGGGCCGGTCGAGGTAAGGCTGGAGAGGAATCCATGGGCGCTGGCTGCGGAGAGATAGGCGCTGGAGTGGAAGGCACTCCCCCAGATGACGGCTGAGGAGAGACAGGGCTCTGAGAGGCGCCGCTGTCCTGCAGCATCTGCCCCGAAAGGGAGGGGCAGAACCAGTGGTGGTCCCAGCAGAGGATAACATCACCAAAGGCACGGGTGTTGGGGGTGGCAACAGGGAGGCAAATGCCCACAACCCACCCACAAAGAGACTCCAGCCAAGCCACCTGTCTGAGAGCCCACGGAGAACAATGGCTGGAGGGCAGGATACAGAGTACCCTGTCCTGTAGAGCTGCCACCTGTGAGAGAAACTGGTAGCCCTGTGGAAGTTAGGGCATGCAGCGCCATGGAGGTTGACCCCCCCCGAGGGAGGAGGACCACTTCGCGGCCAAAGAATCCTTATGTGGGGACTGCAAGTGGGAGGCAGACCAGGGTCAGTCCTGGTCCTTATCCCTATGTTTATGCTTCCAGGAAGATTTGTCCTTCGACTTCAATGAAGAAGAGCCTGAGGACTGGGCCAGGGAAGCAGAGGAATTCCTGGCCTGCAGCTCCTGTTCCACTAAGGCAACCTTCTGCTTGAGGAGGTAGTTCTCCAGGATCTTCTGGTGACATCTACGGGTGGCCAGGTTAAACTTCTTGCAAGCCTCGCCGGTCTGGACATCGTGGTCTGGGCCTAGGTACAAGATGCAGGCAGAATGGCTGTCCTTATCCAGGATCTGTCTGCTGCAGGCACACTTTGTGGAGCGGATGGAAAAAGAGGATGGTTGTGAAGACAAACTGCCCAGTAGAAACCCTGAAAATTCTATGTTAAACTGAAGAAAAAAACTAAAAATAATAAAGCACAGTTAAAACACAGGAAAATGGTGGTCGACTGTAGCTGCGGCAGTATCAGAAGTCAGACATGCACTGATCAACAGTGGGAAAGAACTGATGAGGGTGTGGGGGACGCCCGCCTTTTATAGGACTGACTGACATCAGACGCTGATGTCAGAGGTGGGCGGACCTCTCTGGTAGACTGCTAGCTAGAAAGTTTTCCGTGAGGTCCTGGCACCTGATGGCTTAGTCCTACCAGTGATGACCTGCTGCAAGAGATACTCTCAAAGTAAGATCTACTGTGATCACCTACCCTAGTTTTCTCTGAGCCCTGGCCTTTACAAGGCTATCAGGACTATATATTTTTGCAGAGTATCAATGTTTGGGATTTGGCTATGGCCAGTGGGGAAGTTGGGGGTGGGGGTGGTCAAGATGGCGTCTTTTGATGGCACATTTGTTTTACTGGGATATGGCACCTTTCTTCTTCCTCGAGATGGTCGACTTTGGCACCTTCATGTACTGGTATGTGTGTACAGAACGTTTCTGGATTCAAGTGGACAAAATACTTGTGTAACCCCTCTCTGGCACCATCCTAGAGAGGGTCACTACCCCTGCCATGCAGGCCTGACCACGGTTAAGGGACCTGGGTTCCCATTAGCTGTTACATGGGGTCCTTTCCCAAAGATAAATTAAAATGGCGGTGCCTCCATCCAGAGTACAAATTTAGTGGTCTTGATCACTTCCAGTACAACCCCCTGGGATGTCGTACCAATTCACCTCCCCAAACATGGACTTACCAGGACTTGAACCTCCCCACCTTTAAACAGCTGGCATTTGGTATCTCAGCTACACAGGTACTCACTAAAAATCAGGCTCTTGGACAACTCTTTCTGAAACAACAACATCTTGATTTATTTACCTGGAGAGGGTTAGGATGGGGTAAGTGGAACAGAGTTTAAGCACAGTTTTGATTTTGCATTTTCAAAGATTTGACTATTCCCACAATCATTTCCCTTTTAGTTAAACCCACTTTTTTAATCATTGCAGCCACCGCTATCTGGCTATCTAACTGCTGCAGGTATTACCAAAGCCCCAGACCCACTGGTACCAGTCCAAATGTTGTCCCTGGGTACCCAGATGTTAGATGCAGGCCTGAAGTGCAGCTGGTCGGCCAGCATTGCCATGCTTTGCTGAATTAAATAACTTTTTACGTTTCTTTCTCTGGACTATCTGTACTGGCTTCCTATGCCAGTGAGCATACTTGGACAATAACTATGTACAGTCCCCAGGATGTTGCAGGGCAATTCCTGCTGTTACTCACAGTTCATCAGGATCGGTCCTTACGTGGCACAGTTAACTGGAGTCCAGGAGTAAACAGCACTTGCAGAACCAGGCTCGATGCTTGAAAACTGAAGGGGCACAAGAAGCACTGCAGTGTGGATCTTCAGCTTGCTTGGAGATCTTGCAGCTTGTCCCCTTCGACATATTGAGGCTTGGTGCAGAGCACATACGCAAGGCCTGTCAGCCACAAGAGACCCAGATCTGAGAGTGGCCCCATGGCCCGGCCCCCTCACAGGTCAGAGAGCCCTAGCACTTAGGTACAAGACCCGTGGCCCCCTGCAGCCAGCAGACCCCACTTGATGGGGGTTAGAGAGTTCCCCACCTGGCCCCGGATTTAAGATGGCAACCTTAGATCATCTTGCACTTTTCTTTCAGTTACCTGCTACGATGTATAGCCAGTGGTCTCTGTTACCTTCCCTGTCTCCCAACTGCGGGGGTGGAGAGTCGTAAAACCCAGGGTTACTACAACAGTCTTTTTCTTTTGCTGTATCTCAAGAGCAGATATCAAGCAATGTCCCCCACAGGTACTTGCTAGTGTTTCACAGTCTCTCAACTTTAACACAGCTGCATTCTCACTCTGGCTCACACACAATTCCAGAACTCTGTCTCATAAACATTCCCAAAATCTCTTTTCTCACCATCCTTGCATGCACCATGCATAGCGATTCTCCGGTCTGAAGAGGCTTTCTCTCTTCACAATTCACTCCTTTTCCTTTTCTCACACTTTTCACCAATGAGGTGCAGGTGAAAGTAGTCATCTTTTCCCAGACTTAGACACAACCTTTGTCCTTTTTCCAGGCTCAGGACACAACCTTTGTCTTTTTCCAGGTGCAAGACAGAACCTTTGTCCTTTTTCCAGGCTCAGGACACAACCTTTTCCTTCATCTCAATCATCTCACCACTGTGGTGCAACTTCTCTCCTCAACATCAGAACTTCTGCAGCTCTCCTTCTCCGCAGAGCTATCTACACTTTCTTTTTGAATTGTCCTCAGATGGGGGAAAGCAAACACCCAGCCCTGGGGGACAAATGGCTGGCAGCCCCCAGACAGCCCCTCCCAACCTTGCAGCCCCATTCTTCCACAGGGTAAGAGCTCTCCGCCCCATCGAGGGGCTTTCCAGACTGACTGAAAATCCAAAGCTCTCCGTTTTTGGGAGCTTTTTGGCAGCTCCTCATTGGCTGGAGCCACTGTCGTTAAGGAAAATTAATATGTATGAGGCTCCCTCGATGCCTCATTGGTTGTTTAAAGCGGCACCAGAATAATCCCTGGTATTTTTTGCAAAGAGCCTGTTCACAAGCCTGAGAATCCCTTTGGCAAATCCTGGCTTGGTGGTTGGTTAGCTGGTATCACATGACTGCTATCATGGCTGCTATAATAAACAATGTCCACACTCTGTATTCAGTGTCCCAAGTTCTACAACTCCTGCAGCCAAATGGTGGACTTTAATTGTACAATAACCCCAAAGACATATAGTGGTCCCTGTGCCCTGTCCAGTGACTATACCATTTAACATATCACATCATCTCTTTCTTAGTCGCTGCTGCCATTTTACATAGCCCCTAGGCAGCACACCTAGACCCATTGCACCCCATCCCAGGTCCCACTTTATTTCCTGGCTGCAGACAACTAAACTCCTTTTATTTATTGATTGCCCCACAAAGTGGTAGCCTCCTTTCTCCCCTCTTTCCAAACAACATTTTATTTACTTGCAAAGCCTGTCGCTAGTGCTAATAAACACTGCCCCAGTGCTAGACAGACTCTCCTCATTAATATTCATGAGCCCACATGGAAATCCTTGAGCACGATTGACACTCACAGTTTCTGCTCTTCTCCTTCTTCCTGGTCATCTCTTCAGTCCAGCTTAAGTCTCCAGTCTCTCTCTTGATCTGCCCTGGGTCTGGGACTCCTGGAGAGACAACCAAAACAGCCACTGAAATGGCCAATTGAAAATGCACATTCACGCATGTGCAGAGCTCCGCCCAGCACTGGAGTGCCAATACAGGCAGCGGCTCCAAAAGCTAGCTCCTCTGGCCCCGTTCTTGCAAAAACTAATGTGGTGCCGGAGGGAGGATCAGGGACTACAAGGGAACCAACCAGGACCAGGTAAAAAGAAATGGGGGGGTGGAACAAAACCGGGGCAAAACAGGAGCCCCAAAAGGGGCAGACAGGTAAGCCCCGGGACAGGGGGGTTACATTTGAATGTTTAATACAATAAGCTTTATCTTCATTCTTGGATCTAATTTCCTCTACTAGTCTTAAATAGTCCACGCACAGAATATACGATTTTGCTCTTCATAATTAAAAAAAGGTTACTGTTTGGAGAGACAGTATTGTTTTTTCATGATCGCAAAGCTACTTTACGTGGGCAGAATTCTGCACTACTAATCATGAAGTTACCTCCCTATGTTGGTTTGAGGATGTTATATACCTGTATTATAGGGTGCATGATCTTGATACTTTAATCCCATGTTGGTAATCCCTGCTCATGGCAGTAACAGCCGTTTGATATTATTATGTTTGGGATGTTCAATTATAAATGCCCCCACGGTGCTATACTGATGGATGGGGCATATATATTGCTACTGAATGAGTTAGCCTATTTTATTCTGTATGTACATATATATATATATATATATATATATAATTACCTATTACTGCTTACTGTAGACTATCTATGTTCACCTGGCTCTTCTGTTACTCTGATCATTGCCCCTCTTGTTGTTATGTACCCTGTTTGAACCTGTATTTTCATTGTACTCTCCAGGGTCGTACCCGAAAATAGGAATATAACTTGTCTAGTGTACCTATCTAGTCAACAAAAGCTAAATAAATAATTAATAAATATAAAATCCTGACTGTAACAATGATGTATTGTACTGTCTATGATCTTACTATGCCCACCTATTGCCTAAATGTACTGTGTTTTGGATACCGATAAACTAATAAAAAACAGAAAAAAAGAAGGGGTTTCATCAGTTGTAGGAGGGAGAGGTTTTAGCCACTGTGCAGGTTGCTGGTTAAACCACACCTAGAGTACTGTGTGCAGTTCTGCAGCATTCAAAGAAGGACAAGGAAAAACTAGAGAACATCCATTGTACTTGCCCTTGGGCTATGCCAGCATGATCAAGGTGTCAGACTTACACATCAATTTATTGGACGTCAGACAATATCATTTATACATCCATGCATCATTTTGGTAGGCTAATGCAGTTGGGCAGCCCGTGACTGGACTGATTAGCTGTTAGTCACAATCACAAGCTGCCTCCCCGATGGGATCCCAAGACCAAACCTGAGCAACAATGGTAAAAAGGAGTACCCTGTCAATGTGGAGAGGGACATGCAAAGTTCCAAGAAAGGAGCTGTTCATGATCAGGAACCTCAGAAAACTGAAAACAAATCTGTGGGTCTGGGTAGTCAGGAGGCCAAGAAGGTGAAGGCACAGCACCCCGAAACATAGATTTTGTCATCTGAGAATGACCTTTAGGGCCATCCAGTCCTGACGATTGTTCTGATACCTCAGAAATTGATGCCTCCCAGGCCTGAGGTGAGATAACATCTTCCCTTTGGCAAATGAGTATTTTTGCAAAAATTGATTTCTCCTTTTTTCTTTTGATTAAAGTCATACTCAGTGTTCTCATAATTTACCATCTGAGCTTTCTGTTGTTAATCTGAACATGTTATACACTGTCAGCTTCACAAGTCATTACTGATTCTGCTTGGTTACATGTCTGTCAGAATGTAAATGCATATTTCTAGTGGGTTTATTATGCTTCTCGAAATAAAAAGGAAATAAAAAAAATGAGAAATTGATGCCTCCCTTCCACTTAGTATCATTTAGGTACCTTTATAAAACGGACAGTCCAGATTGGTCCTGGGCCTAAAAACATGTGAGAAATTATATACTCTGTGGTCTGAAACCTCACTTGATTAGAATTAGTGTTGTGTGCTTCTTGAGCTAGGGAAACATCACTAGACCCAAGAATTATTTTGAGCATTTGTTGCTTAAATACGGGGTGCTTCTTTCTACCACCCTGCCAGGATAAATGTGAACAATTCAGGTCAAACAGGACAGGTGGAATTCAGTGGAAAAAACAAATGTAACCTCCCACCGATGTCTTGGACAGTCATCCCCCAAACAAATTTTTATTCCCAACTATTGTCCTCTGAAACCAAGACTAAGCCATTCCTTGCCAGCTGATTCCAAATGGTGCTTACTCCAGACAGAGACCTAGCCAATTCACTGAACGGGAGAAGCTTAATGTAGAGACCGCACCATCTCTTCTGTCACATGGTCAGATTCCTTTGTGTGTTTGGGTTAATCAGTTTTATCTTCTTCAGATCATCCTTCCCCAATGTGAACATATGTCATCCTTTCAAATCAGGACTGTTGTTGTTTTCACTTTGATCAGACCAGAGCACAGTCAGTTAAACCAGGACCACTCTGGCCGAAACAGGATGGGTCAGAGCCCTGTTTAAAAACTGCTGGGAAACAGTACTGCGGTGGTATTTTTTTAACTAGCAGAGTTACCTGGAGGTTTTTACAGCTTTGTTTTTTGTTGCAAATGGCTGGCACAGCCCTGCTCACAGGAGCACCATAAGGGGAATGAAGAGACCCATGAAAATATCTCATCCTGCAGCTGGTTCCATGTGTCTTGAAGATAAGATATATGTTCACATTGGGGAAAGCTGACCTGAAGAACATAAAACAGATCAACCCAAAACACACAAAGGAATCTGGCTATGTGACGCAGGAGATGGTGTGGTCTCTACATTAAGCTACCTCTCTGATCAGTGGGCTGGCTGGGTCACTAATTGTCTGAAGTAAGCACCGCTCGGAATCAGCTGGCAAGGACTGGCTTAACCTTGGCTTCAGAGGACAATGGTTGGGAATAAAAATTAGCTTGGGGGATGACTGTCCAAGATAATCGATGGGAGGTCACATTTGTTTTTTCCACTGAATTTCCACCCGTCCTTTTTGCGTGTGTTGTTCACATTCATCCTGATTGGAAACTTCTCTTAAGACACAGCTACATGGGCTGGCCCAGTGGCGTAGAGGGTTGAGGTGCCCTGAGCACCTTACCTCTCCCACGCTGGTGAGCTGGATTTGGGATGAGCTCAGGCCATTGTGGGTCAGTGTGGGTGGGGGCTGGGAGAGAACCGAGCAGCTGCTTGGCAGCTCTCCTTTCCTGGACTGGGGAGGCAAGCCCTCCTGGCTTTTGGTTGCCACTGACTGGAGGCTTAGTGGTAGCATTTGGGCAAATGTATGGCTAGTGCTAGGCCAAGTGGGTGGAATGGGGCCGCCGCTTCCAGCACGTGCTTGCTCAACCGTGTCTCTGAGGCTGCGGGGAGTTAAGGGGAGAAAAACAGGAAAATCCATGTCCCCCCATCACTGCGTGTGACTGCCCTCAGGACGTTTAGGTCCTGCACCGTGTTGATTACAGCTGGCTCTACTGCCTGGGAAGCAACAGACAGGACTGGGGGTCTTGAACCAAGGCCCAAAAGCAGGAGTAGGTGGTGATGGGCAGGCAAAAAGCTGGACTGGAAAAAAAAAAGAGACAAAGCTATTATGCATGCAGTATTAGGAGACAGATTACTGGTTCTGACAGGTGACCTAAATTGTAACTGGTTGGGTCCCCAGGGCAGTAAACTAAAAGAATTTGTTTTAGTTTTAGATGTGACCCAACATATAAAAACCCCTACAAGATTCACTGATACTTTAAAGAAAGGAACTATATTGGACTTGCTGTTTGTAACCTCTGTCGTGGAGCTTGAGAACTTAGGGGTACTTACCCCCCACTTAGGAGATCATAACCCAATATGGGGAACATTTTCAACATCATCTATTCAGGAGCACTTTGACTTTTTTTTTTTTTGTTTTGTTTAGTTATTTAACCAGGTGAGATACACTAAGCTGAAAGCTTTTTTACAGGCACAACCTGGGAGCACAGGGAAGTTAAATGACTTGCTCAGGGTCACACAGTATGCAGGTGGAAGCTGTGAGATTCAAACCCATATCTGGTCTGCTGGATGTCACCAGATTTGCAGCTTAGAGCCTTAAACCACTGCACTATACTGCCTCCCTCAGTCACATATCACTTTATCAGTCACATAACATAACAGGGGATATTAGAACATTTTCAGAATCAAAATTTCTAGCAGACATTAACAGGGAAAAATGGGATAGATGCTTACTGATTCCTGATTTAGATTTAACAATACAGTATTTTACAGATACATTTAATAAGATTTGTGACCAGCATGCCCCTAAAAGGAATATAGAAACCAAAACAGTAAGACTTCCGTGGATAAACGAGAAACTATCCAAAATCATAAGAGTCAAAAATAGACTCTGGAAAACGACTAGGAAAACAAAGCAAGAAAACGACTGGATCCTATTTAAAAAAAACAAGAAACAGATGTACAGCACTAATAAGCAAAGCAAAAGCCACCTATTACAGAAATAAGATGCTAGGTGATAATTCTAGGATGTTCTGGCAGAATATCAATAGCTTAATGGATCCAGGGCGAAAAGATTCATCCAAAAGGATAACTATCGAAGCTCAAGGGTCACAAATAGATGAACCTTATGTAGCTGCAAATCTATTAAACAACTTTTTTACTGATTTGCCAGGGTACAATGTTGATGAAACAGTTTGGGGTATTATAGAAACCCTAACAGAGAAAAACAGGACCTATACCCTCCTTTTAGATTTAAAATATTAACTGTTAATGAGGTGAGTAAAGGTCTAGAACGTTTGAACGCCCATAAGTCCGCAGGAACGGATGGACTGGAGGGCAGATTTTTAAAAATAGCTGCATGTATGATTGCTCTAGTCATAACACACATATTTAACTGGAGCTTACAAATAGCACCCCCCCCAAGCGTGGAAGAAAACTAGAATAACTCCTATCTTTAAAGGCGGGGTGGCATCTGATATAAACAACTACAGACCGATAGCCCTCCTTTCGATTTTGTCCAAAAGTTTTGAACGCCATGTCCATACACAAATCATGTATTACATAGAAAAATACAATTTAATTACTCCTTATCAATCAGGATTCTGAAAAGCACATTCAACTACTTCTACATTATTGGAATTTAGTGATTTAATTAACACCTCATTACATCAAGGGTTAGAAACAGCAGCACTTTTCATAGATTTGTCTAAGGTCTTTGACCTGGTGAACCACTCCCTCCTTCTACAAGCAGTAGAAGACATGGGTATTGCAGAGGAGCTGTGGTTCTGGCTGCAGTCCTGTCTAGAAGGGCGCTCTCAGACAGTTAAGATCTCAGGAAGAAACTCATTAACTTGAACTATTAAAAGGGGTGTACCTCAGGGGTCCATTTTGGGACCCTTGTTATTTTTGATATTCAGTAATAACTTACCACAAGCTGTGAAGTATTCACAGGTGAGATTGTACGCAGATGACACCGCTATAATAGCATCTGGTTCAAAGATCCATGATTTACAACGAAAACTGCAGCTAGATGTAACCCCCCTGCAAATGGGGTTCCCCAAACGTCTTCTAGGAGCTAGCTAAGTGCTCCCAGCCTGAATGGTGTTTGGCGTTTAAGCCGCTTAACTATGAGTGCTTTTAGAGCCTCTGGTACTGTTTCTTTAAGAGTTGCCTGCTCACAGGCTGAATTAGTTTGGATGGGGGGACTGTGTATTTAATGCTCGAATCCCGCCCAAGCTGCAGTCTGATCGCTCCATTTCTGCAGTCTCTAGAAGCACAGAGGGAGCCCACCTGAAAGATGCAACTGTTTGCCTGAAATCATTTAGAGCATTAGTAAAATTACAGTTTGTCTAACCTGCCTTTATTGCAGCCGGGACTCTGTGTGTGTTGCCCCTCCATTTTGGAACTAAACTGCTGATCTGGGCCAGTTGGGTTAGGGGAGCCTTACAATGGAGACTGCTTAGGCCAACCAGAACTTGGACTCTCACCTGGAGCCTGCTTACAGGGGAATATATGGCAGGTGCTTCTGGGAATTGTAGTTTGGACCTTGGTGTCTTTTTGCACCAAAAGAGGGAGCCCTGCAGTGATTGACAGCTGAATCTACCAACTGAGCTTGTGTGGAGCCTAAGGGAAATGCCCTGAACTGTTGCTGGAGAACCAGAGGCAAGTTGACTGTGAAAGGAGAAGGAGCTCTGTTCAGCTGGGGCGTGTAATTCGTGCAGGAAGCGCGTGGAAGGCCCTGAAGCCGGTCTGCAGCCATTATGAGTGCTAGTTCGGACTGAATCCGAGCATGTGAGGAAGGAGAAGGACGTCAGAAGTGTGGACACCAGGCTTAACCTGAAGAAGACTGAAGATTGTGCTGGAAAGCGATCGGCCTGTCAGGGACTGCTGATGTTGTGCGTGCTCCTGGGTAATTTGCAGTGTTTGCGATCGGGATCGAGAAGCAACTGCCTGGTATAGTAATTTCCTTTACATATAAATGTATCTAGTGCTTGTGGAGGATCGCAATTCTTTTTCCCCTCTTACTGTGAGTTGTGAGCTGAAGCTGGAAGCTGAACTCAAATTTAATCGGAATGAATCCGTCTGCTATCCAACTCAGTTGGGCCCTGTCATGAGGGTCTCATCTCCATGCCCTGCTCATCCTGGCCATCCAGAGCAACCTCCTCAATTCAGTTCTCTGCTTGGGGTTTGTGAGTACAAATCGGGGTAACTCTCTGCACCTTTCATTTAATCAAAGTGTGTCATTGATTGCTTTGTGTTCTTCTTTTTGTGGACTGAGCCATCCGGCTCCGGATTACAATTTGTTTGTGCATATATTTTCTTCCTACAGGGCCCCATTCAGCTGCACCAGCCAGCCAACCCCAGGCATCGAACTTGGCTAGCCCCCCACCATCCTGGGTACCCAGAGTGTGACTTTTTGGACCCTATATGCATGTACAGTACTGTGATTTGAACCTTACTAAACCAAATCAACCTGATTGCCCCCTCCCGTGTTACTGTCCTCTAAATAAATCAGATTTGTTGTTATTGAACTATATACTGTCTGTGGTGTCAGTACATATCGAACCAGTATTGCACTGCATTGTGTACGTGCATTAACCTTGTTTTACAGGGGGTCCTCAGAGACATGCTGCAGAATCAGTCCTGAGGGTAAGTGGTTCTGTATGTGTAAAAAGTGTGCATATGTGCGGTATTGGGACGGTAATTCTCATGTACTGTGTGGGCCACTAGTGGGAACAAAGGGGGGGTCACAGTGTCCCAGAGGGCTGTGCCCGAGCTAGTTTAACCACTACCCCTACCCTGACCTCTAGGTGGAGGCACCCGTCACATAACCTAGGCCCCTCAACCTGTCAGTAGCCTGGCAGGCAGGGGTACTAGCCCTTGGGACAGCACCACCTAGGGGTTACATAGACTTTGACAGTTTGAGGGAGTGGTTCACCAGGTCAGGCCTTATCATTAATACAAAGAAAACTAGATTATTACACTTTGCACCAAAACAAATAGAAAAACTTCAAATTAAAATAGATGATAAAGATTTTTTACAGCAGGTAGATCAGTATACCTGTTTAGGCCTAATCTTCGATGCTCAAATGTCCTTTAAAGTACATGTGAACACCTTGATAGATAAAGCAAATAAAAAAATAGGAGTCCTACGAAGGACAACAAAGTGCTTAGGGAAAAGGGCTCAAAAATCAGTGGTTGAACAACTAGTTATGCCTGTAATAACTTGTGGAGAACTCATATACTGCACATCTAGCAAACATTTATTATCAAAACTAGACAAAGTACATTATAACCTGGCAACGTATGTCCTCCGATGCAAATTCAGAACACACCATTGTACACTACTGAACAAATTACAGTGGCAACCCCTGGATATTATTCGTATAAGGACATGGCAGAGAACAAATTTTAAACATCATACGTTCTACACAAACCATTACATTAATGCTGTGTTATTCAATAAACAAAAACTAATTGGCAAATCTAGGAGATCAGTTCAAGCTATAAAAAAATCCATGCTCCAAAAATTACTACTAAACATAGTGAACGAACTCTGGGCTACCAAGCATCAAAATATTGGAACATCTTACCCTTTTCAGCACGTACATCAGCATCCTACGATCTATTTGTTCAAGAAATAAATGACATTAGTAAATTCAGATGTGTCTGTACTTAGAGGGTAGATTATGGGAGTTTTGAGGTCCTAGGCAGTATTTATTTAAACAGACAGATTTTCCACCTGTCAAGTAATTATTATTGTATTAATATTAACTGATTTCTTACAAAACTCTAGGGTTTGCTACTGTGATACTGATATTGTGTTATCAAACTTATAGTATCTATATGTTTAGATAAATTTAAAGAGCATGTTTGAGGTGCTGTAGTAGAGATAGTAATGTCTCAAAATGATGTGTAACTTATAGGATGGTTAGGGAAATGTTAAATAGTTGTCCATGTGTACATGTTTAGTTGTAACATTAGGAACAGGACTGTCTTGAAAACTGGGTTACCAACCCAAACGGCATGTATCCTGTATAAAAATATATATTTTTTTACTACTACTACTACGCTTAGAAATCGACAATAGCCAGCAAACATTCTGAATTTATTTAATTTCCTCGTAAGGGGTGGAAGAGGCCTCTCGGGGGACGGGAGGTAAGAGCAGTGGTCTCAAAAGTTGTCATTCACTGTTCTGACTTCACAAATCCTGTTATTCATGGGTACATTATCAGAATTCTGATAAACAACAAAACAACAATTTTCAGATGTTCAGACATTTTTTTAAATGCTCCTGCCTTATGCTGCCCACCTACCTCCTTTACATGTTGTTCCTCGTAGCAGTGTTACTCAAAAAAAAATGCACTCCTATGCCAGAAAGAGAAGCCAATGCTTCCTCCAACAACCCTTTCCCAAGAAATTAGCTCCTCCGTGTTGCATTGCCCTACCACCTGCATGCCAGCAAGTATGCCAGAGAAATAAAAACAGACACAAGAAAGGAGTCACCATCATATGAAAGCTACAAGCCAGCATACATCTGGACAACAGCCCCCACATCTCCTGAACGTTTAGCGAAAACAAGGTCACCTCCCCCAGCCAACAACACTATCCCAAAGCACTTTCTTTCCCTGGTGACAACAGGACCCTACATGGAAAGCATGCTCTGAAATTGCCAATGTTGAAAGACCTGGGGCTCTCAAGATGGCTGGCAAGAAGGCGAGAGGTGAGTGTAAGCATCTCAGTGCAACTCAAGCTTTGCTCTTGTGGTTCCATGATGCCCCCAGAAACAGGGTGCGACTAATCAGTTTGTGATCTGGTGATCAGTTTGGCCTCAAGGTTTTAAAATCTGGTAGTCAAAATTATAATTTTAGTGGTCATTATTTTTAAGGGCTGAAAAATCACTTTCTGACAGGTAGTCATTTTGTTGGTAACTTTTAAATTCTGGTTGCCAAACCAATTTGTTTTAGTAGCCACTGGACCTGGCTACCTGATCTGTCTGCCCCTCCCTGCCCAGAAACCTTGGTGTTGTAAAAGCCTTGATATTCACACTTCCCTGCTAATCCCTGTACAACATTCTAAAACACTTGAATTTCAAGCCACTTACTTTATTACTAAGGCAAATTTACAAGACAACTGTTAATGTTTCCATTACAGTTAATTTACAGCAGTAGCTTACTCTGGAGCTGAAATTATAGTGTCCTGCTTCTGATGTCATAATCATTATGAAACGGAGTAGTAAAATACATAACCATCATTGGCCAAAACTAGTCAGATGACCATGCATTAATTCCCCAGTAATGCACGGTCATCCTGGTACCGGCCTGATCACAAGTCAACCCAACAAGTATTCTTCAAAAAAAAAAATGGGAGCTATTTTTTAGCTCGGTAAAACCGAGATAACATCCCTATCTCCCCAGCTCTGTGTGAGCCCAATAACTTGTAAAGCAGTGAAACGTCGAATCCCAGTCCAGCCTAATATCACATTTCTGTATTAAAAATGCTCCCAAAATTGTGTACTTTCACTTTCTTATCGTGCTACATCACTGTCCCAATGATATCACTCTCCCCTGCAGTCCTACAGCTGCAAAACTAATATAGCCAGCATCAATAAACCAACTAGAACTGCAAGGCTTTCCTTAGTAAATGAGCAGCACAATACTGCTCCAAGCTGCTGGTGATGAGTAACCATTCTGCTCCACTAACGCCTGAGGTTCTTAAGTGTTAGACACCGCTCCGACCTGCTGCCATTGCTGCACCAACACAGACTGCCAAAGCAGCTTCTGCTTGTAGTTTTACAGCCACTAAACAAATAGAGGCAGTTTAAGTAAAAAGGTGAACAAAGTCACAAGTCTTGTGATACTAAATCAGCAGCACTGCACCACTCTGAGCCGCCAAGCCATCCCACTATCATCCAGGGATCAGATGCTGCCTACACTGTTAACTGCCGCTCCGAGCTGCCAGAGCCGAATGCTGATCTGTTCCCATTCAAACTTCCATTTCTATGTAACTAACTTCTTTAATATGCATGGGTTTGTTCACAATCAGCAAATTTAAAGATCTAACCAGATTCTCTGTATGTGTGAGAGTGTGTGTGTGTGTGTGTGTGTGTGTGTGTGTTGGGGGACTACAAAAGTAGAGTAAGGAAAGTAGGACAAATGTCCTAACTCAAATGCAAAATATCAACAAGTTCTAGCTAGTGGAAGATCTATTTTATAACAACTGTCTTTTGAAAACTCTGTGTTTAAATGTCTAAATATAGTTAATTTAATTATGTTACAGATTAAAATTTAAAAACCCATTTTATAAGTGTAATAAGACACTCCAGCATTGCACTGCTATATCCACACTTCCAAGGGCTGAAGGCACTTCGCCTGTGGCAACATGCCTCATTATACCCCTGGGCATGCGGTTATCTCAGCACATGCTCTTTGACCCCAAAAAGCTTGGCCCATGCCAGGCTAATCTTCTATCGCTCTCTACCACAAATGGAACAGGGATCAAAGTAGTGGACAATATCAAGTATTTGGGAATGTTCATTGACCAGGAAATCTCTTTCAGGAAACACATAGACCACCTAACAATAGTAAACCAAAAACTTGGGCTCCTGTACAGACTAAGCTCCTACCTGACTAAAGAAACCAGGATTGCGGTCAGCAACGGGACTATCATTCACATCCTGTTCTATGGTGCAATAATGCTTCAAGGACTGAGGGCAACGGAACTTGCACGTCTGAGTACGCTGTACCACAGAATCAGCCATTTCGCCATCGGGGCGCAAAGAATGGAGCGCCACTGCGATGTACTAAAAGCGTTAAACTGGCCACCCCTTGAAGCGAGACTTGCCGATCCCTCCCTGCGCTTAGCTTTCAAATTGCAGCAACCTGATGCCCCACCGAGCCTGAGAAATCTACTAGCCCAAAAGTAAACAGGAGGGAGCTCATTTCGGCTGCACACAAGCTGCTGACCCCCAAGAGCCAGATCAACTATGGGACAACGGTCACCTAGAATATCCCTCCCCCAAATCTGGACTATGGGACAACGGTCACCTAGAATAACCCTCCCCAAATCTGGACTATGGGACAATGGTCACCTAGAATAACCCTCCCCAAATCTGGACTATGGGACAACGGTCACCTAGAATAACCCTCCCCAAATCTGGACTATGGGACAACGGTCACCTAGAATAACCCTCCCAAATCTGGACTATGGACAACGGTCACCTAGAATAACCCTCCCCAAATCTGGACTATGGGACAACGGTCACCTAGAATAACCCTCCCCAAATCTGGACTATGGGACAACGGTCACCTAGAATAACCCTCCCCAAATCTGGAACAATCTCCTAAGAGAGCTCCAGGACTGCACCTCTCTTGAGGGATACAAGAAAGGGTTAATACTACACCTAAGCAGTGGGTCTCATTGCAGGTGCTGCAACCCATACAGGCACCTCTGCTAAAGGGGGATGCCTCACGTAAATACGGAAAAAAGGGAAGGAGGAACAGTAAGGAAGGACATAATGTACTGAACTGCATTTACGTCTGCTATCTACTCATTAATGTGTGTAACTAACAAGGTTGTTCGTATGTAAACTCGCCTATGTCAACTGTAGTAACGTCTATCTCTGCGACACGTATACATGCTCAATGTACCATACACTGTAGTACAATCAAAAGCATTGGTTTTCTTTTCCCCTCTAGGTACATTTAACTAATCCCGGGTCGCCCCTGAAAAAGGGACTGTCAAAGTCTCAGTGGGCCTACCAGATTACCAAAATTTAAATAAATAAACAGTGCACACCCCATCAAGTCTTATTGTGATGTCATGCCACAGGGCACTGTGTCTTCAGCTTCAGACTCTACCTCAGCTGAAAGTTAACTGTAGGAGACAAAGATCCAGTGTTTAGGTAAATGGCCTTAATAATAAGGAAGTCATGCAGGCAACTTGGGTTCAGAAGCTAACTCAACTTGCCATGTTGGGAGGCAGGCCAGGCTGGGACAACTGATGTGTGGCACAGAGTCTCTGCTGGGGAGGGTGGACGGTGAGCTCCACCACCACAGCGACCCCTGCTGCTGGGACAGGGAGCTTACTCCTACTGCATGTACATGGGAGGCCATCAAAAGGCTGCGTTCATGCAGGAGAGATGGGAGGGACCTACACTGGTAAAAAACCAAAGTCCATCTAAATACATTCTGGTCCTTGGAGATTCCCTGGGTCCTATTACCGCCAGCACTGGATCCTAGTCCACAAAATGGACTGCCTTGGGGGGAGGAGCCCCTGCTGGTGGGGGGGATGCTGCTGCTGCTGCTGAGTGTCCCACTTTCTGAGCACCTCCTGCAGGTGGGAAAGCGGGATGGTCTTGATGCTATGGGTGAACATGCAGCGTTGGCAGTTTTCTACCTACAGTTTGGTGTCATGGGCACTCGTTAGTTATGTGCCAGGAAGGAGAAAAGGCTTAACCAGAAAATCCTCGAAGTTAAGCAGCATAATAGCAGGTGTGTCTGACATCGAGTCTTCGCTACCAGCCACTTTGACCCCACTGTGGGTGTCTCTCACTGTGTTTGCAGGAGTGTTGGAGGAAGCTGCCTGGTTGTGGCCAGGTCCCACGATGAAGCGTAAGCCATGGGATCAGGAAACATGGAGGAGATATGCTGGGCCTGGCTGGAGGAATGGAAACCTTGCTCCGAGGGGGGTAAAATGTAAATAGTAACAAAAAAAAAAAGAAAAGAAAAAAGTACTACAATTATGTCTGGCACAGTGGCACTGGGGTACCCCAAGTGGGAGATGCACGCTCATATTCCAAACCCAACTCCGATTCCTGTACTGCTGAAGCCAATGTGGCACTGCAGAGGTAGCCAGCTCAGACGCAAGGGGAAGGGGTTTAAACTGCCCCCCACCCACCGCATGAAACTTAATCTGACCAAGAAGTGAACTGGCATCAAATGGGACCATATGGCAAGGCAAGGTAAGGCAAATGTTATTTAAAAGACGCACAATCCCAGAGGATCTGGGCGCCGTACATAAAAACCAACAAAGGAAACACATCAATAAATAGCAATGATCATGAAAACTACAATAATAATTACATAACAATTCAGTAAATAAATAAAGAAATGAAAAAGTCAGGGACAAGCAATGTAACAAGTCAGAACAGGGCGATATTTACAAAACAGGGTCAGGAAAGGCCTGTGCAAACAGGAAAGCCTTGAGGCATGCCTTGAATACCTCCACCAAGGGGACCTACCTTACAGATGGAGGGAGTGAATTCCACAGGCCGGGGCAGGTGACACTAAAGGCTCTGCTGCTGGCAGTTTTTAGCCTCATCCTAGGAATCACAAGGAGGCCCCTTGAGGAGGAATGGAGGCAGCAGGCTGAGGTAGCAGGTGTGAGAAGGTCTGCCAGGTAACCAGGGCCCAGGGCCATGTAGGACCGTAAAGGTGAGTAAGCTCACCTTGAAGAGGACCCTCCACCTGACTGGCAGCCAGTGCAGTTCATGCAGCTCTGGAGTGACGTGACAGTACTTAGACTGCCCCATCAACAACCTGGTGGCTGTGTTCTGCACTAGCTGAAGCCGGCAGAGGGTACCCCGAGGTAGATACCCGCTCTCCTTAATTTGAGGTCAGGAGTGGCAGTGGCAGTTGGACATGGGGCCTACATAGATGATGCCCACGCCGTTGCCACACTCTCATGGCTCGAGAAGTCCTCACCCTGAACAGGAAGGCCTGCTGTAGGGTTGAACCCATTTATTTATTAATTTATGTATGTATGTATTTATCTATGTCAAAAGTTTCACCAGACAAGACATAAAAACATGGACAATGATGGCACAAAATGATCAGTGGTCCATCCAGTCTGCCCATAAACCATAACAAACCCAGGACCTATTGTCCATACAGGGTTCTAACTCACATTATACAATGGGGTCCGAGAATTCTTTACTCTGATTGACTGACTGGCACCTTTTACCCATGGTAAATTCTGGTATAACCTACTGGAAAAGGTGCCAGTCAGCTGCATGAAAGAGAAATCAGTCTGACCCCCAAAAAAGAACCCACGCCTCCACCTTCTTTTCATGGTAAACCATGACCCGATCGCAACCCTGCACTGTCCTAAAATATATACTCTTCACCTCCATCATTCATCCAGTAGCCAGAAAATCCTGCTCAAAAAGAAAAGAAATTCTCACTGTTCAGAATTCTGTTTTCCAGTAGAAGCTCTAAAATATGGGACAAAGTGAGACCACAGCCCTCTCCCAAACTCCACCCCACGTATCATCAATGCCGCACCCACAGTTCAGTCCTGTGAACCCTGACAGCAGCCCAATAATTGCAGTACACACAGATTTCCTCACAAAAAAAAAAAAATCTCCTGCAAGTTGTTGGAACACTGTCAGAGCCGTTAGCAGCTCACTATCTCTTTCCCGATGAGACTTTAAAAGTGAACAGATAAAATAATGAATAAATACCAATGATCACAGAGTTGCAGCATTAGGCAGCCCTTCACAGCTTACACCATTCAAATGCAAGCTTCGTTATTCTTTTGTTTACTCCTCAATGTACCCATTTTTGAAGTGTGCCTGCCAAATTAGACCCAAAATCGCTGATCACTCCCCGTGCTCATTCAAATACTGCTAATTAAAGTGTAGCTATGAAATAGCAATGGGGGAAAAAACAGAAGTTCCCAGTGAGTCAGTGTGTGTGTGTGCGTGTGTGTGTGTGTGTGTGTGTGTGTGTAGCAATCAGGACTATTTTTTTAGGCGCAGCAATAAATTACATAAAAGTAATATAACATACCCCCCCAAAAAAAAACATTTTTTCTTTGTTTTTTGGCACAAAAATAAAGGAGGACATTGTATAGTCGCAATAAACCACTCCAGGATGTGGGTTATGCTGGGATTTACCCACTTCTGGTGTGGTCTGGTAAGCACACCAGGCGTGGGTAAATCCCAGCACAACCCACACCCTGGAGTGGTTTATTGCGACTATACAATGTCCCCCAGTTATGCTAATTTGTATCTGGCCAAATGGGAAGAGACATTTTGTAAGGAGTGATGCCACAAACCCATATTTTCAATGTCTGGATTTGTGGCGTTGTTTCACCAACAATATACTGATTATCTGGAAAGACACAGAACAAACTTTTTTGATTTTTTTTTTTGCGCCTCCCACCCCCCCCCGACCAGCCACTCCTTGAGGCCACATAGGACTCTCTGCCACCACTGTCCTCGATCACCATCCACTGCCCCTGCTACTGCCGGTATCCTGTGGGTGACCCGATGTACCCTGCGTTGGATGGGTCCCCCCCTTCCAGGAGAGAAGTGCCCATAGGCACATCTAATTAGTCCAGAGCTGGTGGGGGCGGGGTCAGCATGGGGCTATCACGGGCTTCCGTGGTGCCAAGGACCGGTGGCTGTCATCCGATTGGTCAGAGGGCTTTTCCCATTTTCCTGGCCTGCCCACACTCAACCCTGATTGGCCCTACATGGGATGGCGACCTGGGGTAGGGATGTGCAGAGGCGTGTCGAGGCTGCACACTCCAAGCACGTTGCCCATTCAGCCACCAGGTGTCGAGGCCCTGCCCACCCCCCACTCCTTCCCCAAGAGCAAAATGTTCAATGGATGGTCTAGATTTTTGTTAAGTGGCTGGAGGATACTAATCCAGATTTACAATTTAAAGCCCAGATACAGTATATCGGGATGAGATTACTTTTTTGGATTTAAGAATATACAAAATAGGAAATGGTAATGTGGTTACATCATTATTTTCGAAGCCAAGGGATCAAAACAGCCTGCTACAAGCAAGCAGCTGTTGTCCAGCTCATGTGGTACGTGACATCCTTAAGGAATAATTAATTAGAACTCTTAGGATATGTAGCACTAAGCTTGACTATGAGGAGAATAAGAGGAAACGGATCGAACGGTTCAAACATTGGGGATATAGTGGACGTACTATAACAGAAGCTGTAAAAACAGAAGGTAAAATGAATAGACAATCTGCTTTGATAATCAAAAACAAAACCAGCAATGAGGAATCAAGGAAAAAACAGGGTAGTGTGGTACTGGATTATAATAACTGGCCAGCAATTTCTCTCAATATACTGACCAGGTTGATATTTTCCATAACAACCAACTTGATGTAATGACATTCATGAGCTATGCCAGTCAAACTATGCTTCTGCCTCATTGGCCAACATTCTGTATGTGGGTGGGGCCAAACAGTCTCACAAACTGCTGGAGAAAATTTGCTGGTCTGTTATTAGAAAAAATAAAAGATGGGGAAGGTGTTTCATATGAGAACTTAATACACACTCTCGTTGTGGGATGCTATGATAAACCCCGAGGGCGAAGTGTAGCATCCCACGACTCGGGTGTGCATTAAATTCTCATATCAAAACCCTCCCCATCCATTATTCTCTATATAATACCAGGGTTTATCAGATCAAGGACATTCTTAAGGACAACTGAGGGATTTTGAAAACAGATGACAAAATAAAGTCCTTTATTGGTGATTCTCCCAATTTTGTATACAGAAGGGCACCCACAACAGGAGGTAGGGTAGTACACAGTTTCTTGGGTTCTGAAAATAATAAAGTAAACATGATCTGGTTGGCTCCTTTATCGACTGGAACACACAGATGTGGCAAGTGTAAATATCGCCCTTATATTAAAAAACAAATGTGTTTACACACTCAGTAACAGGCAAGGTGTACAACTCAAGGGACTTCATTTGTTGTTCTGCCCTAGGTATGGAATACCTATTAGAATGTTTATGTGGGGCCTAGTATGTAGGACGGACAACCAGGGAATTGAGAACTAGAATGGAAGAACATGTTAGAGCCCTGGACAGAGTGGACATGACATATGCAATTGTTCAACATGTAAAAGGCAATCCCAGAAATATACATAATACTGCATTTATTGGGCTTGAGAGGGTGGAACTGGGGCCCTGAGGTGGTAATCTTGAACAAAAGATAGGACAAAGAGAAAGCTTTTGGTTCTTTGAACTGATGGCAAGGGAAGATTATGGTGGGTTGAATGATAACATTGATTTAGCAGCATTCCTTTAGATAATTAAAAGCAGCAGTCATTCACTGTGGATCCCCCCATGTCTGGGTGCATTACTAAGGTAAACTGAACAGCCTAAATGAAAAGAATAAGAGGCTGTAAATGCTAACCTTTGTAATAAATATATTTAAAATACATATGTATATTAATTTTGCACCTAGCATATACAAGAACACAATGACAGTTTTTAAAAATTAAGTATGTGCCTAGCTATTTTGCCATGAAATGGGTTTTAAACACATTATTTATTCCATTAGTCATGACAATCACTAAGAGACTGAATAATGGGAAGGTTGTACAGTATTGTCATGGGGTGGGGAATAGTTTCCTTGTATAACTGAATGAATTGACATGAAGGAATTTTAAATATTCTGATTGTAGTTGTTAATTGCACTGTGTATTTGAGTATCTCTGGCAAGCTGAGCACTTCAGCTCTGATGAAGCTTGGTGTGGATCCAAGAGAAACATAAGCACCTGTTTTGTTGTTGTTCACCACATTATGTGGTTTTAGCACTCTGTGCACCACAGCACTTTTTTCAATAAATTATTGCAATATATGTGTCCTTGGTTTGGGTACTTTTTCTGTTTGATTTTGATTTGAATGTTTGTATTATAGCACCAAACCTTTATCCTGGTGCGGTTTTTCAATAATTTAGGACTTGGTACTTACCAAAGTCTCAGACCATGAACTGCTACAGGTGTCTGCCGTTTGTCTAATAATACTCCTATTCTTCATACAATCTTAAGGGCAACCTGTAACTTGCAGTATGAGGACCCTCTTCCCATTAGTAAGTTTCTAAACAACCTAGAACCCTTTGTCTGTTTGGCTTTGCTGTATGTCCATGCCAAAGTGTCTTCTTTTCCTTTTTCTCTAGCTCCCTAGTTCATTTCTAATTATGACACTAGGTCTTCAATTGCAGTGTTTTTGTTTTGCCAACTCAATATTTGCCCTTAGGGAATCACATCCGATCTGTGTGCCATTAGCCAAATTAGCCAACTGTTCCACTGACTGGTGAAATTTGGCATCGCCTGTGAATGATAACTTAGTCCTGCTGTTAAGTGCTCCATATTGTAAACAGACATCAGCTTGCTGTGTTGGGAAATCAGGCATTAACCTCTTTATAGTTACTGCTTTTTTAGCTGCAGTTATCCAGGGTATATCATCAACAAAACGGAATAATTGCACAGTGAAATGTGTGTTGTGGAAATAGCATGAGTGACAACAGCTACATATACAGAAGAGTGTGGAGATATTATAGCGCTGTATTTATAACTGTTTTCACTCACACTGACTTTCTCCCCCAAAAAATATTCTCCCTCCTGGAGTTTAGAATAATAAATCCCCTCACAACCCCTGAATTCCTCCCTCCCAGAATTTAGTATAGCAAATCCCTCCCTGACTTTCTCACTCCTGGAGAGTAAACTCCGCATTGTCATTACTTTATGCTGTATTAGTTATGAGCGGTTCTTGTTGTCAGCATTTTGTTGGAGCTGTAATTGACCATGTCGTTTTGGTTTTTGCAGTCTTGTGGTGGACCGGTTATCCAGATACCCAATTGTTTTTGATATAATTTTTTCTTTAAATTGAGGTGTACAAAGCAAAAATAGCACTTTATTTAGTGTCAAGGTCCCCCAAACTGGGTAATAATTCTTTAAACACTTCTGCCACTGCCATCCAAAATTAACAATTTAGCATTCCCAAAAGATGGTATAGTGGCAGGAGTTATGCTGCAACGTCTCCAACATGATGCCCTTAATTGAGGATCGTATTTCTCAGTGATACGTGCCGTAAGAAAATATCAAATTATTGTCTTCCATCCAAATTTCTTCGATTAGAAACCTGATGCAAGTTTATGTTGTCCGCTACAGGCCAGTTGCCAGTCCCGTTCCGATGTGGCCCATGTTTCTGTGATGGCTGCTTGATCCATCTCTGTGTCTGCCACCATTGCCTGGAGCGCACTAATTTTATTTCCAAGACTCCAGGCATTAAGGCAGACTCCTTTCCATCTTCCTCCTGATCCCCTCTTGCTTTTTTCCTGTTCTTTCTCACATATTCTTCCCTGTGACAGGGAGCTTCTGTCACTGTTGAGGACCAACCTTTTCTTAAATCTTTTGGCAACAGTTCTTCTATTTTTTAAACTAATCTATCCTTTACAATTTCTAGTCCATAAGGTTGGCCACCTATGGGCACCCCCTTTCCTTTCTTGACTATGCTACAGTGTCCTCTTTAAATTGTTATTTTCCCTCTCAGCTCCTCGTAAAGGGAGGTTACTGTGGTGACCTCCAAGCTGATGTAAAACAGGCTGTGTTCCTCATTGTTGGATTTAGTATGCAATGGCACTATGTCATAAAATACATTAATGTGTATACCTTATGTGTATGAAACTTGGAAATGTTGAAAATACCATGGCACTAAGTGTTTTTGATAAATGTAAAAAGTACTAGGGGACTATACATTATAAAATTATAGCATATGGTTAGGGTTTATTGTGGATGGAAAACGATGGGTTTCCAAATCCTGTTGTAGAACAGTTCAAGGGTCAAAAAAGTTGTACTGTCGTTCTGACGTCACAACGATAGTACAACAACTTCTTAACCAACCTTCAACTGTTTCCTGATTGGCTGAAACATTAACTTTTCAAAAAATACTGTACAGCATGGTGGCGCTGGTAAACGAGCGGTTGAACACGAGCTTTTCAGATAGTTTGGACACGGACTGCCATAGTCGGCACCCTGTTTCCAAACTATCAGTTTGTCAGCAGTTTTTTTTTTCTTAAATAAATCAGTGGTCCCTCCGTACAAAGCTAAGCCGGACGACAGGTGAGCAATGGTACCTTTGGGATCGGCAGCGGTGTGGAACTGCAGCAAGGACCAGGAGAAAACGGCAGTGTCTGGACAAGGTACAGAAACTAACAAATCCTTGTGAAATGAATGTGGCACAGTTTGTGGGGAACCATATACTATACAAAATAACAGATAGGGAACTGTGGTCATCAAGGCCGTGTTTCCATCTCGGGTGTTTGATGACATCATAGGGACCCCTTGAGCTTCACTCTCGAGGTCTATGATGTCATCAAAACCCTCGATGGGAACGCAGCCTTGTTGTTCACAGTTCCCTATCCATTATTCTATATAAGTTAGTTGTGCCATTTAAAATGCACGTAAATTGCTGTAAACTGAACAAGTCTGAAATTTCATGGTGATTTCCATATATCCCATGATGCTTTGCATTATGGAAGTATGTGTGATGTTGTGTTTCTTTGAAACTTGGCTTACTGCCAATGCCCTTTGGGGTAACCCTTGTTTCAGTGCTTCTGCAATGAGGTTCTTTGTCTGTAGCTTGTTTTTTTTTGTTTTTTTCTTTTTGAGCCCCCACCACCCAAGCAAACAAGGCAAATAAAGGGATGAAGGGTTTTCACTGAAAAGTTTAGATCAGAGAGTCAGTAGGTGCTGGCTAAGTGCAGAGAAAGGACATACATAGTCTGCTGCTGCAAACTGCTGTACTAAAAAGAGGATATGCCATTGCTTAAGGTTATCTCCTGCATACTGAATAAACATCACACAGAGATTGTGTGTTGAACTTGAAGTTCAGTGTTGGTCCATCTGTTATCCCACCACCCCTCCATATTCCCTAGTCTTATATTTTTTTTTTCTGAATGTAGGCTTTGTTGATCCTCCCTCATTGGCCTCTTCCCCTAATCTAATCTGAACTTTGACTTTACTGTCACTCACTTTGCTGCTATTAGTTCCCTGTTCAGAGGGAGCCCCAGCTAGGTTCCCCACCTGCTTTCCCTTCCCAGTGGTTCACCTAGCCTCTGTCTCTCCCACAGTCAGTTTAACTGTCCAATATAAACGTCAAACCTCTGCCCAGGAGCACTGGCTTCTCTCTTGTCAGGTGAAGGCCATCAACTTTGAACGATCTCCTGTCCCCCACAAAGTGATGCCCCTCTTCCTGACACCATCCTTTCAACCACCTATTAAACTCCTCAATCTATTCCTTACAACATTATTCCCAATCTTCTATTCCATACAGGGGGGACCTCGGAAAAGGCCAGAGAAGCCAAGTGTACCTTCAATCTATCCCCCACCCTCTTAAAGTTCTGCCTCACTGCCTCCACAGGCTGGTTCATCAGATCGCTGGTACCCAAATGCACCAGGTCCCCCTTCACCTTCTCCGCCATCCTCTCTATCCTAGTTATATCCCTGAGGTCTGATGCACCAGGAAAGCATCTGACCACTTCCTTCCCCTCCCCTGCCTACCACCCTCCCTACTACCCTAATCAGTGAGTGCTCAATCACCAAGACTCTGCTTGCTGACTTCCTCCTTCTTACCCCCCACAGGTGCCAACAAGTTGTCCTGCCCATTTCTCCTGACCAACTCGGCCCCCCAACAGAGTCTGTTACCTGAGCCCCCTCCAGGGGTGCAAAGAGATCTGCTGTCTGAATGGTGTCAGACTGGCTGAACCCCTTGTGGCTGCTTCTGCCACCCTTTCTCCTCCCCTCCCCCAGCCCCTAGGCCTCTGGGAGAGTGGGGGGGTGAACCTCAGCTGAGCCACTGATGCAGCACAAATAACTCATCTCTTGCTGCTACTAGTTGAGCATGAAGTTTCACAAAGGTCCTGCAGATGGGGCAGTGCCCACTCCTTCAGAGCATAACCCTAGATGAGAGCACTCCACAGTCCCCACGACTGGCTACGTGCCCGCTGCACCTAATCTCCATACTGATCCTATAATACAACAAGCATTTGTCAATGCTGAAAGTTCACCGCGTTACTTAAGGAACAGCATGAGGAGGCGCTCCATAGAGTTTAATGGGGGCAATTTGTAAAAGCTTGTTTTTATACTTTTCAGTGATGATTTTGTTAAAGAAAGGCAGTCACTTAACTAACAAGGACCTTCTTAGGTAAGCGACTGCATTTCTTTGAAAAATCCTCACTGGATAGTATAACAAGCAATTGTCAATGCCGACTGTTTGCTTGCTGGCATTGACACTGGTAGTGCAGGAGTTCGAGAGATCCATAATAGGAATGGCAGTGAAGTACTGAACTGATGCCAACCCCACCCCCATCCTGCAGAGACTGATGGGCGTTCGGGGTATGCCTTTGGGTCATTGGCCATAATGCTCACGCCATTTCACATCACCCTACCCTGCAGACACTGACAGGTGTCGTGGTGCGCCTTGGGGTCTTCAAGCTTTACACTCACCCCATTCCATAAGGAAATACACTGAGATGGTGCAGTACAGGAGAATGGGGTGAACACTGGGGCCAAAGACCCCAAGGCACATGTCGATGCCTGTCACTTGCTACAGGGTGGGGTGGAATGGCGTGAGCATTACAGCCGACGATCCCAAGTCACGTATCCTATGCTCCAGATTTTCAACATGGGCTTTTTGTGACCCCACTTCACGAACAGTGGCACTATTATTTCATTACTTAATCCCAAAATGTGATTTTGCACAGCGACGGCGCCATTTGCTGCCACAGGTGCGAAAACACATTTTCCGTAGGATGTGAAAAATGACAGCTGCACTGTCTATTAGGTGGTGTTAAAAATTGCACTATTGAAAATCTGGAGTAAAATATGAAAAAAGTTACGAGCGTACGTAAAAACTGTGCAACGCACATCTGTAGCTCAATCATTTTTTGGAATTTTTTCACCAGATTTTCAACATGTGCATTTTTGGACTTCTCCTCATGAACAGTGGCACTGTGATTTTGTTAATCTGTTCCAAAGCTGATTTCCCACAGCGACCGTACCATTCTGCGCCACAGGTGTGAAAACATGTTTCAGGCAGGATGTGAAAAATGACAGCTGTACTTTTCCATAAGGAGGTGTAAAAAATGTCAATGTTGAAAATCTAGGTGAAAATATTAAAAATTGGCGAAGCTATGAGCATGCGTAGAAACTGCAGAAGAAATGCATCGTAGCAGTCATTTTTAATTGTTTCACTAAATTTGCAACATGGGCATTTTGGGACCCTCTCCTCATGAACTGTGGCACTGTCATTTTGTTAATCGGTCCAAATAGGGGATTCCTGCAGCGACTGCGAAATCACCTTCTGGGAGCAAGAAACAAAATGACAGTTCCAGTGTTCACAAGGTGGGGTCCCAAGAACTCCATGTTGAAAATCTGGGGCCAAAAGTCCTAAAAATGGATGAGATATCAACCAAAGTTGAAACCCCCTCCCCCATTGACTCACGTTATAGGGCTTACCGTGATTTCCTTCAGTTTGCGATCGGCTTCTGAAGAGTGCAAATGTCCTGGTCCACAGAAGATTGCTGCTCACCAACGGAGGTTAGTATGGGGTGAGGGGTGGAAGCAGGAGGAGGGTCGATGGGGAGGGGATGGGCTAAATGGCAGAGAACCATTTTCTTTTTTGCAGGTTAAATAAAAATTAAAAAAAAGACTCCAGGGGCCCATTTTCTTTACTTACAGGTAAAAAAAAAAAAAGACTTCTGGCACACTGGGGTGAGCTCCCAGTCAGCCACATGAGTTTGGGCAGGGGCCTGATGCTGATTGGGCACCCCCGGCAGCAAAGAAATTGAGCTGGGGGGCACACTGGGGTGGGCTCCCAGTGTGCCACATGAGTTTTGGGGGGGGGGCTGATGGGGATTGGGCACCCCCATCAGTAAAGAAACTGAACTTAGGGGGTGGGGCATCTGACACTGGGCGGGCATCCTGGTGTCAGAAAAATATGACAACTGTCTCGGCACACTGGGGTGGGCTCCCAGTGTGCCACAATGTGGGGAAGGGGGGATACATGCCGACACAGGGATTGGGCACCCGATGTCTACTTTCTTGGGAAGTGTGTGGTTTCCGCACATGCGCAGAAGCAGTGGCGCTACTGCGCATGTGCGGAATCGGCTGTATTCCCCACATATTTTTTCCATGACCAAACAGTCATCAGCTGTTCAGTGGCTCCTTCTTTTGAAGTTTTTGCACACACTACTCATAGCAATAAGTTTGCAGCACGCAGGCACGGCGAACCTGAAAAAGCCTACCTTATACATATTGTGCTAATGTGCATTCCCAGAGTCATGGTTTTACATTGAAAATAGAAAATTACTTATGTTTTTATAACTGAGTTACTTTTTGGCACTCAGGACATTGGCCCCTATCAGGAAATAACTTTGGCTCACAGGACTTGAAACGCATCCATGCATGTGTTTACAGATGCTTCTTAGTCATGCTGGACATGCGTGCAGAGAAGGAGCTGGCCACCGGAGATTAAGTCAGGTCATGGAAAAACACAAAATATTGCTAATAAAGGCTTTATATGGGAAGGCTAATACTAGATATGGCTGCAGACGATGTTTGTGCATGAAATTAAGAAGTAAGCTAAAAGCTGACAGTGCCCCTTTAAGGCAGAAAGTAGAAAGGACTGACGGAGGAAGGGCTGACCAGAATTTAGTAGAGCGATAAGAGAAGACAGCTTGGCCAACAGTAGATTTCCTTGATGGAACAGAAAGGGAATGGGAAACATTGCTGCAGAACCATAGGGAAGATGAGGGAAGATGAGTGGTCCAGGCCAAAGGAAAGAGGGGCCAAAAAATTAGGAAAAGGAAAAAAGTATTCTTTTTAAAATCCCCCTTCCCCGCCCAAGTAAAATAAAATCAGATGGAAATGCTTCTGCCCCTATATGTGCCCCTCTGTTTCTGTATGAATACATTTTTTAAAAACACCACTCAACTTCATTGTTTTTGCAACCACAGCTTTGTACTGTAGGTTGTAAAACCATGCCCTTCCCTCCTCCCACACACGCTGTACTGCTACAGTGTTGCATACCTCCAGGTCTCTGTCTCTTTCTTCGCATACCCGCAACACCTGCTGCCTTACAAATCCCGTTCTTGTGTTCCCCTGATCCTTATCACTGTAAACTAATACCTTGAAAAGGTTGGCTGCTGTTCAGTAACTGTTAATATTAAACTCCTAAATCTCTGGCAGGAACAAGGCCAGCAGAATGGTTTGAACCAGCAGCAGCATAAGATGTGCAGTGTGCAACACTTGTGCCACTGTTAGGAATACCATTTTTAAAACATGGCTGCAAAACGTAGCCCAATAACATACACAAGTGACAATGTGAAAAAAATATATGTATTTGTTTTATTTCTGTTTATGTACCCTTCCCCTCCAGCCCCTCCTTCTCACTCAGGACCTACAAGCCACCTCTTGATCCCCCAGCCATGGTCGCCTACCTCCATGGAGCTCTGGATAGCCTTTCAAGCAGAGTCAAGGTGGGGCTCTTATCCCAGAAATGCTGCATTTTGTTAGGGGGTGCCATGTGCTGGGGAGGCGGAGACCCAGGATGGTCTGTGGCTGCCATCGTGGAGGTGCAGGGGCCATGCCTTTTCCGTGTTTCTCTGATCTCGCTGGGGATGTCGCACACAAGGATGTCTACAAAGGCCCGCACACGCTATGCACTCATCCACCCACCGACATCAGCAATGGCCCTGCCCTTCTTTTACCCTTCCAGCTGCACTGCCACTTGTGGTCACCCAGGTGGCAGTACTGTGGCAGAGGACAAAACCCTCCCTCCCCAGAGAAGGAGAATGTTCTCTGGGATGCTCAGTCCTTAATAGCACTATTGCTGCACCGATGGGCTGGCCTAAAAAAATTCTTATTTAAAATACAAAACCTAACTAATTTTATATGATTTAGGAGCAAGAAACACAGGTTCCTCATGATTTTTCCCTTTGTATTCTGATACTTATAAGTAAGGCCAGTGATTTCCGAATATGGAATTTTGGTGATTAAAAAAGATGCAATTTTGGATAATTCTAGATATAATAATCACTAGAGGTTTCTTATCAATAACAGTAAACTACAGTAGTTTATCAGTATGCAATGCCATGGAGTACAGAATTCCAAAGACTAGGTTACCACAGTAGCTTCAAATTTCATTTAATTTTATACTGATAGGCATACGAGCATAACTGCCCATGTTTATATGTGACCACTTCAGATAAACCTTATGCTCATAGTTTAACTATTTGTATCCTTCATTTCCTAGTACTTCATTGGAATTGGGGGGGGCAGGGGGTGGACTGTGTTCTTGGCCACAAGGTCACTGTTGCTAGAACCGCCATTATAGAATGCCTTCCTGACTAGATTATACCCCCCCAGCTGCTGTATGTATACATATATATATATATATATATATATATATATATATTAAAACATGTTATAACTAGTCATAGTTCAGAAAGGGCAGAAGGAGGGTCGACTAAGAATTAAACTGTGCGTGAACCAATGTTAAACCAGTGAACAAAAAAGACCCCTGACAAAGTGCCATTGTAGGGCACAAAACGCCTTCGGGTTTTTCAGGCTGCGGGATGCCGAATATACTGTATTTGCTTTGCAATATTCCTGGGTAAGTGAAATTAAAGTGTTTTTTTCACTTTTGCACACTTTGCTTGTGATGTGATATGGTTTATGTAGGCTAGGAGTGTGAGCCTTCTTTCTTTTTGTTCAATAGTTTAGAAAGGTTTGCTTAAGTTGTAAGTTTCTGAATGTTAGTTAAATGTTGCGTTTTTGTGGAGGGAGCTGCAGGACGTCCTTTTTCTCCTGGTTATTCTCCCTTAATATGAAAAGAGGTTTAAATAGTAATCCTTAGTGACCGTGGTGATTCTACCTGTTTATTCTCTGTATGTAAGTATCTGCAGCCGTTGAAGAGGCTGGCCAGTTATTGGTAACAATATTTGGGACATGTAAGTTTTGAATATCCCCCATATTCCTATTGTAAATGATTACGAGGAGATCATCTGAGTGTATCACTATTTTTGGATGACAATACTTGTAATTTTATATGCATGGTCTAAATGGCATTCCTGCCTCGTATAAGTGTATGGCTATTGACTGCTGTATTTTAGAAATTAATAAAGTTTAGAAAAAATAATCAGTCTATGGCCATTAAATACATTTAAGTGGGAGAGAGACACTGAAATGTACAGGTACTGAAAAATGTGGATCTCCTGCTTCCTCAGATGTACTCCACAGAATCTAAACATGCATTTCAAAATGTTATTTCTTTCTGAAGATATCCTGTACTGAACAAATCAATGGTTGTGCTGTTGCAGGAAGCAGGACTACCAGAAAACTCAATAAAAACAATGGGGCTTGGGCAAAGGTGTGAACTAATTCCTGTTTACCTTAATGGGGCACTAGCATCACAGCCTTTGACCATTTAAATACTGTACCAAAAAATCGGTGTCTGGAGCTATGGAACTCTGAAATCTACTGTATCTATTAGTATAATATAAAATCTCTACAAACTCGAAATACACCGGCTTATAAAATTTGAAGATCTGCATAAAAAGTTAGTTGTTATAGAACATGACGTAGGTTTTATTTATGGACAGAAGAAGTCAAAACAGTGAAAGGCAGCATATCAGATGCAATTTGATTCCAGATTACAATTTCGGATATACTATTTGATTGTAAGCAATTTTTTGGGAAAAAAACATGCAGCTGTTTCAGCAATGTCTGGAAATCACTGACCCTGTTTATAAGCAAGCTAGCGATTATTTCTTTACTGGAATCAAACACAAAGTCTGTAAGAGCAAGCCCTCTTCTGCTCTTCCAATGAGGGAAGGGTCAGGTTTGAGCCAGTCATTTTATATATAACAAGGTTTATTTTATTTATTTATTTAATTTTTGGTAACCGGGTGAGCCCACTGAGACCATGACAATCCCTTTTTCAGGGGCGACCCGGAGTTAATTACACATAGAGTGGTGATACATTTACAAGCAGTAATATACTATACATAGATGTTTTGGTAAGTTTCCAACTCACTTTACAACATTTGCTAACAGTGATTATTTACAGGTCAATGACTACAGTCATTTTTAGACAGCAGTTAATCCTCATAAGACAGTTGTAGAACAAATAAAACTTAACACACATAGTTTACTTCAAGTGCTGCACAGTGACTAGGTGGTTGGGGATGTCAGTGATTGCAGGTACACTGGTTGAGCTCCAGAAGGTGCACCTTGAGCCCCTTTTTAAATCCCCCGAGGGAGGAGCAGTTCTGTAGGCTTTCAGGGAGTGCATTCCAGAGGGGTGGGACACTAGCTGGATATGACCTTTGCTCTAGGGATGATCTGACTTTGGGCACCGTGAGGAGGTTGCGGCTGGAGGATCTGAGGAAACTTCTAATTGGTTTATTGGACAGTAATCTGGCTATGCTAGAGGGGACAATTTCCTGCCTTAGTTTGAAGGCTAGACATAGTGCTGGGTACTGTAATCTCCCTTCTAGAGATGGCCATGAGAGGGCATGTAGCACCTGACAGTGATGCTCACGGTGCAGAGCTCCTGAGGCGAATCCACCAACTTGATTGTATAGGGTTCTGAGCTTTTGCAGTTCTGCCCCTCTGACAGTTAGTAGGACTGGAGCGCCATAAAACAGAGTAGGTAGTATGGTGCCTGTAACCACCTTTAGCCAGGATTCATGAGTAAGGAAGGGGCTTAGGTGGTAAAGTAGGCCCAGTTTCTGGTTCATGTTCTTGGTTAGCTGGTAGATGCGTGCTTTGAGAGTGCAGTTTTGATCTAGGGTTATGCCTAGGTATTTGATGGATTCGACCACCTCAATCGTCGTTCCATCGTAGAGAGTAGGTGTCAGAATCGATGATCTGTCCAATCCTATGCTCGCCTTGCCAAACAACACTGCCTTCGTTTTTTTGCCATTTAGCACGAGGTTGTTTCTTACCGGCCATCGCTCGAGGAGTTGTAGGTCAGTTGCCAGTTCTGTATTAAGGGTCGCTATGTCTTTGGAGGACCTGTAAAGCACTGCATCATCAGTGTACAGGGTTATGTTTGCATCTCTGCAATTATCTGGCATCCTATTAATAAATACAGAGAATAACAGGGGTCCCATGATAGACCCCTGGGGGATCCTGTTGAGAATTGGGCATGTTAGATTGGATTCCCTGCCATTTTACAAGCTGTGTCCTACCCAGTAGGCAGTCAGAGAACCATTGTACTGCCAGACTATCTAGGCCTAAAGATTTAAGATTTTCGATGAGTAGCTTATGATTCACCAAGTCAAAGGCCTTGGTGAGGTCGATAAAGCTTGCACCGGTTAAGAGGCCTTCATCAAGGGCAGAGAAGATGTCTGAGGTGAGGCTAACTAAGGCAGTGCCTGTTCCATGGTATTTCCTGAAACCATGTTGCCTGGCTGTGAAGATGTTATGACTCTCAATGTAGCCTATTAGCTGTTCATACTGTAGATGACTCTCTCTAGCACTTTGCTCAGGATGGAGAGAAGTGAGATGGGTCGGTAGTTCTCAACTTTTTCACGAGGGCCACCTTTATGTATTGGTGTAACTAGAACGACTTTCCAGAGAGCTGGGACTTGCCCCTCTAGCTTGGATCTGTTAAACAATCATGTGACTGGGGACGCTATGACTGGGGCAGCGATTTTGAGTAGCCTGGGTTCTAACTTATCATGCCCGGCAGATCCAGGGGTTTTGATTTTCCTAAGTAATTTAAGGACCTCACATTTAGAAGTAAGCTTGAAATGGAAATTTTTTTTTTGGGGGGGGGATTGTCAGACTGTGTGTGTGTGGGTTGTACTATATGTCTTGAATTTGTCCAGGTCAGTGAAGAAAAGGTTGAAAGCATCTGCGGCTTCACCTGGGCTTTTTAGTGTAGTGCCATTTGCCATTATGTCACATTCTCCCTGGGCTGGGTGGTCTTTGATGAGGATATTGATCTGAGACCAGAATTTTTTGGGGTTGGAGAGTTTTCACTTGGAGGTTTCTGAGGTAAAGTTTTTTTTACATTTACTTCGTAATACCCTAAAGGTCTGCCAATCCTGAGGCAGACTTGTGATTTTGAATGTTCCCCATGCCCTGTCTCTTTCTTTCATGCCTCTTTTTTGGTCTCGGGTTATCCATCTTGCTTCCTGGCCTTTTACCCTAAGCTTTCTCATTGAGGTGTGTTTATTTGCACCAGATAGAAAACTATTAATGAAGAAGTTGAGGGCTGTGCCTAAGTTTTGGCATATTTGACTTGTGTCCAGTGTACCTCAGCTAGTGTTGCAATAAAGGATTCCTCATTGAATTTTGAGTAATTCTGTGCCCAGATGATTCTGGGAGGCATGGTGCGGAAGCTATTCTTCCATATTCCGAATGTTAGTGAGTGGTCACTAAGGGAATCTGCAAGTGTTCCTACCAGTTTAAAGTTGTCAGGGTTTAAGGCCAGGATCCAATCTAACTTGGAGTGTTTCCCCGTTTTCTTGTTTAGTTTTGTGCATTCACGGATCGACTGTGCTAGGTTAGCCTCCAATAGGAGGTTGTTTAGATCTTTGTTCGTTTGGTGCCCTCAATGTATGTTAAAGTCACCCAGTATTATTTTCTCACCCCTCGGGAGGTTAAGTAGAAAGTTATAAGGGAATTTAGGGTGACTGTGGATGCCTTGGGAGGGTTGTACACACATCCTATTGTCAGTGGTTTAGATCCACCCAATAGCATGTTTATGAATAAAGCCTCGCAGCTAGTATTATGCAAGGCAGGCGTGGTCAGCTGGGAGACATTTAGAGAGGTTTTAACATAAATTAGGACTCCTCCCCCCTTTTTTCCTATCTGTCCTGTCTGAAGATTTTGAATCCCAGCAACGCTACCTCTATATCAAGTATGTGGGGTTTGAGCCAGGTTTCTGAGACAGCTAACATATCTGGGGAGTACAGACTAGTCCAGGCTTCTAATTCGTGTATTTTTGGCCTTAGGCTGTTAATATTCATATGGATTATCCTTAATCCTTTTGTGTTAGTCCATTCTGGTTTGGTGGGGGAGGTGATGTGAGTATTGGCGCAGGAGGGGGCCAGGGTTTGTTTCAATGTCATCTCCTAGTAGTAACTTTAGGTTAACCACGGTTTACTTGGACCATCTGCTAATTCTGATATAGTAGTAATAATAATAGCAATATGATACATAATGTGAACAATTATACATCTATAAAAGACAGTACATTGCAGCCTTGTAATATACAGCCAGCACTTGTCAACTGAAGTTAACAAAATCCATTAATGACAGGCTACATGTGCAGAACTGAACACGTTTAGCACATGCCTAACGCTCATTCACAAATTACCCTACAGAGACTTTCTACCATTGCAGAGACGGAGCTGGATCTGGTGACCATAACAGAATTATGATGCACCAACAAACACATGAGAGGTGCCACACTGGGTTACAACATGTGTCAAAAGGGTAGGGCAGGGAGGAAAGGGTGTGGCCATGGAGATACAAGGATACAGCAGGGAAAAGGAGGGGCTGGAGGTTCTGTGGATTGGCTTAGATACGCAGTCCAAGGTCTTTATCCATGTGGGGGTGGTGTACAGACCACCAACATAGGGGAAGGAGTTAGACAGGGTTTTGAGGAGGCCATTGGCAGAACGGTGAGCAAAAGGGAAGCAGTAGTGTAGATGTAGACTGGAACATCCTGGCTGCAGCTACAACTAGGAGCAGGGCCCTACTAGACTCCCTACAGGGGGAATTTTTCAGGAAGCTAGTTAGAGATCCCACTAAAGACGGGGTAGTGCTGGATCTGGTATTTATGAACAGGGACAACATTGTAGATGTCACAGTGGGTAGTCCCCTGGGTACAAGCGACTATCGTACAGTGTGGTTTTGTATACCGATTTGACAGGAGAAAAACCACACTAGGATGAGGGTCCTGGACTTCAGGAGAGCAGATTTTAAAGAAATGGGAGACTGCCTTAGGACATAACTTTAAGAGAGGGATAGTTTGGGGGATTGGAGGCACGATGGAAAAGAACAAAGAAGGAAATAAAGAACAGTTACGTACTTACTGTAACAGTAGGTCTTTGAGAGAATCTCTTTCATCAGGCCACACCTATGGAATTTATAGCTGCCGGGCACTAGGACTACATGGAAACTTTTTGCAAGCAATCTGCTAGGGGCCACCCACGACTACATCCTATGTCAGCTCTTCCTACATATACGTGGGTGGCCCCTTCCCTCCTCCGTTTCCCCACTGGACAGCAAGCTCAGAGAACCTCTTCCCGAAAAACTATGGCTCTAACTACCAGGTAAGGCAAGAAGCAACAGGTAAACCTTCCTGGAAAAAGAGACAGGAGTTACAGGGCTCTTAATCTTCAAGCGGATGGGGAAGGGAAGGCATGGCCTGATGAGAGAGATTCTCTCAAAAATCTACTATTACGGTAAGTATGTAACTGTTCTATCTTCTTCCAAGATATCGCTTTCATCAGGCCACACCAAGCAGTACTGACAGTGAACAATCTGGATGACTGGAGACTAGAGGCTTAAGAAAGAAGGAGCTGAAGCACACCTAGGCCAAAACTTGCCCTTTTTTGGGAGGCAATTTCCAGACTGCAGTGTTTAGTGAAGGTAGGGAAAGTACTCCAGGTGACAGCTGCACAAATCTCTGCAGCCGACACATTTTTGAAACGGACAATAGAAGCAGCCATGCCTCTAAGCTGAATGACCACAAACAACCACAGGACGCTCCTTACTGTACAGGAAGTTCCTTACCATACTTTCTACAACAGAAAGTAATACAGTTAAGAAACCATTTGCACAGACACTGTTTGGAAACTAGAGCGCTCTCTTTCCCAGGGGCAAATGAAACAAAAAGCTGTGAGGACTTCCTACAGTTCTTTGTGAGGTGTATAATAATACCTGATTATACCTGACAATACCTGATTATACAATAGGAGTGAAGTGATATGGTATCAGATAAATATCTGTATCACAACCACAGTGTGATAACCAGATCGTGACGTGTACACCGTGAAGATATCAACCATAGTGTACACGTCATCACTGGTTATCAACACAGTGTACACGTTATTTCTCCCCCTCCTCACACTGCTAAGCCCCCCCGAAAAAAAAGGAAAAGTAACAAAAACTGGAGCCCTATTGTATAAAACGGATATTCAATGTCCCGCTGTGTAATACCTATGTATGACAACTTGGGGACAGTGACCTCGGAAACCTCACTCATGGTTCTGCTATGCTCCGCTACTCATGAACCGAGGTTACTGTCCACTCATTATGATACAAATGGTATCACTCGCCAGGCCATCACGTATCCCCTTTCTATGTACATCCAAAGTGTGAAGCAATGCTTCCCATGGATTGGCATGCTCAAGAAAATAAACTGGCGGGTGGATGGTTTGATTTAAAGTAAACTCAGATACCACCTCTGGTAAAAATGTAGGGTTAGTACGCAAAGACACTCTTGTCTTTGTGGAAAATTAAATAAGGAGGCTCACACATTAGAGACTGTAGCTCTGAAATCCTTCGAGCAGAAGTAGTGGCAACCAAAAAAAAACACTTTCCAAGAAAGAAAGAAAGTGTAGGTCGAAATAAGTTTTTCTAACACAAAATTCAACTACCAAGCTTGGACTGGATTGTGGATAGGGGCCTCAAGCACAGAACGACTCTCAAAAACATACGTGCCACCTCCAGTTGAGCAACCATACGACCGTCAATAGGTACGTGAAAAGCTGAAATGGCAGCTAAGTGCACTTTGATAGAAGAGTATTGTAGGCCTGCATTTGACAAGGGCAACAAATACTGTAGAACCTGGTTTACTGGACAGGTAACAGGGTCCAATTGGTGAGAAGCAAACAATAAAGCAAACCGCTTCCACCTAATAGAATAAGTGGCCCTGGTGAAAGGTTTTCTAGCAGCCACCAAGACATCAGCCACCTTCTGTGACACTCCAAATGGCTACGTCTTCAGGAGCCATGCATGAAGATGAAGTGGCCTGAGGTCCAGATGGACCAGGGTTCCTTGTTCCTTTGACAGTAGGCCCCTGCATATTGGCAGAGGTACTGGCGGTTCCACTGCCAGTTGTTGCAGTAAGGGAAACCAAATCTGATGAGGCTATGGGGGAGCAATGAGTATCAGAGTTGCACACTCCATTTGGAGCTTGAGTATCACTCTCTCGATTAGAGGGAAGGGAGAGAAGGCGTAGAGAAACCTCTCCTTCCAAAAGTGGGACAACGCATCTCGCTGGAAGACTCCAGGCTCCGGAACAAGTGAGCAAAAAAGCGACAGTTTTGCATTGTGTGGGGATGCAAAAAGGTCCAACTCTGGACGGCCCCACCTGTTGAACAGGTCTTCTGCGACAGAGGTCAACAGCTCTCACTCGTGCATTTTGGACTGAGACCTGCTTAGCCTGTCTGCCAGGACGTTTTGAGTTTCCGGAACATGTACTGCTGACAGTTCTAGACCGTGTTTTAGAGCCCAGTACCAAACTCTCACTGCCTCCCTGCACAGGGGTAGGAGTGAGTTCCCCCTTGCTTGTTGATGTAATGCAGCACACTGATGTCCATTTGTATCAACAGAGGACCTAGGCACAGATGGGCTTGGAAGGCCTGTAGGCCACACAGAACAGCTCTAATTTCTAGAATGTTTATGTGGAGGATGCTCTCCACTTTTGTCCATGTACCCTGTGTCTGATGGGGACCCAGATGAGCCCCACCGCCCATCTCGGTGGTTAGAATCTGATGTGGGGAAGGAATTCAGAAAGGAACCCCCTTCAACAAATGGTTGTGTTCCATCCACCATTGAAGTGCCTTGCAGACAGGAAAGGTTACTAAAATCTTCTGTTCTAGGTCATCTGTGCATTGGTCTCACTGGACTCAATGTCCACGGCGGGATTTTCATATGCAGTCTGGCCAGTGCTACGGTAACAATGGCTGCTGCCATCAGGCCTAAAAGCCTCAGGACTGTCCTGGCTGTGACATACCTGTCGATGTAGACTATTTAGACCTGTGCAATGAGACATTCTGTTCTGGGGCAGGAAGGCTAAACCTTGGTCCTTGTGTCCAGTACTGCTCCTATGTATTGTAGATGCTGGCAAGGGGTGAAGACAGACTTTGGTACACTGACAGTAATCCCAGAGCCTCAAACAGATGCTTGGTGAGTACTAGGGTGTGAAAAAGCTGTTCCATGGAGTGAGCTTTTAGGAGCCAGTTGTCCAGGTAAGGGAAGACACATAGGCCTTCCCTGTGGAGAGCTGCTGCCACCACTGCTAAGAATTTGGTAAAGATCTGTTGCGCAGATGATAAGCCAAAGGGCAATACCCTAGACTGGTAATGTTCTCCTTGAAACAGGAATCTCAGATATTTCCTGTGTGTGTGGGGGGGGGATCTTGATATGCAGATATGTGTCCTGCATGTCCAGGGAACAAATCCAGTCCCCTACCTGCAGTAGTGGGAGTAAGACTTGCAAAGTGACCATCCAGAACCTTTTATATTGGACAAAAAAGTTAAGGTCTCTGAGGTCTAGAATGGGCCTCAGATGTCCTATCCATTTTGGGACTAGGAAGTACCGAGAATAGAACCCTATGTTCCTTTGTTCCTAGGGAACAGGTTCTGTAGCTATTTTCTCATGTAAGATGTGAATTTCCTCCAGATGCAATGGGATGTGCTCTGTAGTGTAATGTGATGGTATTGGTGGATGGTCAGGGGGTAGTTCCAGGAGTTCTAGAGTGTGACCTTGTGCTATTAGCTCCAGGACCCAAGCATCTGATGTCACCATCCTCTACTGGTCCAGGTGGAAGGACAGGCGAGCCCCCGAAAACCACCCCTGGATGCATGGATGGCTGGGGGTTGTAGAAAGAGTCATGTAGAGCTGGTTGCTGCAGCTGCTGCCACACCACCACCTCTATGGGCTTTTGAGTGGCCCCCTGGAGTGGCTTCTGGGGTAGCCAAGGCTGTGCTCCTCTACTCTTACCCTGTTGTTTTGCAGTAGAACGATGTATGTTGCTGGCCAGACAAAAAGGCAACCTCTGTCTGCTCCTTGGCTGAGTGTAATAGAGGGAATGCATCTATTTCAGGGTTCTGCCTGAGGCCTGCAGATTGGAGAGGATATCCTGCATGTCTGCACCAAACAGTTTATATCCTCTAAATGGGACACTGAGAATGGATTGCTGAACATCATTCACAAAGCCCACCCCCCTTAACCAGGCATACTCCAGAAGCTGCTGCCCTGGCAGAAGCATCGGAAATATCATAAGTGGAACGTAGGAGGTGTTTAGATACAGTATGTCTGCTCCTGCTTGTAGAGCTTTCAAGAGCTCCTGCTCAGGGGTACCCTCTGGGAGGGCTTGGGCAGCTGTTTTGGCCTTCCTCCAGAGGGTATTTTGGTATTTAACCATATGGGCCTGATAATTTGTAATTCTCAGGGCAGCCCAAAGTGGCAAAAGCAAAGGTTCTGCTGCTTGTGTGGGAAATGGCTGGTGATACTATTCATACAGAGGCTACTCAACTGCCAGGCTGACCCTTCCCCCAAAACATTTCATATGTGACACTGATACAAGACTTTATTTGACAGGATTACAGATAAAAAATATGGTCCTCTTGTCTCAACTGCTGCTTGTGTGGGAAATGGCTGGTGACACCGTGCAGACAGAGGCTACTCAACTGCCAGGCTACTCCCTCCCAAAAATGTTTCACATGTGATACTGACACAAGCCTTTGACAGGACAACAGAAAAAAATATGGTCTCCCTGTCCCAACTCCTGCTTGTGTGGGAAATGGCTGATGATCTTCTGTAGGCAGAGGCTACTCAACTGCCAGGCTACTCCTCCCCCAAAATATTTCACACATGACACTGATGCAAGCCTTTGACAGGACTACAGAAAAAAAATATGGTCTTCCTGTCCCAACTCCTGCTTGTGTGGGAAATTGCCGGTGACGCTATGTAGGCAGAGGCTACTCAACTGCCAGGCTACCCCTCCCCAAAATATTTCACACATGACACTGATAAAAGCCTTTGACAGGACTACAGAAAAAAAAGTATGGCCCTCCTGTCCTAACTCCTGCTTGTGTGGGAACTGGCTGGTGACACTGTGCAGACAGAGGCTACTCAACTGCTGGGCTGCCCCCTCCCAAAAACATTTCACATGTGACACTAATACGCGCCTTTATTTGACAGGCCTACAGAAGAAAAATGTGGTACTCTTCCTGTCCCAACCCCTGCTTGTGTGGGAAATGGCTGGTGAAATTGTGCAGACAGAGGCTACTCAACTGCCAAGCTACCCCCTCCCCAAAACGTTTCACATGTGACACTGACGCAAGCCTTTATTTGACAGGACTACAGACTCCTCCAGTCCCAACTCCTGCGGTGACACTGCTCCTCTAAGCGCAGGTGCCTGTTTTGGGGGGGTGACCCAAGACTCAGGAGCACTGGGGACTGGGGAGGTTAACTGACTTGCTCAGAGTCACACAGTATGCAAGTGGAGGCACCGGGTACTAGGAATCTGATGCTGGAATCAGCCCACAAAACAATGCAAGTCTGCTCTGCAGCACATATCATCCCCTCCCCCCAACACATAGTCAGTCCCTTCCCTGGAACAAGTCCTGACCCTCTCAGTTTGTTTTTTATTAACTTGTTCTTGAGTTGTTTTCTTTATGCTTTGTTGGTGGTGTGGGTGGAATGTTTCTTTGCAAGGTTTTAAATAACTGATTAGCAGTTTTTTTCTTGGGACAATGCTAACCATACAGAAAGTATTTATATAGGTTTTCTAGAAGTGTTATGTTTGTTAAACACAGTGAGGCAAGTGCTATGCATTTTCACAATGTTTTAGCACTTTTATGAGCAAAACGCTAATCAATTTTTGGAGTTAGATAAAATCCTGCTTTGGAGCTCTAGGTGTCAGTGTGGCTCAAGTTCAAGTTTATTGCAGGAAAACTCCATTGAGCAAGCTCATTCACAAGGAGGTCCTGTGACATAAACACTTAAAGTACAAACACAGATAGGTAATAACAGTATATACATGAAATACACGTTACATGATACAGGCTGGATATACATACAAGGGTACCACATAGGGTGACCGCAGGTGGTAAACACTGATATGAGACAGGAAGCGACTTACAGGTCGCATACTGATAAATGAAACATGATGACTGGTGCGTAATACATATACAGTATTTTGGCAGCTAGAACAAACAACAGTCTACAACTGATATAGGAGGGAGAGATTTGATAGAGTAGCAGTGGAGCGAAGCAAAGATAAAGCCAGGAGTAGAAGGAGAAGGGAAGGAAAGCAGTTAATATGACAAATCAATTATACCTTACCAGTGGATAAATATGGCACACATGGGGAAGGAAGAGACTTAATGACAGTTACAGGTGTCTTTTATTTTGGCTGAACTTAGCGTATTTAGAAGTTTATTGAAACTGTGCTAGTTAGTTTCAATACGGTTTGTAATTGGTTCCAAATGGAGGGAAGGGCATATGCAATAGCACGCTTACCAAAGGAAGTTCAAGGCCCTGGTATGTCAAGCATAATAAAGTCAGATTTTTTAACGAGTATGCACTATGTGAGATACTAATAAGGGAAGAGAGATAGCTTGGAAATTTCTGCAGGAGCAGTTTAAGAGTCCATAGCCCAGCATGGAGCAGGCGTCTAGTAGTAAGGATGTCCAACCAACAGCTGCATATAAGTCACAGTGGTGCAAATGGTAAGGGGAGTTGGTAATGAACCGTAACACACGGTGATAAAGGATGTCCAGTTTACTTAGATTTGCAAGAGTGGTGGAGGAATAGATTACATCGCCATAGTCGAGTAGGGAGAAAAGTGGCCTGTACAAGCTTGTTTCAAGTTTCAAGGGGGAAAAGGGGCCTATTTCTGTAGAAGAAACCTAACCTTGCTTTTAACCTTCCAGAGACATCTTCGATGTGGTCACTGAAAGATAATTTATTGTCGATCCAGATACCTAGATATTTAAATTTGGTTACAACTTCCAGAGGCTCATTTAGCGTGGTGACAATGAAGTCTTGGGCAAGAGTATTGGGGCCTGAGACAGCACTGCAGGAGAATATCATCGCTTTAGTCTTCTTAGCATTGAGCAGAAGCTTTGCCTTTATTAGATTATGCTCAATGTGTGAAGTCCGCTTGAAGCACCCTTTGACTTCAGATAACGATGAGCCAGAAGTATATTAACACAGTATCATCTGCAAAAGTGCAGATTGGACGAGATATGTTAGCATCTAAGTCATTGATGTACAGAGAAAACAAGATAGGGCCTAAGACGGATCCTTGGGGACTCCCTTGCAACTGGCAAGGCAGCAGAAAAAAGCCTCCGCTTTTACTTTTTGGAATCTTCCAGTTAGGTAGCTAGAGAACCACTGGGTGGTATGGTATGTGGCACCCAACTTTGCAAGGCAATTGACTAATAGTTTGTGATCAACAGTATCAAAAGCTTTGCTGAGGTCCAAAAGACTGCACCAGTTACCTTCTTAGCATCTATAGCAGAGATCCAATCATTGGTTACTTTTGCTAGTGCAGTGATTGTGCTATGATTAGCCCGGAAGCCAGATTGAGCTGGGTTAATGAGAGAGAAGGTTTCAAAGTGAGATTTTAACTGAATATGGATCAGTTTTTCGAGAACTTTAGAAAGGATAGGCAATATGGAGATAGGCCTATAGTTGTTTACATCGCATGGGTCACCAGATTTAAATAGTTGGCTCAGTTGGTAGCACATCCGCCTCTGGACCAGAAGGTCGTGGGTTCTCGTCCTACACCGGGAATGGACTCATACCTAAAATGCTGGCACCCGAGTGCAGTATAAGGGGGGTGCTGTACTGTTGGGTGTGCTGTCCTTCGGATAAGACGTTAAACTGAGGTCCCTTCTACCCATCCTGGCGCTGTCCTGGCGGGTGTCCAGGCAGAAGTAAAAGAGTAGGGGACATTCCCGGCGTCTTGGCCAATATTTCTCTTCACATAAAACTGGTTCATGCAGTTGTCTAGGCTATGTGTGGGTGATGATTTGCAATATGGCTGCCACTACACATTCAGTCATTTCACTACCAGTCTAGTTTTGCTTGTAAAGCACTTTGGGATACATTGTTTTATGAAAGAGCTATATAAATGCTGATTCTTCTTCTTGGCTCCCCCACACAGTCAGTCTAAAGCTACCAACAGTCACTATTTTCCCAGGACAGTCCCTATTTTAGGCAGCATGTCCCAGTGTCACGACAAATTTAGCAAAATGTCACTTTTGTCCTGGATTTTGCTTACTTGTCCCAGTTTTGTCACTTTTTTTTTTTTTTTGCTGACTGCTAATCCATGAATGGCAGTTATTTCAGCACTACTGTGGCACTGCTCGGGCTGGACAGCAGTTTGCAACTTCAACCCCTGTGCCTGTCTTGAACCGCAAGCATGTCAGTGGGAGCACAGTAAAGCATGTTCCTTCCTGTTAGATTAGACTGGGTAGTAGTGCAAACAAGTGCATGTGGATGTCTGCCTGACAGCAGCTGAGAGGGACTCCAGACAGAGAAGAGTCCGGCAGCAGTGAACTAAGGTACCCAAACCTGATCAGCTGTAGGGAAGTGTGTGAAAACAATCTGGTGTGGTGGTGGGAGTCACTGAAGTGAAGTTTGCTCAGCAAATGAGGTGAGTGTAAGGGTTGATGGGACTGTCAGGAGGAGCAATACATGCAGCTCGAATGTCTGATCACAATTTAACGCAGGTTTGTTTCTAATGAACTTTCTGTACATCATGATTTAGAACTTGCTGCAGCAGAATGTTGTATTGTTTTAATCTGAATGTTTGATACTGATGTTATTGTGGGGCAGCATGGCCAGAGCAAGCAGCAAAATGTAACTGACTGTGCACAGCATTGTCTGCGGAGGTGCCCGTGGGAGTAACACTGTGGGGGTCATGGTCAGGATGGACTGTCCCAGTTTTAGGCCTCAGAAATTTGGTAGCTTTAAGTCAGTCCCTGGCCTGAGTCCCGACGCATCAGTTTGTTTTTTAATTTTTTACCTGTTAAACTTCTTTTGCTTCTGTTTCATTGGTTATGTGGGTGGATATGGAACCCTTGGCTTCCTCCCCCTACACACACATAGTCAGTCCCTGGTTCGAGTCCCGACCCTCTCACTTTTTTTTTTGTTTTTTACTTTTCCTTTTTTTTTTTCTGTTTCTCTGTTTCATTGGTGGTGTAGTGGGAGTTCAGGCAAGACGCCATGAAGCCTTGCTCCCCACTCCCTGACCCACTGCCCTCCCAAGTCCCCACCTGATTGCAGAGTACTGGTGTTTTTTAATTTTTCTGTTTTTTTTTTTTCCTTTCTTTCTTTTTGATCCTCCTTCTCCATGCTGCTCCCCTCGGACTCCTTCATGACTGACCAACCCTCCCTTCCTGCCACTTCCCACTTCCCTCCCTGACCGCTGGCTTCGCTTGCTGAAGAGCTCCTCTCTCCTCGATGACTGAAATGAAATGGCACCAAGGAGGAGAGCTCTTCCAGTGATATTCTGGTTTGCGCATGCGCAAACCGGAGTATCCAGGGAAACCACCAACTGATGAGTCCTTGTCTGTCATATCACAGGTGGGAGCTCAAGGGAGTGGGGAGTTAGAGATCTGAGCTGAGCTGGCAAGGTTTGGCTCGGGTCTCATGGAAACCGAGCCACATGGGTTCGGGACAGCTCAGTTTCCATAATGGAAGTTCACCACACCGCTACAAGAAACTATATCAGAAGAGTTTGGGTGAGCTCAACATGTACTCCCTGGAGAAGAGGGGAGGAGAGCGAGAGGAGATCCATAAGTACCTCATTAGGGTGAACAAGGTGCAGGCGGGAAGTCACCTTCACAGGAGAAAAAGCACCAGAACAGAGGGGCATGCTACGAAGCTTGTTGGGTGGGTTGTTTAAGAGGGATATCTCTGATGAGGCTCACATGGGTGAGTGAAACATAAGACAGTGGTCCTCCAGACCACTTCTCTCACTTTGCACCACGGTTACTATAATGGAGTAAATAAATCTTTTTTGGCAAAGCACTGAAGTTGTGAAGTGCCATTTCTTCAGCTCGATTAGCAGGGCTGCGTGCTTAACTTGTTGATTTTCGATACTGGTGCCTTGTTTCAAGCACCGCCACCCCAGTGCTCATCATTAACCCTGATTGAGATCCACAAGTACCTCATTAGGGTGAACAAGGTGCAGGCAGGAAGTCACCTTCACGGGAGAAGGAGCACCAGAACACAGGGACATGCTACGAAGCTTGGGGGGAGTTTAAGAGGGATATGAGTAAATACTTCTTCACAGAAAGGGTGGTAGGCACCTGGAACAGCCTGCCAGAAGAGGTGGTAGGGGCAAAGACAATGGGGAGCTTGAAACATACGTGGGATAGGCACATGAGTATAATAAGTACAGGTAAAGGAGGAAGGAGGGGCACCTATGACCAAATACAGCCCAGGGTGTACTAACAGGCATGGAAAATAGGGCAGACTAGATGGGCCTATCAGTCTTTTTCTGCCGACACATTCTACGTTCCCATGTTACCATCACCTTAAACTCCACAGATGTTTTCATTACCTAATATAACCTTTCCAAATAACCCATTTAAACAAAATATGACTTAAGTAAAATTAAAAACAAACTTTTAATTCAGTTCCAAAAACTAGACTTGTAACTCCTCACAGTTCCGATACAGAAATGACAAATTTCGTTCAGCAAAATTTATCAGCCTCTCATGTCTGCATCTCCCCACTCCATTTTCGGTGCTCATTTCCAACACTCACTTGCCTCTTGCTCCCCGACGCTGACCACCTCCAAGACTGCCCCAAAGTTTCATCATATGCAAACAAGCATCAACTGCGACACTGTAAAGCCACTTCATCCTGGTGGTGTGTTTATATTACTTTCTCCTAGGTAGCTGCCCACAAGGGGTTTGGGTTCATTATAGACAGGATGTTGGTACATGTTTGAAAATAAAACCTCTAATTAACCGCAGTATTTTTTCCATTTTGCAGCTGTTTCCTTATCGTGCTCTTATACAGTTCTGCAATTGTTCAAACTATATTTAGAATGGCTTATAATGAATGAACTACACCACTCTATACATACAATAAGATGTAAAACTATCTTGGGGTTATATGGTGACAAATACAAACCACTCAGCCTTCGCCCCTGTGGTTTATAAATGTCATCGGAATCCCTTGATAGTTTTATATCCATGTAATATGTGGTTAGATCCAAATAATAGCACAGAAAAGCATACCAAAAAATCCCCATAATACCACGTGATAACAGTATCGTTGGTGGCCCGTAATAATATTGTTCAGAGCCTGCAATACTATCCTTCGGAGCTCTGAACGATAGCAATATCATCAGAACACAACAATGCAAGCACAGGACTGTCACACGCAAAGTGGGAGCTGGCTTTCACTGTAACCGCCGCTTACAACAAAAGCCGACTTGCCGCTTTCCGAAAGCCAACAAAGTAACGAAATCCCTCTCAAAAACAAGCTACCAAACACTCTCTCCAGAGTGTCACCTGAAACCACAAAGTAATAACTGCCATCTCCTCTTCACTTTCACGGAGCTCCATCTCGACCCCCTCGCATAAACACACTGCCATTTTCCCTACATAATTATTCAAAAAGCAAGGTAACACCAAATCAGAACACAAGCTGGGATCTTAGAGGAGTATGCACATTACAGTGTCCATAACAACGGCCTGACAATCATGAAAAAAAAAAAACGACTCCACTAGCCCACTATCACCATTCCTGCCAGTTGTAAGATTTGTTTCTATAGCCAAAATGGAAGGTGGCCACTAAATCTAGCCAAAAGGCTACCAAAAATGTATACACATTTCAAATTTTCAAAAACAAAACAAATAAATTAAAGCAGACATGTAAATGTAAAATGCAACTATAAAGAGAATACACAACTTCCAATTGCAGAGAAGGTCTGCAATAGTAATGCTCAAGCAACCTAAGTAACTGATTATTGTAAGAACCTATTTTCAGGTTCTGGAAAGGGAGGCAGAGCGGGAGAGTGAAACCACAGTGTGGGATCCCTGAGAAAAAACATTACTGTGGTGAGAAATATTTCCTTCTAACCCCAGGGATCCCTCACTTGTGGTTTCTCTGCAGATTGTACAGCAGTATCTTGGGAGGCTGGGTTCAGAACCTACTTTGGATACAGGTTCTATGACACAATAGTTCCAAACCTGGCACCCCTTCTGGGCTGTATGTCCAGACAACAGTGGTTTGTGAAGGTGTGTACTGTTTTCCATGTAGCTGCCTTGCAAATGTCTAATAAGGGGATGTCAATTAAGGATGCTGCAGAGGTGTCCCTTGTGGAGTGTGCCCTTAAGCCTCTAGGTGGCATTTTCTCTGCTTTTTCATAGCAGAACTGAATACAAGAGACAATCCGGTGAGAGATACACCTCTTGGAAGCTGGTTTACCTTCACCACATTACCATAAGTAACAAAAAGCTGAGTGTTTTTGGATCTGACAACTTTTGTCTAGTCCATATAGATGCTCAGAACTCTTCAAGTCAAGGCTGTGCAATCTTTGCTCACCTCGACTAGAGTGTTCTGGATAAAGCATATGAAGTGTTACTGACTGGTTTATGAGAAATTCAGACACCACCTTAGGTAGGAATTTCCTATTGGTTCTAAGGACTACCTTATCCCTGTGGAAAATTATGTAATTTGGCTCTGGGAAGAGGGCTTGCAGGTCGCTCACCCTTCTAGCAGAGGTCATGGCAATCAGGAATATGGTTTTCCATGTGACACACTTTAGGTCAGCAGTGTACACAGGCTCGAATGGAGCCTCCATGAGCTGGGCTAGGCAGACACTTAGATCCCACAGCGGGATTGGGTCCCTTACTGGTTGGTACTATTGTCTGAGGCCTTTAGAAAATCTTTTGAAAATGGGTTGAGAGGCCAGTGATTTTCCCTTGCCTGCTGATACATAGGCTGACACTGCTGCTAAGTGCACCTTTAGTGTGGACGGCCCTAGGCCTAATGACTGCAGGTATGCCAAGTATTCTGAAACTGTAGGCAACCATGCCTTTACTGGGATTATTCTTTTGGATGCACACCAGTAAAAATCTCTTCCATTTAGAAGAATGTGTTTTTCTCGTGGGTTTCCTTGAAACTCTAAGTACCTTTTTGAAAGATTTAAACCAGAGTATTCCAGCTTCTCAAGAACCAGGCCCTCAGTCATAGTGTTTTGACATTTGGGAATGGCATCCTGCCCTGAGACAGTGTCAACAGATTGTGACTCAAGAGGCAGGCTGATTTGAGGTTTGCTGGACAGAGTCAGCAGAACTGAATACCCGGTCTGTCTGGCCCAGTCAGGATCTATTAGGATCACTGTTGCAGATTCCCTCCTGAGTTTCGGGAGAACTTTCTGGATGAGTGGAAATGGTGGGAAGGCATACAGGAACTTCCCTCTCCAGTTCAAAACTAGGGCATCCACTGGGACTGTCCCTCTGGCCGGTGGTCTGCAATGAAAATGTGGAAGCTGTTTTCTCAAGAAGGGAACAGTTCTATCTTGGTAGTGCCCCACCTTCTAAACACTGTGGCCAGAATCTGTCAGGACATTGTTTTTGCCTGGCAACTGCACTGCATGAATGTCTGTTTCTAACGTGTATGCCAGGTCCCAGATCCTCCCTGCTTCTGTGCACAGTTTTGAGGGTCTTGCCCCTCTCTGCTTGTTTATGTAATACATTGTTGTAGTGTTGTCTGTTCTGAGTTAGACGGGCTGACCTTGTAGCTTGGAGAAAAAATATTTCATTGCTAGTAGCACTGCCCTAAGCTCCAGGAGGTTGATGGATTCCAGTGTCTCCTGTAGGCTCCGTGTGCCACTCACTGTAAGATCCTGTAGGTTGGTGCCCCACCCCAGGAGAGAGACATCTGTAGTAAGGATACTTGTTGGTGATTGCTGAAATAAGAGAATGCCCTCTCTGAGGTTGCTTTCTTTTTTCCACCATTCTAGTGACCCTACCAGTGTTTTTACAGCTGCAATGGGTGTAGTACTGCAGACGTCTTGCGATCGCTGTAGAGAAAAAGGAGCTTACTGGATACCGAACAGACTTTTAAATAATGGAGGTGAACGGCAATCACTGCATGTCCACTGCACTACTTTGTCTGTTGGTGGAACACGACACTGTCCGCCATGTCCAAGATGGCTGCCAGAGTCCTCTGCACATGCGTGATGACTCATGCATATGCATTGAACTCCGGGGCACGGCAGTACAGTCTACCGTGTCCAGGATGGCTGCTAGAGCCCAGTGCACATGCAAAAGTCTTTGTACATGCACAGAGTACTCAGGTGGCCATCTTAGACAAGGCGTACAGTGCTGCTGTGCCCCCAGAGTTCAGTGCACATGCGCAAGTCATCACGCTTGTGCAGAGAACTCCAGCAGCCCTTTTGGATGGTGTCGTGTTGCTCCATGACCTCAGCTGCAGCTGTACTGGCTCTGGCCAGAGTTTGTTGTCACTGACACTAGTCTGAGAATTCATCCCACCTTTGAGACTAGCTGTCTCTTAAGTGGTACTAGATATCTTTAATTTGAAATGTGGCCTATGGTACCACAGCTGTAAATTCAGCCATGTGTTCTAGTAATTTTAGGAAGTCCCTTGTAGGTTTTGGCTGACCCGTTGTGAAGGACTCTGCTGCTGCTATCTGGACTGAAACTCTGGCCTGTGGGAGGAAAGGTTTCCCTGTAAGGTGTTTAGCTCTGCTCCTATGAAGTCCACTACTTCAACAGGTTTTACTTTGGACTTCTGCAGGTTTCTCAGGAATCAGAGAAACTCCAAGGTGCATTTCACAGTCTGTAGAGAGTACCTTGTATCCTGTTCTGTTTTCCCTGAGACTAACCAGTTATCCAGAAAGGGGAAAACTTTCACACCTTGTCTTCTCAGGTAGGATACTACCAATGCCAAGCACTTTGTGAATACCCTTGGTGCTGAGGTGAGGCCAAAGAAAAGAGCTGTGAACTGGTATTGGCAGTTTCCTAGCTTGAACCTGACATATTTTCTGTGTGATGGCCTAACTGGGATATGAAAATAGGCATCCTTCAGATCAATGATCCCAGCCAGTGCCCTGACTGCAGAGATGGTATCACTGTTCTTAGTGTGACCATCTTGAATTTGTATTTCTTTATATGCTTGTTTAGATACCTGAAATCTAAAATGGGTCACCACTCCCCATTTTTCTTGTGGGAGAATAAGTACCTTGAGACTAGGTCCTTGCCCCACCAAGAGGTAGAGACCTTTTCTATAGCTTTAGCTGTCAGCAGTTTTTTTTATTTTCAGTTCCAGCAGAATTATTTCTGTGGGAGAGTGTGCTGGAAAATGTTTGCGTATCTGCAGCTTTGGGAATTTTTTTCAACTGCACAGACAATCCATGGATCACTACCTCCTGAACCCATTTGTCTGAGGTAATATTTATCCATTCCTGAAAGTAATTAGCCAGTCTTCCCCCACTGGCAATGGATGGACAACCTGGCTGGAATTTTCAGGGTTTTGCTGTGACTGGCAACAACAGTGCGCCACAAGGAAAAAATAAACATGCCAGAGTCCAAGTATTTGGTATTCAAAAACCATTTAGTGCAATTTTAGACTCCATAGCATATATACAAGCAATATGCAGGACTTCAAACTCAGAACTAATCCCTAGCGCCTCAACTCTCACAAGTCTTCAGTGGGTGGGTGTTGCAGCAGCAATGCGCTTTGTTCCCTTTCTGCCCTGCCCCTGCACTGTCCCCTTTGTGGCTCACATGTGGGGAATATGGAGTATAACCTCTTGAGAATAAACCTCTGCCTCCCCTTCTATAGGGCCTAGAGGATGTAGAAGGCTTTTCCTTCGTATTGTGACTATTGTAAGTTGTCTTGTATTCATCCACTATATACTGTGTGTGTATATATATATATATATATATATGCCTTTGTTTTGTAATCAAAAAGTGAATTTACTTCAAAGGAGAAATTTGTGGCTTTGGTTTCGGTATCCTGGGAAAGGACGGTAGTCCTTAACCAGGAGAATCTTCTTAAGGACAATGCATGAGGCAGAACTCTAGCTGCTGTATCAATAGTATCCACAGCAGTGTGGAAATGGTATTTAGTGGCATCCAGGGCTGATCTGCAAGTGGCAACCAAGTCCTGTGCAGATCCCATCTGCTCTATCAACAAGTGCTAGAACTGTGTTCCACAATGCTTTCTGGTGCTGTGCTATGTGCACTGAATAAGCTGCCTGCCCAATGAGCAGGGAAGTTGCAGTATAGAATTTCTTGACCATAGCAACAGAGTTTTTGGGAGTACTTTTCTGGAGGCTATGCAGAGAGTGTGACTTGCTCTCTCGCAAGCAGCTGTCTGGACTACACCTTGGTGATCAAGGTGGTTATACAGGTTTTCTACCTCCAATCTGTCCAGCTGGTATTTTCTATCAATATTTCTCTTGATGGCTGCAGCTGAAGTAGAAGCAGACGCAACTCTTGATATGGCCTTCTTAAGTGACTTGCAGAGGGGGACTAGCAACCTCCTTGAGGGAGCCATACCTATCATGTCCAGAAATTCCACTCCCGCTTCATCCTCCTCAGTTTCCTGAGGGAGGATGTTTAAAGTATCGAGCATATGCCTGACCAATGAGGAAAATGAAGTATAGTCCTCATTGTGCCCTGGCGGAGCCAAAACTTTGCTCAGGTAGCCCCTCTGATTCCATGGAATCACCTTCCTCCTCTTGTACATTGTATTCTTCTTCCTCCTCCTTCAGAAGCCAACAGGCTGGAACATGAGCCAGGAGTTGGCATTCATATTATTAAAATTCCCCATAGCTTGGATGGCTTGGAAAAAATAGCCACATTTTTGATATGTCTTCTGAAAAGGCCTTTTTTTTCTTTATCTGCCTGCTCCTTTCTTCATTCAGAAGGAGTGGCAGTAACCTTCTTTTCTTTAAATTTGTTTTTGTCAGGCACCTTATCCAACGTCTGCTGAGGGCTCTTTTTTTTATACTTTTGCCATCAATGGATTCAGAGTTCCCCCTTTCAGACACCCTGATATCGGATCCATCTTTACCATGCCTTTCAGATGGTTGAGCAGTTTTATCAGCTTTACATTACTGAGACAACCTTTACATGTTTTGTTGTTGTTAATGAATATGAGGTAACAGAACCATGTGATGTGTGCTTTCCACCATCATTGGGAACTCCCTCAGAGACTTTATTATTTTGGGTGTCCATGAGGCTGACTGAGAAGCCATAATACCTCCCAATTTATTTGCCCTTTTATTTTGTGGTTTTCAGGCAAAACAATGCAGAATTAACAAAAAAAGTTGTGATCTGATCACAGGTAGCTTAAATTGAGCCCTTGGCAGTCTGCCTTTGCCAGGAGCTAAACATGAGATGTAAAAATCTATTAAGTCTGTGAATCTTCCAACTGCTATGCCAACTTAGAAAGATCCTAGTGATAAGTGAAAAACAATTTCAAAGAACAGCTAAAATAGTTTAAAAGTAACAGCCCAGAAGTAAAAAAGCTACTCTTACCTTGAAAAAACTGTTCCAAAGGTCCAGTAGCAGCTTCCTGTACAGGAAGCAATTAGGGTGAAAGGGGAAGTAAAATCGCTTCTGTTTCTGAGCAGCGCGGCTCAACAAAAAAAGAGTCTACGGTTCCCGGAATCAAAACGAGAGCCAGAGGTACCAGTGTCTTAAAAATGTCCTAACTGATGCAGAGTAGTAGTAAAATGAAAAAATAATAACACAACCGGAGACACTGTTTTACTGCAGCTACACTTGGGGTGGCTCTTCTCTCCAAGCAGAGAAACAAATCTGACAACTGCCAGGGTGGAAGGTGGCTGCACAGTTTTTCAAACACTCATTCTAAATTCTAAGTTTCATTTTTAGAATAAGGTTTGCCTCTGGGGGCATCTGTCTCTATGGAGATTGATGTATAGAGTGAAACCATAAGTGAGGGATTCTTGGGTTAGAACATCAAAGCTGCCCCTTCCAAGATCTACTTGGAAAAAGAGAGAGTGAGAGAAAATAAGATAAAATGTGCAGATTTCAATGACGCTTGGGACCTTGGTGTGAAAGATTATCCCTGACAGGAAAGCATAGGTGAAGATGCTGCCTGCTACATCAGGTGAAGAAACCCTAGACTGTAAAGGCAATATGGGCAAAAAGGAAAAGGTGTCATCTGGTCTTCTCATAACTTAGGAAGAACCGTCAGAAGTATGGCTAAGGCAAAAAAAGTCTTAACAAGTCCTAGTTATCCCCCAAGAAGGGAGAACAGTTTCCAGGTGAAAGTTTACTAGTCTCCACTGACAGAACACAACAGGGGTACCTTGGCTTTTTTGGTAAAGGGTGAAAAAGTTTGTCTGGCTGGCCCCATCGCTTTGTGAACATGTCAAAAACATCACTGTGATTCCCCCATTCAGCTGGTCAAATGACCCTCTGACCAGGCACATCTGCTTTGGCATTGCTCTGGTTGGAGATTTACATTTGGGTGGGAATGGCAGACTGGAAGTAGCAATGTTTTAGACTAACAAAAAAGGTATGTGCATGCCAGTGCAAGATCCAGATGCAGGCCGGGATTGTGAGGGGCTAACCCTGTGGAGTACTCGGACAGACCAAGGATGGCCTACACTCTTAGGATGCTTCAGAGCCAGCAGTAAATTAGAGGCTGCAGACACAGAAGTGTTTAATACACAGAAAAGTTCCAATACAAAGCCACTTGCCTCCAGTGTGAGAGACAATATGTTAGACCAGTACACTAGGTGTCCTGGAGCTTTGCTCAGTAGCGCTTCATCGGACAAAACGTGCGGTGAACAGCACTGCTCTGGGAGCTGTTTAGCGCCACCACAAACCTTTAAATATACTGCTGCACCACTATGCACGAGGGACCCCCTCATTTGCATAAGCACAGCAGTATGGGTAGTGCCGTGGTGCGGTTCGGTTTGAGCAGCACTCCAAAGGCCTCTGAATATGGCCATGCCAGGAGTGCTGGCACTAACTTTTGTCTATGGGGTCCATAGCATGATAGCAATAATATGACAGTGGATCCACTGTCCTCTGCAAACATCTGACTGTCTCATGGAAATAAAATACTCAACTCCACTCCACAATCTGATTCTTGCCTTGTATAATGAATCCATTATCCTATTATTGATTAAATAAAATTGTATGAATACACAGTTTCGGGTGTAGTGCAGCCTGCTACTTTAATGCACATGCAGAATAGGTTTCAAATTGCTATCTTTGTTTTGAACTGATCTCATGCCAGCAAGGTGTGAGTCATAACCCAGTCATCTTTCTCACCACATCACCCCAAGCCATATAACATTCTTTTATTGCACGGTCAACGCAGGTTTATGCAGACAGCAGTACAGTCGCCACACTGTGCACCAGAGACTGAAAGGATCCATCAGGAAAGAGAGTTCACCCACTGATTGAATTACATTGCATCATCACTAAGCAGTCAGAACTGAAAATACTTTGACATTTACTCACTGCTAAATGTTATTATAAAAAGGGTCTGAGAAATGGAGCTTTCTGATTGGCTGCAAACATTCTAACAGCCTTATGTTAATCTTTTATTAACATACATGTAGAGCTTAACCATATGCTGAACAAGGTTTAACACTGTTTAAAAACACTTTTTATTATAATAGCAATAAGGCACTCCCAGGGATTATGTTACTGGTCAGTTAATCACCCTCTAGGGGCATGTGGCACTCGGCTACACCTCGTGCCACAGTACACCCCTAGAAGGTGATTAACAGACCATTAACATAACCCTTGGTCATGCCTTATTGCTTAACTAAACAAGAAGTCCAGACGACAGCATTAGGAACCATGACAGATCGTGGTGAGTTAAAATATGACCTTTATTCACTGAATCCAAAGCTATGATAGGCTTTTTCCCTTCCTACCCACCAAAACAGCATTTGTTTAGTGAATCCTATGGACTGTGTCAGTGACACCACTTGAAGTAAAGTACAGTTACGTAAGAACTTACCGTAACAGTAGATCTTCGAGAGGAGCTCTTGCAGCAGGCTATTACAGTCAGGACTATTCTGCAGGCACTAGGACCTTCCGGTGAAAACTTCTGCCAGCAATACCAGCGGGGACCACCCCCGACGCCAGCCCCGCCGTCGGTCAGGGTACAAGAGGGGGTGGACCCAGCTCCACCTCAGTTCTCCCGCCAGAACCCAGCAGAAGGCCTGACAAGAGAAGGAGGCGAAGCCTACCATGAAGAGAGTTGGAGAAGAAAGAAAATGGATCTGCACACCTTGAGGGGGAAGGCGGGAGGGAAGTAGCGCCTGCTGCAAGAGCTCCTCTCGAAGATCTACTGTTACGGTAAGTTCTTACGTAACTGTACTATCTTACTTTGAGTGGGAGCTCTTGCAGCAGGCTATTACAGTCAGGACTGAGTCCCAAGCAGTCCCACAGCAAGGAGGCAGCTGACCCTGGGAGGTGGAATATGCTGACTCCAGAGGCCTTAGGATAAAAGCCCTTGTACAACAGCTAGGCCGAAGCCAGCTCGGCGTCTGGAGACGATATCCAAGCTGTAATGCTTGATAAAAGTATGCACCAAGTTCCAGGTTGTACGCATAAATGTCCCAGAGAAGCGACATTGCAGGGCGGCGAAGAAGCTGACATACTCCTTCAGGAGTGACCCCTAACCGGGCCCAGCAGGGGTTTATTGTGATGCTCGTAGCAAAATGAGACACAGCGAACTATCCATTTAGAGATAGTTTGCTTGGACACCGGTTGACCCAAGCAATGTGGTGCAAAGGCCACAAATAGCTGCTCTGATTTACGGTGCTGAACCGTCCTTTTGAGGTAATACCTCAGAGTCCTGTGGACATCCAATGTGCGGAGGAGAGCCTCCCCTCTATTGGAAGGGGAAGGAAAATAAACAGGAAGATCAACCAACTGGTTGAGGGTCAATTCTGAGACCACTTTCGGAAGAAACTTAGGATTTGTTCTGAGGGAAACCCTTTCCCTGTGGAAAACCAAACAGGGCTCTTTACACATCAGAGCCTGAAGCTCGGAAACCCTTCGAGCTGAAGTAACAGCAACCAAAAAGCAAACCTTCCAAGAAAGGTAACGCAGCTCACAATCTGCTGCTGGCTCAAAAGGAGGAAGGGTGAGTTTCTCCAACACAAAAAGGAGGTCCCAGGGTGGGACAGGGTCCCGAATGGGAGGTCTCAGGTGTAGAATTCCCCTAAGGAAGGTGTGGGCCACATCCAATTGTGCTAATTCTCTCTCTCCCATGAGAGCATGGTAGGCGGAGATTGCCCACATGTGCACCTTGATAGAGGAGTAACTTAGGCCCTTCTCGTACAAGGAGAGGAGATACTGTAAAGCTGAGTTCACAGGGCAGGTGACGGGATCCAAATGTTGCGGCACCGCCCAAAGACAGAAACGCTTCCACTTCATAGCATAGGTGGAGCGAGTAGAGGGCTTTCTTGCTGACACTAAGACCGCTGCCACTTCCGGGGAAACCCCGTATCTATTTTGAGCTATGTCTGAAGGAGCCAAGCATGTAGGTGCAAGGATCAAAGATCAGATGGACCAGAGACCCTTGGTCCTGGGACAGTAACTGAGAGCATACGGGCAGCGGAAGTGGAGGTTCCATGGATAACCACTGCAGAAGTGGGAACCAAATCTGCCAAGGCCATTTGGGGGCCACTAGGATCATCTGGGCCCCTTCTTCCTGTAACTTGAGCACTACCCTCTGGATGAGAGGGAAGGGTGGAAAGGCATAGAGAAACCTCCCTTCCCAGCAAAGGGATAACGCATCTGGCCAAAAAACTCCAGGCGCGTGCTCTCACGAGCAAAACATTGGCAGTTTGGCATTGCATGGTGACGCAAAGAGGTCCAGCTCTGGAAGAGCCCACCTGTCGAAGAGCTGGTCCGCCACGGATCGTAGCAGCTCCCACTCGTGTGCTCTGGCGCACGACCTGCTGAGGCTGTCGGCCAGATCATTTAGGACGCCTGGAACGTGCATCGCGGACAGCAGAATGCCCCACCCCAGTGCCCAGTACCAGACTCTCATCGCCTCCCTGCAAAGAGGATACGAATGAGTGCCTCCTTGCTTGTTGATGTAAAAGATGACCGCCATGTTGTCTGTCTGAATTAGAAGAGAGCCTGGTACCAGATCCTCTCGAAAAGCCTGGAGGGCATAGAGGACTGCTCGCATTTCCAGTACATTGATGTGGAGGGACTGCTCCTCGGGTGACCAAACCCGTGTTCGATGTGCACCCAGGTGCACCCCCCACCCCAGGTCCAATGCGTCTGTTGTCAGAGTCTGACTTGGTGGCTCCGGACGAAAGCTGACCCCTTTCTCCAGATTGCTGGGGTCCATCCGCTAAAGCAAAGTTCTCCTGACTGGCTCCGAGATCCTGACCAGAGAGTCTAGGTCATCGTAGCTTTGGTCCCACTGCACCCTGAGCATCCACTGTGGGACTCTCATGTGGAGGCGGGCCAAGGGAGTAACTGAAATGGCCGCCGCCATGTGCCCCAGTAAACTGATGAAGTTCCGAGCTGGAATTCGAGACGCTATAGAGGTCCGTTCTGCCAACTCTCGCAAGCGAACTCCCCTGTCTCATGGGAGAAAAGCCATGCCCTGGATGGAATCCAGGATCACTCCTATGAAGGCGAGCTTTTGGCTGGGCTCCGGGGATGATTTTTGTAAGTTCAGGGTGATCCCCAGCTCTCGGAACAGGGTATAAGTGTCTTCGAGCTTAGAGGCTGCCTCTTGACAGGGCCGAAAGTAGCCAATCGTCGAGGTAGGGAAACACATAGTGTCCCATCCGCCTTAGAGCCGCAGCCACCACTGCTAGGCATTTTGTGAAGACTCGCGGAGTGGAAGGAGGCTGAACGGAAGCACTAAAAACTGAAAATGCTCCCCTTGGAAGTGGAATCTCAGAAACTTCCTGTGGGGAGGATAGACTCCTATATGCATGTACACATCCTGCATGTTGAGAGAACACAGCCAGTCCCCTTGGTGCAGCAAGCGGAGGAGTCCTTGAAGAGTCACCATTTTGAACCTTTTGTACTCGATAAAGAGGTTTAGAGGGCTGAGATCCAGAATGGGACGAAGGTCCCCAGTCTTTTTTGGGACCAGAAAAAAATGGGAGTAGAACCCTGACCCTGCTGCTCCAAGGAGACCCTCTCTATTGCTCTCTTCTGCAGGAGAGTCTAAATTTCTCCTTCTATTAGTGGGATGTGAGAAGGAGGATAGTGGGAGAGCTTTGGCGGAGTATGCGGAGGAAACTCTGTGAACTCTAGCGTGTGTCCTCTCCGTACAATATCCAAGACCCACTGGTCTGTGGTAATACACTTCCACCCTTCGAAATGAAGGGAGAAGTGGCCCCCAACCGGCTCCCCTGGGACTTCTGGCGGAAGAGGAGGGGGCGGAAGGGAGTCATTAGGCAGAGACGGGAGTTGGGAGAGAGGTCTGAGAGGACTTGGGCCCACGGGCGGGAGGTCCACCAGACTGCTGGTTTCCAGATCTCCTGCGGAAGCCACCTCTCTGCCCTTGTTGGTTGCTACGGGCTGAACCTTGACTGCCTGAGGGCTTACGAAAGGGCCGCCTATGGTGCTGACGTCGCTGGTCACCACAGTACATCTGGCGGACCAACCAGATCGACTTGCCCGACTCCTGGAGGCAGGAGATCAAAGCCTCCGTCTCCTGCCCAAACAACACGGTACCCTGGAAGGGCAAATCTCGGATACCGGCCTGCAGATCCTGGTGAAAACCCGAGACTCTCAACCAGGCATGGCACTGGAGGCACATCCCAGAGGCAGCTGCCCTGGCTGCCGTGTCTGCAGTGTCATACGAGGCTCTCAGTACGTGGAAGCCTACATCTGAGCCCAACTGTAGAAGGGCCAGGAGCTCTGTCTTTTTGTCAGAGTCTGGCATGGCCTGTGTCAGCTCTAGTCCCCTTTCCCATAGCGCATTCTAATACTGTACCGTATGCGTTAGGAAATTAAGGGAGCAGATGGAACAGGTGGAGGCCGCATAAACTTTTTTGCCCACCTGGTCCAGGTATTGGGACTCCGGGTCAGGAGGCTGTGAGCTGAGGTGATTCGGTTGCTGAGATTTGTCATGGGCAGCCGTGATCACTGACGAGTCGGCCTGAGGGTGTTCCGCCAGGAAGGGTTCCGCCCTCGGGCCTTTATACAGCCTATCCGACTTCTTAGGAACTGCCGGGATCGAGGCCAGATGCATCCAGGTGGTCCTAGTAGATCCTGGAAAGTATCCACCAAAGGAGGAATAACCAGAGGCTTTGGCTCCTTTTGCCTCAGGTACTTGGCCAATCTCTGGCGTTCCGGATCCAGGTCCTCCGTGTCCCACTCGTTGGAAACCTGGATGTGCCTCATGACGTCCATAAAAGTAGGATCATCTGGAGGTGAGCGAGGCTGGTCCTTCTCTCCCGGGGAGCGCTTGAGGCTGAGAGAGGATGAAGAGGTCGACGATGAACAGGAGGATCGACTATCCGATTTGGAATAGTCTGACCCCGTCCTACGACCATGCCTTCACTGACGTCGGTAGCTAGGGGACCGACGTCAGTCTGAGGACCAACTCCGGTCCCTGGACTGGTGACGGAGCGATGACCGACGTCGAGAGCGTTCTCACCTAGTGCAAGGGCTCCTGGAGCATGACCTAGACTGACGTCAGTCACCAGAAACCCTGGAGCGACGTCGGTGGTCCTCGGACCTAGAGCGGGAACGAGCCCTGGAGGGGGGTGAAGGCTGGTGCTCCGGTGACTTCTGCGTGGAAGACTCAGCCCCCTGCTGTGGTTCTCCCGCAGGGTCCGGGTACCAGTGTCTGGCCACATGGGGAGGACCGCTTGTGGACCTGCCCCCACCAAAAGGAGAAAAGATCCTTGAGCTCGTCCTTGGTGAAAATTTCAGCCACTTGTTTCGGAAATGAAGTCTCTGGAACGTCGGGACATGAAGGCCGGAACGTCGGGACGTGAAGGAGAGCTCTCCTGAGGGCCCAGGGGGCAGGAAGACTTGGGCGACGGGGACGTCGGTATCTCCAAGACCGACCCCATGTCTTTCGCCCCTTCGACCGGCGTCAGTGTAGGGACCGACGATGTGGTGATGCCAGGGGGCACCGGAGAGTCCTTGGTCTCCGGAGGCGTGCCTTTAGCAGGCAGCGTCGGTGCCTTAGCAGGTGGGGCCGAGGCAGGCACCTCTAAGGACTTGGCGATGACCCTTAGTGGAGTCACCTTCAGCTTGGCCGGCTTCTCCCCCGACGGGCCGGCCTTAGCCTGTGGAGTCTTCAGAGGTTCTCCAGACCCTGAAGGATGGGCCTTTTTGGGAGAAGGCCGTGAATGCGAACGGGACTAAGACTGGGACCGGTGATGGGACCGACTACGGTCCTTGCTGTGGCGCTTCTTCTCCTTCCTCTTCCCCTCCAGGGAGTGCAGATCCATCTTCTGCTCCAACAGGTAGGCCTTGAGGGCTTTCAGGCAGCGGATGCGGGTCCGGCTGGTAAAGGCCTGGCAATCTGCACAGTGGGCGATGTCATGGTCGGGGCCCAGGAAGGAGACGCACCGCCGATGGTCGTCCTTAGCAGGGATCTGCCTCCCGCAGTCGCACTTGTTTAAGTGTTCGGGTGACACAGACGCCTGGGAAGACATCGAACCCGGCTGGGTAAGAAAACGGCTGACGTCGGTACTGGGAAGCGGCAGGAGCAAGGAAAACAGCGCTCCAAAGCGGGGAAAAAATGATAAGACGACGGCAGCAAACTGACGTCGGTACCAGAGAATGGTAAAAACCGTCGAAAAGAGGCAGGAATCTTGCTAGAAGAAGTTCTTTTTTGCTGAATCGCAGACAGAAGCAAAGGTACTCGGCTTCACGTATGGTTACGCCGCGGAAAGAACTGAGGTGGAGCTGAGTCCGCCTCTCTTGTACCCTGGACCACGTCAAGGGCCGGTCCACGCTGATATTGCTGGCAGAAGTCTAACGAAGGTCCTAGTGCCCTGGAGCATAGTCCTGACTGTAAGAGCCTGCTGCAAGAGCTCCCACCCGAAGTAAGATCTGTTATTTTCTTCACCAGTTCTGATATGCATTTGGGGTATAGTCCCTGACATGCAGCAGGAGGGGCAAACAGGATAGGCCCAAAGTTTCAGTAGTCACCACAATACTATGTCACAGGGCTGCAGTCCAACCATGAGATTGTGACTGGCTAGAAACTTGACCAGGGGACAATTCACTTAATTAGTATTAGTGTTTTTTTTTCACTGTCAATTTTACCTCCCTCTGAACAAATACACCCCCGAGAAATACAAAACAGAACTCCCCCCAAAAATGGTCCTTAACTATATAATCAGCAGAACAGCATGATAACAGTTGTCAAAAACAGCTCTACAGTCTACGGCCTTGGCATTTTCTTGGAATGGGCCAGCGCCATCTATTAATGAGTGTTGCTTTAATCTAACATGAGGATGCTCCCTGGTCCAACAGTGCTCCAACAAGGGGAGCTGTTCTGCCGTATAGTTTGCACCCCAATCCCAGAACCTCATGGCTGGCTGGCAGGAGGAGGCTTCAGCTTTCCACAGGATGCTCTACCCCTCAGAGGTTGACAGTTTCTGATCCCCACTGTGAGACAGGGCCACTCGGGTGACCCTCAGTGGCACTGCAGTAATGGGGGTTGTAGGGGAGAAGACTCATACATTGTGCATCTAATGTGCTGGCAACAAAATCCTTGCAAGGGACTGTGGGAGAAAGAGGAGGAGGAGATGGGCAGTCTGCATTTGAGAAGATGACACCCCACATCCATTGGAGTCCATCCCCCAGTTTGTGGCCTAACTCTGGGCATCTGCTCCTCTCATCCGGAGTGGCTGTATTAATAAGGGGGCGCGACACCTGCAGAAGCTCCAGAAGCACTAATAAACAAAGTCCCACCCCTGGATGCAGGCTGGGGTGGGGGGGGGATAGTGACAGGCTGGTTGAGCAGTGATCTGATGCACTGGGTAACCAGCACGAAGAGCTCCTCAGATGGGCAGAGGTGTTGGTGGCTTTCTGAAGAAGGTCCAGACTGGAGGAGGAAAAAACAGAGTTGGAAAAAATGTGGGTCTCCAGTGTCTGACATGAGCGGACTGGGGTTCCATATCCTGGCACTGATGGGGAGAGGTACACACAGGAGGTGGGATGCACTGTTCCAGGGGAAGGAGCAAGGATCTGGCCAACTGGCACCTGCACATACACCACAAGATGGTCACATAGTGGCACTGGCATGGAGCATGGGAAGTGGACCACCTTGATATGGAGGTGGAGGTGGTGGTGGTGGTTTAACCTGTGGAAAATGAGCACTTGGATAACACAAAAATACAAACTAAAGGGTCAGTGTTACTGAAGGTGTCTGACATGGGGAAAAACTGTCCACTTCCTGTTTTCTTCAATCCCCGGTTCCTTCTTATACCCCCTTTGCATCTTGCATTTCCAACTAGTACACATCGCAATAGCCCTCACTAGCTCTCCCGATAGTTCTCTGCCCATGCATGAGCTGGGTACTGTGGCTCTATAGTGGTGAGTTGCTTCCTACTCCCAGGTCCTGCACTTCGACCTATGAGCAGGAGGCCTGCAGAGGGACTTTCCCTGCCTAATGAAGGTAAGACCCATAACTTAATGTTTGCTTCCATTCTGATGCACAAGGGCTCTGTTACTGAGATTCATGTACCAAGCTGCTGGCTTGGGCCCATTATTTAGTCACATATTTTAACCGAAATTTGGTGACTGGGGAAAGCACACTGAGCCAAGACCTATTCTGTTTCCTCCAAAATAGCGTTCTTGATGAGTGAAATGTTCAGTTGCATTGTAGAAAACTAACAATACTCTTCATCTGTAACACATGCTGATGCCCCCTGTACAACAACAAGGTGTTCTGTAATTACTCCACGCATGAATAAGTGGAACACATTTTGTATGAAAGAACCGAGTGCTTATCTTGTCTCCATGAGGCAGAGGTTTCATACACCTTCAGAACAAACACAGCTATGCTATGAAATAAGTGTACCCAGATGTAAGCTCTTATCATGTGTTAGTGAGAGATGGGCACTGATGGCAGTGATTACTCAAGGACGTACATGCCAGTTACACAAGTGAGTGAGTGAGTGGGCAATCTATGGGGATCCTGTACACAGTGTGTCTGTGGGAGGGGCGCTCTCTTAGCTAAGGCTAAATGGTCAAATAATAAACACACAACATATGGCTTCCATTTTGACCCTTCCAGTGCTGGTGGCTGAGTTGCACGTGGCCCAGTGGTTCAACTTGCTCAGCCTTTCCTTGACTGGTAATCCTGGGCACAGGGATGCAAATACCATGAATGCCATGATTTACAAGTTAATTGTGTTTATTGGGGGGGGGCACTTGCCATCGATTTTGTTTGCTCCTGCTGCATCATCCCCATCTCCACTGATGTTATGATGTGAACGTTGTGCCTTGTTTGAACCGAACAGTGTTAAATCCATGAAACCAAAACGCCATGTTGTCATTTATTTGCTCTTACTGTGTACCTCCTGAAGTATAACAAGAGGTATACAAGAGGCAGGGCAACAAACAAGGCTTTGCATACAAATGGGGTGTGGAAGGGGCAACACCAAAGAGTGTTCTGGAGTACTCATACTTCTCAACTGTCCCTGATTATTAGGGACATCCCTGATTGTGCCTCACACATTTCCTCAGTCTGTCCTAAATTTGGTCTTTCTGTCACTGAACAGTACATATTAGAACAATAAAATAATGGCTGCCATTAGTGCTACAGTCTAGCTCTCGTTGCAAAAACTGCCATTTACACTAACCCACATAGTATAACAGTTTCTTGAGCCGATGTCACTATTTTTTATGCCTGGTCCTTGACTTGTGAGGCAGAAGGTAAGAAGGTATAGTGTACACATTTTATTTTTTAAGCTAAACCCCTGCCAGTAATAGATTATTTCTAGAAATAAAAGTCTGCAATATCCATCCAAGTTCTTTAAAGGTAATAGAAAACAGTCCCCCAATCTTACTTTTTCCCTTTAGTCCCACACAATCGCCTTCCTTCCATCCTGGTCACCCACCATCACAGGGACTTATTTCAAAAATCAGCTGCACCTTAAGGAATGGCGGGGGGGGTGTCTATGGGGCTGGCTACCCCAACTCAAAATTAGTTCCAAAATGGAAGCACCTCACGACACCAAGGCCCGAGTTCGGGAACTTTTGGGTTGTCGGCGGGTCACAGAAGGGAGGAGACTTGAGTGTCCAGGACTGTTCATCTCCTCCGGGTGGGGTGGAGTGGAGGGAATCCTGGCTCTGTGCATGACCAGCCTCTGGCGGTGGCTGGAGGATTGGCATGCCCAAGCCGTGTAGGGGGAGGAGGTGGACGAACGCCTGCTTCTGCCTTCTTGGTGTTAATGCACGCTGTATCTCTGGGGGGACACTAGAAACCATTTGGACCCAATGTAACACCAATGAGAGGGCCAGAGATAGGCCCTCGCCACCAACACCACTGCCCCCTGCTAGTAATTCCCTATCTGCCTCAGTCTCTGTCTTTCCCACCTGTAATACATGGGATCCAACCCTTCCAGGGTTGAAACCCTCTGCTTTTCTAACTGGAGTAAATTCACATATGCCCGAGGGGGTCCCTTCTTGGTTCAGTAGCTGTTGCCATGCTAACAGTGTGGTCTGTGTCCAGGGATTCTGTATCTTTTTGAGTTCTATTGTGTCCAACTTGTTAAAGACCAGGGTTTTGACTATGTCTGTTCTGTCCAAAGCTAACCACCCTAGGTGTTCCTCCGCCCTAAGAAAGGCATGCAGATGTTGAACCTGCCAGGCCCAGTAATAGAGTGAGAGGTGTGGTATGCTGGGTCGGGCGGGAGAGGGATTACCGGCAGAGGGGCTGAGCACCCACTGATAGTCATAAAATGAAACATGGGTCAGACAGGGAGGGGGAAACCAACAGCGGGATGGAGCACCCTCTGCCACTGACAGTTGGAAACCTGGGTCAGGTGGGTCAGGCGTGATGCCCTGTCACTGCCTGTTGACAATGAAAGGATACAGCCACAATGTGACAGATGCAGTGCAGCCTTCCAGATGTGAGACGTTTCCGCCTATCAGCCAGAGAAGGAACAGCAGCAGCAGCAGCCTTTTCAGAACTGGGTGTTAACTTGCACACCTCCTGTTGGCTCAGCTGCACTGCCTGCTTATAACACAGACTTCCCCAGCCCCTTCACTGCCTGAACTGGTCACAGCATTTCAGAATACAGGACTGCCATGGAAAAGAAAATGGAAGGGCATTTAACGGTATAGAAATGATCTTCTGTCACCTTTAACAGCTGACCGACTAGGCTAACAGATTTGTGTGAGATTACCGTGACCTCTGTCTTTCTCGCATTACAAATCCTGCAGCTCGGAATATTAAGATGGTAGGAAGGGTTCTGCACACTACCAACCTACATTAAGCATTTGAAACACAAATCACAGTGAAAATAAAGTGAGCTAACATGGACATGAACCTAACCTCCTCCCCCAGCTCAAATCTGGATGCTCTACCAGAGTTCTGAGGTCAACAGCTTGGCTAGCATTTCACATCACCACTCTTTTTTGCCATGAATGCTGCAGCTTGGAATCTCATTTTCCTTCATTATGGCCTTGTTGAAACACTCAGTGTCCAGGAATAGAATATGTGACACGTTTGCAATCGACTGACACGAAGCTGTAAGTTTACAGACAGGATGTTAACTGGGTAAATGAAAAGGAGTTAAGCGAGAGCAAAGCTCTCCAGACCACAAATACCCAGGCACAGAAAATCACAGAGGCATCTCCAAGGTGTTCTTTATGTCCCCCAGGAGATGTACCAAGAAAAGGTTCTTGTTGTGAGGCGTGTTTAATTCTACTACATTTAAATTACATTCTTATCCCCTGAGGATAATACGAGAAATTAAAGCGCAAATACACAATTTCACTGCTGCTTCACGTACATTATGGAAATGAAACTGAAAAGTGAACCCGGCCACTTGCATGCACACCTGGCCCCAATCTGGTGGTGCCTATGTATTCCGTGTACTGAAAACAAGCCAGGCAAATATAGGTTTCCTGAGTCACATCCTTGTATATGGATCCAATATGCAATAGAACATACTGGTAGTAAATAAGGAAAGAAAGTCATGTTTGTGTGCCTCCTTGTGCTGGTCACAGAGCTTCAGTATTCAGTCAGGCAGCTTGACACAGATCTGATGTCACTAACAGCAGCACAGGACACTCTTCCGACACTTTTTTCCTCAAGTGTGTTGATGTTTCCCTGTCAGTTAGCTGTTGGCATCTACCATTACTGGGATGCAACAGGGCTCGATAGCATTGTGAGAGAGCTCCTTTCCTGGCCAGCCCAGTGGTGCTGAGGGTTGAGGCGCTGGACGCCACACCTCGCGCTACGCCGGCAACCCGAGTTCGAGAATGCGCCCAGGCCACTGGGAGTCGGCTGGGGAGGAAGAGGACTGAGCATTCGACGAACTGCTCTCCTCTCCTTGGGGAGGGTTCGGGGCTTACACCACTATGTAATGGCCCCCGATGGAAGTCGGGGACATTGCAAGTGCGGTGTGTACAGGGGGGAAGTATGCCGGACATCAGCACGCAGTGTCTGGACGTCATTACACGTCTGTACTTCTGGGGAAATAAGCTCGGAGGAAAATGGCGGTCAGTCATGGAGGATTGATGGCCATGCCTCTCTTCACCTAGGGGATCCGGCAGGAATCGCACTCCGGTATTAGATCCGGGCCCGGCAGAGGGAGTGGGGACCTCTCTGCAGGTACTGCGCATGCTAGTCGGATGTGAGTGAGCAGTTGGGTTGAATGGAGAGAGAAGACAGTGGCCGGATGACAGGCAGACCGAGCTGCAGGAGTAAGAAATAAATTCAATATAAAAAAAGAGCTCCTTTGCTATGGACCTCCCCACACTTAGCTCCAGCAGTCATATGCAAGGCCTCTGATTTACGGTGACTGAAATAATGAAATTCCATTTTCATGGTTTGAAATTCCGGGATTTTGCTGGTGATTACTTAAGATTTTAATTTTACTGGAATTCTACTTTAATTCTTTCACTATGCGTATTAATAGTTGTAATAAAAGAAGGAGTAATATACAGCAAAATGAAAATAGTGCAGGTAGCAATTTAAAGAAAAAAAATGTTCTGCAGCTTTGTTGATCTAATATAAAATACCAAATTCCATAAAATTCTTTGCTTTTACCAGTGTGCAAATAGTCCAAATTCTGGAGTTTTAGTGGGTTTTCCAGTACAATTAAATGAAAACCAGTGGCCTTAGTTATACGCTGTTGGAGCCAGACCTTTCAGGTGACTGACAACCCTCATGGTCTGCAGACACCAACAAGTAAGTACCTTTTTTTCTCCTTTCTCTCTGTACAGATAAAAAGAAATGTGAGGGCTGAAACGCAATCCTGACCATAAAAGAAGGTGTCTGGTCAGCCTCCTTTGATGTCCAGTGTCCACTGACAATATAGCATCATGTGTTGACCCATCTGATTCATGTTAACCTAGCCAGATGTCCGCCACTGCCAGTTGTGATAATTTTTCAGCCTAGACCTGCTAGGGCTGCCAGTGGCAGAAGTCAAGATAAAGTATCTGAGCGCACAGAGTACACTGGCATGTAGAAAGTCATGAATCACCTGGAAAAGCTGCTGCCAGATCGGTTGCCCTCTTTGATCAGCACACAATGCGCTTCTGATTCAGTCAGAAATTAAGTCAGTCCGACACCAATGGCAGGCCCCACTGTAAGGCATGACTACTGTTCAGCCAAGATCTGCAGGGGGAATTAGTGACATGCTTGGCACAAGCAAAATGGTTGTGCTGGCATGTAAAGACAAGGATTGCCAGGAAAAGCTGTGGACAATGACAGCGGCTAGCTGAGCTATTCTGAAACAGCTGGAGCCCACCATCGCTGAACAGGTTGCGTGAGTGGGCATGCCTGTCAGTGAGCTGCACTACACATTTAGCTAGGCTGCCATCCTCCTGCCTCTGACCTCAGGCTGGGCCAAGGATACAGAGACTGCTGAGCCACACGCCAGTTTCATCTGAGCCACTCTGCTGTGTCAGGCATGCAATGGAAAGATAATGTGACTATGGCCCACTTGTTTAGTAAATCGCAACTGGTAAATTCTGCTGAGCACTTTCTGTCCTGCTTTTCAGTGCTGCATTGCCAAAGGAATAACTAGGCCTGCAACTCCTGTCACAGTTTTTGTTTCATGGTATTTATGGAGGCACTGTTACAAATGAGGCTCCACAGAGCACATGTGGTTTGTATCAGACCACACCCCACTCAGCCACCCACCCCACCTCCAACTCTCTAACTGTACCGAACTACTGTTACAGAAAGACAGCTGTATTCAGGCAACATTTCCTTTTACATTTCTTTTGATAGGTAGAGCTGCCAGAGGATTCTGGTTGTAATTCAACATAATATATCTGTATTTCAGCGACAGTCTGCCCCTCCATCCTCCACATTACATTGTTTAAGAGGGTTCTCTGGCCTTTCACCTAACAGCCTAAGAAGCCTCACTTAGCCTGCTGCAGTCAAGTGTGCTAGGGACAGACTGTGCCTTCAGTGTCAGAAAGCTCTGACTCCTATCAATGTAAGATTGTGAAACCTTCTTTACCAGCAGTCCAACAAAAGAGTCTTGGAAGCTCCCCAACCCCCCAGATGTGATTGCAGACCTTTTCTCCATGAGGGCTGCCTTTACCCAGGCAAAGTCTCCTTTAAACTTTTCAAGTACGTTGACAAGAACAAAGCAGCTAAATAAGTCGTGACTAGGGACCTCACCTCAGTCTTCCCTGAGGATGTCCCAAACAAACCTCATAATGTGCCACCAGAGAAAAGGATTTACCAGCCATCAGCAAGACATAACCTTGGGATAAGTGTGGCGAGCAGACTCCAAGGTCCATCTGGTCAACCCCTCATGTGGAGGCTTCCATTCTACTCAAAGCCATTCTTCAGAAAACAGCCCAGCAGAAGATTCTGCGAAGATGGCAAAGTTGTGACTGACACAATACAAGAACAGATTTAACAGGTTATGTCTCTGGTTCGCCCAGACAAAGCAGAGATCCAGTCTAGATGCTGCCAGATAGGTGAGTCTGAAAGAGAATTTCCAAAGGACATATGAAGATTTCAAATCCTTAATACCAGTGTCTCACACATAGTCTACTCCTTTTATTTCACTGTTCACAGATGAATGGGCGGACACTAATTGGAGTCTGACCTCCAGTCTGTCCAGCTGTTTGTCCGGGAAAAGACTCTCCACATAGAATAATCCCCGTTGACTATCATCCAAGAGATTCACCAGGGAGATTTTCTTGGGTATACTGTTATAACAATGAAGTCAGTACAGTGAATCCTTTACAGTGACAGCTGTACACCGACAGTAACCACAGCATGAGGGAGTTAATGTCGACAGGTCTGGTAAGTTGACAGGTGCATCGGATTACTCGAGCATATAGGTGTGCTGTCAGGATGGGCGTTTGCTTGTGTGTGAGGATGCCCCCGAGTATGTCCTGAGTGCTAGGGGAAAGAGGTTGCTTGTGGTCGACAGGTTCATGTATCAAAAAGAGCTTAGTCGGAGAACCATCATGTACTGGAAATGTGTGGAGTACAGTGACAGGTGCAAAAGGAAGTTAAATATCAAGTTACAAGTGTGATCCTACTAGTGGAAGGTGGTGTCCGCTACGTGCTTAGTGGCTATTTTGTGCAAATGTATGGGGTGGGTGGGGGATGTATAAGGCAGTCATTACTATCTTATATGATGCCTATGAGCTTTTAATAAACACAGTCTTTAAATGCAGTCCTCTGCCATGGTTCTGTTCTACTGTATCCGTGCGGCCGGGGGAATCGCCCTATACTCAACTGTATGTGCGATGTGGAGTTGGTTCTAATTAGTTCGGGGGTGCAGGGGGCATAGCTCCCTACATTGTGCCATGTATTGTAGTGTTCACCAGTGTATTGCTGTGTTGGTTTGTTTCCAGGTCGCTGTGAGGGTGTCTCTGTAATGACTGTCAATGTGTTTACAGTCAAGCAGCTTGGTGAAACCATTTTCTTGCAGCAATGTACCCACAGGATGTTTACCTGTACCCTTCAGACCCTGCCATAATCAGTACCTGCTGCTCAAACTACAAGAAAAACGTATCCATGTCCTGGTGTTTCATTTAAGTCATTCTTCTACACCTCATGTTTTTACCAAGCTGCTCTTGATTTTGGTCACTCTGCTCTCAGGACTAGGTATTCAGGTTTTTCCCTTCTTAGACGTTACCCTCATCAAAGCGCCACACTAACATTTTGCCAGGCTGTCAGTATCCATAGCAACTCTGCAGTCCTTGCTTCATTATAAGCTCTACCACAAGCTCTTCAACTCTGGCTAAGCAACCGTTTCTTCTGTGACCATAATTTGCCACTAGTTGGGGACTTGTCTGCTCAAATTAACAGAAATGATATGGTGAAAAGCAATTTCTCAGCCACATCCAAATGCCTCCTCAGCTATCCACACAGGTCTTCCTTCAGCTAATGGGAGTTACAGTATCCCTTTTTTGGACACAGTACCATGGGCCTCAGTGCATGTGATATCAACATAGCCCGCACACCTGAAGCAATGGTCTCTGACTCCACATTCAGGACATTCAGAGACCAAGAGAATATCTGCGATGGTGAGATGCAGTCTTACCTGACAGAGCACAACAGCGAATATCATCATGGGCCTAAAAACTGGATCTGACCCTCTACCTTGTCTCGGATGTCAGCCTCAGAGCATGGGGAGTTCACCGAGCTCGATAACTTGCACCGTGTCAATGAGGACTTCTAGAATCCCAGCTCCGCATCAGTGCACTGTTTATGAAAGCAGTCCAGTTATTCAGGCCACTTGTGTTTCCATGCAACTTGTCAGCTTCTGAATTTAACAGTACAACACCTAAGCAACCTTTTACGGTGTACATTTAGGAATAGCCCTGTGCATGGTGTTGCTCGATAGTGTATGATCCTGGGAGTCCATCTAATTTCGCTCTCAGATACAGCAGGTGGTAACATTTTATCTATCTCCATTCTCCCCTACAATACCTAACAGGGGCCCCATTTGTTGAGTGGTGACTTTCATTTAGATCAATGGATGCTATAACACTTAGAAAAACGTTTGGAAAATTACCCCCATAGACTACAATGGGGCACGCCCCTGCACTCTCCCTGGTTATACATCATAAAACGTCTGCACACGGAGGCAGGACCAGAGCACCAGAAAGTGGAAGGGATCAGCTGGCTGTCAATCCGGCCCTAATTACAATCCTTTCCTTCCTGAACTGGGGTGTCTCGAAACTTGTCAGTTATGCACCAAAAGACCATCACTACATTGAGGTACAGGGCTATAAAGCCAAAAACTCAAAGTTAGAAACTTCCTTTAAAATATGACTGTTATTCAGTGTAGAAGGTTGCTGTCCTTGTTCCCTTGCAACAAGTGTCGGAGTGAAGCAAAGCCATGAGTGCATGGGAGCAATAACATCAGTCTACACTGGCTAACAATCATTTTAAGTCAGCTCATAGAATAGCCAACGTATAACATTGGATTCAAACAACATAGCTACTAGTAAAATACAATTGAAAGCTACTGGTAAAATGACATGATTTTCAATGTCATTTTACTACTAGCTATCTTGACGGGTAATATAACGTTTTTCTATTTATTTGTCCTCCTATAGTACGCATGGGTATAGAGATGTTTTTGCCAGAAATACAGTGTGCGCTACTTATAACAAATGCACTTAATCGGGACAGTCAGTTTTACTGAACAAATTTCAAAATCCAAAACTGTTGCCATAGGGAGTTCATTATAAACCCACCTGATATAACAAACTAAGGCCATCTGCTATACCGAATACCTGGGAAGCAGCTGAGGGTGTCAATGGGCCTTCTGATACCTATCTGACTGAAGCTGTGTAGGTGCTGATGGGACTCCCTACCCCTACCTGATCACTTGGTTCCAGTTAACGAGGTGTTAATCCTCCTCATCCCCAAGTGGCTGACTAGGTTACTTTACTCTTAGGTATGAGAGTCAGTCATGAGAGCCCTTCTTTTTTTTTTACTATTTTCCCTCCCATCACCGCTGGCTGGGGCCCCTTCAGTCGACCTTACCTGTTCCCCTCCTGCCTGAAATCCCCTCAGCTGTGACCTGGTCCTCGGCACACCCGCACACTCTATGTGGAGTGGTCCCCCTGTGGAATCCACCCCCTTGAGTGGGGCCACCTTCTGCTCCTAAGCACTTTCTTCTGGTGCTTCCACAGGCGGAGGTGACGCTGAGACCAGCCCCACAGTGGGCAGGATCCGGTGCTGGAGGTGGGGGTAGGAGATATCTCCCCCTAGCCAATGGGTGTTTTCCATGTTGAGCTCCCCTAGGAGCCTGGACATGCAATGTCATCCAGTGCATCTGGACACGCTCCCGCACCCAGCCTGCGGATGTCTGCCGAGGCTCCTCCCCATGCGTCTACGTGATCCCCGTACTGCAGCACTCCCAGCCTCCGCTGGGAGACGCTCACATAGAAACACAGAAACATAGAAGTTGATGGCAGATAAGGACTGCAAGGCCCATCCAGTCATGCCAGGGAGTCATCCACCCACCCACCCTCCCCAGGAGAGGAGAGCAGTCCTCCGGATGCTCAGTCCTCCCCTTCTCCACCAACGATCCGAGCTTGCTTCCGAACCCGGGTCGCTGGCATGGCATGAGGTGTGGCGTCCAGTCCCTCAACCCTCAGTGCCACTGGGCCAGTGTGAGAGCCCTTCTTGTTTGTTTTAAATGTGCTATATAACAAAATTAGCCAGTTTGCAACCAGCTCACCACCAAGAAGGCACCACTGTGAGGTTCTCTTAGAGCTATTCTGGCCCTCGCTGGAGTCCAAACTCACCTATCCTCTCCTTTGCCTTACCTTTAAGTTCACTAAAATCTATACCCCTCCCAACCTAGCAGGTCTACTGACCCTGAAGCCCCTAAGACGTACCCTCCACTCAGCAAATGCCAATCTTCTTGACATATCACGGGTACAAACCAACCTTGGAAAAAGATCCTTCGCATACTCTGCTCCACACTACTGGCGTGCTCTCCCTGAAAGCCTAATCAGTGTCATCTCACTGGCATTGGTTCAAAGCAGGACTTAAAGTCTACATGTTGGAATGCTGCCACTGCAGCTGTTACCGTTGAACCCACTAACTCGGTGCCTCGCAACCCATCCCTTCTGAAGTGTCATGCACTTGCATTCTATTATAGATTGTCTTTGCTTTCCCTATTTGTTACCTGTTACTAAACTGTCACAACTATGACTGTTTACCTGTGTAACTCACTGTCAGCAACTGATTTGTTCTATAGTCTGTTCTACACTGAAGTCATCTCACTGTTCTGTAACCAAACTTATGTTAACCAAATGCTGCTGTATAGCTGTACATAATTTATGCTTTACTATGTTATTTACATCTGTTCTGTCTTCTCTATGACTTTTATACCTGTATCTACTGAATGTACCTAATTCTGGATTGCCCCTGAAAAAGGGATCTCTGGTCCCAGCAGGTTTGCCCGGTTACCAACATGCAATAAATACATAAATAGATAAATAAATAAATAAGAGCACCTTTCTTATCATTTTCATTCTTCAGTTTTAACAGACAGGAGACTCCCTTACCTGAATGGGAGTTCCTCCATAGCAGTTTTAAAATGTAATGATTAGCTCCCTAAGGAAGGGAAGGGATCGTATTTTGCCCCCGATGGGGTTAGCTGTTTGATCCCTTCCACTTCCTGATCTCTAACAGCATCCCTATGCTTCACTGTTATGTGATGTAATTATAGGACCATCACGGGGACCTGCTCCATGCACATCTAAGAAGCGTCATTTTAAAAGCTATTTTCCTGATTTTAATCAGACTTTTAGTAGAGATCGAAGCAGGTATTCGGGTAACAACAGCCTTGTTACTTGAATAATGGCTTTGATTTGTACCAAAAGTCCAATTAAAATTGGGAAAATAACTTTTGAAATGGCACTTCATAGACTTGCATGGAGCAGGTCCCTGTGCTGGTCCTATAAGTACATCACAAAACATCACAGCATGGGGACACTGTCAGAGACCAAGAAGTGGAAAGGATCAAGTGGCTAGCCCCTTCGGGGGCAAAATATGATCCCTTCCCTTCCTTAGGGAGCTAATCATTACATTTTAAAACTGCTATGAAGGAACTCCCATTCAGGTAAGGGAGCCTCCTTCTTGTCTGGTAGTACACCAACGGTTGTCCACCCAACAGCGACAGTTTGACAGTAAGGTCCCCTACAGCGACTACAGCGCCATGCTGCTGTAGGGAACCCGCTGGAACCTGGTGCTGTCTTTCGGGGGTCCTGCCTTCCCCACCAATCAGCTCAGACTCAGAGTTGATAATCCTTAAGGGGGGCGAAGCTCCCCAACGAAAACACATCCAGCTACTGGAAACCGGCAGCCGACTGCAAAATGCGGATGACCTGCCGGTTTCGCTGTCAGGGCATTCGACAAAACGTCCGTTATGGATCCGTGCACCAAGAAAGGTGCTCATTAAATTTAATTTAGTTTAAATTGCCATTAAAATAAAGTACAGTATGCTCTTAATGAGTCTGGTGAGTTACGAATAAGGGAGGCAATGGAGCAACGGAGTGGGGATGCAGGCGCAAGAGTAAAGGCAGCTGTGAATTTGCAAAGCTGTTTAAACCCCCCCCCCAAAGTAAAGTCTAAATCACAGTCCTGTTCTTGTTTGTTTTAAATGAGTACAGTATGTTCTCAATGAGTTAGGCGGATTACGAACAACAGAGCAGCAGACAGACTGTGAGCAAGCAGAGGAACAGTTGTGAGTTTAACTCAACATTTCTTTTTAAAAAGCATTTCATTCATTTTAATGCCCATGCATCACTCATTCTGCATGTTTATCTCCATATCTAGTTATTGAAGGCTTGAAAAACTTGATACTCAGTTCCCTCTCTTGATGCCAGACGCCTTAAGCACTGTGCTTCCTTTATTTCCAAATACAGGTTTGGCTCTCTCCCCTCGTACCTTGCTTCTGCTCTCTCTTCCCCCCTTCTTCCACTTAATCCCTTCACAAGGCTTGCTCTCACTCTCTTGCTCTCCCTCAAATAAACTCTACTGCTGGCTAAGCTGCCTTCTCCTTCCGTTTCCCTAAACCTTGGAGTTCTCTTCCCTCTTCCATTCACTCTGCTCCTTCCTTTTCTGCTCAGAAATCTCTCCTTTGTGAGTTCTCTATTAATTCCTGCAGTTGCTTCAAATATTGGGATAGACCATTATTCACCTGCAACACACCCAGCTCTGACACCTGTACTGCCCCACTGCCTTATCAGTCATTTCTCACTATTTCTTATTTTTGTTGTGTTGCTTACTGTTTAAAGTTCCTTTGCCTGTTCCTCAATTTTCTGTTTGACAATCTATTCTTAAACATTCTTGAACTGTATATTTTTGAATTACTTATTTCCATATTAATGTATTTTATATATTGTACCTTGGATCTGTTCTCCTCTCACCACCTCCCCCCAGGACTCATCTGGAAATGAGCTGATATCAGCTCCTTATAACTTTCCTGGTAAAAGTTTTGACATAAATAAATAAAATAGGCAGGTAGGTGAGCACAAAAAGAGCAATGTAGATGAACACAAGTGAAACAACTACTAAAAACCATACGGAACATTTTTTCTTGGATATCTCGGACAGCTGCTTATAATGGACAAAACAGACTTGCACAGAACAGTCTGTTGCAAGCAACTTGCACTGTACCTTGTTACTACAAAAAAAAAAAGCTTTTTTTGCTGAATAAATAACATCGCTGCTTAAGATGTTTTCTTTTTATTATTATTTTTCTTTCTCCTTACCCTGATTTAAAAAGAAGTTCTTGGTTTTTATAATTCAAATGAAATGTTATTGAGCATGACCAGAACACCACTATGACTTTTCATAAACCATAATTTGTCTGCTCATCTATTAAAGTGCCCAAGAGGTATGGCACGTGTAGTTTGGTAAGATAACTCGTACTTTACAAATGGAGCACCAACTGACACTGTAGTGCAGCATGAGAGGGGTGATGCACTTCTGAGGCGCCGTCTTTCGGATGAGACGTTAAACCGAGGTCCCATCTGCCTAGATTGGTGGTAGTTCAGGTGGATGCTAAAGATCCCATGGCACTTCTCGAAAAAGAGTAGGGGAATTTTTATTGAAAAAGGACTACAAACAGAAAATAATGCAAGAAAATATAATATGAACATGAAATATAAACAAGAACAAATAAATGCATAACAAAACAGTAAGCATTCTCGCTCGAGACTTGATACTGTTCACATTAAGCGTAGAGATCCGAAGGGAGCTCATGAAACCAAAAAAAAAACGAAAAAAAAAGAAATGCATACTTCTAATCATGGGGTCATACTACATCTCCTGCGCCTGGTCCTTTGGGAAATAGGTTGAGATCCCCCACCATCGTCTAGATCAGAGGGGATATCCACTGAAGCTTTAGGGGAAGAATCGGAGATGTCATCACCAGATTCCTCATCAGTCAAATCCACAGCCAAGGCTGAGACTTTATTGCCCACTTTCCAGGCACTAGTGCTGGGGGTGCTTTGAAAAACAGGATCGGGTGTAGCGCTCTTCTTAAGGGCTTTACCAGAGCGAGTTCTTTTTTTGGCAGAAGCCTTCCTTGATTCCAACACAGGAGTTGGGGGGGGCATGTCTGAAACAACACTGTCAACATCCTGGGCCAAAGGGGGAGCATCCTGAGCGGTAACAGCTGGAACAGGGGCTGCGGAGACGACTGGAGGAGAAGCCTCCATTGGGGTAGCTTCATCAACAGGAACAGTAGGGGGTGAGGGAGGGGGAGGAGGCACTAAAGAAGGAGAAGGGGCAACCGAAGCAGACATCTTGGCCTGAAGCTGTTGAGCCCTATTAATCAAATCATCTTGAGGAGGACAATCGTCTCTGTTGTGAGAGGCCCATGGACATTTACCGTACCCATGACCTGTATGCTCACAAAGATTACATTTAAAAAGATTGACACAATTAGCTGAGACATGACCGTAATCCAGGCAATGGCTGCAACGAGGTGTGTCACAGGCAGAGCTTAAGTGAGTGTGAGCCCCACATTTAAAACAAGATTTAGGCTGACCAATGTAAAATAAAACACCCCTATCCTTCCCTAAAAAAAAAGGAACTAGGTAGGTGAACAGGGCCTGTATTAGTTGTAAACAACTTAACCTTCATTTTCCAACCTCCGTTCCAGATTTGCTCACTGTCTAGAATTGGGGAAGGTTTATCTAAAACCTCACACCTTTGTTTAAGCCAAAAAAGTATGTCCTCAATGTGGACCCCCTCATTTCGGAACATAACCGTAATAACTTTAACTGCTGGTTTGGTAAGAGGAATAGCCAAATAAGGGAGCCACAAAGGGGAGTTCTTAACTGACTGATATTGAGTCCAAAATCTATCCAAACAGGAAACCATTTTAAAGCTAACATCGTAATTGCCGTTGCCTAAATGAATCAAAGCATAAATCTCTGAAGAAAAAATCTCATGGAACCCTTCAAAAGCTGTTTGGCAATGTGCAACCTATCAGGAGGGGATTCAAGGCCACCCTTAAAGATCAATCGGACAGCATTCCTCTGGGGGGCAGGTTCACCCTTGTTATGGAACAGGTCTGAAAGTTTAAACATAGGGTTAAGCCAAGCCGACCTAGAGGGATCCTGTAAAATACTCTCAGCGGGGCCTAAACGTACATCCTGGTCAGTGTCCGGTACAATAGGAGCAGGCACATTAATTTTATCAGAATCAGACACAGAAATAGGAATAGGTACATCAGGCTTAACAGATAAAACAGCAGTCTTATCAGAAATATCAGTGACAGATACAGCGCTAGATTCATTGGGGTCTATACCTGTAGGTGCACCACAAGAAGGAACAGCAAAGTCAGTTGTAGAAGAGGTGGTAGCTACATTAGGAGAAGCAACTGCAGAGCGACAGCGTTGAACAGCAGAATCCTGAGGGTCTGGCGTCCAAGACCCATCATTTTCCAGACACCAGCCAGCATCCCGTAAAGCAAGATCTGGTGACCAAGAAGAGGCATCCTGAAGTAAACCTTCACTTGTGTGCTGGCCGACGGTAGACTTCGGAGAACAAGAAGGTATTGTGTGGTGCAACAGGCGGAAGTTGTGCCTAGAGACCCACGCCCAGTCTGTGACCCAGCGGAACCGGAGGATGAACGGTGGGAGCAATGCCAGCCGGCTCAAGGCACTCAGCCGATTGCAGAAATGTACTGCCAGCCGAGTGGGTGAGCTCCGAGGCAGATCCAAGCCCCCGAGAAGCGGAGGCAGGTACAGAAGTCTCCAGTACTGTAGGTGAAATCGAGGCAGCAACAGAGGGAATGCTACAAGGGACAAAATCCTTCCTCAAGCCAGCCTGAAGTGCAATCCGAAAACACTTCAATTCCTTCTCGCGGGCTAACAGGTCGGCGATCTCCCGATGCACAGAACCTTGTCGATGGTCAGGCAGCTGGTCTGGGACCAAATCAGCAGCACATAGCGGGGCTGAAACAGGACAAAGAAAATCCGGAGCCACAGTAGACTTGCAAACAGGTAACGATGCATTATCCAAACTTTGCACAGCAGAAACGGGAGCCTCTAGAGAATAGAAACAGGAGAGGAGGCTAACACTCCTGTTTCTCCAGCAAGCACTCCACCAATGCCAGGCTTCTGAGAAGTGGCCATCTTGGAAAAAGATGACCAAAGGGTCCCCTTACAGCAAGAGTAGGGGAATTGTTTATTGCAGAAACCAAAAAACATCAATACAGGGCATTCATAGTAAACAGAAATAATTATAAAATGATAACTTAAACATCACTGTAGAAATATCAAACAAAAATAGCAGAAAAATACAGAAAAAAAAAAACAGACCATATTAAATCCAGTAGACATGCTTCCAGTATTCGTGGAATAAAGAAATTGGAAAATGACGGAATTCAAAGTCCTTTCATGTCCGTAAAGCCGATTCAATATGACTTATCACCACCATAGGTAAAGTATAAGTATGCTGTATGGAAAAAGAACATCTCACCTGCCAGAGGTAAAACTTGATGCAAGCAAATATCACATTAAGAGTACTAGGATGAAAACGGGAAAAATACCCTGAATAGTCCCCCAAAACCAAACATTCATAGGTAATCTGACATGCCATCCCTCCCCACTTAACAGACAAAGTGGACCAAAACTGTACAGTATACGAACAAGTATGAAAAAAATGAGTCTGAGTTTCTTCAATGCCCACACATTCAAAACGAATACAGTTCCGTTCTGCAAGAGCCTTATGTTTTAAATTCCCCTTAACCCCTAACCTCCCATGACAACTTAACAGGATATCTCACATCCGCCAGGAATCCTCCCGTCCGTCAGCACCTTTAGGGCTAAGTGTAATTTTGTGGGGAAACACCTGGGAAAATCAACCCATACTAAACAATTCATAGACATTATACTCTGATACATACCCTTCTGGGAAAGCCAATAAACCTTGTCTTTAGCCACGCTCCACATACGAAGTTTAGCCGCCACTACTGGCAGAAAGGAAGGCACTTTATAAATGGATTTCACGATAGGTGCTTCGGTGGACCACCGCATCAAAAAATCTTGAAGGGAAAGCAGAGTCCAGGCATCCCAAGGATGAGAGTGATTTAACGACACCTCTTTAAATGTAGCTTTAATATAAAAGGAAAAATAAAAAACAACCAGATTAATCATGCCAAGACCACCTGCCTTAATTGGAAGATATGTGAAATCCCGCTTAACCGGGTTCAATCGGCTTCCCCACAACATTTGAAAAAAAATACTATATAAACGGGTTTCCTGATGCCTAGGTAAAGGAAAAACCGAACTCAAGTAAAGAAACAAAGGGAGTAAAAACGTTTTGATTATTAACACACGTTTCCGTTTAGAAAAAGACCAGGTTTTCCATAATTGTACCTTCTTTTCACCCAGCACAATGCGAGGTTGCCAATTAAGATCATTTAAATCTCCCATCCCAAAGAAACAATCTAAGATCTTAATAGGCCCCGTAGAGATGGTTATCCGCCTGATCATGGAATCAAAAACCCCCTCCCTTAAAAAAACACCAGCACTTTTTTCATAATTCACTGATGTTCCTGAAAGCAGACCAAACTGGGCCACGACATGCATCACAACAAGGCCTTCAGCTGTATTACAAAGCAGAAACACATGTCATCTCGCGTAACCGCCAAGCACTGTATGGAACCGCTGGAGATGGAGATAATCCCTGAACGCGAGGATGATGGAGTTCCCGAACCAAAGGGTCCACAACAAAAGTATATAACAAAGGACTAAGTGGGAAGCCCTAGCGTACCCCCTACAAAAATCAATCCCTTCCCCAACTAATCTATTAACACGGGGAATATTTTGGGCATTACTATATAAAAGTGCCACCCAGGTTCTTAGTTTCATGGAAAACCCATACTGCCGTAGGACATCAAATAAAAACCCATGTGCCACCTTATCAAAGGCTTGGGTCTGGTCCAAGGAAAGTAAATAACGGACAATTTCCCCAACCGTCCAAGCTCACACACATTCCGTAGTAGGGCCAAATTTTGATGGGTGTGTCTACCCGGAATTGAACATGTTTGAACTGGATGTACTAAAGAAGAAGCAACATGTTGGAGCCGATGGCACAAAATTGCGGAAAAAAATCTTATCTGTATTCAGTAAACAGATCAGTCTCCAATTTTCAATGCGATGCTTAACCCCTTTTTTAAATAAGAAAATGGTCAAGGCATCTGAGAATCCACATGGCATCCGTGAAGATTCTAGAATCTCATTAAAAACAGAAGCCAGGATGGCACTGATATCATCTATCATGATTTTGTATAATTCATTAATTAAACCATCAGGGCCTGGTGAGATCCCTGACTTCAAGCGAGCTACTTCTGATTTAACCTCATCCAAGGGAATGGGCCTATCTAAAAAAAAGGAATCAGAGGAAGAAATATTAGGTGGAGGAATAGAAAACAAATCCTCCCATTTAGTAGTGGGCTGGAAAGCCCTTCCATGTTGAGTCTGCATAAAACCTGGACTATGTGTAGCATGTCAATATCAGCTGTGCGTAGTACCCCCTGTGATCATAGAGGCCATCCATAAGTTTACTGTCCAAGGCTTGCTTACAAGCCGAAAAAGGATCCAAACTTGGTGAGGATTTAAGCCCATAAGACAATTCATCATGAATTTTACAAGCATTCCCATAATGATAATTCCTCATGCTGTGTCTTAGCACAGCTAGTTGCTCCTGTATCTGAACACCGGAGACAGAGGGGAGTGACATTAATTTATAAAACTGTGCTCTTTGTTTTAAATATGCAAGATAATCTGCTGACTGGGTACTAAAATGATAAGCCTTGGAAGTAATTCAAAACTCCAGTTTAGTATCCATCCACCAATCTCCCCAGGAATCGTACATCCCAGCTACCGAACGCCTCCTGTCCAATGCCTGAGATAAACATAACTGAAACCGCTCTGTAGCAAGAACAACCGGATTCATTTTCCACCGAGTCGGCAGGGCAGGAAAAGACGGTGGAATTATAGACAGTGAAAATCTTGCCTTCAATAATAAATGGTCCGAAAATTCACAAGGGGTCAAGAAAAGCAGAAGGCAGTAAATATCTGAAGTAAAATAAAATCAAACCGAGTCGCTAGACTGCCACGCTTATAAGTGGACCTGAATCGAATGAAGTGCTCTATAAGCATCCGTCAAGGAGGCCATCTGAACTAGTTTGAACAAAGCATGGGAATCACAATATACCTTACGCTGCATCTGATCCTTAAATCTGACATCCAGTCCACAGTTGAAATCACCCCAAATAATGTGTCTAGGGTAGCCACGTGCTGCTGTATTTCCACAAATAAAGCAACCTGGCTGATTTAACCTGGGGAGCATAAATGTTAATAATACGGAGGAAAAAACCTCGGCAGACACAATCCAGGAGCAACACCTGCCCAGGAGCTATGTCTACCAATCCAGTAACCTGAACAAAAGGATGGCAGAATAATATCCCCACCCTGTCTGCTGCATCAGTACCAAAAGACCAAAAGAGGGTCCAGAATGCCACAATTTCCTAGTATAATTTACGCCTGTAAGAGTACAGAACGCATCCTGCAGTAAAATAATATCTGCAGATAAGAATTTACAAAATGTAAAGCCTGAGAGCTTTTAGAATTCTTGAGGCTACAAGAATTCAGGAAACTACCGTTAAAGCCAGCAGAGCAGGACTAAGACTTGTCCTTCTTACGCTTCCTTCCCGACTTCTTCTGGTTTCCAGCATTCAGAACCTCCTTCATCATCACACTCCATCCCAGACAAACCCCAGAAGCAACCGATAGATCAGATTCAGAGTCCCCATCTGCATCCTGCAAAACCTGAAAAGTGTTATGCTGGGGTTATAGGTGGTATCCCAATTTTTAGCATGAGACCGGTCACATCGTCTCGGATGAGGCGCCTGAAACTCAGGAGCTGGGGCTAGAATGGGCATGATAGGAGCATTGAGCCCAGACCTCTAGATTATGTGCAACATCGAGGGCATACTAGAGGAGCCAGATACCACTCCCTCAGGAGGAGTTGAAGCTGAAGGATCCGGACCAGGAGGATCAGGGTCAGGGGGGGCTGTCTCCTCCGTAAATGGCCTAAATCGGTCCTGAGCATCCGAGATCAAGGTTTCCTTATCTAGGCTCCCCGAATTGTTTTGGCCTGCATATGGACATTGGTGGTAAGCATGCCCCTGGGTATCACAAAGATTGCAGTGAAAAACATTGCAGCAAGTACCACTGTCATGATCCAGTTCTCCACACAAAGCACATCTGATTTTACCCCACGCACTACTGAGATGGCGGGCTCCTACATTTATAACATGCCTTGGGTTGGCCTGGGTAAAAGCAGACACCTCGATCCTTCCCAAGAAAAAACTATTTGGAACATGTTGAACCAAATCCCCCACAATATGTAGTTTTACCTTGAACTTCCAACTGCCTGTCCAAGTACCCTCCCCATCAATAACTGGTTCAGGAGGCCCCAATACAGTGCATTTACTCTCCAGCCAATACAGAATGTCCCCCACATTTACCCCTTCATTCCAGAACATAATATGCACAGTTTTAAACAGTGGTTTCGTGATGGGGATAGCCCAGAATGGAGTCCATAAGGGAGTAGCTTTTAAAGAATCATACTTCTGTCAAAATTTATCAAGGCCCACAAATTATTTGAAACTAATATCAAAAGTTTCTTCCCCATGAATGTTAATCAGGGCATAAATGTCTGATGCCTGAAAGTTCATAGAACCTTTGAGCAGCCTGAGGGCCACAAAGAATCGATCAGGCTGCTCCTGAAGGCCCCCCTCCCCCGCACCCGAGACGGACAGCATTCCGTCTGGGGGCCTGTTCCAGGTGATTGTTTCTAAAGAGGTCTGAAAAGCGAGGACCTGTGTGAAAACGTTCTCTTCTAGGAGAAGGAGGGGAAACATGCAATTTCCCAGAAGAGGCCCCCAAGTCTACCCCTGCAGCAAAAGATTGTAAAGTCTCACCAACTGGAGCATCATCTGCCCTCACCAGCGGCTCCAAAGGCTGTACCATCCCTGAAGACTCCGTAGCAACCGTATCCTCTGTCGAAAAAGAAGCCCATTCTGAATCAGGTATCCACCTGTCATCCTGCCTCATCCATCCTGCATTCAGCAGGGCAGTTTCTTTGCTCCAGTCCCTGTCTGGAAAGCTCTTCGATGTCATCTTTAACTTCCGCGTGGCTCCACGTTCCTCCTCTGGTTGGAAAGGCAGCCTAGCCGCACCAGGAACTAGCGAACCCTCCTCCTCCACAATCAGAGGTTCTGTGCACCGCTTGCCATCCTGCAAATCATCCGGGCCACCAACTTTCTGATTCTGAACTGCAACAGCATCCATAAGCTCCATGTTGTGTTGCGTTATGGCTTCCACCTCTCCCATAGCGAGGTATTCTCTGCGGCTTTCTTGAAAGTGCTCCCGTGGTGTACATACAGCAGAACTCTTCACCACTCCATTCTCAGTCTCCATTTCAGTAAGGATAGCTCCCCTGCCTTCCACAGAATTTCCGTCACCTCCACCAGGATCTGGAACAGCAGCCATCTTGGAGTCACCAGCAAAAGGGTCCCCTCTGCTCACAGGAAGCAGAGTAGGGGAATTTCCCCGGTGTCCTGGCCAAATTTCTCCCATTCACTAAAAATACCACCAACAGCTTAATCTGGTTCAATTTCAGTTGCTTACTATCTATATCCCCCTCCTCCCGGTCGCCCCTGAAAAAGGGACTTCTAGGCCCAGTAGGCTTACTGGGTCAAGAAAATTCAATAAATAAATAAATTTCCTCACCTGATGTATGGGAATGACAAGAAAGGCTCCGCCTCCTGCACATTCTGCCACAACAGCGATGAACTTTGGGTTAGCAGCACAGAAGTAATTGTCCTGGACGCTCTGAGTGATGGGCACTCCATCCAAGCAGTTCTCCTTGTTAGCAGGCTTGCCAAACACGTGACGGAACTTTGAACTCCGGTACTGGGGGCGCCATGACATCTGAAAGACAGAAAATGGCAACTTTCTTAAAAAATAAACTTGTTTACCTATTTGCAGATTAAATCAAATTTATCAAAATCATATAAACATCCTGTTCCATTCCAGCTCTTTAAAATAAACTCATTAGGTTAAAAGCATTACGCTGGCATCAGTTTTGCCTTAAAATCCTGAATCACACAAAAAGTTCACATCTGATCACATCAGACAGGTTCCATTAAGCTTAAAATTCCTTTGGATTTTCATTTTCTATATAAAATTCAAATACATTTCTACATGAATGCTACCGACTCCCCACTCCTACACACCACTCAGACTGGTTTTGAACTGATGTTATCTTTATTCCTGAAAAGCAACACAGATACAAATACTACAGTCAGCACGGTGATGGCAATGTTTGCACAAGAGAACAAATAAGGCCTGGCTGGATGTAGGCCAGTAACAGAGCGAAGGAAGGCAGAAATACAGCCCCTGGTGTCCTACGATAACAGCATAAAAGCACTGGCAATGTCCTCTATGTCTGTAGTGGGAAAAAGGTACCATGACTCCCCATCCACCCCAGCCATCAGCAGCAATCTGCCCCTTCTCTCCCCATCCACCCCAGCCGTCAGCAGCAATCTGCCCCTTCTCTCCCTATCCACCCCAGCCATCAGCAGCAATCTGCCTTTTCTCTCCCCATCCACCCCAGCCGTCAGATGCAATCTGCCCCTTCTCTCCCCATCCACCCCAGCCATCAGCAACAATCTGCCCCTTCTCTCCCCATCCACCCCAGCCGTCAGCAGCAATCTGCCCCTTCTCTCCCCATCCACCCCAGCCGTCAGCAGCAATCTGCCCCTTCTCTCCCCATCCACCCCAGCCGTCAGCAGCAATCTGCCCCTTCTCTCCCCATCCACCCCAGCCGTCAGCAATCTGCCCCTTCTCTCCCCATCCACCCCAGCCGTCAGCAGCAATCTGCCCCTTCTCTCCCCATCCACCCCAGCGTCAGCAGCAATCTGCCCTTCTCCCCATCCACCCCAGCCATCAGCAGCAATCTGTCCTTCTCTCCCCATCCACCCCAGCCGTCAGCAGCAATCTGCCCCTTCTCTCCCCATCCACCCCAGCCGTCAGCAGCAATCTGCCCCTTCTCTCCAAAGTGTACAGTGGTCTTCAAATGCTCTGCAGACTCCTCAGGGCATTCGTTCAGTTCTCACTGCTGCTGCTGCTGCCAAGTGTGTCCACTCCTGCTCCCTGTAACAACAGTGCTAGCACTAGGGCACAGCAAGGGAATGGACAGAATAAGCCGCAACAGTAGTAGCAGCGGCAGCACTGGTGAGCCACAGAGAACTGGACTGTCAGGGAGAGAATGATGTTATTCTCGTCCATGTTGCTGATTACCCACTAGTAGGCCCTCCCATCTCTCCACTGTGATGCTGCCACTGCTCACCCTGGCTTGGGAGAGGGGGTGCAATACTGTATGTGTTCACCTACAGTGGCAAAGGACACCCTAGACTCCTCTGGACTGGGATAAAGGAGTCACCTCTTGGGAAGCAGACACAGGTCTCCCACATGGTAACATGGCACACTACCCCTACAGTCACTGGGCCAGGCTAGGGAACTTTTTGAGGTTGAGGTAAGGTTTAGGGAAAGAAGAGTGTCTGCACTGGGGGGGTTACTTAATTTGTGTTGGAAGATGTCGACTACCTGTTGATGGGATAGAGAAGGGGACTATTACTGATCTGGGGATGGAAGAGGTTGTACTCAGTTGGGTATGGGGAAGGCACCTGCAAATTAGGAGAATAATTCATTTTGCATCCCTCTTCTCTCCCTTCAACAAGCTGTTGACCTCCTCACCCCTGATATGCATATATATGTTTCTCTGGCTCAATTCTCAAGGTTCTCCATATGCAGCTGTAGAACCGCATCATTCCACCGCTGACCCCCTGCGCTCTTGCAGCCATCCCATAAGCAGCTGTTGAGGTACGCTTGAGATCAGACACTTCTGTTTCAAGACATGCCACTCTATTATTAAATGCATCTACTTTTTTAATCTAGATTGGCAACTGTCTTACACTGGAGCTTTACGCTGTGGTTCACCCTGTTCAGGGTGGATCCTGAGCTCTTGGGGCCAGTCTTTTCAGCACTGCACCCTGCAGTCTCGTGATTGGTAGAGCAAAGTTGCAAAATAATCTGCAGCAAAAAACTTCTTCACAGCTAAACTACAGCATGGCACAGCCAGATGCAACACTAACTCAACCATATATGTTTTATTAAGTTATAGTAAGTAAACAAGCTGTAAAACAAAAAAAGCTTAGCAAATAAAAGCATAATTGCATCATATTTGTTATGATGGAAGGGACTGGGGATCCATCTTGTCAACTCTTCCTGCCGCATGTCACTACCCAATTTGAGTATGGTCACACATCCAAACATATCAGTCGGACTGCTACCTGAAGCACTACGCATGCTGTGTAATACTCACTGACATTTACCCACAAGAATCTGGATATCGCTAGCTTCCACAACCTCACCAGGTGGGCTAGTCTACTCATTAAAACACATTCTGTGTAAAGTAATGTTTTCTCATGTCTCCCCATATCTTCTCTCCTCCCCCATATGTGTGCTTATTTACACATTTAATGCACATTTCCATCCTTGTATCAGTGGCATGTGGCTGGGTATGCAAATACTGCTCTGTTCCCCTATATACTGCAAATGCCCTACCAGCACAGCTTAATGTTTCAGCTGGGATCAGCGTAAGAGGATCCCACTAGACAGCCAGGGATGTCAGTGTGAGGGATCGGGTGAGGGCAGGGGCAGAGAACGAGGCTCTGCACATTGCCTTCACACAGTGGCATTGAATAGAGCAGTTGCTGTCCACATAATGGCATGCAAATGGCCTGTTAATACCTTACCTGCAATATGGGGTCATTAATATTCCAGCCTCTGAATATGACACAAGGGAGAAAAGAAGCTGACCCATTTATGTCACGCTCTCCCCTCTGCTCCTGGGTGTCTGATGCCAGTAGGAGGAATAAGATGTGCTGTGCATAAGCACTCTCCGCAGTGCTACCACAGTCCGATATTCATGCAGGTAACATGTTCTGTCTGGGCGCGCCTGCCTGCATGAGTATGGCACCCTGGTGGCTGTACGCTGTTTTACATGGTGCTATGTTTTGAGTGGTGTGAACAGTCACAGCTAAATATGGGGGCTTAGACTACAACACTGTCTGCCACTATTTTAAAATCCGTACCATTAATTCAATGGTAGCGGGGCCAAATTTAAAAGGGAAAAAGATTTTTTATGTAAAATCAGGGACAGTTAACTGAAAGGTAGTAGCAGTCTAGGAGGACAGACTAATCATTTATCCTCCTCCGTCCTCCTTAGTGAACCAGGGACACACAGACTGGCCACATGATACCGGGGACCAATGCTAAAAATGTTTTGGGAGAACAGAACATTGATGTGAGCCCCAATCCCTCTAGCTCATGCCACACTGCCAGTTACTAAGAAAGGGAAGGTAGCTTGGCTTGCATGCAGGTTTTGCTGTACAGAATAGGCTCAAGTTATAGACATCACGGCACGCTTCTGGTTTCTCTCGTGTCAGCAAGGACACAGTGATACCCCAGTCCACACCTACACGAGGTGTCGCAACACCAGATAGTAAAGGTCCCTGGTGGTGGAGTAGTGTGCACTGCTACAATCACTGTGCACCATAGTGCTGCAGTCGTCCTGCATAACACCGACATCTCAGCACCTCACACTGCTCAGGGCCACCACTACACACAAATCCAAGCATCTCGGAGAACCCACGAGTGTAACTGACAGCTCCTCCCTCCAGGTCATGTTGCATCTCTGGTGGAGCCACTGAAAGGTGTTCTTCATGAGGAGGCTGGGTTGCAAACAAGGAGGGGCACTGCCATAACACAATGGGCTCAGCAATGATGGTTATATAAAGGGTGGGGGCAGGCTGAATGCCACAGAAAGAGGGCGGAGCCAACACAGGCAATATAGGAGTCGGGAAGCAGCAATATATAATTAACTAAATTGTATCAATACATCAAAATCAATTATATAATCAAAATAATGTAAAACAGCCGGCCCAGTGGTGCTGAGGGTTGAGGCGCTGGATGCCACATCTTGCTCCATGCCGGCGACCTGGGTTCGGGAACGAGCCAGGGTCTTCAGGGGTTGGCAGGGGAGGAGACAGATTGAGTGTCCATTGGACTGCTCTCCGTCTCCGGGGAGGGGGGTATTCTGTCTCGGTGCCTTGGCGGCCTCTAGCAATGGCTGGGGGTATTGCAGGGCACTGGCAGACAAATGGAGGAGCCTGCTGTGGTCGACTCTGGGGAGGAGTGCGTGCAGTAGCGCAGGTGCTCCTGTCCATTGGTGTCATTGCATGCCACGCACAAGGGGAGAACAAGGGCAAATTGGGCTCCAGTCGTGGCGGCATGATGGCCATCTTCATGGGGGATTGCTCGGGCAAGGAACGTGGCACTGGATCCGGTCTGGGCGGATGAGTGTTAGGAGACTCTCCACCTCCCTGCCACAAGGGGTAATCCATGGGAGTACGCCGCGGGCTGAGCCGAGGGATCCTCGAGACGGTGGCCAGAACCCTGAGGTAGCCTGGACGTGATAAGGTAGGCAGACTGATCGCCCGGGGGGAAAAGTATAGCAAAAAAAAAAAAAAAAAAATTAATGTAAAACAAAATATAGGATCTGCCATGGCCAAGTCAAAAGTTAGCTGCAAAGCATTTGGTAAAACCATTATAATACTGTACGTTTAAATTGCTATTCTGTGCCCATAAGCAAGGCCACTGATTTATGGTGATTAAAGTAATAAAATTCTGTTTTCAAGAGTTTACATTCCGGGCGTTGCACCAGTGAGTATTAACTATAATTGCCAGATTTTACCAGGATTCTACTGTCATTCTTCTACTATGCATATAAATAATCAGAATACAAGAAGGATTAATATATTGCGCATTAAATTAAGCTAATAAAAAAATGTACAGGAAGCAATTGTAAGAAAAACAAGTTCTGTAGATTTACTGATCTGGTATAAAATGCCAAACTCTGTGAAATGCTTTGTTTTTACCAGTTTGCAGGTGGTCAATCAGTATTGTAGGTTATTTGGTGATATATTGCTTAAACAGTCTTAGTTTATTAACCAAAACCACATTGTTTTCGGATTGCTTACATTTTATAAAGACTTCTCTAAGTTCCCAGGCAAAAGTGCAAAACAACCTGTCATGCTAAAAGTCAGGTTATCCAACTATAAAAAAATTAGTTAAGCACAAATTCCCTCAAAAGTAAACATCCTTCCTTTCACGTGCGAGGAGGGGTCAAGTCCGTTGTTCATTTAGTGCATCAGGAAATGGAATTTTAAAAAGTCAGATGTACATATTCAGTAGAAACATAATATACACATAATTATTCTCAATTATCAACAGTATATGTATAACTGACAGGAACAAAACTCGAATGGGACCTCGGAGTGCTGATTTCTGATGACTTAAAAGCAGGCTGGCAATGTGAAAAGGCAGCACAAAAAGCTAGTAGCATCCTCAGGTGTACAGGCAGGGGCATTTCAAGTAGGAAGCAGGAGGTGATAATGTCTCTGTACAGGACCTTGGTGAGGCCACATCTTGAGTATTGTGTGCTGTTCTGGAGGCCACACCTTAAAAAGGACATGGACTGCCTAGAGGCAGTACAGGGGAGAGCTACTAAAATGGTACAGGGCTTGCACCACGAACAATATGCATCTAGACTGGATCAGCTACAGATGTACGCCCTTCAGCAAAGGAAGAATGGGGGGATATGACAGAAACCTTTAAATACATGAAAGGAATCAATCGGGTGCAAATGGAAAACCTATTCCATGAAAATAAGACGGCACGAACAAGGGGGAACAGCGTTCGCCTAATAGAGGGTAGGTTCAAATCCAACTTAGAAAGTTCTTCTTCACAGAGCAGGTGGTGGGACCTTGTAATAACCTTCCCCCAGTGATTGTGGAAGCTAAGACATTGACTGCATTCAAGTTAGCTTGGGACAAGTACTGTGGTAATCTCGGGAAAAGAATAAATTAGGAAGCAGTATAGTGCAGTGGTTTAAAACTCTGAGCTGCAAACTTGGGGACCTGGGTTTGAATCCCACAGCCCCCACTTACATACTGTGTGACCCTGAGCAAGTCACTTTTTTTTTAATTTTTTTTTATTTACTGTATAATCGGAATTACAATCCGTTGAGTCACAGCCTCTTTTGCAAAGGCTCCACGTCAGGTTACAGGGGGTGGAGGGAAAACAAAGTACAAAGATGACAGACGGAACAAGTAATTATATACAGATTTCAGTACAGACAGTCTTTTATACAATGGCTCCACGTTGGTTACAGGGGGTGGAGGGAGACAAGACAATATATGACAAATGTTGACATGCATTATTTACAGATTACAGTACTGACATGGTAATAGAGAAGCTTATTTATTGGGTTAGAAAATTAGGAGGCATGCCTGAGATCCCTAGACAGAGCTTAGAGGGATGCTGTTTCGTAGGGTCTAGGGAGCCCCTGTGTAAGGAGAGGAGGTGTGAGAGGAGGGTGGGCAGGTCTATTTGCATTCACATTTATCGATTTCCATGAGTTGGCTTTGAAGACCTGATTTGAAGAGTGTGATGCTATGGGACTGGGAGAGAGTAGGGGGAAGAGTGTTGAGCCATTTGGGGGCACGGTAGCGGAAGGATCTCTGCCCAAGGGACGTTCGACATAGGGGAACCATGAAGGATGAGGTAGCAGAGAGTCTTGTATTACGCCTGATGGGGCCGGACTGATGATGGGGAGACCATGGTGCAGCTGGAGGGTGGATCTTTTTTGCTAGAATGCAGGTGTGGTATTTGAGTCTTTGTTGGAAGTTAAGCCAACCAGTCAGTGTGTACAGATCGCAGGTATGGGTGAGTCTGTCACAACCAGTTACTAGGCGGCAGGCTTTATTAAGCACAGTGATTATGCTGCTTACGGTGGAGTTGTCAGCGGTGCCGTAAATAACAATCCCATAATCGATGAGGGAGAGGATGGAGGAGGTGACAGCTATCTGCATGGCTTGAGCAGGCAGGCTGTTTTTGATCCTGTAGAGGGTACCTACTCTGGAGTTGACCGCTGACAAGAGGAGACGTACATGTCTGTGGTAGGAGAGGGAGGTATCTAAGGTGATACGCAGGTATTTAAAGTGGGTAACGTGTTCCAGTTGGGAACCAAGTGAGTTCGTAATATGGAGTGCCATCTGGCTGTGTGGGCTGTGTCGATAAGCAAAGGTCATGGACTTAGTTTTGCAATAGTTAATGATCAGGCGGTGATCAGTGAACCAACTCTCCAACTCCCTGAAAACACCCTGAAGGGCGAGTTGGAGGGTGTTCGGTTGAGGGTGTTTCCAGTACAGAACCACATCATCAGCATAGAGTAAGAGATGACTGCTGCAAGCTTTGGGGAGTGAGTTAAGGAAGAGGGTGAAGAGCAGCGGGCCCAGAATAGACCCCTGCAGAACCCCTGAGCAAACAGATTTGGGGGTGGAGATGGTGGAGTTTATCCTTACTTGCTGTGACCATCCTGTGAGGTAGTCCTTGAACCAGGCCGAGGCCTCAGGGACCACATTTAGTTGTGGAAGGACATGGAGGAGGAGTTTGTGACTGACCGTGTCGAACGCCTTTGTTAAGTCTACATAGATAGCCCCTACTATTGAGCCTTGGTCAAGGGCCTCATGGATTTACGTGGTGAGTTCACACCTGTAAACAAGTTTTCAGCTTAGTGAGTCTCCCCTGGTTAAAAAAAAATAAATAAAAATTAGGGAAGTAGGCAAATTGGGCAGACTAGTTGGATCTCACAGTCCCCTTCTGCCATCACGTTCTTATGTTCTATGTTCTTATATGTTCGTTTGAATTCCTGACAGTGCATAAGTGTGTCAGTAAAAGCTGCCTTTGGCTATCTGGTCTTTGGTGCAATGGAAAGCGATGGCTGGGCAGCTTGTGGAAAGTTTAGGAGGTGCTCTTGAACTGGAAATCAGACTCGTATTTGATCCAATTCTGATGCTGCCAATGCTGGGCTTGCTGCCTACCTGTGGGTGGTTCTTGCCGAGAGGGAAAGTCTCCAATTGGGGTAGCATGGCCTGCACTGCCAGTTCAGGATTGGAGCCAGTGGCAGCCTCACCACCACCATTTGCCACCCCGTATATCTTTCAGCCCTGCTTGTGGGAATCGGTGAAGGTGAAGCACCTGAGTAGTTTATTTCCCAGGATAGAGAATGTTGTCACTGGCAAGGTTGGGGAGTTTGAAGCTGAAGGCACTGGCTGCTGACCCAGTTTCCCCGCCAAGTTCAAGTTCTTGGCTTTATACAACAAAGGCAACAGAATACAGTCTGAAGGCTCAGGGCAGAGGGCAGGCAAGCTGCTTCTTTTTTGGTAATAACTCTCATTGAAGTGCCTCACTCCTGCCTATGTCAAAAAAGTAAAAGCACGCAGGTTTGAGCAAGACAGAGCTGATTACCAAAATTCTGGCATTTTTGATAGAAGGAAAATGAAGAGCAATGAGATACCATGATCTATTCTAAAGAAACCAGCCAGACAATTTAACACTTACACAAGCGTCTCCGAAAGTGAAGGAATTTAATTCTGCAGTGTCTTTTTTAGAGGACAGCTAGTAGACACCCCAGCAACTGGTTACACTGACAGCTATACAGCAGCTGCCCTGCCTACAGAGGAGCCCAAGAGTCACTTGCTTCTTACCATTGGGAAACCAAGGAAACATAAAGTGGGGGACCTGGGGCTGGCTGATCAGGACACCAATCAGCTGTTTGCTAGGTGGAGTCATGCAGATCAAAGGAAAGAGCCACCCTATGACTGGGTCGGCTCTTTCCTTTGAACTATACAACATTTCTGCCCAGCAAGCCAGAACAGTGTCATGATCAGCCTGGTTGATTGATGTGACACTGGCGGGACCATTGCAAGCAGGCCCTGCATTGGACGACAGTGACCCATTTCTCAAAAGCCACTCTCATAACAATACATTTTGCTCGTGCAAGTGCATGGCGAACATAAAACCTTATATTAACTTCATAAAGTGATTTCATTTACCACAGAAATGTACTTCCTGAATCAGTTCCCCTTAACTCACAGCCTTGCCTAAAATGTTCTGGGAGAGAAGTGCAGCAAACTCAGAGCAACGTTCAAACCTGTGATCCCTGTGCTTTGAAACCAGATTAATCTCTGTCTTGTGAAAGGATGCATGGAGCTGCAGATCTCTTCCAACAGAAGTTAATGAGTAGTGTGAAAAACATCTCTTGTTTAGGAGTGTCAACCCAAGCAGGTTGGGCAATAGGATCGCAAAGTGAACCTGACAGGTTCTAGCAGTCCACACGGTGCCAGTTGACTCCCTTAGATAGTAAAAGGCATCTCCAGCCAACCTACTCCTTATTACAAAGCATCGTGACTGGTCTTCTTATAGGAAAAGTCAATAAAAACTGAAACAAGAGTTGCCTAGTCAATGGACTTATGCAGACATGGAGCTTTTAGCGTGGTGTAGAATAATGTTAGGGAACTGACAGGGTTCTTTGGGGTTCACACTGAAAATGACTGCTACTGATTTGTATTTAATCTTCATAACAGTGTCACAGTAATACCCATAACATGTGCACCTGTGACTGGATTGATATTTGCTTGGTGTGCAAGAAGTACAACATTAAATATTTTAAAATGGTGTATTTGTCCACCATTTTCTTTTTCAGACAGCCATTTGACCTCAAGCCGCTACCTGTCTCTGATGTTCACATTCAGGTCTTTTATTCGGCAACCCAAGAGCCCTATCTGCTGTGCCTCTCCTCATCAGCTTACCATCAGAGCCAGTGAAGATCAACGTGATGCAGGGCCTGAGGGGGCTAATGAATGTAATTCTGGTGGCTCAAGACAAACAGATGTTTTTTTTTTCCCTTTCCCAGGTTTTTCCCTCTGCTTCACCCAACAGGCACCTGGCACCAAGGCGCAATCCCTGCAGACCTTGCACATGGTGGAGGAGGCATGCTCCATGCCCCACCAGAGAAGTTGCTGCAGCAGTGGAACCGTGGCACGACCTCTACCCGGCAGGGAGCACTTCCACATGGACCGACTTCTCCAACCCCTGGCAACCCGTCCCAGCTCCCGAGTCTGCACCAGAACCCAAGTCCTTGGCATGAGAATGCGATGCCTTACCCTCTGGGCCATCGGGCAGCCCTGGTCCACTATTTCAATACAGAGAATGAATGATTTCTTCTCTTTAATATGAAAAAACATAGAGAATACTGAATGGGCAACCATGCACAACCAGCCTGTTCTGACACAGAGGGGTTCTGATGGCATCAGACCTCAAGAGCGAAGCTGGGGAGGTCTGATGTCATCTGAACCCTGAGGTGGCAGAACAGGCTGGTTGGGCATGAGGTTGCCCATCAAGTATTTTTTACAGTGCATAGTTTTTTTCTGTTTTGTTAGAGTCAGGGAGATAAATTACTGTGATCACACCTGTGTCAGTGTGAAGTAGGAGAACAGAAAGTGGAGTCACGCTGAAATTACAGAAAAACAAATATGGGGGAAAAACTGAATTTAAAAAGAAAATTAGAGTGGACTTATCTGTGACATCTTCCATCTGCTGTGCTGATCCATTCAATGTTCGGTTTTGCAACTGGCCACACACACACACACACCCAATGGATCTACAGCATCACTTTTTTTTTTTACTGATTTGTATGCACACAGCAGTTCTCAGACGAGGTGGTCAGCACATTTCCGATCAGCTGATATATTGCTGTACCACAGAATGGTAGAACAATGTCCCATGACCTTTAAACTGTGGTACAACAACCCTTGAACAAGGGGCAACTATGCACTATATTACGCTACCTTTGGAAGCAAGTGACTGCAATAACATTAGTTTACAGTTACATTAGGAAACAAATGTCTAGCAGTACTGTAGCTAAGAGACTGTATTCAAACTGCAAGTTTATAAGTTACAACAGGAAAACATTCAAGAATGACTGCCATTTTATACTAGTTACATCGCCAAGTGGCCATTATGAGGAGAGGACCTTTCTGCAGAAGGGTTTTCACAAACTGACTCAACTTGCAGTTAAACTTGTAACAGGTGAGTATCAGAGTTGGAACTAAGCCCTTTCAGCTGCTGCCAAATTCAATCTGCTTCAGCATTCGGCTGACTTTTCCAGTAAGCTAAGGATCCTAGTCACAGTCACTAGGGGTAGCAGTACAAACCAGGGGCACACCTCTCAGTTGCTATGAATTTCACATAATGCTGTGATTTTCATACTAAAATTTACTCTTGCTCTGCGAAGGTTTATTTATGTTCCTCGTAATTTTAGAGCTATATAGACAAACTATTTATACATTGAACTAACTTCTTGGAAACTTTCCTTAACACTGAACATATGGGGCCCTCTATAAGAAAGTGCTACACTTCCTGGCAACTTGCTCTGAATTTTGAAGGCTGGTACTATGCACTTCAATGCTGAACGGTTGAGAGGTATGGACGGGGTTGTGGTGCTTGGGGAGCGTCCCACTGGACTGCCACCAGATAGTGCTATACTTAAACCTAGCCATTTGATACAAGACAGTGGGGTAGGGTGGGGGGAGGTCTGAGACAGTAATGCAATGCAGAATGCTGATCCAGATTTCAGTGGGTGCAAATGCAATTTGCATTTACTAATATGATACTTAACGACTGGGACCAAGTTGCAGAATGGTACAGTGCATAATGTAAGTCAATAGCAAAAGTGGGTCCCACTCAGAGGCTTCCCTTTCTCCTCCCTAACCATAAAACAGCAGGTAATGTTAGTACATATTTTTGTAGTTTCTCTTTATACCCCCTCAAGTCACCAGCACTGTCACGTGACTTCCCCAACGGACACCACACACCCGACGATCCCCACGAAGCTTTGCTATATTCCCAGGGCTGGGATGGCTTCCCCTCGAGCCTCTCTCATATCTTAAATCTCATTCGATCCTTATGGGATGGTGCTGGTGGGTGAGGACCACACTTGACCTCTGTCACAGCTGCGCCTGGGCTGAGCTTTTCTGTAATTCCCCGGAGGCATGACGGCACTGTGACATCGAGCAGCACACTGACATCCATCATGCCTCCCCAAACATGACTTCAGTATGCTGTGCATGCAGCTATCGCCAGAGGCCAGGCATGCACCGAGTCTACACTCCCCTCACCACCTAGAGGAGATGAGCAGTCCCTCAGATGCTCATGCCTCCTCCTCTGGCCGGTCCTCCGGCACCCAGGGATCGTTCCCAAACCTAGGTGGCTGGCGTTGCAAGTGATAGTCCTACTGATGCACCGTCGGGCCAGCGTTAATACATTTTTATATACTTTATTATGCAGCTCTACAATAATGATTTAAAGAAGTGCAGGGCTCCCGGAGCCACAGAAATTCCTACACTTTATGAGACAAATGGCACTTTCTAGAGGAACTGGATTTTCCCAATGATTTTTACAGGAAATGTAAGAAACATGCCTGCGTTAGGAAATGATGCAGTTGACAGAAAAACAATCATGGAGTTACAGAAATAATGTATGGCTGATCTGGGAATCCTGTAAGTATGTGAGAATGTGGGGTGCATTGGTCTGACAGAATAAGAGCTTTTCCACAATACTCTGTAGAAATATTTGAAACCATCTCTAGTCATATACTGATGTAACCCCCCCACCAACTGTGGAGCGTGCCGTTTGAGCTCAACTGCCCCAGCCCCACAGCATCAGCTGCCCGCAGTGTTGCTCCCACCGGTCCCCCTGATCAAACTCCTGCAGCGTGGAGACCAAACTGAGAGAGGAAGAATTTCTTCAGCACTTCCAGCACACGTTTCTTTGGCACGCCCACAGCATATCAAAGCAGCTACCTGCTGCCAATGGAGAAAGCAGTAAGCGCTCCAGACAGAGTAGGGATTCCCATGATGACTGCCCCAGTGGCACCAAATGTAATAGCGTGACTGCGTACAACAAACAGGGCAATAATGTTTTTTTTAACTTATTTTTTATTAGTTTGCACAAATAAAAACAAGCTTGAACATCCAGAATTTTTTTACATAGAGTACATCTCAGTCAATATATAATGATAGGATTTCACAAAAAATTCTAGCTTAAGTTACTCCATATGAGGGGTAATACAGGTTTCAAAACTTTAGAGCTATTTCCACAGGATGAGCTGCTATTGCCAAGAACGAGGACGTTCCATAATAAAACACAAACAAGGATAATTGTACCAACCAAGAACTGGATTAATTGTCCTCTAATAGTTAGATTAGGAGAAAATTGTATATTGCATGCACTCTAGCAAATGACACTCATTATAGACAGGGCCCCTAGTGCTCTGCGGCAACATTTTCTGATTTCTGCGGCAGGGCTCCTAGGCTTCTGCGGCAGTATTCTCCAATTTCTGCGTCATGATTTATTCATTTCTGTGGCAGAATGCAGTCCTACCATTGGCTAAAATATGATGTGATGTCATAGATGATATCACCTGCCAAGCATAAAGGAGGGGCTTCAGGATAAACAGGATGGATACGGGAGCCTGGCACTATGGGAAAATTGTATATTTGAATGAAAATTCACCAAAAAAATGAATTCTGCGGCACTATATGAATTCTGCAGCATGATGCAAATTCCGCAACTGCAGAATTGCAGAATTCCAGGGGCCTTGATTATAGATCAAAAACTGCCTTAAACATCATTAAAGAAAAAACTGTTATAATGCATAACTATATAGCACTATGGGATAACCTGTTTTTCCTAGGATAAAGACATGAACATTTCAGTTAAAGTCCCAGAAATGTACTAGTGAAGGAGAACACACTCTCTGCTTGTATAAAACAAAAACAAAGCTGGATTAACTAAGCGAGATGTAGGACTGTTCATTGGGAGCCATGGCGGGAAGGCGCCGTATCAACTTTTAAATGGCACTAATTTTAAAACGTCCGAAAAGTCATTTAGCCTTCCCCTGCCACTTTCATCTCCCGATTTCAACAGCCATGGTATTTAGAAGTCATACCTCCTCAGGGGTTCTCCTCCGAATTAGATTCTGATCTGCGGGCCACAAATTCATGACCAATGCGAACCACCATTTTCCCCGCGTCCTTCGGATCTGTAAAGATGTACGTTCTGCCCCCGTATATAATCTTCAGCCTGGCGGGCAGCATTAACACATGTTGAACTTCCAGCGTGCACAATTGATGTCGGACTCCATCAAAGGCCTTCCTTCTGGATCTTGTAGCAAAGCTGAGGTCTGGGAACAGGCGAACCACATTTCCATGCCACTCCATGGCTTCAGCTTGTCTGGCTGCGCTCAGCATCTTGTCTCTTTCCAGTTCGTCCCCCAGCACAAGCATTACAGTCCAAGGAGGAGGATCATCTCCCAGGGCCCATCGAGGAGTTATACGGTATAGTTTTCTAATTGAGAAATCCTGAAAATGCAGCTGATCTTTGATCCAGTGGGTACTAAATGCTTTAAAGTCATTCTCGCCAACCCCCTCCGGCATTCCTACCATTTGTACATGTGTAGCTCTGGACTGATTTTCCAGGTGCTCAAGTCGTAGCCGAAGCACTGAGTTTTCCTTAACTAGGCCTGCTGAAGTAGTGAGGGCTTTCATCGCCATATCAGAGGTGGTCTTTACATCTCCCTGTACCCCAGTTACTGCGGCCTCCAAGGTAGTGACTTTACCAAATATAGTTTCCAATTTAGCGTCCATAGCTTGGATCGCATGTAGAAGGGCCGCATTCGTAGGTTGCCCAGCTTCAGTTGGCGTAGCAGATGTTGATGGTATGGAGCTGCTCTGGGCCTTATTGCTTTTCGGTTTCGTCCCGTCTGGTACTTGTCCACCTCGAGTAGTTCTTCCCATAGTGACAAATTAGGTATCAAAATGTTCAGCAAATTATGAGCTTCCAGACGCTTTCAATTGTGACTGCCAAAATTTAAGATATTTAGTACTTTTGTCGTTATTAAAGTTGTTCTAGTCTGCTGCCACAGATACATGCGCCTACCCAGTTCGGCAGTTAGCTCCCACCCCCCACCCCAGGGCAATAATGTTTAAGAGCAGGAGGCCCTCCACAGTAAGACTTCTGGAACGGAAAGTCTACAGTAACACAGGACTGGCTATCACTTGTACCCTGACCCCACTTCTACAGCAATAAGGGTCAGGAGTTGCACCTTCAACCAATCAAACTGCAAATCCAGAAGGGGAGTCATAAGGAGCTCCTGGGATACAGGAGGACTGAGGGATGACAGGCATGAATTCAGAGCCAATCATCTACTGAGTGACGGACCTCCAGCCTGGGCCAGATTGATTGACAGACCAGTGAACCAATGGTGAGCTGACATTCCCCAGTGAACAGCAGGGACTCTGCCAGGACCCAGACATTCTGCGTGTGACTGCTGTGGGAAGCAGACTAGTGGAGCTGCTGCAGTAGACACCGCCTCTGCCAGAAGTGACAGAGTAAAAATGAGAAGCAGAGCTTACAGAGAAGGAGGTAACCACATGCAAGCCCAGCACGAAAGTGAATGCTGCAGACTGCAGCTGAGAGACAGAGAAACACTTTGCTGTGCTGCAACCCTGCCGGAAGCTGAACTGGGACCCAAGTAAATAAAACCTTAGATTCAACCCCACAGTCAGAAGTTTACCCGGGCCCCTCAACCTATTTTAAGCCTACAAGGCAGGGTCAGTGACTGCCAATATCCACAGTACCTCAGTTACACTGGTCTTTGTTTTAATTACTCTGCATGCTCCTACTCAACCACAGCCCCTACTTCGCCTTCCTAATCCTCTCTTAACCTCCATGAACTTGTGTAATGTCTGCTGTAGCTGTTCAAACTTGTGAAGTGTTTTGCAATGCAGTGTGTATTTAACAGTGCTGTTCAGACTGAGTCTTTAACCACATTCTGATACCATCAGGTGGATTCCACAGTTCTAGCTGAATTACATCTTTTGCAGAACATGTTCTTAGTCTCTCTAACCCTATTGGGAAGTGTCCCTTGAAGGAACACCTCATGGGGAACCCCCACACCCTTCAGGTGGTCAAACTATACTCCCATACTAGAGGCAAATCTTCAAGGCCTCATACAGCAAATGAGGCAGATTAGGAATCATCTCAGGTGCATGAGGTTCACCCTGGCAGTGTCCAGGACTCCACTGATGTTTCATGACACCTTTGCAGTTGGGAGGTGTCCCCCGACCCTGCGCCACCCTCAGGCACTGAGGACAGAGTGGCATCCATGTCTCCAGGTGGGACAAGCAACACCCATCCCTTATGCCTCTGTTCTGAGCACTGCAACCAACCGCCTGGCAGAGAGCAGCATGTGCTCGCCCCTCAAGAAATAACCAAGGTCCCTGGCATCCAGCATCTTCCTGGCCATATCTGCAGCTTCCTTCGGTGGACACCCACACCTAGCATGGCTCCACCAATCCCCACTGAATTCCTGCGGCACAATACTGGTGAAAGCACCTGAGACTGGACATCCTCTTCCTCCTGGGTCCTTGAAACATTCACCCTACCTCAATCTAGTGCCATAAGGGTTCCCTGCCTATATGCTACCTATGCTCCTCTGACACCAGCTTTTTCCGTGAGGATAGTGCCACGGCATCTCTTCCTTTGCTGGCCATATCTAGTAACAACCTTCTCCGCCTAGGACAAGGAGGGGGTGTTACAAATATAAAACCAAATGTCTTCACTTTTGTACTTTACCACTTATATTACAAACTTTAAATGTCAACTACACAGTTTCCAAACTAGCTATAAAACATCAGCAAAACATAAATGAAACTCACTAGGTAATATAAATAAACCTACATGTGGAAGACTAGGTTTGCTGGCAAAGGCATCTAGCTTGACCTGAGCTCTTTTCTTCTAGGTTTGCTTGTAAGGACAGAGCAAGGAACAACATTATCAGAGCAAGAAAAAAAAGATTAAGGCTTCTTTTGGCTAGGTAGATTTACTGTGTGTTACTATTTTCTTTTGTGCTTACAGGTTTTGTTACGGTCTTTAGCTTACATTTTACTGCTTTATTGTTCTCTGATTCAAACCGCTGTTCCAGGGTATACTTTCTGCTGCATTGTTACAGGGTATGCCTACAGGTTTGTTACCGTTTTGTGCTTACAGATTACTGCTGTAATCTTCTGTGATTCAAATTGTTTTTTTGCAGGGTATATCTTCTCTGAAGTTGTTACAGGTGGTGCTTACAGGTTTTACAGTTTTATCTATCATTAGGCTAAGCTTTCAGGGCTAATTACAGGAGCACACACAAGATATAGACTGAGGGATAGCAACTGCATTTGTTGTTGGTTGATTGCTTCTGCTTTGATTGTTTCTGCTCTTACCTCCTTGTTTCTTTCATCCGAGGTTCTTCTTTTTCGGCAGGGGAAGGGCCCCACCACCCATCCCCAACCACCCCATGCCACACTCCTTTTATAGACTAGCACAGTCGTGACATTTCCTGTAGCAAAGCAGGAAGGGGAGGATCAGAGGGGTATCCACATAGTGACCTCATAGTTTTAACTTGTTATAAAAAGTTAAAAACAAACAAACAAAAAATGTATATTAAAAAAAAAATTAAACTTTTGCTTTCATTTTCCTTCTAATTACTCGGACCAAGTTGTAAACTTTGCAACTGAACTGGAATGGATATTGTTAACTGCAGGTATTGCCGGACACTTTTTAAAAGGGCAGTTATATAGGATTTAGGACGCTGTCCTACATGCTGGACCATCTGAGATCTAAGGGCTCAGCTCTTCGCAGTGACTGTGCACCTCAAATCGCATATTCAGGAGGAAATGTATTACAAGAACCGCCCGCCATTTCCCCAACATCCAACTGGAGCACCTCAACCACAGAGGGTAGTTGGTCCGGGAGGTTGGCAGGTGGTTAGGAGGGGCAAATCGGGTGCCCCATCACTCAATGCTCACCAACATATCACCTCCACAAACCATATAAAAACCACAAACGGGTATCTGCCTTTATCTCCGAAATCAAACAAAGGGGCAGAGGACACTGCAGAGCAGGACACTACAGCACAGAAGCTCATGCTACAAAACTCTCCCAAAACAGGGACCAAAACAAAAAAAGCAAAAAGGAAATCCAAAACACTTCTGATCATAGGAGACTCCATGATTCGGGGAGTTGATACCTACCTCCATTCAAGGGTCATGGTCAGATGTCTCCCAGGTACATCAGCGTGGAGAGACACTGACCGCATTGCTAAAATCGTGCAGGAAGTAGGAGAAAACATTGACGTCCTGGTGCACATAGGGACTAACGATCTTGCCAGCAGGTCAGTTGTGGAGACCAAGGAACACCTGACCAGGCTGGGAGACAAACTGTCATCCATTTTGTCCGGCATCTCTTTCTCTGAGATCCTGCCAGTCTGGGGGGGGGGAGATGGATGGAAGGTCAGAGAAGGGGAGCTAAACATGTGGCTCAAGGGCTGGTGCCAGGAAAAAGGACACAAATTTGTAGGTAACTGACAACAGTTTTGGGAGTGAAAGTTCTTTAAATTCGATGGACTGCATCTGACTAAGGAGGGAGTCAGTGCATTGGGACAGAAATTTGATGTCTTTGCAGAATATTTAAACTAGCAAATGGGGAGAGGGATGCAGCACCTGATACATCGAACAGGAAGAACACCCCTCCCCCCTCAGCTAGTGATCAAACAGGAGTTCAGCATGTTGGTAGTTCATTTGCATCACGAGATAAGGAAAAAGGTCCAGCTCCCCATACAACGCGCAAGGGCAAAGCCGGACTTCTCCCCACATCTAATGCACCGAAATCTGGCCAATGAAAAATCATGTACACAAATGCCCGCAGTCTGAGAAACAAGATCCCAGACCTGGAGGCAACAATGACAGAGGCTAAACTGGACATAGGAGCCATTAGTGAGACTTGGTTCACCAGTAACCACGCTTGGGAGACTTCGGTACCTGGCTATGTACTGTTCAGAAGAGACTGAGGTGCAAAAAGGGTTGGGGGGTGACCCTTTATGTCAATGAATGTATCAAAGCTACATAAATTCAGAATACACTTAAGAAGCCAGAACAACTGTGGGTCACCCTAGAAACAGGAAATGGGACAGCCATATGAACAGGCCTCCAGACAAGGGGGAGGACATAGACACATTACTGTTAGAAGATATTCAAAACATGACAGCTGTAGGGAAGGTTCTGATAATGGGAGACTTCAACATGCCAGATACAGATTGGTCAATACCAGTAGGAACATTTGCCAGAACTAGACACACAGTGAATTCTCTGCAGGGGGAGGGCCTCAGATAATTGGTACAACAACCCACAAGAGACAGGGCTATCCTGGATCTAGTACTGACTAACGGGGAAAGTATCACAGATCTCCTAGTAGAAGGTCACATGGGGGCCAGTGGCCATCACATGGTATGGTTTAATTTGGCCACTAGAACTAAATCATCCCATTCCAAGGCAAACATATGGGACTTCAGAGGAGCCGACTTTGATAAGATGGCCAACAGAGTTAAGCTGCACCTGGCAAGAAGACATACAGGTGAGGGGGTACAGGCAAAGTGGGTAAGCATTAAGGATGCAATACCTGAAGCAACATCCCATTGTGTTAGGGAGAAAAGCAAGAGCAAAAGGAGGAGGAAACCACTTTGGTTCTCAAAAACAGTAGCAGAAAAGATCAGATCCAAAAGGTTGACCTTCAGGAAATATAAGGGAACACAGCAGGATGAAGATAGCGAGGCATACCAAACTTCCCTAAGGGAAGCAGGGAAGGCAAAGGCCCAAACTGAGGAAACACTAGCACGAACAGTAAAAGAAGGGGACAAGACTTTCTATAGATACATTAGTGAAAGGAGAAAGTCCAGTCCAAAGGGGGTACTGCTAAGACCAAAGGGGATAAGGGGAAGTGTGTGGAGGAGGACCAAGGAAAAGCATATATCCTAAATACATACTTCTGCTCAGTATTTGCTGAGGAGAAGGTAGGGCAGGCCCCACAGCTCAGCACCATGGACACAGGGGAGGGGGAGGTGTGCACCAGTCCCTTCACAAAAGAAAGGATCCTACAAGGCAATAGAACCTGGTGGCATATATCCCAGGATATTAAAGGAGCTGAGGGTGGAACTAGCAGAGCCATTAGCAGAACTGTTTAGTGAGTCTCTGAGCACAGGAGAGGTCCCAGAAGACTGAAGAAGGGCTCATGTGATCAACCTCCACAAGAGTGGTAGCAGGGAAGAGGCAGGAAACTACAGACCAGTCTTACCTCAGTAGTGGGCAAGATTATGGAGGCTCTCCTTAAGGAAAGGATAGTGCAACACCTGGAATCCATAGCAGCACAGGATCCAAGACAGCATGGGTTTACATCAGGAAGGCCCTGTCAAATGAATCTCATAGATTTCTTTGACTGGGTAACCAGAGTGGTGGACCAAGGGGTGCAGTTGATGTTGCCTACCTTGACTTCAGCAAAGCATTCGATACTGTTCCACATAGAAGACTGATTAATAAGCTGGGTAGGCTCGGGGTGGGTCAGACGTTGGTCAACTGGGTGGCAAACTAGTTGGCGGGCAGAAAACAGAGAGTAGTGGTAAACGGTATACAAACAGAGAAGATGCAAGTCACAAGTAGCGTACCTCAGGGATCAGTCCTGGGGCCAGTCCTCTTCAATATCTTCATCAGTGACATTACAGATGGACTGGAGGGTAAGGTTTGCCTGCTTGCAGATGACACCAAGATCTGCAACAAAGTAGATGATCCAGATGGGGTCTGCAGAATGAGAAGAGATCTGGAAAAACTGGAAAAATGGTCTGAAGAGTGGCAACTGGGGTTTAACGCAAAGAAGTGCAGGATCATGCACATAGGGAAGAGAAACCCTGAAGCTACCTATTAGTTGGGAGGGGAGCTGCTGGCAATCACAAGGGAAGAAAGAGACTTGGGCATCATCATCACAGATGACCTGAAATCATTCAAGCAGACCACTAAAGCAGTAGCTAAGATTAGAGGGATGTTGGGGTGTATTAGTAGGGGTATCACAAGTCATAAGAAAGAGGTAATAATCCCTCTTTACAAGACACTGGTAAGACCCCATCTGGAGTACTGCAGGCAGTACTGGAGGCAGCACCTGCATAAGGACATTAACAGAATGGAGGCAGTCCAGAGAAGGGCAACCAAAATAGTGCAGGGACTGCATCAGAAAACATATGCAGGCAGATTAACAGAGCTCAGTACAGTATGTATATCCCAGAGCAAAGGAGGGAGAGGGGCGATATGATCGAAACATTCAAACATCTTTAGGGCATTAACAACGTGAAAGAGTCTAACATGTTTCAATACAAGAAAAATAGCAGGACAAGAGGACACAGCATGAGATTAGAAGGAGACCGATTAAGGGGTAATGTGAGGAAGTTCTTTATCACAGAAGGGGTGGTGGATGCATAGAATGGCCTACCTCAGTAACTGGTGGATATGAATACAGTGCAGGGCTTCAAACAGGCATGGGATAGGCATAAGGGAGCAATATAGATGAGTATGAATAAATAGGCCATTGACAGAGTAAAGGCCTATGGCACATTCATAAGGTAGAAAAAATGGGCAGACGGGATGGGCCTTGCGGTCCCTATCTGCTGCCAACATCTATGTTTCTATGGAAGCACAACAATGAAACATAAGAAATGCTACCTACAACTATGGTAACTCTGAATACTCATCTTCAGCGAAACCACTTCAAGCCACTAGCACTCGCCAGGCTAAGCATTAATGTACCCTAACATACTGTATCACGACACCCATTACATGTTGTGGGTGATTAGGCCAGTGGAAAGCAATTAAAATGTTAATGAATACTGATGACTTGTTTGGCAAGCTGTTAGGATTATGCATTAGATTTTTACTACAGGACAAGGGATTGCACCCATAAGCACTGCTGCATGCTGGAAACAACTGCAGACAGAGATGCTTGGATACTGCATTATTCATATGCAGTGCCATTCTGACTTAAAATAGGATAATTTGGTTGGCTTAGATAATGATTATTTGATTTGATTATCTCATTACCTGCCATCCCTAATCAGGACTAGAGATCAGCAAAGTGGGGAAGCTTCACTACGTGGAACTGTTTGCAGTTTCCCAACTTTATGTATCACGAAGTGGCACTGCACATAGTCCTTTTCCTGACAAAGTTCCCAACTCACGAGGTGAAGACTACAACAGTGGTACTTCACTAGCAGTGAGCACAATGTGTACTACAGTTCTTCGCTTGACAAAGTTCCCACTTCATGAGGTGAAGACTACAGTACACAAAGTGGCAATATGCCACTATATGTCATTCTTTGAGTTGTGAAGTGGGTACTTGGCCAGTCGATGAGGCACTTCACTGGCAAAGTGCCACTGTGTTTATATACTTTTCTTTAAAATGTTAAAAAATCACCCCCACATAGATATGTTATCCATCTTCCCTTCCACCAGCCCCAACCATAAAAATGAAAGCCCCAATCGTCACCCTCAAAGCACTCATATCTCCCTTCTTCTCCAGTCCTGGCAGAGCTGCATAATTTTGCACTCTTCCCTTCGTAGCCACAGTTTAAATTACAACCCTGCCACCAACCTCCCCCAACCCAAGTTAGTGAACCAAGATGGAGAAGAAACCCTTGGCACACTAGCAGCTGTTCATCCCCAATCACCCCAACAGGATATTAAGTGATACCCAGTCAGTCAGTGAGGTATCTGGTAAGGAAGAAAACTGTCCTTCTCTGGGGTGACCAGCCACTAGTAGCTTTCTGTCTTGTAGGGTTGACCACCTACAAATAAATGAAACTGGTGATGTGATCCTATAGCTACACACTAAGTCAATCAGGTGTTACTACAAGAACATGTGACCAGTTTCTTTTATGTGATAGTGGCCAGCCTAGGAAGACAGAAGACTGTCAGTGTCTGGTTGCCACGGAGAGGAACGGCTCTATTCAGGACACCTCGCTGCCCACCCAGATGTTACTTAGTACTTAAGAGGTGGGGGTGAAAACACCATCTAGATAGCAGGTCAATGGTTAGAGTAGGGTAAAACTGGGCAGACTGGATATGGACTGATGATCTTTTTTCTACCGACATTGTTTATGTTTCTATGTTTACCCTTTTGGGGTAAGTGGGTGGGGTGAATGGGGTAGGGTGCCCGATGGTGGTGGGATGGGAGTCTAGCCTTGTTATCACAGTGGGCTGGATTGGGCTGGGGGAGGTGAGTGGTGGGATTGTACTGTATACTACATCACCAAAGTGGACACTGGGTGGGGAGAAGGGTACTAATAATATGCCAGTTCGCTGGACTGTGAAGCGAAGGGAGATATGAGTATTAGAAGGGTGGGGTGGGGCTTTCATTTTTATAGTAGGAAATGGCACTATACAACCTTTCTGAATTACAAAAAAGCTAATATCCAAGGTTACCTGTTGGAATTTTGGATTATGCAAGCATCTCTAACTGCAGGTTTCCACTGCAGTGCTTTTATGACAAATGAGAATACGGTACTTTAACCACATAAACCATCCTCCCATTCATGCAAAGAAGTTCCACCCATTCTAGTGGGTTTCCAGAGAACCACAACTAACTTCCTTGTCTTTTTCTTTCTTTAAAATAAAAAAACTCATCGCCTCAGGCTAACAATGAACATCCCTTCCCACTTTATTTACACAGTTTCATGCCCCCTTCTGTCCTCCAGTGCAGAGCTCTTCCGGGTTGATCCATGATACCCAGACACCTTTCATCCCTGACTGCACCTGCCTCTATGTAGCCTTGGTTCTACTCACTAGATGGGGATGGGAGGGAGGATGGGACAATTCCCGAGTTACTGTGCTGTGACAGGCAGCTTGGCAGGAGGCAGTGCAGGGCCTAGATCTACTGGGGTCCATCTCTGCTACACTGGGGCCATTTCCCTTGTTTCATCCAGCCCCTAGATATTCACATGAAACAGTCTCAGTGCTGGTGCACACATGTGGGCGGGTACACAGTAAAACTGGTAGATGTCCCCCTCCCACCGTGCCTCCACTACACTTTCATCTGTGGTCACCCAGGTGGCTGGACTGCATCGGAGGCAAGTACCCTCTCTCCCTAGAGGAACAGAAAATCTTTTGGGATACTCAGTCCTCCTCACTCCGATAACCCAGGTTCACTTCTGAACTCGGGCTGCCAGTGTCATGAACGATGGCACTACTATTACGTTGAAGGACCTGTTAAATTCCACTTTTTCAAACTGGGTAGGAGGACATCTGGAAGACAGATATCAATTGACTAGTTTTAGGTCTAATGTATTTGTCTATTTATGTATTTACTGCAGTTAGTTTATATTACTCCAGGATGGCCTAATCATCTGGGAGCAACCCCCCTGGCCCATCACCCCGGCCTCCTATGTACTTACTGTCACTCAGATGTCTCTCATGGCTTCCCCCTGAGGAGGGGTGGCCATAAAGTCGTGGAATGGATCCTCGGATGGGAAGCGCATCATGAGTTGGGTACAGGGCCTGTGAGGGGTCAGTCCCATCATGCTGGCAATCCATACTTTTCTCCTCCATTTTTGTTGCTTCCCCCAGGGAAGATGGCCTGCAGTGCTGCCTAGACATCTCCCATGTACGCTCCCGTACACAGGACATCAGCAACTGCTGCTCCTCCCAGCTGCGAATGCTGTCCCTGGTGCCCGACCCCAGCCACCGCTAGGTCAGAGACTGCAGCACTCCCTGGAGAAAGACAGCAGTCCTAAGGACCGCTCAGTCCTCCTTTCCCCACGGCCAACCCTCCGATGACTCGAGTTTGCTCCCGAACCTGGGTCATCGGCATCACAAGCAGTAACTCTACCACCGTGCCAGCAGGCTAGCAGAGATCTAATTTATTTGGTGACCTGATGAGTATCATAGACCAGAGAACCTTTTACAAGCACGACTCAGACCACTGCAAAGTGACGGCTACACAGAAAGTTAAAACACAGTGAGATAGGCCAGCCCAATGGTGTGGAGGGCTGAGGCATCCATGCCTTACCTCCTGTCATGCTGGCGACCCGTGTTTGTGGTGCGAGCAGGTCGCTGGGGGTCGGCTGGGGAGAGAGAGAGGATTGAGCATCTGGAGGAGAGCTCTCCTCTCCCAGGGAGGGAGGACTAGTGTTCCCTTGAATGACTGCCCCAGGTGGAGGCTTCATGGCGATGCAGGGTCTGTTGGGCGCCTGAAAAGGGAGGGTGCTGAGGGACTTCTGCTGATGCGCAGCATGCCTCCACGCACACACATCTGGCTGTTTGTGCCCCAGCAATGGGGAAAGGGAAAAAATGGAGGAAAAAAACCCCGGCAGCAGGACGACGTCTGTCCCTCTGCAGGCTCCGCACCCGGCAACCGGTCTGAGGTAAGTCCCGGTGATACCGGGTGACAGGGCTGGGGGGGGGACAGAAGGGGGCAGCCGGAGCCGAGGAGATAAATACAAGAATTGAAAAGAAAAACAGTGAGATACGTTGATTAGAGTGTGAGACAATTACCAGCTGTTTAGTAGTTGAAGCATTACAACACAGCAATGAGGTACACTGACAGGAAGAATCATTCATTAGGTATGAGGTATGACTAATGATTTAGAATAACAATTGCAAAAGCCAGCAATTGTTGTTTTTACCTAAGCTGCTAAGTTGTGCATAAACATAAAATTCATGAATGCTGTGATAATTTGTATGTTGCATGGTAACGCAGAACAGGAGAGGCTATAGACCAAAAAAGCAGGGAGAGCTTAACAAAAAAGTCACTGGTGGTCAAAAACAGTGGGCTTAATTAATGGGGAAAAAAAAACTGAATCTGAGGGGAGTTTCAGCCCCGCCCCCCGAGCCGTTCTTGATACAGAACACTACCAGTTGAGGCCATGCCAGCTACAAGTCTGCTGGAGGTATCTACACACTCACACTACTCAACTGTACCTACAATCCAATCTCTCACCTGCACCCACACTTCCACCCTCACAATTGCAGAGACACACACACACACACACTCTCTCTCAGCCCTCACCAGCAACCACACTTACACAGTGACCTCTCTCCTGCACCAACAGTCACACTTCTACTCTTCCCAATGAGCCAACACAAATTCCCCTAACCCTTCTCTGCCCCTATACATCTTAACATCAGCCATGCTAGCATTCACAGCTGTCTGCTTTGGGCAACTGCATGTTTTTAACGTGAATCCAGTGTTACGGGGGAAGGTCCTTGTCAGTGCAACACTGCTTTTCGCCCAGTGCCCATACTCTTAGCCCATCATTTGCACCCGCAGTCACACTTGCACTCTTCACATGCATCCACACGCAGACTCCTACCACTTACCTGCACGCATGCTCATCCTTCTACCCCACAACTACACCCCCACATAGACATCTACCCCGAATGGTTTACTTCAGCCATGACACCAGCAGTGGCAGATCAGTGCCCCCCCCCCCCGAGGCATGGTCAAGAGTAGGGTGACCATATGTTCAGGATGAAAAACCTGGACAAGTGTGCAAAGGGTGAGATTAATTTTTACAGTGGTGCAGTTTGGGGCTTATACTGAACATAAAACATACTTCTGTTAGGCCCCCCTACTTGTGACTCTAGGAAAAAAATATCCCTCTTTGGTAAAAACAAAACATGTTACAGTCCCACAGTCACTCACAGTTGTCACTGTCATTCACAACACTTGTCTGATCACAACATTACTTAGGCTAGCCGAGTTAACTGTTCCATCACAAACTGTAGGGACAACAATCAGTTAATGAGCAGTGTTATGTAATAAACAATTCCAGCTGTCACATACTGAAAGTCCATCTGAGCAGCAGCGTATCTCCATCTCTAATCAGCTCCATTTTTAAAACATTATGTTTAGCCCCTAAGGAAGGGAAGCGATCGTATTTTGACCCCGAGGGGCTAGCCACTCAATCCCTTCCACTTCCTGACTCTCCGATCCACCCCCACGCTCCGACATTTTGTGATGTCATTATAGGACGAGTGCAGGGGTGTGCTCCATACAAGTCTATGAAGTGTCATTTTAAACGCTATTTTCCCGATTTTATTCCAGGTACAAGTCAAAGCCAGTATAAAAGCAACAAGGCCTTGTCACTTGAATACAGGCTTCAATTTGTACCAAAAGTCCAATTAAAATGGGAAAAATGGCTTTTAAAATGTTTTTTCATTTATTTATTTCATGGTTCGGAAATAATCTTTGAGCAGGGTGCTCGTTTTCAAAGGTTCCACGTCAGTATTAAACAATACAATACATACATACATTTACACATACTGTACATACATACATACATTATAAGAACTTCAGTTCACAAAAAAAATAGAAGGGAGCACATTTTACAAAGGTAAAGGAATAATTCAGGCAACACCATGCAGAGTCACTGATAACCTGACATATAGCAAGTAAGGAATAAGTCAACCATGGCAATGTTCAGGCAAAGAATTAGTTGACTTATAGCAGATGCCCAAGTTCAGAGTACCCCTGACACAATGAGTAAAGTTAACAGATGTTCACTTTATTGTTCAACTGGTATAGTAAAACACTTCATTCAGTTTCGAAAAACAAGTGCAAGGCAGCCTGTTGGGTAGGCTCTGTCGAGGGGGTGGCAGCCTAGAGAGTAGGCTCAGTCCAGGAGTTGGAGGGCTTAGATGAGGAGAAGGAGGAGAGGGAGACTAGTGGGAGAGATCAAACTTAGGCAAGAGGGAGTAGAGGGGTGGGGGATGGAGGACAGAACAGTAATGTAAGTGGGGGGCTTTGCGTTAAAAGGGAGGAAAGGTAGAATGGGAAAGAGGAAAGGCAGATACAAAAAGGGTAAGGGTGGGAAGACTGGTACTAGCAAGAGCTCAGGGCGTAGGAGGAGAGGAGAAATTTATTAAGTGCGGTTAGATGCAACGGAGGAACTCCCATTCAGGTAAGGGAGCCTCGTCTTTGTTTTGTAGTGCACTGAAAATGGTGCTCTTTAAAGGTGAAATGCTAAAAAAATCTGTTAGAAAACAAACTCTGAGTGGTGTCTTTTTTTTATACTTGGTTCAGAGTTATTTTAACTAGAACTGTTGTCATGACACTCAGTTAAGGATTTTTCATTTTACCTTGATGTACGTCCATATGGAGACCCATTGAAAACCGCCGTTTTAGAGGATAGCCCTGTCCACAGCGATCAGCTTGACTTCCAAGCTGCAAGACAGCATGACGTCACAGACTCCCTGCTGAGCTGACAGGTTCACTCAGTCGTCAATCGTAAGAACTGTGTGGCGCGAATCTCTGTCACTCTTCACTTTGGGCATAGCACTATAATGTAAATATTTTGTAATCTCCGTCTTAGATGTCCGTGGGGAAACCAGAATGAATGCCGTAACATGTCTAGTTAGATCCAGTTCCATCAATAGTGCTATTTCTGTCGGTGACGGCAGTCAACTGTAAATCAGATTCAGATGTTGGTGACCCCGTGCCAGCTGACTGCCCATCTTTGCCTGGCATTATCATCTGCAACCTTTTATGTAAATGATTTAGCTCCCACAGCCATAATTTGACACAGCTTTGTCTTTCTAATCCGTGCTGGTCCTGCACCACAGTGGCTGTCAAAGTGGCATAGGATACATGTCCTTACAATCTGGGGTATATCCGTACAGTGCTAGATTTCGTATGCACAGCAATGAGATCAGAAAGAAAATAAGGTACCAAAAACTACAGTGTATTTTTATCTTGGCAGCTTAGACCTGTTACATTTACTAATAGTCCACAAACAAACTGACAGCCTATTATCACAGGATCTCCCCATACTTGTCAATCTTCAGTGCTAGCCTGGGTGCATGGGGATCACAATCTCAGGTCGTGCCCCAGAGCCCCAAACGATGAGAACCGTCATAACAGTGTGACAGATTGGAGCTGGTGAATGCAGCTAAAGACCAGAGAACAAATAAATAATGTAGACTAGCAACAGTTAAATACTTTTTTTTAAAAACGATCACATCAGAATCACCAAAAACAGATAACCTATAGCGCACAAGACCATTCATGGATTCACTGGTTACGCGCAGCTAGCAGCTGACACAGATAAACAAAAAAGTCAGTGAAACAACAAGATACAGTAAGAGAAACATTAAAAAAGAAAGCAGGTCAGGTGTGGTTGAGGGTGGGGGAATGTGTGAATAATATAGCATTATTCACTGATGGACAGCGCTACTGATGGAACCGAATCTAACTATACACATTACGGCATTCATTCTGTTTTCCCCACAGATATCTAAGACAAAGATTACAAAGTATTTACATTAGAGTGCTATGCCAAAAGTGAAGAGACAGAAGTGACAGAAATTCCCGCCACACAGTTCTCACGACTGACGGCAGAGTGAATCTGTCAGCTCAGTAGGGAGACTGTGACGTCATGCTGTCTCGCGGCTTGAAAGTCAAGCTGAGCATTGTGGACTGGACCATCCTCTGAAGCGGCAGTTTTTAATGAGTCTCCATATGGGCGTATACCAAGGTAATATGAAAAATTCTTGACTGTCAATACAACATATTCTAGTGAAAATTACACTGAACCAAGTATAAAAAGACACCACTCAGAGTTTAAGTTTTCTAATAGATTTTATTAACATTTCACCTTTGAGGTTACATTCTGTGTGAGCGATTGGGCTGCATGATGTCACTGAAGATATCAGTGACAGCGCTTTCAGGTCTTGGTGTAGGGTTTTAGACCTACATAAGCCTGGGGTTGATCCTCTGTGTTGAATATTTTTTCTTTCTCATTACAATTTGTGTTGTATGGCAGAAATTGTTAGATGTCATAGCAGATATAGCGCAGCATTTCAGCACAGCTAAATAACAGACCTTTAGATAATTGAACTTTGTCCTACAGTATGTTATAGTCAGTTATATTAGTCCCAGCTGAGGCTTGCCACCAAAAGAATTGCAACTCACTTACCTATACTCCACAGGAAATGCATGTCATTCATCTGCAGCTCAGTGGCACATTAAATGTGTGTTTGCTTAATAAGCAAATAATCAGTGGTTTAAATTCAGGCAGATACAGTTCAAATCCTGGCAGGGACTGTTTTTTAAGATGGAAACTCACTTTAGTGGTAATTCATGGTGGTGTGAAATTGGAATAGTAAATTATATGAGAAGGAAATTTAGCGAAGAACAATTTGTGAAGATGAATTGCCTACTGGGATTAGATCCCCAGATGCCTGTTTTCCAGGTTGTGACTTAACCTCTACTCCACAGGAACTGCAATTTCCATACCTACAGCTCAGTGGCACACTGAATGAGTGTTTGCTAAGCAAGCAAAGGATTAGTGGTTTGAAGCCAGGTAAGCACACTATATATTGTATTTTAATACACAATTATTTTACACTTTACTCACCTTATTTGGCACCTTCAGTACCATTGCCACTTAATAATTTTGTTAGACTGTGTCCCAGTTGCTCACAGTACTTGCCTCACCTAGCCTTGCTGCACGTTAGAAACATAGAAACATAGAATTTGACGGCAGATAAGGACCTCTTGGCCCACCTGGTCTGCCCATTTCCCTACCTGATGGATAAGCTATAGATCCTAGTTAACCAGCAGCCTACTTCTTCCTACCCCCACCCCCTAGAATTGCCTTATGACTGTCCCATGCATGCTTGAATTCCACCACTGTTTTTGACTCCACAACCTCCTCTGGAAGGCTGTTCCATACATCCACAACCCTCTGTGAAAAATACTTCCTAAATTACCTCTGAGCCGCCTCATCTTCAGATTGTGCCCCTTGTTCCTGCACACCTCTTTTTGAAAGATGCTACCTCTTGGACTTTGTTGATTCTTTGAGGTACTTGAAAGTTTCTCATCATGTCCTCCCTCTCCTCCTTTCCTCAAGGCTGTACATATTAAGCTCCTTAAGCTCTCTCTTCATATGTCTTCCGGTGCAGACCCTGCACCATTTTAGTTGCCCTCCTCTGGACAGCTTCCATCCTGTCTATGTCTTTGTGGAGATTGGGTCTCCAGAACTGCATGCAGTACTCCAGATGGGGTCTCACCAGCTGTCTGTACAGAGGGATAATAACTTCCTGTTTTCTACTGGTGATGCCTCTCCCTATGCATCCCAGTATCCCCCCAGCCCTCCTTGCTGCCCTCTCACAGTGCTTGCCCACCTTTAGGTCATCTGATATGACTACCCCCAGGTCCCTTTCCATTTTTGTTGTTGTTAGTATCTCACCCCCCATTGTGTACTCTTCCCCTGGGTTTTTGTTTCCCAGGTACATTACCTGCACCTTCTTAGCATTGAATCTAAGCTGCCATACATTGGACCATTCCTCTAACCTTGCCAAGTCCTTCTCATCCTTTCCACCCCACCTTGTGCATCAACTCTGTTGCAGATCTTTGTGTCATCTGCAAAGAGACATACTTTTCCTTCCAGTCCCTCTGCAATGTCGTTTATAAAGACATTGGAAGAGGACCGGTCCTGATACTGAACCCTTTGGTACCCCGCTAGTAACCCCCCTTTCTTCAGAGTGGACTCCATTTACTATTACTCTGTCCTATTCTCCAGCCAATTCTTTACCCAGGCTGTCATCTTGGGACCCACTCCCAGGCTGGCTAACTTGTATATTAATCTTTTGTGTGGGACTGTGTCAAATGCCTTGCTAAAGTCTAGGTAGGCCATGTCCACAGCCCCTCCCTGATCAACTACTTTGGTCACCCAGTCAAAGAAATCTATCAGATTTGTCTGGCATGACCTTCCCGCTGTGAATCCATGCTGCCTTGGGTTCTGTGCCCCTCTGGCCGTTGCCATGGCCTGAAGTAATGAGTGAGTCTGGCTGCTGCCGATCGGAGTGTGGAAATGTCTGGGACCCTACCTGGTTTCCAAGTTGCCACAGCCTGCTGCCCCCCCCCCATCTGCACTTATTTAGCTCAGCATTTGCTTCTTTTTCTGTTGGTGACACTGCTCTGTTTTTTTCCTACAGTCAGTGGGTCACTTAGGATGGTGAATAGACTTGGCTTGTGGGCAGGCAACACCATCAGCACAATGCAGTGCTGCTGCTGCTGCTCCTGCTCTATGGTCAAGTGTCCACCTAGACAAATCTCTCTCTCTCGCTCTCTCCCCCAGACCACTGACTTCCAGCTGAGGGTGTAAGCTAGGGATGTCACGATAACTTGATATGATGATATGAACATACGAAATTTGCCAGCAGATAAAGGCCTAGAGGTCTATCAAGTCTGCTCGAATGTGCAGCTAGCACCCCTTATTCTGCAGCTGCCCCTCCCTTCCACCCTTCCCCTTCATTGACCCTCCTCCTTGTCCTGTCCCATCCCCTTTTGAAGCAGTCCACTGTTCTACTGGATACCACTTCTGCAGGTAACGCATTCCACCCAGCTACCACCCTCTCTGTAAAAAAGTGTCTCCTCATCTCCTTCCTGAACCTTCCTCCCTCCAGTCTCATATCATGGCCCCTGGTGTCCCTCCCCTCCCTTACTTTGAACAGCCCCTCTGTACCTATCGTGTTTATTCCTTTCATGTACTTAAAGGTTTCAATCATGTCCCCCCTGTCCTTCCTCGCCTCCAGTGAGTACATGTTCGACTCCCTCAGCCTCCTCTTGTATGATAAGTACCCCAGCCCCTTGATCATCTTTGTCACCCTGCGCTGCACCCCCTCCAGTAACTTAATGTCCCTCTTCAGATACGGGCGCCAGTACTGCATGCAGTACTCCAGGTGCGGTCTAACTGATGACCTATACATCACAATAATTACCACAGACCATAATTTATCATTGTAAAAAAAAAACTATATTGCAATTATCAAGCAGCACAATATACCACAATGTACAGTGATGAAGCCTCTTCGCTTGCTTTTCCGGCAGTGTGTCCCTTTCCAGCTGCAACCAGGATTTCTGATTCTCCACCATTCTCCTATCAGATTTTCACTATTTTTCTTTAAAATCAGAAATGCAGTGCTGGCCCAATGGCGTGGAGGGCTGAGGACCTGGGTGCCTCACCTGGCACCATGCCAGCGACCAGGGTTTGGGAACAGACCCAGGTCACTTGGGGACTGACTGCGGGAAGGAGGATTGAGCATCCATGACAGCTCTACTCCTAGGGGAAGGGGGACAGCGCAAGTCACTGTTCAGTCACCACCCAGCAGAGGCTGAACGATGTGGCCATGACAGCCTTCCTACTGGCCGGGCACAGGGGATGGGTACATGCGATATCTTTATGTCACACACCTGTGACATCACATGTGTGCCAACCTGAGGGATGACGAAAAGAAATGGGTGGAAAAAAGATATGTGCCCTGGCTGCCTTACATAAAGGCTTTAAACAAAGTCCTCGGACATCTACCCATGTGATCCCAATGGTGAGACGGCAAGTTGAGGGCCCAGGATGCCCGAAGGTAGAAGCTGGTGGTGACCGGGTCCAAACAGCTATATGAAAAAAAAAAAATGCCGCTGATCAGCGTGATAATTAATATAGCGTGATAAATTTTACATAAATACCATGATACAAAAAATTTGATACCATGACGTCCCTCGTGTAAGTGTGAAGTGCCTTAAATGAAAGCAAAGAAACAATGTGTACCATGCACAACTAGAGAGATCTGGAGTACAGGAGAAAGAGGAATCTCAACACCCACTACCCCCGCAACCTTTCATTGTCTCGGCAGCTGCCAAAGCACACTACCTTGGGCTTCCCCATTTTATGCTTACTTTGCTGTTGTGGTGCTAACTTCATATCTGCTAATGTGTGATGGTCCTGTGGATGGGACTCTCGCTACATCGCCACACCCCAGACACAAATACTGAGGTGCTGGTTCCATTTTCTTCTTCTGCAGCAAGACTCCCACTACTCCCCCCAACTCAGCACTTAAGTTGCAGGATCCATCACTGTGCAGCATCCCCGCAAAGTGAGGCATGGTATATTTATCTTCATCCCTCCTTAGAAGCTCACTGAGCGCTGTGCCTGTCTACCTCCTCCCAGCCAGGACTTTCAACCATGTTTTCTCCACTTCCATTTGCCAGACTGCTGTGCTATTCATTGTGTGTCTTACTGTTCTGTGACTGGGATATTTCTGGGCAGGCGAATAAGCAGAGGAACAATCAAAAGCAGTCCTTGAGGAAATGAGGAAATTTCCTGTTTCAGCTCCCAGTCAAACTCGTACTGCTAAGATCCAAATACACCTACCTGACTTACATCAAGCAGGCTTAGAAAAGATGTATATAGCCATTGGTATTTTTATCCTCAGTATATCATCGGACAAATAAAATACAGACACGACCCTTTCTCTGGAAGAGCTAAATATAGATGCTCCATCGAGAACATAGGTAAGTCCAGTTTTCTTTGCCATCATTTTGTGATCTCTAGTTTTTGAAATATGATTTATTTGATTCATTTTCAGCAGGATTTTGAAAAGTGTATCTGTCACAGAGCTACCAGTCCTTTTGTTAAAGCTGTCTTTAAACTACAGTGTTAGAACATTCATTAGCTGGTCTAACAGCGTCAGCCAGTCAGGTGCAGTTGCCTCCAAAATGCTAGCACTTGCATTAAAACAATGACGCATGTGTCATTATTTTTGACACAAGCTGCCGCAAACTGCAGCAATTGTCACACACTGCTCACAGCACGTGGGTGACACCAGTGCATTTTATTTCCCCCTCAGACATGGGCGGATCTTGCTCCTACGTCAGAGCCTCTGAAAATGTTATTTATTTATTTAGACTTTGGTAACCATAAGGAGATCACTGGGATGAAGGTCATTTACAGGGATGACCCAGACATTACACAAGATCAGACAGAGACACAGATACTGATAAGTGATTGAATAATTACATTCCTAATATCCTGCCTCTTAGCTTTAGCACAAGTTCAAAATTCTGTAACTGTGTTAACTTTCAAAGAAACCCGAATTACAGTACTGTAGAAAACCTCTACCAAAAATCCCAACCCTGAGAAGAGTTCATTGAAAACACCAACTTAACTACCGTTTGTGTACAAATTTAGCTCCTAGCTCTCCATCATATATACGAACGTATGAAGAAGCCAGCAGAAGAAGGCCATTTGGTCTATCAAGTTTGCTTCGTGGCAGGGTCCACAGCTTGAGCTACTGTCCTGCCCTCCCTCCCCACTCTTCCCATCCTCCTACCCATGATCCTTACTTTTCCCCATGCCTATCCCAGCCTCTCTTAATGCTGCCCACTGTCTTCAATGAGATGACCTCTTCCGGCAGTGCATTCCAAGTGTCCACCGCCCTCTCTGTGAAGAAGTGCTTCCTGACTTCCCTCCTAAACCTCCCACCCTCCAGCTTAAGACTATGCCCCCTAGTGTTATGGTTGCCACTCAGCTTAAAGAGATTCTCCTTATCAACCTTATGTATCCCTTTCAAGTACCTGAAGGTCCCAATCATGCCCCCCCTCTCTCCTATCTTCCAGGGAGTACATGTTCAGTGCCCTCAACCTCTCCTCGTATGCCTTACCCTGCTGACCCACTATCATCTTTGTAGCCCTCCTCTGGACCTTCTCCAGCATGTTACTGTCCTTTTTGAGGTGTGGGCACCAGTACTGAACTCCATACTCTAGATGTGGCCTTACCAGTGACCTGTACAAGGGTAGTATAACCTCCTCTCTCCTACTACTGATCCCCTAGATATGCATCCTAGCATCTTGTTTGCCTTTGCTGCTGCTTTCTTGTATTGCGTGGAGTGCTTCAGATCACTAGTGATCATCACTCCAAGGTCCTTCTCCTCCTCTGATGCAGAAACTTGGACTCCACCCAGGTAGTACTCTGTCCTGGGATTCTTGGCTCCAATATGCATAACTTTGCATTTCTTGGCATTGAAGTCAAGCTGCCAGATCCTGGATCACCTCCCTAGCTTTTCCAGATCTTCCTGTAGGTCTTGTATCCCTTCAGCTGTGTCCACTCTCCCACAGAGCTTGGTGTCATCTGCAAATAAGCACATTTTGCCCTTAATGCAGTCCCTAATGTCATTGATGAAGACAGTGAACAACACCAGCCCCAGCACAAAGCCCTGTGGGACCCCACTGGTTACCTCTCTGGTACCAGATAACTCTCCCCCCACAACCACCCTTTGGGTTCTGTCCCTCAGCCAGTTTTCCACCAATCTGGCCATCTTTTCCCCAACTCCAAAATCCACCAACTTCCTGATCAACCTTTTGTGGGGCACAGAGTCAAAGGCCTTGCTGAAACCAAGATAGAGGATGTCTACCGCTTGGCCCCTGTCTACTGTCCTAGTGACACAGTCAAAGAAGTCAATCAGATTCATTTGACACAATCTCTCCCCCCCCCCCATGAATCCATGCTGCCTCGCATCCTGGAGACCATGCTCCTGTAGATATTCCACCAACCTTTCCTTTAGTAAGGCCTCCATGAGCTTACCCACAATGGAGGTCAGACTGACTGGTCTGTAATTCCCTGGGTCATTCTTAGGACCACTTCTGTGGAGGGCGCACTACACGTGCTGTTCTCCAGTCCTGTGGTACCACGCCTGACTCTAGTGAACTATTAAATAGGTCTGCCAGTGGCCCTGCCAGCTCCTCAGCCAGTTCATTTAGTAACCTTGGATGTACTCCGTCCGGGCCTGGTGATTTGTCCACCTTCAATGCCAGCAGCCCCTCCCTCACTCTAACCTTCTCTATCACTACATCTGTGTTCCCCTCCCTCCCTGCTCCTCTTTCCCTCCTGAAGGCACTGGTCCATCCTTGTCCCTGGTGAAGACAGAACAGAAGTATTCATTTAGTATCTCTGCTTTTCCCCCATTATCCTCCACCCACTCCACCCCCTTCTTAAGCCTAACAATCCCTTCCTTCTTGTCCTTTTTCTCACTTATATAGCAAAAGAAAGCCTTCTCCCCCTTTTTAATTCCTTCAGCTATCTGCAGCTCCTTCTGTGCCTTTGCTCACCGGAATTCCTCACTTGCCTCACTAGCCAACCTTAGGTAATTTTCCCTATTCACCTCTCTTTCGGTCTTCCTGAATTTTCTATAGGCCAATCTCTTTTCCCTTACTGCCTGGGCAACCCCAGAACTGAACCAGCTGGGTGCTTTGGCCCTTGTGTTCTTACCCCTGAGCCTAACGCACTCACCTGTGGCAACCAGTACTCCTTCCATAATGATGGACCACCTTTGGTCCACCACCATATCTGCTTTGATGCCTGCCAGATGGCTCCTTAGCACTTCGCCATTTTCCTGAAGTCCGCCCTTCTGAAATCCAAGATTTTGGCCTTAGTTGGGATGTTTTCTCTGCCCATGTCCAACTAGAACCACACTGTGCAATGGTCACTTCCACCCAGTGGCTCCCTGACTATTATTTCCTGTACATGCTCCTCATTTGTGTGTACCAGAACAAGAATTGCCTCAGCTCTTGTTGGTTCAGTGATGCACTGAGTCAGGAACCCACTCTGCAGTCCTTCCAGGATCACCTGATTCCTAGCAGACAGTGTGGAGGGTACACTCCTGTCCACCTTGGGCAGGTTGAATTCCCCCACAATTACCACCTTTCCTTTCCCCACAGCTTCCAATATTTGTGAGCTCAGTTCCCTGTCCCTCTCATCATCCTGACTGGGTGGTCTGTAAACCACCCCCAACCTCACCTTTCTCACTCTACTGGACCTTAACTGAACCCATAATGCCTCCACCTCCCCTTCCTCTGACTCCTCCCTCGTGTAAGTTATTCCCTCCCTGATATAAACTGCCAACCCCCCTTCCCGACTACCCTGTCCCTGTATGGTATATGGACTCACTGATTTGCTAACAGAGACAGAGGTAAATTCTGATCATTCCTCCCAACCCCCCTCCGCTCCCACTGAATCATGGCTGAACACAGTCACTAGAATTTAGAGCAATCCTACTACTGAAGGTTTATTTATGTATGTATGTATGTGTTTATGTATTTATGTATGTATGTATGTATTTATGTATGTATGTATTTATGTATGTATGTTATGTATGTATGTATGTATTTATGTATGCATTTATTCATTTATTTAAAGTTCGGTGACCAGGAAAGGCACACTGAGCTGGAGCTCACTGCCAGGTCCAACCTGGGGAAGGGTCTACAAGAGGGAGTTACACAGATACGTAGATACTGTTGGCAGATAAAGGCCACCAGGTCCATCCAGTCTGCCCATTTATGCTACCTGACGAAGTGGCCAGTGACCCTATCTGGTCACTGGCTTTAGCTTTTTCATCCCATCTCTATACAGTAATGACACATATAGCAACAACAGCAATGGGTACAAGTACAGGAAAAATAAAATGCAAGGTACAAGTAATAAATTCCAGAAAAAAAGTGTGCAAAATACAGAAGTTACAGGAGTACCAAGGATAAGAGCTAGGCGAGTGTACAGCCTATGAACCTTGGGGGTGTAGCAATACAAAAACAACAGACTACATTGAAATGTAAGCCATACAGTAGAATGAGTGGTGAAATAAGGAGGAAGGAAGGGGGTAAAGATGGCAGGAGTCATTGTAATGCTGCAGAGAAGAGGAAGGTGGCGAGCTGCAGGTGCATGCTTATGAGAAGTTGCTAGGAGTGGCATGAGAGAGAGCAGGGAGGATGAGAGACCGACAAAGAGAAGGAGGTTGTTTCACAGTGTTGGATGGCAGACAGACAAAGCAGCCCGGCATGCTAGATTTTTCAGCAAGGGATAGGTAAGAAACAAGCATCAGATGATGGGAGGGAGTAGGAGGAGGGGATGGTTGGGGTAAGTAGGGAGGAGAATGGGAATAGCGGTAAGCCAATAGTTGATTATTAGGGAGGAACAGTACGAGAGACACTCACCTCTAGATATGAGAGAGTTAGATTTGCATAGACGGAACAGTGATAGGTGAAAGAGCACTAGCTGACCCGGTGGGGAAGAGAGCTAAGGCGCTGAATGCCTTACCTCCTGCCATGCCAGCAACCCATGTTCGGGGAACGAGCACGGGCTGCCGGGAGGCAGCGGTGTGAAAGAGGATTATGTGTTTCTTGGACTGCTCTCCTTTCCCAGGGAGGGGTGGCCTGATGGCTCGGCCTCTAACTGCCACAGGGTACAGGTCAGTGGTAGTGCAGTTAGCGAGCGGCTCAGAGGGAAGGGCCATGTTTCGGCAGGACATGCGCGCCTCCATGCATACGTACTGATGTGCTGCTATGGCAGGGGCTTGGGGAGAAAAACAGAAAACGGGATCCAAAGGTGATCCAAAGGCTAAATGAAGCCGTGCGCACCTCCCCCAGACCCGCATGCCCACCCGGCTACCTGGAGCATTCTGGATTTGGACTCGGGGGGGGGGGCGGCTTTCCCCCTCTGGCCCCACCATGGTGGGGCAATCCATGGGGGACTCACTCCAGGTAGGTCAGGGGGAGGTAGATGCTGGCTAAGGGGTGGTGGAGCCAGGTGCAGAAGAGCTGCCCAAGGAGTAAAAAGCTCTACAGAAAAAAAAGAGATGGAGCACTAAGGGCAAAGTGACAAAAAAAGTTAAAAAAGGGTCCAGCCTGGCAAGTATAGACTTTGGAGCAGCACTGCAGACTACATCAAAGGTCATCTTGAAGATGATCTTGCAACGGACCAGGAAAAGAGGCATAATTTGTTGCAGTACAGCACACCAATCTTAGGGTGGAATTTCTTATGTATGGCGCCAGTGTAGGTAGAAAAGCTGAGGTTCTGGCACAGTCACACCCCTAAGTACCTGAAGTGAATACCACTTAAAGCAGATTACCATCCATCCCAAGTCTTGAAGACTAGTGTATGTTGGAGCCTTGCTAGTCTCTCTCTAGTGCCAAAAGTCAGGGAGACAGTCTGTTTTGGAATTAAGTGAGAGCTGGTTTGAGCAGAACCAGAGTTGGAGTTTGTCAAAGTCACACTGGAGTGATGATTCCAGCTCAGGGATCGAGGTACCGGAAGCAAATAGAACTCTGTCATCCGTATACAAGTAGTCATTTAAGAAGATGGAGAAAAGGACTGGGCTGAGAATGGGGCTCTGGGAGACACTGCACTGGATGGGCATGGTGGGTGGACAGAGCATCACCAACCTGGATGAGCTGGAGCTGGTCCAAGAAACAGGAGTGAAGAAACTTGACCATCGAGTCAGATAGGCCTGCACCACTTAGCTTATTCAAGACAAGAGGTGGGCCTCAGTATCAAAGGCCTTTGTCAGGTCGATGAAAATGGCTGGGTGATAAAGTCCCTTTCAGCATGGACTCAGTGACCTGGACAAGGGAGGAGATGGAGGAAGGGTGTCTGTGGAAACCAGACTAGAAAGGGGAGAGGAAAGATGAGGTATCAAGTTAGGTGGATAGCTGAGAGAGAGAGAGAGAACAAGTTTTTACTGTACCTTAGCCAGCCAGGGAGGAGGGAGATGTGCTAGTAATTGCATGGGGAGGAAGAGTTCAGGCATTTAAAGAGCTAGTACACTGCCTGATATTAATATTAACTTTCAGAAGTAATCAACTGTTATTTTTAGCATCTGAAATATTTTCTTTTCCATTTTGCTAATTTGAAGATTTTCTTTCTGACTGTACCAGGAGTGATGTGTGGAACAGTACTGTACCTGCAGGTTGATATATCTAGTTCTGTTCCCCTTCATACCTCATTGGCATTGTGACCTCAGTGATTATGACATCATGACTGACTGACCAAAGAAAGCCAATCACCTTTTGTAAGATTGGTCACTTGTGATATCACAGCACTCAATGCAGAATGAAGAGGAACAGCATTAGTAACGTCAGCTTCCAAGCTGGCCCACCGGTGCAGTGGTAGTGTTACTGCTTGCGACGCTGATGGGCCGAGTCTGGGAATGGGCCCAAGGCATCAGAGAGCTGGCAGGGGGAAGGAGGACTGAGCGTCTGATGGACTGTTCTCCTTCTCCAAGGGAGGGCTTCGGCACTAGCGAATGCCTAACCTCTACTGCTGGGTGGAGGCAAGGGAGCCTGGGGCCACAAGACGTAGGGAAGAAGAATGGCAAATGTCTATGCACCATGCATGGAAGCTTGCATGGTAGTGTGCTGATGTCACTGCACATCCACTCCCCTTAGGAAAACTTATAAGGCCCTCCAGTCTATACAGTGTGATGTCAGCAGCTTTAATCTCATTCCGGCTTCCAGATGACAGAACGATTGGAAAGAATTGTGGATCTTGGTCTCTACAAGATAACCCCCGCCCCGGTGGCTCACCATGGAGGGAGGTCATGCCACAGGCCATACTACCTGTGCAGGTAGACCTGGGGGACAGGTGTTTGAGGTTGTGGCGATCGCACAATGGGCAGATAAAGGATACATTCCCGTAGACACTAGAGTTTCACAAAGAACTGAATTAAAAAAAATATTAGCTTCCAGGGAGCTTGCTCTTTTATGTAACACACCTAATACTTCTGGGCAGAGAACCTTGTAATCAGCAAAAGGAAAAAAAAACATGCTTGCTTCAGAAATACAAAGTAAAAAAGAATAATATTTTCTGTCTGCGTTCTGTTATTGTTCTATCATTGCATCCTAAAACATACAAGGCACAACACCCACTCTTCCTACCACAGGGGATGCTGTCTGCAAAACTACATACGGTTTATATTTAACTGTATGGGGAATCACTTTGAAACTTGGAGCATTGGTACAGCCTGCTAGCGCAGAGGGATAGATGCTGCCATTTGTGGCAAGATACACATCGTTCCTGCCCCTGGGGCATATAAAGTGCAATAACAAATTTCTGTACGAGTCGTCTCTGTGGCACTGAGTGGTGTAGGTCCACTCTGGTATGCTGGTAACCAGGGTTCATGCCCTGAGCCCAGGAAATCAGGAGCAGAGACTGGCAGAGAGGAACTGAAGCGTCTACATGGATGCTCTTCTCCATGGTAGGTGGGAGAACAAGGAAATCCCCCAATACTGGCTCCTCACGGAGGTGCCATTACCAGCATGCGTGCTCGCTCATGTCAGAGGGAGCAAGGAAACTCTGGAAAAATGACCTGTCTGGAGGGCTTCAGATGATGGCCTCTGCAAGTGCTCCCCTTCCCCCCCCACCATCCAACCCTCCAAGGCAGTACTCCCGTTCTCCTAACCTTTGTCCCGACACACAAGTTACTGCCTCTCTTTTCTTCTGTCGCAGCAGTCTGTCACAGCAAAACGGGAAGGGTTTCCCAGGAGTGGGATTAATCTGGACCCAAGAATGAGAACTCAGAAAGAGCAGCCGCTGTGATGACCATAAGGAGGGAGCACTTGGGGGCTTTAGAGAGGAGCTAAACTGAGAATAAAAAATATAGCGAACACTGTTCGAGTTAATAATGTCAGAGCATTTGCTGAACTAACTTTAAAACTGTCAAAGTAATGGTGGGATCCACTATGTCAGTTGCAGACTTGAGGCCGAGTGGTACAATAATGCAAGCTTCATTCCAGTTTTTCTTTCCTCCAGTTTGCTGTGAGAAGACTGTTCTTTTTCCCTTGTTTTCATTTTGGTCGAGACAGTAATGCATCTATCACCTCGATTATACATGGAATCATTATATCTGACTGTGACCTGACTGCATATTACTTTTGTCAACAGTTCTATAAAAATATTCAGACATGTTCAACTGCTCGCTGGCCACGGGGTGGTCCCTAGGGACTGGAGGACAATGTGACAGGGAGATCCTGCCACTCTTGAGGACTGACCTTTTCTTAAATCTGTTGCATCAGTTCTTCTATTTCTTAGCCTAAATAATCCTTTACAATTTCTAGTCCATAAGGTTGGCCACCTATGGGCGCCCCCTCCCCTTACTTGACTAAGCTATAGTGTCCTCTTTAATTTTCCTTTTCCCTCTCAGGTCCTCGTACAGGGAGGTTATTGTGGTGACCTCCAAGCTGATGTAAAACAACAGGCTGTGTTCCTCGTTGCTAGATTTAGTATGCAACAGCACTATGTCATAAAATACCTTGATGTATATGCCTTCTGTGTATGAATCCTGTAAACGTTGAAAATACCATGGCACTAGGCGTTTTTGATAAAGGTAAAAAGGTAAAAAGTTTATAGGGGACTGTATTATAAAAAATTAAGTTACCGGGATAGAGCTATCAGAAAACCCCCTTTGCATTATTTAAAATGCATGTAAATTACAGATTGTTTGAGAGGCCCTTTGGCACCATGCATTCCTGCTTTACGCTGAACCAGCCTAAAAGTTCCTGGTGATTTGCATATACATCCCATGATGCTTTGCATTATGTGGGTATGTGTGATTTTGCATTTCTTTGAAACTTGGCTTACTGCCAATGCCCTTTGGGGTAACCCTTGCTTTGGTGCTTTTGCACTGAGGTTCTTTGTCTTTAGCTTGTTTTGGGGTTTTCTTTTCTTGAGCTCCCCATCACCCAGACACACAAGATCAACATAAGGAATGAATGAATTTCCACTGAAGAGATAGATCAGTAGGTGCTGACCAAGTGCGGAGGAAGGACGTGCATAGTTTGTTGCTGGAAACTGATGTACTGAAGAAGGGATATACCATTGCTTAAGGTTATCCCCTGTGGCCACTAAGGGAAGTGAATTACCTGCAATTCTATAAATAATTTTGCTTTATTTATTTTGGAATTAATTATTTTATCCTGACTTTAAAAGAAAATAAAGCCACACTGCAGTGTGCTGCACCAATCTGCTGTTGTCTGCGTCATCCTTCACTCACACCCGGCCACAGACAGCAGATGCAGTCCTGCTACCCAAGAGCAGAAGGAAGGATGAGCCAGGGAACTACAGACCAGTAAGCTAGATGTCTATAGTGGGAAAAATTATGGAGTCTTTACTAAGTGAGGAACTGGTGGACTTCCAGGAGGGAAATGGACTACAGGACCCTACAGAACATGGGTTCAAAAGGAGAAGGTTTTACCAGACAAATCTGGTCGACTTCTTTGATTTGGTGACCAGGGCAGCAGATAGGCGACAAGCAGTAGATGTGGTATACTTGTATTTATAAAATGGGTAGGGAATTTCCTGTGTCCTGATTGGCCTAAAGGGTTCAGAACACAGTGCCTTATGAAATGGCAACCAACACGTTAGGAACCTTTCCAGCAACCAGGACACAGCACACCTAAATATCCATGCCTCCCAGCAATTTTTTGAAGAAAATATTTCTAGCAGGGCAGTGGCAGCCATGTTTGTAATGTAAAAAAAGTAACACTCTTGACTTGCCATACTTTTTAAAAAGTATATTTTAAGACATTTTAAAAATTCCCTATCCCTACCCCAGCTACGACCTTATATACACTTAACTTGTTAATGTAAAACAATTAACTCCATCTACTCATCTTTTTTTTCTTTTCTGTCACTTTGCTTTTCTACTCCTGCCAGTCCTTGATGTTTAGTTGCTTGAGCTGCTGCCATAGACAACAAGAATACCCCCCAACACATTCAGTTCATCAACAGCCCAGCCTTTCACCCTCCCACTGCACTGCAAGGCCTCTCGCTCAGCCATTCTCATTTTTTTTTCCAATTCTGTTCATCACTGCCTTACCTGGACCCTCTCTAAGGGGTCGCTCAGCTCTGCCATGATCCCGCCTGCCTGAAGTCTTCAGTTCCTCCGCCGTCGGTCCTCTCCATCCGCTACCAGGCCAGCCAACCACTTGGCTCTGATTCCCCCGAGGTGGGCCCGCCTACTCCTCCTGGCACTCTATCTATCATCTAGTAGAGCGACCAGGAAGGAAGGAGAGCCAGAGGCATGAACTAAGAGACCAGACACTGAGCGTGGTTGGTCGGCCCCTGTACCCCCCCTTTGCCTACCGGGAGGCAGGGTATTTTCTTTGTTCAGCCCCTTGGTGAGGCCGTACAATGATGTTGGCATGCAGAGTGAGTGAGCCCGGCACAATCCCGCTGACATCCGCCGACACCAGACCCCATCTGTTTGTCCCGCCCCCATATGCAGCACCCCCAGCCTCCGCCAGGAGCTGCCACCAAGTGAGGAAATCCCCACAGCCCACCCCAGGAGAACAGAGCAGCCCTCCAGATGCTCGATCTTCTCCTTCCCCTGCTGATCCAGGTTTGTTCCCAAACCCGGGTTGCCAGCATGTGACGTCCAGCACCTCAACCCTCAGCACCACAGGCTGGCCCTTCTCATCATTTTTAAACAGATCTGAAACATGTTCCACTTATTTTGGTATCACTACCAATCGCCAACTCTCACTGTAGCTGCCAGTATCCAAGACAGAGTGCAGCGTGGAGCATTACATGCAGTCTGACTCATTCATTCTCATGCTGCAGAATTCTCCATGTCTCACAATGAATGGTCACTGGAATGGCCGCATCAGTCTCTTCCCAGAGTCTCAAGCCTTTCACCTTCCCACTGAACAGCCTCTTGCCCAGCTGCCCTCTCTCTTTTTTTTAAACAGGTTTGAAGAAACGCTCCCTTTATTTTGGCGCCACTACGAATCACCAAAGCTCACTGTAGCTGCCAGTAACCAAGGCAGAATTCAGTATTACATATCCTCTCTCTCTCTCTCTCTCTCTCTCGATCATTCTCACATTGCCTAATGTTCCCTGTCTTGCAATAAACAATCGCAGGAACAGCTGTATTTGTTTTGGAATATTTTGCAGTTTTTGTTAGATAGTACTGTGTTTCCACATTTTCTTTGATGGAGATTGTTTACTGCAGTGCAACTGCAGTGTGAGCTCTGCCGCAGACTGCCTGCCTGCAAGCAGTGAGCAGCATGGGGGGGGGACTGCTGCTGAACTGTGACCTTTTCTTTCTATTAAAGACTGTAGTAGGAAACACAATAATAATGGGGGGGGGGTCCACTCAATAAACAGCTGCACAAGTCTCTCTCAGTTGAAGTAAATATTAAAATCTAGATTAAGTACTCCCAACTAACAATCACAGCAGCTCCACATAACGTCAGAAACAGGGACCATTTTTTTTAATGTGTTTTCCCATTTGTACTGCACACTGATGATTTCTGTAACTTTTTTTCCTTTCTTATTTTTCTCTTGTTATTTTGCATGGGGATCCATTTTTATAAACGCAATAAAACACTCTAGGACGTTGGTTGTCATGAGTTAATGCACTTCTAGGTACTGAAGGCACGAGGCACCAACCAACACCCTATTGTATCTTATTGCTTACTTCAACAAGACCTTTAACTCAGTCCTCCACAGAAGGCTGGTCAAAAAGATGACGGACTTAGGAGGGGGGAAAACTGGCAACTTGGTTGAAGAACTGGCCGAGGGGAAGAACACAAAGGTAAGGGAAGTAACAAGTGGAGTACCTCAGGGGGTCAGTGCTAGGCCCGGTCCTTTTCAATGCATTCGTTTGTGACATAGGAGAATGCATCAAGAGCACGGTCTGCCTCTTCGTAGACGACTCAAAGATTTGTGTAAGGGTGGACACAGAGGAAGCGATAAGGCAACTCAGTGAGGATCTGGGCAGGTTGCAGGGCTAAGCCAAAGATATGGCAGCTGGGCTTCAATGCAAAAAAAAATGTAAAGTGATGCACACTGGGAAGAGGAACCTAAGAGTGGGTTACCCATTATAATCACGACTGCAAAATCGCAACTGTAAAATGGCGAAAACAGAATAGCGATTTTTATTTCAGCAACCACCACAAAATGGCAAACATGCACAAATAGCAATTTCGCCTGCCACTGTGCACACAATAACTGCAATGCGCACAAAAGGCGACCAGAGACTTGGACACTAACAGAGACTTACCGAAACTGCCGTAGTGGGAGTGGGCAACATTCAATAGGTGACCACAACATTGAGAAGAATCGAACACTAATAGCAACTGCCACATAAGCCAGATAGGAGGGAGGGGGCACCACTAGACACCAGAAGCCAGATAGGAGATTTACCGAAACAGCTTTAACTGCCATATCACACTGTGAAGCATGTCAAAATATCGACTTCAGCTATTAAAAACCAAAAAGTCAATCAGCCGAATTAAGAGTAAAGTCAATCAGTCAAATTAAAAGAAAACTATAGAAAAAAAAACCCGACATATTACTACAAAGGCCAAATATATATTACTTCAAAGTCCAAATAATAAAAAAAAAAAAAAAAGATATATGCAATCGCAGTTGCAGTTTTGTGATCAATTCACACTATTCATGTTGAGGAGAATATATTACATGCCTCAGACTTGAAGTTGAAAATTGTATGCAAGTCCTCTCAGGAAGTTATAGCGGTTGTGTGTTTCATACTGTGACACAACTGCCTGAATCCTTTCATTACTGTTATACATTTTTTAACTCATTATACCCTGGGCGGCCATTTTGTATCAGAAGAATCAATGGATGGTTCGGACTTCATACGGAGCTATTGGGTACAATGCTGCACACCTGTGCTAGTGCATTATGGGAAACAGGAAGTGCTAGAGAAGTAATCGAAGAGCCTAAAAGTCATCGTAAACAAACGAATGACACTGGACTTTTTTATTTTTATTTTAAACACTGAGGGTAGCAGCTACACAGGAGGACAGAGACAGTGTCAAAGCTTAAAGAGACTGGGACAGGAACATGCATCGTCAGTAAGAGCAAGTTGTTGTGCTTGGCTGTGCTGGGGTGGGGGGAGGGAGCATTATCTATTTCCATCATGTACTTTCCTTTGTAAATGTCTAAAATTTTTGTGGCGGCAGTAAGTTGTTCTGAGCGGGCAGGAATTTGTTGAGCATTGCCATTGTTCACTATTATTAAGGCGCCGCTATTATATGAGGCTCTAAGAAGACAACGAGCTATTAAAGCTTGCGCTATTAAATACTCGCCAATTTGGCGATCGCAATTTTATAATTGCGATTTTCACATGGAACCCAAGAGTGCAGTATGAAATGGGAAGAGTAGTGCTGCAAAGCACCATGGAGGAAAAGGACATAGGAGTCATGATACTGGAGAGCCTAAGAACAGCTGCACATTGTAATAGAGCTGAGGGCAAAACAAACAGTATGCTGGGCTGCATAGATAGGGGGATAAGCAATACATACTGGGAGGTAATCCTCCAATTGTACAGGTCAGTGGTGCGACTGTATCTGGAATACTGCGCAAGGTACTGGAGTCCACACTTGAGGAAAGACTGCAACAAGGTGGAGACAGTACAGCGCAGGACAACCAAACTGATCCATGGTCTATGGAGCAAGACATGAGAAAAGTCTGCAAGATCTCGAAAAAAGGAGGGACAGAGTGACACAATCGAGACACAGAAGTACCTATACAGGATAAAAAGGGTGGGTGCCAAAGATGAGTCTGACTATAGGCATGAGAGGGAACTCACTTAAACGTGCAAGAGGGAGATTCAAAAGGAACGTCTGTAAGCACTTTTTCACAGAAAGAGTGGTGGGCAAGTGGAACAAACTGCTGGAGACAGTGGCACAGGCCAACTCAGAGAACAGCTTCAAGCAAGGACGCAACAGGCACATGTGCTTAGTTAGAGAAAGAAAGGGCAGAAAGAAAAGAGGAGGGAATGGCCACTAGGGCAAATGCAGAGTAGTTGGGTAGGATGGACAGACTGGATGGCCCACAGGCCTTTTTCTGCCGTCATTGTCTATGTACTTAGGACTGTACTGTATCTGCTATTCTCACATCTTTTAACTTTAATATGTAACCACATGATTTTTGGGATGGCACAGGAAATAAGCTTCGGCCTACTTGGCTTGTTCATCTCCCATTTATTTTTAAGAAACTTATAGATTAAATGAATATCTAGTGCCATTTGGGGCATAACCTGCAAAGTTCCCATCCTACAGAGTGGAGCTGGCAAAAATTCTTCCAGATCAAGTTTGGGCTATAATTTTGTACTTATGAGGGAAGTGAGCTTCAAACTTTGTCATACTAGTAGAGCCGACAACAGAAGCAAGACATCTGCTAGCATTTGAGGCATGGCCCCTCAGTTCCTGCCAGAGGGGGTGCCATCTGCTAACATCCTGACACTGCTACTCTCTAACAGGAAGGTGGATCATCTTCAAAGTTGTCGCTACTAAACACGTGGGATGTCTAGCAGAGTTTAAGGCAATGACACTTGTTGGGGGGTTTGTTATTGGGGAAAAGTGGTCTGGAGCACAATTATCACCACAACAAATACTGCAGCGGAGGTTAATATGGTTCAGACAACACACTTCAAGGCATGAAATTAACTGCTGTTTAAACTTGCCTTAGTAATGAAGATGATGATGACCCAGTACCAAGGAGTGCGATACTTAGCAGCTTTTGGGGGGCGTGTAACCCCCAGAAGTCAACACCCTGGGGAATGGAATTTGCCAAAGCACACTGCAGTAAATGTTTGGCCTACAACTTTATAGCCATAAATTGTATGATATCAAATGTGGGCAATAATGCAATATGCTAATGAGGCATGATATCTGGTGACATTCTTGGGGGGGGGTCACACTGCTAGTGCCTTAAAGGGCCAGAGTTTGTCAAATTACATTTAAGCAGTAATGATGACTGAGAAGCCAGGCATTTCCTGGGGAACAAAAACTGGATGGCGTAACCCAAGGCACAGCAGGGGACCAACTCCCACCATCCAGTTGTTAATCTCAAATGAGCGACTCTGAGGTTATTGGGATTAAATGTCTAATCACAATAACAACTTTGGTTTGGGACATTTGTTTTACTTACCTTTGCTGGTTTTTGTGAGGCGAGTGTTGTGGCATTGGGATGTTGGCCATTTTACATATTCCCATGCAGTGCAACATGTAGCTGGCACCTGGATCGGTCATTCCTTAGTGACTGACGACTGATACAGTACCCAAATTCTGCACTGAGTTCAGCTTATGAATATGTAATTAGATTTACAATTCTGTGTAATTTTGTAAAGTTGACACAGATTTTTAATCTGGTACAGTGTTAGAGTCAAAAAAGAAAGTTATGGCCAGCCAAGTGGCATGGCAAGCTGAGGCAGGGGGCCTTGCTGCTCATCGTGTCAGCGACCCAGGTTTGGGAATGATCTGGGGTCCCTCGGAGGCCAGCCAGGGGAAGGCAGATCATGCATCCCACGACAACTCTCCTTCTTTGGGGCGGGGAGGAGGGGGGAGAAATTGCATACTGCTGCTCAACTGCCACCTAGTGGAGTCTAGGTAGTGTAGCAGTGGCCACCTACCTGGCTGGCTGGTTGCAGGTCACTGAGGCATGCTGCACCTTCACACAGTGCCAGGGCAGTTTGGTGTTACGGACCTCTGTTCCAGACTTGCAAGAGGGATTTGAGACCCCTAAACAAAAAACAAACTTCTTATACAAATCTGGTGTGGACTTCTTCACTGGAGTTATATCTTAACTCCTGGCTCTGGAGTGCTGGTGCTACTGTTACTGTTGTTGTTGGACTTTTGGGTGGTAGCCCTGCACCAGCACCCTGCCTGTGGTCTGTGGAGCGCAGCATGAATTCCCTGTCTTTGGCAGGATGCTGGAGACATACCCTGCAGGCCCACCACCCACCCCAAGGCATCCACCCACCCACCCATGGAGATTCACGAGATAGGCGGTAAGTCCTGGGTTGGGTGAGGGATGGGGCTGTGGGTAGCTGCTGAACAGAGGCCACCCAAGTGTACAGTGGATAAGCAGATGATAGAAAACAAAAACAAAAAGAAAGAAAGGAAGAGATACTTCATGCTGGCCCAGCAGTGTGGTGGACTGAGGCACCCCATTAGGGTTACCACCTGTCCTGGTACTGTCCTGACAGAATAAGTTTGGGCGACTCTGCTCTGTGAAAAAACATGAAAAATGCTAAATGTCCTGATCTTAAAGTAGAAAAAAATATATTTCTTACTTTCCTGTAGAAGCTGCAGAAAGTATGAAGCTGTAACTAAAATTCCTCAAAATGATAGGAAACAATATTACCAGCTAAAAACTACAACAATTAATCATGGTTTTAATTATTTAGACTAAATTGTACTGAGTAAAATTGTGTTTCAGTATAAAAGTTCCAACTCTGGGCTTCTTAAAAGGTGGTTACCTTACACCCCATGCCACACCAGAGACCTGGGTTTGGGAACAGACCAGGATTGCTCAGGGGCCCCGGAGGTTGGAGGACTGAGTGTCCAGAAATGGCTCTCCTCCTTCAGGAGGAGGGAACAGCATGTGCCACGGTTTGGTTGCCAACAAGCCAAGGCTAGCAGAGCAGTGGTAGCCACCTTTCGGAAGGCCAGATGCTGAGTGCGTGAGGCATCTTCACACAGAATGTCCGCGTCATGGCACATCCGCTGACCTCGGGAAGGGGTGGGTGAAGATGACAACGCTGCAGGCTCCGCACCACTGCTTGTGGTACCCACCAAGCCATGGTGGTCAGAAGAGGCTGCGATAAGTCCTGGGTTGGTAGGTGACGGGGCTGGGGGTCAAGGTCTGAGGGGGCCGGTTGGGAGGTACAAGTGGATAAACAAAAGGGGAAACTTCTTTGAATGACATCAACCTCTGGTTGCCCAGAGTCTCTATCCTGTAGTTCTGTATTTGTTTTCCACTCATTCTTCATTACTACAAAGATTTATATAATGGGGACAAAGGATCGTTATTCCTACTGTTCTGCTGCTCATCTATACCTGAAGTCCTAAGTATCTGATGGTGGTGTCCTAATCATTTCCGCATACTGTGAGATCAGTAAAATCCAGAGAAGGATGAGTTCAGAGGTAGAAAAGCTGCAAGGGTAGATGATGGTCAAGGAACTTAGATCCTGTAATTCTGCACATATACTTGAGCCAGAAGAAGAGACATGCAAAAAATATGTGAAATATGTGTCCAGTAGCTATCATGTTTGCTAGTTTCGCCTGAGGCATCAGTAGTTCTTTCAGGAACCCACATTCTTGCTGTCATGGGAAAGGATCAACAACACAATCTGTCCACCAAAGACCTTATCTATTTTTTTATTTATCTTCACACCAGCCTCTGCTTTTCTAATGCTCTCTCCTTTGCTCTAATTCTCTACTTTGATAAGGAAAAAAAAAAGTTTTGTTTGGTCTGATCTTTTTCTGCAGCTGGGTACTGCACAACAAAGCTCTGAATTAAAAAAAAAAAAAATCTAGCCTTCTTTCAAATGACTACAACTGTATTTCACACACTGAATATCCCATGCCAGAGATCAGATATTTTACGAGCTGCCGCAACATTCCCAGATAACACCTACACTTCAGCACAGTACTGCTGTATTCAACTTGAGCACAGTGCATCGAGATGGTCACAGACTCCACACAAAAGTGCAAGGTTAAAGGAGAACTGCAGTGAACCTGAACATAATTTTTTCCTTTAGAATCTGATTTGTCAAATACTGGTTCCAGTACTTTTAGTGTATCATTTTAACTGGTCTTTTAGTAAACTCAATGGGTGATTCTGATTTACACACTTAAGGTGGATTTTCAAAGAAACACATTTGTTTCTTAGACACAGGTGTATGAAATCTGCCCAGACTGCTAGACCACCTAAAATGTACTCTAACTTCTGTAAGTACTCCCCACCACTGGTGAAATTACACGTGTAAAAATTCTTACGCATGCATAATTTTTCTGCCGTAAATCGAGAAAGCTGTCATAAATGCGTGGGGCTGCTGGAAAACAGGAAGCAAACGTCCTGATGCATTTAATGGGATGCAGCTTGTATCAGAAATCTAGATTTAGTATTAGCCATATTGGTCCTTGCAAGAACAGATCCAGAAGCAAATTATTTGATACCTTTTAATTGACCAACATAGATGTAACAACCAGAACAAAGTGCTCTAGCTTTCGGACCAACCAGTCCTTCTTCAGAAGCCAAATGGTAGTTATTTAGAACAAACAATACTTTTAACAGCTAGATCATGCAGAAAAAACAGAAAAAATCCCCATTGGTTTAAAATACTCATTTAAAAAAATACAGATGATGATGTCAGAGAAGTTTAACAGTACCATGTTACCTTCAGCTGGGAGGGTCCCAGGGTCAAAGGTGCTTTGTGCAAAACACATACAAAGAATCCTACTGCATATAAGTTAAACTGACATAGGATAACACTGCTGGAGCAGATGACTCTTAAATCAAACTATGAGTGTCACAGTGTGTATAAGAATGTGATTACTGAAAAACAACCCCCACCCAGATTAAAGACATACTAAGATTGTCTAAGACTTCAAGAAGTTTCAATGTATGCATTATAGACAAGAAAGTTATCAGTAAAGCTGTCTTAAAACCACCAGTGCACACTGTATGATGTGTAAAACTTAGCTGGACCTATCACCCAGCTATACTCTCCACCTAGATCTCATGCCCCATAAACTTCAAAAACCTCTAGTGTATTGACAGGACTTTATAAATGATGATTAAATAAAAATTGACAGTGTTAGTGTCAAACAAAAAACTCTTGTCTAGGACCACCAAGGAATTAAGACCATGTAGCCAGATATTTATTGACATCAGTACATATCTGGCTACATGTACTGATATGTACTAATTGACATCAGTACATATCAGTACATGTAGCCAGATCAATAAATTCTCAGTATATAACAACTTGATGTACCAGAAGTGTCTAAGAAATCTGAAAAAGAGATAATTAAATTCTCTCCTCCTCTTCACACAAACAGTACGCCCTACCCCACCCCACATCCCCATAATGCAGGGGGGAGGGATAACTAACTTTAGGAGGAAACACACACACACACACACACACACTCCTAATGAACCTTCATTCACATCAATCCCTGCAATAGTTCCCCAAAGGAATTCAACTTGTCATGAAATCCCAAGTAAAAGGGATCATGTATCCTAATACCTACAGAGCAAAAATGTGACACTATTTAATCGTAATCCTATCTGTGTAGTAACATTTTCAAGGATTCTGGATAGAACCACAATGTGACATTATTTAACCTTAATCCTATCTGTGTAGTAACACTTCCAAGGATTCTGGATAGAACCACAATGAAATAAAACTGTCGCCCTCCCCAGGGTAAGGTAACTAGAAGTAAATATTAAATATGTGTGTAAGACCAGAGGTCTAACATGCCTACATTTCCACAAATCACAACATTAGCCTAATGTAAAAAGATCTGTCCAGGACACCCATGCAAATGAGATCTCGCACCCCAATATATTCAGATTAAAAAAAAAATTTGTGACAATCTATGATAACACTCCTGTATGTACAGTAACAGGCTAGGTAATCTGAATATGGCGCAACAGAATAAACCCAACTCCTGGGTGAAGGTAACAAGTGAGGAGGAATTAATATTCATTATGTGTGAAGTAAAAGTAGTAACACACTGTAACTCCATGTATCTAAACAGAAGCCTACCTCAATGTGACAGCAAGCCCCACACCTGCTATATTCACATACCTCACAACACATACCCACACACATACACCCATACACCCCCCCCCCCAACATGCTGAAGTCCTATAATATGCCAGTCTGAAGAAGAAGAGGTCTGTGGATGTCAATTTCTGTAATGTCCCATGAAACCCAGATCAACGTTTATCCCATCTGCTACCATATTGAGATGTAAAATAAGTTTAATCTCAAAAGCTCGTCTCTGTTGTGTGTTTTTTAGATTTCCTTTTAAGACCATTACTGACATAACTGAAATTGAGTAGTCAGGCTGGGAGAAGTGGTGCCCCACTGGTTTTTCAGTCTTCTTTGTTCTAATAGTTTGTCTCTGCGAGTTCATCCTAGTGTGGAGTTGTTGGCTTGTCTCTCCAACATAACCTGTTTGTGGACATCTCTTGCACTGCACTGAATAAACAACATGTTGTGATGTGCATGTATAACTCCCATGCACCTTGAATTGTCTGTTCTGTGATGTAACCACACAGTCCGAGGTGGAAATCAGCTCACAAGTCTTACAGGGGCGTTGATTGCAGGGTCATGTGCCATTGTGTGACATGGTATTCTGTTCTGGTGAAAGCTTGCTCCTAATAATTAGGCTGGATAAATTTGGTGGTTGTTTAAAAGATAGTAGTGGTAGTTCCTTAAAAATACAATTAAGGGTTTCATCCTCACTAAATATTGGGTGGAGGTCTTTAATAATCTTACACAGAAGTTCAAGGTCTGGATGATGTGCGACTACTAAGAGTATTCTGTCTGTAGCTGTCTATTCTTTATATTGAAGTAGTTGTTGTCTTGGAACTTGCGTTGCATGTTCTGTTATCCTGTCAATTTCTCTGGAAGAGTGTCCCTGTTCAATAAAGATGTTTTTCAACATAGCCAAATGTGCACCTCTGTCATCCTCATTTGAACAAATATGGTGACATCTGAGTGCTTGACTGTACATGATAGATTTTTTTGTATGGTTTGGGTGATTACTTTTCTTGTGTAGGTATCTCTGTCTGTCTGTTGGCTTCCTGTAAATACATGTATGTAAGGTTCCATCCTTAATGGCGACTGTGGTGTCCAGAAAATTAACTTTGGTGGTAGAGTACTCCAGGGTAAGCTTTATGGTAGGGTGGAGGTTATTAAGTTCTTGATGAAAATCTTGAAGTGCATCTGTGCCCTCCATCCAGATAATAAACAAATCATCAATGTAACGGAAATAAGCTAGTGGTTTATGGGGACAATGCCTTAAAAAATCCTCCTCCAAGTCTGCCATTTAAAAGGTTAGCATACTGTGGAGCCATCTTGTATCAGAAGACATGCTGCAAGGCTGTGTCTGGCCTTTGGAAATCCCACCCACCAGAGGCAAGCACCATTTTAGAACTTCCTGATGTAGGTTATGTCCCTTTTAACCACAGAATTCCATAGCAGAGCACTGGTGAATTGTGCCAACAATGTAAGAGCTTAACAAGGAAATAAACTGAATCACACAGTTCTAGAATGGCTGTATGCACCACAGTGCATGTCCCAAACATTTTACAGAATTTATTCAAAGGCCAGTAATGATGGAACAGTAACACAATGACAACCAGCACTTAAAAATACCAGCTTACAGGTTAAATGCAGTTCTCCATTACAACTGAACTGAGTTTCTCTAGGGTCCAGATGTGGGAATGCCTCCTGTGCATGTACCTGAACTGCTACACTAATAGAACAGGTTGAGAGGATTTCCCCAGCTTCTTTTGACTTCCGCTGGGTTCCTGCCTCTGTCTACAGGCTGTCCCTCTTTTAGAGGCTGCTCCTGTCAGAGATTTCTATATTCACGGCTGTGGTAGACCTGCAGCCGTTCTGATCGCTCAGAAAACAAGCGACTGTGGCATGCTTCCATTTGAATGATCCTTCTAAAACCCCAAACAATCAGAAGCGGTCTGCCACGGCCACTCACAATTCAGGGATGGCGGCACCATTTCTTGTGCCATCCGCCACTTCTGCATTCTAAAACAGAACTGCGCATGCACACACATTGTGCATGCTCAGTTCCATCAGCGTTGCCATCTTGGAAATGGCATTTTGCCATTCAACAGCATGATGCACATGTGTACTTCCATCAGCGCCACCATCTCTGCAATTGCATTTGGCAGCGCTCCTTCCCCGGCGCTCTTACAAGCTCGCTGTGGCTAGAATTTGTTTACAAAACTTGCAGCTTTGGCTGCAGATTGTTTTTCCAAATGTGTTCACACTTGGAGGAAGCACCTCAGAAAAAGATTGTTAAAACTGATTTGCTGCCACTCCCCAGGATGCATGCGTGACAATACAGGAAATGGTGTGGACGGAGAGGGGGGCATAAGCAGGCAGCACACTCTAAATTATGCAGCAGTTCCTGAAGTTTATTCCTAGTAGTCTTACAATTCTCTGGCGTATTCCCACTCTGCATTTTGCCCTGCATTTTTAGGTCTCCATCAGGAGATCACCTTTTATTACCTGTAACAAAATAATTAATAAAATAACTGCATATTGTTTAATAATAAGATAATCTGTTGAATCAATTAATGTACAAACATAGGTGAGGAGACTGCTACTCACTTACTGGCCTTAGTGTTAACATGCAAAACTACAGTTCACTGAATATTCATTTCATTTTGCTTATATCATGTGCGTAGACGTTTTTAAACGTTATTGTCACCAACCTCAGCGGTTACTTTCCTTGTTGCTACTCTGTTCTTCTTCACTCTGCGAACACACGCCACCACCACTCACGCTCATCTGGTACAGTATTCACTTACCATGGGCAAAGCCCTTCTAACCCTCTGACCATTCTTTTTTTTTATATTCAAAGTTTTTATCACATTTCAATAACATACACATTAACAGAGGCAATTACAATAGGACGAGGCTAGGACTCACAGGAGTGTCTGGTTTTACATCTGAAGATTTCATGACAGCACTAAGTTAGAAGCACAGTTTTATTCCTATGACTGAGACTGAAGGAGCAGAGGGTGGGGCCCAAAAAAAAGGTATGTGGTATCTGTCCCAGGTATCACCCAGTGTATTTTGAGATATTCTAAGTCATCAAATAATCTTTTATAGTACAAAGCTGGGGTCTCACTGACAGAAACATACAAGACCCACCTATTCCACCCGTTTCTCCTATTATCATCTTGTTGATAGAGGATATATATAAGTATTTCAAGATTTTAGATTGTATTAACTAAACCTGTCCACTCATCTATAGTTGGAGTTTCTCCTTTGAGACATCTTTCTGTAATGCATTTTTTGGCAGTAAGGATTAAAATCACCAATAACTATCTTATTGCCGGGTCCTTAAGGTTATTCGGATATAACAGAAAGAGGAATAAATGTTCAGTCAATTGTGTGCAGGTGTAATTATTTCCTTTACAGCTTGTTCTATGGAGGCTGGGAAGAGGGTGAGCCAGGGGCAGGCCCAAAATATGTTATAATGCACTGCTCATGTCTCCCCATAGTGTCTCTGCCAACCATTATTTGTTGCTGTTCCTCTGTATGTCTGTCAAATGGGGGGCCAGAAAATATCGAAATAGACATTTCCAACTCTGTTCTATCCAGGACATCCTGTGGCAATTCTGGCACGATACCTACCATTGTTCTGGAGTGAGAAGCTGCATGACTACTTTGTTCCACTTATCCAGGAATGGAATGGGGGGGGTGGGTGAGAAGAGTCCTAACGTGATGAAGGGCTGTGTATACGCAGGAGATCATGTGCATTATAGGGTCTCCCAGCAACGCAGATATGGTTAACTGGATTAGTGGATTTTCCATATCTAGTAATTGGCTGTGCCTAATCCAAGAAAAGAGAGATATGCCCTGACTTGAAAATACCAGCACACATCTATCTGGGGAAGGCCTAAGTGCTCCCTGATAGACTGAGAGTTTTCACAACCATACCTTCCAGTAACTGATATGGATATAGAGCTCCTCTACAGTACCAGATATTACAGCCAGTATCAAGTCTGGCGGTAGAAAGTGTTTGTGGAAATACAGGGGGAGTAGCCAGAGCAGCTGCTCTCGGAGAGCCACCTTTTTCAGCCATTCTCTCCAGATGTTTCAGGCTGTGGAGACATGGGGATACCACAATTTGCCAGCATGGTATACTGTTATGCAGATGCCGCAATTAGGACACCACAAACAGTTCGCCTGTCATGCTGGTGAACTGGATTTTGTGGCGCCCAGCAGAGATGGCACCATCCGTGTGTTGCACCCCTTGCCCAATACACCTCTGCCCTGGGGGTGATTATATTACAGTACAGGGGGTGTGGTGGGTGAAGCCCCCCCACAGTGTGGGGTGCGGGAGGCAGAGCCTCCTACAAACAGCCAGAATGTGCCCTCGGGCATTGTGCGCAATGAGGGTCAGGCAGCACAACTGCCAGGTGTGATGTTCTCCATCGGCATTGTGCTTGCGCCCTAATGATGGTCACATTTTTTCTTTTCGCTGCGACATGGTGGAACTGCCAGCACACGCAGTTGCTGAAAGTTTATGATCATTATTTCAGCTGGCCTGGTGGTGCTGAGGGTTGAGGTGCTGGACGCCACGCCTCGCGCCATGCTGGCAACCTGGGTTTGGGAACAGATTCGGGTCATTCAGGGGTTGTCCGGGGAGGAAAGGATTGAGTGTCCAAAGGACTGCTCTCCTTCCTCAGGGAGGGGGGGTCACAATGTGTGCTGTCGACTGACACCCAGCGGTAGCTAGGTGTCACTGCAGACGCAAGCGCAAGGCGTTGGCCCATGTCCAGGGCAATTGGCTGTCTCTGCAAAGGCGGACAGCCTGCTACTGCACGGGCGAGCAGTGCGAGAAAATAAAGGAAAAACAGGACTTGAGGACCCGTGATGGCCCTGATTGCTCCTGTACAGCTGCCCCCACGATTCTGGATTGCTGTGTGCTGGTGGGGGGATTGCTGGCACTCCTTACCCTAGCCCTGCCGGGGGGGGGCTGCGGGGAATTTGGGGGTGGATGGGCAGGAGGCGGTCCAGTGGAGCTGGAGGATGTACCTCTCCGAGGGAGGGGTCGTAGCCCCTGTCGGTTCCGCAGAGGGGCAGAAAAAGGTCCAATAAAAAAAAAAAAAACTAAAAAAAAAGCAAAACGATCATTATTTAAAGAAAAATCCTCTAACCATTACTAATGTGAAATCCATCCTACCTGACTGCCAGGCTGTAATCTATATTTGAAGGTTTTTGTGGCCTTAGCAACTACTTCTGTGCATATAAAAACAAGCCTTCAGTTTTAGTTTAACCTTCTGATTTGCACATCTGTAATATTGTATGGTATTTGACAAAAACACCGATATGGCATACTCAAAGCTGATTCCAGCAGCGCCTCCTGCTGTTCACTGAGTAATAGGTACTTGGCTTAATTCAAGATCAATATGTTTATCATAGTTGTGAATAAGAAAACACTAGAGAGGAAAATCATTGCAAGAGTTAAAAAGGTACTTGGAAGAACTCATTTTCACAATAAATGTTTAAAGCACCACCTCAGCTCTAAGGTGCGGTTAAAATGCTTGTTGCTGGGATCCAGGTCTCTACTGTTTAGCAGTGGTCACAGTGAACTGTTGCCCTAGAAACAGGGATGTTCATGGTTGTCCAACACAGATCACAGTGACATCATTGCGCATCATGCTCGTGATTTTGGGCTGCGATGGTGAGTATAAGAGGCTGGAGCTTCAGGCACAATGCCTGACTGCAGTTTACCACTGAGCAGCAGGAGGTGGTGCTGGAATCAGTTCTGAGCAAGTCGAATTCAGTGTGCTTTTGTCAAACACTATACAATATTAGAGATGTGCAAATCGAAAGGTTAAACTAAAACCGAACGCTTATTTTTACTTTAAGTGCACAGAAGCCAGTGCTAAGGCCATAAAGAACTGCAACTACAGATTACAGTCTGGCAGTCGGGTAGGACTGATTACACAGTAAGAACTGTCAGAGGATCAGAAGGGCTTTGCCCATGGTAGGTGAAGACTGCACCAGGTGAGCGTGTGGTGGTGGCATGTGCTCACAAAGTGAAGAACAGTATAGTAATAAAGAAAGTAACCACTGAGGTTAGTGACAATAATGTTCATAAACTTCACACACGATAGAAGCAAAATGATATGAATATTTAATGAACTGGGCTTTGGATAAGGGGAGTAAGTGAGTAGCAGTCTCCTCACCTACATTTGTACATTAATTGATTTAACAGATTATCTTATTATTATTAAACAATATGCAGTTTTTTTATTTAATATTTTGTTATAGATAATAAAAGGTGATCTCCTAATGAAGCCATAAAAATACCAGGTGAAATGTAGAGTGAAAGAAACACACAGGCACCAGTGCGCCAAGAGATAGAATGGAGCTGCCGCTAATAAAGGCAAAATAAACTGGTAAACACAAATAAAGCAGCGCTACACAAAGGCTCCAAAATAAAGATCTTACTAAAGAGCTTCCAAACAAACAAATACCCTGACACTTTGAGGGATCATAGCCCTCTTCATCAGGGGTGGAGTCAGATTCAAAATCACATCTCTTAAATAGAAAAATGACATCACATCATGTTCATGTGACATTCATATCAGTTAAAGCAATAGTATAATAAAGAAACATATCACAGCATGAATCCATGGTTCCAAAATGATACACAAGTGGTGCACCTAAGCACAATAGAAACATGTATAGAGCTGTACAAAGTCAAATTTAAATTATGTTTTAATTATAAATGATCCAGCAAATGAGGCGCACAACAAAAATCAGATTGGGATGGCATACACTCCCTATTTATGCAACAGGTGTTAGGATAAAAACTGACACGTAACTGCAGTTATCTGAGTCACTGTCTGGATAAATGGGTGGTGATGTCATCACTATGTGAATAACTTCAAGTTATCCACATGGTGATTACATCATCACCCATTTATCCACACAGTGACTACATCACTAACCACCACCAACTGTGCTGCTTGCTCAGCAGTACTGCCTCCCAGTTTCACTTTCACCTTCTCACAGTGCTCTTTACAAGCAAAGCTATCACAGTCCCAAAGACTCACAAAATGCACACCCTAACCAAATCCCCCCCAACCAGAACCACATTTTAAATGAAAACACTCTTAAGAAAAAAATCAATTTTTTCCCCTCTTTCTCAGCATAGCAATACTGCAAACCAAACACAGCAATCAGGCACAGAGAAAAAAACATGGAAAGGAACTTAAGAAAAAAATAAAATATAACAACAAAATTGAACCAAAAAAAATTATGTTGCATAAATCAAAATATGCATGGGGTGCCTGTGGGATAACCAAGTTATTTGTACAGTAGCCTGTGACCTCTCGTAAACCTCACTCGTGGCTTTGCCACTCGTGAGGTTACTTGAGGTCACAGGCTACTGTACAAATAACTTTGTTATCCCACAGGCGCCCCTCGCATATCCTATATTTACACCTATAGTAGTTATATCATCACCCGATATTCTCACTGCAGCATCAGTTAAGCACTACAAGCTGCAACTTGTTTTAAAACTGAAAATGAAATCATCAATCTACCTAATTACACACCGCTTGCATAGTGTGAAACTTTTACTTGCAGTTTCTAAACAGCCAGAAGCTGAAAGCAGTATACTTGGAGCAGTACTTAGCACTGAAAACAAATTACAAAAACTTAACTAAAAACAGTATTTCTGTACAATGAGCTTTTCAAAATTAATTCCTAAAACTTCAGAAGCACCACAGATGAATAAACTAAAATTGCATCATCCTCAGAAACCAATGAACGTCGAAGAAGAGATTTTCTTGGAACTGTTCTCACATCACCAATCCCTATCACACAGCTGAGCAGACTAACAAAGAGCAGCCAAATCACTGAGTAATAACACCACTTAAAAAGTAACAACAACAAAACAGACCTCAGACACAATATTTAAATACCAAAACCATACAAAAACACTTGTTACCTATTGTATAAACTGCACACATGACGGTCAGGAGTGGAATATGGAAAAATATTTTCACTCCTGCATCGTGAGGCATGGCTGTCCCACTCGTGCCTTTGGCACTCGTGAGATATCCATGCCTCACTCTGCAGGAGTGAGAATATTTTCCATATTCCACTCCTGACCATCATGTATCCCATATACTGTGTGTATATATATATATATATATATATATACACACACACACATATGGTAAATGTGCTACGGAATGTCGCTTTATAACTCCGCAACCGTATATCTGACCGGTAAGAAACTTTGCAGATACCAAGATCTATGCTACTGCTCCAGCAAATCCGTTGTACGGTGGCAAAGTTATTAAGGTGCAAAATTTCACACTTTAACCTTAAATTGGGTACTCAACCCTAACTATGGTGGCACGGTATATAAATCTTTCACATCTCAAAATATAATACTTTTTATTTTCAAATGTAATTACTTTTCTTATGTATTTATGACCTATTTTATTCATAATGTCATATCACATAGCTGAAAGAAATTGAAATAAAATTATTTTTTCTCAGTAGTTCATATATCTGTCAAAAAACTGTGTTGCACAGACAAAAAAAACAAACAAAAAAATACAAATCAGAGTTATTGCAAATACATTGTTTGGTCTAATTCCCTATTTAATCTTCGTGGGTAAACAAGTAGAGCGAGAATACGCCAGAGAATTATAAGACTACTAGCAATGAACGTCAAGTATTGCTGCATAACTGAGTGCGCAGCCTGTTTATGTGCCCCTGCAGATTCTGTTTTCACATGATTTTATGCTGTTATTATAGAAACATAGACAATGATGGCAGAAAAAGACAATCAGTCTAGCCCGTCTGCCCATTATGATGGGAAAGGGTCCACAACAAAGGTGTTGGAGGTCCGCAGCGGACCCTCAGTCCATTACTGTAAGCCAGTGCTCTGTGGTTTTGATAGGATGAAAACCAAAGCAGACTGAAAGGAGAAATGGCTTGCCATTTAAGGATGACAGACTGCCATGCTGCAAGGTCCTGTCACCTCTGCCTGGGAGCGGAAGGTAAGTTCTGCCAACACCCTACAAAGGGTCAGATCTGGTGTTCCTGATGCTTGCCTTGATAAAGGAAGGGCCTCCTCTTTCGGATCACAGTGCTCAGGGGACTCGCACCTCAGGCTGGAGCTTGGGATAATTGCCTAATCAAAGATACAGTGGGCTTGCTTTTTATTAGGGCAGTGAAGCCAGTAGCCATACAACTTTTACTACACTGGAAAGTAGTAATGCTGGACCCAATAATAAATATCTGAGTCACCTGTCACTTGCTGCAAGGCAGAAACAACATCAAGAGGGCAGGGCTGACCACTGCTTGTTTGGCAGGTGTTGCCATGATCACAGTATGCTCAGTAAAGATGATGGGCAAACAATTTGTGGTGGAAAGTAGCAATAACCTACATGAAATTTCTCTTTTTTTTCTGCTAGTTAAAGGCGTGACAAATAATGAGTGGTTGCCACCTTTGAACATTTTCTGGTATTGTTTCCCCTGTGATGTTCCTCCCACTAGCTACACAAATCCCCACTCCCCTCAGTCACCCACTCACATACTGCAGTGCTGTGCCTGTCATTCAACCAGCTGGAGCCATCACTGACTCAACAGCAAGGCAGGAGTGCAGAATGTAGTATCATGAAAGGGAGGTGCTCAACGGAAAGCTGCATTCAGAGCAGAAACACACAGAAGCAGAGTTAGGCATGAAAATAATTTGAAGAAAATGAGACTTGCATATCCCCAGCCTGCCAGCTAATCTTTCATATACTCTTGTAACCCCCTACAAATGGGGGTTCCCAAATGTCTTCCTTGGGCTTGCTTAAACGCCCACTGCCAGGCTGGCGTTCTGTGCCCTAACCATTTAAAAGTGTTTGCATGCGAGTGCCCTGTTAGCCTCCGTGTCTCTCTGTATGAACTGCCTATTTTGTAGTGCACAATTTATCTGGGTAGGGGCCGAGTAGTTTCAGGCTCGAGTCCCGCCCGGTCTGCAGCGTTATTGCTCCATTCTGCCATCGCTAATTCTGCAGAGGGAGCCCTACAGGGATCTGTGACTGTTAGCTGATTATCTACTTTAATAGTAAAGATATTGTAGTTTATCTAACCTGCCTTCTTTTGCAGCATGAACATTTCTGTTAATCACCACCATCTTGGCTCTGGACTGCTTATTGGGACCAATCAGTACTTTTGGGGACCCTAAAATGGAGTCTGTCCCCAGGGGTCTTGTGGGAGTGAATTTCTGTAGGAATTGTAGTTTTTACACTTTGGCGCCTAAATGGACCTAGAGGGATAGCTCTAGCTGTGACAGAGAGATGGATCGGCCAACTGAACCTTTTGGGATTACTGGGGAAAGTCCGAAGCTGCCTGCAGCAGAAGTCAGTGTGAGTTTGGAGTTTGAAGAGTGAACAGCTCGAGACATTCGAGCAGCTGCTCCTGCACAGTAGCGCGGGAAACTGGTGGGAAGGCTGTGTTCGGTCTGCCTGCCCCCCCTTCTCTATCCGGAGTTGGTATGATTGTGACCAGAATCCTGATTTGTGACAAACTGAATCATCCTGAAGTGGGCCAAAGAATTGCCTTGATGCGATCAGTCTGTCAGGACTTGAGACTGCCACAGAACGTACAGTTTGCACACAGACCCTGTGAACTGCAACCGGACTGTCATCCGAACTGTGATATTTACCTTGCTTTTACTATAAGTGTGCTGAATGCTGATAGTGGGTCGTGATTTGGTTCCCCACTGCCTGATTGTGTCACGCTTGCTGGAAGCTGCATCCAACAACTACCAGACTGTTATCCAAATTGTTTACCTGGTCTGGGCCCTGCCACCTTGGCCCACACAGCTGCTCGTGATACAGAGAAAACCATCGACGAGAGACCAGCCCAGGGATCAGCCCCCTGCTTAACATCATGAACAGGAACGACATCACGGTGAGTCGTGTGGGCCCTGCTTCTCCTGGCCATCCAGCTCTTCACCCAGAGGTCTCCATTTCATCAATGCTGTGTCCTGTACTGGGTAGTGTGAGTAAACACCAGGGTAGCTCCCTGCAACAACAGCTCAATCAAAGTGTGTCATCTGATTTAATTATTTTGCCTAATTATCACGAACTGAGCCACCTGGTTCTAGATTACAAATTGTGGGTTACTGTGCATGACTATTTCTTTCTATCATTAGGGCCCCGACCAGCTGCAAGGCCGGCCTACCCCGGGCAACGCTTCAAGCTAGCCTCTACCAACAACTGGGTACCCAGAGTGTGTGTGACTGTGTTGTGGGACTCTAAAGTGCATGCCAATTAACCTGAATCTTTCAGATCTTGAATCAACCACCAGATTCTGCCCCTTCCTTGTTACTACCCCCTTAAATAAATCAGATCTAAATCTTTTTGCATTCAGACTGGTTGTGGTGTACCTCTATATTGCAAATACTGTGGTATTGCTGTTTACTGTTACAGGCCATATTTTACAGGGGGTCTCCAGGGCTGAGCCAGCTGAACCTGCCCTGGTGGTAAGTGTAACAAGAGTGGAGTTAAAACTGTTGTCAGGGGCAAACTGTAATTGTGTAATCTGTGAGTCACTTAGGCCACTAGAGGGAAAAGAGGGGGGCAACAGTGTCCTGGAGGGCTGTACCCAGGGCAGCTACGCTACCACTAACCCTGTCCTCCGGGTGGAGGCTCCCATTTCTAGTACCCAGGCCCCTCAACCTGCATCTGGTCACGTAGGCAGGGGTAGTATCCCTTGGGATAGCGCCACCTAGGGGGTTACATCTTGGAGGCACCGCTGAGATTTGCGCATTCTAGTGGTCAGAAGTAGGTACTACAACTCCACGCTTAAAAATGTTAATAAACTGGAGGCGTTTGCTATGCCTAAGTCTAAGATTGTCCCAATAAGCTGTTAGTGCACCGTATAATGGGGTGGAGCAAGGCTGAGGGGGTAGACCCCCAACAGGCCATTTTGTTAATGGATATCCTGTTAGGGACCACTAATGCCACTATTATAGAGACTGCTGAACAAGTTAAGTGTTTGGGGACGGTTGAGGTGAAAGGGAGGAACTCTGAGCTGTTTGACCAAACCATGGTGGGCCTCCTGTCCTATAGCCTCCCCACAGATCCTGAGAGAGTGCCCCCTATTATTTTGTCTGAAGGGTCTAAGAAAGGGTGGCGGGTCATTCATTTGCATAGTGACCCGGCTGCTCCTGGGGGATCCCCAAATGTAGAGGGGTTTAAGGACAAATTGCTTAGACTGCTAGCCACTGAGGGGCGATCCGCCAAAGAGTTAGTGAAGATGTTAGATCTTTCTGAAGACACCACCCCTTGTAGACCCCTATAGCATCTCCTGCTACCCCTAGAGCTTCCCCTCTGGTGACCTCCCCTATTGTGATACCCTCAGTACACCTGGACTCTTACTGCAGACTGAGACTCTTTTTGGGCATGGTCCCATGGGGACCTATGGGGGAGGATGACCTGGAAACATGGATGGACTATGCCACCCCCATGGTCCAGGAGTGGCAGTGCTCTGAGGCAGAGAAAAGAAAGAGACTCATGGAGGGTTTGAGGGGTCCTGCACTGGAGGACATCCGCTTTCTTCATTCCACCAGCCCAGAGGCCTCTGCTGCTTAGTACCTCGCTGCCCTGAAGGGGGTCTTTGGTAGCACTGATTCGGGGGACGGCCTGAGGCTGATATGGAAATTCAAGTCTGCTAAATAATGGAAGAATGAGAAGTTATCCCCATGTCTGTTACCAGAATTGAGCAGGTTCTGCAGAGAGGCCCATACAAAAGGGGGAGTGCCTGCCAGTGAACTGAATCGAGTTTGAATAGAGCATATTTTGAAGTCCGCCAAGTACTCTAGTGTGATGATACTGAAACTGAAGTTGCAAGATAGGAGGGCAAACCCTCCTGAATATTGCTACCTTATGAAAGAGATTCTCAAAGTGGCAAATGATGAAGAGGGTTGGGAGCCCTATGCTGGGGTTGCCTGTACCAGTCAAACCCCTGATTGAAGTGATGAGTCTGAACCACAATAGATAAGAGAACTGATTAAAGAACTAAAAGAGATGAGAGCCAGCCAACACGCCACCAAGGTGGCAAAAGATGCAAACCCTTATCAAGCACCTCTCGAGCAAAAGAGTGAGATCCTGCCTGGTGCATGTCATTTACTCTGAAACCCGGACAGAGAGTAATCTGTTGGAAGAAGTACGAGAATTGAGAGCCCTAGCAGGAGACCTTATTTGGGCCACTGAAGTAGCTGACTCCTGGAGAGGCTCAGAAAGCAGGGAAAGTGAACCCTGGATCAGGGAGGGACCCTGGGACATGCCTACCATGCCTAAACAGGGGAGTAGCTCCCCTCCTCTTAGAGACTCTAAAGAACCCATCTTTGCTATCACTGTGGAGAAGATGGGCATACCTGGCCTAACTGCAGTTTGCCTGAGAATCTGAGAAAGGTTACTACAAGGCTACTGGCATTGATTCGGCGAAGCAATATAAGGCCTCAGAATGGGCCTATGGGAAAAACTTATTCTTCTAAGACTGACATAAAACAGATGTCCAAGTCCCCTTCGCCTGATTGGTCTGAGGCAGTAGGCCCATTGATGGAGACCACTGTAACAGTGAATGGTGTATCTACAAGGGCCGTGCTTGACAGCGGATCACAAGTGACCATAGTGTTCCAAGATTGGTACCAGAAGCATCTACCTGATGTGCTGCTGCTGCTGCCCCTGGAGGGTCTACATGTGTGGGGGTTAAGTGAAAAGTCATACCCCTACTTGGGATATATTTGGATCTGGCTGTCTTTCCCTACTGCGGTGGCCAGAGTGGATGAACAAGTAGAGACTCTAGCTCTGGTGTGCCTCCTACAGGACTGTATGATGGGGGTTCCTTTGCTCATTGGAACCAATGCCCACATGTTTGGAAGACTAGCGCAGTTGTGTCAAGAGAAACAAGGGCAACGAACTGGGCGGGTCCTGAGAATTCTAGCATTGATAATGAAAGCCTATGACCTGCAGAAACAGACTCCCGAAGCGGCCCGAGATGAGCCAGTGGGAATAGTGTGGAAGAAAGATCTTGAATCTCTGGTACTGCCACCCAATGCTCAGTACACCGTTCACGGAGAAGTTCGCCTTAGAAAGGATGTGAAAAATAAAATACTGATGCTAGATGCCCCTGGTGAAGGGAAGTTGCCAGAGGGGTTATTGGTTAAACCCAGTATCCTGCCTGCCCGTGACCATGCCTACTGTATGCACGGCGAATGATGGTCCACATCCGGAATGTGTCTGATTGAGAAATTCGAGTGAACAGGGGGTGCACATTAGCTACAGTACACTGTGCGGACACTGCAGTACTGGCCAGCAACAAATACTCCAGTGAGAAGGAGGAAGTGACCCCAGACCTATTTGACTTTGGTGATTCCCCACTGTCTGCTGAATGGAAGACTCGAGTCAGTAGGAAACTTGCCCAGAGAGACCAAGTATTTTTCTTAAAGGGGTGGGATGTGGGGTGCATCCATGGTGCTGAGCACACTATTAGGCTTCATGACGACAGACCTTTTAGAGAGCGGCCTCACCGTCTTGTCCCAGCTGATATAGATGATGATCGGAGGCACCTACAGGAGATGCTAACTGCTGGCATTATTCAAGAGTCATGAAGCCCCTATGCGTCTCCCATCGTAATCGTGCACAAGAAGAGTGGGTCCGTGAGGATGTGTGTGGATTATCAGACTTTAAACAGACGGACTGTACCAGATCAATACACCATGCCCCACATACAGGACGCCCTGGACTGCCTGAATGGGAGTCAGTGGCTTTCAGTACTTGATCTACGAAGCGGGCATTACCAAATCCTGATGGCCCCGAGGACTGTGAGAAAACAGCCTTCATTTGTCCCTTGGGGTTCTACGAATTTCTGAGGATGTCTCAGGGGATTTTGGGTGCCCCTGTTACTTTCCAGAGGTTGATGGAGCGTGCAGTGTGAGACATGAATCTGCTAGAATGTCTAGTATACTTGGATGATGTCATCATCTTTGGACACAGCCTCGAAGAGCATGAGACCAGATTATTCAAAGTTATTGACTGCCTGGAAGAATTCGGCCTCAAACTATCTATAGACAAGTGTCAGTTTTCCAAATATCTGCAAAATATGTGGGACACATAGTGTCAGCCGAGGGGATACAGACAGACCCCAGCAAAGTAGAGTCCCTGACCACCTGGCTCCAGCCAACTAACTTAAAAGAACTGCAGCGTTTCTTGGGGTTCTGTGGCTATTATCTGTGGTTCATTAAAGACAATTCAAAAGTAATCCAGCCACTTCTTAATCTTACTCAAGGTTATCCTACCAAGGTATAAGAAGGGATCCCTCAAGGAAGAAGAAAAGGTGTATTTCCGAACAGGTGAACCATTTGGAGCCCACTGGACTGCTGAGTGTGAGGCGACATTCTTCAAGATCATCTATCAGCTTACTCACGCCCCAGTACTTGCCTATGCTGATCCTACCAAGCCTTACATCCTGCATATGGATGCCAGCCTGAAGGGACTTGGGGCCGTGTTGTATGAAGATGGCCTGAGACCTGTGGCCTTCGCCAGTAGAAGCTTGACCCCATCTGAACAAAATTATCCTGTTTACAAGTTGGAGTTTCTCACTCTAAAGTAGGCCATAGTCTACCAATTTCATGAGTATCTCTATGAGGCCAAGATATTGGTGAAAACTGATAACCTCCTAACATATGTACAGACCTCAGCAAAGTTAGACGCCACTGGCGACAGGTGGCTTTCTGCTCTGTCGGCTTACGATTATGCGGCTGAATACCGCCCTGGACTGCACCATATTGATGCTGATACTCTTTCACAGTGGCCAAACCCCCAAGACCACTGGGTGAGGCTGTCAGAACACTCTATTAAAGCATTGTGCCAAAAATTTGACAAAGACGAACAGCCATCCACAGAAACAGTTGATTCTTTGGTAGACTGTTTGGGGCCGCCACCGATACTTACATACCTGCAGCCTGTTGGCACTTTTCTGCATTGGACATCAGTGCTCTACCTCAGTTTGACAGTGACAGCATTCAGTGGGCTCAATCCCAAGTCCCTGTGATCCAGCCCGCACTTGCTGCCCTTCGTACGGGGAAAGATGTGTCTAAATTATGGTCTGTCGATCTATGAACTGCACTACTGTTCAAAGAAGGCCCCTGATTAAAGTTACGAGACCAGTTACTATATCAAGAGACAGCAAATCGGCGAGGTCAGTTGGACAAGCAGCAATTGGTGCTACCTACTGCCTTCAAGCGGCTGGTGCTGAGGTCCCTTCAGTACCACATGGGACACCTCAGTATTGAGCGTACCCTTGACTTGGTGAGGTCTAGATTCTACTGGCCAAATATGGGGGTTGATCGATCGGCCCAGTGGCGCTGAGGGTTGAGGCGCTGGACGCCACACCTATGGCGCTTACCATACCCGAGTTCGGGAACGATCCCGGGTTGTCAGGGGTCAGCAGGGAGGACTGGGATTGAGCATCCCAGAAACTGCTCTCCTGGTCCTGGGGTGGGGTGGTTAGGACTCTCCCGCACTGTAGCGGCACCTGGGGACGCCAGGGCACCTACTGGAGCGGGATATCTGAGGGGGAATGGACGTCAGCACGCCTGTGCCTGGACATCATTGCACGTCCACGTTCCGGGGACCAATCAGGAGGGCAAATGGCTGGGCGCGACCGCGCAGCTTGATGGCCGCGCTCTGAGCTGCCTGGAGGACTTTGGCAGAGTCCTGTCTGGGAGGGTCCGGGGCTATCCTGGCTAGCTGAGGCTGAGTGGGGCCCTCCAGCAGGATGGGAAGATGGCAGTCCCGGATCCTCCTGGGTGCAGTTTGAGCTACCCGGTTCTCCGGGCGGGCGGAGCCAGCGGCTGGATGCCCCAAACCGGAGTGTGCCGCAGCAGGGCGACAAACTGTTAAATGATTAAAAAAAAAATATAGGGGTTGATGTTGAAAACCATGTCAAAACCTGCAATAGGTGCCTTCAAAGAAAAGCCTTGCCCCAGAAAGCCACTCCTCTTGGTAACATTTCAACCAGTGCCCCCATGGAACTGGTTTGCATAGACTTTTTATGTCTGGAGCCTGATCAAAAGAACATTGGCAACGTACTGGTAGTCACCGATCACTTTACCCGATATGCCCAAGCTTTTCCGACCAAGGATCAGAAGACCTCTATGGTGGCTAAGGTGCTAGTAGAAAAGTTCTTTGTCCATTATGGTGCGCCCCAACGTATCCATTCTGATCAAGGAAGGGACTTTGAAAGCAGATTGATTAAGTAGATGCTCTCCCTGTGGGGGGTACGAAAGTCTAGAACCACTCCTTACTACCCGCAGGGGAATCCCCAGCCGGAACACTTTAACAGGACTCTCCTGGACATGTTGGGCACTCTTCATCCCAAAGACAAGTCCAAATGGAGCCAGCAGATTAGCACCTTGGTACACTCTTACAATTGTACCAAAAGTGATGCCACTGGGATCCCTCTCTCCTCATGTTTGGGAGGGAAGCCCGGTTACCTGTAGATGTCTGTTTTGGAGTCTCCCTAGATGGGGTCAGAGCTGAGAACTATTTATAAAATGTACAGAAACTGAAGGCTCAATTGATCCATGCGTACCAACTGCTCAAACAATGGCTGTCAAACGAACCTTTGCTAACAAGGAGAGGTACGACCGATGGGTGAAGGCCCAAGGGTTGCTGCCTGGGGGTCGAGTGCTATTACGTAACTTGGGACTGCATGGCAAGCATAAAACCGCAGATAGGTGGCATCATATTCCACATGTAATAGTCAGCAAATTGGATGATTTACCTGTGTACAAAGTGCACCCTGAGAATGATTCTAAAGCTGTCAAGACCATGCCCAGGAACCACCTACTGCCACTGGCCAAGTGATTATTGATGCTGAACCATCAGACACTGCCTCTCCTGGGCCGGTGAATCATGCTGCTGCTAAAAAGAGACAGAGTCAACCTGCCCCAGTTGTTACAGATTCAAGGCCATTCCCCCAGCAAGCCCAGAATGATAGTAACTGTCAGTCCACCTCTGATGATAGTGAGTGTGACAATGCTTATTACCCTTCTTATGAACTGAGTCAATTGTTTCGAGGTAACCCTATGTATCATCATGGGGATGAAGCTGGACCCTCAGAACTGCCTAACCCTCCAGCTTCTTCCCCGGAGCCAATGCTTCCTGACAGTAAGTGCAGAGTATTGCATCTGAAGTGGCAGTCTTTGTCTAGTAGAACTCTTTGAATTACCCGAGGAGGAATCTGATGTGGGAACTCTCCCTGGTGACATACCAGAACTTGCAGAACAGTATGAAAGTGTTGGCAGCACCCCCTTCAGTGTCACAAAGTCCAATGATCTCAGAATTCCTTCAGGATGAGCTACCTGGGCCCTCTTCAGAAGATAATAATGAACAAAGTATTGTAGGAACAGAGTCTACAGAGCAAGGAGCTGACATTGCTCCCAACCTGGACATTTCAACCAGTGCAGAGGCATCCCTCACTACAGGAGAAGAAACCAATGCCAGTGTTGACTGCACAGAGCCTGTGTCTGTTCCCCCCAGAAAATCTGGACAAGCTGTCAAGCCAATGATGCGCCTTAGCTATGACTCCCCTGGGAGGCCTGTGGATTTGCCTCTCAATGTTGTTCACAACGGTGTTTATGTTTCAAAGGGCTCACTGCCAAAACTGAACCTGTCTGCCACTTCTAAGTTAATTGTTCTTCCCTCAGAACATGGTGCCCCTGCTCCATCTAGCCCTAAGTTAGCTGATAGAGATGGGCCACCATCTATGTTACTCAAAGTGCAAGAAACTATTACGTGAATAGGTATAGTAATGTTATTGTGTAGTTCATAGTAAAATCAGTATTGAATGTATGAAAAATGCAAAGCTGTTGTCATTATGAATATAGTATATATACAGAGAATACTAAATAAGCGTAGTAATGTGATAAGTTTACATTTTACTGATGCATGTCATTCTATTGTCGTGTATAGTAATTTCACGTATATAATGTAGAGTATATTGTCTTTTTCCATGCTATTGTAGTATAGACTTGATGCGGACGCCAAGTTCTTTCTAGGTGGGGAAAGGTGTAACCCCCCCACAAATGGGGGTGCCCAAAAGTCTTCCTTGGGCTTGCCTAAATGCCCACTGCCAGGCTGGCATTCTGTGTCCTAGCCATTTAAAAGTGTTTGCATGCGAGTGCCCTGTTGCCCTCCGTGCCTGTCTCTTTAAGAGTTGCCTATTTTGTAGTGCACAATTAATCTGGGTAGGGGCCAAGTAGTTTCAGGCTCGAGTCTCGCCCGGGCTGCAGTGTTATCGCTTCATTCTGCCATCGCTAATTGCGCAGAGGGAGCCCTACAGGGATCTGTGACTGTTAGATGATTATCTGCTTTAATAGTAAAGATATTGTAGTTTATCTAACCTGCCTTCTTTTGCAGCATGAACATTTCTGTTAATCACCACCATCTTGGCTCTGGACTGCTTATTGGGACCAATCAGTACTTTTGGGGACCCTAAAATGGAGTCTGTCCCCAGGGGTCTTGTGGGAGTGAATTTCTGTAGGAATTTAGTTTTTACACTTCGGCGCCTAAATGGACCTAGAGGGGGAACTCTAGCTGTGACAGACAGATGGATCAGCCATCCGAACCTTTTGGATTACTGGGGAAAGTCCCAAGCTGCCTGCAGCAGAAGTCAGTCTGAGTTTGGAGAAAGAAGAGTGAACAGCTCGAGACATTTGAGCAGCTGCTCCTCGTAGTAGCACGGGAAACTGATGGGAAGGCTGTGTTTGGCCTGCCTGCCCCATCTTCCCTGTGAGGGAGTTTCTCAGCATAACAGAGACACGGACTCTATCCGAATTTGTTGTGATTGTGAAATGAATCCTGACTTGCGACAAACTGAATCAACCTGAAGTGGACCAAAGATTTGCCCCGGTGCGATCGGCCTGTCAGGACTTGAGACTGCCACAAAACGTATGGTTTGTGCAGACACCCTGTGAATTGCAACCAGACTGTCATCCGAACTGTGGTATTTACCTTGCTTTTACTATAAGTGTGCTGAATGCTGATAGTGGGTCGTGATTTGGTTCCCCACTGCCTGATTGTGTCACGCTTGCTGGAAGCTGCATCTAGCAACTACCAGACTGTTATCCAAATTGTTCACCCGGTCTGGGCCCTGCCACCTTGGCCCACACAGCTGCTCGTGATACAGAGAAAACCATCGACGAGAGACCAGCCCAGGGATCAGCCCCCTGCTCGACATCACAAACAGGAACGACACCATGGTGAATCATGTGGGCCCTGCTTCTCCTGGCCATCCAGCTCTTCACCCAGAGGTCTCCATTTCGTCAATCCTGTGTCCTGTACTGGGTAGCGTAAGTCAACACCAGGGTAGCTCCCTGCAACAACAGCTCAATCAAAGTGTGTCATCTGATTTAATTCTTTTACCTAATTATCACGAACTGAGCCACCTGGCTCTGGATTACAAATTGTGGGTTACTGTGCATGACTATTTCTTTCCATCATTAAGGTCCTGACAAGCTGCAATGCCAGCCTACCCCAGGCAATGCTTCAGGCTAGCCTCTACCAACAACTGGGTACCCAGAGTGTGTGTGACTGTGTTGTGGGACTTTAAAGTGCATGCCAATTAACCTGAATCTTTAAGATCTTGAATCAACCACCAGATTCTGCCCCTTCCTTGTTACTACCCCCTTGAATAAATCAGATCTAAATCTTTTTGCATTCAAACTGGTTGTGGTGTATCTCCGTATTATAAATACTGTGGTATTGCTGTTTACTGTTACAGGCCTTATTTTACAGGGGGTCTCCAGGGCTGAGCCAGCTGAACCCGCCCTGGTGGTAAGTGTAACAAGAGTGGAGTTAAAACTGTTGTCAGGGGCAAATTGTAATTGTATAATCTGTGAGTCACTTAGGCCACTAGAGGGAAAAGAGGGGGTAACAGTGTCCCGGAGGGCTGTACCCAGGGCAGCTACGCTACCACTAACCCTGTCCTCCGGGTGGAGGCACACGTTTCTAGTACCCAGGCCCCTCAATCTGCATCTGGTCACGCAGACAGGGGTAGTATCCCTTGGGATAGTGCCACCTAGGTGTTACACTCTGATCGGGTGGAGGCATGGCCCAGGGTAAGTTCTGCATCTATGAAAAACTGGATGGTTCAGCTCACCAGGAATCCCCTTGCACACAGACATGGTACAGCTGCCATACTTTCACATTCGCCCATGAGGCAGTGACTGGCACAACTTCGGTGAAATTATTACTCAGCACCCAGAGCGGCAGTTCATATGTGTTTCCTTTACTGGGGGGGGGGTCTTTTATGAGAGTTCATTACAACAGAGCAATTCATCCTGTGTTACACAGGAGCTCAAGGCTATGATTACTCCATCACAATGGTACACTTATGATTATGTTAACACGCCTGTCACCTACAGGCCACCTGACCCTAGTTCATGTTCGTGGACTCTCTCATACTTAAATCCCAGGACTACGACTCAGTAGCCAGCCATCTGGGACTCTGCTTTGTCCGGCAATTCACCCTCTTAAACTGGATACTGCTCAAGCATGAGCTGCTTCGAATATCCGCACCTTTAGCTCTAATCCCACTTCACACAGCGAGTAACATGTCAGCATGGGTGAGTCAGGGATCCTGGGCTCTCATCTTCCCTGCAGGGCACCACTGCCATCCACTAACAAGGCGAGGCACTGACCCCACTGAACTGTCCTCTGGGATCTCCCATCCGGACAAATGACGAAGCCGGACTTCCCTGTGACTCAGAAACAGTACAAATTAGTATTCTGCTTTTTACCTTAAAGATGCAGGTCTCATAGGTAGTTACCATTTCCACACTTCTGGGATCTAAGCACCACCTTTGGACATCCAGTCTACAGGGAATAACTCTAGGCCAGAAAGCCATCTGTGAACACTCCTTGAGGAAGTACCCACCCAGGAAGGAAAGGATACTTATCATAGTATCTGCCTTTCTTCTAAATTAATAGGATAGCTTGTACAACTCTTGCATCATCTCCACCCGTGGAATGGTGCCCTGGAACTTAGAATATATTTTAAATGAAAACTTTCTCTCTGTGCTTGTCTCTCGCTAGCAGCCATTCCCTAACTGATCTTTAGCTAAAGAGTCCAGCTGTAGCTGGGACCTAACTTAAACAACAACAGAAACAAGCATTTGTCAATGCTGAATGTTTGTCTGCTTGTATTTGCTGTGTAGGCGTTGGGTATAAACAGAACAGGGACACAAATTAACAAATGTATAACAAGAGTTATAATAGTGAAATTATCTGCATTAGCATAGTTTTTTAATGAATTTCCCTTTTCTGTGATCATGAAACTGTATTCTCGTTCATGCAGGTCCCTTTAGAAATGGAGTAAACAGAATAGTGGAGATATTTCAAGCCACATTTTTCATGCCAACACACTTCTCCTGACAGTACGTGGCCCTGTCAGGCCATGACACACATGTCAACCCCTCATGAGGGAAGGCTCCCCAGCCTGTCACAAGATGTCGCCTGTGTGACACAACACTGCGCAATACTCCAGGCTTGGAGCAGTTGCATGCAATAGTGCAAGCCCCCATCCTCGCACTGCCAAGACAGCTCCCTGACCTCCTCCCCAAACTCAAGTCCCCGGCACGGGAACACAACCTGCTACCTGCTGAGCCAATGGCGGACCCTGCACGCAATTCTTCATAACTTTGTTTCTACATTTTGACCCCTAATTTTCAACAGTCTTTTTATGACCCCCTCTTTGAACATGGCAGGTGTCATTTATAAAATACTGCCTTGTACATAATTTTGCGCCACAAGTGCGAAAAAAAGTTTTAGCCAGGACTTTAAAAGTGACACCTGTCCCATTCATGACGTGGTACAAAAAAACGGCTATGATGACAATTTGGGTCAAAATATTGAAAATTACTAAAGTTATGAGTGAACTCTGAAACATTTCAACGTACCTTCATAACTTTGGTGTTTTTTAAGATTTTGACCCCAATTTTTCAACATAGTCTTTTTGTGGCCCCTCTTCATGAGCCTGGTAGGTAACATTTTTCAAATCCTGCCCAACAGGTCATTTTGTGGAGTGCTTGCAAAATCACCTTCCGGGCAGGATATGAAAAAGGGTACCTATCATGTTCATGAGGTGGTGTGAAAAAAAATGGCAATTTTGACAATTTGGGTCAGAATATTGAAAATTACTAAAGTTATGAGTGAACACTGAAACATTTCAATGTGCCTTCATAACTATGGTGTTTTTTATTTATATTGCGACCCCAAATTTTCAGCACAGTATTTTCATAATCCCACTTCATGAACTGCTAGGTGAAATTTTCCAATCCTGCCCAAGAGGCAATTTTGCAGAGACTGCAAAATCACCTTTTGTGCCAGATTTGAAACAAATTTACCTACCTTGTTCATGAGGTGGGGTTCAAAAAGGGCCATATTAAAAATGTTGTGAAAAAATATTACAAAATGACAAAGTTATGAGTAAAAGTTCAAAACGCATTGAAAATACATTGACCGCACTAACCTCATTTCTGCAGTTCCTGTCCTGGTAAGCATTGAAGCAGAAGGACGTGTTTTCCTCAGAGCGGATTTTCAGAGTTGGAATTTGTTTTAGGTGAGTAAGGGATATGGGGTGCTGAGTGCTGAGTTAGGAGGGTTGGGCAGGCTGCAAAAGACAACGATGGATGGTTTTCTGCGCTTCCACCCACCCTTAACTTTCCTGATCCCATCCTGACATGATTAATTTGTTTCAGGGCCATGCATGATCTGCATAAGGCCAAATCCCACTCCTTGCACTTACTGCCCACTATGTAAGCATTAATCACCGATGAAGGTGGCATCTAATGGGGAGTTAATGCATGGTTGGGACTGTTGTGGCCAAGTGCGTACAACGGTCCAGCCATGCATTAACTCCCCATTAGATACCACCTTCAGAGGGGATTAATGCGCTTGTAACATGGACATCACTATGCTTACTATGGACTACACATCTTGCTACTCATACAACAGAAAAGACTAGGAGAGTGATATGGTCATGTGATTTTTAATGTTACTTTCACATTTTTCAACAGTACTCTGTTACATACATATGTGGTCATTCTTGTTTTTCGATCCACTGAACTGTTGTTTGTTTCTTTACGATTGCTGCACATCTGAACGATTTCTGTACTGGTGTTTAGTTAATATCTGAGTTAGGATGACTGTGATTCTGCCTGTTTCGCTCTTTGCACAGTGTGTGCATGTCTGATTTGCATACGGGCAGCGTCATTTCCTCACTCTAATTTCTATTTCTATCCTCCTCACTCTCTCTTCCCCACTACTGGTTTCTTTACCTTTTCTGAGTTATCCAGTGTCTGTGATATCGTCTGGGTGTGTCATTCCTCCTCCATAGTTGAAGTGTACCATACCGTGGACGGTGGAACTGTTAAAGTTAAATGCGTTGCCGGATGTCCCACTCACTATGTCCGTCTTTCTACCACTAGCTATGTCCCTCGCTTCTATTTCTCCCCCTGCTTATCTGTCCTACTGTCTTGCTCTTCCCACACTGTGTTGCTCTTATTTTTTAGCGGTAAGAACTGCAAACAGTGCTAATTTCATTCTGGTGGCTGCTTTCTGTAGTTCAGAAGCAGCACAGCATTATCATCTCATAATGCCGTGTTGCTCCTGTACCACGTGACGCCTTCTGTCCTATCCCCGTTGCTCCTCACCAGTCTCACATTTGTGCCATGTTACAACTTGTATTGGCTTCTACCTATTTTATTTTCATAGTCTTAACTATACTCCCTCCCTCAACTGTTACCTATACTCTTCTCTTCCTACTAGGGGGCACCTTAGCCAACTACTCTGCACTTAATCTTCACTAGTTTGATCTATTATATTGCCTTTTCCTATTTGAATTACATGCTATCACTGATTATTGTACCTTTCTATCACTGATTATTGTACTGCACTGTTTGCTATACTCAGTTCCAAGACGTCTGCACATTGCTGGTGTGTCTTTGCAGACTTTGATGATTGTTTGTTTCTCCTTGAACTGCTCATTGATTTTGTATTTTATGTACTTTTACTTCTCTGTATTTGAATGTAACTGTATTTTGTTTGTACTCTCCCGGGTCATGCCTGAAAATAGGCATTTTCTATGTCTAGCGCACCTACCCAGTAATCAAAAACAAATTAATTAATCAATCAATTAAAAATCCAGAGAATCAAGGGTGACACTGGGGATTGGGCACCCAGTGTCATGGGGGGACACACACACACACACATCAGACCCGGAGGGTTCTGGCAGACTCAGCCCAGGATTGGCTTCACGGGGATCTTTGCCCACCACATCCAATCAGGCACCAGGATGGGGTGGGCTGTTTGGCAGCGGGTGGGTTTCTTTTTGTAGGAACCATGCACTGGGACATGATCAGGAGCGGGTGCGTTGTTTGGCAGCAGCTGGGTTCTTTTTACAGGAACCTGGTACCAGGACATGATCAGGAGGGGTGGGTTGTTTGGCAACTGGTTGTTTCTTTTCAAAGAAACCAGGCATGGGGATGTGATCAGAAGGGGTGGGTTATTTGGCAGCACACGGGATTTGTTTAGGAACATTCAAGTGGACTCGGGGTGTGATTGAGAAAGGGTGGGACGGTTGGTAGTGGGCTGGTTTGTTTCTCATGTGGGAGGCAGGACGAGGAGCAGGCTGAGCATTACACCATTCAGTAGCTTGCTGGGCAGTGTCATGTAGATGAAACGAGCCAGTCGTTGCTTGATACGAGTGGTTGGCTCCTTTCAACTACATGAAGTTTCCACCCTGCAAGCAGAGAACAGTGTCACGATCAGTCTTGCTGATAACTGGCCTGTCACTGTCAAGCCCACTACAGCCTGAGCTGCTCTGGCCCGACAGTGACACAATTCTGAAAGCCATCATATTGTAACAAGATGTTTGCTGTGCATGAGAGCAAGCAAACATGAAATAAATGTCAATTTAAAGAAGAACACGGAAGAAGAGATATGTTGAGGCATGCTGAAAAAGCTCAAGCCATAGTGGCCTAACAACTTACCCCATCCCATAATAATATCATCCTACAAAGGAGAGGCAGGGAAGGTGAGTTGTACAAGCTGTTCTAATAATTTAGAAGAAAGACAGCTACTACAGTGAGTATCCTTTCCTTCTACAACAATACTTAAAACAGCTAGTCTGACTCTTTCAGTCTCCAAGCAGTACCAGGGTTGGAAGAGTCTGAGTTTTAGGATTAAAAAAGTGTATTTCTTTAAATTTAAAATGTCAGAGTGTGTGGTCTGAGCAGCGTCTACGCCCCCTGACAAAGAATCCATCAGGGATCTAAGTGCTGGAGTTCAGTGTGTATTCCCTTGTCTTGCCACTTGCTATGGAATAAAGCTTTGATTCTTTTGAACAGCAACATTACTTGGCTGGAGACTTTCTTTGTTCACCTCTTACCTAGCTGTTATACCCCCAAAAAAAACACACACACACAAAACCATGGGTGCTACATTCTCCATGCAGCAGTGCACACAACAGTGAAAAATGGAGCAACACCTTTTATTCTGTCTTAGACTACCCCTTTTCGCCTGTCTTGTATAATACGTTTTTCCCCATTCTGAGTCTGCTAGAGCATTTTTGTTGACATTTCAAATAGTAGAAGGAGGGCTTGTTGTAAAATATGGTTATCTCCACGTTTTCATAATTTCTTTCGGCTGTTTTTCACCTATTGTCCCATCAGGTTGGGAAGCAGAGTCTGCTGCATGCTGGTTCATCTTAGAAAGAAAAATTATGTTAAACAGTGGGTGCTGCGAAACAGCGGACAATGCTGATGAGACATGGGAATAGCCATACTAAAAGGGAGCTTCTTTTATTACTTGAAATGTAAAAAAAATACTAAAGCAAACTAAAAATAGGGAAAAGGGCGTATCTTACAAAACAGGAGGAAAAGGGTATCTAAACAGACTAAAATGTTATAGGAATAACCCTTCCCCCCCAAAAGAGGACATGTTTTAAAGATCCACTGATTGGGATGGGCCCAGAACCAAGTTTAGAGCAAATTAACTTTGGTGGGGGTGGGGAGGGGGGTCATGATGGTGCCATTAGGGTGAGATAAATTAGTTGGTGGGCTGATAGCTGGTTGGCCACTAGCTCTTAAGATTTGGTATCCAAATAAAATTTTTAGTGGACATGATTTTTAAGATGACATTCTGCATTACTCCCACTGTATCAGAAACTACTATTTTTTTTTGGGGGGTGGCCAGCAACCGAGCCGAGAACAGCTCGATTGTGGAGCTCCACAGGTTGCAGCAGAATTTTGTCAAATATTTTTTTAAATGCTGAAATCATTTTCAACATTTTTGCTCGACGGAGCCAGGCATAAACTACAAAACTGTACCTTTTTGGTGCTGCTCAGAAAAAAAAAAAACTATCTGAACTATGGGAGGATTTAATAAAGTGGCAGGAACCTTGGAAGATGCCTGATCCAAAGAACCTAAACAGGGCGGCAGTAGCACAGAGGACGGGGATACCACACAGCTGTCTAACACTGCACTCCTAAAGGTGATTCAGAGCCTTGACAGGAAAGTGGATGACTTTCCCTCACAATTTAAACAAATGGATACCAGGGTACCAGTGTTGGTGGGAAAAACCAAAAGCGCTACAAAAAACTGCTGATAAAGCTCTGGTGGTTTTGGCGGGCCTAATCAAAGAGAATAATTTGCTTGGCAGGCTACTAGAAAATTTGGAAAATGCAGCCCATGCCTCTCACATCCGACTATTGGGTCTGCTTGAGGGGTCCGAAGGAAAGAAACATAGAAACATAGACTTTGACAGCAGATAAGGACCACTAGGCCCATCTAGTCTGCCCATTTCCCCTACCTACAGGATAGGCCGCAGATCCTAGTTAACCAACAGCCTATTTCTTCCTACCCCCCACAAGAATTGCCTTATGTCTGTCCCATGCATTCTTGAATTCTCTCACAGTTTTAGACCCCACAACCTCCTCAGAAAGGCTGTTCCATGCATCCACTACCCTCTCTGTGAAATAATACTTCCTCACATTGCCCCTGAACCGCCCTCCTTCTATCTTTAAATTGTGTCCCCTTGTTCTTGCATGTCTCTTTTCTGAAAGATGCTACCCTCTTGGACTTTGTTGATTCCACTGAGGTGCTTAAAGTTTCTATCATGTCCCCTCTCCCTTCTTTCCTCAAGGGTATACATATTAAGCTCCTTTAGTCTCTCCTCATACGGCTTCTCTTGCAGACCCTGCACCATTTAGTTGCCCTCCTCTGGACTGCCTCTATCCTGTCTATGTCCTTGCAGAGATGGGGTCTCCAAAACTGGACACAGTACTCCAGATGGGGTCTCACCAACTGTCTGTACAGAGGGATAACAACTTCCTGTTTTCTGCTGATGATGCCTCTCCCTACACATCCCAGTATACCCCCAGCCCTCCCTACTGCCTTCTCACATTGCTTGCTAACCTTAAGGTCATCTGATATGATTACCCCCAGCTCCCTTTCCTTTTCTGTTGTTGTTACTACCTCCCCACCCATTTTGTATTCTTCCCCTGGGTTCATGTTTCCCAGGTGCATTATTTTGCATTTCTTTGCATTGAATCCTAGCTGCCATACTTCTGACCATTCCTCCAACCTTGCCAAGTCCCTTTTCATCCTTTCCACACCTCCTTGTGTAGCAACCCTGTTGTAGATCTTTGTGTCATCTGCAAAAAGGCATACTTTTCCTTCCAGTCCCTCTGCAATATCACTGATGAAGACATTAAAAAGGACTGGACCCAATACTGAACCCTACGGTACCCAAGTAACCCCCTTTCTTCAGAGTGGACTCTTTTACAATTACCTTGTGTGTCCTGTTGTCCAGCCAAAGTTTTACCCAGCTACCACCCTGGGTCCCACTCCCAGGCTGGTTAATTTGACTATTAATCTTTTGTGTGGGACTGTGTCAAATGCCTTGCTAAAGTCTAGGTAGGCCATGTCCACAGCCCCTCCCTGGTCTACTACTTTGGTCACCCAGTCAAAGAAATCTATTAGATTCGTCTGACATGACCTTCCCGCTGTGAACCCATGCTGCCTTGGGTCCTGTGCTCCACTGGCCTCTAGGTACTCAACTATTCTTTCCTTCAGAAGTGACTCCATCACTTTCCCTACCACAGAGGTCAGACTGACAGGTCTGTAGTTTCCTGCCTCGGTCTTGGTCCCACTTTTGTGAAGGGGAATCACATCCGCCTTCCTCCAGTCCTCGGGTACCACACCATCCTCCCATGATTTATTAAAAAGAGTAGCCAGTGGTTTCACTAGTTCCTCCCTTAATTCTTTTAGAATTCTGGGGTGAATTCCATCAGGACCCATTGCTTTGTCCACCTTCAGTTTTAGGAGTTCTTGCAGAACCCTTTCTTCTGTGAAAGGACTGGGATCGACCCCCCTATCAAGAGTGCTTCTGTTAACTGGATTAGGCACTTCCTCCTCCTCTTTTGTGAATACTGAGCAGAAATATTCGTTCAGTATTCCTGCTTTTTCACTGTCCCCCTCTGCCCACCCACCGTTCATTCTATTCAGCCTCACTATCCCTCCTCTTTTCTCTCTTCTCGCTGATGTACCTATAAAAGGTTTTATCCCCTTCTTAACTGAGTTGGCTATCTTTTCCTCAGTTTGGGCCTTTGCTAGTCTGACTTCCCTCCTGCTTCCTTCTGCCTTAACTGGTACAGCTCTCTGTCCTGCTCCTTCTGTTGTTTCCTTATACTTCCGGAATGCTATCTTTTCTTCCTGACTTTCACAGCCACCTCTTTTGAGAACCATAGTGGCTTTTTCTTTCGATTTTGATTTGTTTATTTGCTTCACACAAAGGCTTGTTGCCTCTGTGATGGCAGTTTTGATAATTCCCCATTGTTGCTCCACACCTCCTTCTAGCCTGTTTGCTAGTGCTTTTCTGAGGCACTCTCCATCTTGCCAAAGTCAGCCCTCCTAAAGTCCAGTACCCTCACTTTTGTATAGCTTGACTCTGTAGCTGAGTTTAATGTGAACCACACTGTTTGATGGTCACTTGTCCCCAGATGGCAACCCACTTCTAGATCTGAGATCTCTCACTGCCCCGTTTGAGAGTATGAGGTCTAAGATTGCTCCCTCACGAGTGGGTTCCAAACTAGTCTGTCTAATGCCTGCCACCTGTAGGGCATCAAGAATGGCCCCTGTTTGGATGTGGCTGCAGCAAATGTGCTCCAGTTAACATCTGGCATATTCAGGTCTCCATCAACAGTATCTCCCCTTTCTCTGCCATTCTAAGAATGCCTTCTATCATATTCTTGTCCATTCCTTCCCCTGACATGGGGTCTGTACACAACCCTGTGCGGATTGGTGCCTTTCCAGTCTCAAGGTGACCCACAGTGCCTCCTCTCCTCCCTGTTTACTCTTTTGTTCAGTTGCTTTTACCCCTCCTTTACATAGAGAGCTACTCCTCCCCCTCTTCTCCCCTGCATGTCTGTCCTGTAGGTTATGTACCCTAGTATGTTAACATCCCAGTCATGGTTCTCTGTGTACCATGTTTCTGTGACTGCTACGATATCCAGGCATCCCTCTTCCATTAAGGCCATCAGCTCAGGGAGCTTGTTGCCCAGACTACGAGTATTGGTACTCATTACCTCCATTTCCTGATGGCCTTACTCCCTTTTGCCCTATCCCTGTCCTTCTTGCCTTTGTTACTGTCTCCATTTACCCCTGCCCTTCTCCCTATCGATACCACTATGCTGGTGTTTGCCGCACTTACTACCGTGATTATTTGGGGGGGGCTAGGATTTTCCTGCTCCTTTCCAGTGCCTCCCCCCCTTGGCTAGTTTAAAAGCTTGCCAATGAAGCATTTAAACCAATCACCTAGGATCCTGGTTCCCCTCCCGGACAGATGCAGCCCATCATGCCAGTATAGGCTTGCATCACTCCAGGTGGACCCCCAGTCCCCAATGAAGCCAAATCCTAGAGCTCCACACAGTTTTCAACCACTGATTGAATCCCATGAGTGCGGAACACCTAGCCTCTCCTATGCCATAGATGGTAGCACCTCCGAGAAGGTTATCGTGCGTGCTACTTGACTAAGGCCCCTTCCCAATTCTACAAACTCTTCCTGCACTTCTCTAATCCCTTTCTTAGCCAGGTCATTTGTCCCTAGGTGGACAATGACATCCAGCTCCCTCCCCTGTGCAGCTGCTCTGGCAATGCTGAGGATTCGCTCCCTGTCCCTCCAAGCCATGGCGCCAGGCAGGCACCTTACCTCCCTCTCCCCTTCCTCCCCCAGTTCTACCTTCCTAACAATGGAGTCCCCCACCAGGAGTTGTTTCCTTCCCCTGCAGGGTCCCCTGCCACCCTCCTGTGGGTCTCCTTTGTGGAGGTTCCCAGCATCCTCCTTGGTCTCCACTGTGGGTGCCTCCATAGAGGAACCACACTTTGCCAGAATGGCATAGGAATTGTGGAGAGGTACAACTGGAGGGATGCGCCTCTGTTCTACCACCCTCACCCTCCTTGAGCCCACTGTGGTCCAACCGCTCCTCTTTCTTGGCAACCTCTGAGGCAACTGCAGAGGCACTGGTGGTCCCTGGATGGAAGAGGAGGTCCCACAAATCCTGGCCAACTCAGCCTGGAGATGAGCGACCTCCTCCCTCAGCCCAGAGAGGTGCCTGCAGATGGACAACACCGCATCCTCCAGAACATCTCCCGGAAGACTGCTGCTCCACAGCCACTGCACTGCACCACTCCAATCATGTCTTATTTCTGGCCCTTAACTGTTTGCAATCCTTACTCTTTCCTCTGTTTTTTTTCTCTCCTTACTTTCTGCCTGTGTGCCCTTTAAGCTCCTGATTGTCCTGTTCTGAGACAAGAATATCCTATATTTCTCAGTAGACCACTTACTTGCTCAGAGGCAGACCTCCAGCAGCTAGAGGGGGCCGGAGAGCTACTCTTGCCCTTCTAGGATGGTGGGTCCTTGGTGGTTCTGTGATCACTCACTTCCTGCCCCTAAACAGGAAGTTCCTGTAGTCAGTCAAATCCTGTGCCTATAAAAATAGAACTAACTTTGGGTGGGGGGGTGGACGGAGGGCAAGATAGTCCCAGCAGAGAAGTTCAGTCACACAGCGGTCCTTTCTCCTGGTGTCTTCTGCCAAGCTATTAGCAGAATCTTTCTAAGGCAGTCTTAAAATGTAGCTTCCTTCTAGCTAAGCCACTCCCCCTACTTACCAGATCTTTCTACAAGTAATTTAAACCTCACAGCAGTTAAGTCCTTTCAGTCACCTGAGATTTACACCTAGATAACTCTTCAGATACCCATTCAGTTCAGTTAACTCAAACACACACTTTTTTTTTTGTATGTTAGTTTTTTTACCCTAAATTATAGGTCCAAGTACAAAAGTTCTTCTACTTTAGTCCCAGCAGAGAAGTTCAGTCACACAGCAGTCCTTTCTCCTGGTGTCTTCTGCATCCTGTTTACAAACCTGGCTTAAAGATTTCTTATATCTGACTGAGGACTTAAGAGATCCGGAAAGCCTACAGGACTGTACTGCTTGCTGTGAGACTGTGTACAAACTTGGGAGAACAACATCCCCAGACTCTCCTCATCGAACTGAGATCATCTTTGGAGTGGGACACTATCTTTTTTTCCCTCTCTTATCAGCAGCCAAAAATCTGAGCCCATTGTGATTAAATGAACACAACCGGCATATATTTCCAGACTTGAGCTCTGCTATCTATATGAAGCTGAAAAGCTTCTACGTGATTCGAGCATGCCTTCCATCTCTGGGAGTGCATCATGTTTTACTGATGCCTGCAAGCCTAAGAATTCTGTATGGGGGAGTAAAACCTTCCAATTTTCAGAACTCTCGGATGCTTCTAAATTACTGCAAAAAACTGAAGCAATTTTCAGCGAGGGAAGGAATCATCATCCGAGGCAGAGGTGGATGCCTAGACCAAGCTACCATAATATACTGAGTCAAGAGAAGACAGTGAAGGATGGCTGCTGATTCCCACACTGATGTTCTGTGTTGGAGGAGCAGGCTCTGGCTTAGCTGTCATAAATACTTGGGCTATTAATGTCTGAATTTACTTGCACAGTACAAGGCCTGCATTATAACAATAAAGATGGCGCCTTAAGCACGTGGGCACTGACTGAAATAGCATCCCCACAGTTACTTTTTTCACACTTTTCGTATTGGAAGGCGAGGGACACTATCTGCTGGCAAGTTGAACTTTTTGTGCTTCGTGACTTTTGCTGGTACTGCATTGCTAATCTGCCAGTAATAGAACTGAGTTTGTTATGTACTTTTTGTACTGTTTATCGGTTTAGTACTTTAACTACTGTATTAAAGGTCACTCACTAACTTGTGATAGGAATTCGCGGCATTTAAGCCAATAGTTACTAGTTTAAACTGTTGCATGTTTATGCCAGATTTGTCAGTGAACATTTAATGCAAATGAACATATTGATGTAGTGCTACTATACTTTTTTGAGACGTATATAACACACAAGTTAATTACAAGGTTTCAACGTTTGAGTTTTATCGAGTGGTCTGGGCAGCCATAGCGATCTCCAATGATTAAGTGACAATTAGTATTGTTTATACTGCCTGTGTTATCGTAAGGGGGGATGCTTAACTCTGTCTAATGGGTGAATGACATTAGTATGCCTTTGGTAACATCTCTGCTCATGGCTGCAAAGGTCACTTCTTTCTATTGTTAAAAATGGAATACTCTGAGTTAATTAATATAATACAAAATCATATTACGGGAACTGTATTACCCCCCCAGGTGTTGTAACAAGAGATGGGGCATAATAATGGACTTGTTGCTGTAAGAATATTGTATTTTAGCCGGATGAATGATGTCATTTCCAATTGCCTGCTTGTAATTGTTTATGTATTGTTCTACACAAATGACAATAAAATATCATTAAAAAAATAAAAACTAATTTGTAGATAGCTGGGTAGTTGGTTAATAACTTCCAGAATCTGGTAGCCAAACTTTTTTTCAGTGGTCATTTGCCACCTGGCTACCTGATTTGCTCCAACCTGGGAGCTATCCAGCAGTCTCCACCCTCATTTTCCATTTTAAATCCCTTTCAAGGCAAGGTCCCAATCTCCATCCATCCAGATTCTCCAAATGCCTTTGCTCTACAAAAACTGCACTCTCTGGGTCACGACTAGGCGGTGATGCACGGTGGATCCCACCTGTCCCAACCGGAGAACAGAATCTTATGTACTATATCACACCTTAAATTCACATCCTGCCGGTTTCCAGGACTGCTGTATGTGTGACAGTAGGAATGAGACTGGGGGGCGTGGCTAACTTTCGAAGATGGCAGACGTGTGTTAGCGAGCTCCTCAGGCAAACGACTAATTAATTGTCTGTTCTAGCTGGCACAGAATATTTCAACCCTTGAATTGCTCGCACAGTGCCTCGGGATCCTATGGCTACCTCAAAACAGAAAAGCCAACAAGGGAAAATCCAGTTCGATGCAGCAAAACCGCCAAGACAAGGGAGGCATAGTGAAGAGCAGAGGGCTGTCTCCATGGATGAACCGAGCGGGTCAGAAGGCCCAGACACACATTCGCTTACTCGCTCTCTAGCAGAAGTACCTTCCACCCTCCTGCAAATGCAGCATGAAATGAAAGCAGGATTTGTCAACATCACCGCTCAACTCACCCATCTTCAGGGTATAGTCACGGGCCTCTTTGAAACTTCGGCCATTCACTCCACGCAGATTGCAGAGCTCGAGCACAGGGTGAGCTCTCTAGAGAATTCACTGTCGGTGGTCTTGGCAGAGAGGAACAGTATGAAAACCTCGCTGGAGGATTTGAAAGACAAAATGGATGATCAAGAAAACAGATCGCGGCACTCTAATCTTCGCATTTATTGGCCTACCAGAGGGCACTGAGGGTCGGGATGCAGCGGTGAGCCTGCAGAAGTGGCTGGTGGCTCAACTCGGTCTTCCGAACAACCATGAAAATTTTGAAATAGAACGAGCGCATCGTGTGGGGTGCCCACCTAAATCAGGGGAAAGAGCTAGACACTGTCTGGTAAAATATCTTCGGTTTCAGGATAAAGAAAAAATGCTGCAGAAGGCAAAACAGATGGGCCCTATATCATTTGAGAACTCTAAGGTGTTTATATACCAAGACTATAGCACAGATCTGCAGAATAAAAGGCAAAGCTTTTCTCAAATCAAGGCCAAATTGTACAGCCTTGGCTGGTCCTTTGTGTTCAGATATCCAGCTCGCATGCAAGTCGACCGCCCAGGGCAGACCCCATCATGATTTCCTCTGCCCTAGAGAAGCTGAGAAGTGGATTTCTGAGGAGGAGGCCAGACGGGGAATAGTCCAGGTAGTAGACACTTGATTTTATTTGGAAAGTGTATGTTTGTATCCTGGCATCTCCATTCCTGGAGCTCTTATTTCCTCAGCGACTTGTGGAACTGAGGAATCCTATTTTCTACATAAGAAGGCCCGAAGGTATAGAAATACACAGAGTGTTTTATTTCCTGCTTGTGTAGCGTTTATCTGTGGCTCTATGAATTATTGTTGAAGAAATTCGGAACTCTACTTCCCGACCATGTCTGGGGACATGGGGTACCGACGGGCCAGCGCTTTGCAATAGTGTACTTCACTTTCCTCTTCTTTTAGTTCTGTTTTTACAAAAGAACTGCTTCAAAAAGGATTATGCAATCCTGTCTTCAGTAAGGAACTCGTGTTAAAATTTCCTCTGTCACTTGGACTAGAAGCTAGAATGTCTGGTTGATTTGTCATATAATTTTGCCCTTTGCAATTTAGTTACAAATATTAATATTTTCTGCCAATTGCTGTTGTTTGGGGTGGTTCTAACGGGGTTGTTCTTCCATGCGGGGGGGGGGCACTGGTTTCACAGTGGGTTCAGGTGGATAGTTATGTGGGGTTAACAGGGGTGAGAGTCTTTACTCTGGGTTTTCGCGCGCAGCAAAGTGATGTTGGGTGGGTGTGTTCAACGGAAGACGGTTCTCAGCCTGGGGACGATCGGGGAGAGTTTTATGAGTCTGTGTCACACTCTCCATCTGAGTGTTCTGACTGGTTCTGTTGCTCCCTGCGACGCACACAAAGGTAGGTGATAATTCTGAAGATAGAGATATGGGGGTGGGTGGGTAATGTGGAGGTTTTGATCACAATTGTGGGGGTTATGATGTTCGTAACAAAAGTTAAAAAGGTTGGTTCTGGGTATACACGTTCTAGTTTCTATGCAGGTAGAGTTGTAATACACTGCAAATATGTCCTCGGGACTTAAGGTGGTCACATTAAACATTAATGGGCTGAAGTCGATTCTTAAACGCTGGAAGATACAGGCGGAGGTGCGTCGGCTGAAGGGGAATATTGTACTTTTGCAAGAGACCCATTTCTCCAGCGATGAGGCACGAAGGACAGCCTCCTTTATGGGGGAACGTGGGTATCTTCCTTCTTCTTCTCCTCTAAAGCTAGAGGTGCATCAATCTGGATACCAAGGGGAAATCTGGTGGAGGTCATTGACTCATTTGTGGACTCTAGGGGTCGCTATGCCCTTGCGAAGGTCCATGTGGGGGGGGGACACATTACTGTTGGGCTCTGTCTACGCTCCCAATGTAGATGACCCAGGCTTTTTCCAAAGACTAGCTGTGGACTTTTCACAGTGGGAAGGCCCCTGGATACTGGGGGGAGACTACAACTGTGTGCTTGACACAGTATTGGACCGTTCTAATACAACTTTGGTGCCAGTGTCTCGCAATGCTAGGGCTCTGGAGCAGATCCAGAATGCGGCGGGGCTTGTGGACGTATGGCGACATTACCACCCCTCAGACAGGGATTACAGTTTCTACTCCCACTCTCACCGATCTTATGCCAGGATTGATAGGCTGCTGGCCTCCCCTACTCTGCTGGCAAGGATTGGGGAGGTGATATACCACCCTATTCTTATCACTGACCACGCCCCTCACTCTCTACTACTACTCCCCATGGGATCATCCTCCCCCTCACGACCCTGGAGACTCGATCTGATCCTTCTGAAGGATCTCCAAATGTGGAGTTCATGACGGGCAGCATTCAGGACTTTTTGTCACACAATATCAGGGGAGACACTTCCCACAGTATCAGGTGGGAGGCACTAAAAGCTTATATTAGGGGCCAATCTATTTCCTATGCCTCCCGCTGTTAAAAAGAGAGCAGGAGATGACCCTCCTTAGAATAAAAATTGCTGCCTGCGAGTCTGCCCACAAGAGCAAACCGTCAGAGCACATACCGTATAATCCAACGTTTGCAATATACATTTAATACTCTTAACAGCGCCAGGTTGGAACGCACTATACTAATTGCAAATGCAGGGGCCTACTATGACGGAGACCGTCAGGGCCGTTTCCTTGCCTGGCAGATCAAGCAGAGGGAGGCAGAGCGGGGGGTTGGAGTGATAGTGGATTCGGCGGCGGGGGGGGAGACTAGTGCATGACACTGATAGCATAGGTAACGAGTTTGTCCAATTCTATAAAAATTTATACTCATCCGAATTTTACCCAACAAAGGCAGAAACTGCCTCATTTTGCAGTCAAGCCCCTTTGAATAAGTCAGAAGCCAAAGATACAAGAACACTGGGAGTTTCATTATCCAAACAGGAAGTATGGGTGGCTATTGCATCTTTAAAAGGTGGGAAGGCTCCAGGTCCTGATGGGCTTCCAATTGATTTCATCAAAACCTATTATTGCTAGATCACTTATTTGACATGCTAGAAGAGGGGCTGCAGAAGGGTATCTTACAGCACTCCTCGAGATCTGCGGTAATCACAGTTCTCCCCAAACCTGGGAAAGACCTAACAAAATGTGCATCCTATTGTCCCATTTCTCGGCTCACTGCAGACTATAAAATCATGGCCAAAGTATTGGCCACGTGCCTGGAGCTTCTGCTGCCACAGCTGGTTCATCATGACCAGTCTGGTTTTGTGAAGGGGAGATATGGGAAGCATAATATCAGAAGGACTCTTAATGTGATTCATAGGTGGTCTAAGGGAAGGGGGGCACATGGGGCCGCTACTGTAGCACTAGACGCAGAGAAGGTGTTTGATCGGGTGGAGTGGGTTTATCTGTTTGAAATCATGGAAACGATGGGGTTAGGTGTGAATTTTTGCAAGTGGGTGAGCACCCTTTATATGGATCCCCCAGCACGAATTCTGGTGAATGGCACTCTCTCCAAGTCCTTCAGTTTAGAACAGGGCACCCGTCCGGGTTGTCCCCTATCCCCGCTGTTATATGTCCTTTCCCTGGAACCTTTAGCTGCATCTCATCCCGACATAGAGGGATTTAGAGAGGGGGTGGGGACTACACACAAGATTTCAATGTACGCAAACGATCAACTCCTGTTTTTGCAAAACCTGGCCAGGGATCTCCCAGCGGTGCATAGTCTCATGAAGCAGTTTGAAGCCCTCTCGGGCCACAAAGTGAATTGGACCAAAAGTGAGTTAATGTCTATTGGCACGCATGATAGGGCACAACTGATAGCAAATCTGGGTGGTTTACAACTAGTTAGATAAGTTAAATACCTGGGAGTAAAGCTGTCAGTGAATATCAGTCAGCTGTATGCTCTAAACTATAAACCCTTGGTGGCCGGAGTGGTAGAGGACTGTGAGTGATGGAATGCGCTGCCTATTTCCCTCCTGGGTCGAGTTGGCACTATAAAGATGATGATGTTGCCCAGATGTCTGTATCTATACCAGTCTCTGCCAGTTAGGGTCCCGCAGAGTCATTTCAGGGGCCTTTATGCAGCCTTGCACAAATTTCTTTGGAGGGGAAGGGGTACTCGAATAAAGAGGGCGACTCTGTTCCAACCAATGACTAAGGGTGGTGTGGGTTTGCCTGATTTCAGGGCTTTTTACTGGGCTGCCCAGTTGGCTTTTGTTAACCATGGGTTTGGTAAGGACTCACCGGCGTGGGTGGGACTGGAGGAAGACTTAATAATGGGAAGTTTTAGATATGACCTGTTAAGTGGGAGCCTTTCCCCCCCAATCACCAAAGTGGTAAATCACCAACTAACCCATTCACGGCCAACACTTGGGCAATTTGGAGAAGAGTGCATACTCACATAGGTTGGCAGGGTGGACTCTCCCCATACCTGAGCCTGCTGGGCGTTGTGAAAAGGAGGGTCTCTCCACCGATACAACTTATTCAGAGACTGAGTCATTGGAAAAACAGAGGTCTCACATGTCAATCAATTGTATGTGAGGGGGGGTTGATCCGCAGCTTTCAAGAGATGGGTACTGTGTGGGGGATTCACGCAGGGGATTTTTTTGTCTACCTTCGGCTCCGTCAGATATGTGGAGTTAATTTGCCCCTTAATGGTGGCTGGGCTCACCCTTCTTCTTTTGAGGAGGAACTATACAGACCTCAACCGGGTAGTAAACCTCCATCGACTTACTATCACATTGTAATGGGGCACAAGGTGGAGGCCCCTCCTAGGAGCATGCTCAGATGGGCGGACGACCTTTCTTTAAATACTGACCCAGAAACCTGGAAATTGGCATGCTCTCATTATATTAACTGCTCAGCCAGCAACAGACTGAGACTCATGCAGCTTAATTTTTTACACAGGACTTATATCACCCCGGTTAAAATGCACCAGCTTGATGATTCAAAAACCGATATCTGCCCTAAATGCAGAACGGGGGTCACAGACTTTGTACACATGACCTTGACATGTGATAAAATTGTCCCCTTTCGGCATAAAATCATGTCTGACATCTTGGGTTATGTCCCATCAAAGTCCCCTCTGGAGCTATTGCTGGGTGCAGACACAGACTCTCCTAGGAGGGCAAAAAGAGATAACCTGTGGGATATGGCGCTTATAAATGCTTGATGTACCATTGCCCAGGTTTGGCTATCCCCAGAACCTCCGTCTATTAGTAGATGGTCTAAGAATCTGTTAACCTGTCTGGCTACTGAAAAAGCACAGCTTGGAGCTCTGGGTAAATGTCATGTCTTTGAACAACTGTGGAATCCCTTAATTAGAGCAATTGAAGCTGGCTATTTTCCTGTGTAATTTCTGTCCATGTCCTGGCTCACTGCCAGTTAAGCAGTTCCTCAAAAATGGCTACTAATTTATTTGTTTTATTTGTCTTTTTTGGAACATTAGGTGCTTTAATTTCAACACACTGTACTACAGGAGTGCGCCTAATCTCTGAAAATTGTATAACTCTCACAAATGTTCTTGAAACTTTTGGTATGGTATATATCCTCTAGATTGCTTCATTCATGTCTGGTATAACCTGTAACTTGGAGTGAATCTGATCAAATGTATCAATGTATATCCTGAACCAGTTAATAAACTATTTTTGAAAAAAAAAAAAAAAAAAAATTAGACTGTCAAAGGTCACGCCAATGGGCCAACACTTCACGCTGCCACGCAAGCAACTGATGTTCGGGAGTGGACTCAGGGTGCTACATCGGGAGACAGGCCAGGCTGTAGGCAACTAGGGAGGGCTGGTGATGATGGGCTATGGCGTGCAGAGACCTCTGCAGGTGGGCCAGGGACCTCTGTCCTTCCACAGGGGCACAGAGCAACACTGAGGCGGCCGGACATTGCTCATGCCAGGGAAGGAGGGAGGCAACAAGGAAGCCAAATGTGGGAGAAAATTCCCCTGCCATCTGAATGACGGTGAAATCACTTGAACAGGGCACACCCCATGGTGACGGCAGGGCTGGGGAGAAAAAAAAAACTCTATGGGAAAAAGAAAAGAATTAAGAGTGTCTCAACAGCAGGAGAAGGGAGCCCACTGATTGGCTGAGAGTGTGCCTCATTCTGCAGTGAGACACTCAATCCTCTACCTCTCAGTACCATTCCAGGCTCAAGATGGAAATCCCAGATCAGCAGCATGGCAAGCTGCTTCCTCAGCCACTGTGATAGCGGCATGGCAGGGATTTTTCAAATACTGATATTTCGGGCCATAATATCACACACAAGTGAAACACTGCATCAGATTATATGCACCAGTATGACATTTTTTTTTTTTGCTCCTCCCATGCTTCCTGACCGGCCACTCCTTCAGGTCACCTAGGACCCTACTGGCACACTGTCCCTGCCACCAACCACCACTCTACATGGGTCCCCCCTCCGAGGAGGAAGGCACCAGTGGGGCCGGGCAGGGCACTATTCTCACCTCGGCCCAGGGTGCTGCTGAGGTGGTCCAGGCTGTCCAGGGCTTCGTGACGGCGAGGGCCAGCAACCATCATCCAGCTGGCCAGGGAGCTCCTTTCCCGTTTTCTCCCAAGGGAACATGGCATGCCATTGAGGTCAAGGCACGTGCCGATGTCTGTCACATTCCCTATGTGGCAGGGGCCCGATGCATTGCTGTTCCCCCGGCCTCTGCCAGGATTCAACAAGTGCCAGGCCACGGACCTTCCCTCCCTCCCCTGGGAGAAGGCGAGCAGTCGTCAGACGCTCAAGCCTTCTCCACCTGGCTGGCCCTCTGGCGCCTGAGTCCATTCCTGAACCCGGGTCACTGGTGTCACAAGTGGAAATCCAACCGGTGCGCCGATGGGCCAGCTAGTATGACAGTTTCATGTACAGAACGCAGTGCAGTGCTGCACAAGTCTTTATTTCCATTTAATGAGCCTTACTTTAAATTGCTGTCTAAAACTGGCAATGAGGGCCATAAAACCCCAGAGTGCCAGCCCTCTACATGTAGGTGCAGCAGTCTGTACTCTCTGGGCTTCTGGAAACTCAGTGGTCACATTTCTTAGTTCCTGTATGTTGGGCAAGATGATCACTCCCTAGAGCAACCACCCCAACAGAGTTTCATGCACAGGGAGGTAGAGAGGGAGTTGTCCAGCACCTCCAGAATGAATTCCTACTGCTAGCCCAGAAGGTGGGATTTATAAAAAAATACACAATCGGTAGGTAGAACTGAGCTATGATTAGCTGAGACCCATCACATGACTGGGTGTTGATATAACTGACTGCACACCCTGTCATGTGTTATTGCTAACATTCGGTACTGTAATCTAGGCCCAGGCCAGTCATATGTTGCTAGAAGATCTACCTTCCTGTTTTCCTGTAAAAAAACAACACGAAAACAGAAGCATACATTATAACATATCACAACAGGAAAACACTGACGCCTAAATGGTACAAACACTGGTTCTTGTAGAAGTCAGTTATTTGCGCCAGGGTTCAGGGCAGAGTTTAATATCGCTTTCTTCCTGAAAATAGTGGATCAAATGAAATTACATCTGAATTAGGATATGTAATCATACTGTAGTTTTACTAATGTTGTAATATATAACATGTATTGAAAGTTTTTTTTAGGAAAAATTATTTGTTTACTACTGTGTATTGTACATAGATTTTATTGCATTGTAATGACTTTTATGGTCAAACAATTAACGTGAACTGAACAGAGTTCAGTACAATGCCTGCTGTAAATGGGCTCTTCGGAAGACAAACACCAGTTAATTTATTTAAAGAGGTCCATTTATTTGAGTATTTCTTTTATTAGAAATTATTCATTTGCTCGGGCGCGCTGCTGAGCACCCAACATGGCTGACGTGTAAGTTATGTCTCCTGCTCAGGCAAGCTTTAAAAGTTTAATTTACTCCATCTCTGGGAAAGCCAACCATCTAAAATCAGAAAAATCCTATGTTGGAAGGCCTACTGATACAGGAATGAGTCCGAAGAAAGACCAAAAGCATGCGGCGCATCACATCGACGCCTTTCATTCTACGCCACTAACACCGCGAGGAGCAAGCCTGGGCTCCTCTGCTTCTGCGGAGACATGAGCGGGTGAAACCTCCAACCCACAGATTATGGCAATGCTACACAAAATCCAAGAAAACAGCGAGGAAATGAATCGCAGACAGGCAGCGGTGCAGTCCCGGTTTAAGGACCTAGATGGAAAAGCAGGTGGGAATGAAGCTGAAATACAAGCCCTTAAAACGGAGTCAGGCCATCAACAAGCTAAAAATGCCACCTTCGTTCAAGATCTAACCTTCCTCTGGGCTAAGCTAGAAGCTCTTGAAAATACGCAGAGACAGTCGAATGTGCATATAGTGGGCTTCCCGTCGCGATTTGCCTCCAATTCTGAAATATTACCAGCGAGTCATCGACTTATATTCACCGACCTTGCTTTACTGCCAGCTGATTCAGGGATTTCAGTGACAAAGGCATTCGCCATTCCCATGAGTTCCCGAAAAGGCTCTGGGACTTCACGCCCTTTGACTGCCAATGCCACATTATCGAGCTCAGAGGGCCGAATTCCACTACTGCGAGCTGCTAGGCAACGGGGGGGATCTGGTCTGGGAGGGTAGCAAAATTGCCCTCTTTCCGGATATTTCTTCCCAATCCCAAACCAAAAAGAAGGCTCTACAGTTAACGAAGAAACTCCTCCTTGAAAACGGCATCGAGTCCCAGCTCCTGTTCCCTGCTAGACTGCAGATTAAACATTGGGTAAGAGTCATATCCTGATAGACCCTGATGCGGCCGCAGCCCTGGCTTCTCAATTGCTTGAAGGCCACACTCAGCAAAAAGCTGATCTGGACATGAATTCTGATTCGGACACTAACGACCAAACTTTGGTCAGACTTACAGGATGTAAAGCCCTTTGGATTACTTACCTAGGGAAATCCACAACTGTTTTACTTCTTAGTCATTTGAAATATTGCCTGAGATTTAACATTATTGTTAGGAAAGCCATGTTGGTGCTATTGTTTATAAAGATTAACCGTGATGTTCCTGCCTATTGAGAGATACCACTAAAGAAGGGGATACATTACCCCACTCAGTTTGTGAACTAGTTATGATTTTCTCTTTCCATAACCTGTCTCCCTATCTGTTAGCAGGTCTAGCATTTGTGGTAGGGGTGTAAAGCAACTTAATTGAGTCCAGGCAACCTTATTAGATCCTGGTTTAGTATCCCTCTTTAGGATAATTCAGCCCTCCTCCCTTTTATTGAACTCCTATGAGGGGTGGAAATAATGGCGAACAGCCCTTGCTGTATAAGGTGAGTGAGAGCGATATACCCTACATTATTATCTAGCCGTAGAGTAAAATCCTAGAATAACTGAAAGTTATTAGTCACTAGTCGGGATTGGATCACAATACTGTATAAGCCTATTCTAAGTTAAAAACTGTATCGGACTGTGCTGTATAACACTTGTTCTCTGATGGAATTGTGCTGTATGGTATATGCTGTACTACATAAAATTTTAAAAATAAAGTTTAAAAAAAAGAAATTATTCATTTGCTCTGCATGTATGTGTGTGCGTATCTGTAAGTGCATGTGTAAGCATCTGCATGTACATGTGTAAAAATGGGTTTATTTATTTGATTTTGTTAACCAGGTAAACCCACTGAGACCAAGGTCCCTTTTTCAGGGGCGACCCGGAGTGAAAAACACCACCAAATATACATTAGGTACAGTATACAGCATTGAAAAAAAGATATATATACAATTTGCATATAAGGTACAGCATATAGTTTCAGAAACAAAAATAAAATATAAACACTTTATACAGGAGGTTGTGTGACAATAAGGCAGAGGCAGAGAAAAATGAGGTAGGTAACAGTAGATTCAGAGAAGAAATGCATTGCCCACGGGAAAGAAAAAAAAATGTACAGATGTCCAATGGGTCATTCAAATAAAAAGAAAAGACATAACACAGTTTGAAATGAGTATATAGTATAAGGAGGTTAGTTGGTACACAGGGCACCAGGGATTCATAAGATAGTCACAGTAGGTCATGAGGGGTTGGGGACTATTTCTAGCGGTTACAGCAGCAGTGGCTCAATTGCAGGAGGTATACTTTGAGACTGGCCTTGAAAGAGGAGAGGGAGGGTTTGTCAAGCAGGGAGGAGGGGAGCGAGTTCCAGAAATGGGGGGCAGTGTACTGGAAGGAGCGTTTACCCTGATTCGTGCGGATACGGGGTATGTTCAAGAGACGACTTGAGGTAGACCGAAGGTTGCGGAGGGGGACTTTGGGAGTAAGCAGGTCACTAAGGTGAGGTGGATGGTGTGTGGAGAGGAGTTTGTAGGAAAGGCAGGCAGAGGAAAAGGATAGTTTAAGCTTGAGTGCTGGCCAGTTAAGGTCCTTAAGAGCTTCACAGTGGTGCCGCTTAGGGGAGGAGTAGGTTGCAAAGCGAGCAATGCGGTGGTAGAGGGTGGAAGTTTGGTTAGCTCAGTCTCCTGAGGAGTGTAATAATGGTGAACCATATAGTAAGAAGGAGGAGGTTGCAGTTAGCAATGGTTCTCGTGCCTCTCAGAGAGGGAGTTTCGAGTAGTATAGCAAGCCCAGTCTCTGGTGGATAGATTTAGTTAGGTTATCTATGTGAGGTTTGAAGGTTAGCTCTGATCGAGGGTAACCCCAAGATACTTAAACTGGTCAGTGACCTCCAACACGCATGCCTCGAGCTGCTATTATGGGGAGAAGACCACAACGGTCTTTGCCCAGTCGCCGGGTCCCGAAGAGGACAGCTTTTGTCTTGTCCTCATTTAGCTTGAGATAGTTAGCAGTTAACCATGATTCGAGTTTTGCCAGGCAGGCTTGAAGTTCAGTTGCGATAACAGAGGATTGGGGAGCACTGTGGTACATTACAGTATCATCAGCGTAGAGCAGTAGATTGAAGGGAGCACACATTTCAGTAATGTCAATTGACAAACAGTGAGAACAGCAGGGGTCCTAGTATGGAGCCCTGGGGTACCCCAGTGATCACTGGTCTGGGGCTAGAGTGGGCGCCTTGCCAGCGTACTGTCTGAGTTCTGTTTGTCCGGTAGCTGGTGGCCCAGGTGAGAGAGAGCTGATCCAGGCCAAGCCTTTGTAGCTTTGAGAGAAGCAGCTTATGACTGACCATGTCAAAGGCCTTGGAGAGGTCAATGAAAAGCGCCTCCGTAGGGGAGCCCTGGTCCATGGCATTGAGTATATCGGTTGTCAATTTGACTAGGGCAGTGTCTGTGCCATGATCTTTCCGAAAACCATGTTGGACCTTTGAGAGGAGTAGGTGCTGTTCCAGATAGGATTGGAGCTGATCATAGACTATTCTTTCAAGGATTTTTCCCAGAGGGCAGAGGAGGGAGACAGGCCTATAATTCTCCACCCTATCCCGGGTTCCTTTTTTATGGATTGGAACTATGGTGGTGCTTTTCCATATACTGGGCACTGACCCTTCCAGAAGGGATCGGTTAATAAGTAGGGCTACAGGGTAGGCAATGGCTGGTGCTGCAGCCTGCAGTAGGCGCGGCTCAAGCTGATCACTACCAGTAGATGATTCAGGGTTGATTTTACAGAGTAGTGGTAGCACCGTGCAGGGGTCCACAAGTTTCAGGTGGAATAGAGGACAAGAGAGCTCTGTGTCAAGGTGGGTGGGAGGGGGCTGACCTGGCACGGATGGGGAGCAGGCAGGAGGATAGGAAAAGGAGGCGCTGAAGGCTTCAGCCACCTTTGTGGGGTCATCAGTTAGAGTGTTGCTTGCTAAGATAATGGCACTTTGTTCCTGAACGCGACCCTTCAGGAGGGAGTTGATGTGGCCCCAGAACTTCTTGGGGTCACTTAAGTTGCCCACTTGGAGGTCCCGGAGGTATTTAGATTTAGCCAGTTTTATGGCCTGTTTACACTTGTTGCGTAAGCATCGGTAGTTCTCCCAGTCAGATGTTGCGCCAGAGGATTTGAAGAGTCCCCATGCCCTGTCCCGGAGCCGCATGGTGTGTTTTAGCCCTGGGTATAGCCATTTATGGCACTTGCCCTGTACCCTTAGTTTTTTCCAGGGGACATGACAGTTAACTATGCTCAGGAACGTCTGGGAAAAATATTCAAGGGCCAAGTCTATAGTGGGAAGGGAGACAATAGGTCCCCAGTCCGCCTTTGAGAGGTCAGCGCAGAGGCTTGCTGGTGCGAGTCTGCTGTAATTTCTTGCAACAATCAGCCTGGCAGTAGGCCTGGGAGGTTTATTAGACCAGATGCAGTAGATGGGGCAGTGGTCGCTCAAGGAGTCTGCCATAATTCCAGCAGACAGTGTCCGAGCGGGGTTGGAGGTAAGTGCCCAGTCAAGGAGTGAGTGGTTGCCAGTCTTTGCATTATGCTGGTTGGCATGCTGATCACCTGGGTAAGGGATGCATCTAGCACAAGACTTTTAGCTCGGGAGGAGATTGGGGGCGAGCCAGTTAAGATTGAAATCCCCTAGAAGGATTTTCTCCCAAGGGGGGAGTTGTAAGATGGTACTGGTAAGAGATTCAAGGGAGGGGGTAGCAGATTGAGGTGGAAGATAAGCACATCCGATATAGAGTGGCTTTGTACCATCGAGGACAAGTTTGAGAAATAGTACCTCAACCAGAGTCTCGTCTTCCACTTGCATGTCAATCGGGGTGGCATTTAAGGGGGATTTTAGATAGAATAGGACTCCCCCCACTTTTTTTAAGAGTCTGTCTCTTCGTATGGCTCGATATCCTGACAGTTCAACCTCATGGGGGAGGATGTCCGGCTTTAGCCAAGTCTCGGTCACCGCCAAGATGTCCGGCTTGTAGAGTTGTGTCCAGGCTTCCAGGTCGGCCACCTTGTGCCGCAGGCTCCCTATGTTCATGTGGACCAATCTGAGCCCCCCAGAGTTAGTCCAGGAGGGGGTAGTGGGGTCACTGAGTACGCAGTTAGGGGAGAAAGGGCCTGGGTTGGGTTCAATATCACCCCCACGCAGTAGTAGAGTGCTGGGTAGAGGGCCTGTAGAACTGGGGGTGGGATTTGGCAGGAGAGGGCAAGAGGGTGGAGAGGGAGCATTATTGGAAGGAGCGTCGACATCCTAATGGGGCCACTCCATTTGTGGGTTTTTATATCAATGAGCGAGGTATCCCAGGAGGGAGAGGGACGCATTGTTGGGGTATTTGCAGAGCTGCGGGGTGCAGGGGAACAGAGAGGATGGGAGAAAAGGTTGCAAAGGTTAGCAGCACCAGATATAGCTGTTTCATCTCTACAGAAACAGGTTAGGGGGAAGGGGATGAAGAGAGTGGCCTCTAGTGGGTAATGGTGATAACCTGCATATGGAAAAGTGAGCTGATAGGATGTAGAGCTCACGTGACTATTTCCATATATACAGACGCTCACCAAGGGTGGTGGTGGGGGTGGTGGGGAGCCGGCACGCAGCACCAGTGGGGCCTCACTACAGAGGAAGACAGCAGTTGAGTGGAGATGCAGTCCATCCAGGCACAAAAGCCTGGAGCCTGGAGGAAAAAGTACCTGGTTCGCCGAGGGGCACGGGTCAGCCCCGCTGTTATCCCGATTGTTAAAGGCGTTGGATTCCTTGGGAGGGTCTCGGCCCTCGCGACCTCCATGTCTCCGGGCTTGGGGGGGTGTCCCGTAGAAACGTTGTACCGAAGTGGGAGAGTAGCGCTACCAGCACCTCATGGTCTCCTTGGGGGTTTTTATGCTGCCTGGTTCACGAGGGCAGGTCAGCCCCGCTGTTATCCCGATTGTTAAAGGCGTTGGATTCCTTGGGAGGTTCTTGGCCCTCGCGACCTCCTTGTCTCCGGGCTGGGGGGTCCGTAGAAACGTTGCACCGAAGTGGGAGAGTAGCGCTACCAGCGCCTCACGGTCTCCCTGGGGTTTTTTATGCTGCCTGGTTCATGCATGTAGGTGGGTTTATGTGTGCATGCATATTTATGAGTGTGTGTGAGTGTGTGTGTGTGTGTCTCTCCAGATGCACCAGCACAAACAGACAGCAAAGCTTCTTCTCAGTGCAGCTGCGTTGCTGACTGCTGCGCCCTGGGATGCAGTTGAGGCTAGTGAAGCTCTGTACATGGAGACACCAAAGTTGAATACTACAACTACTAACTGTGACCCTGAGCACATAACTTAACCTCCCTGTGCTGAACCTCTCTCAAATCTGCCCCTGTACTCCTTGAATGTCCCTGTGCACCTGAAATGGCAGCAGCATTCTATTCTTTCCTCTCTCTTGGACTGTAAAGCGCTTCAAGATAAGGGTTGTACAAAAGGTGCTAACCAAAACCAAATGTTTGCAAAATGGACTACACCATTTTTTAAAGTACAATCCAATGTTTTGATACAACACACCCCTGGGACTGATTTATTTATCTAATGGACAGTACTGCTAAGCATTCCATTACCATAAATGTGTCTATTTTTGGAAAAATGTTTCCAATAGAGATCAACTAGAGATTTTGTTACAGTTGCACTTAAGCGCAGAACCTGCTTGCTCACGTTTTGGCTTGGCAAAGAGTTTGGACTAGGGTGACAGCAGTGAACTGTATAACAAGGGGCTCTGGGGTTGAATTCCACCACAGTCACAGGTTCCTGGCTTTAGCCTCTGCAAGCTGTAAAATTTGGTAAATTCAGGACCTAACCTTGTAGTAAAGGTACAGTACCACAAAATATTTCCATCAAGGAAATTTGGGTCTGAATCGTCAGAGGTTTTGACAGAACATATGCAGCAGTTTTACTGATGTAGCTGTGTCCCTGTAAATGTGTCAGAATGTCTGCTGCCAGTTCTCAAACATTCTATGTATTTACGACACTTTACAGCAAAAACATGACGCATACATAATTTTTAATATGCATCTTGCGGAACCTGTTACAAGATGTTAGACCTTTTTGTGGTATGGCAGTCTTGCTGCAAGTACGTAGATACAGCGAAATTGTGTTGCACATGTTTGAAAATCTAGCCCTATGTATGGGTAAGTCGACATATAAAAGCCCCTGCTGGGATCAGTATTCAGGTTGTCTGCCGTGTAGTCATATGACACAACCACTGGGTTACAGCAGCATCAAACCTTGCAGTGCGGCTCAGTGGCTCTGTCAGGCAGCAAGCAGGAGAACTGGGCTTGAATCTTCACAGAAACACTGTATTTTTGTAAGTTTAGTAAGAGACTAGGGGTTAAATCCTGATGGGAATGTTATTTTTTTATTAAAAATAGTTTTTTTCTGTTCTAATTTCAGCCGAGTTGAGAATCGTGGCAGTTTGAAGTTAGTGTAGTACACCTACAGAAAAGGGCCTGTTATTTGTCCAAACAGAGGATGGGATATACAGCTTTTAGCTTTAAATGTATTATTATTTTCAACAATTTAACACTCTTTTCAGTTCTAATTTCACCAGTGGCAATCCATGGCAGCTTGGAATTGAAGTACTATTTTTTTTAAAGGCCCTCCATTATTAATTATTTAGAGGGACATCCCCTTTACTACCTGCGCACAGGACCTCACCGAGTTGTTGCAGCTGAGCTGAGTTATCCAGGGTGACTAAGTAACAAAATTAACACAAATAAAATGCTGTCCTTGCTAGAAAGAATGGCCCAGATTATCATGTCTCTTGTATACAATTATGTCTTCTAAATCTGCATTGTGATTAGATTGTCCTGATAAACCTCCTCTCTTTCCTTCCTTTCAGACCTTATAAATGTTTCACAAGGATGCTGATACACTGGGGAAACTGGGATTATTGACCTTGTTAAGAGGACGCTCTCAGAAGCACTCTACTGTAGCTGCTTGAGGTTATTAACTTCCATTTCATATTGACTCCTGCCACTAAATAAAACTGCCGACGTGAGTTGTGACAGAGTAAGAGAGTGAGAGAGGCATACTGATATGGAACTCCAGGCACAATTAGGGTGTAGGAAGATTGTTCCCCTGACGGCTGGTCTGAAACCAGCCTGGTCTGAGACCAGTTTCAGAGCTGCCTGGTCTTAGACCAGTTTCCGTGCCACCTAATCTGAGACCAGTTTCTCCTTCCAGCTAAACTGGTCTGGGATCAGTTATTGTCACATATGTGTCTAACCACAGGCTTGTTAAGCAGCAGCTAGCATGGTGTAGTGGTTAGTGCACTAGGCTGTGATCCTGAAAGTCTGGGTTTGAATCTCACTTTTCCCTAAAATTCTTTTGACCCCAAATTTCACTGGTGCGGTGATCCATGGCAGTGTGGAGCTGGTAATAGCAAATGTACACTAAAGGGAGTTGATGATGTAGAAAAAAATTAAGTGCAACAGAGAAAGTTCCTGTACAGTAGTGAATCTAGCCCCAGACCAGGTGGCTTGGAAACTGGTCTCCGACCGGGCTGCATTGAAACTGGTCTCTGACCAGTCATCGGGGAACAAACTTCCTGCAGCCACAATTAGCCACCATTTAAAAAAAAAAAACACGTGTCAAGTCCAAACTAAAGGCCAAAGCCTGGTGCGAGTCATAGATGTCCTCAATATTATGTCATCTTCTTTAGTCTGTGAATACAGGGTGACAGCAATCACACACAAGCTAGGACAAAATGATCACACTGCAAGCTGATGGGTTTATATTTCTGTTATTTGCATAATGTTGCTTAAAAGTGTGCACGGAGGTAATGCTGCAGCTGCTCCACATACCTAATAGATTATGCTTGTCAATGTAACCCACCTTGGACAGCAGGACCACTTACTGTGGCATCACAGCTGCTTAGGAAGAGCCACTCAGTAGCTGCCGGGTCAATCACCTGTGCCATTCCTGTCATCACACCTCAGGGCTCCAGATACGTGAAGTACTGACTTGTTTTACTGACTTCATTTTAGGAAATACTCATCGAGTACCAGTACTCACCCAACATTTGTAAATACTCCACATTCCATAGAATAGTGCTTCATAACATATCTGGTGATTCAAAAGGAGAATTTTTTTTCCAGATTTACAGCACTTGTATGCATCCCAATTTTGTTTTACTTACGATATTTTAAAACTGGTAAGCAAATTACTCCTACCTGCCATACTTGATCAATTCTTATCTAGAAAAAAAAAATTGTTTTTAAAAATGTACTCTTCACTCCACTCTGCCCAGACATTTGCACACATCTGAATTTGGTTTTACTCACTTCACTTTCAAAATGAGGAGTACAGTACTCATCCCAAAAAATCTTATCTGGAGCCCTGGTCACAGTGCTGATGATGTAGTGGGAGGAACAGAACTAGATATGTCCGCTGCCAGGCACAGTGCTACTTCACACATCCAGTGTAATACTATCACATGGAAGACTTTCTAATGATCAAAATAAAAAAGAAAATACTTCAGAAATAAAAAGTTATAACTACTTCTTAAAACTTGTAACATTTTCCTGTCTTCTCTTTATAGTAGCTCTTTCAAAAAGTTGAACTGTGTTAAAGAGGACCTGCCCCAGTCACTTTGACTTTCATGCATTAATTACCCCTTCTTGCATTGATTCTGGAATTGTACTTCCTTACTGTCCACTGCAATTAGTTTTTGCATTCTGAGCTGCTAAAAATTGTGGGGTGTACCAGAGCTTCTATAGCAAGCCTGGTGTTGCTATGGGCCCAGGGCTGTGTTGTTGACATCATTGTAGGGCACAGTCAATTTCACAAAAAACAAACAAACAAAAAAAAAAACATGCAGACAAGGTATTTAGATTTTGGCATAATGCATTGCTAACAGGGTGTCCTGGGGAAGGGGGAACACATCATGTACACTGAATACTGGTAGGTTTCCCTTACAACATTGTTGCAAGTGCATGGTACTGCACAGAGTGAGTCACTCCTCTATCCTACAGTGACGTCATCAGGAGCTAGCAGCCCAGCAGCTGAACAGCAAATGCAAGTGCGGCAGGGCTCAAAAACAAATCCAAATTTTGGAAGGCAGAGTAAACCTTGGCCAGAAATAACAAATGCATACACCTTTCAGGTCTAATACTGCATATAATGACTGTACGTTGTAATGTTTTGGACCATCAGGGAAGGTCCTCTTTAAATATTCTTATAAGAATCTGGAGCCAAGCCGGCCTGGTGGCACAGAAGGCTGAGGCGCTGGGTGCCTGACCCAGGTTTGGGAACGGACTTGGGTTACTTGGGGGTCGACTGGACGAGGAAGGATTAAGCATCCGCCGACAGCTCTCCTTCCTTGGGGGGGGGGGGACGGACTCAGCACCGCGCTGTAGACTGACACCCAGTGGAGGCTGGGGGTCAGCACAGGTGCGATGCTAGAAGGGGGTGGACCCATGCACAGGGAGTATGACTGCCTCCATGGAGGTGGAGACATTCACCCCGCCCATTGCACATGCGTGAGTCCAGGGAGAAAATGGAAAAAGGAATCAGAGCTGGCAGGCTCAATGATGACAGGCTGCATCCATGCCTCCCCTGGCGATCTAAATGTTGGCTTCCAGGGGTGGGGGGAGGCTGGCACCCCTCACCACAGGCCCTGTCACTGGGGGGGGGGCCGTGGGGATGGCCAGTTGGGGTGAGTGCAGGGAAAGCCTCACCAGATAGACGAGCCCCCTCTGAGGGAGGGGCCAGAGCCACCTGCCAGCTCTGCCGGAGGAGTAAAACTAAATACGGAAAAAATAGAAAGAATCATGAGCCAAACATTTGTATCCAATAAATTCACTTCCATGGGTACCGAATCAACACCTGCTGCCCCACTCTTACTCATTGCACTAAATAATGACTACATCTTCAGACACAGCTGCTTGATAAACTGAGATAACAGATGTTGATATATTTTTTTATTCTTTGAAAAATGGGTAAGGCCAATGGTCACAAGGCTGGTTTACAAGGCTGACCTGAGATAGTAGGAAAAGGTCACAAGTACTATAACTAACAGACATGTAAGGTAAACAAGGTTGAAATGCATACAGTTTTCACAGGTAATAGGTACTTTAGGGAACATGCCAATAGAGATACATAGAGTCAAGTAAGAAATAATTACAGCTGCTTTGTTCAACCAGAAATGTCTTTTTTTTTTTTTAAAGACTGGTACTTCAGGAAACATGCTAATAGACAGTGATTCAGGTAAAACAGTTATATCTACATTGGTCAAACAGGTGTCTTTTAAAACTATTTCTGAATGACCAGAGAGTTTCAGTTTTTTCTTAAATGCAGTGGTAGTGAGTTCTAAAAGTTTGGGGCCACACAATGAAAGGAGCGTAGTCCTGTCTACATTCTATGGAATGGAATAGTTAATTATTTACATAGGATCTAATTTACACTTTATTTTATCTAATATGGCGCTCTGATAACCAAATTACTCTGAAACACAGTACTGTAATGTTGGACCCATATATCAGATGAAATAGTAACTGTAAGATAATTCTTCAAATTGCTTACCTCCTTATCTACCAACATCTAAATGTCTTAGTATCACTGAGGAGCAACCCAGCTTGTAACGTCCGAGTATGAACTGAGTGGCCACAGTGTGTTGCAGCCCCAAACTAAATGTAGCACTTTGATGATGTCAAGTAAGGGACAGGGTTGCGGCTACGCTATATACAGTACAATGAAAGAGGGAGGGGCCCTCTAAACATGCATAGTTTCTCTGCTTCCAGTTATACATGTATGGGGCTAATGTATGATATATATTACAGCCCCATATGTGCACAACTGGGGAGAGAAACTATGCATGTTAAACCATCTCTCGATATACTATTAAGCACATATCCCCCACTCACGTCATCAAAAGTGCTATATTTAGGGAGTAGGGCTGTTATTACATATAGCCACTCGACCCATATTCAGAAGTTGCGAGCTGGGCATACAAATGTGAGTTGTTTTTTTTTTATTACTGCACCCATAAATTCTAATGTTGGTTAAATTAGCTCCTCGGGCAGGCAACTCTTTATTATGAGTTGCTTGGCAGGAATGTGTCAGTTGCTCTTTAAATCTGGCAGCATTGTCCAGTTCTATCTGAAGTGATTTTGATCTATTTCTCTTTCTTTTCCTTAACAGTTTTTTTACGTAACAATTTCCTTTCTTTTAAGTAAAGCTCCAGACTTGCTGTGCACTACACAGCTTTATAGTAAAATTAGATAATACTCTATTTCCTTTCTCATCATGTAACACTCCATATCAAACCATGGGGCAGAACATTATTAGTTTTCAATTTGAAATGTTTTACTCAATAAATTTGGAATAGTATTACGCATATTGTCAAATAATCCAAAATGCGACTCACACACAGGGAATGACAAAATTGATAAGACTTGACTCTTTCATTTAGTACAATATAATTAAGAGGAAAATCATTTAAATTTAAACTCTTGCACTAAACCGCAGTCCCAATTTCTCACAGTAAGTAATGCTTTCTTTTGTAAGTAATAATACCCGACGGTGGGCATTATTGGGATATAATGCACCATCCAGGGGCGTAATGGCAAAGGGTCTTACAGCTCCTGGAAGGTCTGTTATTTCCCATAATGCCCACCCTGGAGGGTATTGTTGTGCTTAGAAAATGGGCACTGTATTTAATATGCTTTAAAAAATAAATAGATTTTATGTTAAAAAGTGTTGAATATCTTAAGTATTTTATTTATTGTGTAAAAATGTAGTTCCTCCACCTGTTTTTTTTTTTTTCATTGTGGTCTTTTGTTCTAGTTGAGCTTCTGTACTTGTGGCTACTGAAGTTGGTTGCCATGGTTACCCCCCCCACACACACACACACAGGGTTTTCGTTTTAATTTAATTTTTTATTTAGTGATTCAGAAAAGACCTTTGTGCGCAAGCTCTTTTACAAAGGGCCCACGTCATAGATTGCAAAGCAAAGTACAACAGGAGAAAGCAAAAGTACATCACTACGAACGATACAGCTTGGATTCAGAACTTACAGAATAACTCAAAACATAGGTACATGTTAAATAACAAGAAAAACACTTTATGGGGGCGGAATAAGCAGCCACAAAGTGCCTTGTCAGTAGTTCACAGGGACGGGGCAAGCTGGCAGTGGGGTGAAGAAAGGAGGTATGAGAGAGAGGTATGTACTGCGGTGGAGATGAAAGGTGGGGGAATAAGGGCGATAAGGTATAAGAAGAAGTGGTGGGGTGAGGGGAGGCTGAGTGGAGAGGACATGCTAGAGTAAAATGGTGGGGTGCTAGGGGGCATAGTCAGGCAGTCTGCATTAGTAGTGACTGTTAGGGAAACTCACGGGACTGTGAGTTGGAAGAGGGGGAGGGGTGGCGAGTGCCAGAGCAGCATGACGCAAACTGACTGCTGGGGCAAATCATGAGAAGGGACAGAGGGAGGAGGTACCTGAGGCATGTCTAGTGCTTGCTGGACAGCAGAGGGAGCAGGTGTGGCTGGACTCAGGGGCAGGTACACTTACAATAGAGAGTGTTATTAGGTGCTGATTGAGGTTAGTTTTGAATTGTGCCAGACAATTGGTGACCAAGAGGTGCCCAGGGAGTTCATTCATCCATGGGGGGGCCCAGTAGGCAAATGCATGTTGCCCAAGTGAGATGCAATGGAAGGGGATAGCCAAGACCCCTCTAGTCCTCCCTCTGGTGACCTGTAATGAGTTGGCCGCCTTGATCAAATTGCCTACACAAGGTGATGTTTTACCCAATAGAGCCTTCTTCCCTAGGATGCAAGTCTGGAATTTGACCCCGTTTCTTAATGACAGCCAATTTGCACGTTCATACAGAGTACAGGTGTGAGTGCCTTGCTCAGCATCCAGGGTGAGTCTGCAGGCTTTGTTGAGCGCAGTCTGAACCCTCTTGAGCACTGTATCCATTGCCGCCCCATAGACCACTAGTCCATAGTCAATAGTAGATATAACTGAACTGTGGACTGAGAGGTGGAGGGCCCCCGGAGAGAGGTATTGTCTGTGCCTGTACAGGACACCAATCTTGGTACTGACTATCTTGACCAGAGAGCCAACATGGTGCGCAGCCGTGATAGTATCATCTATTATGACCCTCAGATACTTGAACAAGTGAACTTGTTCCAGCAGCTCACTGCATGAGTTGGAGATGATGAGGGGGTGGTGCTTATTTTTTTGTAGGGGCTGGACATAAGCAAGACCTTGGTGGTCTTGTAGTTTAGTAGCAACTTATGACTACAGAACTAGTCCTCAAGTTTGGAGAAGGAGTTCTGCAGCCCAGATTGTAGGGCAGCCTGAGACATGCTGCTGCTCAGGAGCACAGCATCATCTGCATACAGTATGAGTTTGGTGTCGCAGGCTGTGGGAAGGTCATTTAAGTGAGGCTGAAGAGTAGGGACCCCAGTATTGATCCCTGGGGTATCCCTAAATGATACCTCTCTTGTGCTGGATACTGTTTGCCCAGTTTTGACACACTGATTTCTCTGTATCAGGTAGTCTTGGAACCAGCAAAGAGCACTGGGCATCACACCCATGTTTTGCAGTTGGGTCATTAACTGGGGGTGGCTGACTGTATCGAAGGCTTTGGTGAGGTCAATAAAGACAGACCCCACTAGTTTGCCTTCATCCAGGGCCTTATGTGCATAGTTCATGTAGTCCAGCAGGGCAGTGGTGGTACTGTGATTTTTTCTGACGCCATGCTGGTTGGGGAATAGTAGATTATACTTACTGAGGAAGTTGATGAGTTGACCCGTCACAGTCTTTTCCAGTGCCTTGTACAGTGGGGAAAGGATCGAGATGGGTCTGTAGTTGGCTACCAGAGACTTGTCGCCTCCTTTATGCACTGGTGTAACTAGGGCCTGCTTCCAAACCGCTAGCAATTGGGCCAGGGACTTATTGTACAGCGTGGTAATGGGCACTATAAGAACGTCCAGGGTGAGGGATAGAAGTTTCATGTAAATCCCGTCACTGCCCAATCTTGTCTTACCTAGTATTTCTTGCCCATAGTAAGGGCCTCCTTCACCGTCACCCTTTTAAAGCAGAAGGTCGGGTGAGAACACTCGATAGATACGTTGTTGGAGTGGTTCAAACCAGGTTGAAAATAGGCAGGTGGTAGCACTGGGGTAAGATCAGTGAAGACCTTATTGAAGGCTTCTGCAATAGCTAGAGGGTCTGTAGTGGGGGTGTTACTGATACTGAGCAGCTGAGGGTGCTTCTTGTCCTCCTTTCCAAGGATGCTTTTGATGTTATCCCAGAATCTTTTTCCATCACCCCAAGAATTGCAAAGCTGGGCCTTATGATAGTTGGCTTTGGGGAGCCGGATTAGCTTGGTGCTGCAGCTCCTGGCTGTTCTGTAGCACTGGTAGTCATGCTCGCTACCTGTGTTTCTGGCCTTCTCCCAGAGTATATCCATTTCTTTCAGGTGGGAGAGGAGCTCCCCATCAATCCAGCCATTTGCCTGCCCCTGAATTTTTCTTTTCGTGAGCGGGGCACAGATGTCACAGATGGAGCTAAAGCCCTCAATGAAGTAACTGAGGGCCTGATCAAGGGTAGGTGCCAGGTGATAGGAGTCCAGTCATGCAGGGCAAGGGCTGATTTGAGGGCTCCAAGTTTACCCTTCCTTAAAACCCTGCTCTCAATGAGGATGGGCGGGCTTTTGGTAAATTTATTAGACCACAGGATGGTGATTAGGGAGTGGTCACTTAGCATGTCTGGGAGAACCTTGATTTCAAAGATCCGGGATGGTGAGCTTGCTAGGACCCAGTCAAGGAAGGTACTGTTTCCTGTCTTATAGGTCTGCCTGGTGGGGCAGGTGACAAGTTGTGTCAGGTTGGAGGTGGCTATCAGATCCCTGAAAGGGGCCGCCTCCTTTCCATCCCAGTTTATGTTAAAGTCCCCGGTAATGACAAGCTCCATCCTCTTTGGAAGGGTGCTGATAACGTCCATAATTGTGGGAAAGCCTGCTGTGGCTTTCTTGGGGGGATAGGTAGATTGTGGCAAGGATGAGAGTTTTGCCATTCTGACTGACATCTACCTTTATAACTATTATCTCATGGTCTTTAGCCACCCTGGTTCCAGGGAGGATGGTGCACTGCAGAGAGTCCCTGGCATAGATGAGGCATCCCCACCTCTCTTGCCTATTCTATCAATCCTGTATGCTTGGAAGCCTTTGCGGGCAACTTCGCTATCTTTAATTCTACTGGTCAACCAGGCCTTCATTAGGTATAGGATGTCAGGGGTATGGAGAGCCATCCATGCCTGTAGTTGGTCAAATTTTGTGGTTAAACTGCAGATGTTCAGTGAGGCTATTTTTAGGCCTTTAACCTTATGAACACCAGGGCCCGTTGAAGTGAGTGGGCCTGGGTTCGAGCGGATGTTGCCATAGAGGAGCAGGAGCATAAAGATGACCTTTCTGGAAGAAAGCCTTATGCTAAATTTGGCTTGTACCTTCTGCCGCCGAGGCATCAGATGATTCAGGTGGTTGGACACTGGTTTAATTATTAGGGTATAGCTAACCATTACTACCGCTATGCAAGGGAAGGGCATATGGCCACCCGTGTTTGTAGAGTAAGGCTGAGTGAGTTACTGCCCACAGCCAGGTGAGGCAGTTTCTGAAGGTGTGTTTGACCAGTAGTGGTTCAAAGGGGGTAGCAGCGGCCCAGCTAGGCATCTGGTGCTAGCTGTACCAAGCCAGGTAGCAAGGAGCAGAAGTAAATAGCACCCTTTGATAGGGGACATGGCAGCTTGATTCAGTCGTCAAGCATGACGCACTGGCGCCAAAGAGAGGCTGTACAGTCAACCACTGTACCTGGTGGTTTTTAGAGACAGCTAGACAACTTTTGTTTCTTTCTGTATTACTATTCTTTATTTATTGTCACTGGATTAATGTTTGCAGCCCTTTTTTGGGGGACTGGGGAGATGAGCCATTCCCTCGAGCATGCGTTCACCCAGAAGTTCAGTCAGTAGGGGCAGGAAGGATACAGGAATGCAAAGTTGCTTTTTTTTTTTTTACAAAGTTAAGGTTTTTGTTTTGTTTTATATTTTTTTGAATACTGGGTGAGGTGTTGAAATCCTGATTTGCCATGGCACCGAGCAGATCAGGAGCGCGCCAAGTGGGACATAAACAGCATGTCAAGAGAGAGATCAGCGTGTGAAGTGGAAGCAGGAGATTTGGGTAGGTACAAACTGACAACTATTTTACATTTATGAAGGTGTTTTGTTTGGGGACTTGCATTGTGGCATATGAAGTTGTGTTGGGGATCGGAGGTCTCTTTCTCACTAAGCATGGGTGAAATAATGGTGACTGGTCAGTATACAAATTCGGGGTGCCGGAAGATATTCTAAGTAATAGGGCACCCCAAATTGGCACTTGTGCCGGGCATTAAGAAATAACAACACTGGTGCCAGGGTGTTTTAGCCAATCAGAGTGGAGGTTTTTAGTTGCCCAGGCATTTTCTAACATCAAATAAGGCTTTAAGAAAATCTGAAAAATCCATCTGTATGATAAAATCAAGTGGAAAATTATCTCCTCCGCACTGAATCCTAAATTCAGAAAATAATAAAAGTTACATAGAGTCTGTTATAACACAGTCAATAACCTGATCATTTGTCTGCTGAGTAATAGGTTAAAGCCTCAGAGAGAGCCAGTGATAATCTACTATATCATTTAAAATATTGTATATCTCTCAATTCAGTTAACAAAACAAGAACAACAAACCTTGCTGATTACTTCTGTTATCCTTCCATACTCTTAGCTGAGGTATCATACAGTAACAGTCTTGCACATAATTACTAGAATTGCTGTTATTGGTTACAGCAGAACCTGCTGCATTACAATCACTGGATGCTACTTTGCCAGGTGGTGCGGTCTGGCTCAGTGCCCTTTGCTTAATAGAGGGGGATATTTAGGCAGTGGGATCTCAGTCAGAACCCTCCCCCCAAAATACATGGATGAGATCCACCATAAGCTGGGGTGGTTGGTGACCAGGAAAAACTGCGAATTTTTGCAATAGATAAGGTCACACTCGCCATTTATATTACATCTTCTGTGTGCACTGTGTGGCAGTTTATTTTAGCCAATGATCTCCTGTAGCAACAGTGAGTTCTGATTGTCCTATTTGCTGTTTACATTCTTCTGGCTGTTATATTTCTGTTATTTTATTTAACTGATTTTGTTCCGAACTGCATTTTATTGAATTGCTGTGTTTACTGTGTGGGCACCCGGAGCCATTGGGATTGAGTACCTTACAAATAAAATTGCTTTGTCTTTCCTACGTGCCCTGCTGAGGTGGTGGTAGTGGTGGGCGTAAGCCACAAGACTGATGCCAGACAGGCAACATGAGATGGGTTGTCTGGGGAAATGAACTTAACATGGAAGCCTTTTTGGGGACTACAAAAAAATTACAGGACTGTCCTCTATTTTTGAGGGGCAAAATAAAACCAATGAATGCTCCACTTTACAATAAACACCCAACAATGGTACATCTGGGTATTGAGCATGACTGTTTAAAAAAAAAAGGGGGAAGTAGTACTACCTGACTTAAGTTTAACCCCAATCTCAGTCTCCTTATTTGTACGTAGATGAGCTATCTGTCCTGATGTAGCTTTATGCCACTGGCAGCCACAGTGATGAGGAACAGCCCCAGAGTCAGTCACAAGAGTCATGGAAAGGTAGCCACCTTAGCTGCCCCTGGCTGCCCTTTCCCACACTGCCTCATTCACCAGTGCGCTGTACACCTTCCACCAGTGGGAGTGATGGGTTTCTCCTTGCTCCCTCGCTCTTTTCTTGACGCGTTCCATCTCCAAATGCTTGACCCATTCTATGAATGGGCATGGGGCGGTGACACAGTCACCCTCCTCTTCTTGCTCAATGTACTGGGGGCGGAGATCCAGAATTTTCTGTCGGGCTAGCAATGTTGTCAATGGTCCCCAGAAAACTGGAAGTTGTTACCCTTTTAAGACTCAGATTAGGTGAAGACATCTACTATTTGCTGGCCTAAGGTGGTAGCGGGTGCTGCGTCACTATAGCTAGATCTGTTAGTGTCCCTGTTAGTCTAGTAGTTGCCTTCCTCCCTCTCAGCATGCTGGCTGAAAATAGGAATATTCTGTACACTGACAGGGAGACAAGGAGGATCATCGTGTGGCCATGCCCAAACCTGTTCAGTGGTGATCCATGGCGCTGTGAAGTTATAGTAGTAAATCTATAAAGAATGGATTTAATTATCAGACAAAATAATTACAAAGGGGACTGTGCAGCACTGACTTGAAACATTTTGGCTATTTTTATATTTCCATGCCTTTTTATGCAATTGTTCCCGGTTTTTGGACCTCCCTGTCCCCAACCCCCAACGATCAGGGTTATCATCACTGCATACTTCCTCACTGACAGATGGGAAGGTTGGTTGTTTTCACAGCCAGTGTCAATGCCTCACTGCAATTGGCCACAAGGGTGCGTGCAAATACCAAGTGGTCTACACCTCCCCTCAATCATGCACCTGACCCCTTGCTTGCCTCAGATGATTCTGGGGATCATATGTTAACATCAGTCCCCCAAGTGGCAGTGTGACACACTATCACCCTGCACTTTAATTTCCCATGGTAGTGTAGAGCTAGAATTGTAAATATACGCATGTGCCCATTTGCCCACAGAAAGTGCATTATAATCCCATGCCAGCAATTCTAGACCAGGAGCAGACTTGGAAACAGGAAGCTGGGCAACCAGGCTGGGAGTTGTGCTGCTTCACGACCAGGGTGGACCATTGCATGCTGCAGCACTAAACCCTCACACCAGCCTGGAGAAATCTTTCCTTCACTGGAGACAAACATGTGCAACAGTGTGCTGCCTAGGGCAAGGCCATCAAGGAGTCTGTGTGGTGCTGTTGTGTTGGGAGGGACCAGGGCTAAAAAGCATGCACAGACGTTCTTTCAGCCATGCTATACTAAGTGGGCTTAACATCCCTTGGCCACCCACATAATGGCTGGGACAGGCATTCTTGGGTCTTGGCTAGTCTATCCCCCCTCCGTACCAGATACTGGGAGGTGAAGGTGTGGGGATGGGCGGACTTACCCCATGGCCAAATCAATGTGGGGGGGTGAGCCAATGCAGGATAAAGGGAAGGGGCTGGTCAGTATGGGTGTTTGTCAGTGGACACTGGAGCGCTGGACTACCAAGGCCCATCATGAGAAGGTGAGAGGGAAAAAAAGAACAATAAATATACACAGACGTGAATGACTAGCAAAAGTGAACTGATTTTGCTATCTGTATTACCACCACAGGAGCCCCTGGGGGTTGGGGGAATTCCCAGGGACATTTCAGAGCAATAACATGAAGATCTGTTCCGCTCACTACTACTAATTGCTGAACCTGCTCGTCACAAGCCAACAGAGTAGAAAGCAGCAGTGCACCAGATGGTACTGTAAATATACAGGCTACAAACATACAGCTGACATATCCCAGCATGTTAGCAACAATTCAGAGATCCTATCGGAGAACAGCTTAAAAATACTGTCCCCAGTGGAGGGAACAGCTGACGGGATTGGGAGGTAATTGGAAGAGCCTGAGGGTTTGGCAACAATGGCAATCCAATGACAAAAAAGCCCCATGGCAAAAAACAAACAGGTGTGTAGAGGCTGGCACACTGGCGCAGCAGCAACACTGCAGCTCATGGCTGAAGACCAGGTTCAGAAACAAGCCGAGAAGCTGGAGAACCAGTGGGACTCTCCTCTGGGTGGGTGGGTGGGGAGTGCCAAACTCTGCTCCACTGGCACCACCCAGTTTTTTACTTAAACTTTTTACGCCCCTGCCTCGGTGTGGCAGATGTACCTCCTTCCAGGCAGGTGTACTGGCCATCGTGTGGCTACAGGTGGAGAGGAATTTATCCCTTATAGTTGCCCCTTCCATTTTTAAAGCCTTGTCCCCCCCCCCCGGATGCCGGTGGGATAGGACCAGGTCCCTGATACACGCATGCTTACACTAACTCCGCAATACTCAGTGCAACATCCCTCCCTCCCTGTGCCCCGAGTACACTGCCTCCCATACATCTACAGGTGGCAGTAGTGCTGAGGAACACAGCACCCCTTCCTCCCTGGAGGGCAGTGACCTCTGGGCTGCACGATCCTCCTCCTCCATCCAGCCGACACCTAATGACCCAGGCTCAGTCCTGAACCCAGGTCGCCAGCGCTGCAAGTGGTAGCCCTACCACTGTGCCAACAGGCCAGCTGGGTGCCACCTAGTTGACCATAGCTTGTGCTGCAGGCAGAGCGGCAGAGGAGTGGATAATGTCGGTAGGCTCAGCAGATGCAAGCTTGCGTGATCAAAACATGGAGATCCCACCAATGACATTCTGTTTGGGGGATTCCAAGCAACCCTAGTCCATTCCCACTCTCCTGGTTCCCTGGTATCTAATCATTTGGTTAGATGGGCTGGTGGTATAGCCTAGAGGTTAGAGCAGTAAGCTGTGGATGACCTTGGTAAATCCAGCAGACTTGGGATTAATTTCCCCAACCTCCACTTGCATACTGTGTGACCCGAGCAAGTCACAACCTGCCAAGTGCTCCTGGGCTGCCCCTGTAAACTTCTACCTAGTGGGCCTTACCCGGCTACCAAAGGAAAAAAAGATCTCTTTTGTTTGATATCTACTGCATGATATATATTTAGCACACTAAAGTACTGACTTACAAGATTTAGAGATATAAGGCAGAATGTGATAATGTGTTCAGCCTTCAAATTTTACCTGGACCATCTCACTACAAATAAACAGAAAAGGTGTCAGCTGAGGAAAGGCTGGTGCAGACCCAGCAGGTGCTGGCTGCAGAAGGGCAGGTGTAGGCCCAGTGGGAGGAACAGGCAGGGCTGGTGTGGATCCCACGGGCTGCGGTGGAGGGAGAACAGGCACAGGCCTGGTGGGTGCCAGCTGGGGTAATTCTGGAGGAGGATCCATGGGTGCCAGCTGTGGAGAAACAGGCGCCAGAGTGAAGGATGAACCCCCCCCCCAGGTGAAGGCTGATGAGAGACTGGGCTCGAGGAGGCACCAGTGCCCTGCAGCGTCAGCTCCTGAGAAGGAGGAGCAAAACCAATGGAAGTCTCAGAAAATGAGACTGACGCCAGGATCGTGGGTGTCGGGGGAACGACAGTAAGGAGACACACGTCTGCTGCACCCACACAGGCCGAAGAAACTCAGGCTGAGCTGCCTATGTGCCCACTGTGAATAACGGCTGGAACAGGAGGGGCCGGAGGGCAGGATAGAAAGTACCCTGACATGAGGAGTCGCTGTCTATTAAGGTAAACCGGGCAGGCAGTTGGGCCGCAAGTAGCCATGCAGAAGTTAGGGTGTGCGGGACTGAAGACGTCAACCCCCTGAGGAAGGAAGACAATTTCGCAGTCATAGACTTCTTGTGGGGAGACCGCGAGTGGGAGGCAGACTGGAGTCAGTCCAAATCTTTATCCCTATGCTTATGTTTTCTGGTGGCCTGGTACCAGGGTTTTGAGGATGAAGACCCTGAGGACTGGGCAGGGGAAACAGAAGATCTCCTGACCTGCAGCTCCTGTTCCATCAAGGCGACCTTCTGTTTAAGGAGGTGAGTCACCAAAATCTTCTGGTGATGTCTCCTGGTGGCCAGGATTAATCCCTGGCAGACCTGGCAGGCTTGGATGTCGTGGTCTAGGCCCAGGCATAATACTCAGGCAGAATGGCCATCCTTGTCTGGGATCTGTTTGCCACAGGCACACTTCATGGAGCGGTCGGATGATGGAGAAGGTTTAGAAGACATAAACGGTCAGATGTGAACGCTGAAAATTCCATGCTAAAACTGTGTTAAAATGAAAAATAAAGTGCGGTTAATGCAGGAAATGGTGGTCGACTGTAGTTGTGGCGGTTTCAGCAGTCCAACATGCACTGGTCAATGGCGGAAATAGAACTGAGAAGGGTATGGGGACTGCCCACCTTTATAGAATTGGCTGATATCAAGGGCTGACATCGGAGGTGGGCAGCCCCCTCGGGTAGATGCAAGCTAAGACGTTTCTGTGTGGACCTAGTGCCTGGCGGCTACGGCCCTACCGGTAATGGCCTGCTGCAAGAGATATCCTTGAAGTAGGATCTGAAAATTACATTCTTCTGTTGTAAGCTGCAGGGCACTCAGTTAAGTCTGGCTTTTGTGTAAGAAGTCCTTCTTACTCAGAGCAAACAGGGTGGCTGAAGGACATCAACAGTTCCTGTCCTGTAAAGGCCCTTTGTTTTGGGTAAATTTGAAAGGGCTGGGCCCCTTTCGGCTCAAGGAGACAGCACCCTGCCAAGTGGTTGGCCAGGATAACAAAAGGAACAAGCTCTAATCGACAAAACCAGTTTGGACCTGTTCTTGGAAAAGGTGGTCCTCAAAGATCAAATGAAAAGACAGAGTTTGATGTCAGAGAGGCCTGTCCAGTGTTGCGTGTATAGGGTGCCTGCCAATTGAAGGTACTGTATTTCTGTTGTATGTTTACAATGAGAATTCAGTTGTGTCTGGGATTTTGAACTTCTAACATCACGTGTTTGAGTCTGTCATTGCTCACCAGTTCCCAGTTTGGGTAAACTACTCCACTTAGAAATATAGTTAGCTTTGAGTTAGGTGTTCCTGTGTAATCTCTGTCTTTCCAAATGTGTTTATTTTTATCTCTGTAGAAATACTGTATTCCCCATGGTATTTAGTGTGTATTATCCTGTAACATATGTAACTATCATGAAGTTAATATGCTATTTTTAAATGCTTCACGCTTTCTGTGACTGAGCCATTTTATGTATAGATAACCAGGGGTAAATGGCAAGTCTGTGATCTCATACCTCTCAACCTTTTGTCCCCCAAATGTGGAACACTTCCTCTCAAAATGTGGAACAAATGAACAAAATGTGGAACACTTAATCAAATCTTTGCCTAGGAGGCTCAGAACAATGTTAAAATGTTTGCATTTATGTTCAGAAAGTCTGTTATTAATTGAATAATATATTTTTTGCATCATTTACTGTAGATTTTTGCTTTAAAATGTTAATACTGAATGTGGAACAAGTCCTCACAATGTGGAACAGGGAGCTTTTGTGAAGTAAAATGAGGAATGTTCCTTGTAATGTGGTACAGTTGAGAGGTATGTGTGATCTGTTTCTGAAGAGACAGGCAACACAACCACCATATCTAAAACAAAGTGTACTTAGCTGTGACAAAAGGGGTGGGTCATTTGCATTTTGGCAAAGAGCACTGTACTGTTTGAGCAAAGGCTATAGTGGGATTCGGACCTAGAGATTCCCTGAGTGAGTTGAATCATACCAAAGTAACTGCTCAGGGGTCTGAAGGGTTGTGAAAACTGGTAGCAGTGCAGACAGAGTTCTAGGAGACAACCAGTCTGTGACAAGCATCAAACACCAGTTACAGTACAATGAAAAAGAATGATAGAGTCTAAGCAATAATCCTGGAGACTGTGGCATATAGAAAGTGAACCACACACACTTATGTTTGGCCTGTAGCAATTTGGGAGAGTACTGGGAGGAACTGGTTGAGGAAACAGGAGTCGTTTTAGAAACACAAAGACACAATTTTGCAGAAAATCTTTTGTTGAGAGTCTTTCCACCTGATGGTCTAAAGTATAGAAATACAGTATTTATTTTTCTATTCTGCACTCTGAAGCAGCCCAATTTACCCCATACCCTAATTACAATAAATTCTCCCCAACTAGCGAGGAATGGCAGAGAATAAAGAAGGTGACAGACACTGCAACACTGCAGAAGGTGCCTTTGACAAGAAACACCATAGGAAATGAGGGAAATTAATTTATTCCCTGTAGAATTAACCTTGTGATACAAAAGGAGCCTAAGGAGATGCAACAGTGTCTGTGGCTCAGCAGGTTGCATGCTTGCCTAGTTGTCTCTAGGGCCAACGAATGGAAGGTGGTGGACTTTAATTCTACACCAGGAAGTATAGCATTCAGTCTGTCTGCATCAGAGTGTGTAGCACTGGCTCTAAAAATGTGCAGCAAATGGGAAGAATGAACAGCATATTAAAAAATAATGGAAATAAAATTAGAGGGCAACATATGTTTAGTGATAAAGAATATTTCTCTAAAGTAAGTTTAATTTGTTAATGGTTTATATGACCAGAGAAAGCTCCAACATGCCAGTACTATAGGTACTATAGTTCTGCATGGTGGGGTGGTGCTATATTGCTGAGGTGCTGTCCTTCAGATGGGACGTTAAACTGAGATCCCTTGTGCCCATCTATGTTGGTTGTCCAGGTGGAAGTTAAAAATCCCCTGGCACTTATGGTAAGAAGAGCTGATTTCCCTCAATATCCTGGCCATCAGCTCCCATCAATAAAACAGGTGCATGTAAACCACCCTCCAGGACACACCTGGAATTAAATATAAATAAATATGCAAAGGCAGAAGCAATTCTGCTGTAGAAAGAGTACATGTTCTATAGGTTAAAAGTAAGCCCCCATCAGCACCGCCCGATGGCCCAGCAGTAGTGTCGCACTACTGTGACGGCGACCTGCATTGATCAGCCAGATAGGGTCACTGCATCAGGAAGCAGGTCAGGCTAAGGCAGCTGCACCTCGGCAGTGCAACTCACCAGGAAGGGCTGGCGGTGAGCACCGTTGCCACAGTGTCCCCTGCGGCAGGGCCAGGGAGCTTGCTCGTACTGCAGGGTCAGCTGTGTGCGGTCCAGGCCTAGCAGTTAAGCTCATGTCGGGGGAGGGGGCCTACATAAAGGGAGAAAATCCCCACTTCTGTCTGCACAGCGGACTGAGCTTTGGGGATTTCCTTGGGTCCTAGTGCCTCCCCTGCACATCATCCTTGTCCACATAGTGGATTGCCTCAGGGGAAGGATGGCCACAGAGGGCAAGCTGTGGGGATAATCAGTGGGTTACCAGGATCCAGGTGAGCCATAGATTTGGGACCTGACAGTGTACATCCCTGGTATACAGGCATATCCCTGGGGGATGGAGGTAGGCTGAGGAAAAAAACATTTATAGAAAAAAAAGTCCTTTTATAGCCAGCCTTGTGGCCGTTCCATGTAGGGGACCCACATTCGATCGTCAGTTGTGGATCTACACCTGGTATGGTGTGGAGCTTGGCATGTGCTACAAAGGCACTGTGCTCAGCTCCAGGGACAGAGGTGGGGCTAGCATATGGTGCTGTTTGCTGCAACAGCACCCTCTTTGGTTGTCCCCTTGAGGCAGTGTTGGTGTACAGATATCAGGAGTGGTGATGGTAGCAGAAAATGGATGAGAGGATTACCGGGGGAAAATCTGTCACACCAGGAAGGAGAGGGCGGATCTAGACTGTACAATTAAGGCCACAGAGGCTGAGTCACTTCTAAGGGTCTCTCTCTTTTCTGGCACACATCCCTTGGCTGAAGTGGGTGGGTGGCAGTGGCTAACTCCAGAAGATGGTGTAACCCCCCTGCAAATGGGGGTTCCCAAAAGACTTCCAGGAGCTTGCTTGAATGCTCCAAGCCTGAATGGTGTTTGGCGTTTAAGCCATTTATCAGTGAGTGTTTTTAGAGCCTCTGGTACTGTCTCTTTAAGAGCTGTCTGCTTGCAGACATAATTAGTTTGTATGGGGGGACTGTGTGCTTCTCTGTTTGAGTACCACTCGAGCTGCTGCCAATTCACTCCATTTTGCAGTCACTAGGAGTGCAAAGGAACCTATCTGAAAGATGTAACTGTTTGCCAGAAATCATTTACAGTAATAATGAAATTACAGTTTGTCTAACCTGCTTTCTTTGCAGTCAGAACTGTGTCTGCCTAGTTCCCCATTCTGGTTTTGAACTGCTGAACTGGACCAATCAGTGTGGGTAAGCTAGCTCTAAAATGGTGCCTTGGACGAATCAGAACTTGGACTCATAATCTGAGCCAGCCACAAGAGGATTGTATGGGCAGTGACTCTGGGAGATGTAGTTTAGACTTCGCGCCTTTTGGACCAACAGCAGCAGTCTATTGTGAGTGACAGCCAATCCAGTCAAGAACTGGGAGGAACTCAAAGGAAGTGCCGGTTTTGTCTGTTGGAGTTTCAGTTTAGATCTGGCAGTGAAGGGAAAGAAACCCTTTCTCCTTCAGTGCACAGTTTCAGTCAAAAACTTATGTAAGGCCCAGAGTTCGGTCTGCAGCTTGTGTAACTGCTTGTTAGGACTGAATCTGTCCTGTGAAAAGAATCAAAGGATCTCTGAAGAGTAGAAACCAGGCTCACCCTGTGAAGACTGGAGAAATTGTTGAATTGCACTCGGTCTGTCAGGAACTGAATCTGCTGTGTGTTCTCCGGGTATTGTGCAGTAATTGCGATCGGGATAGAGAAGCAGCCTGCCTGGTATAGTACTTTCTTTTTTTTACCATATAAATGTGTGAAGAGTCTCGTGGAGCTCAAGAGTAGCCCTGCTGACGTTGAAGGACCCAATCTTGTTTGGAGGTCGTGAGTACTAATTCAGGGTCGCTACCTGTTGAATTGCCACATTAAATCCAAATGGAATCACTGTACTGCTGACTGTTTAAACTAATTTTTCTTTTCACTGTGTGAAAGGGCCCTATCAGCTGCCACGGTTTGGACTAGCCACTAGGGCTTGGGTACCCAGGGACAGTAACTGGTAGGGATAGGCTGTGCACAGAGCCATAGGTAGATAGTAAAGTGATAAGCTAATTAACCTGATTTCCCCTGTCCTTGTTATATCCCCTAAATAAATCAGAGCTGCTTGTTTCAGCAAAGTTATACTTCCTGAGGTATTTGTCATATGTTAAAGTACTGTACTGTGATTGTTGCACTGTATCTTATTTCACAGGAGGTCCCAGTGCGGAACTAGTCCTGGGGGTAAGTGTATACTGTGAAGGTAATTCTGATATATTGTGTTGGCCACTAGTGGGAAGAAGGGGTTGCAGTGTCCAGAGGGCTGTGACCAAATAAGTTTAACTATTGCAAACCCTGACCTCTGGGTGAGGCACCGCCATTGGATCCAGGCCCTCAACCTGTTAGTGGCAAATCAGGCAGGGGTAGTAGCCCTGGGATAGTGCCATCTAGGGGTTACATCATGGAGGCTCACCGCTGGGATTGTGTGTCTCTAGTGGTCATATTCTGAACCACTGTTAAGAAAAAAATGGGTACCCGACAGAAGTGGCTGTGCACCGGCTGGTGGACTGGTGTACTGGGGAGAGATCGACCCCAAAATGCTATGCTTATCCTGGACATCCCTGGGTATCAATATGGACACTGTACAGGAGTACTTTCAAGGTGGAAGGTTTACAAAACCCTGTGGTGGTGGGTCGGCATGCTAATCTGCTCACCCACACTTTCCTGGCCCTAGTAGAGTTTAAGGATCCCATCGATAGCTCCAAAGTGCCACAGACCATTACCCCGAGGGAGCCCTCACTGCCTGGAGTGATAACTAAGTACAGTAAAGACCGGTGGGAATGAGCCCCACCACTGTCTGAAACTTTGAGAAGAAATTTGCTAAATGGTTGCTGGGGAAGGAAAACTGTGGAGGACTTGAAGAAACTATTCTTGCCACCTGGGGTGTTCCTCCCAACACCCTCCGCTCCAGTACCCGTGTGGTGGCTGAACCAATGCAGACTCTGTTTCTGCACCTGCATTAGTCACGACTCTTATCAAGGTTGAGGATCTTCTCTGGCACCCTCCCACCCACAAGGGGAGGATGACTGGGAGAGACCTGGATAGACTATTTGCCCCAAAGTGCTAGAATGGCAATGCTCGGGAGGCGAAGAGGTTGGTGAGAGCCTCTGAGGTCCTGCCCTAGCTACCATCCGTGCTAAACGGCCAGTAACCCTAAGTGACTGCACAGGCCTATCTTGAGGCCTTGGAGAATGTGTATGGGAGCCCAGATTCTGATGAGGATCTATGGTGGAGAGTAAGAAATGCACACAGTACCAAGGGGAGTTGTTGTCTGTGTATGTATCTCGGCTGGAAAATTGTTGCAAGAATGCCTCAGAAAGGGTAGTTTGCCAGCAACTGAACTGGACCGAACCAGGCTGGACAGGATCCTAAGTCTCCCCCTTCTCAGAACTGCTGTTGCTTCAGTTCGCCTGGCAAATCGACTGGAATCCCACCCTCCTATGATGAGTTAATGAGAGAAATTCGAGGAGTTGAGAAAAAGGCGACCTCGGAGGGACCTGCACCAATAGCTGCGCCTACGACCCGAGTGACTGAGGTGGCCCATCAAGTGAAGTTCAGGGGCAGAGGTTGGCAGTCAATGAGTGCTCTGACAAGGAAAAGATATGCCACAATGGGGCGAACTGTTGAGAGAGATCCGGGAATTCAAAAACAGTCCCTTTATGAAGGCCACGCCTGCAAGTACGGGCCCTGACCTATATCAGACTGCATCTGCTATGGGGATGGGGGTACCCACCCATGTATCTCCTGCTGATAACAGCTCCAAACTCAATTCCTTGACCATGGAAGTGGAGAAACTGACGAGATGTCTCCAAATGCTTATTACGCCTCAGACAGAGATGGCACCAAGGTTTCCAGTTAGTAATACCCCCGCCCTGGCTCCCAGTGTGGCGCCTCGGCCAGCTCAAACTCCAGAAAGTATGTTTTGCTATAATTGTGGGAAGGATGGGCACATGAAAAGGGAATGCCGGTCCCCAAAAGACACTGACAAAGTTGCATATAGGCTATAAGGAGAGCTTCGGAGAACAAATCAGTGGTTAAGAGGTGCGAAATGATCCAGTGAGGGCACCAAAATGCTAACTCACGTCCTTTTGTGGCAAGTCAGTTGCCCAGGCCCCCACTATCGCCTCTCCAGACTGGTCCAGAATAGTGGGTCCCTCCATGGAGACCACTGTAAAGGTGAATGGAGTGTCTACAAGAGCTGTATTAGACAGTGGCTCCCAAGTGACAATTATGTTCCAGGATTGGTATCAGAAGCATTTGTCAGACGTACCCTTACAACCATTAGAAGGACTGCATGTATGGGGTTAAGTGGAGAAGCCTACCCTATTCCGGGTATATCCGAATTTGGCTGTCTTCCCCACCTCCGTGGCTGGAGTGGCCGAACAAGTAGAGACTCTAGCCTTAGTGTGTCCCCCACTGGACTGTATGATGGTGTCCCTTTGTTGATTGGAACAAATGCTCATATGTTGGAAGGCTGGCACAGTTGTGTTATGAAAACAGGGGTCAAAAACTAGTAGAGCTTTAAGAGTTCCAGCTTTAATTAAGAAGGCCTATGAGGCACGAGAGATGCTGAAAAAATAGAACCAGAGGAACCGTCGGAACTGTATGGAAGAAGGATCCTGAGTCTCTGATCCTGGCGCCAAATGCCCAGTGTGCCTTACAGGGAGAGGTCTGTATCAGAAAGGATGTTAAGAATAAAATATTAATGTTGGATGCACCAGGCGATGGAAAATTGCCAGAGGGACTGCTGGTCAAGCCTAGTATTTTGCCCACTAGAGCCCATGCTTATGCCAGAAGGGTAATGGTCCAAGTTCATAATGTGTCTGAAAGAGACATTCGAGTAAATAGAGGTTGCATCCTGGCTAATGTGCATTGTGCAGACACTGCAGTGCTACCCAGCAGCAAGAGTTGAGGAAGAATGACAGAGTAACGCCTGACTTGTTTGATTTGGCAACTCCCGTTGCCAGCTGAATGGAAAGTGAGGATCAGTGAGAAGCTTGCCCAGAGAGACCAGGTGTTTCTTTAAAGGAATGGGACGTGGGATGCGTGCAAGGAGCTGAGCACAATATCCGGCTGCATGACGAAGACCATTTAGTGAGAGGTCTCGACGCCTGGCACCTGCTGACATAGATGATGTGAGACGGCATCTGCAAGAGATGTTAGCTGCTGGTGTAATACAAGAATCCAAACCCTTATGCTTCCCCATTGTGGTAGTGAGGAAAAAGAATGGGACAGTAAGGATGTGTGTGGATTATCGCACCTTAAACCGGCGGACTATCCTGATCAGTACACAATGCCCGCATTCAGGATGCTTTGGACTGCCTAAACGGGAGCAAGTGGTTCTCTGTGTTGGATCTCCGCAGTGGGTACTACTAGATCCCGATGGCCCCAGAGGACCGTGAGAAGACAGCCTTTATCTGTCCGCTTGGCTTCTATGAATTCATGAGGATGCCTCAAGATTTCAGGTGCCCCAGCCACTTTTCAACGATTGATGGAGCGTGCAGTGGGGACATGAACTTACTAGAGTGCCTGGTATACCTAGATGATGTTATTGTGTTTGGCAGCTCACTGGAGGAACATGAGAGCAGATTATTTAAGGTATTGGACCGACTGGAGGACTTTGGCCTTAAACTGTCCATTGATAAGTGTCAATTCTTTCAAACATCAGTAAAGTATGTGAGACACATAGTATCCACTGAGGAATAGAGACCACCCAAGTAAAGTTGAGGCCTTGACCACCTGGCCACAGCCCAAAAATCTAAAAGAACTGCAAAGATTCCTGGGATTCTGTGGTTGTATCAGTAGCTTCATCAAAGACTATTCAAGAGTGATCCGCCTTTACTTAACCTTACTCAAGGGTATCCCCAACCCACAAAAATACCAAAAGTCAGCGCCCTCAAGACTGAAAGAGTGTATTTTCATCGAGTGAAGTATTTGGGGCCCGCTGGACTCTGATTGTGAGACTGCTTTTCATGAGATCATATATCAACTTACCCATGCTCCAGTGCTGGCCTATGCCGATCCAAGAAAACCTTCGTCCTGCACACTGATGCTAGCTTGCAAGGGTTGGGGCTGTGTTGTACCAAGAGCACGAGAATGGCCTGAGACCAGTGGCCTTTGCCAGTAGAAGCCTGACCCCATCCGAAAAGAACTATCCTGTACATAAGTTAGAGTTCCTAGCTTTGAAGTGGGCTATTGTTGACCAATTCCATGAGTACTTGTATGGGGCTAAAATACTAGTAAAACTGACAATAATCCTTTGACTTATGTGCAGACTTCAGCTAAGTTGGATGCCACTGGCCATAGGTGGCTTTTCCGTATCTACCATATGACTATGCTCTCGAATACCGAGCAGGTCTGAACCACATAGATGCTGATGCTCTCTCCCGGAGGCCTGTTCCCCAGAATGATTGGGTCAATTGGCAGAACCTGACATTCGGGCACTCTGCGGAAGTTTGACAGGGAGGAACAAATGTCCACGGACGCAGTGGACTGCATGGTGGATTGCTTGGGACCCTCTGAGAATTGCATACCTGCTGCTTATTGCCACTTTTCTGCAATAGACATTGGTGCACTGCCTCAGCTGGACAATGACAGTATTCGAGGCTCAATCCGCGATCCCATGATCAAAGCAGCTTTAGAAGCCCTCTATGCAGGAAAAGATGTGTCCAAATTACGCTCCACTGATTTGAGAACTGCACTGTTATACAAAGAAGGTCCTAAGTTGAAACTGATCAATAAACTGTTATACAGAGAAACAGTAGACAGAGGGGGACAAGTAGACAAACAACAACTAGTGCTGCCCACTGCCTTTCGAGACTCAGTACTGAGGTCCTTGCACAACCACATGGGGCACCTTGGTATAGACAGAACACTTGACTTGGTGAGATCCAGATTCTATTGGCTAAGATGGGGCTGATGTGGAGCAACACATTCGAACTTGTAGTCGCTGCTTACAGAGGAAAGCTTTGCCCCAGAGGGCTGCCCCTTGTTAACATCACCACCAGTGCACCCATGGAGCTGGTCTGTATTGATTTTCTGAGTTTGGAGTCAGATCAAAGAAATATTAGTAATGTGCTGGTGGTCACTGACCATTTCACGAGATATGCCCAAGCTTTCCCCACCAAAGACCAGAAAGCATCCACTGTGGCCAAAGTACTTGTAGAAAACTTTTTTGTTCACTATGGAGCTCCACAAAGAATCCATTCTGATCAAGGGAGAGACTTTGAGAGTCGTCTGATCAAAGAGATGCTTTCTCTGTGGGGAGTGCGAAAGTCCAGAACCACTCCTTACCACCCCAGGGGGACCCACAGCCTGAACGTTTCAACCGACTTTGCTAGATATGCTAGGCACCTGCACCCAAAGGACAAGCCTCAGATGGAGCCAACAAATTAGCACCCTGGTACATGCTTATAACTGCACCAAAAGTGATGCCACTGGGTTCTCCCCTACCGCCTGATGTTTGGAAGAGAGCTCGACTACCAGTAGATGTGTGTTTGGGGGTCTCTCCTGATGGGTTCAAGCTGACAACTATCTACAGTATGTGCAAAGTTAAAGGCCCAGCTAACTCATGCACTAACTGGCTCAAACCATGGCTGCCAAAAGAAATCTGGCCAACAAAGAACGGTATGATAAAAGGTGAAAGCACAGGAACTCCAGGAGGGAGATCGGGTATTGCTAAGAAATCTGGGACTGCATGGCAAACACAAGATTGCTGACAGATGGCACCATCTCCTCACATTGTAGTGGGCAAACTAGATGATCTGCCAGTGTACAAAGTAAGGCCTGAGAACAATTCAAAAGATGTAAAAACAATGCATAGAAATCATTTACTGCCCATTGGACAAATCCTGATTGAGTCTGAGCCCCAGAAGATGCCCCTCTGGACCAGTGACTAGAGCTGCTGCTAAGAAAAGATCAAGGAAGTCTGCACCTACAGAAGCAGAGTTAAAGTGTTCCCTGCACAAGTCCCAGTTGAGCATGATTGTCAGTCCATATCAGAAGAAAGTGAGTGACTTTGAATATCCTTCTTACGAACTGAGTCAATTGTTTCGGGCAATCCCTAGTCAATACTGGAGACAAAGCTGGGCCTTCTGGACTGTCTAAGCCCCCAGCTTCATCCCTGGAGCCAATGCTCCCAGAAAGTGAAGTGCAAAGCATCAGATCAGATGAAATGGAATCATTGTGCATGGTTGAACTGTTTGAGCTTTCAGGGAGGAAAATGATAGATTGGGGCAGACTGGTGATACAATCGAACAAGAAGAGTATTTTGAGTGCCCTGACAGTCCACTGCCAGTGTCCGAAAGCTCTCCATGCGAGCCAAATGTTGTGGACTCAGAAACTGTAACTCCTGGAGCTGAAAGTGCCCCAAGTTCTAGCCTCTCTACCCCCAGGGAGACTCCCCTGACAAGTGAGGACAATGCTGAAAATGAGGCTCAGAGTGCAGAGACTGTAACAGTTCCCCTAGAAAGACTGGTCGAGCTGTAAAGCCTGTGGTGCACCTCAGTTATGATTCACTTGGGAGGTCTGTGGACTTGCCTCTCAATGTTGTCCATAAAGGAGTGTATGTGTCCCGAGCTCATTGCCCAAACTGAGCATCAGTGCTAACTCCAAGTTACTTGTGTTGCCCTCTAAGTATGGTGCCTTGCCCCGTCCAGCCCCAAGGTAACTGATAGGGAAGGCCCCTCTCTTCAGGTTTCATGTACAAGAGGTAATAACTTGAGTTATGGTACAATGTGTGTAATACTGTGTAAAGAGTGACGTACTGCAATGTTTCAGAAATGTGTTCTTGGTACAATGATGTATTGACTGATGATTACATGTGTGAGCCTAATGCAAATGTATATGGTTGCAGTTGAAACTTATGGGGGTACTTGCTTGACGCGGACGTCAAGCTTTCCCAGGCCAGGAAGGGTGTAACCCCCCTGCAAATGGGGGTTCCCAAAAGACTTCCAGGAGCTTGCTTGAATGCTCCAAGCCTGAATGGTGTTAGGCGTTTAAGCCATTTATCAGTGAGTGTTTTTAGAGCCTCTGGTACTGTCTCTTTAAGAGCTGTCTGCTTGCAGACATAATTAGTTTGTATGGGGGGACTGTGTGCTTCTCTGTTTGAGTACCACTCGAGCTGCTGCCGATTCACTCCATTTTTGCAGTCACTAGGAGTGCAAAGGGAACCTATCTGAAAGATGTAACTGTTTGCCAGAAATCATTTACAGTAATAATGAAATTACAGTTTGTCTAACCTGCTTTCTTTGCAGTCAGAACTGTGTCTGCCTAGTTCCCCATTCTGGTTTTGAACTGCTGAACTGGACCAATCAGTGTGGGGTAAGCTAGCTCTAAAATGGTGCCTTGGACGAATCAGAACTTGGACTCATAATCTGAGCCAGCCACAAGAGGATTGTATGGGCAGTGACTCTGGGAGATGTAGTTTAGACTTCGACGCCTTTTTGGACCAACAGCAGCAGTCTATTGTGAGTGACAGCCAATCCAGTCAAGAACTGGGAGGAACTCAAAGGAAGTGCCCGGTTTTGTCTGTTGGAGTTTCAGTTTAGATCTGGCAGTGAAGGGGAAAGAAACCCTGTGCTCCTTCAGTGCACAGTTTCAGTCAAAAAACGTGTGTAAGGCCCAGAGTTCCGGTCTGCAGCTTGTGTAACTGCTTGTTAGGACTGAATCCGTCCTGTGAAAAGAATCAAAGGATCTCTGAAGAGTAGAAACCAGGCTCACCTGTAGAAGACTGGAGAAATTGTTGAATTGCACTCGGTCTGTCAGGAACTGAATCTGCTGTGTGTTCTCCCGGGTATTGTGCAGTAATTGCGATCGGGATAGAGAAGCAGCCTGCCTGGTATAGTACTTTCTTTTTTTACCATATAAATGTGTGAAGAGTCCGTGGAGCTCAAGAGTAGCCCTGCTGAGCGTTGAAGGACCCTATCTTGTTTGAGGTCGTGAGTACTAATTCAGGTCGCCTCCTGTTGAATTGCCACATTAAATCCAAATGGAATCACTGTACTGCTGACTGTTTAAACTAATTTTTCTTTTCACTGTGTGAAAGGGCCCTACCAGCTGCCACGGTTTGGACTAGCCACTGGGGCTTGGGTACCCAGGGACAGTAACTGGTAGGGATGACCCATGCACAGAGCCATAGGTAGATAGTAAAGTGATAAGCTAATTAACCTGATTTCCCGTCCTTGTTATATCCCTAAATAAATCAGAGCTGCTTGTTTCAGCAAAGTTATACTTCCTGAGGTATTTGTCTATGTTAAAGTACTGTACTGTGATTGTTGCACTGTATCTTATTTCACAGGAGGTCCCAGTTCGGAACTAGTCCTGGGGTAAGTGTATACTGTGAAGGTAATTCTGATATATTGTGTGGGCCACTAGTGGGAAGAAAGGGGGGTTGCAGTGTCCCAGAGGGCTGTGACCAAGTAAGTTTAACTATTGCAAACCCTGACCTCTGGGTGGAGGCACCTGCCATTGGATCCAGGCCCCTCAACCTGTTAGTGGCAAATCAGGCAGGGGTAGTAGCCCCTGGGATAGTGCCATCTAGGGGTTACAATGGGATCCACTGAAGGAAAAAAAAAAACTGAATGATGAAAAAAATTAAAAATAAACTCTAATGAACTGGGGTAGATGCAGAGTACTTATTTGCGGCTATGGCATGCCAGGAATACGAACTAATCTACAGCCAGTACACATGAATACTGCATGAGATGAGACACACCAGTAAATAACAGTAGTCATACAAGAAACGCTGCCGTAAAAATTCTTCCCCAAAGGTTCACCTTCAGGCAAGTTATAAGCAAACAGAAAGCATGTGTCAAAAGTTCACCTGGGGTGCATTACTGCAAAGCGTCACACGACTGTGAGAAAACCAGCAGCACAGGCACGCTCAACAAAAAGAAGGTGCTTCCTGATCACTATAGAAAATGTTTCTTAACTTTTAATTACAGGCTACATCTACCTATCCTCTCTACTGGGAAAACAGAAAGCAAGAAAGAGGAGGCAGCGTGACCCTTAGCAAACTTTAGGAACACGGCCCCCTAGGGTTGTCAGTTACAGCTAGAATGGACTTCATGTACAGACAAATCTTTTAGGTGAGATCCCCCTAACATATTTAGCCTTCATGAATGCCACATCCATTACACAAAATGCCTGTTAACAAAAGTAAAAAGGTACAACATTCTGTTTTCCCTCACCACACCCTGCTTCCCACTGAAAACTGTAAAGACTGCCTATACTATGCACCTGCAAACACACCACAACCCAGTCTGAACTTCTTGATTCCAAAAGCCTAACACACTGTTCTGCTTACAAGGCCAGCTGTTGTTTGCAGCGCAGGTTAACTGGCTCTCCCTACCAAGGAGAAACTGACTCAGTCCTCCAAGTTAGGCAGGTTTGACTTGCTTTGCCTTGCATTCATACGGAGCAGTTCACCTTGCTGTGTGCACACATTTTTTAAGTCTTCCCAAATAGCCAACACGCTCTCCATGAAACACTTAAATATTTCATGGTTAAGGTTTTCTGCACTGTGACCACAAGTTCTGTAGCTGTAGTTCTCTCTTAACCATTTTCCCAACCCTTCTTTCCCTCCCCTAGAATGCCAACTGCTAGGGGCTGTCCGAGCACATGCACATGAATATGTGTCAGCAACTCGGAGTTCTGCTGGCATTCTCCCCCCCCGTAAGTTAGCTCTGGGTGCACTGCCACTGGTGGTCCCCCAGCTGGTGGCACTGCAGTGGAGTCAGCACACCCTCTCTCCCTAAGGAAGAGGGCGTTCTCTCATATGCACCATCCTCCTCCTCCTACCCCGGTCAGCCCTGTGACGACGCAGGCTCACTTGCGAACCTGGGACATCAGCACCGCAAGCAGTATTGCTACCGCTGTACCAACAGGCCAGCAAGGGACTCTCAGGTTTAAATCCCATTATCACAGACTCTCTGTGTGACCTTGTGCACATCACTTGACCTCCCTTTGCATCAGTTAGCCAGCTTTCAGATCAGTGCTAGTTGGATCCTACTAAAGATTTTGCATCTCAGTTTGGCTACTCTGGATAAATTAGCTGTAATAAATCAAAAATAAGGTGCGCCCTGCAAGCCAGTTAAGGACACTTAAGTCACACCCGGCAGCAGCTGAAAGGGACACCACAGCTTTGCAGGAGCATCATAAAAGAGTGGACTTGCTGTGACCTTGCCATTCTGCTTTGAAGGCTGTAAAAGCAGTTGTATGAAAACAAGAATATCATATCTCCTTTGTTCCAGACCACAAATGACAGTAGAGCAATAGACGGAAGCTGGAAGTGTGCTCGCTGGTGTTTTCTCAACTCTATATGCCATACAGCGGAGGAGCAGCGCAAGTCTGTACATGTTATCTGCTTTGCCTGACTCTTCTCTTCGATTAAATTTAATATTAGCAGCAAACTGGCCTCACATAACTTTTGTCCTTATGTTTTTTAATTCTCCACGTGCCCAGTCCGTACAGGCATGACATCAGTGTGCGTCAGTACCCACTCAATAGCCACTGCTAATACTATGAAACAGAAGGCAAAATGCAACCTGTTTAAAAGCTATTCATGATGTGGTAAATGTAATATTGAATGCAGACTCGTTTAATATCAAAAATAGTAAATGCCTTACTTTGCCAGACCGAGTCACTCACAACTTCTCTGCTCTCAGTTTATCAGGATTGCTGGTTGAATAGATCTGTTAATATCCAGTGTGTTCTTGATGGGCATCCACGGTTTTTGCAAAATGGGGAGGAGGGACAAAAATCACGCTGTCGGCAGATCCCCCCACCCACCCTTGACATTCTACTGCTCCTTACAAACTGTTCTGCATGTTGCTCTTGCTCCAGCCTGCAAAGCTATGTTACAAGACAACCTGATAAAGAAGAGCACTTTACGTTGGCACTGGGCCAGTAAATCTAGACATACTCAGTGACGGACTGAACAGGCTAATGACTCATATCGCAATCAGTGTCTGGCTTCAGGCTATGGAGCTGTAAAGGCAGCAAAACCTATCCAACAGATACTGTACAGCACATTTTGTAAATGGGTTATCTTGTTTAATATTCCACAACCCTGAACTTGGAACCTTTTCGCTAGAAGTGCTGAAATGACGGGACCTTTTGTCTGGAATCAGAAATAATTCAAGTCTCACTTACTCCAAGGAAGACCTGGCATGTCTTTATTCTCCTTGCAATGTCATGAGATTAGGTGACACATAGTAAATTAATGCTCTACAATATTTTCTCAGTGTACGGTTAGTCTACGGAGAGCCTTGGCACACAGAAGATGGAAAAAAAAAATTAAAACCAGCAACTCATGCTGACTGTCTACATTCTAAATGGGATCCTACCAATATCTTCAATTCAGAACAACCCTGTTAAGAAGCTGCAAACCACTTCTGAAAGCTGACGACACTTCCTGGTATCGGGAGCGGAAGCTTTGATTGCACAGTGCAAGCAATATACTCCAGTCCTATGGCTATGTAGGAAATGGATTTCTCAATGCAGATGTGTTTTTACTGTTGTTTTTAGTTATCTCAGATGGTTATATACTCCAGCAGACTTGGCACAAAATGAATGCTAGTACCCCTGCCCAGCACTGTAAGGACATTATTATGGAGTCTGGAGAGCCATTTATTCCATTTCACAATGGACAAAGATCATATTGCTCACAACATATTGGGCATACATCCTCTTTAAACAGATTACGTCAATGTGTATTTTGCTTACAGAATGCCTTTCAAATAATGGTTTTAACTCCCATATGGTCAATAATTAAGCTTCCCTTGTAGTCTGTGTAAGTAGCAGGTATCTTTACCCATTACAAATGGGCGGATTCTTTGCTTAAATGGTGGCAGTAAATGCTATGTAAAGCAAAACAACAAAGGTCAAGTCACCTCACATTTTAATTTCCCATCTGTGCAGCATACTTAAAAGCAGGTATTCACTATAAAGCACATCCCCCCAAGTGTGTTTTACCTCCCAGGGCCTGTCAACCAGGACCTCATTCCACTGCTGCCAGTGTGCCACCCTCTTGTTCTATAGCACTCTTCTATGCTCTTCCACAGCCTCTCCTGAATTTGTTGCTATTGCAGACATTGTTGGTTTTCCTGGATTTGTTGCCATATACTGTTGTTATTAATTAGCTGCCCTCTGTTCCCATCTTTGATTGTACTACCACTTACTGATTTATCTCAACTACATGCAACATGTACAGTACGTGCATTAACTCTGTTCCCCTCTCCAGGTCACATCCGGAAACAAGCTTCGGCTCAGTCTGCCTTTGCCGGTTACCAATTTTCAAATAAAAAAATAAATCCCTGACCTCCTGGGACCCCGGGTCTTCCTCACAAGGATCTCTTCTCTGGATAACCACCCCCCCAAGCTGTGTTGCTAGGCACCCCCAGTGCCTCACCCACAGAGATCCAGTGGCCCTTACTGCAAGTGGTGAGCTCCTCAGATAACTCCTGAAGGCAGGGTCTACCAGCTCCTCTCTACTATATCTGCTGCTACACAGAGGTTCACTGAGGCCATCAGTGGAGGAAATGACAGGAGCCCATGGTGGACCTGGGGAGCAGAAAGAGCTTCATTTGCCCACCCATGGTCATTCAGTCCCCTTCTCAACATCCCAAAGAGTACATGGCATGACATCACTGCGGCTCACAAGTCTAACATGCTGATGCCTGTGCCCTCTTCCCTTCAAGAGGTGCCGAAGTATTCCTAGCAGCAACACCAACTGTGGTCACCCACTTGGCAGAACAGCAGTACACCATGCAAAGCAGGCACTCCCTGGAGGAGAAGACCATCCGCTGGAATGCTTGCTCCCCTTCCCTCTGATGGTCAGGGCTCGTTCCTGAACCTGGTCTGCTGGCGTCATGAGTGACAATGCTGCTGAACCCACAGGCCAGCTTATTAAAAAAAAAAGTTTAAAACCATGTTGTTTATAGCAACTGCATTTCACATGAATGTTTTCTAGCTTTTTTTCATACAGCTCATTGCCCTCAAGTCGGCAACCTTACTCCTCTGTTGAGGTCTCAGCACCCTCTAAGCCCCAACTGCCACTCCCACCACTGTCATGGCCAGCAAGGATCCACATGAGGTGAGGCCCAAGAAAGTACCAACGATTGTTACACAGTTTTGGTAACACAGCAAGGCCTCACACACATCCTCCTACAGAAGAAGCAAGTTCTTTTGCCCACTGCAGGGGTCTGCAGTGCTGGAACTTAGTACTGACGCTTCCCTGCTGGGGGCACTACCGAAGGAAGATGTAGCATCCAACGACAGATCTCCTCCTTCGGGGTGGGGTTGGGGGACAGTGTGTACTACTGCTTGACTGCCACCTAGTGAAGAGTAGGTGGCACAGCAACGGTCACCAGAACTGAAAATGGGAGGCGGGTGCTGAAAGGCTGCACCATCTTTACGGCCTACATGTGTGCCACTGCACGCTGCTGGCTCTAACTTAATGGGTGGAAAAGAACACCTGTCTGCAGGATGATGCTGTGACCCCGAAGGCACTGTGCCACCACCATTCATCCATGACACCCACTCACGTAATAAGGTAAGAAGACGATGGGGTAAGTCCTGGAGGTGGGGTAAAGGTGCTAAAGGTCGATAGCAGAAGGAAGCCGATGGGGAGGGGTAGGAGGATAAGGTGCATTAAAAAGCAAAAAGAAGATTGCAAAAATATTGAATGAACAACTGGACTGTGTCTAACTCTCACATTTTTCAAACTTATCCAACTGGTAGCAGAAGCTCTTAAAAGGGAACATAAAAAAATGTGATGGGAATCATCTATCGCTGGTGTTTTCTGTTCATTACTAGCATACTGTTGACATATTTGAAGCCATTGTATTTGCATTCTGCATGCTGTTTTTTCCCACCTCTGTTTAGTGCTTTGAAATAGGCTCTTCCTGTCTGTAACTGTGGGGAAAACGCGCGCGCTCACGCAACTTATGGCATGGCCAATATGGGCCACACACACACATGCCAGGTGAGGCTTGATGTTTATCTTCACAGCCTGATATCTGCTAGCTGGCTAGTGGTCAGAACACCTCTGTAACATGTGGGCCTTTGTCCTCTGACCTACAAGAAGTTTCGCCCATCAGACAGTTGAACACAGTCATTGTCAGCATTGGTTTTGAGAGCAAGCCTCCTGCATATTTTCCTGCTTGGTAGGCTGTGCCCCATCGGACCGACCCCCAGCCCTGTCACCTGGCTTCCGTGAGCTCACCTGCTCTCCCCAGTCTGTACCCACAGCTTGTCTCGCCATGGCGGGATGCAGCAGGACCCTCTACTGCCACTGAACAGGATCCAGTTCCTGGGGAAGCTTGCCATATTGCCACGGTGCGGGGCCTATGAGGGTTGGTCCATCACTCTGCTCCTGCCTGCCAGTAGTTTCCCCATTTCTCTCCTCCCTCGAGATGCCAACATTGCTGAGTGATCCAAGCACACACTTAAGCATGGTGTGCATCATGCCTGCATCTCCCTTCCCACTGAGCCACTCTCATGTGTACTGCCACCTGTGGTCACCCAGGTGGCAGTTATACTGGTGCTGGCTGCCCTCCCTCCCTCCCTCAGGAGAGTATTCTATGGAATACTCAATCTTCCTCCCCAGGCACCCCCCCTCCGAAGACATGGGCTTGCTCTACTGGCGTCACATGCAATAGCACTGCCGCTACACTAACAGGCTGGCCAAGCCTCCTGCATTTCTACATCCATTGGCTTATACAGTACAGTACACACCAACACAGCCCCCTACACTACAGCAACCATATGTTTGCTTTGTGCATGCACGCAAGCAAACATAAAAATGTATAGCACGAATCTGCTAATAAACCCAGAAACTGTATTACAGCCAATGAAAACTGGGAGGTGTTTTGCAATGCCAAGTAAAATATTTGCTGTTCTTCACCGACATTTGTCAAACTCATTAAGCAGATCATGAACACAAATGTGGGTTTCCAGCTAAATCTCTTCTACAGAAGATAGCTACTGCTGGTCTGTGAATCTGACGAGGGAGCAGAGAGACAGACCCATCAGTTAGTGCAGTTTGTGTACATCTGTAATAGTTCAGACAAAGCAAAACAGCTTTACAATAAACCAGTGCATAGGGGGAGCACATGCAGTCCATCTTACACCATGATGATATGAGTGCCTTGTCACATCACTGCAGGACCAGTAGACGTAGAGACATTAATCACACTTTCAAATTTTGTGGTTTAGAGGTGGTACGGTTAGGCCCCAGAAGGGGCAACCTGGATGACCTACTGAAATTGAGAGTTCTATTGGATATATACCCTGGGCGCTCTGGTGGCACCAGGATTAAATGACCGTATTGACCTACAACCCTGTATGAAAAAGAAAACTTAAGTAGTTTACAAATTGTGTGTTTGTTCCATTAGCACACCAGGCTGCTTGGCTCTCTTTTTTATTAAGTCATGCTTAAAATAATTTGCAAAAATAATCTTCCTTCTGTATATGTAGTCTAATTGTGCTTTTCTCTAATTCTTCCTCTGCAGGTTTTGGCATGAGTTCATTTGATCATCCTCCTCCTAATGGAAAAAATACCGTTATGGTCCCAGGAGCTGGTATAAAGTAAAATTCTACTGGATCTTTAGATACTGTACTGTATTTTACAGTGGCAACGGCTATCTTGTATGGTAATATGAAAACTGCCAGTAGTATAATACTGCAATGATTACCTGCTGCTAGGACACTTTTAGTTTGGTTTAGAGTTGATTCAATTTTTACTGTGGTAGTTTTGCAGTAGCTGAGCACTTATGCACTTTAGTTACCATAAGATCGGAAACTGAGCACTGTCACTTTAAATATTTAAGTTAAACAACTGAAAGTGACTATGTGATCTTATCCTCCTGATGACATACCTGTGAGTATGAAACTGGTCGAAGTTGCTGGTGGTGGACCAGCTAATGGCGGCTGGGCATTCTTTTTAATAATAAAACCTGCTTAATTTATCTTTAGCTGAGGAGTGTGTTTTTCTGCTTCTTTGATCGGTAATCATTTACAGCAACAAACGTTGCTGTAGTTCTGGGTCCCTGTAGCTGAACAGTTGAACTACAACTAGCAGGAAGTGGAGTGGACAGGGCTTCAGTTAACTCCATTTTGGGAGTATCTGACTTCCAAAAATAAGGCAAAGATTTCCAAAATAAAGAGGGAGGAAGTCATTGACTTCCACAAGTAAAACCTAAAATTAGATGACTTCCAAAACTGCAGGCATGGGAGTCAGAAATGATGGATTTTTCTAAAAGAAACTTTTTTTTTTTAACGCTAATATATTAGATCCATAAATTTGTCCTTCCTAGAGTATTGACTGCCAAAGGTGGGATTCTGGAAGTATTCTGACTTCCAGAAAATTGGAATGACTTCCAGATTTTGACTCCGGGAAGTTTTAGACTTCCACTTAATATAAATTAACTGAACCCCTGGGAGTGGGTGGTGTAGTCCCAGGGTAGACCCTTAAGAACTACAAGTCTACCACAACGCTGTCTTTTAGCTGCAGCCTTGTCATGTTGTTGTTTTTATGCTTTTATACATTTGTGCAGCACAGTTAGGCGACGTTTGTAGCCTAAGGTAAACTTTTTACTGAAAAGCTGATCATGACCCCAGGAGGCACTTACGGGTCACATGCCTTATAAGAAATCGCCCCTAGTGAGCAGGCCGAGCATGTGGTGACGCGTGCTGAGACACACACAGAGACACACGCGTTGCATCTCTGGTGTGTCCGGTGTGAATGAAAGGAACAGGGCACACCATTCTGTAAGTTAACTCCCAGCTTTATTCTTGACTAACACCAATTCACTGTGATAGAACCAAATAAGAAACGCTGTGGCCAAATTCACTGGTTATTTGTCTCATAGTAATATATGTAAGGCAGTTTTGTTGGTTTATATGTATATGTTTGTTGGGATTTAATCTTGGTTGTTACACTCACTTGGTTAAAAACTACTCCTACTGTGACCATTTGGTAGCAGTTAATCCTGGCTTGTCAAGTCTTTCAGCTTTACTGTGCAAATAATTGACCTTCACCTGGCCATTCCCATCCATCATTAGTCACTCAGCTTCCGGTCTATGAAAAAAATCTCTCCGCCTTCATTTTTACTCTACTTTTATCATTACTAAGGTCACATTACTGTCCACCCTAATTAATAACACATTTATTACAAAGGTGGGTGACACAATCTTTACATTGGACGGAGATGTTCCGTTTAAGTGTATTAAATGTAACACGTACCTTTTGATTAAAAATTACTTAAGGGAGAATTCACTTGTGAGAAATGTGAGACTAATAAGAACCTTCTTGTGGAGCTGAACAATTTATGTACCAGGTTAGACAAATTGAAAAGGTCACAAAGGGAGATGGAGCAAAGGCTTCACCTTCTGCCCATGACATAAATAGTGCTAGACCTACAAAAAGGAAAAGTGCAGGTGAAAATTTAGAAGCTGAAAATGAATGGGCATTAATCCAGCCCAGTCCTAAGAAATGGCGTGCAAACAACATGCCAAACCAAATACATGAAAACACTACACTACTACACTTTATCTAACAGATTTCAGTTTTACAGGGTCAGTGTGATAGCCCAGAAGTGACCCCACCCGATATCCCTCCTACTGAGGATGAACAATTGGACACCCACCAGCCAGTAAACAAAGTCACTGCTAACTCAACCGAAACTAACTCTGAGTCTAATATCCACTCAAGACAGGTGTATGTATGTATTGGGGCACTTTGTTATCAAGTACTGCAACAGTCTCATTTGTAACAGGGACAAGACAAACCGTACTTGTAGCAGTTATAGAGGGGTGAAGATATCTGATATCAAAAACCAGACTGAAAGTGTCCTAGGTTCAGCAGACCAAAACCCCCTTGTGGTCATCCACATGGGGACAAACGATATCCATGGATCAAGCACTAGTGAAATTAAAGAGTTTGAATTCCTCCTGGCAAAACTTGAGCAGTATGGTGCTGAAGTATGCCATTCTGAAACTCTCCCAGTCCCACGACTAGGCCGATTCAAAAATAATGTAACAAACTAAAAGAAATAAAATCAATGACTTCATAAATGGACCCTCGAAAAAAACCTAAAATGCCTCACTCACTGGGAAAGTTTTGTAAATAATTACAGCCTTTTCTGCTGGGACGGCTTTCACTTGAATAGAAAGGGCAGTAGTCTTTTCGGTAAAAAGTGGGACTTTACATTATCATGGCTTTAAACTAAACACAGAGGGGCAAGGGGACAAGTCCTCCACTATCAAATGTCAAAACCTCACATCCGAGCCCAAAATTCTATTGACTAATGCTCGTAGTTTACATATGCTAAAGAAGGCAGAGCCTGAAATACTAATCCACAATGAGAAAATTGATATCGTAGCTGTAACAGAAACCTGGTGGGATTATACTAGCCTGTGATCCAGGGAAATCGAAAGTTTTAAACTCTATTATAAGACTAGGTCCAAAAGAAAGGGAGGTGGTGTATGTTTATATGCCAACCATAAGTATACTAGTGTTGAAACCTCAATCCTTAAAGATCAAACTCAAGACATAGAGTTCATTTGGGTTCAGTCACAAGCCTCCCAAAACCATAAGATATTGATAGGAACCTGCTATAGGCCCCCTGCCAGTACATAACAACAGAGGAAAAGTATGAGTCTTTAGCTAATGGCCATAGAGACTTGGTCAGCTCAATCCTGGAATAAAAACTTGTATTCACCCATATGCCTAGCCAAATTGGATTTACAAGCATCCATAGTACCACTTGATACCACGTCCCTTGGTAGTTTATTCCAGATATTCAATATACTCTGGTTTAACCAGTTTGCTCTTTTATTTGTTTTTATAAAATTCACCCTTGAGTTGCAAATGATGGAACCTACTTTCCTTTGTTGATTCATTTCGTGCAAACCCCAGACATTACCACAAGTCACTGTCCTTAAATGCCCTAAATGGTGCTCAAGGTTAGTAGGGAGGAAGGGGCAGACTGGATGGGCCATGGGGTCCTTTTCTGCTGACAAGTTCTATGGTTCTATGTCAGACACAGGCCACCTCTTAGTCATCTGTACTGCATAGACTACAGTCCCAGGTCCCTCAGTCTTTCACCGTATTGCTTCCCTACTGTCTGCTTAACATTTTTAGTTGCATGCCTCTGAGTCTTTTCAAGGTATTTGATATCTTTCTTATTAGATGGTGACCAGAACTGCACACAGTACTCGAGGTGTAGCCTCACCAGGGATGTGTACAGTGGCAGCAACTCTTGACTATCCCTGCTCTTCACGTTTTTGAAAATACAACCCCATATTTTGTTTCCTTTATTCATAGCCTCCCAGCACTGCTCAGCTGGTGATAGGTCACTATTAATGAGAACGCCCAGGTCATGTTCTTTGTCTGTCACTGGCAGACACTTTCCACTTAATGAATACTGAGTACCCCTGTGTATAACAAGCAACTCATTCAAGAGATTACGTCTGCATCTGAAAAATCAGATGTAATTGTCTTGGGTGATTTTTAACTACCCTGGTATTAGTTGGACAAATCATACAAGGACTACTGCCCAGGAACAAACATTCCTAGACTCAATACTATCTGTCGGTCTGGAACAGCTGGTTAAAGCTCCCACTAGAGCGGAAAATACTCTAGATCTTGTGCTTACCAATCTAACTAGGGGTTTCTCAGATATATCTATCTAAGCTCCCTTAGGCACCAGCGATCATAACAGTATATTGTGTACTTACTCTAATACAAGAATGGTTAATTCTGCTAAATTAACCACAAAAAAAACATAATAAAGCAAACTTTAAAGCAATACAGAAAGTTCTGAACTCCATAAACTGGAAACATATTCTGACTATTTATTTATTTAGTTTTTGTTAACCAGGTAGGTACACTAGACAGCATAGCTGCCTATTTTCAGGTACGACCCAGAAGATTACAACAAAGGGTACATAAACAATAGTACATACAAGAAAACATCATGGGAACAAGTAGAAGTAAGACATAGTACACTTATGCAAAATTTTCAGCAATGACAGTACATTTGCAGGAATCTATATGTAGTAACAAAACAGAAATATAAGGGCAAATAGCTAACAGTCATAAGTCATACAACTAGTGAGTAAGTGCTAGAAGAGAGGAAATACCAAGATTTCCAGGCAGGTTTGAGAGTAGTAGAGGTTGGAGCTGGTAGGCAACTAGGAGGAACCAGTGCAGGAGTGGGTGGATAGAGGACAGGGTTCAGAGCTTAGAAGAGCCTTACAAAGCTCCTGTTTGAAGCTTTGTGGAGAAGGGGAGATTGTTAGACTTAGTGGAAGGGAGTTCCATAGTTTAGGGGCCCAGCTAAAGAAAGCATTCTCCCCCATTTTGGTTTTACATCTCGGTTGGACAAGAAGGGATTTGTCATCTGATCTCAGTGGGTAGGCAGAGGTCACAGGTTTGAGCAGTTTGTCAGGTATCTGGGAGGAGATTATATTCTTTATAAAACAGTAGGAAGTAAACTGTCGGAATGCTGAGGGGGTAAACCATCCCGGACTGGAGTATAGTGTGCATACATAGACACATAGATACATAGACAGTGTTGGCAGATAAGGGCCTATGGCCCATCCAGTCTGCCCATTTGAGCTTGTAAGTTCAGTTTATGTTTTCCAAGAAGTCTGTTGCCCCTTACCCCTGACCTCCAGAATTCCTTTATGTCTATTCCATGCATTCTTAAATCCCGTGATTGTTTCAGCCCCCACCACTTCCTCTGGTAGGGTGTTCCACTTGTCCACCACCCGTTCTGTGAAGAAATTCCTCCTCACGTTTCCTCTGAAACGTCCTCCCTCCAACTTCATCCCATGCCCTCTAGTCCTGGAATCAGTGAGTATGTTTGGGCAAAGACAAAGCAAAATGGCAAATGCTGTTGTAGCAGACATCCCACTTTTGGAGGAGCCCTCCAGTAGTTGCCAGAAAAGCTATTAACCCATGTGCCAATTTGGGTCTCAGAGTCCCCTGTGCAATGGCCATCCTCGCCATGGATGTTAGACTATGTCTCACCTTATATGTCAGTCCAAGTTGAATATTGATAGATTTAATGACTGAGGCTAGGTGCAGGTCAAAATCCAAGGGGGGATCGAGGGTTACTCCTAGGTATTTAAAAGAGGTAACTGTGTTATGGGGAGAGCCATCTAGCGCTCTGATACTTAATGGTTGGGTGCAGGACCGAATTTTTGAACCTGAACCGAAAAGCATAGTGACCATTTTATTTTTATTTAAGACAAGCTTGTTTTGCAATAGCCAGCTCTGAAAGGTATTGAATTTACTACCGAGATTCAGGTTGATATCTGAAAGGTTTGAGGAGGATGAGTAAAGAACAAGATCGTCTGCATATAGCAGACCTGAGCAAGCACCAGTGAGCAGTGGGATGTCATTTATGAAGACTGTAAAGCCGTTGATGAACGCTAGAGTACTATAAAAAATTTTATCATGACAACCGAAGAATGGTACGTGCCCATCAAAAATGTTAGCAACAATAAGGGAAAGGTACCGCCTTGGATAACTAATAAACTAAAGAAACAAATTAATAAAAAGGAAAAAGCATACAAAAATTATAAGAACAAAAAGAGTCAACAATCATACACCAAATACAAAGAAAAACTAAGGATCACCAAACAGTTAATTAATTAAAAAGGAGGAAAGAAATCTGGAATTCAGAATAGCCATTAGTAAGGGAAATCAAACAGCATTCTTTGGATATGTATTTAACATAAGTAAAGGTAAAAATTCAATATGCTCCTTATCAATAAATGGCAAAAATACTAATGATCCGACCGAAATGGCCAACATTCTTAACAATTACTTTTTGACAGTATTTAATAAAAAGGAGGTGTTAATGCTTCAATTGACATACATGATATCTCGATAGAAGAGGTGAAAAGACTACATAACCTAAAACCTAACTCCTCAGCTGGTCTTGATGGCATTCATCCTAAGTATCTCAAAAATATGGCATCTAGCTTAAGTATACCCTTCAATATGTTGTTTAATAAATCCTTAAGATCTGGGCAAATACCAGCTGATTGGAAGAACACAGTTACAACCCTTAGTTTCAAAAAATGGAGTAAAGCATCTCCGGAAAACTACCGAGCCATTAGTATTACCTCAGTCCCAGGTAAAGTAATGGGAATTATTAATGAAATGAAATGAAGGTTTGAGGAGGAAAATATCAAATTGGGACTCAATGACAGTATTCAGCATGGCTTCAAGAAGGGGTGATCGTGCACTATGAACCTAATAGCTTTTATGAAACCATTACAAAAAGCCTAGATGAAGGGAAACAATGCAGTGTCATTTTACTTGACTTTAAGAAAGACTCTGATAAGGTTCCTCATTGCAAACTTTTAAATAAGTTATATAATATGTTATACAGATCTTACCTTATAAACTGGGTTAAACAATGGCTGGATAATAGGACTCAACAAATTTGGATACTTGGTATAACTTCATCCACCAAGGAGGAGACAAGCAGTGTCCCACAGGGATCGGTCCAGGTACCAGTCTTGTTTAACTGTTTTATATCCAGCTTACATGCAGGTGTATCATCCAAACTCATTAAGTTTGCAGATGACACCAAGACTGCCAAGGAAGTAGACACATTTTCAAAACATCAGTCCCTCGTAACAGACTTTGAACTAATAACCAAATAGACCAGTGATAACAGTATGGAACTTAATTTGAACAAATGTATGGTTTTGCACTTAGGGAAAAATAAGCCATTATACCCCTATGTTATTAACAACACAAACTTACCCACTGTTAACACTGAAAGGAATTTGGGAATTATTATCGATAACATGTTTAATTTACATTCCCATATCAGGACCGTAGTACAATGGGCAAACACAATTGTCAATGTAATAAAAAAAATCATTCATAACAAGAGATGAACACTGTATACTCAGTCTCTATAGAAACTATGTATGCCCCCACCTCAACTTTGCTTCTCCTTTCTGGTCACTATGTTGCAAACAGGACATAAATTTGCTGGAGGGGGTGCAGAGGAGGGCAACAATAATGATCCACAGACTCAAGAACTTAACATATGAAAACAGACTTCAGCAGTTAAACCTTATGACACTTGAGGAAAGAAGAAATAGGGGGGACTGCCTTCTATTTTAGAACATCATAGGAGATAATGCATTAATGAATGAATGTAACAATATACCCTTAGCAAGGGAGCTTCATCTTAGATCGTACAATAAACAGTTTGGGTTACCTAGGATGAGTACCAAAAAAATAGAGAACTATTTCACTATTAGGTCTGTGTCATCATGGAACAAGCTACCAGAATATCTGGTAAACATTACTAACTTCACATCCTTTAAAAATGAATTAGATAAATTCTTGGGTTTGTAAGATTTGCTTACCTACACACACATACTACACAAGTATGTCATCACTACAAAACTTACCCACATGTGCGTGACGTGTACGAGGTGCGTCATGATTACCTGTATGGCATGCAGATGACACATACTGTAAATACGTAGCCCACAGTCATAAGTGGGGCATCACACACACACACACACACACACACACAAAATGGGGGGGGCACATTACATATAGAGCTAGGAACTCACACACAGCTAGGGAACATCTGCATACGTTTAGTACAGGTTTACATACACGTAAGGCTAGGTGATTATTCTTGCACATAACCTAGATACAAGCTATGAACCTGCATTGCTTCTGAAGCATGATATTTACTCTACATATGATTCTGTAGGGGACAGACAAAACACCATGAATGATTCTAGGCTAGAACTATTTTGCAACTTTGCTGCGATAATGTCAGAAATATAATGATTTATTTACCTGGGAGCATCCTCTACAGCTAAAATGTCATGTGCTGACACAGCTATATTATATGAATAGGCCTTTCAGACAGCATGATACATTACGAAATGTTTCATCTATAGGAATACGTCACTGACACAAGCGTATTCTTATGAGTAGATTGCTACAAACTGTAGCATTCGAAAGGGCAACTGAGATAATACTCTGCTGCCCCCCCCAAACTGACCAAGTAATAGTAAGTGCAATCATTACACACACATGAGCTGGCCAACTATCTCCAGACTAAGATCTTACCAGCGTATAAAACCCCTTTTCTCATGCCCCTTCTCTGAGGAAATCGCAGGCAGACCCTGCATGACATTGCAGTGTTCGAGAGAACCAGACTCCCGGGTACGTATGTTACATAACTAGTATGTGATGTATAATGACTGTCCTATAAGCTGACTAGTGTGATAATAATAAAAGGACCTTATGTTGCTTTTATGATTGCTTCTGATTCTCATTATTAGCCTTTCTCAGTCCTAGAACCTGTAAGAGAGGTATTGTATGTTTTGTTATGGTGTAGCAATCTCCTGATGTTCCCCAAAGGGCTACGCTTCCCTGCAGGTAACTAAGGGTTTGTTACATCATAGTAAGAAAGTCAGAGGGTGTCCAACACAGTCCAGCAAAATACCGAACAGGTTATTAATGGTTCTTTGCCTCACTGAGAGTGGGGGAGGGACTCGATGGGCCTAGACCTACTTCCATCCTACTCTACCAAGTACCAAAAAGTAAGCAATGCCTAAGTGCTCAGCTAAAAAGCAGGATGCCTCTCATTTCCTACTATACCCTCATTGGACTATGGTGATATTATCTACCATTCGGCAAGCAAAACCATACTGTAACCCCATGGCCCCCTAAATAAGTTTTGTAAATCTGCTTTGTTAAGTAGCTTCACTTACCATTCTCTCCCTCATGACCATCGCAATCGCTTGTGCCCCACTAATCAACAAAACAATTACAGTCCACCTGTGTTGTATAACTGTGCACAAGAGATTGCCCCCCCCGAGTATCTCCTGTCCCCTCCTGTGTGCTTATTCACTGCAGTCAACCTCATCTCTGTTTTTTCACATTATCTTTTTTTCTATATTTTTCAGTTCTCCCTTGAAAACTATCCAACCTTGCAGTACTCATGAGCCACACTTAAGCGACCCAGTCAGGGATACAGGATCCATCCATCTTGTTAGGAGTTCATACATCCCAGGAGTCACAGGTGAGCCAGCTTTTCAGCCAACCATGGCATTGAGTCATCACCCACAGCTGATCCTGTTCTTACTAATGGTGCCATGCATTGAGTGGCAGTGAAACCTAAAGGACAGGAGACTCTCCCAATAGGGTGAACTGAGAGGCAGACGCTGCTTCAAACAGCATGAAGTCTTGCTGTATTCTGACATATGCAGTTAGGTCCTGCCTTTCAGCTACCCCGGAGAACAAAGAGTTAAACTTTCCATGGCCAGCATGGAATGTTCACTGCGAGCTCAGTTGAAGCCCCTGTCTGCTGCTGTTTAAACTCCAACTGTCAGATTCTTTACTCAGCCTCACTGAACAGTCGCTCCAGAGATTTCTCCTTTGCTAGGTTCAAAAAAGTCGGTTAAAGTGTTGTTTTTTCACTCGGTTTCTACCGAATTGCTGCTACTGATCTGTCGGTTTAAGTCTCTGTCTGTGGTACCATGAGTACTAGATATGTTTTTTATATAGTTTCTGTGTGGAACTTTTAAATTGTGGATCGGTTCGGGTGAACCGATCAGTTTCAGGTAAAAGAGTTTGTGTATTTACTTAGAGTGTGGTAACCGGTCCGTAACGGTTCTAAAAAAAAAAACAGATTTTTATTACGTTTTTTTCCAAGATCCGTGACACGGTCAGGAACCGATAGGGGAGTCTTGCCTGGCAGATTGCCGAAAAAAGGGTAAGTTTTGGTTAGGATTGGCCATGTCTGAGAAACCCAAGAAAAAAGAACGGGCCCACTGGGTTTCAACACTGCAGTGTGTGTGGGGAAGCCTTTGCTAAGGCTGATCCCCACACCACCTGTGTTTACTGTCTGGGGTTTGACCACCTCGATTCAGACTGCCAAATTTGTAAGAATTTTCCCAAAGCTACCCTGGAAAAGAGATTAGGAAGTCTAAGGGAAAGGGAGGCCAAGGAGTCCGCTGACCTGGATGGCCAGCCCGGTTTGGTTCCGACCGAACCAGAAGGAGTGCCCTCTGACCAGGACGATACTTCTTCGGGCAAAAGGAGAGCCGATTCTGAGGAGTCGGTTCCAGTAAAAAGAAAAAGAAAAGATAAATCGTCCGGTTCGGACCCAAAAATTCATACTCCAACAGCAGATGAGACAGCCAAGATGATAAGAATAGTGCAATCGCTTACTTCGGTTCCGGCCGAACTGGCACCATCTGGCAGGAGTTCGGTTCGGTCGGTTCCCCCGGTTCCGGATTACACCTTGGAAGAATTTTATGAACCGGATGAGGAGGAGGGAGAGTATGAGGATGATGATGGTGATTATGAAAGCCTGGATGTGCCTACTGACCCGGACATCTCCCCAGACAGACCTTCAGGTGTTTCTCCTCCTAGGCTTTCTGAGTCCCCTTCTCACTTTATGTTTTACAAAAAAGTGGCTGAAACCCTCCAGCTTCCTATGGAAGAAGCAGCAGAGGATTAGGAGGAGCCTGATTTTGTTGAAATGATGGACATCTCAGAGTCCAGGAGACTGTCTGTTCCCCTCCACAAATCCTTTGGGAAACGGACACATAAAATTCTTAAGACTCCTAATTCCATACCTCCTGTGGACAGATGAATGGACAAAAGGTATACTCTTTCAGGCACAGACACGGAGTTCCTTTCCCAGCAATGCAGCCATGTTGGGGTAGTGAAGGCTGCTGCGTGTGATAAGGCAAATATCCCCTTGGCATCACACCCCCCAGATAAGGACTCCAGGAGGATTGATGCCATGGCAAAGAAACAGTACATGGCAGCATCTTTGGGACTCAGGCAGGCTAACCATATGGCCTACACAGCTAGATACCAGACATCCAGGTGGGACACTGTGCTGGCTCTGATTAAACAGGCCCCTGACCAGCTTGCCAAGGAGCTGGAGGCTGCAGATGGGATTGAGGCATCCAAAGTGCAATTTCATGCTGCTGTGGACTCCAATGATGTTTCATCAACAGTCATGGCTACCTCTGTGGCTCTTCAGAGGATGGCTTGGCTCAGATGTACTAGCCTATCATAGGATACCCAGGCTAAGGCCATGAATTTCCTTGTTATTGGTAATTCTCTGTTTGGGGAGCAGACAGAGAACTACATGAAAAAGATGGACGAGTACAGGACCACTTACAGGAGTGCTCAAGCCAAAGAAAGGCAAGCCACTCCTCAAAGGCAGCAGTCCAGGGGCAGGGGCAGGCCTTTCCAAAGGCCTTTTTACCAAGCTCAGGCCTCCTTTTCTTATTCTCAGAGGGGGTTCTTTAGAGGGAGAGGCAGACGGGGGATGAGCAGGCCTGCATCCACCCCTCAGCCTAAAGCCCCTGCCAAGAGGACACCCTGATGGGTCTGCCCGGGCCGATTCTCCAGTACCAGTAGGGGGCAGGCTGGCTTACTTTGTCCAGAACTGGAAGTCTCTGACATCAGAAGAGTGGGTCCTGGAAGTAGTAAGCCAGGGACTAGTTCTCAGCTTCAAAAAATTTCCCAAGATGAGAACCAAATCCTTTCCACCTGCAAATCCATCAGAGACCCTTGCCTTAGAGGCAGAGTTTCCTTCCCTCCTAGCTCTCAGAGCTATAGAGAGGGTTCCTACCTTACGCAAGGGCAAAATATTGTACTCCAGGTACTTCCTAACCCCCAAAAAGACAGGAGAATGGCAGCCCATCCTGCACCTAAGATATCTGAACAAACACATTTTAAAACCAAAGTTCAAAATGGTGACTCTGGGAATAATCCTTCCCTCTCTAAGGCCAGGGGACTGGCTAGCCTCCCTGGACCTCAAAGATGCCTATTTTTACATTCCCCTCAGGTGATCCCACAGAAAGTACCTCAGGTTCAAGATGCCCTCAGGCCACTATCAATTCAGAGCAATGCCCTTTGGCCTAACATCAGCCCCAAGGGTTTTCACAAAGTGCCTGGCAGTAGTGGTTGTTTTCCTAAGGAGTAAAAACATCTCCATCTTCCCATACTTGGATGACTGGCTCATAGTAGGTCAGTCTCCAGACCAAATCAAGTCACATTTGCAAATAACTCAGCAAGTGCTCACTTCCTTAGGAATCCTTCTCAACCTTCCAAAGTCAATTCTTGAACCAGTACAGCTCCTCACCTTCATGGGGCGGAGCTGGATACAATAAGGGCAAGATCCTTCCTTCCCCTGGACAGGGCAAGGACCCTTATGGAACTGGCCTCTTCATTCACCCTACAGGTGTCTCGACCAGCAAGGCATTTCCTTCAGCTTCTGGGCCACATGGCAGCTTCCACAGCAGTGGTCCAGGGAGCAAGATTCCAGATGAAGGACATTCAGTTCCACTTAAAAGCCTTCTGGTCCAAAAGAAAGGATTCCCTTATCAAACTAGTCCCAGTGACTCGAACCCTGATCCAGGCCTTGCAATGGTGGCAGGATCAGGACAATATGAGACAAGGAGTTCCTGTTGTCACTCAGTCTCATTCAGTGATGCTCACCACAGTTGCTAGAGCAGTGTTTCTGGCACTGCAAGCCTTTTCCAAATCTGTACAGAACAAGGTGGTCCAGGTCAGAACAGACACCACCACCACCATGTGGTACATCAACAAGCAGGGAGGCACTTGGTCTACGGCATTGTGCACAGAAGCAATGAAGTTGTGGTCCCTGGCCTATTCCCTGCAGACCTCTCTGATAGCAGTTCACATCCCAGGGAAGGACAATGTCCTAGCAGATGCTCTGAGCAGAATATCCCAGGGCCATCACGAATGGACCCTAGATCCCCTAGTTTTGAAAGTGATTTTCTCAAGATGAGGCACTCCACAGATTGATCTTTTTGCAGCCCCAGACAATCACAAACTTCCTCTCTTTTGTTGCAGACCCCCAGTCTTGGGCTCAGTCCCCCTGGATGCTCTGATCTTGAATTGGGAAGGGAAATTTCTGTATGCTTTTCCCCCCTTCCTCTCCTGTTCAAAGTGTTAGTCAAGATAAGGTCACAACCATGCAAAGTGATTCTGATTGCTCCAGACTGCGCCAGACAGCCCTGGTACCCCCTGTTGCTGTCCTTAGCAGTCCACCTTCCCCTGTCTCTTCCCAGGAATTACAACCTGTTGACATCCTCTCAGGGGAGGATTTGGTACCCGAACTTTCGGTGTCTCAATCTCAAGGCATGGCTCTTGAAGAGTTAGAGTTTGCTGACCTGCATCTTTCCCAAGGGATTCTGGATATCCTTAAGGCTTCTCGAAAGCCTTCCACCAGAAAGACTTACAATTCCAAATGGAAAAGGTTCACTATTTGGTGTTCTAAGAAGAATATTTTTCCAGATTCTGCTGGGTTGCATACAGTTCTGGACTATATGGTCCATCTCAATGGCCTAGGTCTTAGGCCAGCTACACTGGCATTTGGCAGCTGTTTGGCAGCTGTTTCTGCTTTCCTGTCAGTAAGCAAGCCTTCTCCTCTGTCAGCCCATCCTGTGTTTTGTAAGTTCTTCAAGGGATTGTTGCGCACCAATCCCCCCTTTAGGGACCCTGCTCCTGCTTGGGACCTTAATGTTTGCATTGCTCAGCTTATTCAACCCCCCTTTGAGCCTCTGTCCTCTGCAAAGCTTAAGTACTTGACTTGGAAAACTGTTTTTGGTAAGCAATTACCTCTGCCAGGCGTATCAGTGAATTGCAAGCCCTGTCAGTGGAACCTGATTTCATCTCTTTCCATAGAAATAAAGTGGTCCTAAGAACTAACAGGAAGTTTTTGTCCAAAGTGGTTTCAGATTTCCACCTCAACCAGTCTATGTCGCTCCCTGTTTTCTTCACTGACCATTCCTCCTCTGGAGAGAGGAGGCTGCACAGCTTAGATGTTAAAAGGGCCCTCAGCTACTACATAGAGCACACCAAGAGTCACAGGTTTGAGTCCCTCCAGTTGTTCCTCACGTATGGAGAGGTTGGTAAGGGCAAACCTGCCACTAAGAGATCTATTGCCAGGTGATTGTTTCTTGTATACAATTTTTCTATGAAAAACTGGGTAGAACTCCACCCTCAGGCCTAAGGGCTCACTCTACTAGAGGTATAGCTGCTTCCCTGGCTGCTGCCAGGGATATTCCTATCTTAGAAATCTGTCAAGCAGCCACCTGGAAAACGGTCCATACATTCACCAAGCATTACTCTCTGGATATCCAGGCTAGGAGTGATGCTCGGTTTGGCACAGCAGTACTTCAGAGTCTGTTTCCAAAGTAGGTTCTGTCCCTCCTCCATGGAGGTACTGCTTGGTAGTCTGCATATGTCAGAATACAGCAAGACTTCATGTTGTTTGAAAAAAAAATTACCTTAATAATGTTGTTTCTTCTAATGGAGTCTTGCTGTATTCTGAACGCCCCCCCCCCCGCTCAGAACCTAGTTTTTGGGATGTGGGTGGGTGGGCAGGAGCAGTGTTGGCACCACAGGGGTGTCCCTTTTTCACCCTCCTTTATTTTGGGTGAGTGTTGTGTTTTGTTTTTTGGGTTTCCTGACTTAAGTCTTTGCTTGGAAACTAAAAAAAACTTTTATATAAATATACAGTAGTTGCTAGTTGGCTAGTTTGAGTTTTACAGTTTCCACGCAGAACTTCAAGGGAGTATTGCTCGTAAAGATCTGACGGTTGGAGTTTAAACAACAGCAGACGGGGCTTCAACCGAGCTCGCGGTGAACATTCCATGCTGGCCATGGAAAGTTTAACTCTTTGTTCTCTGGGGCAGTTGAAAGGCAGGACCTAACTGCATATGTCAGAATACAGCAAGACTCCATTAGAAGAAACAACATTACTAAGGTGAGTAATTTTTTCTTCTGTCCCACCACCTAGAATGTCATAACGGTGTCAGGGTGGTTCCTGGTACATGTCCGCGCTCTCCCACTCAAGGCCTGCTTTTAACCTGACATTAGAGGCTGAAGGTGTGGCTGAGGAATCTTCTTCACTGAATGGCTCACCACCCTTCTGGACTACCAGATGTAAGCCATTCTGTGAGCTCAGGGAGATGCTGCTAGATAGGAGAGAGAATCTGTGAGACTACTACTCCAAACCCTGCCATCACAAACTGGAATCACAGGGCAGGATTGAACCCGAGCTCCCAAAACAGAGGCAGGCACCTTCACCATCAGACTGCAGGTAACCTCATCTCTTAACTTGACTCCTAGAGTCAAGTTAAGAGATGGTGCCAGGAAAAAGGACACAAATTTGTAGGTAACTGGCAACAGTTTTTGGAGCGAAAGTTCTTTAAATTCGATAGACTGCATCTGACTAAGGAGGGAGTCAGTGCATTGCAGCACAAGTTTGATATCTTTGGAGAATATTTAAACTAGCAAATGGGGAGAGGGGTGCAGCACCCGATACGTCGAATAGGAAGAACACCCCTCCCCATTCAGCTAGTGATCAAACAGGAGTTTAGTATGTTTGTAGTTCATTTTGTAGTTCATTTGTATCACCAGGTACGGAAAAAGGTCAGACTTCCCATATGACGCACAGTGGAAATGCAGGATCTCATCCAACAACTAACACATCGAAAGCTGGCCAATGGAAAATCATGTACACAAATGCTCGCAGTCTGGGAAACAAGATCCTAGACCTGCAGGCAACAATGACAGAGGCTAAACTAGACATAGTAGCCATTAGCGAGACATGGTTCACCAGTAACCACACCTGGAGACTTCAGTAATGGCTATGTACTGTTCAGAAGAGACCAATGTACAAAAAGGGGAGGTGGAGTGACCCTTTATGTCAATGAAAATATCAAAGCTACAGAAATTCAGAATACACATAAGGAGCCAGAAGAACTGTGGGTCACCCTGGAAACAGGAAATGGGATAGCCATATGAACTAGGGTTGTCTATAGGCCTCTAGACCAGGGGGAGGACATAGAAACATAGACTCTGATGACAGATAAGGACCGCTTGGCCCACCTAGTCTGCCCATTTCTCTACCTACAGGATAAGCTGCAGATTCTAGTTAACCAACAGCCTATTTCTTCCTACCCCCAACAAAAATTGCCTTATGTCTGTCCCATACATTCTTGAATTCTCCCACAGTTTTAGACCCCACAATCTCCTCAGGAAGTCTGTTCCATGCGTCCACTAACCCTTTCTGTGAAACAATACTTCCTCACATTGCCCCTGAACCGCCCCATCTTCAAATTGTGTCCCCTTGTTCCTTCACATCTCTTTTTCTGAAAGATGCTACCCTCTTGGACTTTGCTGATTCCACTGAGGTACTTAAATGTTTCTGTCATGTCCCCCCTCTCCCTCTTTTCCTCAAGGGTATACATATTAAGCTCCTTTAGTCTCTCCTCGTCTGGCTTCTTTTGCACACCCTGCACCATTTTAGTTACCCTCCTCTGAACTGCCTCTATCCTGTCTATGTCCTTGCAGAGATGGGGTCTCCAGAACTGGATGTAGTACTCCAGATGGGGTCTCACCAACCGTCTGTACAGAGGGATGACAACTTCCTGATTTCTGCTGGTGATGCCTCTCCCTATACATCCCAGTATCCCCCCAGCCCTCCATACTGCCTTCTCACATTGCTTGCTAACCTTAATACATAAACATAGACAAAGACACATTACTGTTAGAAGATATACAAAACACGACAGCTAAAGGGAGGTTCTGATAATGGGAGACTTCAACATGCCAGATACAGATTGGTCAATTCCAACAGGAACATCTGTCAGAACTAGACACATGGTGGATTTCCTGCAGGGGGGAGGGCTTCAAACAACTGGTAGAACAACTCACAAGAAACAAGGCTATCCTAGATCTATTACTGGATAATGGGGAAAGGATCACGGATCTTTTGGTCGAAAGCCACCTGGAGGCCAGTGACTATCACATGGTATGGTTCAATTTTGCCACTAGAACTAAATCATCCCATTCCAAGGCAAAAATATGGGACTTCAGAGGAGCTGACTTTGATGAGATGGCCAACAGAGTTAAGCTAGCCCTGGCAAGAAGAAATACAGGTGTGGGGGTACAGGCAAAGCGGGCAAGCATTAAGGATGCAATACTTGAAGCAACATCCCATTGTGTTAGAGAGAAAGGCAAGAGCAAAAAGAAGAAGGAAACCACTTTGGTTCTCAAAAACAGTAGCAGAAAAGGCTGGCCTTCAGGAAATATAAGGAAACACAGCAGGAGAAATATAGGGAGTCATACCAAACTTCCCTAAGGGAAGCAGGGAAGGCAGTAAGGCAGGCAAAGGCCAAAACCAAGGAAACACTAGCACAAACAGTAAAAGAAGGTGACAAGACTTTCTATAGATACATTAATGAAAGGAGAAAGTGCATAGGGGGTATTGCTAAGATCAAATGGGATAAGGGGGAATGTGAAGAGGAGGAGGACCAAGGAAAAGCATCTATCCTAAACAGATACTTCTGCTCAGTATTTACAGAACAGAAGGTAGGGCAGGGGCCCACAGTTCAGCACCATGGACACAGGGGGTAAGGAGGTATGCACTAGTCCCTTCACAAAAGAAAGGGTCATACAAGAGCTCACTATACTCAGGGTGGACAAGGCAATGGGACCTGATGGCATACATCCCAGGGTACTAAAGGAGCTAAGGATGGAACTAGCAGAGCTATTATCAGAACTGTTTAGTGAGTCTCTGAGCACTGGAGAGGTCCCAGAAGACTGGAGAAGGGCTCATGTGATCCCGCTCCACAAGAGTGGTGGCAGGGTACTACAGACCAGTCAGTCACCTCAGTAGTGGGCAAGATTATGGAGGCACTCCTTAAGGAAAGGATAGTGCAACACCTGGAATCCATAGGAGCACAGGATCCAAGACAGCATGGGTTTACAACAGGAAGGTCCTGTCAAACTAATCTCATAGATTTCTTTGACTGGGTAACCAGAGTGGAGGACCAAGGGGGAGAGCAGTTGATGTCACCTACCTTGACTTCAGCAAAGCTTTCAATACTGTTCCACATAGAAGATTGATTAATAAGCTGGATAGGCTCAGGGTGGGTCAGAAGTTGGTCAACTGGGTAGCAAACTGGATGACGGGCAGAAAACAGAGAGTGGTGGTAAACGGTATACAGTCAGAAGAGATGCAAGTCACAAGTTGGGTACCTCAGGGATCTGTCCTGGGGCCAGTCCTCTTCGATATCTTCATCAGTGACATTGCAGATGGACTGGAGGGTAAGGTTTGTCTGTTTTCCAATGACGCCAAGATCTGCGACAGAGTAGATTATCCAGATGGGGTGGGCAGCATGAGAAGAGATCTGGATAAATTGGCAAAATGGTCAGAAGAGGCAGTATGGTGCAGTGGTTTAAGGCTCTGAGCTGCAAATCTGGAGACTTGGGTTTGAATCCCACAGCCCCCACTTGCATACTGTGTGACCCTGAGCAAGTCACTTAACTTCCTCCTGCTCCCAGGTTGCACCTGCAAACAAGCTTTCAGCTTAGTGTGTCTCACCTGGTAAAATAATTGGTATAAAAAAAAAAAGAAAAGTGGCAACTGGGGTTTAATGTAAAGAAGTGCAAGATCACGCACATAGGGAAGAGAACCCCTGAAGCTACCTATGGGCTGGGAGGGGAGTTGCTGGCAGTCTCAAGGGAAGAAAGAAACTAACTTGGGCATCATCATCACCGATGACCTGAAATCATCCAAGCAGACCACTAAAGCAGTAGGTAAGGCTAGCGGGGTGTTAGGGTGTATTAGTAGGGGTATCACAAGTCAGAAGAGGGAGGTAATAATCCCTCTTTACAAGACACTAGTTAGGCCCCATCTGGAGTACTGCATGTACTGGAGGCCACACCTTCACAAGGACATTAACCAAATTGAGGCAATCCAGAGAAAGACAACCAAAATGGTGCAGGGACTGCATCAGAAAACATATGAGGACAGATTAACGGAGCTCAATATGTATACCCTAGAGCAAAGGAGGGAAAGAGGTGATATGATTGATACATTCAAGCACCTTAAGGGCATTAACAAGGTGAGAGTCTAACATGTTTCAATATAAGAAAAATAGCAGGATAAGAGGACATAGCATGAGATTAGAGGGAGGCCATTTAAGGGATAATGTGAGGAAGTTCTTTTTCACGGAAAGGGTGGTGGATGCATGGAACGGCCTACCTCAGGAAGTGATGAATATGAATACAGTGCAGGGCTTCAAACAGGCATGGGATAGGCATAAGGAAGCAATACAGATGAGTATGAAAAGATAGGCCATTGACAAAGCAAAAGCCGATGGCATGTTTATAAGGTAGACAAAGAAATGGGGAGACTGGATGGGCCTTGTGGTCCTCATCTGCCGTCAACTTCAATGTTTCTATGTCTTGGAGAGCGCTGTCACAAGAGAAGTGTGATGAGTTTGCTCAGTTCTTTGCGGATAAGTTTGCCGACATCAGGTTGGAGATCTGCGCAGATCATTCCAATGGGTGTGGTGATAGTCGGTGGGAGGATCATTCAGAGTATGCGGCCGACCTACTGTAGTTTGGACCCTGGCCCAATCCGCCTCCTTTTGGGGTGCGTTGATGTCATCAGCCTGGTCCTAGTTGAAATAGTCTGGTGTTCATTAGAGATAGGTGCATTTCCAGGCACCCTGAAGGAAGCAATGGTAACACCTCTTTTTAAGAAATCCTCTCCTCACCCAGACTGTCTCGCTAACAACAGACCTGTCTCTAACCTTCCCTTTGTGGGTAAGGTTATTGAGAAGGCAGTCATGCTGCAGCTGGAGGACCACCTTACCATCCATGATATCTACAGTCCTCTCCAGTCTGGATTTCAGAAGAGGCACAGCACTGAGACTGCCCTTGTTCGGGTGCTCAATGATCTCCTGATAGCAAGAGGTCAGAAGAGCTGTTCTATCTTGGTTCTCTTTAATCTCTCTGTGGCATTTGACACTGTGGACCATGGCGTGTTATTAGAGCGCCTGTGGCTGATCTGCAGACTGTCTGGTACAGTCCTCAGGTGGTTCCATTCTTTCCTCACTGGCATGTCTGAGAGTGGTGTCGGGGATTTATTCCTCCGACCTGGTCTCCCTGTCCTGTGGGGTGCCACTGGGCTATGTTTTATCACCCATGTTGTTCACAGTGTATATGTTGCCATTGGGAGACATTGTATGGCAGTATGGACTGCAGGGATTTATTTAACTTTAAAAATTGATTAGCGTTTTGCTCATAAAAGGGCTAAATCTTTGTGAAAATGCATTACTGTTGTCCTACTGTGTTTAACAAACACAGCACTTCTAGAAAATCTATATAAATACATTCTGTACAGTTAGTATCGTCCCAAGAAAAAAACTGCTAATCAATTATTTAAAACCCTGGACTGAGTTTTCACTGCTATGCAGATGATGCTCAGCTATACATGTCCTTTGTGCCCAAGCAGGAAGGAGCTATCTCGGTGCTTAACAACTGTCTCAATGAGACCCATGACTCGATGAGTGCCAACTGACTGAGGTTGAACTATGACAAGATTGAGGTGTTGGTCGTGGACCCGGGTCATCAGGCAGAGGGGCTGTCGGCTGAACAGCATTCGAGCTTGAAGGCATCCAGCTGATGATCTCTGATCTGGTGCGAAACTTGGGAGTTATCTCTGACGATGGAATGACACTTAGATCTCAGGTGTCATCCGTCGTCAAGACCTTATTTTACCACCTGAGAAATATCACTCGGATTAAGCACCTGGTCCTGCCTGATGACCTACCAACATTGGTCCACACCTTTGTGACCGCCCACCTTGACTACTGTATCTCCATCTACCTAGGGCTACTGGGGGTCAATATCCACTGCTTGCAGCTAGTGCATAATGTGGCTGCCAGGCTGCTGACTGGTTTACCTTGATCTTGCCACATCACGCCTGTGCTCCGTGGCCTGCACTGGCTGCCAATTCAGTGGAGGATCACCTTCAGGGTCAGTTTGCTGACCTACCAAGCCCTACATGGACAGGGAATGCATTACCTGCAAGATCTCCCCCCACCCCCAGCCCACTCTGCTCTGTCGATGAGGGACTGCTAGAAGTTCCCAGGGTTCGCTTGAAGTCCCTGGGTGCCAGGGCATTTGCATTTGTGGCTCCTACCCTGTGGAACTCTCTACCTCGTCAGATAAGGGAGTGCCTGACTGTGGAGAGCTTTAAATCAGCTTTAAAAACACATATTTTTAATCTTGCTTTCACGGAATTTGAATGAACTGCGATACAGTTATAGATCTTTTATTAATTATTGATATTTTAATTTGAAAGTTTTAATTAATTGTAAAGCGCTTTGATACTTGCTGAATTGTGCTTTTTATAAACAGAGTTGAGTTGAACATTCTCCCGCTGGGGGGAAGGCTCTGGCTTCACCGCTCTGTAGTGTCTCCTGGTTGTAACTGGGTGAGGTGCCAGTGATGGCACCAAGTGGACACATGCAGTTGAGTACCATCCAGACCACCTGCTGTGTGCACTTGACTAAGGGTGGGTAGGACTAGAATAGGTAAAATGCAGCACTGGTACACCAGACAATGGCCTCTCTTCCCCACCCCATGCCACAAAACCTCTGACGCACCTGACTCAGGACCCTGCTAGCCTACCTACGACATGTGTGCAATCCTCAGTGATCCCTAAGAGGGTTAGTTTGCAACAGGGATGGCACAGAGAGCATCCAGAAGACAAACCACTGTGACAAGCTGAAGGGGCCCCCAGCAAGGATACGCCAACCCTAGGAGACAACTGGTGGTGTGGACTGGATCATTTTGATGGAAATGCGAAGGTGAGTTCAGTGGGTAGAGGGGGGTGCTATGGGCCAGAAGGAATGGGGGGGGGGGGCAGTGGGCATGGGAGAGTGTAAACAGAATGGAAAATAATAATAATAAAAATAAAAAATAGCCAGAATAAGAACAATAGGATGCAACAAGGGAGAGAATGGAGTGACAAGAGTACCACAAATTACCCAAACATAAGGAATGTTTTTTTCTCAATAGAGTTGGGTCGATCACTCCTAATGAGTGTGATGCAAGTAGTAGTAGACTAATAGTGTCATCTACACCAAGGGTGGGGTAGAAGACCTAGAGAATAACACGTGTGGGTGGGTGTAACTGGCATTTTATACACACCAAGGTATAGGATGCTACGCAAACCCATATAGTGAAGCTTGAGGGGGTTATAAAAGTATGCCACACCGAAGGTGTGTATAAAATTCTGAGTTACACACACCCACCCATGTCTTGTTTTGTTTTTTTTTATAATTACTTCCCAGCACTTTTAATATTGTGGGATGTCTGCATGCGCTGTTACTACAGCGAGCTTGACTGACAGCTCACGGTTACAATTGCTCGGCTGTAATGCAAAATTACAACCCGGTTATCCAGGAATTGAAAATGCTGGTCAGTAATTACATACCTATAACACAGCATGCAGGTTAAGAGACCACTGCCTGCAGAACTGTATAGTCAGACGACACCTCAGCACAAGATAAGATGATTTGTAGAACTTAGTTAATGTACAGACACTGCCGACCCCGGTAGCCACCCTGTATATCTCCAGACATACAGCCTATTTCCATTCTGCTCAGGATGCTGCCATGACTCTGACAGAATGTGCTTTTAATCCAATAGGCAGAGGAACAACATCAGCCTTGTAGGCCTCTTTGATGCTACTGGAAATTCACCTCAAGATCATGGACCTAGAGGCCTTTAGACTTCTTTTTCTTAAACTATGAAGCGAAAACAAACCATCCGACTGTTGCACAGGTTCTGTACGATGCAGCTAATACTTGAGTGTTCATCCGAGATCCAATGTGTGCCATTTCCACTCACTAGGATTGGGCCAGAACTAATGCAAAACCTTCTGCCTGACATGAAAAGAGGTGTAAGATTTGGAATTACCACTGTAGTAGATTGAAGATCCACCTTGTCCTCATGAAACACTAGTTATGGTTCCTTCACTAAAAGGGCTCCAGGCTTGCAAACACATCTTGCCAAGGTGATGGTCACAAAAAAAAGTATCATAGAACCTTTAGTGAAACGAAGTGTAGTGGCTCGAACGGTGCTTTTGTTGATGCTTTTTTTTTTTTTTATTTTATTATTTTGCCTCCTGCACCGACAGCCCCAATCAGCCCAACCGGGCCCCCCAGCCCCGACATCCTGGAATTACCGGGTCTTACCTTAAACCCGGCTCAGGAGCGGAGCCTGCAGAGGGTCGGGTGTCATCCTGCTGCTGGCACCATGATTTTCCATTTTTTTGAGGTCCCATTTTACCCCAGGACCCCAGGAGTAGAGACGCATGCGTGTGGAGGCGCACATGCATACTACAGCCCCGGTGACGGCTCCATCCACCCACCCACTGGCCTAGTGTCTGGCGCTCCGTCTGGCCTGCGCTGCCCCCCTGCCTCCACCACAGGGCAGTCAAAAGCTGAGGGATACCACCTACCCTCTCCGGAGAGGAGAGCTGCATTTCGGCAGCTCCATCCAGCACCGCACCCTTCCCCCCCGCTGACCTCCAATGGTCCATGCTCGTTCCCAAACATGGGTCGTTCGCATGGCATGAGGTAAGGCATCCAGCACCTTAGCCCTCAGCATCACCAGGCCAGAGTTGATGCCTTTAATATCATGTCAAGGCTCCAGAACAGTGAATTACATTTGTCCAGAGGCCTTTTGAGCAGAATGGCCTTGAAGAATCTGAAGATACGAGCACGTATCCAAAGGGTTTACTTAGAAGAGGGACAGATCTCCTAAAACCACGGCCAGAACCTTAAGTGCTGCTGGAATAAGTCCCATATCAAAACCTCTTTACAGGAAAGCTAGCACACTAGGTATTATAGAGTGGAAAGACACATTACCATCTTTTACGCAACCCAGATAACACATCCAAACCTGCAATACAGTATATTCTGTTGGTAGACATTTTCCTGGATTGCAAAAGTGCATTCACCACTGTGAGTACCCACTAAGTTCCAGAGCACTCCATTCAAGCTCCATGTATACATCCACTGGCTGCTCAGATAGGGATGTCTCACCAGACCCTGTGACAGCAGGTCCGGACTCAGTGTCAGATGCCACAGACTCGCCATTAGTAGTCTAATTAAAAGTTGTAAACCACAGTTGCCTCAGCCAGTACATATACCACTAAGTCTAATTCGAGCATGGTCCATTATAATGTCTGCCCTACTGCATACACATAAATGAAGCAAAACAAAGAAACACAGAAACATAAACTCTGACGGCAGATAAGGACCACTTGGCCCACCCAGTCTGCCCATTTCCCTACCAATTGGATAAGCTGCAGATTCTAGTTAACCAACAGCCTACTTCCTGCAACCCCCCACTATAATTGCCTTATGTCTGTCCCACGCATGTTTGAATTCCCCCACTGTTTTAGACCCCACAACCTCTCCAGGAAGGCGGTTCCATGCATCTACCACTCTCTCCGTGAAAAAAATTTCCTCACATTACCCTGAGCCGCCCCCCAACTTTAAATTGTACCCCATGTTCTTACACATCTCTTTTCTGAAAGATGCTACCCTCCTGGACTTTGTTGATTCCCTTGAGGTACTTAATAGTTCCTATCATGTCCCTCCTGTCCCTCCTTTCATCAAGGGTATACATATTACACTCTCTCTGTCTCTCTTCATATGGTTTCTGATGTAGACCCTGCACCATTTTAGTTGCCCTCCGCTGGACTGCTTCCATCCTGTCTATGTCCTTGCATAGATGAGGTCTCCAAAACTGCACGCAGTACTCCAGATGGGGTCTCACCAAATGTCTGTACAGAGGGATAACCACTTCCCTTTTTCTACTTGTGATGCCCCCCCTGTGCATCCCAGTATCCCCCTGGCTCTCCTTACTGACTTCTCACACTTGCTTACCCACCTTTAGGTCATCTGATATGACTACACCCAGATCCCTTTCCATTATTGTTGTTGTTAGTACCTCCCTGCTTGTGTACTCTTCTCCTGGAATTTTATTTCCCAGGTGCATTACTTTGCACTTCTTTGCATTGAATCTAAGTTGCCATATGTCTGACCATTCCTCCAACCTTGCCAAGTCCCTTCTCATCCTTTCTACCCCCGTTGCGTATCAACTCTGTTACAGATCTTTGTGTCATCTGCAAAGAGGCATACCTTTCCTTCCAGACCCTCTGCAGTGTCACCAATAAAGACGTTAAAGAGGACTGGACCCAGTACTGAACACTGAGGTACTCCACTACTAACCCCCCTTTCTTCAGAATGAGTTCCATTCACTATTAACTTCTGTGTCCTGTTGTGCAGCCAGTTTGCTACCCAGGCTACCACCCTGGGACCCACTCCCAGGCTGGCTAACTTGATTATTAATCTTTTGTGCGGGACTGTGTCAAATGACCCCATGTTGCATCTGGAATCGAGCATGTTGCTCAGTATGCCTTCCTGGTAAAACTCATAAATAAATAAATAAATAAATAAATGCCTTGCTAAAGTCTAGGTAGGCCATATCCACAGCCCTTCCCTGGTCTATTACTTTGGTCACCCAGTCAAAGAAATCAATTAGATTCATCCAACATGACCTTCCTGCTGTGAATCCACACTGCTTTGGGTCCTGTGCCCCGCTGGCCTCTAGGTACTCAACAATTCTTTCTTTCATAAGTGATTCCATCATTTTCCCTATCACTGAGGTCAAACTAACAGGTCTGTAGTTTCCTGCTTCTGCCTTGCTCCCACTTTTGTGAAGGGGAATCACATCTGCCCTCCTCCAGTCCTCAGGTACCACCCCATCCTCCCATGATTTGTTAAAAAGTGTGGTCAGTGGTGTCACTAGGTCCTCCCTTAGTTCTTTTAGGATTCTAGGGTGAATTCCGTCAGGCCCCCATTGCTTTGTCCACCTTGAGTTTTAGGAGTTCTTTCAGGACTCTTTCTTCTGTAAATGGACTGGGGTCAACCCCACTACCCAGAGTGCTTCTATTGTTTGGTTTAGGTAACTCCTCCTCCTCTTCTTTTGTGAATACTGAGCAAAGTATTCATTCAATATCTCTGCCTTTTCACTGTCTCCTCTGCCCACCTCCCTCTCCTTTATTAATCTTCACTATCCCTCCTTAACCTTTCTATGCTCCTAATGTACCTATAAAGGTTTTATCCCCTTCTTAACTGAGTCGGCTATCTTTCCTCGGTTTGGGCCTTTGCTTTTCTGACTGCCTTCCCCACTTCTTTCTGCTTTAATTGATACAGTTCCCTGTCATGCTCCTTCTGTGATTCCTTATACTTTTTGAATCCAGCCTTTTTCTCCCTAACCTTCCCTGACACCTCTTTTGAGAACCATAGTGTTTTTTTATTCCACTTTGTTTTCTTTATTTGTTTCACACAAAGGCTTGTTGCTGCCATGATGGCAGTTTTGATTTTTCTCCATTGTTCTTCCACCCCTCCTTTCTGGCCATTTGCTAATGCATTCCCTCAGGTATTCACCCATTATGCCAAAGTCAGCCCTTCTAAAGTCCAGTATCCTTGTCTTTGTATGGCTCGTCTCCATGGTTGTGTTTAATGTGAAGCACACTGTGCAGTGGTCGCTTGTTCCCAGATGTCTACTGACTTCTAAATTTGTGATCTTCTCTCCATTTGAGAGTACCAGGTCTAATATTGCTCCTTCCCCAGTGGGTTCCATCACTAGCTGTCTAAGGCATGCCCCCTGTAGGGCATCGAGAATGACCCTGCTCTTGGATGTGGCTGCAGTCCATGTTGTCCAGTTAACATCTGACATATTCAGGTCTCCCCTTTTTCAGCCATTTTGAGAATGCCCTCTATCATTTTCTTGTCCATTTCCTCCCCTTGAGATGGGGGTCTGTATACAACCCCTGTGCGGACTGTGATGCCTTTCCCTGTCTCCAAGGTGACCCAGAGTGCCTCTTGTCCTCCCCCTTTACTTTTTAGTTCTGTAGCTTTGATCCCTTCCCTTATGTAGAAAGCTACTCCACCTCCTCTTTTACCATCCCTGTCCCTTCTGTAGATTGTGTACCCTGTTATGTTGACATCCCAGTCATGGTTCTCCGAGTACCATGTTTCTGTAACTGCCACAATATCCAAGTGTTCCTCTTCCATCAGGGCTGCTAGCTCTGGAAGCTTGTTTCCCAGACTACGGGTATTGGTACTCATTGCCCTCCATTTAATGTTGGCTTTATCCTTTTTTACCCCATCCCTGCTCTTATTGCCCTTGTCTATTTTTCCATTTACCCCTGTCCTGCCCTCTGTAAAGCTCTGTACCTCAGTATTTACCCTACTACCTGCCATGTTTTGTGGGTGGAGGCTTGAACTTTCCTGTTTCCTATCAGCATCTCCCCCCTTCCTCACATCTCTGCTAAACGTCCCCTATTTAGCCTCACTGCATGCCCCTGTGTTCTAGTGCCTTCCTTACTCTGAAAGACACACTTACCTGCACCTTGTTCACCCCTGTGAGGTACTCCTAAGTCTCAATCGTGTCTCCTCTCGCTCTCCTCTCCTCCATGGAGTACATGTTGGCTGCCCTCCTCTGTACTATTTCCACTTTTATCAATGACCTTGCAGTGGTGCGGCCTCAGAACTGTCGCCAATACTCCGGGGGGGGTCTCACCAGTGAGTGATACAGCAGCAACATCACCTCCCTTCTCCTGACGAAATCCCCCTCCCAGTGCACCCTAGCATCCCATTAGCCTTTCCTACAGCTTTGTCATCAGATACGATGACTCCAAGATCTTGTTCTTGATTGGTGACTGTAAGTACCTTGCCCTCCATCTTAGACACAGCTCTTGGGTTTCTCCACCCCAAGTAAATAACCCTGCCCTTTTTGGCACTGAAACCCAGCTGCCACCCCCAGACCACTCTTCTAGTTTCACCAGATCCCTTTGCATTCTCTCCACCACCTCCTGAATGTCCACCCTGTTGCAGATTTTTGTATCATCTGCAAAGAGATACACTTTCCTCTCCAGCTCCTCAGCAATGTCACTTACGAAGACATTGAAGAGGACCGGTCCCAGCACCGATTCCCTATGGCACATCTCTAGTCACTCTTCTGTTCCCTGAGTGTCTGCGATTTACCACCACCCTTTGCCTCCTATCCTTCAGCCAGTTTGATACCCAGCTTGCCACCTTTTTCCTACCCCCAGGCTGCTTTGTTTCTTAACTACCTTCCCGTGTGGCACAGTGTCGAAGGTCTTATTTAAGTTCAGAAAGGCTACATCTACTGCTCTCCCTTGTTCTATCTCCCTAGCAACCCAAAGAACTCCATGAGATTTGTTTGCCATGACCTCCCCCCATTAAACCATGCTACCACTGTTCCTGCAGGCCATTTGCCTCCAGGTACTCCATGAGCCTCTCCTTCAGCAGAGCCTCCATTAATTCCCCAACATCGATGTGAGATAGACTGGCCTCTAGTTGCTACCCTCCACCCTGCTGCTGCTTTTGTGCAGCGGGATGTCAGACCTCCAGTCCTCTGGAACTACCCCCACAGACTCCTTCTCACACGGAAGCGCATATCTGAGTGACAAAAAGTTAAGAGTGTGTCATTAAATCAACAATCCAGGTGTGCAGACCCCTTGATGCAGCAATAGGGCTTTTGCTCACAGTGTTGGTGATCCAAGTTTGAAAACGAGCTCGACTGTCAGAGGGCTGGCTGGGGAAGGGAAGTTTGAATGTTCCAGCAGATTCTCCTTCATTTCTGAGAGGAAGGGTACAGAATGCTGCTACACCACTTTTTGGGTGGCCACAGAAGGAGACACAGCTGAGGATGCCTGTTGAGGGGGAGGAAGTCACTGACATTGACACACAGTGTGCTTTGTATACAAGCGCGTCCAATGACTTCACTTTGATGTCATCCTCAGGGGAAGAAAAAAGGTAAATCCTCCTCCCATGCAGAATGATGGGTCACACCTGCAGCTCCACATCCACTGACTCAGGCAGCCTTCTGATGCCTTACAGTTTGAACTGTCCAGAGGGGTTTAGGGTCGCCCTGAAGGCCTCACTGTGAGGGATAAGCCTTTGTAGCCTCACAGGAAGAAAGGTAAGTCCTGGGAGATGGCAGAGTGGGGGCAGTGGAGTGCAGGGCCACAGGACCGGACTGGTGGGTCCCCAGGGATGGTGGTAGAAAAACTATTGTAAAAAAAGGTGTAGGCTGAGACACTTCTCAGTAGGAAAGCGGAATTATACAAACCTAAACTGGCAGTATAGCCTATATGTTAAAGTAACAAGCTGAGAATGAGCTTCATGCTTCCAGTAGACCTAGGTTTGATTCCTACAACTTCCACTTGCATTCTGTGTGATTGAGCAAGTCACTTTACCCCAGTGCTCCATCTCGGGTACCCCCTGCAAACAGGCCCTGTGGTCCAGTGGGCCTTACCTGGTTGCCAAAATATATTTAAAGAAAGAAAGAAAAAAAAAAAAAAATCAAAACCCAAAAGTGAGTTCAGGTTACCAATTAAGTTTCACATACAGCAGCCTTTAAATCAACAGATTGAATACAGGGTTACAGTTGCTGCTGGAAAAAGAGCCATTCAGCAGGAGGCGTGCGTGTCCCACTGTGCACACCAGGGCAAGAACAGACACCACTTAGTGCTGCAGTTCACAGAACACGCTGCAATGTGGACTCACAGAAACAGGCAAACGGGGCAAGTCAGATATTCTGAACACCTTAAAAATGTTGGTTCAATCAATAGGTAGAAAAACATCAACAGAAGTTAGAGGTGTAAATGGGGTTTGCTAACAGTCTAGACTGCACCTGTGATCAGTGAGTAACACGGCACTGCACATGAAAACTGTTCTCCTCCCCCCCAACCCACTGAAAAGTTGGGTCCTTGTGAACCAGTGCCCCCTCCACCCCCGTGGCCATTCACCTAGTCGTTCAGTAGACCTCTTCACCCACCTGCTCCTCCAGTCATGTCAAATCCACTAGGTCGAGCAGTTTCCCCTTTATTAGTTACAGCATGTCCTATCACCTGCTGGTTCAGCAGTGTCCTCCTGAACCCTTGTCATCTCTGTTTCCATTTGTGACTGCTCGGGAAGGAGTTGCGACCACCACTAAGCATATCTCAATGGGGTCGCAACATGTGCATTGATACTAAGTTGTCGCAACCACTCAGCTAAAGAGAAAAGTCCATTAACTGGGTAGTTAAAACTGAGTCTTTAATTTCATTCACTGATGTCTCAACAGCGACCACTGAAAGTCTCTCTCTCTCTCTGTTTTATTTTGCTCCTCTGCCCCCGGACTTGCCACTCTTTTGGGCCTCCTAGGCCCCCCCACCTGACACCCTACCCCCAGTCCTCACCTCACATTGTAGCCAGCATCCCAGGGTAACCCGGCGTAACCCTTTGCCGGATGGGTCCCTCTCCGAGTGGAAGGCACCGGTGGGGCGCCCAGTACACTCTCTATTTGGCCCTGGGTGCTGCTGCTGCTGAAGCGGGTATGGCTGGTTACAAGGCTTCCTGTGTCGGCAGGGGCCAGCAGCTGTCATCCGGCCAGCCCGGGAGCTGCTTATCCTCCCTGTTTTTCCCCGGGGGCATGGCATACCACAAACGTCTAGGCGCACACTGACGTCCTCCACGCCCCACAGTCAATCAAGCCCAGCATGCTGCCATATTCCCAGCCCCCACCAGGATTCAGCAAGCATCAGCCTGCATCTCCGCCTTCCCTCCAGGAGAAGGCGGAGCAGTCTTCTGACGTGTGAGCCTTCTCCCCTGGCTTCGACCCTCAGCGCCCGTCAGTTCCAGACCAGTCGCTGGCGTCGCAAGCGGAAATCCAACCGCTGTGCCGATGGGTGAAGGTCTCTCTGCTGTTTCTGTTTCACCTGATAGTTGGTGAGAAGTTGCTTTCACTGACTGCTTTTTTTTCCTCCATCAGCTGTTTGACCCCCAGCCATTGCCTACTCCTTACTTCGGGCACCACAGTTCAACCCCAGCCCCATCTGCCGCTCCCCCCCCATCACATCCAGAAGGGATCCACACAGAGCTGGTCCCGAGGACCGAAGGGGTCCATCATTCATGACGGCCGGTGCACATATGTTTTTTTCTGGTTTTCGTCCCTTCCACACACCCCGCCCAGATGGCGGGTGGAGTTACTGTTGACCTCAATGGTAGCAGTGTGCACTGAACTGACACCACCCCACGTGAGGAAGCTAGCTTTTCGGCTCACCACATTGGGCCACTGCAGTACTGGAACATGGCCATCTCCCTCCCCTGCTGGCTTGCACTCCCCTCTGGAGCACTTCCCAGCCTGTTTGCTTGATCGCCACAGACCCAGGTTCACTAGCATGGAAGTGCAGTGCGCTTCCATGGAGCCATTGGGCAGCCCCCTCACTGTCTGCTTTTTAATACATACAACAGCCACCATACTTACACTCACAGCCAGCAGCGTGCTTCCGATCCCTTTTTTAAAAGAACAAGATCGCAGTCCACCAGTATGGCAGTGCCGGCGCCTTGCTCCCCTATATATACCAACAGATGTCACCCAACAATATGGTCTTGTACTTCTCATGTGTTGAATCTATGGTCTGGGACAAAAGGAAAAGCAGACACCCAAAAGAGACAATGACTGAGCTGCAAAGGGCCATGCCTTGTGCCATGGACAGTCCTGCTGTTAGAGTGAGTGTCCATCAGCACCTACACAGGATATAAATGGGGAAGCACTTGCAAGGTGAGGAGTCCAACTTTCTACGTGTAGATTAATGGCAACAGGAAACATACTGCTTTATTTTCACTTTTAGGATGTGCTTGTAACAAAATGCTCCAAATTAAATACAGTTATACTGAAACTTGCCTATTAAGGACACAGCAAATTATGGATGTAACCCCTACAAATGGGGGTTCCTAAAAGCCTTCTAGGAGCTGCCAAAGTGCCCCCCTGGTGGTTGGCATTCAGCGCTTAAGCCATTTGAATGGCTCTGTGAGTGCCTGTAGAGCCTCCACGTACTGTCTCTTTAAGAGCTGTCTGCTTGCAGACATAATCGTTGCTCATGAGGGGGACTGTGTGTTACCCTGCTCGAGTCCCGCTCGAGCTGTAATGTAATTGCCTCTCCTTGCCGTCACTGAAAGCGCAAGGGGAGCCCACTCGAAAGATGTAACTATTTGCCTGCAAATTGCAATCATTTAGAGTAATAGTGAAAATGCAGTTTTGTTTACCCTGCCTTTGCTGCAGCTCAGACTCTGCGTGCTGTGCCCCTCCATTTTGGACCAGGACAGTTTGAGGGGTCCAGTAGGAGCAAGAGGGTATCTAAAATTGAATAAATAGCGACCAACCAGAATCAGGACTCTAGGTGGAGCCAGATGACCAATGGGAATACAGCTAATAATTCTGGGAAGTGGAGTCGGGACTATGGCGCCTTTTTTGCACCAATGAGGGCAGTAGTGAGTAACTGGCATCTGTATCCCACCAATGGGATCGGGTGGCACCCGCACTGGATTTCTCTGCCCAAACTGCCCAGGATCAGAATCGTTGGTGATCGTGAAGGGAGAAGGAGCTCTGGCTCCTGCGCTGTGAAAGTCTTTGCGCAGGAAGTGCATGTGGCAGGGCAAGAATCTGGGTGATAGCATCGCCAGAAGGAGTGGATAAGATCCATGGTGGAGTGCAGGTGGAGGAGGCTGTACGTTTACAGCTACATACCAGGCTCACCCTGTAGAGGACTGGAGAATCTGCTTCAATCGCTCTCGGTCTGTCAGGACAAGTGAAGCTGCGTCGTTTGGCCTGGTGTTTGCAGTGAAAGTGATCGGGAGTATACAGCAGCTGCCTGCTATGGTACCCCTCTGCCTTTCAAATAAATGTGTGGAGAAGTGTTTGAAGTTCAGGCCTGGTCCTGCGAGTGGAGTGAGAGTGCTCTCCCTTCTGGAGCCGTGGGTACTAAATCAGTGTAGCTCCCTGTCAAATGTTCCTAGTGAGCACAAGATCTTCTGGTTACTTTGCTGGCTACACTAACTGAGCCTGCTGGCTCTGTTTAATTTTGTAGTAATTACATGCTCGTTTCTGTGTCAGGGCCCCAACCAGCTGCATCGAGGGACTAGCCTTTATTGCCTGGGTACCCAGAGATAGTGACTTATAGGTTAGGCCTGTGCACAGTGCCCTAGATAGATACTTACATATTAGAGCAGTAAGCTAATTAACCTGATCACCCCAGTCCTTGTTATTTCCCCCTAAATAAATCAGATTGATTGTTTTGCAAAGGTATACTGGCTAACTTGTGTGTTTATGGTGAATTACTGTACAGTGATTACTGTGTAACAGCATCTTACTTTTCAGGGGGTCCCCGGAGCAAGCTGATTGGTTCAAGCCAGGGGGTAAGTGTATGTTGTAAGGGTACTGTGATTGATTTGTGTGGGCCACTAGTGGGAAGAAAGGGGGGTTGCAGTGACCCAGAGGGCTGTGACCAAGTCATATCAGACAGTCTTAACCCCGACCTCTGGGTGGAGGCACCCACCATCGGATCCAGGCCCCTCAACCTGTTAACGACAGAGCAGGCAGAAGTAGTAGCCCTTGAGATAGCGCCTCCTAGGGGTTACATGGATGTTGTGATATTAATGACATTTCCTGTAGCCCTGAGTGCAATTTCTTAAGTTATGTGCAACATGCATATTATGAACATATTGATAAAGACTGATTCTTCAGTTCTGAAGGTGTCCTTAATAGACATGTTCCACTGTAGTACTGAAACAGAGCTCAGTTCAAGAATTTCATTGTCTACATCAGTCTTTTCAAATTTAAAGGTATTACACTTGATAAGATAAAACCCCATGTCGTCATCATTTAACCCAGTAATAATATATCAGTATTCCTATGACAGGGACCTTATCTACACAGTGATTTAGGTCGCTGTTTGCTTTACTACATTAATAACAGTGAGTTAAACTGCCCAGATGAGGTCATGCTGCAGACAATAGCTGCCTTTCACTGCAAATGCAAAACTGTGAGATAGAATAAACCATAAATACCTACACTCCTTCGGGCACTACATCTGATCAGCTACACTTGCATCCTGTAACAACTGCGCATTAATAGTTGTAGGATTCCCCACTGTTGTTTGCTATTGTAATGCATTTGCTGCTTGAAGGAAATTTGAATTTTATTCACAAGGGTGTGGTGTGCACATATAGGGAACCCAGATAAACAGAAGAGAGAAAGAAATAAGTTCTTTAGCTGGGATCTGAACCCAGGCCACCCATTCCAGTTGCGCTACCAGCTGCACCACCAAGGCAACTGGAAACTTGGGACTCCCAGAAGCACCTTACTCCTTCTCTAATGCCAACCTGGTGTGGCGCAGATAACTACAATTTTATCCACAAGGGCACGGTGCACACATACATGGAACCCAAACAAACAGAAGAGAGAAAGAAATAAGTGCCTTAGCTGGACTGTGAACCCACAATGCCTGGAATACCATTCCTGTTGTGCTACCAGCTGCACCACCAAGGCAACTGGATACCTAGAACTCCCAGAAGCTCTTCACTTTTTCTCTAATGCACAACCTGGTGTTGCACAGATAATTGCAATTTTCTTCACAGGGGCACGATGTGCATGTGTATGGAATCCAAACCGAAGAGAACTGAACCCAGGCTGCCTGGAATACCATTCTGACTGCTGCCAGCTTGCCACCTCGGCACCAGGAAACCTGAGACTCTCAGAAGTATATTACTCCTTCTCCAATACACAAACTGGGGCTACATAGATAATTACATTTAGTTAACGCACTCATTTCTTTCTCTCTTCTGTTTATCTGGGTTCCATATATGTGCACACCACTCCCATGTGTATGAATATGTAATTATCTGTGCAGCACCAGGTTGTGCATTAGAGAAAGAGTAAGGTGCTTCTGGGAGTCCCAGGTTTCCATGCAATCGGAATGGTATTCCAGGCAGTCTGGGTTCAAATCTCAGCTAAGGCACTTATTTTCTTTCTCTCTTCTGTTTGTTTAAAAGGAAATTTGCCAATCTTTCAAGATATAACTTATTTAAATATATCACTGTTTCAGGTTTTTGTCACTGTTGTCCCCTTCCCAGTTCTCAGAGCCACCCCACAGCATGATGTCATTTAAGTTGCAGCAGTTATCCTCCTGACAAAAAGGGGCCACCTACCTGCCACCCCACCTTTGTTTTTAATGAACATACAGTACATGCTATCAATATGTGTTTATTTCTTGCCATTTTATTAAAAAAAAAAACTTCAGGTAAAGAAGGTAATTAATGAATGAAGAACGAAGACTGACTTAGGACTATAAAATCATCAGAATGACATGGGTCTGGGAGAGCCTGAAGGGACAGTAGTGAAAAAGCATTCAAGCACATATACAACCCTGTGCTATATTTGAACAGTTTATTCTAGTGCTATTTTCAACAGTTTTTTATTATTATAATGTTACCAGTAAAATAAAGCATACTATATATATATATATATATATATAGAGAGAGAGAGAGAGAGAGATGATACATTATGGGCAGGAGTGTGCTATGAAAAATATGCTCACCCCTGCAGAGTGAGCTCTGGACACTCACAAGTGCCGAAGGCATGAGTGAGAGTATCCAGAGCTCCCTCTGTGGGAGTGAGCGTATTTTCCATAGCACACGATCTGCTCATCATGTGTAATATTTATACAAAGGGGATAGGAGCTTCAGAAGTGTTGCTATGTTTTGTTGTGTCTTTTTCCTGTTTCTGTATGCTGTGTGCTCTGTTTTTTATTTTAGTCTTTGGTAACCGAGTAGGTTTTCAGGGGTGACCTAGGAGCACTGGGCAATTAAGTGACTTGTTCAGAGTCGCACAGTATGCAAGTGGAGGTTGTGAGAATCAAACCCAGGTCTGGTCTGCTGGATGTACCGAGCTGGGGCTGGATTCACAGAGAGAACCAAAATTTCCATAGCTGTGGAAAAATGGCTTGTAGCACTGTGGAAATCTAGTTGCACCATATTCACAAAGAAAAGTTCCGCAGTTGCGGAAATCTCTAAAATAGGCAAGTTACAGAAGTCCACAAGTGCTGAAATCTTTGTAACATTCTTTTCTTAGCTTAGGAAAAAGCTCAGCAGGCACAGCAGGTGATCCGTATTAACTGGCGCAGCAGACTTTGACAGTCTTGCCATAGATGCAGCAGTAAGTACTCACACAGCAGCCATTCCCTCAACTGAAACCACTCCAGCACCACTGGTACCAGCAGGGCCATGCACCACAGTGGCTGTCTGTAACTGCTGGTGGAACTGATGGTTGTGTCTCTCCCTGGAGTGTTTGTTGTTTGCTTCTGTAGCACTCACTGCAGGCTGTTACCAGCTCTGCCTCTACTGCCTGCGGGGCTCCTTTATGGGTTGCACTGGGTCTAGTGGTTGTAGTTTGTTGTATTTCAATGAAAATGTGCACTATTTTTGTTGTAACAACTGACTGCTCTAGGTTTGCTATCACTTGTGCCTGCACCTCGTCTATAATTGTATCTCAATTGTTGGTACACTGCACTTTGTTCAGGGAGAGTTACGCCTCACTCTTTGTGGTGCAGCATGTGTGCAACATTTTTTCTGCAACTGCGGAAAACACTGGCTGTGAATAGCCTCTAAGGGGATATGCCATACTTTTCAATTGCTTTTTTTACTCAGGAACTTCCGTAGCTGCACTTTTTTCCACAGTCCTCAGTGTATTTTTTTCTGCAGCTGCGGAAGTTTTGTGTATAGCACTCAGAGCAAGTTCCCCTTTTTTTCTGCAGCTACGGAACTTTTGGGGACTTACGTAAGGTTTTGCACCTTCAGATTGTTTTGTGAACCCCCTTCACAACTCATTACTCTAACCTCTAGGCTATACTGACAGCACTGTTTGTGTGTGGTCTGAGTGTGTGTGTGTTTCTGAATGGGCTGGGAGAGTTAGAAACACTATGGGAAACAGGCGAGTATGTTTTGCAGTGCTAACTGGGTAGTTGCAGCTAGAGTGAGAAACAGGAACTGTGTGGTGAAGCACTGTAATTTAGAATGCAGGCTTTCTTGAAGCTGAGAGTAGCATAGTAATGGGCTGGCAGTTTTAGAAACACTGTGGAAAACAGCCTAGTGTCCTTCGTAATGTTGAGTTACTCGCAAGTAGCAGTGAGAAACAGATTTGTGAAGCAGTTTAATTTAGAATGCAGGCTGTAGTGAGTGAATGGTGACATCAGCACAGTATGGATAAACGGCATTTATCATCACAGTAGTGACGTCATCGTTATTTATCACACTCCAGTGAACATATTTCCATTTATCACACTCTAGAAGCTCCCACCCTATTTTGCGTGTGTTTACATATATATATATATATATATATATATATATATATATAAGACAAAGAACCTCTGTGCGCAAACACTGAGGAAAGGGTTACCCCAAAGGGCATTTGGCTGGGAAGCCAAGTTTCAAGAAAATACAAAATCACACATGCCCCCACAATGCAAAGCATCATGGGCTACATATGCAAATCACCACAGAATGTTATGCTGGTCCAACTATATGTGTCAGTCTTGGGTGCTACAGGGTACAAATCAGAACAAACACTGGTACTTCACAGCCAGTCTAAACATGAGGTTGTAGTGTACAGCATTAGCGATGGTCTTACAGTATTACTAAATGTACTTATTGAGGCGTAGAACAACTGAGTAATCAACTGCTCAGCTAGCAATGGTAACAACAGCAGCTTCAATCCCAGACCTCTTCCTGAATTATAAATGCCTATGATTATGCATTACTGTGTTTCGAAAAGGGCAGGAAACACTGAAGACAATTTATAATGGCCTCCTCACTGATGTACTTAGGAGTCATTGGCCATTTCATTTCTTATACTGCTCCATAGCAGGGTGACAAACCAGTTTTCAAATTTCCACACTGAGACTTACAGTGCGGAAAGACCACGTGCAAAGGTGACCACAGAATAAATGAATCGGTCATTAATTTTCAACTAAAGTTTAAAAACAGTCACTCATGTTACAGTGGCAACTGGAAACCCATACCATTTTATTCCATTCTAAATCAACCCTTTCTCCTGCATTCCTAAGATGCCTTTTCCCCATTTCAAGTTTGCTTTAGCATGTTTCTTTTAAGATTTGAAATAATTAATAGTCTGCATCACTAAATACTGCTGCTGCAAGACTGTCATACATACATATTCTCAGCTGGTTTTGAACAAATATTGTTTAAAGTTCAGTTACGCAAGAACTTATCGTAACAGTAGAGCTTCGAGAGGATCTCTTGCATCAGGTCACACACCTATGAAACTACAGCCACCAGGCACTTGGACCACATGGAAACTTTTTAGCTAGCAGTCTACCAGGGGCCACCCACCACAACGTCAGCTGATGACATCCTTCCTATATAATAAACATGGGTGGCCCCGCATACTCTTCATTTCCCCCTCCAGAGACCATATACAGAGGATCTCCTCCTGGGGAACCGAGGAGGAGCCAAAGGTTCTCGCCAATAAGCAAGGTGTAACAGAAGGTAAACTATCTTGGAGAGAGAGAGAGAGAGAGAGAGAGAGACAGGAAGCGAGAGAAGCCCAAATGCCAAGGGGGATGGAGGGTGGTACGGCACGGCCTGATGCAAGAGATCTTCCCAAAGATCTACTGTTACAGTCAGTTCTTATGTAACTGTACTATCTTCATCAAGGGTATCTTTTGCATCATGCCACGCCTATGGAATGAATCCCAAGCAGCACTGACAGTGAGAGACAGTCTAGGTGGCTGGAGGCTATAGGCTTAAAACAGGAGGCCTTGAAGCACAGCCAGGCCGAAGCCTGTCCTTCTCCTCGAGACAATATCCAGACTGTAGTGCGTAGTGAAGGTGTGGACAGTACTCCAAGTGGCAGCGGCACAGATTTCAGTGGCTGACACATTTTGGAAACAGGCAACAGATGTGGCCATGCCTCTTGGTGGAGTGGCTATGAACAACCCCAGGAAGTTCCTTACCATACTTCCTATAACAGAAAACAATACAGTTGCCCAACCTTTTGGACAGGCACTGTTTAGAAACTGGCATGCTCTCTTTGCTAGGGGCAAAAGAAACAAACAGCTTTGAGGACTTCCTGCAGTCCCTCATGCAATGAACATAATATCGGAGTATTCTATGTACATCTAAAGTATGGAGCAATGCTATCCCTGGATTGGCATGCTCTGGAAAGTAAACAGGCAGGTGGATGGTTTGATTCAGAGTAAACTCAGCCATCACCTTCAGCAAATAATTAGGGTTGGTATGCAAAGACACCCTCTCTTTGTGAAATCTAGATTTAGTAGTTGCCGTATTGGTCCTTGCAAGAATAGATCCAGAAGCAAATGATTTGATACCTTTTAATGGACCAACATAGATGTAACAACAAGAACAAAGTGCTCTAGCTTTCGGACCAACCAGTCCTTCTTCAGAAGCTCATGGCAGTTGTTTAGAAAATACAATACTTGTAACAGCTAGATAATGCAGAGAAAAACAGAAAAATCCCATTGGTTTAAAATACTCATTAAAAAAAAACAGAAGATGATGTCAGAGAAGTTTAACAGTACAATACTGCCTCAGTCCGAAAGAACACTTGGGTTCAGATGTGCTTGTGCAACACACATACAAAGAATCCTACTGCACGAAATTTAATTGACATAAGATAACACTGCTGAAGCAGATAACTCCCAAATCAAGCCATGAGTGTCACAGTCAGTATAAGGATGTGATTACTGAAAGGCAACCCCCACCCAGCTTAAAGACAAACTAAGATAGTTATAGGGCTCATGAAATTACAATGTATGCATTAAAGATAAGAATTACCAAACAACTGCCATGAGCTTCTGAAGAAGGACTGGTTGGTCCGAAAGCTAGAGCACTTTGTTCTTGTTGTTACATCTATGTTGGTCCAATAAAAGGTATCAAATCATTTGCTTCTGGAGCCTCTCATTGTGGAAATCCAAATAAAGAGACTTACACATCAGAGCCTGAAGCTCAGAAATCCTTCAAACAGAAGTAATAGCAACTAAAAATAATACTTTTCACGAAAGAAAGCATAGCTCATATGTTGCGTCCATCTCAAAGGGAACCAAAGTATGCTTCTCTAACACACAATTTATGTCCTAGGGTGGGACTGGAGATGAAGAATGTCTCTCATAAATGTATGGGACACCTCCAGTTGTGTCATGGTACGGCCATCAACAGGCACATGGAAGGTTGATATAGCAGCCAGGTGCACTTTAACAGAGACGTACTGCAGGCCAGAATCTGTGAGGGACAGCAAGTACTCCAGATTCTGATTCACTGGACAAGTGAAGAAGTCAAAATGATGCAAAGCCACCCACAGAGCAATGCGCTTCCACTTCATGGAATAAGTGGCCCTAGTTGAAGGATTCCTAGCAGCCACCAGGACATCGGCCACCTTTTGGGATACCCAAAATCTAGCCATGGCTATGTATTCAGGAGCCAGGCAATAAGGTGTAGTGATCTGAGGTCCTGATGGACCAGAGTGCCCTGCTCCTGGGAGAGCAAGCGTTTTCATAGGGGCAAGGGCACTGGGGGTTTCACTGCCAACTGCTGCAGTAAGGGGAATCAGATCTGACAAGGCCAAAAGGGAGCAACAAGGATCACAGTCACTGCTTCCATCTGAAGCTTGATCAGCACCCTCTGAATCAGCAGGAAGGGAAAGAAGGCACAGAGGAATCTCCCTTTCCAAGAGAGGGACAACGGATCTCACAAGAAAACTCCAGGCTCTGGAGCGAGCGAGCAGAAAAGTATGTTTTGCACTGAGTCAGGACGCAAAAAGGTCTGACTCTGAATGACCCCACCTGTCGAACAGCTTTTCTATGACTACGGTCAGCAGTTCCTACTCTTGCATCCTGGACTGTGACATGCTTAACCTATCTGCCAAAACATTTTGGGTGCTGGGAATATGGACTGCCGACAGTTCAAGACCATATTGTACGGTCCAGTACCAGACCCTCATCACTTCTCTGCACAGGGGGGTATGAATGGGTCACCCTTGCTTGCTGATGTTGTGCACTACACTGATGTCCATCTGCACCAGCAGAGGCAGGAAGGCTTGCAGGCTACAAAGAATGGCCCTCATCTCTAGGACATTTTTATTTACTCAGATCCCTGCCTCAGGCATTCCTGCCACCCACAGAGCTGCTCCCCCACCTGCCGCCTGCAACAACAGATCCCTCCCTCCCTCGGGCATTCTTGCCAGCCATGGAGCTGCCCCCCTGCCCGCCAACCACTACAACAGATCTCTCCCTCCCTTGGGCATTCCTGCCACCTACGAAGCTGCTCTCCCACCCACCGACAGTTACAACAAATCCCTCCCTCCTTCAGTCATTTCTGCCACCCACAGAGCTGCTCCCTCACCCGCTGACTGCTACAACAGATCTCTCCCTCCCTTGGGCATTCCTGCCACTCACAGAGCTGCTCCACCACCCGCAACTACTACAACAGGTACACGCATGGAATCTCCATTCAAACTGGACACCTTTTTTGGCATATCAGCAATTTAATTTCCCAGTTTGCCTAGCCCAGCAGTAGCATGTTTTGAGCTAGTTTTTAGACAGCAGTGCAGCTATCTTTAATTAATTCCAAGCCTTCCCTGCCTAACTTTCTGTACATTGATTAGTGATTTAAAGGAGAAAAAAAAATTACAGACCATAAGCACAGCACAGCTCAGTTGCACTCCTGCACTGGCTTGTTCATTTGCTTCCAGGTTACCGATGCCACTACACGGCGTCTCCCCACTGACCCCCCCTCCCACCAGTCCTATCTGGACACTTCCTTTTATACTTACAGTCTGATATCTGATTGGTCTATCTACCCATTTTTCCATTGGCCCGTTATACAAATCAACCTATAGAGGGCCATCATAGCACTACTCATCAACCAACCCACTCTGAAACTGTCAATTAGTCACATAGTGACTGTATACAGTGTAGCACATCCTGACATAATCTGATCACCATCTCTCTTCCCCCATACTCTCCTCAGCAATCTCATGGCCTCCCTCTGTTTTCTCCTCTACCCTCTACTAGCCCTCCTTTGCTTGCTCCCCATCTGCCCCCATGTCCATACCCTGTCCTATTCCAGCTCTGCCCCTATGCATCCTATCACATCTGCAACCTTTCTACCTCCGCCTCTGTCTCTCCACCCCCCCAGTTCCCACTACCACACATTGTTAATCCCCCCTGGGCTATTTAACACCTCTCTCATAAAGTTAGAAGCTATTCGTCATCTCCCCCTCTGGCACCCCTCTCGCATCCCCCTCTCCATGGTTACCGACTAAAGCACAAACGCCATGATCCCCACCACTACCTTTTAGTCCTTCTCTTACTTCTAGACGGAGATATTGAACTAAACCCTGGCCCATCCAACACCCCCAGCAGACCGCCCTAGAGGTCTGAGATTCTTCCATATAAACGCTCGTAGCCTGATTCCCAAACTGGACGAACTAAAAGTGTGGGTCACTCAGTATTCCCCTGACATATTATGCATCATGGAAACGTGGCTGTCCTCACATATTCCTGACAATCAGTTGGCACTGCCTGGCTATAACTTCCACCAGCAAGACTGTGGTAAAAGAGGTGGTGGAGTCGCTATCTGCTCCCATAACTCCATAACCTGCACTATCTTACATCGTGAAACGAGCCCGTGAACTTCTCTTAGTTAACCTCTCCTTTCCATACTCAACACCACTTTTGGTGAGAGTTCTGTATGCCTTTCCTAAACTCACCCCTCCCCCATCACTTGTCTCCTGCGTCACCACAGGTACTTTGCTCATGTCTACAGGTGAACTGATCCTCCTGGGAGGCTTTAATCTTGACTGGCTATCATCCTACAACTCATGCCTCCAGAAAGAAGCACTAAACTTGACCCAGTTGATCAAAGCGCCAACTTGCCCTAACCTTCGCTACCAGTCTCATTCCTTGCTTGAGTGGGTGCTTTCATCCCATCCCCACTGCATCTGCTCTGCTGGTGTGCTACCCGACATGCTTAGTACCTTTTGCATCAGGAAGTTACGTCCTCCACCTAATCCTCCCAGATCCATCCAGTTTCATCCCCTCAAAAGCCTTGATCCGAGTAACTTACTCCAAGACCTGGCCATGGCAAACTAGTCATCAGTCCTCTCCTTCACCTCAGTTGATACAGCCCTCTCTCACTTCACATCAACCTTCCAAATAGTATGAGGATGTTCACACCTCCTAAAATCAGTCAGGGTAAAACACTGCCGCCATCCATGGCTCTCCTCAGAAATCTTGGCTTTGTGCAAAACCTGTGACCTCTCTTGGCGGTGCTTTAAAATATCAGGTAACCCGGCTGACCTGCACACCTACCATGCCCTCCGCAATGGCTGTACAAAATGTATTTGGCAGGGTAAATTGGAATTTTTCAAATGTCGATTGCAATCCTCCAATAACACTCTGTTCTTCTTCTGGAAGGACTTCTGATTGCTTCTACGCCCTTCCTACGAATCCCCCCCCCAACCTACTCTCTGCATGGTCGATTCACTAGTTTCAGACGCTATCTTAGTTGCTAAAGCCCTGAACAAGTTCTTCACAACCTGTGTCCTTCACATCACCTCCTCCTCCCTACTCCACACCCCCCATTCCTCCACCTCAGCCCCCAGCTTCCAACTACCACCTATATCCTCTTCAGAAGTCCTCAGAGCCCTTATCTCCCTCAACCCCACAAAATCCAATCCTGATGGTTTGCACCCTAGACTCCTTAAAATTTCTGCACCCTCTATTTTGACCCCCTTCCTACCACACCTCCTCAATCTTTCACTCTCCTCCACTACTGTTCCCTCAATCTGGAAGTCCTCTATGCCCCTTCTCAAAGGTGGCGATCCCACTGTCCCTGGCAATTACCACCAATATCTCTTCTCCTCACTTGCCAAGGTCCAAGAATCCCTAGTCCTCTCAAGGTTAAATGATTTCTCCTCGCCTCATCCCCCCCCCTTTCCAATCAGGACTTAGAAAATTCCACTCTACTTCTTCCTCTCTTCTTCGCTTTATTGATTCTGTTCACTGTGCTATGGATCAAGGGCAGATCACCTCAGCCATTTTCATTGACCTTGGAAAGGCCTTTGATTCAGTCTCCAACCCCATCCTCCTAAATAAGCTAAGTGACTGCGGCCTTTCCCCAGCCTCTGTTTCCTGATTCAGCTCTTACCTAACTGACCAGTCCCAGGCAGTAAAAATTAGTAATGTCCTCTCTCCCTCCCTACCTATCCATCCTTGCTGGTGTATCTCAGGGTTCGATCCTTGGACCTGTTCTCTTTTCCCTGTTTATCAATGACCCCCCTTCTGTCTGCACCCATGCCAAGGTCCACATGTATGTGGATGACACTGTCCTCTTCCTATTGTAGTGTAAACATTTTACTAAAATGTAACTTTTACTTAGGTGTAACCTATGATAGTATCTAACCATTTGTCTTGTGATAACCTGATAATTTCACAACACTTTCTATTTCACAACATGTAACATCAAATGTCCTATTATAAACCTTTATCAGGATGGTGTGCCCTTATTAGGATGGTAGACACCTGTTTAAAAAGGTGTGCACAGGGCATTAAAGAGCCACTGAAAGCAATAGACACATCCCTCCAGAGCTCTGTGCCAAGGTTAAATTAAAATGTACTTTTATGTATAGTTGGCATTGTTTGTTAGCTACACAGATAGAGAAATGGATGATTACCTGACTTCTGCAAAATCATCGTGGCAGACGGCTAAATCTGCAAAGAAAGGTCAGCTACAAGACAATGTGGCAACAGGTGGCCTTGGCCCGATCTCTCTTTCGGTCGCAGAGCTCACCCTGTTGGGAAAAACGGTAATGGAACAGGTCCTAAAGGGCCTCAGCCCTCGGCTTGATTTATTTGAAGACAAGATCGGCACTCTGACAGCTGAATTCGCCCAACAAACAAAAGATGTGCAAGAACTGCAGCAGAGAGTGTCAATTTGGAAGACACAGTAGCCCCCCAGACGAACCACATGGCACAGCTGGAACAGGAATTGGAAGCCCTGAAAGAATCCCTGGACTACCAGGAGAATTATAATAGGTGAAATAATTTAAGAATCGGGGGCTACCGGAAGGTATGAAAGGCAGGAATGCAGTGATTTTTTGTGCTGAGGAACTCCCAAAATCCTGGGGATAGAAGTCCCAGGGGCAAGATCAAAATGGAGTGTGGTGTATAGCATAAACCCCCATGGATCAAGCCGCCCAGGTAGATCATCTTGCAAAATGTTCACTTTGGTGACCAGTAGGCAATTATGGCTGCTTACAGGGCAAAGAAGGAGGTGATATACAAAGGTGCCAAACGAACAATCCATCAAGACTTATCCATGAGGGTACAGAAGAAAAGGCAGCAATTCAACCCCTGCATGGATATGCTGCGAGAGAGGGGGCTAGAATTCTTTATCGCCTTCCCTGCGGTGGTAAGGGTGAAGTCAGAAGGTGCCAACTACTCTTTCTGGGAGGTAGATAAGCTGCATAGATTTATCGATGATTGGGACAAAAGAAATGAAAAGCAATGAGAGGGGAGATTGTGCACTGGGATCTTCTTTAACGCTCTATGGAACTGAGCAGTGAGTAACCCTGTTGCTCCCTGTAGTGTGGCCCTGACAAACTACAATCGAACGGGACCCTGGAAGATCTCTTTTTTGTGTATAACCTCCCCCCCAGATTGGGCAACTGCCCTCACTTCTCAGTGCAGCTTCGTAGCTGAATGTATGGGACTCTTTTTAGAAGAGTTCGGCCTTGTATGGGATATTCGCTGGGACTCACGGGATACCAGAATGGACGGAAGTGAAGAAGAGCGGTGAGTTGCATCTCTGAATGGAGACTCCTCGATGGCAAAATTGGTCTTCAGAAACGAGGACTGAGGCTGCTCTCATTTTGGACTGTGATCGGAGACTATGAGTTTACAGCTCCTATGGGGCATGCCTCCACCGACTACAGGTTAGTGGGGCTGGGGGGCCGACATTCATGATGGAGGTGTGGGCTTGGTCCTGTGCCTGGAGGGAGGGGTCTGGGGGTGCCCTGTTTGGTGGGGGAGCAGGGGAGGCTTCAGTGAAACAAAAGGAAACGATGAGAGGGTGGAGGGGACACATGGGCTGGATGGGGGAGCTTCTTAATCAGTGCTGGAAGAAGAAGGCCAACTACATTCTAGGTTAAAATGCTGTACAGCCGGGGGGTGCTGATGAGCAGCCAGAAGTGAAGACGTGGGTTCCTGCAGCTCCCAAACCTGCTATTAATAAAAGAATAAATTTAACAGCATCCATGAGTAAAAACTTACCAAACGTGCAGGAAACGAGGGGGAATACAGAATGGAGGAATATTTGCTCTCAACCTCAGGGAAAAATCAATGTTCAGCAGCCAAAAACCACGGGAAAATGGCAACAGCAAAGCCCTCGGAAGCCATGGGCCCAATCTCACTTTCGGCGACCGAAATGGCGGTCTTAGGCCGCGAGGTGTCGGAACAAGTTATGGAGGCGTTGGAGGGGAAATGGAACAAGCTGGAGCAAAAAACAGACAATCGACTACAGAGCTTAATGGAACAAGTGACAGCACAAGCGGGTAGAGTCGCGGAGGCGGAGGAACAGATCTCTAAGTTAGAAGATGAAATGGACCCGATGGCTACTCGAGCGAGAAAGAGCTTGCAGAGTTAGTCGAACAGCATGATTACCAGGAAAATTATGCCAGGCATTTAAATTTTCATCTCCGGGGGCTCCCAGAGGGGAAAGAGGGTCCCGACATTCTATCCTTCTGCTCGGAAAAGCTACTGAATATGCTGGGCATGAAACTGAAGAAGGGGAAGCTGAAGTTGGAGTGTGCCCATAGGGCGGTGGCAGCACGGCCACCGGCGGGGCAACCCCGAGACAAATAATTTTCCGATTCCATAGCTACCAGGATCAGGAGGAGATGTTACGGGCCTACAGGGGAATGAAAGAATTGAGGTATGAGGGAGAAAGGCTTTATTTGGTACATGATTATTCTAATAGAATCTTAAAGAAGCGAAGAGCCTTTAATCCTATGCTGGCGCAGCTCAGAGAGCTTAAAGTGGACTGCTTCATGCTCTTTCCTGCAATCTTGAAAATTAAATATGAGGGGGCCACATTTTTAATTTGGGACCCAGAGAGAGCGGCTGCATTTGTGGAGGACCTCAAGAAAAAGGCGGGCTGAGAGCAGTCGGCCGGGAGAAACTGTGAGGAGGGTGCTTGTTGTGGCCATGGCTGGTACATGAACGCTGAATGACTTTAAAGTTGTTGGGACTTAAATAACTGTTGCTTTCTTGTTTCAGAAGGCCAGAAAGTGTGTTTCTCTTTTCCTTATTCTTATGACCCCCCTCCTGGTGTCTCACTACAGCGGCTACTGGACTGTGGCAGATTGAAATGTGGAGGGTCACGATGCGCAAAAAAGGAAAAAAAAGGGGTCCTTTGACGTGCAGAAAGATGACCAGGTGCTTGGTCTGCCGGAGGGCGTGCTGCTGAAGAGGATGACCTGAGTTATGATGGGGGACTCACACGTTGTTGGACTTTGCCATTTTAGAAGTGCCTGGACTGATCCTGTGAGAGACAGGGCATAGCTGAGGTCTGGTAAGTGGGGGCTTGGGGGTGGGCTGTCGCTGCGTGAATTTCTAGAGCAGCGTTGGTGCCCCTGAGGCCTCTACAATCTTTCTGAAGTCTTCCCTGTGATCTAGAGAGTAGGAAAGCAACTGGGCCTCTTGAGGGGTTGTAATCCAGCAGGGCAGGGAGGTCAAGGTGGATGCACCAGGCGGAAGCGGTTATTGTTATTGTTAGAAGACATTAAAGAATTATTAAAATGTTTTCAATGTTGGATTGCTGAATTAATGACAAGTTGGGAGGAATTTATCTGTTAAGATTATGTGGATGCTGTGTGAAGTTAGTTAAGCAGGGGGGAATGGAACGTCTGTAATGCATGAAGCAGGTCCATCCTAAGGGTTGAATGACTAAGAGGCAGTTAGTGTTTAGAGGGGGTAGATATAGTGGCGGGATCTATTTTTTGGTTGGGAATGGAGGATGGAGGGAAGGGGGGTTATGCTGGAAAAGGAGTATGTTAAAGTTATGTTTATATGATTTTTTACAGGAGTGTAAATGTCTCTCATTTTCATTAACGGCAAAGAATGTAATATCAATGTGTGACTCAGCAAATTTTTGTAAGCCTGGGATTTGGGAAACTTGGCTCAGTATGAATGCAATGGAAAGGGTGAAGGGAAAGGTACTATGGCCTCATGGTTAAGCACAAAGCACTGGGGATTATTTAATGGAATGTGAAGGGGATCTCACCACCGATTAAGCGTACTGGTATATTGACGGCCTTGCGCCATCAGGGTACTCAGGTAGCCCTCTTACAAGAAACGCACCTGGCCAGCCAGGAGCATCAGAAGCTGGAGAGAGGGTGGGTGGGCAAGTGTTACGCATCACCTTATAACTCACATGAAAGAGGAGTAGCGGTGCTGATAGGTAAGGCAACCCCCTTCACCTGTACGAGGATAGTTGCAGATAAGGGGAAGGGGAGATATGCTTTTGTGGAAGGGATGTTATTTGGTGAGAAGATAACTTTTGGAAGTGTTTACGCCCCCTCGGTTTTCAACCCGGCCTTTTACCAGGAGGTTTTGGATGTGCTGATGAGGGAGCAATTTGAAGGTTTAATTATGGGTGGAGATTTTAATGCAGTTATGCAAGGGGAGTTAGACCACTCAGAAGGGAAGAGTAGATACGGAGGGAGGCTGAAACACTGGCAGGAGGGAGTGTTGGACCCGGACATGATAGACTGTTGGAGAGATTTGCATCCAGCACAGAAGGGGTTTATCTTCTATTCGAACCCACACAAAACTTGGTCCAGGATAGATTTATATATATATATATATATATATATATATGTCTACATACACACACACACACACACACACACACACCCTGGTCTTGGCTGAGGCAGGGTGCAAAAGGTTGAACATAGTCCTGTTCTCCTGTTGGACCATGCTATGGTCCAGATGGTTTTGGAGGTAAAGGAGCAGAGGGAGGGTCCTCCACCTTGGAAGTTCCCAAAGTATCTGTTGGGTAAAAAAGAATTTATAGAATATCTTGAGCAGCAGTGGCATTACTACAAAGAGACTAATGAGAAATCGAGTGGAATCCCCAGGGGTATTTTGGGAAGCTGGTAAAGCTTTTATAAGGGGAGCCATTATTAGGTTTGTTGCCCAATACAAGAAAAGGAAGGAAGCCACCTGAGTGGAATTAGAGGAAAAGATGGGAAAGAGAAGTAATGGAAAGAACAACAGAAGAGGGGTACAAAATTTGAAGGCTGCGAGGAAGGCACTTAATTCTCTTCTTTTGGGAGAGGCAAGAATGGTAGGGATGTTAGCTAGAAGCCGTTTGTTTGAATGGGGGAACAGATCTGGCTCACTAATGGTCCGGTTAATAAAGGGAAGGCGAGTATATACACACATTGCGGAAATTAAAGATAAAGAAGGAAAATTGGTGAGGGACAAAGACTCAATAAGGAACAGATTCGAACAATTCTATCAACAGCTTTACCAGGCAGAGTGTACTGGTACAGGAGACATAGCAAAGCAATTTCTAAGCGGAGTTAAAATCCCCAAAGTGACCGAACAACAACGAAGGCAGCTGGATGGGGAGATCACACACCTGGAAATTAGGCAAGCAATACAATATTTGAAGCAGGGGGGAAAGCTAGTGGACTGGATGGGTTTCCCATAGAATTTTATAAAACATTACAGGAGCATGTAGTGGAACCTCTGCACCAGGTGTTCTCTGAGGTTAGGGAGGGGGGAGACCTTCCAGTCTCATTTAGGGAAGCGGTTATTTGCTTGGTTCCAAAACCAGGGAAGGATGGACAGGAGTGCTCGTCATTGGCCGATCTCCCTATTAAATTGTGATGCCAAGATCCTGGCTAAGGTTTTGGCCAGGAGACTAGACCAGCTCCTTCCAGGATTGGTACACCCGGACCAGACAGGCTTTGTCTCCGGTAGGAGTTCATATCATAAATACGAGAAAACTCCTCAATGTAATATGGAGAGTTTCCCATGGTCAAAAGAATATAGCAGTCTTAACAATGGATGCCGAGAAGGCGTTTGACCGTATAGAATGGGAATATCTGTTCGAGGTTCTTCGGGTGTATGGGTTGGGAGAAGGATTTATAGGTTGGGTCGAAAGTTTGTACAGAGCCCCAGACGCAAGAGTACTGGTGAATGGAAGCCTAACTGGGAAATTCTCCCTCCACAGGGGCACTCGGCAGGGCTGTCCCCCCTCACCGCTTTTATTTGCATTGGCTATAGAGCCATTAGCGATTGCAATTAGAAGCTTAATGGAAATCAAGGGGGTGGTAGGGAGAGAACATAAGGTCACCTTATATACAGATGACATGTTATTGTATGTCCGAGACCCAGCTAGTTCTGTTCCCCCATTGTTGGCAGTGATGAAACAGTTTGCAGTATTCTCTGGCTATAAAATAAATATTCATAAGTCAGAAATAATGCTGTGGGGAGAACCTGAAAAAGAATTTGGAGATACGGCTTGGGGTCTTAAAATGGCAAAAACAGAATTTACATATCTTGGGATTCGAATTGGGCATGAGCTGAGTCAATTATATAAATTAAATTATGGACCAATGGTACAGAATATAGAAGAGGAGCTGAGAAGGTGGAGGGACTTACCTATATCATGGCTGGGTCGTATAAACCTTATAAAAATGAATACCTTGCCTCGGATCCTGTATCTGATGCGAATGTTACCGACGGGACTAAATAAGAAGGACATGAAGAGAGTGGATAAGGCTTTTTCAGGCATTTTATAGAATGGGGAAAAGGCCTAGAGCAAGCCTCCACAGGCTTCAGGCAGATGGGGATAAAGGAGACCTAAATCTACCCGATCTAAGGAATTATGCCTTAGCTATGCACTATAGACTTTTAGGGGACTGGGTGAATAGGCCACCAGAGGCAGGGTGGTTAGATCTAGAGGAAAGAGAGGGAGTGGTGAGGATCTCGGCATACCTGAGGAGAGGAGGGGAAAAAAGCATATAATGGACAGGCGAAACCAAATCCATTAGTAGTTTCAGTTTTAGAGGGCTGGGAACAGTTGCTGAAATGGGTTGGTGTGAAACCGAGGGAAGAGACATTGCTGCTCCCACTGAGGGGAAACCCGGGATTTGTGGTGGGTTTGGAGGATACAGGTTTTCTACTTTGGGAGGAGAGGGGCGTTAAATGTGTAAAAGACCTATGGAAGAAAGGGAAATTAGTGACGGGGGAAGAGCTAGGTGGGTGCATGGGGTCAGGAATGTTCCGAATTTTTCAGGCAAGAAACTATGCTAAAACAATTGGCAGAAGTCGAATAGCAGACTCTCCCATAGAGCGGGTTGAGCATATGGTACTCAGTACTCGGACAGAAGCGGGGGGAATAATAGGAAGAGTGGCAAGAATAGGTCGGCAATATTTGCCTGTTTTCACTTGTAAAACCAGGAGGTTATGGTGTAGACTTAAAGAGGGAGATACCAGACCAGGGATGAGATTTACTGTTACAGATGCATAAAGGGTTACTAGTTTGTAATAAATATCAGGAATCTTATTATAAGTTTCTACACAGGCTCTGTTGCCCCCCAAGCATGGTTCATAGATTCCGCCCTGAGATATCCCCTCTTTGTGGAAGATGTAAGAAAGAGGAGGGCACATACGTACACTGCTTTTGGGAGTGCCCGTCCCTAAAACAGTTCTGGGATGGGGTGGCTGGAGAAGTAGGTAGAATGTGGGGTAGGCAGGTGGAGAGAAACCCAGTGGTCATGCTGTTTGGGGTGGATGACTCGGAGGAAGGGACTGGAGACCTCTCCCTAGGTGGGTGCCGATCCTGGTTGTTTTGGCCAGGCACTGCATACTAAACACCTGGGTTTCAAGTGAAATTCCTACTATGCAGCAGTAGAAAAACCTGTGTCTGCAGGCTCTAGCCCTGGAAAAGTTACACTATGTGGCTAAAAACAGGAAAGACCAGTTCTGGAGAGTCTGGGGAACGTTTATGTCCTCGTTACCCTGTGGAGAGATGGACATGCTGGGGAAAGGGTTGCAAGGACAATAGATAATGGCCGAATGATTGTGAGGGTAGAGGGGATTGATGTTAATAGTGAGCCAGGTTGGAGAAAAGTCACTCTGGGATGGGTAAGGTAGAGGACGAATAAGTGAGACAAAATGTTTTCAATATATTAGCAGTGTGTAGAGTCAATCGATATGTGTGTGTGTTTTTTTTTCCCACTAGAAATTGGGGGGAGGGAGAGGGAAGGAGGGAGAGAGGATAATCTAATAAATTGATATAAGAGGGAGATACTGGAGGGGTATAGGTATGTGTTGAATCAATGTTGTTACTGTTTTTTATTGTGTATGTGTGATTTTACCTTTGTTTATTGTTGAAAAAATTCAATAAACACATTATGCAAAAAAATTAAAAAAATGCTGTGCAGCCAAGCTTATGTAGTAAAATGTGAGTTCTTAGCATGGAGGGAGGAGGGCGATTGGGGGATTGGGATCACTATGCTGCAAATTTCTAACAAAAATATAGTGAACAGCCTTTTTCATGTTGCATGGCATACGTTACAGTCGACATGGGTTACGAGGCGGGGGGGGGGATATAAGGGTCAAGATGTTCAAGATTATTGGTACCTGTTGTGCCGTTGTTGGAGGTTGCTTTTTTCCTTTTATTTTTCCACTCTTTAATGATGATGGTGGGATCTGGAGGTGTTGATAAGTGTGGGTTTGGTCAGGGATCTGGAGGTGTTGCTAAGTGTGAGTTTGGTCAGGGTAAGGAACTACTGGCAGGAGGCACAGTCCTCCTGAGACAGATCATAGGGCATAATGGCTCGCCAGGCTGACTTAGTGGTCTCCTGGAACGTTAAAGGGATCTCCTCCCCAATCAAAAGGTCAAAAGTACTGGCAGCTCTTAAAAAGAAAGGTGCAATGGTGGCAATGTTGCAGGAGACACAACTTACTCCCAAGGAGCATAATAAGTTGATCGAAGGATGGGTAGGGGCATGCTATGCTACCTCCTACTCCTCCCACAAGAGGGGGGGTAGCGGTGTTACTCCATAAACATTGTCCCATTCAGGTGTCAAGGGTTATTAAAGATGTTAAAGGGGGTAGATATGTTTTTGTGGTTGATTCACTGGGGACCAAGACGTTCACGCTAGGAAGTATATATGCCCCTTCGGTGTTCAAGCCTAATTTTTACCAGGAAATCCTGGACGTCCTTCATAAGGAGCAGTTCCCCTGGTCTGTTGATTGGGGGGGACTTTAACCACATCATGGACCAGGAATTGGATTATTCTGGTAGGGGACGAAGGACCAGTCGAGTCACTAAGACTTGGGTGGGAGGTCTATTAGATCTATCATGCCCTCTGTTCGACTCCACCACCAGTACCTCCGTCTTACTGGGGTTCAATTGCAACCAGCTGGAGGCCATCCAGTCATTGATTTCAGCTAGCAAGCACTTCTATTGTGCAAAATGTTCCAGGGGCAAAGGAGAGGTACAGTTGGGTATCATTGGCATAGCAGTGAAAACTCAGACTGTACTTCCTAATGATATCTCCCAGGGGTAGCATGTACATGGCCAGGAAGCTCAGTTCCACACATCTTACATGTAATTGAAGAACTTTTTTTTTTTAAACTTTCTATTTATCTCCCGCCCTTCACCATAGTGCCTACCTTCCCTCAGGGACTTCCAAGGCATCGTACCCACCAGATCTCCGGGATATGAGCCCTCACGTGTCTGTCCTGTCATCGCCCTCTGACTACCCCCCAAGTGGGGTGGGAGGCCTACCCCAAGCCCCCCAGCTATCATCCAAGTGTTGGCCGGATTCGTGAGACCCCTCTCCAGTCCTGGTCTCATGATGCCGGGACCAGTCTCCAGGCATCACTGTGGGTGTTTTTCCACTTTTCTGGGGAGTGGTGTGCGTCCGATGTCAAGGCACTCCTGCCGACGTCCACCACTCCCAACCCTGTCTGTTCGCTCCACATGCTTGCCGTACCTCCGGCCTCCACCAGAGGTCAGCCAAGCGCCGAGATTGTACCCACCCTCCCTTCCGGGAGAGGAGAGCTGTCCTCCAAATGCTCAATCCTCTCCTTCCCCTGCCGACCCCTGATGGACCAGGCTCATTCCCGAACCCGGGTCGCTGTCGTGGCGCGAGGTGTGGTGTCCAGCACCTCAACCCTCAGCACCACCGGGCCAGGTAGTAATTGAAGAATTTAAGGCTTTCTCAGGTTATAAGCTAAACCTGTCAAAATCAGAAATCATGCCCCTGGGGATAGAAGTACAGGGTTTCCTGGAGCATGCTTGGGGCCTTAAAAAAAAAAAAAAAAAGAGAGAGGGAGCTTTACACATCTGGCAATAAAAGTGAGTAATTAAATTTCAAAGCTGTACAATCTTAATTATACATGCATTTTTAAAACTGTCTTGACTGATTTGGCCAGATGGAGAGCACTCCCAATCTCATGGCTGGGACATATCAACCTATTAGATGAATGTGCTACCCCGCCTGCTATATCCTATGCAGATGGTACCAGTGTGCCCCACTGCTAATGACATCTATAAATTGGAAAAAGGATTTGCAGATTTTATTTGGCAGGCTAAGAGGTCCAGGATGAAATTAAGTAGACTGAAAGCCACAAAAGAAAAGGGAGGGCTTGAGTTTCCAGATATTAAGGGGTACTATTTAGCTATTCAGCATAGGTACATCTATAACTGGGTAAATAGAGGCGATGCTGCCTCTTGGATGGGACTGGAAGGAGCCGGATGCCCAGGTAGGTTAACTGTGTACTTATCACAAAGGGAACCCCGGGTGTATGCACAGTTAACTACCCCTAACCCTCTGGTACAGTCAGTGCTGAGGGCATGGGTGGAGATCCAGAAGAGACAGAGGGCTTCTGACGAGCATACCCTCCTTGTGCCAGTGTATGGGAACCCTGAGTTCCTACCAGGACTGGAGTATCTGGGTTTTGTATTATGGGAAATGGGAGGGGGTGCGATGAGTGGGGGACTTATGCAACAACATGGGTTTAATGTCTTTTGAGGAGATTAGTGGGTGGATTGGGATCCCCAAGTCACACCTATTCGGATATATGCAGCTAAGAAATTACTCATATAAGCTGAAAAGGAGTCCGAGGGATATGGCGGCCCTGGCACCAGTGGAACAAATAATACTTGGAGCCAAGATCCAAGAGAAGGGTCTGATAGGTAGAGCGGTCAGGCTAGATAGGCAATATATGAGGGATCAGACTGGGAACACCAGGCTGCAATGGGAGAAAGACCTGTGGGTACAGATATCGGATGAACACTGGAGTACCTTGATAACCTCCCATATGGGATTACTCGTATGCAATAAGTTTAAAGAGTCCCAATATAAATTTCTGCACTGCCTGTTCCACCTTCCTATTATAGTTCACAAATTCCACCCTGGGATCACGGATAAATGCAGGACATGTAGGGTAGGGAGGGGAACCTATCTGCACTTGGGGGGGAGTGGCGGCTCAGAGGTAATGTAAGGAAGTATATTTTCACAGAGAGGGTTGTGGATGCATGGAATGGCCTTCTGGAGGAGGCTGTGGAGTCAAAAACAGTAGTTGAATTCAAGCATGCATGGGACAGTCATAAGGCAATTCTAAGGGGTGGGGGTAGAAAGGAGTAGGCTGCTGGTTAACTAGGATCTGCAGCTTATCCATCAGGTAGGGAAATGGGCAGACTGGGTGGGCCAAGCGGTCCTTATCTGCCGTCAAATTCTATGTTTCTATGTTTCACTGCTTTTGGCAGTGCCCAATATTGCAGAGGTATTGGAAAGAGATTCAGAGGGAAATTGCCAAGAATCTGGGGATGGAAAGTGTCCTTCTCACCCATCTCACTGCTCATGGGCATCGAGGTGGACCAATATGGGGAATGGAGCCTTTACCCCAGATGGGTGAGGGTGGTTTTGGTTACTGCTCGCCAGATAATCTTGCGCATCTAATGTGACCCCTTCCAATGGCATGTGGCGAACACTCCTACTCCCTATGCCAGCCTTGGACCGACTTACTTACGCTCTAAAGGGCAAGGAAGAGAGACTTCAGTGTGACTGGGCAGAATTTCCGGCTTCTCTGACCCCAATGGAATCCATGTTATTAAACAGTTCTGGGATTGGATGGGGGGGGTGGGGGTTGTCCTGTGCTAGGGTGGAGTGGTTTCCTCCTGGGTCTCTTGGTGGAAGAGGGCGGGGAATGTCTACGTGTAAGAATTGTACACAAACACATTTATTTGAAGAGAGCACCACCAGCCCCCTCTATACAGGGGGTCCTCTTAGGAATCCATTTAAGCAGAGTGGAAATATATATATTTTTTCCCTCCTCTTAGATGTTTCTCAGTTTTACCTCTTTCCTTTTTGTTCTTCTTTTGCTCCTTATTAGGGGGCTATATCCTGGTTCTAACTACTCTGTCCTGTCTTACCTACATCTATATATCTACCTCGTACTGTTGGAGGTAAGCTACAAGGTGTGAATCCTGTGTGCTGCTTAAGTTTTAATCCCTTTGGGGACTTGGTACTTCTAAGCATATGCTGCCAGGACTAGACTTTCTACAGTCCATAAGGGAAGGGGGAGTCTCAGCTAAAATGAAAAGCATGGCAACACCAGGCACAAACTGATACCACATAGTGAAAAGGTCCAGAGTTTTGTTTTTACTTGTTTATATTGTCACTGACTTCTCATTGTGATGGAAGCTGAGCTAAGATAAACAGGATTATCTGGACTCTTGTAATGACCCAGACACTATAGCGAAAGGACTACATATTGGGGAGTTGCTCTCATATGTCATTTGATGGGAGACTAAGCATAATGAGATATATGCTGATGAATGTTTCTTATGATGTGTGTATCAACAGTATTGTACATAACCATATTAGTTATGCGATATTTTACCTTCTCTGTTGTTTATAAGAACATTTAATAAACAGATTATACAAAAAAAAGGTGTGCACACAAAAAACCTTCTATAAGTGTAGCCAACACTTATGAGATTGTGTAAAAAAATGTAGTAAATACCTTTTGATGTTGTATAAGAAATGCAGTCATACCTATGGTTTGACATAAATTCACCACACCCTAAGATTAATATGTTACTTTGTTATATGATTGGCTTATAATGGGGTATTGGTATTATTCAAGCTAAGAAATCTTTATATAAACGCTGTATGTAAATTGAATAAGCTAGCTCCAATATAGATGAAGGAATGAACATGCATGTAAACCTGAATAACTGCAATAAACTCTTTGAAGAAATCTGAAGGCTCGAGTAAATCTCTTTTGCAAACACAACGCAACCTTATACCTATCCTCTGCCTCCGCCGTCCAAACTCCTCTTCAACAAGATTTCTCAGCAGTTACAACCTGGTTCAACGTTAACTGCCTCAAACTGAACACAAAAAAACCTGTCGCCATGACCTTTGGCTCCAAACAGAAACTTGCCAGGACTCCCACTCTACCCTCCTTCTCCTACGGTGCTAATACTCCTCTCGACAATGTTGCTGCTTACAAGTACCTCGGAGCGTGGCTCGATCCCTCCCTTGACTTCTCTCCCCACTTTAGTGCCCTTCACTCCAAATTGCACCCTAAATTAGGACTACTCTACCGCCACCAGGCTAATCTTTACCTCCCAGTTAGACATGACACTGTGGTCAAATGGATCCTTCCTGCTTTCGATTACGCAGATGTAGTTTTTAGTGCAGCTCCAGCCACCTCTCTTGCCAAACCAGATGTCCTTTTCCATGCTTTCTGTCATTTCGCCTCAAACTCCCCCTACCTGACACTCCACTGTGATCTCTACTCCTCCTTATCCCTCCAATCCCTTTCGCATAGATGCTCATCCCACTGTGCCACCTTCATCTCTAAATACTGGTTTGGGACTCTTCCATCCTACCTCACCTCTCTCCTAAATCCTGCCACTCCTTCCCCCTTACAACTCACATACATGCGGCACCAGTTCCTTTGCCCTCCCATGAGTCCGCACCTCAGCTGGTAAACTAGCTTTCTCTTGTAGACTTCCCGCCCTCTGGAACAACATCCCCCCTTACCTGTCTCACCCCCCTCCTTTCCCACCCTTAAGCGCTTACTCAGAGCTACTCCTACTACTTCTTGTGCCTGTCCAACTTCCTAATGTCCTTTTTTCCCTGCTTTACTCTGTTTAGCTATTATCAATTGGTAAAGACCAGTGGCACAGAAGATAAGCCAAAGGGCAAGGCCCTGAATTGGTAGTGCTCCCCCTGGAACAGGAACCTGAGGTACTGCTTGTGGGGGGGCACAAATCTTTATGTGCAGGTATGCATCCTGCCTGTCTAGTGAGCATATCCAGTATTCCTTGTGTAGTAGAGGCAGCAGGCCTGGTAGGGTTAACAGCCTGAACTTCTTGTACTGCATGTAGAAGTTCAGGTTTCTGAGGTCCAGGATGGGCTGCAAATCCCCTGTGGATCTAGGAATGAGACAGAAGTGGGAAAAGAACCCTCTGTTCCACTTGATTCTCAGTAACCGGTTCTATGGCCCTTTTCTGCAGCAGCATCTGGATTTCCCCCAGCAGCACTGGAATGTGGTCTAGAGGGTAGTTTGAAGGAACTGGAGGTAGATCTGAAGGCCACTCCATAAGTTCTAGAGTTTAGTCTTGCTCTGTGAACTGCAGGACCCAAGCATCTGTTGTGATCTTCCTCCACCTGTCCAGGTGAAGGGTGAAGTGATCCCCAACTACCACCTCCTGTGGTACAGGAGGGTGGGGTGTCTGGCAAGGAGTCATGCTGAGGCACAGCTGGCGGCTGGGGTTGCACTCCCACCTCTAGGGGCCTTTCCAGTGGCGGAGGCAGGGGCAGACAGGAGAGTTCCTACTCTTCGTTTGCCTAGCTGTTGGGTACCCAGCCTGGGTCTCTGGGAAGCCCAACAAAAATCGTACAAAACAAACGAGGGGCTCTACTCACTCTCGGTGAGTACTTCAAATCTGGTGCATAGCAGAATTAGAGTACCGACTTAGCCACACAACTGCTTTAGGAAATTCCAACAGCCATATCTGCTGCACTTAACCCAACAGTTTACACATTCAATATATAAAAACGCACAGCTTACCGTATCATAACGTTTTTATTAAAGTGCATAAAACTTCCATCCCGCAGCAATAATAGAGTGCAAAGGTGACGACTTTTCAAATGGTTAAAACAAGAAAACCAAAGACACTATCATGGTGTTTCTACCGTAGTAGGACACTGACCAGGCTGGCCAAACAGACAGCCCACATGTGTGATGACGCACAGGAATCAGCTGACGTTTCGGCTTATGCCTTCCTCAGAGCTGATCGGTCAAGGTTCTTACTATCTCTTATATTGTGGAATCATATATATTCATTAGATAGGCATGTTCAGACCTCCTTCTGCTCATTAATATACATATCTATCTACATATCACACACAAGCACATACACACAAACATCTAAAAAATCTATAAATAACATTGTAGGGGTAGTTCTTCATTTAGTTCGGATAAGTGAACACAAATCAGCAATTCGAAATAATGTACAAACAAATGCTATGGCTCGTCGTTTTTCTGCTGTGCGACACGGATCACCAACTAACTTAAAATTCATTGGAATTGAGAAAATCCGTGTTGGGCCCTGTGGTGGGAGTCTAACAAACAAACTGGATCAGAGAGAATGTTTTTGGATTTTTAAACTTGGAACACTGAAACCGAGGGGACTAAATGATTTGTCCAGCAGAGGAGCATGGGAGAGGAATGGCAAAAGTGTGATGGTCCCTAGAGCAGAGGGAGCGGGAGACGGCGGAGGGGGGGGGATTTGGCATAGGAGCGAGGAGAGGTAGGAGGGAAGGGTGTTACACAAGAATGGTGTCAGCAGATGGGGACCACTTGATCCATCTAGTCTGCTCAAGGTGGCTACCCCCCATCCCTTTTAATTGTTCCCGTTAATCTGTCCATACTTTCTGTCCCATGCTAGCTTAAATTCTCTTACTGTTTTAACTGCCACCACCTGTGTTGGCTTCCAGCTTTGTCTCTTCTAATTCGTATCCATCCAGTGTGTATTTTATTTCTGGGCTTCGCCTACCGAGATGTGCAACCTTGCATTTCTTGGCATTAAACCTTAATCGTCATTGTACTGACCATTCCTCCAGTTTCCTAAGGTGTCACCATGCTTGCCGCCCCTTCCTGTCTATCTACCCTGTTGCAGAGCTTTGTATTATCTGCAAACAGGCACACTCTTCCTACCAGTCCCTCAGTGATGTCACTAATGTAGATGTTGAACGGTACTGGACCAAGCACTGACCCCTGCAGCACTCCGCTGGTCACCTCTCCTTCCTGAGACATAGCCTCATGTTGAACCAATATCTGGAGATGAACGTAGCACAATGGGCCTGTCAACGAGACCGCAGAGGGAGGATGGAGAAGGAGGAGTATGTATCGTTTGTAGTGTGTCACTTTAAGGTTTAATTTACATAAATGCAAAATGTATCCTTGCTGTATTTGTTAAGAATTGTACTACACTTTAGCTGCCCTAGCTCTTCAGATTTGGTTACAATTGCATATTAAATAAGTCTAAATCCAATTACTGAAACTTCTCCCTGATCTTATAGGAGATAGGACATCAGGATTAGCCCCAAGCCACACAAATAAAGTACAAGTTATTACTAAAATGAAAGGCTAAGAAAGATGATATTTAAAATAATTATTACCCTCCATGTTTTCATCTTTTTTTTTAACTTTCTCCTGTTACTAGTCTACTAAATATTTCAAATAATCTATTAATTATTTTGCAGTGTCTTCTAGAGATGTGTGAAGTTGGGGAATTATGCTGCATAAAAAAAGTAAGCAAGGTTTTCCGACTTCACGTAGCAATAAATGCCATTTTGCCTAGTTCATCTGATGAAGTGGGCACTTCGCCAGGTGAAGATTACACACAGTGGTACATATCTGGTGATGTGCCATTTTGCATAGTGCCTTACCAGTGAAGAGCCATTATGTAAAGTGTTTTTCAAATAAACCATTAAAAACACAGATAAAGAAAACCCAGCCTCCCACTCGTGTTGCACTCTTTACCACCCTTTTCCCCAGCCCTGACCGTCAGAACAATCCCTCCATTCCAGCACCCTCATAGCTCCAAATTCATGCCCTTCTCCCCAAGTCCAGGTGTAGTTAAGCATCTGATTCTCACTCCCACGTTCACAGCATCCCATACTACCATCCTCTCAAGCCCTGACCCAGTAAAACAAGAGAACCTACCCTGCCCCATTCTCTAGGCACCCAATCCTCCCATGCCACCTTTAAAGAAAGGATACTATTGTGAAAAAAAGAAAAGGTTCCACAATGGATGACCGGCACAGAGACCCTCCTTCCACCTTGGTCAGATATTGTCTTATGAATAAAAATGTAAGCCCACTTAAAGAAATCCCCTGATCATGCTTGTCCTCTCTTGTTTTATTCCTACTGGGAAGAAAAGACAGTGAAGCCCTGATCCTAGCAATCCAGGGGCCCTGTGTAAATAATTCACTTTACACACAGGAAGCACAAAGGTTGTCTTGTTTACATGCTGCTCTTATTACAGGTAGGCAACATTTGCACAAAAACAAACAAATAAAAGCAACACAAAAACTAAGGTTTGCAGGTAAAAATAACTATTTACTGCAAACTTAAGACTCCACTGTTACAACTTACAAACCTCCGTCGCTTTGTGCCACTCAGGTACTTTCTCAGGGGGGCCCCAATGCCATTTCCCCCACCAAACAACATTCTGCTGCAGGTGGTAAGAAACAGTTACTCACCATAGTAATGATGTTTCTTCTAATGGGTCCAGCAGTGAGCCAATAAAAAAAACTGCATCATCCCTAGCCAGAGATGTTGCCTCGGAGATTAAAATGGTGATGACAGAATCAGAACTCCATTCAAATATTGTTGTGTGCTGTTGCTCCCTTTAGTGTTCTAACGTCAGATTTGTGCTGAAGAGCAGATGTGAGCAGTGCTAATTTGTCTAAAATGCTAAGCTTTAAGCTAAATTTCTAAAGATAGCAGAATTACAATAGAAATTTCTAAGTTAAATAAAACAATCAAGTAATAATTCATATATGAACTGAGTAAATATAATAAAATGCTCAGGCAGAAATGAATATTTCAAATCTATTGAATAATGTACCTTTTATTGATTAGGTTCTAGATGGGGAGGTAGGGATGGGGATTGTGTTTGCTCACTGCTGGACCCATTAGAAGAAACATCATTATTATTGTGAATAATTGTTTCTTCTAACAATGCGAGTCCAACAGCGATACCATACAAAAACTGCAGACCACATAGCAGTACCTTGGCAGGCTGGGAAGTCTGGAACCTATTTAGGAAAAAGGTTATGTAAGACTGCAGTCCCAGAGTTTGCATCTGTTATGAACAGAATGTCCAGACAGTAATGCTTTGTAAATGTGCTAACAGTTTTCCAGGTAGCTGCCTTACAGATGTCTGCCAATGGAATGCCCCTTGAGAAGGCCACTGATGCTGCAGTACCCCTTGTGGAATGTGCTCTGAGACCTAAGGGGAGGCTGCCTACCAGCCTTCTTATAACCGAATTAGATGTAAGAGACCAGCTGTCTTGAGATGGTCTTTCTTGCTGCAGGTTTACCTTTACCAACCCTCACCATACGTGACGAACAGCTGGCTGCTGTCTGTCCTGATGTTTTCTGTCCTGTCAAGATAGTAGCTAAGTGTTCTCCTAACACCCAAACACAGCAATTTCTGCTCTCCACAACTAGAGTGTGCTAGGAATAGTACAAGTGAGGTAACTGCCTGGTTCAAATGAAATTCTGATACTACTTTTGGGAGGGATTTTTTTGCAAGTTCCGAGAACCACCTCAACCCTGTGCATAATGATGTAGTTTGGTTCTGCACACATGACTTGAATGAGGATCACTCACTCTTTTGGCAAAGGTCATGGCTATGAGAAAAATGGTTTTCCAAACAAACTTCAAGTCCGCAGAGGCCACTGGATCAAATGCGGCCTATACCAACTGTGCCAGGCAGATATTCAAATCCCAGGGAGGTACTGGTTCCCTGACTGGAGACTGTAAATTGAGCTTATAAATTCTGCTAATTAGAATATGGTTCTGTCTCTGGGGCTTCTGTCTCCCTAAGGGATGATGCTTAGAGTGTAACTATTAAGTGAGGGATTCCTGGGGTTAGAAGCAGGCTTTTAAGAATCTCTTGAGCACAGGATGTGAAGCCAGAGATTTACTTTTCCTTGCAGATAGGAAAGCTGATATTGCTGGTGGACTTTCAGTGAGGAATTTTAAGTCCAGTTGACTGTAAGTGCTTCAGGTAATCAAGGACCAGGGGCAAATCAGCTTCTATGGAGGATACACCTACTTCCTGAGCACCATAATGGGAATCTTTTCTATTTTGAGGAGTAAGATTTTATTGTGGATGGTTTTCTCAAACCTTTCAGAATGTATAGCACTTTGCCTGAAGGATGCTATTCTAGGTCCTCAAGAACCATGCCTTTAATCTAAGTATTCTGAGGTTTGGGAATTTCACTCTGTCCCCTGACACAGTCAGGAGGTCGTGTCTCATGGGCAGTGAAATAGGGGTTCTTGCATTACAGGGACAGCAGGAGACTGTACCATGGCTGGCCTGCCAATTTGGCACCACAAGAATCACTGTGGATGATTCTCTCCTCAGTTTCAACAGGACTCGGAGTATAAGAAGGAACGGAGGGAAGGCATAAAGGAACTTTCTCTTCCAACTGAGAGTGACTGCATCCTGGGACAGGGCTCCCCTGTGGGGTTTCTGCAGCAAAACACTGTTAGCTTGTGAATGTCCCATTAGATGAATATATCTATCTGTGGTGTTGCCCATCTTCTGAAAAGTTGTTGTTGTAGTGATCGCTCATCGTTTCCCTGGCTTATCCTGCTTAGAGAGTCTGCCAGCACATCGTCCTTCCCTGCCAAATGTACTGCTGCAATTTTTGCATTTAGAGAGTAAGCTAGATTGCAGACTCTCAGTGCCTTCGCGCAGAGCTTTGAGGATCATGTACCACCCTATTAGTTTATGTAACCCTGGCGCCGGGGATCTGAAGGGCTACACTACCCCTGCCTGGCTGGCCAAACCAGGTTGAGGGGCCTGGGTTCTTACTTTAACTTAAAACTGGTTCTTCCCCAGTGTCAGTGGCTCAGCAGGTAGTGCACTCACCTCTGAGCGCAGGAGATCAGAAGGCTGTGAGTTCTATCCCCACACCAGGCACTTGGGTTAAATCCCAGTACTGACACTGTAGTGTAGCATGAGGGGGTTGCTGCACTCCTGAGGTGCTATCTTTCGGATGAGACATTAAACTAAGGTTCCATCTGCCTGTTCTGGTGGTAGTTCAGGTGGATGTTAAAGATCCCATGGTACTTCTCAAAAATAGTAGGGTAATTTCCCTGGTGCCCTGGCCAAATTTCCCCCTATTCACTAATAAAATACCACCAACAGCTTAATCTGGTTCAAGGTCAGTTGGCATTCATCTGTATCTCCCTCCCCGGATCGTGCCTGAAAATAGGCAGAATTTTTCTATTGCACTTACCCAGTCAACAAAAAACGAAAAAAAAAAAATGTGCAGTGCCACCACCCAGAGTATACGTTAACATGGGCTAGACGTTTACATGAGTACAACCCTCTGGGATGCTGTACCCATCCACATTACCTTAATGCTAACCAAGCATACCCCAAAAGACATTTCCCCACAATTAACACATTTTGTAATTATTGACTTTCGGCTAATAATATGCTCATGAGACCAGGTTATGCAAAAACATCCAACACCAATTTATTTACAGGGGGGAAGGGTTAGGAAAGATGAACTGGAACACAGGACAAGCTATTTACAGTATTCACATCTGGTTTGAATAATTGGTTTGGTCAGCATAAATCATATAATCATTAGCAGGTTTTCTCTTTACCTCTGAATATCAGTTACAATGGCCACCCACCAACCTCTGAGATAGTCAGGTCACTTGTTATCTAGCTAGCTAGCTGCAATTAGAAAATTAACACAGTCGTTAGAATACAGCAGTAAATACCCACACTGGTACCAGTCCCCAAACTGCATAAGACCCCGCAATCTCACACATTAATTTGGGTACCCAGTAACTAAAGTTCTTAAGGGGCAGGCCTGTTGTTCGGTGCAGCTATACTTTGGCTGGCTAGCTGAGGCCCTTATTAGGAAAACAAATTTAAATGGTATCTGCTTTTAAACACAAACTGACTGTAGACTACAAACTTGGAAACCTTTAACTATTTACAAGTCCCTCTTTGTGATACAGGGATGGACCCTGCATTATTTATAGTTTGGTAGTGATCATTGGTCTGTACAAGGCAGGATTAAGTGCTTTCAGTAGGCGGGCTCTGTCTCCGGAGGTTAAAATTCTAGCACAGGCTTGCAGGCAGGAGACCCAAAACTGACTGCAAAGATCTTACAGCTTTCACAGGTGAGACAACACCTTAACTTCTTTCAGTAGCGCCCCTTTCTGGGCCAAAATCACTTCACTGGGTGACCAGGCTGGGACCAGGGCCAGCACATTTCAACCCCACTTCTGGTCTATACCCCTCAGGAGAAACGCATATGGCAGCGCCCTAAGTGGCACACTACCAGGCTGTGTCCCAAGGCTAATCTAAGCTGGATACGTTACATTCAGCACATTATTAATCAGCACATTTATCTTAGTCCCTTCAACCATGGGCCAAAATGGCCACCCTGGTCCCTTCGACTTCTCAGATACACTTTCTCATGGGTGGGTGCTTGCTCCCTACAGCTAGGGTGACCCAATTACTCACAGTCCATATCAGACTAAATTTCTGTCACAACACTGTATATTGACTTGGTAATTCAAAACCATTACTGCAGCTTCTCTTAAGCATGTTTCACAAAGTCTCGGTCCCTTGTGGCTTTGCTGGCATTCAAAGTTCCCACTGGATATCACAACCATTAAACAAGTCCTGCTTGACAGTGCTGGCATCAGCAACACCAACAGACAAATACTGGATCTCCCAGGCAATGTCAGGAGGAGCCCCACCCTCTGAGTACTCCCCTTTCAATCCTGAAGGCACTTATCAAATCAGTCACATTTATATACTTAAACTAGACCTTTCTCTGGTCACTAAGCAGATGTCCACTCTTTCTGTGCTTTAGTTAAAACGCAGGGTGCAGACAGTCATGATCAGTACATTTTGAGCTTTGCTGACCCTCAAAGTTCTCACACTTACACTTGTCAGAAGCAGTTTACTTACTCAGATCACTTGCAGAAATGGCTTTCTTTTCTCTGAGGTTTCAGACTTTTCTTAGCACTCTCATTGCTGAGGTAGAATGTGTGTGCAGCACTCTCACAGCTGAAGCTTCAGGTTTGCCCATGTTTTCCCAAAAACATGGAACGGTGCTGGCCAGCCCTGGAGGACAATCTCTGGCAACCCCCAGACTAGTGACTTCTGTTGCCTGCAGCCACTTGTCTCTCTGGCAGAAGAAAGTGCACTCCACTGTGAAGGGCTGGTACTAGATTGCTAGGCCTATTCTGGACCAAAGGGCCTGAACCCCCACCCCTGTCGGGGGCTCCCACTCGAACACTGCTCAGCCTGGAAAACATAGTCTTTTATGGAGTCCTTCTGAGGTTTCCTGTTAGCTGAAACCACTTGCTGCTCCCACAATAAATGGCTGAAACTACTTGTCAATCTACAAAATGAATATTCATTAACCTCACTCGATGCACAATAAGCTTCCTGTTTTGGCACCCGAATTAGGTCCCTGCAGTTTCACCATAAGCAGTTTGCAATGTCCCATGGCTCTCCGGCATTGTCCCAGCAATCCTTGCTTTAGAATCCTGGCTTTCCGGTTGGCTGTTGCTGCACTAAAATGGCTGCTGAATACACAGTCCCTTTGCAGATTACCACAGTCCCAACTTTTTCATTCTGGTGCAGCCAGATTTACTTTATTTACTCACTGACCCCACAGTTCAATAGACCCTTCTGTGTCCTTTTGCTTGTTGCCCAGATTAGACATTTTTGTTGAGTCCTGAGCCTGTCGCTGCTGCCGAAATTTAGAGCCACCCTGCAGCAGGCAGGCAACCCATCTGGGTCCCAAAGTTAACCTCTGAAGCAGTCAGTACATTTATTTATTTAAATCATTTCCCCCATTTTGATAGCCCCTTTAGTGGCCATGGAGGTGCTGCCCTTAACACGCTAATATTTACAATTTTCCAGTGGCAGCAACCCCCAAAACTTGCAGCTCTCCCTACATCAAGCTGACCCACTTATGAATATTAATGCCCCATTCATTAACATTCATGAAGTTGGACCTGCTCCTTTAGCACACATGGTGCTCTTTATTTAATTAATATATCACCTCCCTCCGGGCCCCTTATGCCAGTTCTCTCAGGGGCCGGACTACCAGAGGAGCCACTGTCAGACCACAAGTGCGACCAAAGAAGGAGTTAGAACTTCCTGCTGCACACGCAAGTACTGCCAGCTTGCTCAAAATGCTGGTGGTTTGCGATCCTGCGTCATGAGTCCGAAATAAGCCCGAAATAACTCCTCTACTCCTAATTTAGGAAACAAAGCTGATACAGCCCTCTTCCCCAAAGAGAAACACACAGTGACTTTTTTCTTTTTTGTTTTACTTAAATGAGACCCCCTGCTTCTAATAAAGTATCTGTTTGCTTAATCCCAACAAGTACTGACTCCTGCTGAGCTAGAAGTGATTTATCAGTAAGAAAATCTGTAGCTTTTGTAGTCAGCTGCTTGCTCTGAAAGCAAGATTCCCTCTGCCAGAAACTAGCAGCAGGAAGCTGTAATTGGAGACAGCTGCTTTTCTACTGCTCAAGCCACACCCCCAATTAACTCCTCTACTCTTGATTTAGCAAACTAAGTTGCTGCGGCCCCCTTCCCCAAACAGAGAAACACACAATGACTTTCTTTTTTTTTTTTTACTTACGAGACCCCCTGCTTCTAATAAAGTATCTGTTTGCTTAATCCCAACAGGCACAGACTCCTGCTGAGCTAGAAGTGATTTAGCGGTAAAATAATCTGTAGCTTTTTTAGTCAGCTGTGGCTTGCTCAGAAAGCAGGATTCCTTTTACCAGAAACTAGCAGCCTTTAGCACTCAATTTATAACCAGTCAACCAGCATGTTGAACATTATACAAAACATAAACTGCTTGGGAAAGGGGTTTCAGTTTATCCCGGGGTGTCCACTATGACAGGGACTATGACAGGGGTCACCCTGTCACAGAGACTCTAGCCATTCCCTCCATTGAAACTGAGGAGGTAATGGTACTAACCTCATCAAAAAGGCTCATGGTACCTCTTCACAAATCTCTCAAAAAATCCAGAACACCCAAATTCAGCTCCTGGCATTGATAAGAAAGTGGAAAAGTAATACTAGGTAGAAAGGCAGGGGGTTGAATTCCTGTACTCACACCCTGACCATGAGAGAGTTATGCAAGCAGCTGCATGTGAAAAATCTAAGGTGTCACTGGCAGCAACACCACCGGAAAAAGTATTTTAGAAAGCTTGACTATATGGCATGGAAAGTGTACACCTCATCAGCCCTACAGCTAAGGCAAGCTGCATATACAGTATGGCTTACACTGCATAGTACCAGAAATCCCTCTGGTGCACTGCCCAGGCACTCGGTGAAAAATGGCTGGTAACATTGGCAGTGACTTAACAGAGACTGCTAAAGATGCATTGGAAGCCACAGACTATCAGTTTCATATGGCTGTGAACCAGATGACACAGCCTCAAGGTTAATAGCACGTGGAGTGGCTCTGAGGAGATTTGCCTAGTTAAGAGTAACCATCCTTTCAGAGGACATGAAAACAAAGCTATGGATTTCTCCTTTGAGGGACAGTCCCTCTTTGGTGATAAGACAGAAGCCTATATGAAGAAAGTTGACGAACAAAAAAACAACCTACCAAATTTTGTCCAAGAAGGAGAGAACATGTTCTTCTTTCAGGTCATATGGAAGGGGAGGGAGGGTGGGTCCTACTACCAAAGGCTCTAGTCCTACTATAATTACCCTACTAAGAGGGGTGCCCAAAGAGGAAGAGGCAGGATGGGTGCCAGGCAGAGGCAGGCACCTGCCCCTAAGCCACAAGAGAAACAGAATCCTGAACAACTCGGAGCATAGACCCTCCACCAGTAGGAGGACACCTGACTCATTACTTCTAAGAATGGAAATCCATCACCACAGACAAATGGGTACTGGAAATTTAGAATCAGGGACTCACACTCAAGTTCACAAGCTTTCCAAGACTGAAAAGCCCAAAAATCTTTCCTCCATGCCAGTCTCAGGAAAAAATCCTTCTAGAACTGGAGGTACAGAAGCTTTTACGGATGGAAGCCATAAAAATGGTCTCTCCTTCAGTTTGGAAGAGGCCTATTGGAGGGTGATGAGTACCAATGCTCGTGGTCTGTGTAACAAGCTCCCTGAACTAGTGGCCTTGATGGAAGAGAGATGCTTGGATATTGTGGCAGTCACTGAAACATGGTATACAGAGAACCATGACTGAAATGTCAACATACCAGGATATACAACCTACAGGAGGGACAGGGAAAGTAAAAGAGGAGGAGGAGGAGGAGGAGGAGGAAGAATAACTCTCTATGTAAGGGAAGGGATTAAAGCAACAGAACTAAAAAGTAAACATGAAGCTGATGAGTCACTATGGGTCACCCTGGAGACAGGAAATGGCACCACAGTCTGCATGGTAGTTGTGTACAGACCCCCATCTCAGGGGGAGGGAATGGACAAGGAAATTATAGAAGACATCCTTATAATGGCAGAAAAAGGGGAGATATTGTTGATGGGGGACCTGAATATGCCAGATGATAACTGGAGCACCTTTGCTGCAGGCACATCCAGGAGAAGGGTCATTCTGGATGCCCTACAAGGGGCATGCCTCAGACAGCTAGTGTTTGAACCCACTCAGGAGGGAGCAATCTTAGACCTGGCACTCTCAAATGGGGATGGAGAAAGGATCTTGGATTTAGAATTGGGTAGCCATCTGGGAACAAGCGGCCACCAAACAGTGTGCTTCACAATAAACACAGTCATAGAGTCAAGCCATACAAAAGCAAGAGTACTGGACTTTAGGAGGGCTGACTTTGGGAAAATGAGAGTGCCTCAGAAAAGCACTAGCAAATGGGCAAGAAGGAGGGGTGGTGGAACAATGGGGTATAATCAAAACAGCCATCAGCAAGGCAACAAGCCTTTGTGTGAAGTGAATCAATAAAAAAAAAAGAAGGAAAAAACCACTGTGGTTCTCAAAAGAGGTGTCAGGGAAGGTTAAGGAGAAAAGGATAGCATTCAGGAAATATAAGGAAACAGACAAGGAGCAGGACAGAGAACTTTATCAGTTAAAGCAGAAGGAGGCAGGGAAGGCAGTCAGAATGGCAAAGGCCCAAACCAAGGAATAAATAGCCCATTATGTTATAAAGGGGGATAAAACCTTTTATAGGTATATTAGGGAGCAAAGAAAGACCAAGGGAGGGATACAGAGACTTAATAAATGGGAGGGAATGTGGGCAGAGGGTGATAGTGAAAAAGCAGGGATACTAAACAAATATTTCTGCTCAGTATTCACAACAGAAGAGGATGGGGAGGTACCCAAACCAAATAAGAGAAACACTCTGGACAGGGGGGTTGATACCAGTCCATTCACAGAAGAAAGGGTTTTGAAAGAACTCTTGAAACTGAGGGTGGGCAAAGCAATGGGGCATGACGGGATTCACCCCAGAATTCTAAAAGAACTAAGGGTAGAACTAGTGACACCACTGACTACTCTCTTTAACAAATCATGGGAGGATGGGGTGGTACCTGAGGACTGGAGGAGGGTGGATGTGATTCCACTTCATAAAAGTGGGAGCAGGGTAGAGGCAGAAAACTACAGACCAGTTAGTTTGACTTCAGTAGTAGAGATAATTATGGAATTGCTTCTGAAGGAAAGAATTTTTGAGTACCTAGAGGCCAGTGGGGCACGGGACCCAAAGCAGCATGGATTCACAGCGGGAAGGTTGTGCCAGATGAATCCAACAGATTTCTTTGACTGGGTGACCAAAGTAGTAGACCAGGAAGGGGCTGTGGATATGGCCTACCTACATTTTAGCAAGGCATCTGACACAGTCCCACAGAACAGATTAATATACAAGTTAGCCAGCCTTGGAGTGGGTCCCAAGGTGGTAGCCTGGATAAAAAATTGGCTGGACAACAGGACGCAAAGGGTAATAGTAAAACGGAGTCCACAATGAAGAAAGGAGGGTAACTAGCAGGGTACCACAGGGTTCAGTACTGGGACCAGTCCTCTTTAATGTCTTTATGAGTGACATTGGAGAGCACTTGGAAGGAAAAATATGTCTCTTTGCAGACGACACAATGATCTGCAACAGGGTTGATACACAAGGTGGGATGGAAAGGATGAAAAGGGACTTGGCAAGGTTGGAGGAATGGTCAAATGTGTGGCAGCTCAGATTCAATGCAAAGAAGTGCAAGGTAATGCACCTGGGAAACAAAAACCCAAGGGAAGAGTACACAATGGGTTGTGAGATACTAACAACAACAAAAATCGAAAGGGACCTTGGAGTAATTATATCAGATGTCCTAAAGGTGGGCAAGCAATGTGAGAAGGCAGTAAGAACAGCTGGAGGGATACTGGGATGCACAGGGAGAGTCACCAACAGTAGAAAACAGGAAGTTATCCCTCTGTACAGACAGTTGGTGAGACCCAGTCTGGAGTACTGCATGTAGTTCTGGAGACCCCATCTCTGCAAAGACATAGACAGAGTGCAGGCTGTTCAGAGGAGGGCAACCAAAATGGTGCAGGGTCTACACCAGAAGACATATGAAGAGAGACTAAAGCAGCTTAATATGTATACACCGAGGAAAGGAGGGAGGGGGACATGATAGAAACTTTTAAGTATCTCAGGGGAATTAAAGTCCAAGAGGGTAGCATTTTTCAGAAAAAGAGATGTGCAAGAACAAGGAGGCACAATTTCAAGATAGAGGGGGTTGGCTCAGAGGTAATGTTAGAAAGTATTGTTTCACGGAGAGGGTTGTGGATACATGGAACAGCTTTCCTGAGGAGGCTGTGGAGTCAAGAACAGTGGGAGAATTCAAGAATGCATGGGACAGACATAAAGCAATTCTAGCGGGGGGGCAGGAGGAAGTAAGCTGTTGGTTAATTAGAATCTGCAGCTTATCCATCAGGTAGGGAAATGGGCAGACTAGGTGGGCCAAGCGGTCCTTATCTGCCATCAAATTCTATGTTTATAAAGCTTTCTGTGCATATTACCTAAAAACATATAGAAACCAGCCAAACCCTCAAAGAATATTGAAGTTATATTGTTTTCTTCTCTGGTCTTTGGCCATAAAATAAAACTAAGAGGGTGGATTTAATAGAAGAAAAACAAAAGTTTGTGTCTGCTTTTTTTAGATGTTAGCAGCCCCCTTCTAAGATATATTTTGCAGCAGACAGCATGAGGTAATTTGACCCTGCAGCAGAGTTTAGGAGAGCACATAATGTTCTGACCTCGGCTCTGACCTTTCCAATGTTGTAAACAAGTTCTTCTGTGCTCCAGGTGGCTGCCAAATAACTGTTCTCAATGGAGCAACAGTGGGCACTAGTGGCTAGTTTTATGTTATGTCTGCTGTTACTCAAAAGACAGTAGAGCTGGCCTGGTGGCACAGAGGGTTGAGGTGCTGGAGCCTCACCTCAAAGTACACTGGTGACCCGGGTACCAGAGGGTTGGCAGGGGAAGGATCAAGCGTCCGAAGGACTGCTCTCCTCTTCTGAGGTGAGTTAGGGAGAGGCATTGCTCTATAGCGGCCCCCGGTGGAGACCAGGGGCAATACTGATGCGGCGCACAGGGAATCAGAGGAGGAAAACGCAGAAAATGTCACCTCCAAACTGCCAGATGATGGCCGCCTGGACCAGTGCCTCACCGGAACTCTGAGAAACCGACCTGACCTCAGCAGCACCCAGGGCCAATGCCACTGGCTGCCAGGCCCTTCCTCCTCAGAAGAGGAGGACCCGCCCGACGAAGAGTTACGTCGGGTTATCCTGAGGTGGCTGCAATGAGGGGTTGGTGATCAGTGTTGAAGCCGCGGTGGTGAGTATCCTTGGTAATTGGCCCAAAGGAGTGACAGATGAGAGCGCAGGGGAGATAAACAAATAACACACACACACGAAAAAAAAAGACTGGAAAAATTTTCCAGCTTCTGGTGAGCTTATAAAAAGCCCTACCTCAGTGCTGATAGGAGAGATAGGGTAGTCAGTTGGATACTGACCGAGGCAGGTGAAAGACCTCCTGTTAGTGTGTGCTTTCACACTGTAAGGCTGAAGAAAAGCTTTAGAAACTGTTGAAGCTAAGCAGCGGTCTGACTTACCATTTTGCTTTCTGTATATTTCACTTGATGAAAATAAAATGATAAATGCAACCGAGCACTTTTTATGCACCTGATTTGTGGTGCCTGAAATTGTGTTATCCTATTCCCATGCTCTATGACAGCCCCCACCATACAGTATGTCTTACAAATGAGGAGTATGAGGTAAAATTCTCATTGGCTCTGGGTGGTGAACCAAAGTCATATTCAGGGGTTGTCTCCAGTTCTATTGATTTTCCTTTATCCTCCTCTTCCTCCTTCTCCAGAACAGGTTCAACAAATGGCAGAGGCTAATGAAGGGGGCAGGAATAGTGGCCAAGTTTCCCATGGCTTTAACAGCCTGGAAAAACTGCCACATTTTAGTAATGTACTCAGCTGAAGGAATAGCTCTCTGTTCTATTGCTGGTTCCTGGTCCCTTTTTGGGGAGGTGCAGTCAGATGCTTTTCTTTCTGTTTTTCCTTTACTGGAGTTGATGAGACCAGAACATCTGAAGCTTTTTCCTTTTTGCCATCTTTAGCATCAGGGTTACCCCTATCGAAACTCTATGCTTTTTATCTGAACTGGATGATGGCTGAGCAACTTTTTCTGTGTCTCTGATCAGAGGCTGCTGCTTTTCTGTCACCTTTTGTTTGTTTTGAGGAGAGGTACTTGAAGATGCGTGCTTGCCGCCATCTGAGGTAACTCCATCCACTTTTTGCAGCTCTTTTAGGAGATCTGTTAGGCAACTTTGTGGCAGAGTAAGACTCTGTAAGCTTTGCCCTTTTCCTTTGTGTTTTGGGGCAAAACAATTTGCACGATTCACTGTTTTGGTAATCGTAGTTGGGGCCAAAGCAGTTGAAATAAAGATCATGGTGGTCTACCTTCACCAAGATCCTTCGAGATGATATGCAGGTTTTAGTTTCTGTAGGCTTTGTCCTTCTTTTAGGCTTTTCAGTTATGTCACTAAACTGAAAAATACTTTCAGAACATCATCAGTTCCTTAAAATGGTAATAAGCACAAACTGCTTTTTACATTAAGTAAAATGAAGAGTAATTTATGTTTTTTAATTGCATGCGCATTCTGTGATCCTCCTATCCACTGGAAACGATCACAGTGGTGAGACTGGCTCCAGAAGCGAGGCACATGTTAAAAAACGTAAGGACAGATTCATAACTTTATGATTGCCCATACACTATAAAAGACAGTGTATGAGCAATCATGTACAACAAAGTGTAATTTTCAATCTCGAGGTTTCCGTGGTAATGAGACCTTGAGAGCACCTGTTGCCACAGAAACCTTTCAATTGAAAAATAGACTTGCTGTATATGATTGCTCTTGCACTGTCCTCTGTGATGTTATAACGCTAGATGGAGCAACAGCACACAGCTGCATCTGACTGGAGTTCTGATTCTAGTATCACCATTCTAATCTCCAAGGCAATTCTTCTGGCTGGAGATGATGCAGTTTTCGCATGGTGTAACTACTGGGCTCATGTTGTTAGAAGAAGCAAAGTAGCACTGTCCACTTGAATTCCCTGTATCTCTGAAAATGCAGTGTTTTTTGTATCCACTCTGATGGCTCTCTAACATGCCCAATCATCTACTGGTCCTCCATCTTGTCTTGTTTGGCAATAAAGTCAGAGACTCTTTTGTGGACTGTGGAAAATGACTCAGTGATTCCCTGATCTAAATATCTGGTGTAACTGCTTGTTTTCAGACCTCCTTTATTAACATTTTAACTTGTTTAATTTTGGGGCAAGGGAGGGTTGGGGAGATGTGTGTGTGTGTGTGTTTGAGTGTGTGGATGTGTGAATGTGGAATGGATATTTATTTGTTAACTTAAAGTGCTGATAGATTAGTCCCTGATGGGGTTAGCTTTTATTTAGGAGCGTGTTTAGCTGTTACTATGTGTTGGTTGGCAGCCCCTTCGAGAAGGTACTATTCCCCCTCTAGGCTCTGCAACCTGCATTCCTTTGGCCGTCCCCCATTACCAATAGAGGCCTACAGATGATATAGGGCACTGGAGACTGTCCATAAGGGAAGAAAATGAGGACTGGCAAGGCCTATGATGAGGAATATGGCTGGGGGGTAGATTGAGGTAGTGAGACTGAGGAGTCGTCCTCGGGCAAAACAGGTTCAGGAAAAGGATACTCCCTGCCTTGTGCCTATACCCAAGGGCTGCACAGTTAGTGGGCAGATATCCGGAAAATCCTAATCTACCTATCCTTCTTGGGCAGTGCTGTGCAATGCCAGATCAGTTAAGAACAAGATGGCTATTATTGTCGATCTTGTTTCAACATCTCATCTGACTTACATTACTGAGACCTGGCTGGACGAAAATGCTGGTCCGGTAGGGGAATTGGTAGTTCCGACTGGGTACTCAGTAGTGTACCTCTCGAGAAAGGATCGTAGAGGCTGGGATGTGGCAATTTGCTTTAAATCTGACTAGAACCTCAAAACCCTCCCGGTGGGAACAACGAGGTCCTATAAATGCGTGGCAGACAGTGGGTTGCTGGTGTGGGTTGCAGGATCCTTCTCATCTATTATTCTCTGGGGGATGAGAGGCAATTCCTGCAAGAAGTTTCCGACTTCGTCGTCAAACTTGTGTTAGAGTCATCCAGATGGATTATTCTGAGTGACTTCAATGCCTGGGTCAACGATGAACTCTCACAATTTTGGCAAGAACTCCTCCAATTAATATGTTCATTGGGCCTGACACAGGTTGTTACCTCCGCAACCCATGTACATGGCCACTTTCTGAACCTCGTCCTCTCACTGGAATTGGAGCTCATAGACCTCATGGTGGAACTGGTCATATGGTGTGACCACCATACTGTGAGGTTCTTGTTTGAGGCCCCCCCCCCAAAAGACCCTTCCCTATGGAGATGGTCCAGTACTGCCCTTTGAGGGGTTGAGCCCACAGGGTCTAATGGCGGTGCTGGACCTATCAGATATAATGAGTGCTTGCGATGAGCCGGGTAGAGTTGGTTATGATCTAACAGGGCTGTGATTGAAGCACTCAACTCTATCGCACCTGTCTGTATCTGACCCCTTACTTCACGCAAGGAATCACCTTGGTATGATGGGACTCTCAGGAAGCTGAAGATGAGGGGTTGAAGGTTGGAGTGACATTGACCGAGATCCCGATCTGGGGAGGACAAGCTTATATTGATGTCTCATTACAGGAACTATCGATCAGCAATCTCCTGTAAGAAGGCAGAGTTCCTGTCCAGGAAGATTGCTGCAGCAACTAACAGACAAGCTCAGCTCTTCCGGACTGTCGGCAGGCTATGTAATCCTCCCTGTCTTCAATCCGGGGGAGCTTTTTCACAATCTTAATCAGCTCCCTTTGTCCTTCCAGAGACCCCAGACCCCCGATGAGCAGAGGTCGCGAAGGCTCGTCACAGCCCTCCCCCACAGAAACAGAAGGATCTGCCGCAGATAACGAGCCACTAAGCCCAGGTAACAGCCCAGCCCTGCATGCCTGCGAAATTACAAGCCTGCTCCTTGCTCTTTGGCACCTTTCACTTTTTAAATCTGCTCCATGGCGCATTCAGTATCAGAACTGAAACAAAACAAACAAACCTTGCCTAAGCCTGTTGGCACCTTTACTTTGGAGCTGGAGCTGCGTTTTTCCATCAGTGCAGAAGTTCTAGCCCCGCCGAACGCTGTGCGTTCGGCTCCCCTCCGCCACCCTTGGTCGGCTCTCCCTTAAATAGGCTAGTGGACGTCATGTGAGGCTGAAAATAACCTATCAGCCCTGTTTCCCATTTGCAGGTTATTTTCTCCCACCACTAGCGGCCGCCCTTCTAGCCCAGCTTATTCTACTCCCTCTTATCTGCCTTCCGGCTTGCAACTCTGCAGTTTCTCAATCACTTTTACTGATTCAGCTGCCACTCTGTGACATATCTTACAGCACCTTATACTGTCTCCAGGGGGTGGTTGTGCTACCTAGCCACTGTCACTCCTTCTGGTATCCATTATTATTGCAATATCCTGGCCTTTGCTTTGCTCCCTGTTCTCCTCTAGCTCTCGCTCCTTGGCAGTCCTTTCAGGCAGTTCTTTTTACCTCCAGTTATCATGACTGTCCCCCCCCCCCCCCCCCGGACATTCCAGGGGCGCGGCCACCCTAACCAGCCAGCTTGCCACCCTGCCTTCTCTCAAGTCCCTCCATGCATGGCTCTCCTCAAAAGTGCTAAAAATTGTCCACCTAAACGTTCGTAGCCTCTTACCTAACCTAGCAGAGCTTACTGCCTGGGTCGCCCACTACAAGCTGGATATCATGGGTATCTCAGAAACTTGGCTGAAGCCTCATATTCCTGATGCCATGTGTTCCCCCCCCCCGGGGTGCAGCCACATCAGACTTGATTGGGTGGGGAACAAACGAGGTGGCAGGGTGCTACTCAATTATAAGGTGCACCTAAACATGTCTATCATTGATCACTCACCAACTACCTCCCCTTCTAGTGAGTTCTTGCACACCCTTCTCCTGCTTGGGCACACAAATACACCTGATCTGTACCTACAACCCTCCTAAGGGTGGACTGCTTGGACTCTCCTCACTTCTCCACGGTATTAGTGACAAAGTGGGTCCCAATGAAATCCTCGTTATAGGAGATTTCAACCTTAACTGGATGGGATCCAATTGCAAATTATATGAGCCACTGCTCTCAGGCCTTGCCCTACGCCAAATTATCACTGAACCCACAAGGCCCTCCTCCCGGGGGGACAAAGGGTCACTAATCGACTGGATCTTGACCAACAGACCCGACGGGATCACATCCTCAGGTATTCTCCCAGATGCCATCTCTGACCACTCGCCTATCTACTGCACATGGGGCATCTCACAGACTAAAATTCCCAGTAAAGTGATCCAGATGAGGGATTACTCGAAATTTAACATACATGACTTCCTCTCTGACCTCATACTAGTTGACTGGTTAGGGGTCACTGCCTCAAATGACCCGGCACGAGCCCTGGAAGTATTCTTAACTAAGTTTATCCCCATGCAGAACAAACATGCCCCCCTCACTAGAAGGAGGGTGAGGGGTGCTGTTACCAAATGGTTTCATGGGGGCCTAGTCTCCCTTATGAAACTCAGGGACAAATGCTGGGAGACCTACAAGGCCTCCCAAAGCAACACTGATCTCCTAGCTTACAGGCACCTCAGAAACTCCTGTAAAAAAGCCATCTGCTCAGCAAAAAGCGAGTTCCGCCAATCTGCCCTGCTCTCCTCTGCCAGCAGCCTGAGGAGTTTCTGGCAGAATATCAAAAGCGCGGATTGGGGCTCTGCCAGAGTGCAAGTCACTGACTTACTCATTGGCGGGCTCAGTTGCAATAACCCACATACTATTTCAAATGCCTTTAACTCCATGTTTTCCGAATTGTCTGCCCCTCCTTCCCTGTCCTCTGCCCCCAAGTCCCCTGGCACCCCCCCACTCGGACCCAACTCCTGACCCCTCTTCTACCGACAGCAGTGTTGGTAAAAGAGACCAGAAACTGCCGCCAGCCTCTCCCTCATAGTGGGACAGGGCACCATGGTGCCTCGAACCTAAACTGCTCAGAGAAGGCCCACCTTGCCAGGCCCGTCACGCACATCTTCAATACCTCCTTTAACTCTGGGATCATCCCAGACATGTGGAAAGTGGCCAAAGTTGTCCCTGTTCTAAAACAAGGTAACCCCAAAGATCCCTGAACTATCGACCCATCGCCATTCTGTCTGCTACCTCAAGATTCTGGAGAAAGTTGTGGCCTCTCAGCTATTCCAGTATATACAGAACCACAACCTCCTCTCTCACAGCTGTAGGTTTAGGAAAGGGACTAGCACCTCTACCGCCCTCGCTGTTAGTCACCTCGTTGATCAGAACTGCTGCTGACCAAGCAACTTCACGAGCTATCTTTGTGGATCTTTCCAAAGCCTTTGATAGGGTCAATCACTCCCTCAGCTCCACTCTTCTTTCCCTTGGACTCTCACCCCCTGCCCATGCTTGGTTCCTCAACTACCTCTCTGGCAGGCAGCAGTACACCAACTTTAATCGGACCCTTTCCAACCCCTCATCAGTCCATTGCGGGGTCCCTCAGGGTTCTGTCCTTGGTCCTACCCTCTTCTCCCTTTTCATTAACAAACTGCCATCCGTCACTGCCCATAGGCATACCACTCTGTATGCGGATGACCTTGCCATCTTGGCCAGTGCCCGGGACATTGCCACCATTAACTCCCAACTAAATTCTGACTTCAAGCGCATCCAATCCTGGCTGGTGGAACACGGGCTTACCATCAATCTCAAGAAAACCCAAGCCATGCTTTTTGGTTCCCAGAACAAGACAAAATCCTGCCCCGCTCCCCTACAAATCTACGGGGCTGATGGCTCTCCCCTGCAGACGGTGGCCGCTGTCAAGTATCTGGGCATCACTCTGGACCCGCAGATGGATCTTACCCTACACATTTGGAACGTCTGCAAGGCAACTAATGGTAAGCTTGGTCTCGCCTACAGAGCCAAAAACTGCTTGACCCCAGCTGCTCGTATGGCCCTAGCCAGGGGGGTCCTCCCCCTTACACTCTGCTATGGGCTAGTAACCTTTGCCCCAGCACCTAAATCCAGCCTCCTGAAATGGGACATGGCCTACAACATCATCTGCCGGTTTACGCTTTCCGCCCCTCCCCTCACGCACCGCTGTGATCTCTACACACGCCTGGAGTGGCTCCCTCCAGAGAAGCACCGCACCTTCATACTTGGGAACTTCATCGACAACATCATCAGATCAGCCACCCCTTCTGTCCTCGCCCTTCCCCTCAACCCTGGCACCCCATCCTACCATCTTAGGTCGAGGGCGACGCTGGATCGCCTGGTTCCTAGAACCCACACCCTTGTGGGCAATCGGGCCTTCGCCACCTATGCCCCAAAAATATGGAACTCGCTCCCAGCCCTTACCGGCCCTCCTCCTCCTCCCATCCCGGCTTCAAAGCCTCCCTTTGGAACTTCCTGAAATTATCCTCCACATGTCCCTGTACCTCATAGCGCACTAGCGCCTGGTATGCTGGGGTGTCTCAGCGTCCACTGCGCTTATCCTCCTGTAACCAGTCGAGTAACTAGTACTTGACATCCTTGCACCAGGCTCACTCCCTGTCCTCCTTTCCTAAGAGTTCACCTGACCATCTAGACCCTTCCCCCTTGTCGTCTCTTTCCCCAGTGTAACCCCTCCCAGTGGCCCCCCCGCTGGCACTTACTTCTGTTTGCATTGATCGAACCTGTTTATGTATTTTGCTGTTCACTGCCGAATTCACCCTTTATGTACCTCACTGTATTTATCATGTGCTAAATCACCTCTTATGCTGTTAGCTACCTATTCAATCCCTGTTAAGCCTGTTATTTTTCTGTACGTTAAATTTGAATTATGCTGTCAGCTACCTACCCAATCCCTGTTAAGCCTGTTCTCTCACTGTATGTTAATTTGACTCCTTCACTGTTCTTGTATGCATCTACCTTGTAACCCTCCTGGGTCGCACCTGAAAATAGGCACATGGCTGTCTAGTGTGCCTTACCCGGTAAACAAAAGCAAATAAATAAATAATAAGAAGGTGTGATGAGTTTACTCTGTTCTTTGCTGATAAGATTGCCTCCATCAGGTTGAAGATCCGGTCAGCGCCCTCTAATGCGACATACAAAGATGGGCCGGGAGGTTGCAGGCCTTCAGTCTGTCTGGTTCGACTTGGATCAGGTGGTGGTCATGGATGTTGTGAAGGTCATCCAGGAGTTGAGGCCAGCCTGCTGTAGTTAAGACCCGGGCCCAACATGCCTTTTAGTGGGCTGTGTTGAACTGATCGGCCCAGTCCTAGCTAGGATAGTCCAGTGTTCTCTAGTGAGACAGGTCTTTCCTGGGCTCCTGAGGAAGGCCAATGTAAGACCACTACTAAAGAAACCATCACTGGACCTGGACTGCCTGGCTAACTACAGACCGGTCTCTAGCCTTCCCTTTGTGGGAAAGCCTATTGAGAAGGTGGTGGCCCTTCAACTGGAGACCCACTTGTCAACTCACAACATCTACGTCCCTCTCCAGTTGGGTTTCTGGAAGAGGCACAGCACTGAGACAGCCCTGGTGCGGGTCCTTAATGATCTCCTAATGGCGAGGGACAGAGGAAGGCATTCCATCCTTATCCTCCTCGATCTCTTGGCAGCATTTGACACCATGGACCATGGGGTGTTTTTGGAGCACCTGTGGGTTTGTTGTGGACTGGCTAGTACTGTTCTCAACTGGTTTCAATCATTCCTTACTGGGAGGATGCAGCAGGTGGTGTCAGGGATTTTTTCCTTGGCATCCCTGCCCCTCCCATGTGGGGTCCCACAGGGCTCCATTCTTTCCCTTATGTTGTTCATAGTTTATATGCTACCACTAGGGGACATTATAAGATGGTATGGGCTGAGTTTTCACTGCTATGCAGAAGACACTCAGCTACACCTGTCTTTTGCTCCCGAGCAGCAGGAGACGATCTCGGTGTTTAATTGGTGCCTTGCCAAAATCCAAGACCAGATGAGGGCCAACTGGCTGAGGATGATTCCAGATAAGCCTGAAGTACTAGTGGTGGAAGCTGACTGCCCAGGGGCGAGTGGGCAATCTGGTCAAGTCTCCAGGCTTAGGCTAGGGGATTCCCAGGTGCTCACTTCAGCTGAGTTGAGAAATCCTGGTGTTGTTCTGGACTGTGGCTTGACAATTAAGTTTCAGGTGTCGCCCATGGTTCAGAGTGCCTTTTACCATCTTAGGAACATTGCCAGGATTAAACACCTGATATCCCCAGGCAATCTGCCATCACTGGCTCATGCTTTTGTGACTTTGCAGCTTGATTGCTGCAGTGCCCTTTACCTGGGGCTACTGGGGGTTGATCTTTGCCACCTGCAGCTAGTGCAAAATGTGGCAGCCAGATTGTTGACTGGTCTGTCGACATCATGTCACATTACACCATGTGCTGCGCTCTCTGCACTGGATGCCTGTTAGGTGGCGGAACACCTTTAAGGTTGGCTTGCTGACCTATAAAGCCCTACATGGTTAGGGGCTCAGCTATCTGCAAGACCTCATTCGGCCCTACCACCCCTCCCATCCCCTCTCTCAGCCAACAAAGGATTTTTAGAAGTTCCAAAGGGCTCTTGGCAACATCTGGTGCTCGCGCCTTTTCTTATATGGCACCAACCCTTTGGAACGCTTTCCCTTGTGCAATGAGAGAGATTACTACATTAGAATCCTTTAAGAAGGAGCTGAAGACATTTTTATTTAGGAAGGCTTTTCAGCCTGACCAGAGCTGGCTGTACTAAAATGAATTAACCAGGAGAGTTTTATTGTTGCTTTATTGTTGATATGCTAATTTTGATTCGACTTCTGTCTCGCTTGTGAAGCAGCTTGATTCTTAATGAGAAAATGCACTGTATCAAATAAAATTTGACTGATTGATCTCTGCACTGCCATGCATCCCAAGCAGCCCTCGATAACCACAGTGGGCTAACTACGTTTGTCATTCCTACGTGCTTCCTCAGAATATCCCAGCATTTTAAGGGATTGTTTTGACCAGGGCTGTGCATGTGTTTTGATGTAGCTGAGAATATGTGTGAGAGGGGTGTGCGAGCGTAAGGTTGCTTGCCGGCCCTCTGGATGGGTGGCTGCTTCAAATTCCATCCACCCTGTTTCCCTTTGTTTTGTGATCCACTGCCTGACTGGTGCTGTCTGTGCTGCCCATTAGTAGCATTTAAAATCGGGCAGACCCAGTCCTCCCCTATCTTTCTGCGGTTTGAGCAGTGCCAACTGTACCCTTGGGCAGCCTGTTCCCCCAGATACATTAACCTCACTTGAGCAGAATGCGTAACCTTGTCTAACTGTTCCCAGATTATGGACTGGATGTGAAAGGGGAGCATTCTGGAGCAATATATTCTTTTGCATGATTTGTATTCTCCCACCCACTGACAGTAGTCGGTATACCCACCACTTATAGTCAGCATATATTTCTCGTACCAGGGGTTCATAATATGCCTTGAAGAGGCCTGAAACATGTTTTCTTGTGTTTATGCCTAGGTATTTGAAGCCTTTGGGGTCCACTTAATGTTATGGAAATGTTGATGTGTGCTGACATTATGCCACTAAGCTTAATAATGCAGTAATTGTAACACAGTGTTATTTGTAAAAAATCATTTTTAAGAGAAAAAAGGGGGCGCTAGAGAGCCAGGCACTTGATAAGAAGCACATTGCTTCAGCTCCTGCAGAGCAATTATTTATTGTACTAGAACTTTTCCTTTCGGCTGCCGCCATGTGGGCAGGCTGTCAGCCCTGTCCCCTGGTACTTACTGGACCGGAGTTCCCCCAGGAGAGGGAGAGTTATCCCACCCCCTCCGGAACACATATCCAGAGCTGGTCCTGGTGTTCCTAGGTGGTAGGGCATGTCAAGAACAAGGAGGGAGGGTTTCACAAAGCCTGCAAGACTTTTCTGTCCCTCCCAGCCCCTGCTGTGGACAGGCAGTAGCAGGTGCTGTGGGGAGGCAGGCACACACACACACACACACACACAATGCCAAACTGGCAGCTCTGTCTGTTACGTGCCACCCCAAACTGTATCACCGCCAGGCCTCCACCTTGTGGCAGTTGGCAGCAGGACTGCAAGCCTCACCCTGGGAGAGAAGTGCAGTTCGGCGGATGCTCAATTCTCCATCCCCGACCAACCCCCAGCAACTGAGTCTGTTCCTGAACCCGGGTTGCCAGCATGGTGGCTGATACCTCTACCACTGTGCCACTGGGCTGGCAAAGGTCCTTAAAGCAATTTTTATTTTTAATAATTTAACCTTTACTTTAGTTTAAATTGAAATTTAACTTACATATTCGAGTTCCTCAGATGATCAAGAACAATTTGATACTGAATTCAACAATGGGGCATCAGAAACGCATTGCCAGTGGTCAAGGAAAAAATCCTGCTAACTCCCAGCAACAGGACCTCCTGCAGCCTGGGAACAGCGCAGCCAGCGATCTGGATGGCACAGGAGACATGCCACCCTGGCAGCATCTCCTTTAAGCAGTTAGGGACATGGACAAGAAGATCAAGTAGATCTTAAATAGTACTGGAGCACAAGATACTAAAATTGACAATGCAGTGACTGTAGCTATGGATACCAACAATCGCTCTAAAGGGAGACAAGCTACACTGTCCACACTGGCAACCACGAACACCCACCTTAGATCATGGTTGGAGAATTTGGAAAATGGGGGCCAGGTGATGAATCTTCAGGTTGTCAGCCTATCTGAAGGTGCAGAAGGAGAAGACTTGCTGTCTTTCTTTAGGACCTGGATGATGAACTAGCTACCTGATGAGCACTGGCTGGAGGTGGATGACATAAAACATGCCTACAAAGTTAACTTTCCAACAGCACAGCCGACCGGAGCTCCACCACGTACAATTCCTGTAGCTGTCAAAGACTAGAAATATGAGATGATATTCTCCAATGGGCTAGAGCAACCAGGAGAATAAACTGTTCCAGAATTGGTCTTTTGCCACCAGATCATGAAGAAAAATGTTTGATCGCATGCAGCAGCAACTGTGGGGTCTAGCTGTGGTCCATTCTCTGCTTCTATCAGTCTGCCTAAGAATTACCTATGGCGGTAAAACTTTTCAATTTAATGACCCTAAAGAGGACCGGAAGTAGCTCGAGAGGACTATGGCTAAATTCCAAAAAGCACAATCACCTGAAGCAGAAGAGGATGCATCTGACCAAGAAAGCTAAACAGGAGGTGAACTTATACATTCCAGGAGTGATATACTAATTTTCACTTAAACAAACTTGATTGGACTGGGTTAGGAATGTGTATAAGAGTGCTTAATCCTGCAATATGGTAAGGGGGTGAGATTTTTGCTAATCTGTTCACTGCATATTTTTTTAGTTACATATTTTTCTTGTTCCTCGACTGGTGGGGGGGTTGTACCTATGGTCCCCCTCCCCCATCCAGCTATCACCTTGGCCTTGCATCAGCCACAGCCTGAACTCCAAGACCCCTAGGTCCTACCCATCCCCAGCCATATCGTGGTGGTGCCCACCCTGCTCACAGTGGAAGACCAGGGGGAAGACACTAGGGGAGCTTACTCGGGTGCGTCTGCTGCGGCGCAACCGGATCCTACCATCATTGTGCTTGTAGGAGTTTTTTCGGTCATAATCCTTCCCTCAGCGTGGGTGTGCAATGACGCTGTCATGTGCGCCCCCGCACATGGCACATCCGGCATCGCCCCGCGCCACCCTCTCTGTGAACCATGGCATGCACTGACCTCTAGCTACTACCAGGAGCTAGTATGTCCGCTGTCATTCCTCCCTACCTCCCTGAGAGGAGAGCAGTCCTGGGACACTCAATCCTCCCCGGCCAACCCTCCAGCACCCAAGATCGCTCCCAATCCCGGGTCGCTGGCATGGCACAAGGTGAGACGTCCAGTGCCTCAACCCTCAGCACCACCGGGCCGGCACATTCACTACATATTCTTGACCCTAGGGTGAGTACCATATTTTGACACTCAATAGAACAGACATCACAATGTAGGCCACATGGTATAGAGTAATGGTGACAGCTCCGTAGGACATTTCTTCCAGGGAGCGGAGTTTGGCAAATAGAGGATTGTGTATGAGCAGTCATACATAACAAGGTTATTCTTGTATCGAGAGGTCTCCTTGGTAACAGATGACCTCGAGAGCACAGCTCGAGAGGTACTCTGTTACCAAGGGAACCTCAAGATACAAGAATTTCCTTGTTTGTGTACGACTGCTAATACACAATCTTTTATAGTGTATGGGCAGTCACAGCATAGAAAATCACACAAAACCAGCTGGAGAAGACAACAGCGAATAGAAATTTTAACATTTTTCTTTTTTTTAACTGACACAGTGTGCTGCAGATGTTTCTGCAAGTTCAAGTTTAAAAAAAAAACCCAGCAACTTCCAGCTTAACTGGATTGAGGAAAGCAACCAGTGATGAAAGTAATCAGGAACGTACAGGAACTCCATTCCTGTACCTTTTTTGCAGCAGGAACGGAGTTCCTGTGCTTCTTCCCACTGACACTGGAACTGAAATTCTTAAACCAACAACATTGACAGTTTCTGGCCCTGTGACCTGAAATCAGGGTTTCCATAACAACATTTGACTTGTACAACAGTGCAATTTTGCTAGAAATACTTCAATATCTCTAACTGAATCTACTAGTGTCTAAACAGATAGACATGTCTTCACACAGCTATCCTTCAGATTGAAGATCTTAATTCTGCATTTCATATTTGACAGCACCTGAGTTCCTGTACTTCTTGTCTACCACTTGCACCACTGAAAGCAACTATGTGGCAGCATTCCAAGTTGTTATGCTGCAGTAGTGACATAGCTACTGCAGCATAACAGCTGTGATGACATAGCTACTGCAGCATAACAGCTGTGATGACATAGCTACTGCAGCATAACAACTCCATTCTAGTTATGGATTTCTATCCATAACAACATTCTACCATATACTATAAACTAAATGAATGCTCATGTACACAGAACTGCAACTGGTAATTGCATTGAACGTTTCAGTAAGGGATACAGTCTAGTAGAGTCCTCGCTGTTGTTTTTTCCGTAAAAAAGGGTTTCTATTATACATTACTTGGGTTATGGCAATACTGTTTTATTAATGCCAGATTGATTCACATTTATGCAAAGGCACCAGTTTATTACAGCTCTGTTTCTGAAAGCAATGTGCGGCTTATCGTAAAGGAAATATTGGTTTCCAGCAGACATAGTGACCAGTAGAGTCACAGTTGCAAATTCCATTGTATAAACCCCATCTCTTTCCGCACAGCATGGTATGGTGAGCACATGGGTGCCAGTTCTGGACTTTAATCAACTCTGGATACATCCCAATTGTTGTATCTAAGCACAAGGACTTAATAATCCTGTATCTAACATGTTCAGAACCACACGGTTTTGTGATGTGAAAGCTTGAATTATGCCTGTCCAAGAACTGCTGTATGGCATATTTTTTCATAACTGAATAAAATATAAGCTAAAAAAAAAAGCAAAAACTCCTCAGACTCATGTCAGGGGGAAATTATATATACCAGACTAACAAAAATGGGAGCAAGCTGAATAACTGTGAATCACTGTTATCAAGTCACCAGATTTTTCTCACAGTGTCGATACCCTGACTTCCAGTACCTGTATACTGTGACATCTCCAACGTATTAGTGATGTGCTCTGTCTACTGGACAGTGTAGACTGAGCATACCATAATAGTGCCATTCTCTATCATGGGTATAACTGAGACTGGGTAAACCACAAAAGTGACGTGTGTAGTCTTCGGGTAACTGTCCCGCAGCACATAGCCAATATCTGCACACCAGCTAAGGGCCAGCACTGATACCAGCCACTGAGGCAAACATTCCTGCACCTTACCAACGGGAGGAAGAGTTTAATAACGTGGATGCTTAGAGATGGGAGAGAAGAGGCAGTAAGGTCTAGTGGTTAGAGCAATGGCTTGAGAACTAAGAGATCACAGGTTCAAACCTCACTAGAGCCAAATACTAAAGTGTGACCTTGGGCAAGGCCATTAACCTTCCAGTGCTCCAGTCCACCCAGCTGGGGTGAGTAGAAACAAGACACCATAGAAAACTAGATGTTACATCTCAGCTGGATTATCCGGAGCAAACATACTGTAAACTGAAAAAAAGGGCAGTAAACAAATAACTAAATAAGGCATGTGACTCAAAGAATGGGGAAGGGGCCATCAATAAATGACTAGGGAACGTAGTCTCAAAAAATGTGTGACCACCCCTCCTTTATACAGACACACAAAATTTGCAGCTCCCTGTCTTACAGGAAAATGCATTCCCCAGGACAGCCTGCAACCTTTCAACCCCCAAGAAATGAACTTCTTGTCCAGGGAAGTTTGTAAACTAATAGTCAGGGAACAGCCCACCTCCTGAACAATGGCTCCAGCTCCTTCCAAACTGCCTGCAAGTTAGAAACTGTACCCCTGAATCACTGCTCACATCAGTCAACAGGGACACATATACCATGGTACACAGCTTTTTTGTTCTTTGTTCAAAATCAGAATTGCTAATGGATTTTACATAAGCATGTCAGTTAACAATGGAGACGCACCAATTATTCTGTACACTTTCTTAACCGAGTGTAAAATTAGACCTACTGCTCCAAGTTGGAAAATCAAACTGCAGAATTCCTTTGTTGTCCTGGTTTTTGAAACAAGGACTACTGATTGAATGTTGCTGTGGTTAGCACAGACAACCTTCAGAACTGACACCTGAGGGGTGGGATCAGATTCCCAGTTACCTGTAGATCACAGGATTTTTTTCCTCATTAAATTTGTAGCTCTGATTCATACTGGTGGAAAACACCATGCTGGAAACTTGCTTCCATCTCAATACGCTTCAATTCAGGATTTCCAATCTGAAAAAGGCTGAAGACAAAACTGATGCAAACTAGAACAAGGTCTATGCACATTTGAAAAGCCCAAATCTGAAATCAGACACAACATGTATGAGCATCCTAAAATATTGTTTGGAATCCTTCCCATGCTTTTGTTCCTTCTACAGCTGCCTGCAGAGCTCAGTACTGCTATATAACTCCGTGTGTTTCTCTTTGCCACATCTGAGGGCACACATGAACATGAACTGGACTCATCACAGTCTTTCTTGGCATTGTAGATTGTGGGAGCACTCTTGATAAAACTGTTGTGCTCCTTTGCCTGACAAGGAGGACACTTTTACATTAAGCACAGGTACCCTGGAAATGGGCACGTCCGGGGAAAGTTTATTTTAATCTATATTATATTATTGCTTGACCTTGATCAAATACTATAGAGAATAGGACTGGGAAAAGGGAGGGGTAGCTATTTATGTTAAGGATACCATCAATGTTACAGAAATGCAGCAGGCACAAGGGGAAACAGAGGATCTATGGATCACAATCGGAGCCGGTAGCCGGAAACCCATTCGGGTAGGAATAATCTACAGACTCCCAAATCCGGAGGAAGCCAAGGATAAGGAAATCCTGGAAACCATCCTCCAACTGTCAGGCAAAGGAATGTGGTGCTGGTGGGGGATTTCAATCTGCCAGATATAGATTGGAGTACCCACACAGCGGCATCACAAAAAAGCAGGGAATTCCTAGCCACACTACAGGAAGTAGGCCTAAGTCAACTAGTGACATCACCCACAAGGGGTAGCATGATTCTAGATCTGATATTCACAAATAGCAATAGGGTTCAGGGTGTCGAAGTAGGGAACCACCTGGGCAACAGTGACCACAACACAGTATGGTTCTGGGTAAAAAGGACTGAAGACTCCACACACCCCAAACTGAAGGTCCTTGACTTCAGGAGGGCAGACTTCACAAAAATGAAGGCCTGCCTGAGGGACAACCTTACTAACACAACAGCAGGGAGCACTGAGGAATGTTGGACAAGGTTGAATGATGCAATAACCATGGTCACATCACAGTGTGCCCATCAGGTTAGTAAGAACAAAAGGAGGAAAAACCCACTACGGTTTTCTAAGGAGGTGGCAACCATGGTGAAAGAGAAACACATAGCCTTCAGAAAGTACAAGGAGTCAGGGAACGGGGCAGACAAAACAGAATACAAACAGAAACTAAAAGAGAAAGGAAAAGTGATAACAAATGCAAAGGCTCAGACAGAGGTTAGGATAGCTCAGGAAGTTAGAAAGGGTAACAAAACCTTCTACAGGTACATACGAGAAAAAATGAAGACCAAAGAGGGCATTGTTAGAATCACAAAAAAAGGATGGAAAATCCACAGAGCAAGACGGGGGGAAAGCAGAGGCACTCAATGAGTACTTCTGCTCAGTCTTCACACAGGAATCAGACAGAAACAGAACAACAATAGGCATAAAGAGGTGTCCAATTGAAGGAATAGACATGGGTCCCTTCACAGAGGATAGGGTCCTAGAGGAAATAGACAAGTTAAAGGTAGATAATGCTCAAGGCCCCTGGAATTCTGCGGTTGCAGAATTTGCTGCAGAATTTGCATCATGCCTCAGAATATATATAGTGCCGCAGAATTCATTGTTTTTGGTGAATTTTCATATAAATATACTGTTTTTCCATAGTGTGAGGCTTTCTTTCCTACCTCGTTTATCCTGAAGCCCCTCCTCTATGCTCAGCATATGATGTCATCGATGACATTACATCATATTTAGCCAATGACAGGACTGCATTCTGCCAGAGAAATGAATAAATCATGCCACAAAAATCAGAAAATGCTGCCGCAGAAGTCAAGGAGCCCTGCCGTAGAAATCAGAAAATTCTGCCGCAGAACACCAGGGGTCCTGATAATGCTATGGGGCCAGATGGGATACACTCAAGAATATTTAAAGAACTTGAGAGAGAACTGGCAGCCCCCTTAGCAGTGCTCTTCAACAAATCGTTGCGGAGTAGGGAGCTGCCAGAGGATTGGAGAAGAGCAACAGTAGTATCACTCCACAAGAGTGGAAGCAAGGAACAGCTATGAAACTACCGTTCAGTTAGTCTAACGTCAGTCATGGGAAAACTGATAGAGTCCCTTCTAAAGGAAAGAATCGCAGCTTTTTTGGAGCAAACTGGTCAGCTCAACAAAAATCAACACGGTTTCACAGCAGGGAGGTCCTGTCAGACAAACCTGGTAGATTTTTTCAGTTGGGTCACCAAAACAGTGGATCAGGGTGAGGCAGTGGATGTGGTTTACCAGGACTTCAGCAAAGCTTTTGACTCCGTTCCGCACAGGAGGCTAGTCAAAAAATTGGAGAACGTGGGAGTTGGGCCCGAGGTAACGAACTGTGTCAGAAACTGGTTACATGGGAGAACTCAGAGAGTATTAGTGAATGGCACTCTGTCAGAAGAGGGGAGGGTGACTAGTGGGGTCCCATAAGGCTCGATTCTGGGACCGATCCTCTTCAACATATTCATCAGTGACATTGCAGATGGACTGAAAGGAAAGATGTGCCTGTTTGCAGATGACACCAAAATCAGCAACAGGGTGGACAACACACCAGAGGAACAGCATATCATGGAAACTGATATCTGAAAACTGAAGTTGTTGTCCAGGACCTGGTAACTGAAATTCATTGCCAAAAAATGCGAGGTCATGCACCTGGGAAAAAGTAACCTAGGGAAACTGTACTCAATGGGAGGAGAGCAGCTGGTGGCTACCAGGCAGGAGCAAGACCTGGGGGTGATCATATCAGATGACTTCAAGGTCAGTAAACAATGTGAAAATGCAGTGCTAAAAGCTAGTGGCATCCTGGGATGCATAGGGAGGGGCATCACAAGCAGAAGGCATGAAGTAATCATGCCCCTGTATCAGTCCCTGGTAAGGCCTCACCTGGAGTACTGCATCCAATTCTGGAGGCCATACCTAAGGAAGGACATAGACAGGCTGGAGACGGTACAGAGAAGAGCAAAAAAGATGGTGCAGAACATTCATCAGAAACCGTACGAAGCAAGACTAGATGACCTCAAATTCTACTCCCTAGAACAACACAGAAATCGTGGGGACATGATCGAAACATTCAAATACCTTAAAGGCAACAACAAGGTGCATATGCAGAACCTCTTTCAATTAAAAGACTACAACAGGACTAGAGGGCATGACCTTAGACTTAAGGGAGGAATGTTCAGGAGCAATATGAGGAAATTCTTCTTCACAGAGCTTGTTGTGGAACCATGGAATAGCCTGCTGGAGGGGGTGGTGGGAGCCAAGACAGTGGGGGAATTCAAGCGGGCATGGGACAGATAATGTGGGATATTCAAGCAGGCAGCTAAGTAAGGGGGGGTAGGAAACCAAGGGCAGACGTGATGGATCATACGGTTCCCATCTGCCGACAACTTCTATGTTTCTATTGATTGAAATTTGTTGACTGGGTAGGCCCACCGAGACAAAATGTCACTTTTCCAGGGGTGAGCCAGAATTAATGACAAACAGTAACAGAAAAGAATACATACAGGATCAAAATGAACAGAAAACAGGTAACAAATTACAGTATTGCATAAGTGTGGACAGCACTAATGCACAACACATAATACAAGAACAAGTCCGGGTGAATTACTCCTTTAGTTACATTGCATGACATGAGAACAGATATATTATTACTGTCACTAAGATCACTCTTACAGTCATAATAGTGTTCTGACATTCTTACAGTACCAGAACTGTTATCACACCCAAAAAATGTGGGTGAGACTAATCTTGCAACTGCAAGAGTGGTCTTAGTGGCGACATTAACATGCAAAATGGACTCAGAATGAAATATTGGGCCAGACAGTACCTGAACTGTGCTGGGTTAAAAAACACAACAGGCTTATCTCAAAATAGTTGAAAACCAGAGACGGATATTTCAACCTTGAACCCAGATAAAAGCATTTTTGAAACTTAAGAGTTGAACTGCAGATAATTTGAATTTTCATTTAATGCCACCCTACACAACTGCCACACTTAAGAATCAGCCTGATGGTCTTGCCCTGTGACTTGCCGCCAGCCCTTTCCGCTGTCATGTGGGAGACCCTGGTTTGGGAATGACCTTAGGTATCTCACTCACAAATCCAGCGGAGGGTAAGGCAAGGCAAGGCAAATTTTATTTAAAAAACGCCCAATCCCGGAGGCTCTGGGTGCTGTACATAAAACCAACACAACACAACATCAATAAATAAGATAATCATAAAACTACAATACAATTAAATTGAATTTAATAAGTAAATAAAAAAAGAAACTGGGACAGGTAATAGGACTAGTCAGTATAGGGCAATATTTTCCATGCTAGGTTGAGAAAAGCCTGCTCAAACAGGAAGACCTTGAGGCGTGCCTTAAATACCTCCACCGAAGGGGCCTCCCTTATTGATGGAGAAAGCGAATTCCACAGGATGGGGCCAGTGATGCTAAAAGGTCTATCGCTGGTGTTTTTTAACCTCGTCCTGGGAATCGCAAGGAGGCCCCTCAAGGAGGAATGGAGGGAGCGGACTGAGGCAGCAGGCATAAGAAGGTCCACCAGGTAACCAGGGCCCTGGCCATGTAGGGCCTTAAAGGTGAACAAGCCCACCTTGAAGAGGATCCTCCACCTGATCGGCAGCCAGTGCAGTTCGTGCAGCACCGGGGTGATGTGGCAATACTTATTGCATCATGGAGGTATCTTTGGGGACAGAGGGCTAAGGCATCATGAGTGCCTAACGTGCATGATACAAGAAGATTTGGTGGAGTCTCAGAACAAACTGATGCCTGTGCCCCTCACAGCTAAGGTCAGTGCCAAGACAGTAATGAGTACTGGGGAAGGGGGGGGCTGATGGGGACTGGGACTCTGGCCTCAGATAACAAATCTACTTGATGTCAGTCAGCAAGCGGATCATCCCACCAGACAGCAAGTGGCAGTGTTGCTGCTTCTAATGTGGGAGCCCAAGGAATGGGTCCCAAGCCCAGGACAGCAGGCTGGAGATGCATCACAGAGAAAATGTTCCTCTTCTGGAGTAGTTGGCAGAGTCAGGTCAGCCTATTATAGGAGAAGGCACTCAGCAGCTTTGTGTAAACATGCCACCGTATGCATATGCAAATACCCTGTCACCTCCGAGGGGGGGTGATATGAATATGCAGGGAGGTGATGCACAGGCCCAGTGGATACAGTAGGCCATTCTCCACCTCTTGCCTGGGCAGGTGTACTACATTGGCTCTGTGAAAGGGGGCTCCAAGTATGGGAAGGGGGTTACAATCTACAGAGCTTCCTGAGAGGAGGGTCAGGTCTGGGTGAGAAAAAGAACAGGTTACTTAATTGTAACCATAGTTCTATTACAGTTCACATCCACACTTGGGCAATCTTACACTTAGTAGCTAAGACAAGCCTTGCCAACAAAGAATAGGTGGGTCAAGTGGATGCGAACTAAATAATAGTAAAAGAACTATAGTTGCAAGTGAGTAACCTACTATCCACAATTAGGCAGATACCTAGCAGTCCTCAGGAGGGGGTGCAAGGTGTGTACCCCAAGTTATAAACAAATAGAGATTGAGGACCCAAAAGCAACATCCCTCAGTGCTGTAATGGGATACAAACCTGTGCATATTAGACCAGATAGTAGCCCTAGAAACCTTTGAAATAGCGATGTACCTGTCAGCAGCAAGAAAAGACAGCAATATGCCTGGCGAAGTGAGAACATTGACAGTCAGGGGACTCCTTCCCAGTCAACTAAATGGAGTGAAATGCAGAACATAATCCACCTTCAATGGCCTGTGTTGCTGCCAGTCTGCTGAGGGCAGCTTCAGTGTGTGTGACAAACAGCTGACAAGTCTCCCCAAGAAATTCTGCTGTGTGCTGTCACTAGAAAAGCAAAGCCCAGCAAACAATTGAAAGGCTACAGCCTGTGGTTCTATTGGGGGGGATAGCTCCCCCCCATCCTCTACTTAAACTGTCCAGTAACGCCCCCTCTGCTTAGAGCGAGTCGCACTCGCTAGTAGTCCGTGCTGCATGGTCTTTATGGCTGCTCCCTTGCTTGTCCTTGCTTCTCCACTTCTCCCTGCTCTCCCCCATCTGCCTTGCCCATTTGCTGGTTCCCCCTCCCCGCTTTTTTTCACTTTTTGCTCTTCCCTTACCTGACTGGCTCTCCTATATCTTTGGGGTTTACCTCTCCTTTCCCTTCCGAGCGTGAATGCTCGGCCATGCAGCTGTGCGCTCTGTTTCTGCCATTTCATTTGGACCTTCTGCGGTTCCGGGCTGCCTCTGGATTCTGCTTTTGCTCTCTGCTAGGGATGGCTCTGGTTGCTCCCTGATCTCCACCATCTCCTCTACCGGCGTCCGCCAATCAACCCTTTTGGCTGTACTGGGAACGCCGTTCTCCACGTTCCTGCCCTTTCCTTGTGGTGCACCTCCTGACCACCGCCGCCTCCTGGTTCTGGATTCCTGTCTCACTGGTTGGACCTTTCCTCCGCTCATCACCTGGTCTTAGCCGTCTTCAGCTACTTGCTACCACGCCATGCCAGTTGCTCTGTGATGTGGATCTGGGCTCCACATCTCTGCTACACTCCATTTTACTAGGCCAGCCTGCACCGCGAAACAGCATGTCGGTTCCATAGGACTCCTTGCAACGCCAACTACGGCAGCACACAGGCAGCTGCTTCCAGATTTGTTCCTTGCAAGTCCCTGACACGTTCCACGTCTAGGCTGTGCACATTGGTGGCTGCAGTTTGCGGGGGTGGAGAATATCATGTCAAATCTCAGAACTGTATTTGCCACTGCTTAGCACCTGCTACACTATTCTGATATATCTACAGCCAATTCTTGGAGCTTCCTTATCATGGAAGCCTGCTCTGCTGCTGTTTCAGCATCTCTCTCTGGCTCTTTAGAGGACATACAGTACTGCTACTTACTCTCTTCCTAGGATTGCCACTTAGACTTCAGCCTTCTGCTTTCTGTCCATTATAAGATACTCTACTTGCTAGCCTTGTCCTCCTATGCCCTGATACACCTGTATCTGCCTTATGATGTGTACTGGATTTGCCTCCAATGCATTTCTTAGGACACTTCCTTGGAGCATGCCTCAACATCTGGTAGTCCTGGGAGGATTCTTCTTCTATCCAGTTGGACAACGCTTCCTGTCCTCCGTCGCCTCCCATATCTACATCCCACGACTCTGCAGTTCGTAGACATTTGCTAACCAAGCTACTTTATATGTACATCCTATACCTTCCTTGCCTATAGTCATCTCAGATACAGATTACCACCTATCATCCCGACATTCCTCCAAATTCGGCATTGCGTCTTTCTGGGTTCTGCGCCTCCTAGGCAGCTTTCTACACAGCCAACTCCACTTCGAACGTCCTTATAAAGTAAGCTGCATCAGATCTCCTTCCCTACGTTCCATCTGGACTGCTGTCCCTGCCGGACATTCAAAGAGTGTTTCCTCAAAAGTGTGCTCCTCACCCTCCTATTCTGTACTTCGTATTACTGTACACAAACTATCCTTCATGCCTCTTCAGACCTGACCAAACAGGGGCCTACCTGCTGCTCAACACATTCCACCACCTCAGCGACCCATGTAGGGGTCTGCCTTCTCTTCTAGAACCTAAGCAATGGAGTCCCACCATCCTCTCCTGCTTCACCCCACGAGGGGGGCCTGGCTGCTTGGTCAATGCTTTCCATCTCACCTTGGCCGACCCACGTGGGGGTCTTGCCTTCTCTACTGGAACCTAAGCAATGGTGGACCACATGGCTCCCGCCATCCTCCCCTGCTTCACCCCGTGATGGGGCCTGGTTGCTTGCTCAACGCCTTCAATCTCACATCGGCCGACCCACGTGGGGGTCTCGCCTTCTCTACTGGAACTTCAGCAATGGTGGACCATGTGGGGTCCCACTGTCTTCTCCTGCTTTGCCTATGAGGGGGGCCTGGCTGCTTGCTCAACGCTTTCCATTTCACCTTGGCCGACCCACATGGAGGTCTCGCCTTCTCAACTGGAACCTAAGCGATGGTGGACCACGTGGGGTCCCACCATCCTATCCTGCTTCACCCCACAAGGGGGCCTCGCTGCTTGCTCAACGCTTTCCATCTCGCTTCGGCCGACCCACGTGGGGGTCTCGCCTTCTCTATTGGAACCTTCAGTCACTACAGACAGACTACATGGGGGTTTGCCTCCCAGTATTTCAGCATACTAAATTATGATGATAGAGCACCAACGTGGGGGTCTCGCCATCCTGAAACATTCCAGCTTCCAGAGAATCTCCTTGCTCAAACAGCTTTCCATTTTCAAAAAGCAGACCCCAGGGTTTCATCTGACCACCTGATACCTACTCGATCGCTCGAGCATTCGCACACTTCTACTCTGGACCTCAAGGGAGTTATACTCCAACTAGCCTACAGTATCTCAATTCTTGGACTTCTTAGGACAATTCTCCCTCCTAATATGGTACATGATTAACCTACTATTGCACTGGAATCTCACTTCAAGTGAGCCTCCCATTCGCATAGACTCGTACCTTATCACCGTTCCCTGTTTGCATTACTGCAGCCTATTTCACCCTCTAAGATTTCTGCGTCCTCACAATATTTCCGTTGGCAATCATCTCTAACCATGCTGACTGTACATGAACATTAAACTGCTGTTTCGTTCACAGCTCCCTCGATCATGGATTACTTTCGCCCCTTGCTCAGTCATCATTCCTTGCTGGATCTCAATCTGCCGGAACTTCATCTTCAGTGTTGACCTCCTGCTCATCATCAAATTGGACAACAGGACCTAGAATGCTAACTAGGAAGTCTAGCCTTCTTCTGCCTATATACATTTCTGTGTGTAGACAATTGTCTTACCTTCTCGCCGCACTGTACCTAGTTCTGCTCCCCATCTAGGACAACATTTGCTGATCCTACATCTGCTTCCCTCTTGACAGCATCAAAGGACATCTGTTATCTTATGGTTCCCACCTCGATGGCCTACTGCCAGGCCTATAGTTTCAGCTTTATCCTGGGATATCTCTCTAATATTGCTTCACCCCAATAAGGAAGGTCCTACCCTCGCTCAATATATTCCGTTTCACCTTGGCCAGCCTACATGGGGTCCCGCCTTCATACAGTAACCTTACACTAGTGGACCACATGGGGTCCCACCATCTCCCTGGCTTCACCCGCACAGGGCCTGGCTGCCTGCTCATCCGCATTCCGTCACCTCTTGGCCAACCATATGGGTCTCGCTGTTTCTACTGGACCTCAGTCATGGCGGGCCACTTGGGGTCTGCCATGCCCCCAGCTTTGCCCCGCAAAGGGCCTGGCTTCATGCTCAATGCACTCCTATGTCACCCTCAACAGGGCCTATATTACTTGCTCTACACATTCCTGCTTCGCCCCACAAGGAGGCCTGGAGGTTTCTATCCGCTTCGCCCGCAAAAGGCCTGGATTCATGCTCAACACACTCCTACTTTGCCCTCTATGGGGCCTATGTTGCTTGCTCTACACATTCCTGCTTCGCCCCGCAAAGGGAGGCCTGGAGGTTTCTATCTGCTTCACCCACAAAGGGCCTGGCTGCCTGCTCACTGCATCTTTGCTTCGCCTCACAAGGAGCCTGGCACCTTTTCTACTGGAACTATGCATACTGGATCACGTGGAATCCACCATTCTCTCCTACTATGCCCCGCAAAGGAGGACTAGCTGTTTGCTCACCGTAATTCAGTACATCTTTGGAATGGACTTCTTCTTTGCACTCCAGGATTGCCCATCGACCAGTTCAACATTCTCGCCCTTACAAGATGTGATTTTGCGAACAGCTGTTGGCAGAGCTGCCTGATATGTAAACTCCTCACCTTCTACACCTATAGACATAATGGACTGTGATTTGCTAACATGATATGCTATCATCTCTCCATGGTGGACACGCATTCGTCAGTACCTCTTCTTCCAGAATACTTGCTTGCAATCAAACTCAAGATCTGTTCTTCAGTCAAACTCAGGATCTGGTTAGAAGGCATGGGACAGACGTAAGGCAATTATAGTGGGGGGTGGCAGGAAGTAGGCTGTTGGTTAACTAAAATCTGCAGCTTATCCAGTAGGTAGGGAAATAGGCAGACTGGGTGGGACAAGTGGTCCTTATCTGCCGTCAAAGTCTATGTTTCTGTGTTTCTATGTTTCGAACTTATTAATACTTGCTTACCTTAGGATTACTCTCCTTTAGTATGCCCAGAGGATGGGCAGGTCAATAGCCATGGGTCCTCGGAGGTTCCCCCTAAGGGTTTTTTTCCTCTCCTTCATGCTACTGGCCATACTCTCCGGAGTTGGAGGAGATAATCACATTGGTTATTACATTTCTTTTGGGCCTTCAATCTTACACTTAACTAGCATCCCACCAAGCTGGCCCGGTAGCGCTGAGGCGCTGACGCCACACCTCTCGCTACGCCGGCGACCCAGGTTCGGGAATGAGCCCAGGTCGTCGGGAGTCGGCAGTGGAGGACTGGGATTGAGCATCCGTAGACTGCTCTCCTGGTCCTGGGGTGGGTTGGGGACTCTTGCCGCGCTGTAGCAGCCCCTGGGGACGCTCAGGGGCACTACTTGAGCAGGGGATATCGGAGGGGGAATGTGGCGGAAGTCGGCCACGTTCTGGGGACCAATCAGGAGAGAAAATGGCTGGGCACAACCGTGCAGCTTGATGGCCACGCTCCAAGCCGCCTGGAGGACTTTGGCGGAGTCCTGTTGGGGAGGGTCCGGGGCTATCCTGGCTGGCTGAGGCTGAGGGGGGCCCTCCAGTGGGATGGCAAGATGGCCGTCCCGGATCCTCCTGGATGCAGTTTGAGCTACCCAGTTCTCCGGGCAGGCGGAGCCGGTGGCTGGATGCCCCAAGCCGGAGTACGCCACAGCGGGGCGACAAACTGTTAAATGATGAAAAAAAAACTAGCATCCCACCAAAGGTGGGATACAGAGAAAGGCCAAAAAATCAAGTTCTAACAACAAGTATATCTCATTCAGTTCAAACGTATCTAAGTACCAATCATATCTCATCCAGTTCCTATGTACTACAAGCACTGATCTATGTTCCTATTTAGTGCTAACGTATCTAAGCACTAACCATATCTCATCCAGTTCCTACATACTACAAGCTTGGTCCTACGTACCAATCCAGCTCTAATGTATCTAAGCACCAACCATATCTCATCCAGCTCTTACGTATCACAAGCACTAAGCTATATACCACACAGAACAAGCATGTGGCGCATCCATTCAGCATCGGAAGCAAGGGACCTTGAGAAACCAACTGCAATAAGGGCTGGTTCACATGGAAGTCATATGCAAACCTGGACGAGGATTTTGCATGGGGCATAGAACAACCTTGTCCTTGTGGTAAACCCAGTCATGCCTCAGGGGCATTTGAGGCAAGAGGCTCAGCCGAGTTCCTTCAACCATGCAAAAAGGGATAACCAGCGTAACACACACTTTGGAGTGGCTTATTATGATTATAAAATGGAACCTGTAAAATTATAACTAGACTGTTCTATGTTTTTCTTTAGTTTCTGACCATGATTTTGTACTGAGATAACATCATGTCACTAACTTCCTTTAGACCAATCAGCTTGCTGGATTTTTCCATCCATTTTATAATTCTCTATTGTTCTCCCTACTCTTTGACCTCCCTCCACCAGTGGCATTGTGCTGGTCCATCAGGGTCAGCCCTCATGCACACAGTTGTCCCCTAATGGAGAAGCAAGTTCCCAGACCCATCATCAGGGTCGCTGTGCCAGCGAATCTAATTGCCAACCCTCCCTAGCTGGGATGTACCACATGGCAACACTCTTCTCAATCTGCCCACCCAGCTACCAGCGCCCAAGACCACTTGGAAACTTGGGTCGCCCGCATAGAAGTAGGACACATTTCCAGAGAGATCAGTGTTTGGAAGTTAATATGAATATACTTGGTAAAATACCCTTTCCTTTAGAAATGTTAACCCTTTTTGACTCCCACGCCTGTAAATTTAGAGGTCACCTAATTTTTTTTCCATTATGAGAGTCAAATATTTCCTTCACCTTATTTTGAAAGTTTTTACCATACTTTTAGAAATCAAATGTAGCCAAAATGGGGTTAACTGAAGCACTGACTTCATCTTTAAAATGCACTGAGACAGATGCAGAGTATAGACTTCATTTGACACTATATCTGACTTTTTTTAAAACTTTTTATTTATAAGTTTCAGCAAAAAAAACTTACAATAAAAAAACACATGAAGGGATGTATTAATAAATCCCACAATACAGTTCTCTTACAAAGGTAAAATGTGACACCCTCCCTCGAGATACAACACTGGGGGTAAGTACCCATAAAATATGCACGTCGTATATTACCCCAACTGCTTATTACAGCACAGAGTGATTATTGGGACTTCAATAGTACGTTTAAAATAAAAGAAATCCCTATTCTTGCCATAGTGGCTGTATGCCTTCAAGAGACCCACATGCCAGAAAACAGGAGATAAGCATTTTGAGAACTATCTTCCTGAAGATGAACCTAGGATTTGAAGTAAAAATAACTAACTATATGTAACTGCATGAGAAGGTTTATAACACAAACCCACAATATCAAAATCTGGAATCACTCAGAAATTGCATAGACTTTATACAATCACAAACATTTGAATCCCCCCTTCCAGATAGCCATTACATCATGATATGACCCATCAAATATACCGTAATATATACCGCATTAGATCAGAGCAATTAATAAAGGTCAACATTAATCCCCTACACTGGGCCACAGCGACTCTCTCCTGAAGTCCAGAAAGGGTGGAACTTGGTTCAGACTGGCACACAGGAATTAAATGCCATCAAGCAGGAGTATAACTATGTTTATAATGTTCATTTAGCCCCACTAGGGCGAAGACCCCATGCACATACAGTACTGAAATAAGCCAAGGTCCTGTATAATGCCAAGACAGTCACTCTCCTCCCTCATCCTCATCTTCCAATGAGGCTCCCTTGGACCTGGCCAGTTCAGCTTCAGTTTGTTGTTGTAACTTGCTAGCCTTTGATGGGTCATTAAACAAATAAGTATGGCTATTCCAGAGAATTTTTAACTTTGCTGGAATAAGGAGTTGGTGCTGAATTTTAAGGGAGCACAACGAGGACCATATCCTGTCACAGGCTTTTCTCTGTTGGCACGCAGTGTAAGATAAATCACAAAACAACTAAATTTCTGCATCACAATAACTGAATTGTCTCTTTCTTTTAGCTAACGCTAAAATCCTATCGCAGACTCTGAATCCATTACAGATCACAAGCAGGGTCTTGGGTCCCGATCCTCCTGATGTTGCTCTTTGAGGTGCAATTCTGTAGGCTTTCTCCAGGGCTAGGGCTGGATCCTCCTCCGACATTCCCAGTATTTGTGGCAGCACTGACTGAATAAAGTGCACAGGGTCATCTCCCTCAGCCTGTTCAGAAAGCCTGGCCACGTGGATGTTGTGCTCCCTAACTTGATTCTCCACATTTTCCAGGTGTTGTCTAAGTAGGGCATTTTCTTTAATCAATTTAGTGGAGGCATCCATTGCTTTTACAGACGCACCTTCTGCTCTCTGCACACTGTGTTCTAGTCCATCCACGTGGGTTTCTAAAGTGCTGGCCCATGGGGTCAGTGCATATAATTTCCTGTCTTTACCTGTATGGTCTTCACTAACTGTGCTAGGGTCGACTTCACCATGTATTGCATAGAGGACAGTAGGAAGCTGAGGGAGAGCATAAGAGTGAAGCAAGGTGGGAGGGAAGGAAACCAAACCAGAATTTGGATATAAAGGAGGCACAGTAGGAAAGGTGCCTGGCATCAAGAGAGGGAGTGAAAGAGCAGAGTAGAGAGACCAGTGGTGGGTACACGGGGTAACAATCTAAAGAAAAATGACAAAAAAGAGTTGACGAGGGGGTCCAGTCTGGCAAGGGAAGATTTGGGAGCTCCACAGTAGACTATGTCATCATAATCAAAAATAGGGAGAATCATCTTTAAAACAATTTCACTGCAGAAAGGAAGCGGGACACTCGCTTGGGTCCTGTAGAGTACACCAAGCTTGGGGTGAAGTTTTTGGTGTATGGCATCAATCTGAACCAACAAATCAAGATTTATTTATTTATTTATTTATTATTTATTTGGCTTTTGTTTACCGGGTAAGTACACTAGACAAGTATTATGCCTATTTTCAGGAACGACCCGGGAGAATACAACATGAGGAACAACAGTCAAGGAGACATGGCAAAGAGAGTACAAGATGACGGTCAAGCCAGACCCCAATCTAAGAGGATACATCCTCAATAATAGCACCATCAAGGGTGTGAAAAGAAGGGAGAGGGGTGAGTCTAGAAAGCCTCTGATGGGTGCCAAAAGTCATGGAGACTGTTTTTTCGGCATTGAGGGATAGACGGTTAGACATGAACTAGCGATGAATATTGTTGAAATCCAGCTGAAGCTGGGAGGTAAGATCATTTGAAGAGGAGTCTGATGCAAAAATAACTGTCATCCATGTTCATATGAATGGACACAGGGAAACAGACAGAGGGGAGGTAATTTAAGAATATGGAAAAGAGAATAGGACCCAGGACAGACCCTTGAGGGACACCTGAGCAGACCTGGAGTGGTGATGAAGTGTAGCTACCTATCTGGACAGCTTGAGACCTACCCCCCAGGTAAGCATGAAACCAGCTAATTGCAGAGTCCGAAAGAACTGTTGCCTTTAGCTTGTCCAGAAGAAGGGGATCTGCCTCTGTGTCAAAAGCTTTATCAAGCTCAACAAAGATGGCAGACATGATCAGACCCTGATCCATACCAGTGAGGATGGAGTCAGTGAGCCACAGGAGGGAAGTGGAGGCGGAATGGGATTTTCTAAAACCAGACTGAAAGGGGGTGAAGAAGGAAGAGTCAAAGAAGGTTGAGAGTTGCTATAGTACAAGCTGCTCCTGTAACTTAGCTAGGGTAGGAAGGAGGGCGACAGGACGATAGCTACCAGGAGAGGAGGAATCACCACCTCTACGAATAAGAATGACAGTAGCCTGCTTCCAGGTATTGGGAACAGTAGCAGAGGAAAAAGAAAGGTTGATAAGAAGGGTAATAGGCAGTGCAATAGCAGGGGCTGAGAGAAGTAGAAGTTTGGGATCAAGGCCATCAGGGTTACCACATGTGTGAGGATTAAGAGCAAGCAAGGACTTAAGGGAAGCAGAGGTGGTGGTAAAAGAGAAGGAAAAAATTACTTAACTCATTTATTTCCAGTGGCCATTTTGAATTGGATCCAGCAATAGATGGTTCCAACGCCATATGGCATCTATGGGAACAAAGGAGTTAAAGAAGGAGACAGTAGAGAGAGAAGAAAGGGGGAGGAGAAGGAAGGGATGAGAGAGAGGGCACAGGTAGTAAAGGAGGAGTTAAAGGAAGAGGTAACAAAGGAAAGGTCAGAAATGAGGAAGGCATTAACCCTAAGAACAGGAGAGGGAGACTGGGTTGGTGGGGAGATCAGGGAACAGATAACCTTCCAGAATTCAGAGGGGTGATTAATATTGTTCTGGACTGTGGATGCAAAATTCTCAGACTTTGCAAGTCTTATGGCTCTGGTACAGGTGTTGCAAATGTTACGACAGTTTGCCAAAGAAGCCGGAGAGCCTGTGATCTTAAAATAATGCTAGGCAAGGTCTCTAGTATGGAGGAAAGTCATAACTTCAGCTGTAATCCAGGGAAGATGACATCCCCAAACTTTGTTTTTTCTGAGGGAATCATAACAATCCCATATAGCCATAAATTTGGATTGAGAGTATTGCAGGGAAAATGTATATTATTGGCTGCTGAGATTGGGGACCAGTCAGTTGTCTCTAGGTCAGACAGGAGAAAGGACAAGTCCAGAGACCTAAAGGACCTAAGATGAATAAATTTAGGTGGGGCCTTAGGATGATGCATCTTGCGCACACAGTAAACCATATGACAGTCACTGAGGGCATCAGGAAGGATTCCTGCATTCACACTACGATGAGGATGAGAAAAAAGGACACAATCTAACAATGAATGATGTAAAGATTTAAAGTTTAGGCGAGTAGGTTCAGAGATCAATTGAGTCAAATGTAGTGACTTAACATTTTGAACAATTTTATTTGTATTGGGAGAGAGTCAATTTATATTTAAGTCACTGAGAATATAAAGGTCACTGATGCAAAAGTTTGAAAGTTATAGCGGAAAAAGGATCAGTAAATGAAGCAAAGCACCAAACAGCTTCATAGTAAAGCCAAGGAGCAGGAAGAATTCGACATCAAGTATGCCAGAGGAAATGGAGAAGAGAGGGAAGAGAGGAAGAGGGGAGAGTAGGGAATGAGGAGGGGAAATGACTAAAATAGGGGATGAGAAGGCAAAAGATTGTTGAAAAGAGATGAAAGGAGAGAGAATGGTAAGAAACACCAGAAAAGTTAACACCATAGTGGAGAAAGAAAAAGTGCAAAAATAAATTGTACAAATAGGCAGCAAGTAAAATGGAGAGAGACAAAACAGGTAGCAAAGAACAAACAGGGGGATGACACCAGATGGGCTTTACAGACTGTGAAATAAATGGAGGTAGAAAAATAAATTTGTGAAATACAGGGAAAGCAAATAAAACAGAATAAAAAATATAAGTTTTGCAGTTCGGCAGGCACAGACAGCCTCAAGGGATAACCTACTGAGGCCCTCAACTGCAGCAGTTACATATTAGAATAGTTTGGGGGGGTTAAAATTCAAACAAAAACACATGACAAGGGGATGGAATTAAATTAGAGTAGAAAATAAGAAAACTAACTAGGTAAAGGTATAACAATCAAGAAATTGGTAAAACCTAATAGACTGTCTGAAGGATTTGCAATTTAAATAACATAACCACTTAAACTAAGTTACACTTCACAGACTAAAAGCAGTATAGACACAGTACCTCAACTAATTACCTAGAAAATATTCTAATGTGATAACACAGATTTAAGGCTCACAAGAGCTGCATACAAAAAAGAGAGTAGTCTGTAACAGAATAAAACACTTGCAAATTTAGCAGACAGACAGGGGTACACGGCTGAACCTCAGTGGAGCAGCATGGACGGCAGAACGGCTGCATCACAGCTGACTCGAGGCAGACTCCATGATGCCCTTACACTACGACCCTTAAGTAAACAGACTGCAGTGGAGGACTGCTAGGCCCAAGCCCTGAAATAGTGGAAGATAAGCCCCGTCCACTTCATGGACTGACTCCTGGTAGGAGCTCAGGCAGGGGGCAGAGAACGGGAGACAAACACCTGCTTCTAGCAGGCAAAGTCAGCCACACAGTTCAAAGTCCCAGCAAAAAGTCCCAAAACAAGAAGAGTCCAGCTGGCTCACAGCTCCAGTAGTCCCTCCAACAGCTAATCAGAATCCAGGAATGCTGCAGCAGTGATTTAAATGCTGTGCTTCAGATGCAAGCGCCCAACAACTTCATGGACTGACTCCCAGTAGGAACTCAGGCAGGGGGCAGACAACGGGGGTATACTGTTAGAATGGTGACTGCATTTTGTACCTGCAAGAAGGGCGATGATGACAAGGGCAATACTGATTTTAGATTGCCCCTCAGTCATGCCGCCTTTGCACCCACACAATTTCTACCCTCAGGTATGCCTAATCCAGAGGAGGTTATATTTAGTTGTGAGGTAGCGCAAAGCCCCACACAAAACATTACTATTTTCTGGGATGGGGCTTTGGTGCTCTCCGTCCTGGGAGCCGCAATGCCTGGCACAGAAATGCCCGGCAGTGCACTGCCTGCGCCGATACTGGTGTTGCACCGATACGGGTGAACTGAGAACGGGAGACAACACACCTGCTTCTAGCAGGCAAAGTCAGCCACACAGTCCAAAGTCCCAGTACAAATCTCACAAAACAAGAAGAGCCAACAAGAATATGTCAACCTGATGAACAGGATAACAATAACTCCCAGTGCATTGAGTTTTTGTCTCCATCCATGAAGGCATGATGGTGTGGCACCACATTCTGAAGGACAGCATCTCATGTCTGGGTGCCAGGAGGTTTTCATAGGGTATGCTGTTTTCGTGTATGATAAAACATGACAGCATTATTAGCCAATTGGAATACTTTATTTCCAAACGTTCCAGGCACTATTATATATGTAAATGGTGTCTCTGAGATGTCTCTTGTCTAATCAAGAGTGTCATCGAAAGACATCTTTGCATTCGAGAACTACAAAGTGAAATTGAGATGTTCTGGAATGCAAAGATGTCTCGGGATGACACTCTTGATTAACCAAGGGACATCTAAAGCGATCCCGCTTAAACTTTATTAAGAATTTCTTTTTTATCTCCCATAGTATGAGCCTCTCTCCTGCAAGACATTTAAATTGCTTACTGGACTGTCTGAAGCATCTGAGGCAGAGCGGCTTTTTTCCCCCAATCAAGATTGCTCAAAAGATAGTTGAAGACAACATGCTCAGTAGTTTAGCTTCCCAGCTTCTAACTAGTGTCCTGATTTTACTTTTAATTATGCCAGCTTGAACTGGGGAAAAAAACTTTGAGACCATGGCATACAGGAATAGTAACTGGATACTACTTCCTGCACTCCTCACTTCCGTAACCCATTCAAAACAGTGTCAGTTTCCCATGATGTGCTACGATTTGTTGACACAGCGCCAGTCTCTGGAGAACCTGATTTTTGTTGGTTGACCTCGCTGCCAATCACCGCCTCTCTTAATCTGTGTTAGAAGCAAACAGATGCTGACAGTCTAATAAAAAGATATAATGCTTAAAATATAGGTTACCAAAAGCAAGAACGTTTATGTATAGAAAAAAGTTCAAAGCTGTATTTACCTCTTTTTTTATTGTATGGTGGCTGGGATTGATCTCTACTGTGAATAGGGCATGTACTCATTTATATGATGATCAAGGCTTGTGTAACTGGAGCTTGTTTTACCTTTTTGATGTTGTTTTGCGCATGCACAAGCAACATCTTGCGGTAGTACTAGCACAGTGAGAGGTGTGTCAGTGTTGGCGAATACAGGGCATGCTTTAGTAGGTGCGGCCCTCATTCCCCAATTAGCCAGCATGCTAGCACTGACACAAGAATTATGTAAAGTGCCACCAATTTGAAAGAAATGTGTTACCGCAATCAGAGACAAGCTCGTCATGCAGCGGCAGAGATGACACACCTCCTCTACATGCCTTTCCTGATGAAACATTTCAACAAACAACACAATCCCCAAACAAAGCCGACATCGGGGGTACTTTCCCAGTGTCAGCATGTTCCCCACCTCCCCACACTGTGTGGCACACTGGGAGCCCACCCCAGTGTGCCACCGCTCACACAAAGCCAACCGTGTCGGCACCGAGATATCCAGGTCTGGTTTTGTCCCCCACATTGTGTGGCACACTGGGAGCCCACCCCAGTGTGCCGCCACTCACACAAAGCTGACCGTGTCGACGCCAGATGTCCGGGTATTTTTTTTTTTACCTGAAAAAAAAAGAAAAAATGGTCCTCGTTGTCTGCGGCACCCCCCTCCCCAACCCGCACCCACCCTCTCGCACCCACCTCTCACCCCCACCCCTCACCCCATACTACCCTCCAGAGTTCCGGTGCTGCGTATCTTCTGTGGCTCGGGAACACGTCTGGACTCTTCAACGCCGAACTGCAAAATGAAGAAATGCCAGTATGCTGTATAATGGCATCAGTGGGGGGGGGGGGGTTAACTTAGGTGGCTATCTCCGCCATTTATTTTTTATTTTGGCTCCAAATTTTCAACATGGGGTTGTTGGGACCCCGTCTCATGAACACATGCATTGTCATCTCGTTATCCAGTCCTGAAAGGTGATTTTGCGGTCACTGCACGGAATCACCTTTCGGGACTGATTAACGAAACAACAGTGCGACTGTTCATGAGGTGGGGTCCCAAAAAGCCTATGTTGCAAATCTGGTGAAAAAAATTCCCAAAAATAACTGTGTTACGAGTGTGCGTTACGCAGTTTCCCCAAGCACGCCAGAATTTCGATAATTTTTAATATTTCCACTCCAGATTTTCAATATTGCCATTTTTTCACACCTCCTTATGAACAGTATAGCTGTCATTTTTCACATCCTGCCCGAAATGTGCTTTCGCACCTGTGGCACCAAATGGTGCAGTCGCTGTGCAAAATCACCTTTCGGCTAACGAACTAATAGTGCCACTGTTCATGCGGTGAGGTCACAAAAAGCCCATGCTGAAAATCTGGAGTGAAAATACCAACAAATGCCCAGGGCGTTAGGGTTTCCAGCCGTAACGCCCCACCCTGTAGAGACTGACAGGCATCAGGGGTGTGACTTGGGATTGTCGGCTGTAATGCTCATGACATTCACCCCCACCCTGCAGCCAGTGACAGGCACCGAGGTGTGCTTTGGACTCTTTGGCCCCAAAGTGTACCCCATTCTCCTATACTGCACCCATCTCAGTATATTTCCTTATGGTATGGGGTGCGCGTGAGGCCCGAAGACCCCAAGGCACACCACAACACTTGTTGGTGTCTGCAGGGTAGGGTGAGATGAAATGGTGTGAGTGTTATGGCTGATGACCCAAAAGCACACCCCAATGCCTGTCAGTCTCTGCAGGGTGGTGGTGGGGTTGGCGTCAGGTCAATACTTCACTGCCATTCCTATTATGCATCTCCCTAACTCCTGCACTACCAATGCCAATGCCAGCAAGACAACATTCGGCATTGACAAATGCTTGTTTCTTTTCACAGCTGCTTTTTTGAATGATACTGATTTCACGGATTGGTTGATAGAGTTGTTGATGCCAATTTAAAAAAAAACAACCCAAAAAAAAACAACGTGGAATGCTACAGGTAAGCATGAAGACCTCTGCACAGTATAAGAGGTTTTCAAGCGCTGCATCCTTGTACATTCACTTAAATGGCATTTAAAAATAAACACTTTATAGTAACTATAAGACGGTGACTCATGCTAACAGTTGTAAAATTCTGAAGGTCTGCGTTCAGTTGGCATAGTCTATTTACCACACAGGGGTTTCTCTATTATTCTACAGAGTAAGGCATTTTGATTTTAAATTCAAGTTCTATTTTTCAAAAATAGAAATGTTCAACATGATTTATAATAATTATGTATGTGCAGTTCCTGTGTCTCTTATGCTTATAAGTGTTTCTTCTCAAGTCCTTCGTGTACCAAAACTACCCTTCCTCACTTCGCAGTTCTCTCACGCAAAAAACTTGAGAATGCCCCCGTATAACTATAACAGACACAGTAACTGTATATCAACATTCAGAAGACGGACCCTTGACCTCAAAGGCAAACACAGCACTGGAGAAGTTCTCTAAACAGTGATGAATTCTGGGGACCCAGGAGAATAGCAAACCTTGATTGGCCTCTGGTTACCAGGGATGATACCAGATAAAGGCAACTATACAGTCGTTGTAGCACAGGAATCACCTAGCCACCCTGCATTCCTTCAGATGGAGCAGCCGGGCTGGGGCACAGTTTCCTTCCTAATGACCCCCCCTTTCTTTTTTTGTTTACAGTAATGCTTTTCATGTACAACAACAGAGATTACGCATATCACAAAACTTTGGCTTACAACACAGCACTGCACCAACTCTGATCAACTTTTTGCTCCCCTAAATTGTCATCAAAATGATTTCATTAGTTCATAACTGTGTTGAATTCTTTTTTCTTCTAAAATCAGCTTGATCCTTTCGTTATAGTTTGTAGTGCAATCTCTTAAAGTCATTTTGCTTTCCCAACTTTCAGTAATTCAGTAACTCAAGCATAATATTTTAAGAAACTATAAATCTCAGGTCTTGCAGAATTTCCCCTCCCGCCATGCCTTCTGAACAGAATTTGTTCTTACTGTGCATTATACTGATCACCTATGGGCACTTTTGGCCTACTGGTTACAAACTGAAGCTGTGATTAATACCGTATCCTGCATGAAATGTATTATAAATGTAACCCTTTACTTGCTGCACCGAATAAATGTAATATTTTAACTTGCTTGTTTTCCTTCAGTGACACGTAGTTGAATCTTGTTATCTGGAAATTGTTCTACTGTAGACAATTACACAAGGCCCTGATGAAGGTTACCTGTGCTGTCCCAGGTTGTCTGTAAACCAGCATCGGCTGCTCACTACAATCAAAACTCACGTTTGTGTTGCTGTCATATCTTGCGTTCACAAATAAACTGAAACTGGAACCTTACAAATGTTCCCACCTCAACCTTCCCAGTTTGGTAAGAGGAAGGCTGTGCTGGACAGTGTCTCTTGTTTTAGAACATTGAGGGGTGGGCCGACTCAGTGGTAGCATGGCGGGCTGAGCTGCTGATCACCTTACCACCTGCCACAGCAGGGTCCTGGGTTCGGGAATGGCCCAGGGTCACTCGAGGGGGCAGTCGGGTGAGGAAGGACTGAGCGTCCAGAGACAGCACTCCTGCCATTGGGAGGGGGGATCCTGTGTCTTGCCACCTGACTGCCACATGGCTGAGGCTGGGTGGCAGCAGCCAGACAAGGGTGGAGTATCGGTGGATGTGGCACACATGTGCGCCACTGTGTACAGACATGTGCATGCAACATTGCATGCTGATGTCCTGGGAAGAAAACCAGCAGGAGGAATAAATCTCAGATCACTCAGCGCACATGCAGGCCCTGCACAATCCTAAGTGGCAGGCCACCTGCCAAACATGACTCTGAGTAAGTGGTGGATAACCAGTAAATATGCTGGATGAGTCTGTGACGGGGGTGGGGGGAACCGCCCAGATTGGGGACTGAGGCACACAACGTCTTGGAAAAAAAAAACAGGTGACACAGATGAGGGAGGAGGGGTAGATGGGGTGCTGTTGGTCGGGGGAAATGGAGAAATACTTAAGTGTGGTAGTGATGGCGGAAGCGGAAGAGGATGGGATGGGTGCTAGTGGGTGGGGGAATTAAATATTTTTGAAACCAGAGTTTGGTATTTGGTGTTGGAATTGAAGAACGGGCACTGGGGTTGGGGTCCTGGTGGCAGCATATTTTCTAAACACCAGGGCAAGGGTAGGGGACCATACTGGACATTAAGGACTAAAGGGTTTGGGGAAGGGTGAAGGATTATGGCTACTACAAGACACCACATATGCTTGGCATGAGGTCAGATTTGGGAGGTGGTACCACTGGACTCCAGGGATGCTTGGCTTGAGGAGGGTTGAGTGTTTGGGGGCGCCACTATATGCCAGTGATGCTCATCATGAGATTGGGTGCGTCATTGGATGCAAGGGTGCAGGAAGGAGTGTCACTGTACTCTGTAGACAGCGTGCTATTAAAACTACTGACAATGCCAGATGGAGAGTGGCACTGTCAAAACAAAGTGCTGTGTATCTGTTTTTACAGTTTTTTTTTTTAAAGGAAAGGAATTTCACTGCAAAAAATGCATTTGGGCATCAGTTAGAGTTGAAGCACAAAGCCTTAAAAGTTCAGAAATGTGATGTTGGGGTAAAGAAGACGACTGCTGAGCCTTGGCGAATCTCTGGCATGATGTTTCTTAGGGTTTGAATAATCACACAATTCAGCATTGGTGTTACCCAACCCTACCTTGGGCACCCTCGCTCCAAACACTGATGTGTGAGTATTTTTCAGTGCCTGGAAAGACAGTGACAAAGTTATGGTAACGCCAACGCAGCCTTGCGCAATAATTTAAACTGAGTAATGTTACGCCAGACATTCACCAAGGCTTAGGGGACTTCATTTTCACCCTAACATGCTATTTCCCTACTTCTGAGGTTTTGTGCTTCAAACCTAATTAATGCTTAACCATTGTATTTTGCAATAATATATCTCTTTTTTTATTCTGTGTTTATGCCCCCCTCTATGCAGCTGCCTCCATTCTACCTCCAGGTCCCCAAGGTGCCTGGCTCTGCCTATACCCAGATCCCTTTCAGCATCTATGAGACCTTCACCCTACCCCTCCCCTCCAGTGGAGAAGGAGTGGGAATGCCTCCTCCTGCCTGAACGTCATCCTAGTCAGGCAGACACTGAGGGTTTCCAGGTGTGGTCTGTTATCAGTCCACCAGGGCCATCGTCGACATCAACAGTGGAGTTTTTTCCTTGTTGCTCCCTCTCCCCAGAGACACGGGCATGTGTGAGAGGTCCAAGCAGAGTATGCACACTAGTGCGTGCTGCAACTCCAGACCTCGGTCTGCATCTCGCCTCCCACAGCATCCTCAATTGCACTGCCACCTGTGGTCACCCAGGCAGCAGCGTTGCAGCAAGGATGGTATCTCAACCACCCACCCCGGAGGAGAAGAACATCCACTGGGATGCTCGATCCTCCTCCCACTGACCAACCCCATTGACCCAAGCTCATTCCTGAACTTGGGTTGATGGCATTGTTAGCAATAGTGCTACCGCTGCACTGGTGGGCTGGCTAACAGTATGTCTCTTTTCACGCATGTAGACATATACTGTACATTCATACATTGTACATATATACACATACACACATGCACAGACACCATAGAAATGTGTGCATATTCAAGTTTCTCAGAGTATTTTCATTAATGATCATAGGGTACTTCCTGGTACAATCTCTGATATCATTTAAAAAAGTAAAATTCTAAAAACAGGGCTTCCAGAACTGGATCCCATGTTTTCCTGTTTGTTCTCCGTTGCGATCCCAGTTTTTTGTTTTGTATTTTTCATGGAAAGCTGCGCTTGGTACAGTGTTGCAAATAAATAGTATTATTTATTTATTTAAGCGTTTTGCCAGGAAGGCATACTGAGTGGTGACTGCTCAATTCCAGATGCGCCCTGGGGGGGAAGGGTAAGAAGCAAAAGAAATAGAGACACATGCAAATGTACATGATATACAGAATAGTAACTAGAAACAAATGCAGTATAAGCCATTATATACAGGAAATAAGCAGTATAAAACCAATACATACAGACAGCTGTGTAATCCAATATATACAGATACAAATATTCACATAACTGCGAATCATCCCATCATACTGGGAGTTGAAGACTTAGCGACTGCAATGCAGGACACTTGCTGCAGCTTAGTATGATATGTGTACAATAAATAGCATATAGCACAAGTCAGCACATTAGATTAACAGTCTGCAGTTGCTTTGGGGAGGGATGTCTGACAGCACACATCTTACAAACGCTGCTGCTGCAGTGCATCCTTTACTTCAATGCCCCTCGAATGGTTGCAACTGTTGAGCATCCTTGTAAGTCCTGCTTTATGACTGATAACAGGGCACTGCTACCTCTGTAATGCTTGTAAAACTGTACAGTACCTTACTCATCCACTCAAACTGCTTCACATCGTATCGCACCTTTACCTTGTTCATCCACCCCAGGATGCGTACTGTAGCTGTAAACAGGTCGTGTGGCCTAGCACATAGTACCTTCCTGGGTAACCAACAAATTAATAAATTCTAAAAAAAAAAAAAAATGCAGCAACATCATCCACATGGCAATACTGTTCCATGGTAAATGGCAGCTTGTAGAAGTGGACTCTTCTGTCTACGAATTGACAATCAGAAAAAAACTGCCGCTTTTAATATCTGCAGGGTTTCCCAATCATAAATGGGCATGATGGCCTTCCCCCCCATCACATCAAGTGAGCCAGTGTCAGTCCATAAACAGCTCACCTTGACACTGGTCACGTTAATCACACTCACATGAAGAGAGCAGCAAAAGGTTCAGCCTGATACCAAACACAGACTGCTACAAGCTTAAACGCATCTTCAGTGTGGAGGAATGACAAAAATGCTTGGAAGATTACGAAAAATATCCTTTTCAAAATACACAAACTAGATCTTGATCAGGATAGTATTTGAAACCAATCAACTTAAGATTTTTTTCCCCCAAATGATTAACGAGTTCTGAAACAGAAAACACAAAGCTTGCAGAACTTCTGCCTCTCAACTCTAATTACATTATTTGTAACACTTACCCTTTCTGCCTCACTACAGATGAGAGAGCCGGAGGACAACGTAATCAAATATTTTTTCAAGGCTTCTTTCCTGGTTCACCTTCTTTCCATCTCCCTGCAGTGTGGCTCAGAAAACACAAAAGGTAACACGACCTAATAACTTGCTGCAGCCCATCAAGATAACAGACACTCATTCACACACACTCACACACACCTACTGTACACATCGGCAAAAGCAGAGCAAACTAACTCCCGCTGAACTGTGGTTCTTCTGTCAGGCTAAGTGCAAGTAGGCAGGGCCAAGGCATTTTCTTTCCCTCCCCTCCCTCCTCCCACTCAGGTAAACAGCTCCAGTTGTCAGGTCCACACTTCCACCTAGCTGGCCTGAGGCATTCCTTCTTCAACTTGCTTGCTCATTGTTTCAGCAGCCAGCCTGGGAGTGGTTTGCCAAGCCCAACACCTGGAACGGATTCCTACATCAGTTCAAAACAGGGATTTCATCATGACACATCAGCTGCTCCCGGTCTCGCTGTACTGATCCTGCCCTCCTCATCACTCAGTCACTAGAGTCAGAGCACTCAGAGGCTGTGTGATACCGCAGGGTGAAGCACACATTCTTGCCTACCTTGCTATAGGGCAAGTATTTAAAAAACAAACAAACATGAAGAATTCCCGCAATAGATTTTGGTCACGGCTTGCTATACTGGATTTGGTTCAGGGGATTATCATGTAGAAGCCTGCACAGCGTTTCATCATTGGCCAGAACCACACATCTACACGACCTGCCTTGTAGAGCATATACTTGAGGCTCTGTTTCATTTCTCCCCACTGACACCTGGTAACTTTGTGCCCTGTATGACATACAAATGGTCTGAGCCACTGTATGACACAATAAGCACACACCTCTCTTTCTCACTCTCTTTCTCTCTCTCTCTCTTTTAACTCTTTAGGTTCTAGTGGACACTCCATCAGTAACTCATTCCACTTTCACCTGTCTTCAACTCTTACTATGCAGGAACTTCTGCAGGGAGACGAAGAGGCTGGGGCAGCTAGGAACTCTCCTTATAACTAACTTTGCTTGACCAGAAGCAGTAAGTCATGTAGGTCCCACTCCCCACAATAAATCAATTCTTGCTCTTTTGGATCACAAGTGTTTGCTTTACTTGTTTAATTTCTCTTGTCTCCTTCAAGATTTTTCACTCTTTACTATCAAAGGTGCGGAATCGAATGGAACGGGGCACTAGGCTAGCCTCACCACTTTCATAAGTGGCAGGGCCTGGCTCTATCAGTTTTTGCAGTCATGGTAATTTATCACTAGGGAGGACTGTGCCTTTAAAATGTAATGGTTGCAGTAAGCACTGTTGCTTTAATCACTCCCTTAGTGGCTTGCAGGGTCAGGGTGTTGGCAGAATTTTGGAATGAAGGCCTGAGTAGTGTTGATGGGGGGAGTAATCAAATTTTAAAAATGAAAAGGAAGGGCCAGGCCTTCAGGTGGGTATCACAGAACTAGGCACTGGAAGCTGCTGTCAGTTGGTGCGGGGTTACTCCACAGATTATAAATCTGAATGACAAAAACTTATTCTGTGGGTGAATGCATTCAACGGGGGTGGGGGTGGGGGTGAGGGAATTACTCTTACATCTTTGGCCCTACCACTTTTCAGACCATTCTATTCTACCTCCAATGTATTCTATAATCAAGGCCCCTGAATTCTACAGTTCTGCAGTTTGCAGAATTTGCCGTAGAATTTGCATCATGCCGCACAATATATATAGTGCCGCAGGATTCATTGTTTTGGTGAATTTTCATATAAATATACTGTTTTTCCATAGTGTCGGGCTTTCTTTTTTACCTCATTTATCCTGAAGCCCCTCCTCTATGCTCAGCATATGATGTCATTGATGACATCACATCATATTTAGCCAATGACAGGACTGCATTCTGCCAGAGAAATGAATAAATCATGCCGCAGAAATCAGAAAATGCTGCCGAAGAAGTCAAGGAGCCCTGCCGCAGAAATCAGAAAATTCTGCTGCAGAACACCAGGGGCCCTGTCTATAATACACTGTTCCCTTACAGGTATCCATCCATGCTCCCCCCCCCACACACACACACACACATACACACACTGCCAATGTCACTAAGGCCATGCTACTGCTGTGTATGGCTATGAGGACATCTTAGTGCTATCCATGGCAACAGTGATGTCACAAACATCCAGTGAGGACAAATGTCAGATGTTTTTAAAACACCCAGTGAACCAAGTACTAACTTATGTGAACCTATTTGCATGCCCACTAATGAGACGCAATTAAAAATCTAGGAAAAAGTTACAGTTTTTAGCCTCCTTTGGTCAGACATGGTGGCTAGTCAGACCCATCTCTGGGTACCATCAGCTGTCCCTTGCTTCCCTTCACAGTAAAGGGCCAGGTCCCCTGTGGATTGCACCATGACATGGGCCAGTGGAGGAGGGCCATCTCCACCCGGTGCCTCATATCCAGAATTTGCCCTCAGGATACCGAAGTGGCAGAGCAGGCCAAGGCTCCTCAGACGAGGCTTCACATAACCCGGGTCTACCATTTCCTCCATTTTCACCCCATGTTCCCAGAGCTGTGGTGGTGCAGAGGACACATGTACATGGGGACGCACATACACACCGGAATCACAGTTCCTTTCCACCCTACTGATGTTCCGTCAGCCTTCTGGAAGTCTGCTTTTCCACCAGGCCTCCACCTGGTGGCAGCCGAGAGCCAGGAAGGCACACCACCCCAGTCTGTGACAGCAGAGCTGCCAAGTGGCCACTCAATCCTCCCCCAGCCCTCCCTCCGTCGACCCGAGCTCCTTCCTGAACCCGGGTTGCCAGCGTGGTGCAAGGTAAGGGGCTATACAGAGCTTCATCCCTCTGTGCCACTGGGCTGACTGAAACAATACAGTTTAATCCAGTATTTTGTAAACTAGGGATGTCACAGTATCAAGGTTTCATGGTATAGTTTCACCCAAACACATTACATTGTCAGTGTGTCATGTTTAACAACTGCTACACAGGTATTCTAAATTCTCCTTGGGTGCACAAGCCACACCCCTAGGCATGGCCAGGGATAAACCAGAGAGCCTGGTTCTGGGGTAGTTATGGAACATATGACAAGTTTGTACCTTGTTTTGAGTCCACACCTCCGCAGAGGTTCCTGTGTCTTCCAGTGAAGTGCCCAAGATTCCGAATTTTGTTAAATTAGCTAAAAGAAAAAGTTAATTAAGAATATACCCCCTGCCCCCCAGCTCCCCTCCTTACATTCAAAAAGCCTTGTTCCATCTTTCATCAAGCACTGTAATTTTCTAGAGGGATCGGAATGCAGTCCTGCACTAGGGTGCTGGACTAGAGTTGAATACCTATTTAGCAGTAGCCTTAGCCTAAGCCCCTATACAACCGTTGCATTAAAGAAGCTTCACATGTGCACCCACAAAACCAAACTAAAAACAGAGGCATATGTACATATCTTTATACAAACAGCATGACATAAGTAACTAATAAAAACAAAGGAAAAAAGAAAAGAAACAAACCATACTCATCATCCCACTACCAACTTGTTTTTTCTTTTTGGCTTTTCACTAGCCCGGCTGGTATCATGTCCCCAGGGATATACCCTGTTTGCAGGGCTATACCCTGGTCAGCCCAAACCCAGTCATCATTTTCATGCCTACCAGGTTTTTCTCCCTCTGTTTTTTCCTCCCTCCTCCCCTGGTGGGGTTGATGCCTCTAATAGCCTCACACTGCTACAGCCCGCCCCACGACAGAAGCAAGGTCCCTATGCCAGCCACAGGGGCAGCTATGGTAAGGGAACCTGCTGACAACCTTCCTTTGCTGAGACGCACTGCCTACCTATGAGACTTCCCAGGCTTGCTTCTGAACCTAGGATGTCAGCATGGCAGAACATGCTGCTGCTGAGCTACCCGATGGCCCTATCCCATTGCTAACTTGACCTTTCACACCAACACCTTGCCATAGGTTCCTTCTTCACTTCTGGCTACTGTCTCGTCACTTATCCTCTTTTCCCCCTCCTCCATAACCATGTATTGGAACCCTGCCCACTAACCTGGGTCTCTGCTGCCCCTCATGTTTTAACTTGACCCGTCACCTTTCACACCAACACCTTGCCATAGGTTCCTCCCTCACTTCTGTCTACTGTCTATTCGCTTATCCTCTCTTCCCTCTCTCCCATCACCATGTATTGGAACCCTCTGCACTGACCTGGGTCTCTGCTGCCCCTCATGTCACTATAATCCAGAAAGGCATGCCAGATCTTTTAGAAGGCTCTTTCCCTCTGCTGCAACCTGTAGGACATCCTTTCCACTGCACCTGTTTTTTTCAGTCTGCCTAGCAAGCCCTCCAACATTACTATCGACTGTTCCTTGCACCCCAGTGCAATCATGCATTTCACAGGAACACTTGCTAAAAGACACCACTTCATCTGCAGATCCATTAGTTCTTCCACATGCATGGGACAGACACAAAGCAATTATAGTGGGGGGTTGCAGGAAGCAGGCTGTTGGTTAACTAGAATCTGCAGCTTATCCAGTAGGTAGGGAAATGGGCAGACTGGGTGGGCCAAGTGGTCCTTTTCTGCCATCAAAGTCTATGTTTCTATGTTTCACATTGTTAGCGTCGCTTAAAACACAGAAGTGCAGAGTCTTTTCAACTCTGCATCCCATTACATTTGCCATGTATCTCATCACTTCATCCTAGAACTGACTGACCCTAGGATATACATATAACATGTGTATCATCACACCAATTTGTTCTTCATAGTTCCTGCATGTTCCCTTGTCTCCCAGGCCCATTCCATGTAATCTTGTTAGTCATGCATTACCTGTGTAAGATTCTGAACTGTACCTGGTTGACTCTGGCATCTGCCAATGTTCAGTTGTTTCCCAGTCTATGCCCACTGCTCCCTTCTGCACCCAACATCTATCTCCCAGACCCTTTTTAGGGCCCCTAGGGACGGCAATAGCACCCGTTTTGAAAATGCATAAACATAGACCACAAAGTCCCCCCTTTCATTGGAACAGTGGGGCAATTAAATATCTGGGGACACAACTGGCGAAAAATGCATCACATCTGGAGTTACTGAACTATGAACCCTTTACCCAGCAAGTAACAGCAGACCTCCAGCCCTGGGCACATTTACCACTCTCATTTTTGTCCAAGGCTGATGCCATACCTCAGAATATTTTACCTAGAATTATGTATTTTTTGTAAGCCCTTCTTTTGGTCCCAGATAAAACCTGTTTACAATATTGGAACACTGTTATTTCCCAATTGTTATGAGGTGAAGAGCAACCCTGTATCAGGCATTCTATTGTACAATTACCTAAGGAAAAAGTAAGCCTTAGTCTTCCCAATTTATCTTTACATGCCATGGCTGCTCAACTTCAAGCAATCTGCTGCTGGCTTACCCTGTATTACCAAGCCCATTGAAAAAGCAATTGAATTCCCTCTGAATGATCTCTGTGATACTGATAAATATCTGTTTTTTAGCCCTTTAATAGAAATTCCCCTAACACACTTTACAACTTTTATAGCAATTCCCCTTAAATACTGGAGATGATGTTGTTCAAAATATTTTTCCTGTGAGGCCACTACTTGACTTAAATAGTAGCCGATGCCTAAAGAAGAACTTTTAAAAACCTAATATTTGGACACAAAGCAGCTTATATTTCTCATCAGCTCTATGTTTCTTTCCCTATTATTTATTACTAGGGTTATATGTATGAAAACAGGATCTTTGCTTACTGAGAGTTCATCAGCTCATATCGCCTATTCCCAACCTGATGTCATAATTCTCTGCTTGTGACAGCACAGTAATTCTCATGGCAACAGACTGTGATGTCACAAAGGGCATTATGTTTTCAAGTAGAGAATAAGCTGCAGGGGCAGATGACATCTAAGGGATAATGATCCTGTGTTTGTTGGGAACTTATTCTAAAGTAAATGAGAAGGATGGAAAATCTATTGAAGGTAACTGAAATACAAGCCGAGTTGTGTCTAAATGCACTGTCTCCATAGTTTTCTCAGAGGTGCAAGTAGTTTTTTAAGGCTCTGGCATATGACTTAGCTTTCCCACTAATTCTGTGGATGGTCTGCTTAACAACTGGGGGACGAGGAGTCTCAGATATATGTACCGGCTGTATACCATACAAGGCTTCTGCGCTTTTCAAGATTTACAGTAGGAATTTACTTTGCCCCGCACTGTAGATTTGAGATAATTACAGCTTACATCTTACTTATGTAGTCTGGGGCCTTCTTTTAAACAATGACCTGAACAGTGTGGCCTTCTTTATGGAATAATCCGGGATCACCAAAGGGGCCTTTTTGGACTCACTTGATTGGATCTCTACTCAATGGTCTATTACAGCTCCTTCCAGATTTCACTGCGGACATGCTTGGTAGGTGGAATGTGGAATTAGATTCCAGTTAGACACTAGTCACTGTACCTGGCTGAAGTACATTATCCCTAACTGCCGGATTATCTCCTCTGTGCAATGGAGGGATTCGTCCTGGAAATGCTGGTTAAGGTATTTTGGAACCCTGGCAATCCAGGCAAAATGTATGGTGTCTCATATGAGATTGTGCTAGAGAGGTTGTGGGGAGTTAAATAATAATCATACGCATATCTTTTGATCTTGCCCTTTTCCGACTAAATATTGAACAGATATATATCAGGCAGTGAACCAAATTTTTGTGGACCAGAATTTGCTCAGTCATTCCCTGGTCTTACTATCCATTCCCTCTTAAGGGTGTCAGAGGTAAAATCCTTAAATTACTACTACAGTTGGTTTTAGCTGCCCAAAAAAAGTAATCCCCCATTAGTGGTTATCAAATAAAATCCTGACAAAGGCAAACTGGCATATGACAGTATAACTCATTATAGTATATGGGACAATGTGACTGAGTATGGAAAGCCATATACTCCAAAACACCCTTCTGCTGCAGTAGTGATGTTTATACTACAGCAGAATGACTTTTTATTCTGCTGTAGTAGGCATGTCACTGCACATTGCACCCCATCAGCTGTCACAACAACTGCTGCTGAGTGAGGAATGTATCAGTAGCATTTATAAAAAAAACAACTTTAATAACCTTTGGTGCACCACAAGACACAAATGTTCAGTGCAAAAGGCAAGCAGCGGTGGGATGGGATCGAAGTGTTGGTAATGGCAGCAATGGCGGCAGCACAAGGAAAGGTTTGAGAGATCGTCGCTGTGCTGTATTGATCCAAATCAAAAAGTAAGCTGCATTCAACCCCCCCTTTTTTTTTACCGCTCAACTGCCATGTTATTACAATGAGTGTGTGTTGCTTTCCCATACACTATATAAAATAAGGTATAGGGAACAATAAACACTAAGGCTTTACATAATCCTTTTCTGGAACTACAGAATAAAGTATTTTACTACTACTACTAAGGCCATTTTCTAACCTTGTGATTGCTACAACAACAGGCACCACTCGAGCTTCTCTCCCGAGGTCATGCTGTTGTCCTGGTAACCACTCAGTGGGAAAACAGCGTTGTTATGTATGGTTCCCCATAAATTATTCTACATTTATAGGATGAAAACTCTGACATTAACCCTTCGAGGACACCAGATGCAATGTGAGGAGTTCTGGCGCCGTTGGCTTGTGTGTGAGCTAGAGATGGATCAGGAGCTTATTCCTTAAGGAGGCATGAGACTGAGGCTTGACTGTCTTAACTGCAGTATTACATTGCTAGACTCTGTTGGTTAATGACTCTGCGTTTATTACCATATTCTATTCTACAGTTATGTTTCTGTCTATGTGGACTCCAGCATATGAGATTAATTCCACTTGGACTGCAGCCTTATATACTCCTAGCCTTGTCATCTTTATTAGAACAGATCCAGCAGCAAATGGTTTGATACCTTGTACTGGACCAACATAGATGTCACAAAAAGAAAACAGTGCCTAAACTTTCGGATCAACCAGGTTGATTGCTGCTGAGCCAAGGGTAGTTTTCACTCTAGGAATCTGGAAGCAGATTAAGGAGAAGCGTCTCAGGCTATAGGAACCCTTAGCCTGTTTGAACATGTTCGAGATGTATGCAGGGAGGTTATCAGATAATGCTCTAAAAAAAAAACAGAAGAGAGCATTCCTTTTTCTTCTAGTTGAGAGTGAGGTCCATCCCAAACCTGGTATAGACGACAGTGATGTGTACTATGGGGTAGATTTAAGATAAATCTTAAAGCCCAGTGGTAAAGGGTGTCCAGTTTGTTTAGCATTGTTGATGGGCAATGACTGTAAAGGAAGTCAGCGTAGTCCAGTATAGGTAGGAATGTAGTTTGTACTAGTCTCATTCTGGCTTCTTACGTGAGTAGGTGTTTAATGCGATAGAATAAACCTAATCGCTGTCTTAGTTTCTTCAAGGTTTCATGTAAGTGGCACAGAAAGTTGAGCTTGTTATCCAGCCAGAACCCTAGGTATTTAAAGGTATCAACTACTTCAAGGGGTTCATCTAAGAGTGTTCAGATCTGTGTGATATGTGGACATCCGGAAGTAGACTTTGGTGAGAGAATCATTGCTTTAGTCTTTTTGGCATTGAGGAGGAGCTTATGAGTGAGAAGGTTGTATTGGAGGGTGACGAAGTCTTTCTGTAAGTACTCATGGGTCAGATCCAAGGATGAATTTGTGGTATAGAGTACAGTATCATCTGCGAATAAGTGCACATTTGCTGTGCCCAGCTGCGAGTCCAGATTATTGATGTATATTGCAAAGAGGATAGAGCCCAGGATGGAGCCTTGTGGGACTCCTCAAATAAGGATTTTGTGGGGACAAATCTCCTATGGCTTTGACTTGTTGTAACCTATTGGTTAGGTAGCTGGTGAACCATTTAATGGCAGAACTGTCAAGTCCGATGTTACTCAGTGCAGTAAGCATGATGGTATGATCCACAGTATCGAAGGCCTTACTTAGCTCAAGGAAGAGGGCAAATACATGCTTCTTAGAGTCCAAGGCCATTTGCCAGTCTGTAGTTACTTTGGCAAGAGCCGATATTGTACTGTGTCTGGCTCTGAAGTCGGACTGAGCCGGGTTTAGCAACTTTTGTGAATCCAAATGTTCTCTAAGTTGGATGTTGACAATTTTTTCAAGTGATTTAGAGAGGACGGATAGTACAGAAATAGGCCGGTAATTGTTCAGATCACTCGGATCCCAGTCTTGAATAATGGTAGGATGTGGGCAGTTTTCCACAAGACAGGTAGCTCACCTTGAATCAGAGAGGTGTTGAATAAGTGTGTAATGGGGGCGGTCAGATAGATATGGCCAAATTTTAGGAAGTAAGGTTCAATATTATCTGCACCCGCACTCTTTTTTGTATCCAGAGAAAGAAGGAGGTCCTCCACTTGCTTGAACGTAATTGTGAGGAAGCTGAAGGGGATGGGATGCGGTCAGTTATGGTTGTGATTATCAGTTAAGCCAACAGTGTAGTCTCTTGCCAGGCTAAGTTTGCTGATAGGTGAGGTGTCAAAGGCAAGCCCTGCTGTGGCAAAGTGATCATTAAGCTTTTCTAGTATATCAGCTTTGTCCGTATAGGTGGTACCATCAGACACAATTTTGTTTGGAAGGGGTGTTGCAGTGGACTGACCTTCGACTTCTTTGAGGATGTTCCAAAATTTGGCAGAGTTGTTTTTATTGTCTTCTAGTTCTTTTTGGAAGTACCTAGCTTTTTCTGACCTAATTAGCTTGGTACAAGCATTCCTAGTGGTATGGAATGCTAACCAACCAACCTCCAGGTGGGATTTCCTCGCTTTTTTCCACCAGTAGTCCCTATCCCTAACTGCTTTCTTCAGGATGGGAGAGAACCAGCCAGGAGTTTTATTTTTTGATTTGATCAGTCTTAGTGGGGCGTGTCTGTCTATTAGGTCCAGTAAGAGGCTGTGAAAGATGTTAAATGCCTCGTTAAAGGTGGGGGCTAGGTAGAAATCCTGCCAACGAATGTTGCTTAGAACTTTCAGGAAAGTGTACTGGCAGAACTTTTCAGGCATCTTTTCAGTTTGAATTTGAGGCCGCTTTTATTTGGGAAGGATGTCGATGCAGGCAGTAGTGCAATGGTCACTTATATCATTGAAGAATACTCCAGTATGCGAGATAGTGTGAGGTTTGTTTACTAGGATAAGGTCCAGGAGGGTGCTACGCTCAGGGTTTTTTCTGTTAGGTCTGGTTATAGCAGTCACCATTTGTAACAGACCATTAACATCGCATAGATCCTTCAGTTACTTAGAGCTGTCATCATTCCAATTTAGACTGAAATCCCCCATTAGAATACACTCAGTATCAGCAGAGTCAAGAAGGTTTTGAAGGTGTGGCAGAAGTGCCCAGCCACCAGGTCGGTGGTCGCTAGCATGCTGCCATAAGGAGTGATTTCTCGCTGGAAAGTGATAATTTTAGAGCAAGGCATTCAAATTCCTTAGCTTTTGAGGTACAGTCAAAGACTGTGACTTTGCTTTTGACATATATTGCAACCCCTCCCCCTCTAGTAGGTCTATCATAGTGGTAGATGATATATCCGGCTACGTTGACAGATTTGTCCAGGGTCGAGGATGTGAGCCAGGATTCAGTTATCATGAAGAAATCAGGAGATGCATGTAGAGCCCAGGTCTGTATAGGGTCAATCTTCTTTAGCAAACTACAGACATTGATATGGAGAAAGCTAATCCCTTTATATTGAGAGAGGTCCTCAGGGGCGTCCAGAGAAATAGGTGGACCTGGGTTTAATTCAACATTTCCCGAACAGAGTAGGAGAAGCAGTAGTAGTTTTTTAAGGTGGTGTCTTAGCCTGCTAAACATTCTTTTGTTACTCCTTCTAGCGTACACTGGTTTAGCAGTGGCTGTGTTAAGGGCAGGATTGCTATTTGCTAGAGATAAAACATAGAGAACTGATACAGCCGACACCATCCTTGGAAATTGCACGTGTTCTATAGTTATGGCCTGATGGGAGGAGGGGCATGACCATAAAGGAGATGTCTCTGATGTAAAATGCCATGGTCTAATGTGGAGGCTATATCTTGGTAGATGATAGAGGAGGAAAACTGGCCTTTGTCTGAGTTGCAAACCGAAATTTTGGGTAGAGTATAACAAAGTAATATAAGGCAACTATACAGAAGGATAGGTGCAGATGGCATTCTTAACGTGGAGATATTTGCTTTTACCAGTAAAACCACAGGATTTGCAACAGTTCCTTGACAGGGCCAAGAAAATGGGTAGATCTTGTGGGAGGATGGGGTACCAATGAAAAATTAAGGCCTAGATAACTAATAAGGCATGGCTGGCAATAGCCAGTAGGAGTGAGCTAGAAGGCCGGGCGGGGTTTATGTGTATTTAATCAGGACTGGGGAGGGGCTGGGTGGTGGGCGAAAAAATTGGCAGCTATGGCTCCTTCCTGGAGGTAATCAGTCCCTGAGGGCAAGTCTGTACTCATGCTTCTGTGAGGGGCTGGTGGTTTGACCTGACTGCAGGTGGCAGTCTGGCAGGTTGGGTCCATCAGACACTGTGGGACACTGTGCTTGATAGCTTGAGTCCCCTGCATCTCCTCATTATCCAAGTACTACTGCTGTGTATCTCTTGGGTTTTTGTACTGCATTCAGCTGTACTACCTAATATCCTGTTCTGTCTTTGTTGAAACAAAAAACTTCTTCAATAAAATGTAATTAATGAAAATGGGTTAAAGTAGCCTATTTCCTGGTACCTTGTGTAGATGACCCACCATTGGTGATGTACTAGTGTCTATCTGGTGCTTTCCGTGCAAGTTCCACAGGCACTGTGGGAGCGGAATCCATTGCCACTGTGCTTGGAACATCGATCCATACTTGTTCTAAAGTCTGCCAAACAGAACCACATCTCCATCCTCCCAGACATCTTTGATGAAACACGCCCCTTCCTTCTGCCACGTCTGCAAGTTCACCACTTCCTCTCCTCTCTTGGTCTCAGTATATCTCGGGCATGGGGCCTGTGTTCATATATTAAGCTTAAATTTATATATCCTGTTCCCCACGGTCCAAATATCCTTCTGGTAGTGGAAGACAGGGTGATCCAGTCCACGTTTACTAGTATTCTGTTCTAAAGAGTATAACAGTTTGTGGGTTCCAAGGTAATCCAGGGCTTCGTCCCTCTTTCTCAGTATTGATACCGTGACTGATTTCTGATACCCTGATAACCGTGGTTTATGGTATACCATAGTTTTCAGGTCATTCAACTCATTTTTGGAAGAGTTTTGAGGAAAGGGGTAAAGCTGATGGTCTCGGGGGGAGAAAAGGACCTTGGGGTGATTGTTGATGCCAAAATGAATAACTTTGAGCAGTACAGGAGGGCAGCGGCCAGAGCAAATAGAATGCTTGGGTGCATCGCCAGTGGGATAACTGGAGAAAGGAGGTCCTACTGCCCTTGTATAACTGCCTGGTCAGGCCGCACCGGAGTACTGCATGCAGCTTTGGTGCCTGTACTTGAGAAGGGACATTGCTCTTCTGGAAAAGGTCCAGAGGAGAGTGTCTAAGATGATTCAGGTCTGGGGGACATAGCCTATGAGGAGAGACTTAGAGAGCTGAACATGTACTCTCTGGAGGAGAGGAGGGACAAAGCATACATGATAGAGGTCTTTAAATATCTGAAGGGTATGAATCGGGTGAACACTGAAGGTCTGTTCCAACTAAAGGGGGAAGGATCCACAAGGGGTCACAGCATGAGACTTGTTGGGGGTGAGGGCAGGGGAGAGGTAAGGAGACATTACTTTATGGAAAGGGTGGTGGCACCATGGAATGCACTACTGATTGAACTGGTAGCACTGGACACAGTGGGGGGGTTCAACAGGGGTTGGTACAGATACAAGGGAAAGGTAAGGATGGAGAGTACAGGGAACAAGGGAGAAATTCTGTGGGTGGGAATGGAGATGGGTCTGGTAAAGGAGGGGTGAGGGGTAAGCCAGGGTGTCATAACCGTGAGCTGCAAATCGAGCAGGCTCGATGGTCTGACAGGCCTAATCGGCTACCTTAGTATGTTAGTATGTAAAACCTGTCCCTTCTGGCTGGCTGGTCAGAGTAGCAGTAGAGTTACCGCTTGCAATGCTGGTGATCTGGGTTTGAGAATGAGCTTGGGTTGTTGGAGGCCAGCCAAACAGGATTGAGCATTCCAGAGGACATGCTGCTCCCCCAAGGAGGGGGATGGCAGGTCCGGTGTTATCCTGCCACCTGGGTGACCACAGGTGGTACTGCACACAGGACAGCACAGCAGGGGGAAGGGACGTCTGGTGGCATCATGCTTGCATGCATGAGTTTCTGATGCCACTGAGTCAGCTTCCCATGTAACACAGAAAGGAAAAAGCCTGGGCAGAGCACCAAAATGGATGTGACCCCCCGCAGGCTCCACACTGGTGCCTGGGCACACTCCCAGGTGACACTGGATCTGTTCCATCAGTGGGTTTGAGGGGACCCGCTGACTCCACCATGAGGGGGTGACCCATGAAGGAACACGCCTGGGACTACAAGTAAACCCCTGAGGAGTTGGGTGACAGGGGAGGCATTTTCTTTGTACAAAAATAACAACTTCTGTAATACTGTGGTATTCACAGTAACCACGGTTATACGTATCATGGTTATTAAACTGTCAAATCTGACACCATGACATCCCTGTTGTAAACATAACAGTTTTCAGTTGTTCCTTTTAGTAGATAAGAAGAAAAAAAATGCCAGTGCACATGTCTTTCTTACCTGAAAGAAATGTTGTTCAGTCACACGATTCTGCAATTAAACAGCTGACGGGTTCTGTTGCAGACTCTGACAAACGGACCATGATTGCACTTACTCCAGTCACTAGACTTTCGAAGAAAAATGGGCAGCTTCGAGGCTGACTAGAGACTCTTGAGAATGAGCTGCGATCTGGCAACGTTCACATCACCAGTGTCCTGAAGGGTACGGAGGAACTCACCTGTTGGAGTATATCAAGAACCAGCTCTTCAAAAAGTTAACTGTGCCAGGGGGTTTGACTGGTCAGCTGTGAAAAAGTCATACCGGGTTAACCCCAGGATCTTTCTGAGCCATGTATCATCTTGCTGAGAACTGCTGTCTCCGAGATCAGAGGTTTATTGATTAACACAGCATGAGTGGTATACCCACTAGAAATAAATGGATTGATAGGCCAGCCCACCAATGCAGCAGTTGGATTTCAGCTTGTGATGCCGACGACCCAGGTTCGGGAATGGACCTGGGAGTCGGAGGGCCAGCCAGGGGTAGAAGGATCGAACATCCTGGGGACTACTCCCCTTCTCAAGGGGTAGGGGGAACAGAGTGTCCGGTGCTTTGCGGACCCCTAGCGGAGACTGGGGGGTCCACTGTGGCCGGCACCATCACTTTGGGGGGGACAGGGCTGACACTGGATGCCACTGCACATCCCCACCCCCAGGGATCCGGCAAGCATCGAAAAAAGATGCCCCCGGCATGAATACCTGCTTTGCTGTCATCTCTGCAGCCTTCAATGTCCACCGGGGGGGGGTCCCACTCCTGTAACCTCAACCCGGGGGGGTAAGCCGGGGCTTGCCTACAGTGTCCATTGGGGGGAAGCCCTCCTGGCTGCTCTGCCCAGGAAGATAAGCCTGGGCATGGGGGTACAACAGGCAGGGCAGGTCTGACCTCCAAATGGAGGATTGGGGGCCCAGGACCCCCCCCCCAAAAAAAGAAAGAAATGGATCCGACATGAAGTTATATCCCGACTTATCATTCCAGACCAGGGCACGGAGGAAGCACTTTGATGCCACTCGCCAGCATCTCCAGACCCTACGGATTGTACACTTATTTCTACTTCCAGCTAGGTTACACATAATTTACAAAGGCAAAACATGGTACTTCACTGACCCGCAAGATGTTGGATCTAAAAGACTGAGGCCGAATTTGTTGCCAGGTCATCAAAGGGATGTAGCGCAGTCCGAATCTGACAGGGACTGATTTATAAGAACCCTTCTTAGGTTCCTCCTAACTCATGTTTAACCAAATACTGTTAACCTGTGTTGTAAACACTTTCTGTGATCCTCCTGAGAATAGGGGGTAATATATGTTGTGAAGTATGGGGGTGATGGCAGACATGAGGGAATGTAGTAAATTATATAAATTCGAATGGTTCGGTAGTGATCTGACAATGGTCGAACACCCACCATTTTGGGGAATCCCACATGTTTTTCCACTACCCTATGCAGTTAATAATATAGTTTGAGCTGCTAATTGTTCATTTCTTCAGGAGTTCACTATTTTTACTGTGGGCTCTGACACCAGCTTTCAGTCAGTGAGTACCCTAATTTGTTAAAAGTAGTGTATTATGCTAGTTAGAATTTCCACTTTTTGCTGGTTAATATTCTAATCGTGAGAAATGAGGAGTTACAGTGGCAGGTCACAACTCCACGATCTATTCCCCTAGCTTTTAACAGATTTAAATAGCATTTACCAGACTACAGGTTTACCCACTGCTGATAGTTCTACCTATGAATAATACCCAATTTACTTGTTTTTTATTATACTTGTTAAAAATGTTAAATAAGGAATACCCCTCACTCCTGTTGTACAGGAATAAACAGCTGATTAGCACTGACTTTCATCTGTCACTAATACACAATAATTGTATTTCTGTTACTATAGCCCTATGTGAGGAAACTGCTTTTAGTTTTTTCTGTATGCGTACTGAAAACCAATAAACACAAATTTAAAAAAAAGTGTGACGACAGCAGCATCCTTTGAGGTAGCAGTAGCACCACTCTTAAACCTTGGCCCTCTGCAGTGCGTCTCATCTTCATGGGCGTTTCCTTTCAGCAGATGCCTGCCCTTTGATCTATATTTTATAAAATACATTTTTCAGCAACTCGAATGCCACAAGACATTGGTGTTTTCTTTATTTATCATAGTTATTTGCCTGTTGTCTTAGAATGCCCAGAGCTGCTAGAACCAAACCCCTCGAGGGTGGCCAGTGACATCTGAGTGCTGCCAGCAAATCCTGCCAGAACTGCTAGCTTCGGCTGTTGCCAGTGCTGGCACTCTGCTACTGCAGCTGCATGCCACTCCTGACTGCCGAAGTCATGACACTGAGTGGACGATACTACCACACCTGCATGAACCTGCCTGACTTCCGGGCTGATGCTGTCAACTGTAGTCCTTCTGCTTCCTTCCCATATATATTGCTCATTCAGTGCCACACCTAATGTAAGTCTAGCAGACTGGGTCACCAGTACTATTATGAAAAAGTACTACTATATTACCCAGATAACAGACAGAAACCACCACATATGCCAAGTATGTGTTGCTATGAGAACAACAATCGTGCCACAATACTGACCTTTAAACATTTCTTCTCCTGTACATTTCTTATTGGGGTTTACATATCCACTCTGATTCTGCTACATGGTGTATGCTGCATACCATGAAGTTTATAAAGTTACAAAAAAAAAAAGACTGATAACACTGCATGCCCCAGCAAAGTATATATAACCAGGGTAGCCCGCCTGAGACGCAACATCTTGTTTTCAGTAGGGTTCTACTTCTACACTGTTTTACAGCTGGCTAGACTGAAGCACCGAGAGGTTCAAAGTCATTCGTCCATGGTCACACAGTGAGTAGGTGACTCTGGTGAGATTTGAACCTGCGTCTCAGTCTATGCTCCAATCACCAGACCTCACTGTCTGAAATATGCTCAACTAATGGAAAGGAAAATACAGAGAATGCACAATAGACAATAGGTATTTTGTTCAAATGTTTTTTATTAATTTATTTTTATTTATTTGATTTGATTTAAATTAGCCATAGAACAGGAGTCTGTCTTTAGGGGACTGCAACCTTCAGTTCAATTCCATTTTATTCAGAATAAAAAAAACAATGAGCACAGCTTGCTTACAAAGGTGCCCTATTAAGTCAAACTTCAGGGTTTTGATATTGGAATACAGGCAAAGCAGAGCACAAATGACTGTGCTGCGTTTGCCCATTGTCCACGACCCGAGGATGCTACATTCAGATGGACAGCACACCGGCACTATCTGACTGAATTTAGGGGCATGTCGGCACAGTGCTAAGTCCAGTAGTGCTGCACCAATGTGGATCCTGGAAATGCAGGGAACAGCACCCCCAGATTTGACAGTGCCGGGAGTCGCCAGCACGATATTCACCCAGCACTGCATGAGAAGCGGTGGCAGGTTTGTGCCCCTCTTGTGGCCAGCCCTATTCACTTCGAACCCCATCTCTGTTAGAAGAAATATGTCGCTGGTATCCAGTGGTCCCCCCATTCTCTGATCCCTGTCCCCATTATAAATAATGTGTTCCCTGGTGTCCAGTGGTTCACCCCCACCCTACGATCACTGCCCCCATTAACATAAATATTTCCCTGGTGGCCAGTGGTTCACCCCATCCTACGATCACTGCCCCATTGAAATAAATATTTCCCTGGTGGCCAGTGGTCCACCCCCCACCCTACGATCACTGCCCCCATTGAAATAATATTTCCTGTGGCCAGTGGTCCACCCTTAATTTTACCATCACTGCCCCATTGAAATAAATATTTCCCTGGTGGCCAGTGGTCCACCCCCACCCTACAATCACTGCCCCCATTGAAATAAATATTTCCCTGGTGGTCAGTGGTCCACCCTCACCCTACGATCACTGCCCCCATTGAAATAAATATTTCCCTGGTGGCCAGTGGTCCACCCCCACCCTACGATCACTGCCCCCATTGAAATAAATATTTCCCTGGTGGCCAGTGGTCCACCACCACCCTACGATCACTGTCCCCATTAAAATAAATATGTCCTTGGTGTCCAGTGGTCCCCAACCTCCGGCTCCAGTGAAATGAAAATATTCCCTGGTGACTAGTGGTACCCCCCCCCCCAGACACACCATCCAACTCCTGGCTCCAGCGACATGAAAATATTCCCTGTTACCTAGTGTTCCCCCCACCCTCCAATCCCTGACCCTGGCAGAATGAAAACCTTGCCTGGTGTCCAGTGGCACCCTTCTCACCCCCCAATTGCTCACCACAGTTACCTACAAGAAGTCCCTGGCATCTAGTGCTCCCCTGCACCACATACACCATCCTGCCACCCCTCCTCTTACCATAATCGTCAGCACAACAGGGAGCCCATATGGCGACAGGCACTGCCCTCCCCTCACCACCTCAGCTGGCTGCCGTATGCAATGACAGAGTGGGCGCGTCCTGCGTACTGTAAAGGGAGCACACATACTGTCTACTGTAGGGGGGATCACTGACCACCAGGGAGCTGGTGTGCCTCTCCAACCAGCAATGTGGTTGTTAGCTCCAGTGGCCCCTCTGGCTGCTAGGGTTGCCCAGAGTAAGACGGGCTTCTTCCAGCGGTAATTACACAGCATCACGAACATGAAATGCCAGCAGAAGCAGGCTTACGATCTGCCAGGTCTGCTCGATAGTGCAGCTAGCCCTCAAATTGCAGGTGCCCCACCCTCCCCACCCTCATCATAACCCCCACCCTGTCCCAACCCTCTTAAAGCTGCCCACCATCCTACAGGATACCACCTCCTTGAGCAGAGCATTTCAACTGTCCACCACCCGTTCAGTGAAAAAATGTCTCCTGATTTCCCTCTCGAATCTTACCCCCTCCAATCTCAGCTGATGCCCTCTCATATCCCTCCCTCTTCTAAGCTTGAAAATCCCTTCTGTATTAGCCTCTTATATCCCCTTAAAGTATTTAAAGGTTTCAATCATATCCCCCCCATCCCTCCTCTCCTCCAGGGAGTTTATATTCAGCTCTCCCAATCTATCCCTGTAGGACTTTCCCTCCAATCCCTGGATCATCTTGGTCACCCTACATTGCACCCCCTCCAACAATTTGATGTCCTTCTTCAGGAATAGGCATCAGTGGGGGCTGAAACAATCACGGGATTTAAGAATGCATGGGATAGACATAAAGGAATTCTAGAGGTCAGGGGTAAGGGGAAATAGACTTCTAGGAAAACAAACTGAACTTACAAGCTCAAATGGGCAGACTAGGTGGGCCATAGGCCCTTATCTGCCGACACTGTCTATGTATCTATGTAAGAAGTATTCCAGGTGCGGCCTGACCAGAGATCTGTACAAGGGAAGGATCACCTCCCTATTTCTGGAGGAGATTCCCCTCGCTATACACCCCAGCATCCTGTTGGCTTTTGCTGCCGCCTTCCTGCACTGAGCTGAGTTGTTCCTGCTGCCCATTATAAGCACCCCAGATCCCTTTCCTCCTTGGTGCTTTCCAGCAGCACAAGATGGCCTGTGCTATTCTCTTTCTGCAGTGCAACCATACTGAATATTGCACTGCACCAGGATTCATGTCCCTGTCCCTATCCCTTCCTTTGCCCACCGCATACGTAATTTTTTTGCATGCGCGCTAACCCTTTTAGTGCATGCCACTGCCCCTTTCAATACTGTACTTGGGTGCAAACTCTGGGCAAACAGGTAAACTTTTGAATATCTGGCCCCAAGTGACAAGCGAACATGTTACAGACATAAACAGTGCTATCTTACAAGGCATTGTATGTTTACATAGGCATAGCAAAGTTTCACATGCAAGGTAAAACCTAGTGCATGGGAGACTTAGGTGTTGGTCACTAGAGTTGTGGGGAATTGGCTAAGGGGAGAACCCAAAGGGAGGTACTAAGTGGTCCATACTTTGCAGTCAGAGGGGTTATGAGCGGTGGTCCCACAGAGATCGGTCCTGGGCCCAGTGGTCTTTAATGTGTTCATTTGGGACATTGGAGAAGGGATACAGGGGAAGATGTGTCTATTTGCGGATGACACAAAGATCTGTGGCAAGACGGATAGTGAGGAGGGTAGAATGGAACTGAATAAAGACTTGGGAAAATTGGAAAGCTTGTCTAAGGTTTGACAACTAAAATTCAATGCCAAAAAGTACAGGACTGTGCACTTGGAGAGGAAGAATCTGAAAACAAATACGGGATGGAGGGGGTACGACTGGAGCAGACATCAGAAAAGAAGGATCTCTAAGTTACAATTAGTGACAGCCTCATGCTGTCAGTGAAGTAAAGGCACACGGGAATGCTAGCATGATGCTGGTGTGCACAGGTAGAACCTTCTCAAGCAGACCAAAGGAGGAGATCCTAGCCCTGCACAGGTCCTTGGGGAGGCTGCACCTGCAGTACTGTGCACAGTTCTGGAACCCTCACACAAAAAAGGACAAGGAACAATGTTACAGAAAATCCAGAAGTATGTGAATAGTTATCCATTGTTCCTCTGCCACTAAGTTGCCTGCTGGTTAATGGCAAATTCTTCACGTTTGTAATCAGTGTGCAGTTCAAAGATCACTTTGTATTAATATGAATTTGGTCTGCTTGTACTACGTGTGTGTTTTTGAATATAACTCAAAAAAAAGATTAACTGTAAAAAAAAACAAAAAAATGACAAGGACCAACTGGAGTCGATTTGAAGGACAGCAGCTAAAATGATTCACAGCCAGCTGGGGAGGACTAATGAGAAAAAACTGGCCGACCTCAATACATATTCACCGGAGGCCGGGGGGGGAGAGACACGATTGAACCTTCAGGTACCTGAAGAGTATGAACAGAAAGGGTCGATAGCAACTGTTACAGCTTAGCAAGAGATCCACAACTCTACAAGCTAGCAGGGAGAAATTTAGAAGGGATGTGAGGAAATACTTCTTCGGTGGGGGGGGGTGGAAACTTGGAACCATCTGCCAGTGGAGTTGGTCAATATTACCACGGTGGCAAGCTTTAAGAGGGGCTAGGATAGAAATATGGGACTGGTATGTCTGATGGGGGAAGGAGTTGGAGCAAATGGGGAGGGGGTGGTTACTTCAAATGGAACTGTGGGATGACTGATCTGCTAGAGGCCCAGCCACTGCTAAACAGGTGAAGGCATAGGTAGGAACCAGACAGACTTGGCAGTGAGTCTTTTTCTGTAACTCACTGAGTAACTTGATTTATAAGATTAAACCCTTACAATGCAGCAAATGTCTGTATATATCCAGAATCGAAATACATTCCAAACGTATTCAGCACTCAATGGGTTAAGCTATCAAAAAAGTTTGACTTGACAGTGTAATTAATTGCGATGTATGGTTTAACCTAAAATTGATAGTGATTTGAATAGTTATGTGTCTTGTTAACTGACTGTATGTTATATGAAGCTCTTTGTTTGCGGCACTGTTCCCCTTGAGAAAACAGCACTGTGAAGTTTCAGGGTTTTCGTGCTGAATGAGCCCGAATAAATTACAGCACTTCTGCACTTTAACTTTGTGCCTCCAGTATTTTTTGCTGTTGCAAGTAACTTATCCTCCATGTGCTTACCCGGCTCCAATTTCTCTCTGATCTAGAAATCTCCCTGTGGGCTAGAAACACCAGCCATAGTCTTTCTCCTCCCTCTCCTGGATCGTATATCGCTTTGGGATACAGTGTAAGAACATCAAACCACATTTTCCTTCCTTTGTTCCAACTTCTTTCTGTCTTTCTGGGTGCATCTAAACTCTCTTTTTTTTTGTTACAATATAAATTTCCACCTAGTGGTTCAGGCTGAAAAAGACAGCTCAGATAGGTGAACTGAAGCTTCCGCCGGGGTTTGATCCCACGGCTTCTCTAATAAAAAAAACACCATGTCTTCGCACAAGCTCACCAACAAGGCACGTGAAGCATCAGGAGTTTCAAAAAAGCACAAAAGAACAGCACCAGCATCTTATTCATGCCTTGCATGAACATGGCATCCAGTTCACTGTCCTCCACAACTGAAACCTAAAAAGTGACATCAAAAAAAGGCTCAAAGTCTATCCAGTTTTCCCAGGTTGCTACCTAATGCCACATGTCTGTCTAATCAGCCTTTTCACATTATTTGTTGGAATCAACAAACCCTTGATTCCATCCTACACTCTGTTAGGTCTCACAACTGCCTCTGTTTCCACCACTCTCTTTGGCAGCCCATTCTACAGATTCACCTGTCTCGCTGTCAAGAACTTCCTAAAATCCTCCTTACTTGTTTTTTAATTTAGTATGCTTTCCCCTTCTGTCTGATTGGCCCTGATTAGTTGTGACCCACTCACCCAGCCCCATCACCTGTTTTCTCCGGGACTTACCTGTTCTTCATTCCTCTGGGATGCTCGTCTCACTTCCCCCAGCTGGCCCTCCGATGACTCGGGCTCATTCCAAAACATGGGTCTTTAGCATTGCAAGCAATAGCACTACTGCTGCGCTGGGGGGCGGGGGGGGGGTGGCAGCTCCTAACATCATTCTTTTTTTTCATTTATACTTTATACTGCTTTGGGGAGTTGGCAGACAGCTCTGGCCACTCCCTCGGAGGAGCTCATCTCTGCGCCAAGCACCCCCGCACCAGTCCTGCCTGGCAAATCCCCCACAGGTTCCCCTCCCCCCGGTGACAGGGCTGGGGGTGAGGAGCGTCGACTTCCCCCCACCCCTAGAAGCCAACATCCACATTTCAAGGGGGTTGGTGTGGGTGCAGCCAGCCATCATTGAGCCTGCCAGCTTCCGTTTTTCCTCCGGTTTCCTCCTCAGGGCCCACGAATGTGTAATGGGCAGGGCGACTGTCTCTGCCTCCGTGGAGGCAGTCTTATGCCCTGGACGTAGGCCCTCCCTATTCTGGGCAGTGCGCCTGTGCTGACTCCCAGCCACTGCTGGATGTCAGTCTACAGCGCACTGCACTTTCCCCCCTACCCCGAGGAAGGACAGCTGTCAGTGGATGCTCGATCCTTCCTGGCTCCGGCCGACCCCCAAGCAACCCGAGTCCATTCCCGAACCCAGGTTGCCAGCATGGTGCGAGGTGTGGCGTCCAGCGCCTCAACTCTCAGTGCCACCAGGACAACCTAACATCATCCTTAAACTACCCACCCATCAGTCTCCAGTCATGCCCCCTAGTGACTGTGTTTTCATTCCTAGAGAACAAGTTCTGATTATCTACGCTGCTGAGACCCCTAAGAAACTTGTACATCTCTATCATATCACCCTTCTCCTTTCAGGCCTCCAATGAGTACATGTTAAAACCTTTCAGCATTTCTTCATATATCCGCCCTTGTTGCCCTTGGATTACCCCGGCTGCCCTCTGGTGCACTGTCTCCAACCTATCCCTGTCCTGTTTACGTTATGGGTCCAGAACTAGACACTGTACTCCAATTGAGGCCTTACTACCATTCTGTTCAGAGACACTATCAAGCCTTTTCCCTTGCTGTTGAAGCCCCTACCTATATGCTCAAGCATCCTGTTTGCCACTTTACATCATCAACTACAGTAAGAGTCCATCCTTGCAGAATTTAAGCAACGATGTGTACGGTAGGTAAGTAACTGGCATCTTCTAGTAAATAATGACCAGTCAGAAGAACAGAGCCAGTAATATAAAGATTCATCAAAGAGAAACTGGTTGGCGTAGTGACTTGGCAATGGTTTAATAAGCTCTCCACCACTAGTTCACTGGTTAATATCTGCCCTGGTGATAGTAATGGCCAAAAGTCCTTAGACATCTGCTAGCTGTTTAGTGTCCTATGTGAAACGAGTTGTGATGGTTCTCATTCGAGGTGTCCACAGCATAAAACATCAACACAAGCCGCCACGATGGCCCAGCAGTAGTGCACTGTGCTGCCATGCCGATGATCCAGGTTCAGGAGCGAACCTGAGGCATCGCATTGGGAGGCAGGCCAGGACAAGACAGGTACAGCTCAGCAGTGCATCTCAGCCAAGGTGGGTTGGTGGCGGGTTCTTCCACCACAGGGACCTGTGCGGCATGGCCAAGGACCTTGCTCCTGTTGCAGGGGCATCCCAACGCCAGGGGAGGAGAGGCTGGGGAGAAACCAGTAGCCATCTATGTGATGGCTGGGGACCCCTTGGCATGATGGATATATTCCTGTGAAGAGCGTATTTCCCTGTAGAAAGATGAGCTGCCGTCCGGGAAGAAAAATCTATACTGAAAAAAACATCAAAACGAGTGATCTCAACCAGTCACCTTTCATAAACACATTAAATGAAGTCGAAGACAAAAATAAAAGTAAAAATATCTAATTAAAATGGTAATGTCTATACCAGCCAGGTAGCATGGAGGGCTAAGGCGCTAGGTGCCTTACCTCCTGCTACGCTGGTGACCCAGGTCCAGGAACGGATACGGGTCACTCATGGGCTGCCCAGGGGACGAGGACTGAAACACAGAAACATAGAATTTGCCAACAGATGAGGACCATTAGGCCCATCCAGTCTGTCCGTTTTCCCTACCTGTGTCAGCGGCCGCTGACCCTACTTGATCCTTGGCTTTATCCTCTCTTACCCACCACTAGGGTTCCCTTGTGCCTATTCCATGCATTTTTGAATCCTACCACTGTGTTTGCCCCCACTACTTCTTGGGATAGGCTATTCCATGCATCCACCACCCTTTCTGTGAAGAAAAGCTTTCTCACATTCCCCTTTATCCTGCCCCCTCAAACCTCATACTGTGCCTCCTCATTCTTGTACAACCACCACACTGAAAGATGTCTCCTACTTGCACCTTGCTTATGCCCTTAAGATACTTGTAGGATTCTATCATATCTCCCCTTTTCTGCTCTCTTCTAGTGTACACATATTGAGGTCATTTAATCTCTCCCCATATGTCTTCTGGTGCATGCCCTGCACCATTTTAGCTGCTCTTCTATGAACCGCCTCCAACCCGTCCACGTCCTTCTGAAGATGCAGCCTCCAGAACTGTAGACAGTACTCCAGATGAGGCCTTATTAGTGTTTTGTACAGTGGCATTACCATCTCCTTTCTTCTGCTAGTAATACTCCTACCTATACATCCCAGTATTGATGGCCCTTGTCCCTAGGGACAGTCCCAAGGACT